>OX382277.1:14206747-15608997 GCA_947507595.1 Pyralis farinalis | reverse complement strand
ACTTTCATTGCTCTCTCTGCCATACCCAGCTCTCGCTTCCATAAGTAAGCGTTGGGACCAGCACTGCATTGTGTATAGCCAGCTGCGCCTTCTGGCTCAGGTTTTTACTGCCAAGAAGTTTTCCCAACGGTCCATTCACACTATTCCCAGCACTCACTCGCCTTTCCACATCTGCGGTGTACCTTCCATCCCTGCTGAAAGCGCATCCAAGATATACAAACTCATCCACTTGCTCCAACACTTCATCAGATGATGAAGTAATAAAACCGTAATCCTTACATTGGTTCTGGTTTCTTCTCTTTCAAATACCATTATCTTTGTTTTCTTCGCATTCAATAGTAAGCCTTCCTTCATGTTTTGAACATATTATAAATTTAGCTTAATGAGCACATTCACGAACATTATTTTTTCTTTTCTTCACGGTTATTGAATCGAGATTTCAATTCAAAAATCAGAAAAAAATGTTGTACATTATTACAATAGCGGTGAAAGGTATTGTGGAAGGTAAGATGGACCACGAGAAAAATCGATTGATATGGAGTTACTGCCGACAGGCATCCACAACCCACAGGGAAAGCTAGAATTTTCATGGATTGGATTTATAATTCCTTGGACGTGCGGCTTTCCTCACGATGTTTTCCTTCACCGTCGAGCAAATGAAAATTACAAATATGTACACAAGGAACCAGGTCTTATAGGTTAACAAGTTGGTTCGTTATCCACTATGCTATCATTGCTTATAGTCAAAACCAAAAGATAGGCTTAAATGTATATAAAAAGAGTTATTTTTACAGTTAGCAATTGTTTACCTAGAGTAAAGTGTGAAACAAATGTATAAATTAATTACACCTTAATTATCACGTTTTCTTACTCTCTGCCTTCCCCGCAAAAGACCTGATATGACGATTTCGAAAAATATGTAGATAAAACTGCCGTCTTAACAAAATTAAAAGCTTTTCCGTCTTAACCGTAGATTCCCAAACTTTCAAATGTCCATACCGTACGCGCAGTTACCGATTACCATCAGGCACGCCGTACGTTTGTCGCCTTAGTGGCATATAAAGGGACCCACGGCGTAAATTTCATACTCCGTTTTAGAATATATTCATTTATGTGACCACCTCAAACTTCTAAGGAATTTATTCTTAAGCTCGCAGATAAATAACTATTCTCTGAACAACAGTTTTGACTTGAAAGATGGAGATACTCTCCAGTCTAGCTGTAAAAGACATCCTTAGCACTACGCCCAACTTCCCTGGTAGGAGAAAATGGTCAATTTTGGAAAATAGTCAAGTGTAAGGACGTAAAGATTCTCAGAGCATTTCCAACGTATGAAAATAAAAATAAAAAAAACTTATACCTCGCGGAATCGATCCTCGCAACCACACGTACGTACATACACAAGATATGTTTGCGACAAAAGCTTATTAAAAACCTCAATAACAAATTCTCTCATATTTACAATATGCTCATAAACATTCAGAGCCATCCCATATCGGACGAAACGCAAGGATTTCACTGCTGTAAAATTCAAACTTGTGCTTGTTTGTTATAAAGTCGAAAATACCACAACCAATGGTCAACAAGAGCATAAAGCGGACTGAGGCGAAAAGCTAGAAAGGTATTTACGACTTTATTTCAGGGCGAGCAAGGTTGATATTTCGTGACAGTGAAACGAGCCCTGCAAGAGCCGTACCGTCGGCCTACTCTAATGCATTAAAAGTATAGAGGAATTAGATCATAATGTAATCATGCTAAATAACTTCGATAAGCTAATGCGAACATGTAGTTGTTGGATCTGTTAAAGCTAGACTCGTCTATTCTTCGGCTAATGATGTAAAGTTCAGTCAATGCTTGAGCAATCGCTGAATGACAATATAGAAAATGTCAAAGAGAATTATGAAGTGAAGTAGATACTTTAAGGCTAATTTATACATACCAGTCTGATAAGATATCGGACGCCCACAATTGGCCAGGGGAGGTAGGAATTTCATACAAAATGTATTAGTTGCCTCACGCGCATCCGGGCTGATCTCGTCTGGTGCAGTCAGAATACTCAAACAACAAGAGGGCATATTCGGAAAGAACGTGGTGTAGTTAGTGTTACCGGCGTGAAGTAGAAAGTTACTTCTAGACGTGTGGTATATTGTGTAATATGAAATAAGTGAATATCTCTTCTTACTATAATGTAAAATATGTCGTCCACATCAATTGCAATTCCGAACCTCTCCTCTCCTCCCAATAGCAGTTACGATACTATCCAGCTGCTACTGGGTGAGGAGGATTAAATCGACAGTGAATGAGAACGGAAGTAAAAAATGTCCAGAAGACCGACCGGAATGTAAGATGACATCACCCCATTTCCTTTTACACAGACTGGTTATGTATAGGCCAAACCTAAGCGTACAGTTCCTAGATCCAATCTGATAGAGAGGACGAAATGAGCAGCATTATTATTTCTTTGCCTTTTTGGATGATTCTGTATCATAGTAGACAAGTTTTATTTGCCATGGTATCACGGCTGCCATTGTGAAGCATACGCAGATGTTCTTACGTCATATGATCCTCTAAAAATTTCATTACATAATTTACTCAGTGTAAAATAGTTCAGTAGTAAAATCTAGAAACCATACGCTTATTTATTACATGTTTGACGAAGTAGACGCGTACGTTCATATAAAAAAAAACTATTTAACTATTCGTCCAATGCAACTAAAACTTGCCGTTATACTAGCATGCAACATTAGCGATTTAAATGCAATTTCAATAAGGTGAACACTTTCAAGTTTTATATACAAAGAAACGACCGTGGCGGTCTCACATATAGAACAGTAATAAAAACCTTTTAATCCGAATCAAATTCCCTAATGATATTCGAGTAAATATTCACAATACTAATTAAAAAATAATCACTTCATGCTGTACACGAATCGTCGATAAATGGATCATTTAAAAAATCTAACTCTAGTACCTAACCCTCCGAATTAGAAACACGAGTAAAACGTTAAAACCACAATGAACACTTGCACACTCACGTAGCGTTCTGCCGGAGCGGTGTGGGGCGCGCCGCCGCCGGGAATGTGTAGGGGCGCGGGCCGGGCGCGGTGTGGTAAGTGGCAGGCGCCGGGACTGGCGGCGGCGCGGCGGCAGCGGCGCGGTACTACAAGCGGTCGAGCCGAAACTCGTGCTCCACGGCAGAGTCGGGCAGCAGCGCGCTCGGCTCCTCCAACAGCGTCAGGTCGTCCAGATCGAGCCCCTCCCGAAGCTGCGCCTCCTCTCCGCCGAAAATGCCCGCGTCGATTTCACCAGAGTAATCTGGACATACTCAATTTTATTCTACTAAGCCCTAATACACTGATACTAACACCTACACTCGCGAGCAAAAGTAATATACTTAGTCTGGCCATAAATACTGTTACAATTAAAAATAAACAAAATTTACATAAACAATAATTATACTACAAAACGAGACTTTCGCACTATTCATAACATGAACTTTAGAGAATAAGTAAGAGAACTGTAGAAAGAAATAAGTATTCTCAATGTTAGAGTGAGGACATTGAGGATACTTATTTCTTTCTCAGTATATTTATGACAACATATTGTATAAGTTCAGTGTTGCACGCCACCCTGAATTTATTCAGCGTTAGAAAAGTATCGCTTTTTGACATCGTGAAAAGAGAGCGGTTTGTTAGACAGACATAATTAGTCGTTTGGAGAAGCAACTGATTTTCATGTACTCGTAGAATCGGATGTCTGTATGAGTGTGACGATTTGTGACGTTTCTTTGAAACTATTCTAATGAGTACTTGCATATATGTCTTATATATACATATTACGCAGAATGATTATTTGTATAGTGCATGACAGTAACGGTGTAAAACATAGCGCTGTAATGTGGGAAGGCATGTATAGCTTGTCTACCTGTGAGTATGATGTCTGGTATGCTTGCGGGCGTGGCGGGTGTGGCCGGCGCGGAGGGCGAGGCGAGCGGTTGCAGCGCGGGGAAGCCTCCGCCGCCGGGCACGGGATCTCGAGCGCGTCCGCCTCCCGTCGTCACGCCCGTGCCGTGCCCGCTGTGTGCACTGTGCGTACTGTGCGTACCCTGTGTGCAGCATGTCTGACATTCATGGAATGCTTTGCGAGAAATTTTAAACTTTGTACCGTATATCTTTGTGTATGACAGACAGAGGTCGCATCGCACACAAATGTTTTTATTTAAGTACTAACCTAAATATATAATACAATTTTATTATGTGAAACCATGAGCATATTTGTTATTCTTTCACATAAAAACGGTTGAAAGGATTTTTAAATTTTAAATTAAATAAGCTCTGGGTATAGATCGTTTAAATTTTGAAATATTACTTTCACCAATATAATAACCAGAAACCTGTTTTAAACGCGTGTTACAAAAATAAAACTTCGAAAAGAATTAAAAAACAATAATTTCGAAAGTTTGTAGATAATTTTAAAAAGTCGCGAAACACTAAGGTTTCGTAATATGCAAGACAAAGTAAGCAGAACTAGTGATGAGGCAAAAATTCTAAGGTCAGTTAAGACCGAAAATACTACAAGTTAATTTAGAAAGACAAACTAACTCTCCATCTAAACGTCAAAAACATTGAGGTTATTCAAGTAGATGTCATTTAATTAGGCATGAAGTCCAACCATATTTTGAGAATTATGGTTGGCCAATTGGTTGCCCCATTTGGGTTGCCACGAAGATTAAATTTAAACTTAGTATTGTCTTAGGTTTTCGCGATTGGTACACATTGAATTAAACATTTTTTTTTAACGGAAGTATCGCGTCGCAGGATGACACAAGGCTTCCTGCGCCCACGGACGGTGCAAAGCGTTCGAAACGTCAGGTTCAACAAAATAAACAAAAAAAAACCAATCGCGATCTTCCGTTAAAAAAAAATTAAACTTATTTTAAATGACTTAAATAGATTGCTGGGCTATATCAATCAAATACGAAGACGAAAAAGATTTTATATATAATGTCTAATATATAACCCAATAAACTTTGAAGGAAATATGTTGTACCTATTACAATTATTATGTAATAAAATTAATCAAAGACATAAATCATAATTTAGAAATTAAAATTTGCGAGTTGATGCACATCCCTTTTACTATGAACAGACTTGTTATTACTACGTAATGGCGACCGTGGGTGGAGGGGCCAATCAGCTGGTGGAAACCAAAGGTCAAAAACTCTATCTCTCAGTGTCACATTAGGAAATAGGTACTGTGTGAAAGAGATAGGACTATGCTGTGAATGACTAAGAATAGTGCTATCTTTTATTTATATTAGAATGAAAGCAACGTTGTCATTGATTAACCAAGATACGAACAAAACGAAGTAAATCTAATATTTTCTAATTTTATTCTCGCATGAATTTTATCATTATTGTAAATTATTTTTTTTAATTAAGCCATGTAGGTGTAATTGCCAACTTTTGACAGATACATTTTGTTACAATCTATATATCTATATCTTCACGCCAAGTGCATTGCGGGGTAGGCAGACAGCTACACGAGTCGATCCTTACACACCTCACTCCTTTAACATTCATATCTCTTCTCATGCACACTGGTCGATTTCTATGATATTTTCAGGTTCACGAAAACGAATGATTTTTCAAAATGATGGCGCTCCTCGTGAATATGCAAGCCCCTCAACACAATTTTTTTCTGAAAATTACTAGCGAAGCCTATAGACACTAGTACCGCTAGGGCCATCACTCGTGCGTCGTGACCTCTGCTGCGAGCACATCAAATTCTTATACGCTTGCTGGTAACCTCACGCACACGCAAGAACACAACAACCCACCAGAGTATTGTTATTTTGCTGCGGTTTTCTGTGAGGTGGAGATACTTCCTTGGTCAGGCTGCTTTGATGCGCGTAATCTCGCTTAACGTAGATAACAAACTGACCTGTGTATATGTGTGTGGCGTATTCGTTGTCTGTGGCGAGTGGGGTGAACTGTGGTTTATATACGTCGCATTGTAATTTGAGACGGGCACGTCCATCTGCAAAGTTAATAAAAAAATTAATAAAATGTGTAATAAACAATATCGAAAATAACAATAACTTTGTTTGCAAGCAAGAAACACCGAGAAAATGCAGCAAAACCTGTAAACAATGCGATGTCTCTACATCTACAATGACGTCAATAAATTGGATAAATATTATGTAAGCAGTTTCAACCATATCTTAAATATACAAGCGAAGAAGTAAAATAATAAAATTTATAACGGGATGTACCCCAAATCATGGTCAATACGAAGAAGGTAGAGTTACACATAATAATATATAATCATAAAATCTTAATTTTTTTACCAAAAAATATTATAACAAATAGACGTAAGACTTAGTTCCGATCAATTTATCATAACTTAGTACGGAAAACGCTGAATATATAAACTAATAAAACTTTCAAAATATCTAAACCTTCAATTAATCTGCGCTAATCACCCCTTTTCGATTTGACCAAAATTTTTGGGACAATCTATATTTACTGTCACATAAAGGTGCATTTAAAGAATGTGGGACATTGTAGTTTCATAATTAAACATGCGACTAAAAACATTTGTGCATTTACATGACACTGGTTGTTGCCATGCTCAATATTTTAGGGACATATCTAGTCTATACCTACGTTACCCCTAACTATTACTACAATCGCGAGTAATTATTGTACTCTATGTAACAAATTGCGTAACAAAACATAAGAACTGTTATAGAGAACTTTAAATAGTACACAATTAAAATAAAGAGATCATAAATGAAACCAGAAGACGATAAATTTATGTTACAGAGGTATTTAGTTATAGATATTCTTTACTCCCATAAATTTCATAAATTGTGCCATTATTAAAAAAAAAAATCCTGAAATTAGCTCTTCATTTGCATCTTCATAACGAAATGTCAGGTATTTGATGGAGAGTTGTTATTTTTTAAATTATTCTTGTAATGTAGCTTGGCTATTTCGAGCAGACACTAAAATGTATGGGATGTTTTATATGTAATACGATATTTTTAAGAATCAATATATAAATTTAGAATTGTTAAAATTATTAAATTATGTATTACACAAGCAATTGATTGTTTAAACGGAGCCTCCGGTCATTTGTAACATATTGTAAAACTATGTCAATAAAACATTTTTTCATTTTCATCAATATTTCTTTACAAAATAATGAGAAAATACAAAGAACGAGGACGATCGTTTTGGCGCGAATGAAAAACAAATCCGACTTTGTGGATGTATTTTTATCGCAATTAAAGTTTGTTTAAATCTAAATTGTTAAAATTTAATTCTTCCGATCACCGCCGCCTATTTCTGGCGGCGGTGATCGGAAGAATTAGATTTTACCTACAAAAGCCTACTCCTTTTCAATTTAGTTGGGAGGTAATATCAACCAAAGCAAGAAATCTATCTATCTATCTATCTATAACTTCACGCCAAATCCCTTGCGGGGTAGGCAGAGAGAACCGAGCGCCACGTGACTCGATCCTTACATATCTCACTCGCTTCTTTAACATTCATTGCTCTTCTCATGCACGCTCGCCGGTTTCTAGGGCTCCTGACATCACCTTCTGATAGAACACGACCAATTTGGTTATGGTAGGTAAGTCTTGGCCTTCCCCGGCTCCTACATCCGTCCACTTTTGCATTGTATATCTGCTTCGTCATTCTTTCCTCTTGCATTCTTTCTACATGCCCGAACCATCGGAGCATGCCTCTTCTTATTTTAACACCGACGCTCTCTTTCAG
The DNA here is from genome assembly GCA_947507595.1 of Pyralis farinalis. Taxonomy (NCBI): domain Eukaryota; kingdom Metazoa; phylum Arthropoda; class Insecta; order Lepidoptera; family Pyralidae; genus Pyralis; species Pyralis farinalis. The sequence continues at coordinate 15,601,210 of OX382277.1, read as the reverse complement.
ACCAACTCTATTTCTAACATCATCATTGCGAATACGGTCTACAAGCCTTACGCCACAAATTTTGCGCAGCGCTCGCATTTCAACCGCGTTTATTCTACTTTCATGTAGTAAAAGATATATATATATATATATATATATAAGCAAGAAATAAAGTCATAAAAGGCCAAAAAGTATTAGTAAGCCAAAGCATAACCATATGCTTTGTCCTTATAATATTTTTTTGACCTTTTATTGATTTATTTCAGCTTACTCGTAGACAGTGATGTACTATTTATTATATTTATTTATTATTATTATTATTTTATTTTTATTCACGGGTATTATCCCGGTCATTTGATAGGCGTGCGCGGGGATATTATTATTATTGTTTCTCAATTTTTGTCGAATCAATCGAAAAACCAATGTCCTACCAAGATTTTATGAAGTGAAATATTTAATTAAACAAAAGTATTCTAATGGCACGTTTTCTAAATTTTTATTTAAAATACTTTTAAACATTTTTGGTAAGTACCAATCTCCTTCCAACAGTAAGTTTACTCAATACGTAAAAGTTGAGTAATAAACATCAAGCAGAATTATATTCAAAGTTATAATATACCTCATATTACAACATTTGTTTTATTAATTCGTTATTGATCGTCTTCAAGTTGTGATACAAAGTGATTACGAATTATTCCGGTTTTACATAATATTCTCACTGAGCAAGCAAAATAATATGACAAAACATGCCGGATCAACTTATTCAGTTCATACACTAAAACGGCTGGAAGCTAGATTTAAATAATATATGGTACAACAACCATCATATACGAAATTTTGTCACTTTTTTTGCAAAGCTGTGATAATATGAGAAAAAATATTACAGCAACCAAAAATTGGATCTTGTGTGTAACTACCATAACAGTAATAATATAATAAAGTGCCGTGTTATTACTTCCTCTGGTCTATAAAATATGAACAAATTTAATTTGTATTATAAATATTAATAAAAATTTAAAACTCTATTGCAAGTTCCACAAAAGGTATATAGGAACGAAACAAAGATTAAGCCCATCAATTTTTTTTTCTGCATCTTTAGTATAATTTGTTAATATTCCAACATTTTTAAATTAAATACAAAAGTAGGTCAAATGAATGCAAATTGTATAAAAATCACCAAAGGAGTTGCTGTTATCTTCCCGCACTGATTGCAATTATTTGTAGTTCCACGCGTATTGATTATATTATGGATTTGCATTCTTTAACCTGCAATCGGCACTCAAATACTGAACCTTACTGAAAACTAGATATCGCTTTTAAATTAGGTTAGCATTTCACCAAAAAGTGTATACTTAGTGAATAATCGAATAGATACACTAAACGACTTTAAGCAGTTATTAAATCTCTTTACCGGAGAAAAATCTATCGCAAATAACTTCTATTCTTGAGCTAAATTACATTCTGTTTTCCTGTAGATATAATTAATGTTTGAATCGAAATTAATTAAATAGGCATGATCAAATTTTCAGTAAAGTGCATCCCTAATTTAATAGTGAGTGTGTATGTGTGAGGGGTGTCGTACATTTTCCGCGACTTGAACGTGCGCGGTCCAGCCTGAGTCCACGAGGCTCTGCACCAACTGCGCCCAGTCCTTGGCCAACATCCATCAACGTTACACTTATTTACGTATAGTTGCCTACTTGCAGTTGTACCCACTGTCATACTTGAAAGTCGCGCATGTGCTTCTTATAGTTTTACAGTGATGTTATTTTTTTTACCTTTTAACTTTTGGCACTAATTTTAGTTGCAAGATGTATACAAATAGTCAAGAAAATTAACATTAAAAAATAATAATTTTGTATCTATTATTGTGAATAAATAAATAAAAAAAAAATAATAATAAAAAATTGCAAATTTGATCTGCAATTGTTATATTTTGAGTTAATAGTTATAGTGAATCTACGGTCGATTCGCTAGTATAGATGTGCACAATACTAATATTATTATATGATTTATGTATTTTGTACGTACCTATATCATATTTTGTGTATGTCGTAATTTTCAAATTATGAATTCAATAATGACATACATTCCACACACATTAAAATATATATATATATTACATTAAGTAAAGGTTAGTTCCAAAGCGGATATGGTAAGGATTAAACACACTGAAAGGGCGTTCTTCCAGGGAGAAAGAGGAAAATCCTAAAGTGACGACATCGTACCAACCATATACTAATAATTAAAAATGAAACAGCATAGAAGAAATAAGATTTATGCTACGTATCTTGCGTATTTTATTATTGTCTATAGAGACAAGAACATGTGCTGCATATATGCAGTAAACGCTCAAATTTGAGCGCTAAAATTTGTACATGCATTGTTTGATTTGTTTATGGTAAATGAGTGGCTTGTTCCGGTAGTAACGATTACCGCGATTAGACTAACAAAATAGTCTGTCGCCAGAAAAGTCCTGAAATGCTATGACCAAGCTTACGCAGAATTAGTAAATGACAAATGAGAGAAAAAGACTACATCATTTTGAGAAAACGATATATTAGCGTATGAACATCATTCAGTGCACGTCGTTATTTTACATAATTTACGTTGTGATATAATGAACAGAGGAAGGAATGACGACGTGTCGAACGTCGCTCTGTATGTTTATTTCGCGAAATTACTATACTATAAAAAGTGACTATGATTCAGATTTTTATTAGATCACAGGTGTACGTCGTAATAACCTGTTTTAAGTGACAGTATTACATGTTTGGTAAATTAAGCGATAGTATGTTACTGCGTTACATATTTTAAGCGAATTCGCTCAAATGCTCTTAGTTTCAACGTTATTCTATATGATATTTACTTTGCTATGTAAAATGAACTCGATAACATAAATTAATATTGTGTTATTACTTATCGGTAATCATAAAAAAATATAACAAACAAAAGTACAAATATAATCAATAGCGTAAGTGCAAATGCAAAATATGATCTTGTTTACAAGTAGACTACTGTTCCTCCGAATAAAAAAAAAATATTGCTATTAGTGAAAATAATTTATTATTAATAATATTGCTCCTTTTTTATTGTGTTTCAATACAAAGCCACAATTTATGAATTATGCCCGAATATGCTGGCATAGTCACATAATGACTTGTAAATCAGTATGACCATTAACTTCTAGAATTTTACTTTGCTTCTATTTTGTGCAAATGGTTATTGGCGACACAAATTTGACAGACGGTACAACTGACAGTATTATTCGTGTGTACACAGCGGCACATAGACATGGTTACAAGTATGAATACAACGAATAGCAAAATCTATTTAAATACCCTTCAAACTATAAGGCTGCGTTCACATCAAACGTTTTGTCAGCCGCAAACTGTTACGAAACGCGCAATAGCGTTACGTTAAAGCTTACCGAATCTCAGCGTCAGTGGACTCGATTCGTTCTTTTATTTATATCATGAACGATCGATCGCACATCGTACGCATGCACATGTTCGCACCAGCGCTGCATTGCAAGCGGTCTAGTGATAATAATATGAATGTAAAATTCAATGTGCCTTCTCGTTCGCACTGGGTCTCATAGTACGTTTGCTCAACGTCGGCAGCTGATTATATGTTCAGTGTGAGCCAAGCCTAAATTTACTTGCCAAAAGAATGGCACTTTACACATTGTAACCCATCATTGTGGTTGATATAACGTCATACATTGATGGTCAGTAAATGAGACTTGCGTACTATTATATTATTCTAACAACAGTATTATTAGGGTGCCGTACCTAGAAAGTGATGTAAAAATGATATAAATTATTTTTACTTAAAGTAAATTAGTTATTAAATATATTTATTTTGTTTAATGATTAAATTGATATCCGGAGCTCACAATGGAAATCTGGATGAAAATGATAATTCACGTACATAAATGTGTTATGATGTGTTTTACAAGTACCTACAACAACTGAGATATATTCTTAACAACGTCATTACGCGGACACTTCATATAAACGCCTCATTATTTTTGACAAATACTATAAAACAGACGTTCGTTTATATAAAAATACCACTTCTGCTAGTAAGTTTTATATTGAACATGAATGCGCAATGACAAACAAGCGGTACGGTACCCTTCGTGCGTGAGTCCAACTCCAGACACGACCGCGTGAGTTGGACTTGCGCTCTCAAAACGATAACAATTTTATATATTTCTCACTAATGTGCTTCCTTAATGCTGTGCTAATTTCTTTGAGTGCAATAGATCAAGTGATGTTAATTTTTAATTGTGAGTGCCAATGTTATAATTTTGTATATTTTGGCACATATTCGAGTCAACTTTTTACTATAACCCTTTAAATAGACGTTTGCCTTCGACAAGCATTCAATTGCTATTTATTTGTTTTACATCTAGGTCATTTTTACTTACAACTCCTTGCTATTCCATTGAAGCATAGAAACGTTATAAACATTTGTGAATGGTTCTTTATACCGTAGGCTTGAAGATGCGATATTGACTTCAAGTTGTATATTATGCAATTCATAGTTTTAGATGTGGTAAATATAGTCCAAGAATGGCTTAGCTTTGCTCTGTATATTTGCTGATATAATTTCGTTGGGTACTTGTTGCACACGTACAGTTTTGATATTTATAATATAATCACCTTATCAATCATAATGTACACACCTGTATATTGGTTGATCTACTGCAGATTGATGCAGGTACAGGATTGATAGAAACATTTACTAATTTATCGTTATGATATTAAACTACCAGACATGTATGTATTATATATATATATTCAATATATATATATTCCATGTATGTATTTAATGAGAAATTATAAAGAGCAAATTTATACTATGTATATGTAATAAATAAACTCAAAGTAGTGAACCGTAAATAGGTTTTGACATCCATCAACACAGGACGCGTATTGTATAAATGTAGGTTAGCGTACGGGAAGGGGACGATCGAAGAAAAAATTATGGATTGTGAGAAGATAATATCGTTCATATTATCTTCTCACAATCCATATTTTTTTTTGTTCAATCCTCATTCAGGTCTTTATCGTTAAAAAAAACCTGAATGAGGATTGAACGTAATTAATTAATGTAGGAATGAATGTATAGAAAATTATACTGCTCCGACGCCAGATGAACTGAGATCGAAGTTAATGATGATGAGTTAATCCTTAATTTAACTTCAAAACGTTATTTTATTGAAGTTAAAATAATACTACTTTAGTGGCTATGGAGTTTATGCGAACTAGCGCCTGTCGTAACCAACGCACTGACATCAACTCCACAGCTGTAACATTTCAGTCTAAGTTCAGTATATATATTTTAGTCAGTGTAGTATCCTATTTATCGCTTTTATAGGGGCACGCTGGCATGTCGCCCATGAACATCAGCAACACCAGAGGGACACCGATCTGCTGCCACACTTTTAAGGCAAAAAGACTAATTAATGGTGAGGAATAAAATCTGCTTTGAAATGGGCAAGTGGAGCTCTTTCATATGATAACATATTTGAAATGATGTAGTTGCCGCACTTTGAAATTCCTGGTACCTATTTTAACACCTTTGAGAAAAAAAACAATTTATAACGGTGACGGACAGAGAAAATGGCACCATAAAAGTTAGTTTTGTATCTCTTTTGTAAGGAACGCTAAGACGATGTAGAAGTGGTGTTGGCGACATCGATCTGAGTATTATTGCATAATATAAAATTGGCTATGAATGTCTTCTACTACATCTGCTCCGTGTATATGACAGTATGAGTCTACATGATAGTCTGACTCACCATTGTGATTTGCTCGAAGGGTTGCAACAATACTTGGTGTAGATTATTGTAGTCTGTTTGTGGGGACTCCGCCGGACTGCCTGGACTGTGCACCATCTGTGAAAACGGTATAGGAACCACTATTAACAATCTTACTCATATCAAAGCCAATATACAGTACAAGCTGTTGGTCGCGGTTACGCCCGTCCGATAGCGGGATTTAAATAGCTTATTTAAATCCCGCTATCGGACTCTTAACTCCTATTTCCCCTAGAACTGGACTAACAAATGCAAAAAGAATTTTTCAAATCCGACAAGTAGTAGATCGAGATATTAGCACCTTCAAACAAACAAACATACTCTTCGTTTCACGAGGGGTGATTCAAAGGTAATTCAGTGTACATAAAATAATAAAATGTTTTTTTTGCTTGCTTATATACCCACTAGCAACAAAACATAAATAGGCCTCAATTCCCAATTAGGTACACACACACACACACACACATTCCGGTCCGAGTAGCGCGCGGTTAACGTCACCAGCATTTCCTCTTCTGGGAACGGCAAGGACTCCGCTATGGAGTCCGGCTGGACTATCCAGGTGAATCGGAAGCGGAAGCCCCGCTCAACTGACAACCCGTCCCGCTAAGGCTGCAAAGGGTAACACTGGAGTAGCCCGTCCCTCTTCGCCCGGAATGTTCTCGCAAGAGACACCAAGGGCCATACTCCGGCCTCCCATCACGATGCGTGACGGAAAGGAATGGGAGAAACTCTAAGCGGTTGACCTCCCCACGAGAGATTGTCCTAATAAAGGTTAAGTCCACCCACCTTGGGATTAGTGTCATGGTGGCAACGCCGAATGATCACCGGAAGCTCACCGGCCTCCTCCGAGAGAGGGTCGTGGATTACTTCACGTACGCCCTCGAGGAAGAGCGCGACATTCGCGTTGTAATCAACCGCGTTCAGATTTCGCAGTCGTTAGACGGCATAATCGAGTCCATCAAAGCATGTGGAGTACCGGTCCGGCCAGTGCACCGGATGACGCGGAACCACCCTAGGATGTGTCCCATATAGTATGGTCATCTGCCACCTTCATATTACCCCAGAGAATAAGAAGATCTTCAAGATTACAAATATTTGTCGTCTCTTTGACAATGAGGTCGAGCTTTCCCACAAACATGGGCTTCCAGGACAGTGCCGTAACTGTCAAAAATACGGGCACTCTGCCCGTAATTGTTTAACAAAGTCCCGACGCGCAGAGTGCAAAGGCGATCACGAGAGGGGACAGTGTCCGCGCGACCCAACGGTGGAGCCGCCAGCATGAGTGCTCTGTGGTACTATGAGAATAAATCTGAAAACACGAATTTAGTGATACATGCCATTCGTACCGGGGACCAGTTGGTCAATATGCCGATTCATTAACCACTGGGTTAGTACTGGTTCTGGTAATATAAGGATAGGACGCAGATTTATTTTAATAAGCAGTCTGACTCCACATTACAGAAGACAGCACTTCGTGAATCAATGAAGTTACCAGTAAACTCCTGCGTGACGTGGGTATGACGATGATCTCGTCTCAGCTTACTGTATACTATAATATTATTGTATGTATAAGGGAAATAAAACATTATTTTTTATATTATTCTTCTTCGTGTTATCCCGTTTCCTAATCCATTAGGATTGGTTGAGGTCGCTACCTAAGCCTAAGGATTTGGCGAAGACACTGATTTTTACATGAAGGCGACTGCCGTCAGACCTCCACAACCTAGAGGGAAAACCAGATCTTTCTTATGTTAGGTCACACGTCTTTCGAAATATAATTTCTAGGACGTGTGGGTTTCCTCACAAGCAAGCAAGGAAGTGAAATTTTTTTTTTTTTATATTATTATTTCTTAAAAAGGTTTAATGTCAATATTTATCGAGTAGTTATTGTGTCTCATATGTCTCATATTGTCTCATATGAAAAAATCTGACAAAAGTACATGTGATATGTTTTACTTATAATATCATATTCTCGTAGTGTGTCTCGTACTATATAGTATACATAAGTTAGAATTTAATTTCATATAATAAATCGGCATGAGACCACTTAAAACATAAAAATGTAACACTTGAACTTGTCTTACATTAGCTCTACTTCTACTACATACATGAGCAAAATGTTAAAACATTATTTTCAATAAAAAAGTTAATTTGTATTGAAAATAATGTTTTTCTTTTTATTCCCATAGACTAATGTCTATACTAAAAACTCCTGTAATGTAGGTACATGTGTAATAAGTGTGACAATAATAAATTATACGAGTAATACCATAAATAGGATGTACCTACCTGGTGCGAAGATCATTATAAGAATAGATCATTACACAGCTTTATTGATATACATTTATTGTAAAACTATGAGAAATGCAAAAGTTATAATAAGGTTTTATTTAAAAATGTAACACGTGTCTAAGTGCCCTCGAGAGCCCGATGGCAAGTATAGAAAATGTATACGTTTATCTTCATCGTTTACAGTTTACGGCGTAAATATCGATATTTTTAAATTATAATACCGATATTGGTCCACTCGCTATTGTATAGCGCGCTATATTTTAGTAGTGTGCGTAAAATGACCTAGTGTTGAACATTTTTTCAGGTGTGCGTTATCGTTTCTATGTAGTATTTACCTCGTTCCCCGTCAAAAATGGCAGAATTATTTACTAATAGAATCACGCGTACTGCGCGTCCTTTAGTTGAAAGGTCAAAGGACTGAACAGAAGAAGATTACCGCGATTATATTATAGTCTTAAATCGAAGTGAAATATTCGCGCTTTCAAGTTAGCAAAAGTATTAAAGTTGCACTTTCACTTAAATCTTTGAAAGCTATTGCTTTCCACCATATGCAGACTGAAAGGCCAATATGCAGTCAGCAAAAGAAGGCCAACAATGATGACAAAAGATTTTCATTTTATCTTGCGTAAAGTAAATCAAAAATTCAATGCCACTATACCGCTTTATCGATTTTGTTAGATTTGCCGAACGTAACGACTCCACACCGTTAAACTGAAATGTATCCCAAGTTTCAGGGCAATACTTTCAGATCATGGTATGTTACCTTACATACTAAAATTCTATATGGATTTCAGCTCACCGTCGGCGAGGGTATATTAATATTCGATGTCGACGAATATTGCGACGGCGGACTACAGTGAGATTGGTAACTTGACGTGATCCATGCGTTGTGTTCTAGAGGCGACATATTCTGAAAACAGACAAACATTCTAATGTAAATTATCCCAAAATAGACGTTAAGGAGAGAACCAGAAAAGTAAAAATAGCGTGACATTAATTTAGAATCTGGTTGATACTCAAACGAGACAACACGACAAGTGAATTTAGGTGAAGAATGATAATAGTGGTTAGTAATATGAGTTTAAAGTTGCAGTAAAAACACGTTGCTGCATGGCCGAGACTACGGCAAGGTGAAATATAGTTATCTATATATAACTTAACACCAAATTCCTTGCAGGGTAGGTAGAGAGAACCGAGCGCCACATGACTCGGTTCTTACACACCTCACTCGCTTCTTTAACATAGTTATAGAAGTTTGTCCTTGCAGTCGTACTCTTACAGGTCCTGATAATGTTTTAGCACTTTATATAAGCACATTGACACTGACGTTTGAACTGGAAAATGACGCTAATCGTTACATTAGTCAATCAATAAATCGTCTTTAACTACGATGTTACATTTAATTCATTTTCAATAATATACAATGAAAGCTCGATTGTTCCCCCAATATTTCAAAATTTTTATATTATTGAAAATGAATTAATTACCTTTACATTCTATTAAAATGTAAAAAAAATATTTAATATAATGCAGTTTTATATCTTTATATTGTAAGCAATGGAGGATTACGAATAAATTAAAAGTCACACTATTTTTAGCTTCAAGCGAGCAAAAGCATGCAGTTAAAACGAAATATACCAAAGCGTATACCTTAGCCGTTTTCAGATAATAATTTGACGTAATCAAAAATGTTAACAGTTTAGAATTTGCGAGTTATTACGACAAAAACATGTTTATATTCCCGAAGCATTTTTTAGAAAAAATACTTCGAAACCAATGTACATCAAAGGCCGATAAGTACGCGTGGGTTTCTTGCACCTAGCGTTCCAAACAACAAGACAAATTTAATAATATGATTCAAACCTAACTCCAACAAAACTCTTACCTAACGCAAAACTTATGGTCAAATGAGATTAGAGCTCACGCGTTTCTTTTCTTTAACTGCACAACTCAAGTTCTTTATGAAGGAAAATCTTACAAATTAGATAAGAACTTACATAAATTTAAGTTAAGTCAAGTTAAGTTTTTGTATGATATCTAAAAAACGTGTTATTAAAAAACTCCTACGGGTTGGAGGGTAAAGTAGAACGCGTAGCTCTGATTGGCTAGTTCCTGGCCTGCCATTGGTTAGTAGGTTCGAATCACTGAGATACGTTAGACGCTGAAACACTACGTTTTTGTGAGTGAGGGGTATTTATTTCTATGATGCTTCACTACGGATAGTCAAATTAATGATCTGAAAACGGCCGACACAAATAGAGAACGTACAACTTATGTACGCAAATAGATTATGATATTAAGAGATCCCTTGTTGTGACACTATGCTACTTGTGTAAAAAACATCATTTGTAAAAGACACAATTAATAAAAAAAATGTGATTAGGGATTTTTCAGTAAGGCCGGTACCCGGTAGTTCAAATTGTTATTTAATGTATAAAACTGTTATTGATTCATGTAGTTATGTTATGTCTGTCGTTGCTACAGCATACATATTATGAACATATAATGTGCCTAATAGATAGATATAATGTGCCGAACTATAAAAGAAAATTATTTTATATACATTTGAAATTAATGCTATTTGAGGATACAATTCGCTCGCATCCATACAACACAATAGTTTCATTCAGCAGTAGCAACGCTAAACCAAACGTGGACATCGCAAACGTCGACATTGATGAGCTCGGTGGCGCAGTGGTGAATGACGTGACTTTGACGCCAACGCTTGTGGGTTCGATTCCCATAGATGACGAACATTTGTGTGCATGAACATATCTGCTTGTCTTAGTCTGGTTATTTTTAACAGAGGTAGAGTGCATCAAAGCAGCCAGTTGAAGTACCTCCACCTCACAGAAAACTGCAGCCAAATAACAACTCCCTAGAGGGTTGTTGTGTTCCTGCGTGAGTGAGGAGTGAAATAAAAAACATTTTTTTGGAACTATCCACAGGACCACATATTAAAGTTGTGGGAATTATCTAGTAACGTACTACTAAACCATACACACATATACTTTGCAGTTACATAGACAAATACTACTACTACTACTATAATATCAATATTTTATTTGTAGATATGTAAAACATTTTTTTTCGTATAAATTAATAATTATTTCGTATAATAAATTAATGATACTTTTTTTTAACTTCGGCATTTCTAATAAATAATAAAAATATTTTAAGAAAAACAAAATTGTTAAAACTTATTGTAAAATATTTATTATTAAAAAAAATCTGCACACAAATGTTTGCCTTGTGTGGGAATCAAAGCGTTGGTGTCAAAGTCGCGTCATTCACTACTGAGCCACCGAGCTCGTCATCAAAATGTCCCAAAAACGAAGAATATTGTCTTAAAATGTATTTCTCTACATTCAACGACCTACATTGCATGTTAGTCAGTCAGTCACGGCGCAGTTTTACAGATATTCATAGAAACAACGGGTTCTTTTGACGTTTCGTACAATGGCACGGTTTAAAGGTCAATGTGTAGGGTAATTTCCAAAATAGAGATAGTACTTTTTTACTTAATATATTCATTTTTGCATATCTAACTTCAACAATCAAGAAAAAATTCTCGCTCTTTAGGCGATGACTTCCAAAAATCTTCTTAGTACTTACTCACATTCACGGAACATTTATGGAAAATTTCATACTTCTAAATAGAGATGTTTCAACCGTACGTTGATCTGTCAGTTCTGCTTTAGAGTTACAGCACTCTGCATCCCGTAGCCAAGGACAAACACATAAATTAGTTTTCGTAGACTCAATTATAGAGATCATCACATCCTGACACGTGTCCAAGATCTACAATAATTTTATTATTCAACCATATTACAAAGGACACGATATTTCTGTAAGAAGTTTATCATTTATAAACGTTTTCACACTCAACAGGAGTTTTTTGAACAGAAATTAAAATAAATGTTATATTAAGAAATCTAAATGAATTAATTTTATTGTTGATAATTTGAACTGACATAAATTTTAATAATTAACCTAAATAAAATAGTTAAAATTTAATAGTGACTTAACAATTAAATGCCAGTATTATAAAACTGACTTCAGAGTGTAATTATAGTAATTAATATGTGCACAAAGCATGTAATGTAGTGCTGGGATGAACTCGATTGTAAGTATATGCATCGTAAATAAATCAATAAATGTATTTTTGTTCAGTATTACATGATCTACTCCATATAATACTAAATAAAAATACTTTTATCTATTGGATTTTTGTTCAGTATTAAATGTTCTACTCCAGTTTCGAGCAAAAACTATGTTAGCATGTCTGTTTATTTTGTGATATTACACTTACGGTATAACATGTAGGTTATAAAAACAGGGCATAAATAATAGTAGAGTGATATTTTTTACGTGGGTGGCTCTTGTGTCACAACAGTGAGCCAAGGTACATGGGCGGACAAACCCTGCACGCAGAGAGAGATAGAGAGGGCATAAGATAAAGAGATGGACGTCACCCTTTCTTATCTTGCTTATCTACAATAAATTGCTTAACATACGTTAAATAATAAAAAAAAATGTTCTCTCTTTGATCACCCTGCAAACAGAGTTTTAAAGGGCACCTTATCTAAACTTGAGATGACATCCGTGTTATTAAAAGAGCAAGTAACATAAGGAGAAAACTTAGCTCTGTTAATAATAATGATTCATTATATTTGCGGCGAATTTACATGTGATAAATATGGCATGAGTGTGATAAAGCAATTTATTTTTAATAACATCACCAAGTAGGTTTATTTTCATATGTGCGTTTGATTTATTAAGTGATTGTTAGTTATATTTAAAAAACGGCGAAACAAAAATCATGCTTTTCCATCGAAATTACCAATGTTTTTTGGTATTACAGTGTAAATGGCAATCAAATAATAAAATAAACAGCCGAAAATCATTTTTGGGCTATTTATTTATGTTGACCATTGCAAGTAGATCCTAAACTTATGACTGTAATGATAAGGACATAAAACATCGATATATTATATAATGTAAATACATTTTAATCAGCAAAAGATAAGCAAACAAATATGTTATGGCAAAAAATACACAAATAATATAAAACATTACAGTTAAGATTAATTACAACGTCCAAATAATGTAGGAGATTTATAAACAAAAAGAATTTCTGTATAATTTGAAAATAGTAATTATTTCAATTTACAGGTATTATAAGTACATGTAAGAAAACAAGCATAAATAAAATAAAAACAAACAGAGCTGAAAACCAAACACTTGAGTTATTGTACATGATATCGTGTCCCGATATGGAATAAGCAATATAACTGCTTTGAAATAAAAACTTCGATTTAAAAAGTAAGCAGAATTTTGAAAAATCGAAACATGCAGGAATTAGTATACTTTATGGAAGCGCCAATCGATAAGTGTATGTAAACTTTCAACCAGAAATGTATATCAAACGTAAATGATTATATTAAAGTGAGCAATATGGTAAATATTAAAAACAGCCATTTCGACTTCATATTAGTGGGTAACAATTGCAGCACCGGCAATAAACAGCATTTAAAGCGCTCAAGCAATTGTCCTCAACGAATGGAAGAAAAAAAATTAGGGAAGGTTAAAAACGAACCTTATTATGATGGAGGTAATTATTTGTGTTTGGTACAGATAAGTGATTCTGAAATAAACAAAAAATGATTTGTGTAGAAAGCAAAAATAAACACAAACAAAACTAAAACGACGATACAACAAAAAATATGTTAAAGACCTATTGATACATAGTGCAGTTTGTACATAAGGTCATGGAGCTAGTGGTATTAGCATCTCTATGTAAGTCAGTTTTGCAGGCATTCAATTAATATCTCAAGTGTCCACTCTCAATGATTCCAATACTAAATATATATCTAGATGTTTAATTGAATTGCCAATTTGTTAAATTAATATCACGCAAAGCGAAACTATATGTCCGTAATAAATTACAAGAACTGCATTCCAAATTGTACTTTATCTTGATTGCATAATGCACAAATTCAATTGAATTCAAGATGAAATAGTTAATTAGTACGAAATAGAAATAATGAGCACATTTTCACTATCACGTAAAGCAAATTGTATTTCAGTAATAAATTACAAAAACTTCATTCTAAATTGTTATTGTACTTGATTGCATAGAACTAATTCTATTTAATTCAAAAAGGAAAATATTAATTGTACGAAATTTAAATTATGAGGGCATTCTCGAAATATTACTCTCCCCAAAAAGTTGTGCATTATTCATCTAGAATCCAGATGAATATTTTTTATTCTGCTTTATATAGATTCTAGACATATGCAGAATAAAAAAAATATTCACTTCGTTCTACAACTGCAGCATAATATGAAGTTACTTACATATATCGATTCGATTATAAAGTATGAAATTGCCGTTTTATAGTAATAGATACTCTGAATTGACATTAAACCTACATGGTGTGAGATTTACGAGTGAAACTTTTTTCACATGACACCTATGAGAGTTTTCTATTAAAAAGTTTGCAACATTTGATTTTCGAATTACAGTTTAAATTATATATATATATATATATATCAAATAGAAAACTCTCATAGGTGTCATGTGAAAAAAGTTTCACTCATAAATCATACACCATGAAGGTTTAATGTCAATTCAAAGTATATATTACTATAAAACGGCAATTTCATACTTTATAATCGATATAAATATAGAGATTACAAACTAATATTTTTATAGGAAATGAGATAATGTTAATTAATTTTGAATATCAACCCTCCACACTAAAAGAGGTAAATTTATAATCCTCTGTACAAAAGTACCTATATGTAAAAAACAGAAGATACTTGTCAATATGTCTCTTTTCAAATTATCAATTAGATATTACAGTAAATTCACGTCAGTATATTGGAATAATAATGGTATCAAAGGGTAGAATTATAGATTATCAAGAAAAAGGTGGTCTGTGTTGAATTATTTGTAGACAAATTTTATCAGTTACATATTCATCAATTCTATAATAAGCCCTTTTATAGAGAGTATTTTTGGCAACGCGTTATGGCAACAGGTATTATATAACGGCGTTTGACGGGTTAACCCGTTGAGTACCGTGAGCCACACGTGTGGTTTTCATATTATGGCACATATATGGAATAACGGTAAACCCGGGTTTCGATCGAACCGGTAGTTGAAGTACGAAGGTTATTTATGAACCAAGTACAATATAATTATGACGCAGTTGCATTTTATTATGTGACATAGATCTGAAGTAAGACATAGCAAATTTAACTTTTTAAAAAGTACTTAAAATCTGATACATAATAAATTATAACAAATTAATAATAGACAGCTCTGGCTGGTGCAGCCGAGTTGCAGGCTGGGAAGGAAAGTACGTGATTGTTGCACGTTGTTTGGAATACACCCACTTGAGACTCCATTAGTTATATATAGCAATGTACGCTATGTATACTAGTAGTAGTAATCAGTTACTCTTATGGTGGAATTGTCAAACTTTCACACAAAAAAAATATATATATTGCACAAGTAGTTAATTATTTAAAAAAATCCCGCCATTATTTATTTCGAAAAGCCTGGAATAATAAGTGACGTCAAGATTTAATTGCAAGTACAAAAAACACACTGTTCTGATGCCAACTCATTAGTTAACTTATAGCACACGGCAATTGAAATATTTTTATCGGCAAACTAAAAGCGGGCTAGCCACAGTATGAAATGGAATGACCCACCTGCGTGTCATAAAGGGGGGTGTGGTCGTGTGGATGGTGTATGCCAGATGAGAGTGGTACGGTAGCGCCCACGGGTGAACCCGAGGCGGGGGATAGACCGCCCGTCGCGGGGGACACGCTGCCGCCGCCTGGGGACACCGCACCCGGCGATGTCGGACTCTTCAAAGAACAAACAATAAGCAGACATAAACAGACGTCATGTTGTTCTTCCGATAGTTTGCGAAACGGAAGGTTATGCCAAGCCAACACCACAAACATACCCATATACCCATCGATGATGCACACTGTAATACGGCATGTTCTCGCGTACACTTTTCCTATCCCTATTCCCGACCATTCGCTTCAAAAAAAAGTTCTGAAGTATCGCTAGTTATATTGCTTTTCATTTCCTCGAATCGCTATTTATTTTGCTCTCGTACAGAAATTTACCTTTACATTGTTACTTACTTTATGGTTATACTTGGGATGTTTCTGGCTAAGAACGCCGCAACTTGATCAAATTCAATCAAATTGCCTGTAAATTTAATTTTCGCAAAATAATGTATGAATCTGTTAAATATTTTCTGGCTAAGAACTCAACAGTAGTTCCTCTAATAGAACCACTAAAGGAACTACTGAGAACAAAAGCAATGGATTAGGTAGATATATAGATTTTCATTAAATTTAAATAAATAAAACTTATAGGACCTATGGTCCATACTTTGTATATTCATTGTTATACTCTTGCGTACCGTGTACATTGCCTGGAAACTTTAGTAAGGACAGATGATAGTGTCGGGGAATCGGAATTTAACTATCAAGGAATTTTCAAGGTGTGTTATTTGGGTTCAATTGAATGTCGATCTCAACCAAATTTCGAATCAATTCCAATTATATACAGAAGGCAGAGTTCGATTATATTTAACGAACCTCCGTATCGTTACTCACGTATCTAGGCTGGTGGTAGTCAGGCGAGGCGCGGTGCATGTAGTGCGGCGGCGGGAAGTGCACGGAGGTGAGATCGGGCAGCGAGCCGCCCGGCACCTGCAGCTCGCCGCACGCCAGCCCGCCGGCCCCGCCCACGCCGCATTGCGGACCACCGCCCCCGCCGCCATCCCCTCCGCTCTCGTACACGCTGAAACAACATGAATGCTCTATAAGCCTGCGCGCATGTGGTTCCTTCGACCTTCGATAAACATTTTTGTTTCAACACGTACGGTTAAAAAACTAACTAACGCACCGCTCGTGCATTCTGTAACGTATACGATACAAGAAAAAAAATGTTCCAGCCTTTTAAGCTCTCATAGAGCTTATTATACCTACTATTAACAAAGTTTGAGAGGCTAAATCAATGTAACTTTTTTATTATTTAATTAATTAATTATTAGCTATATATCGACGTCCTAACAACAGCAACTCTTAGGAGCAACCTCTCTCACACACAGGAACACAACAACCATCCAGAAAGTTGTTACTTGGCTGTGGTTTTCTGTGAGGTGGAGGTACTTCCCCAGACAGGCTACTTTGATGCGCCCTACCTCTTTTGAAAACACCTAGACCAAGACAAACAGACATACACAACACATGTCTGTTTTTCTTGGTCTGGGTGTTTTGTTGTCCCACACACAAATGTTTGTCCTGTGTGGGAATCAAATCCACGAGCGTCGGTGAGAAAGTCGGGTTATTAACCGCTGCGCCACCGAGCTCGTCAAAAAATGTGAAATTGTACCTATACTACTATCACCTAATAGAATCCATTTTGAGCTAGGAAATTAAGAATTGAATTGCATAATTGACTCTCCAGGTGCAATGTCTCGTCGTGAATCCATATTGAGATTAACATTGATTATTGATCCACATTGTTCTAATGTGGCGACATGTGACTTCGCACAAAACTCGCGGAGGTACGAGAGGAGGTCCAAAAGTCCGCCGAATGGAGGAGTAAGAGTGAGGATAGTAGTACTCATTAGTACTATACTAATTAGGCACTCATTATTGGTATACAAGTCAAATTTCAACCTCATTCTTTACGGCTACAAGTAATCAGCCAACAAACATTAAAATTTTACGTTCTGTTCTGTTTCTCATATTTATTTATTCATATGTTGCACAAGTACAATTTAAAGTAAATGCTGAAACGTGTGTACCGCTGACGGCGTTCTCCGCCTGCTCTTGGTCAACTTCAGAACATCAGTGGTTTACTCCTCTGAGTAAACATCACATTGAGATGTTGCTCGTTTGTGTCATTGCGGTATGCGCACGCATCTTTTACACTGTATATGTTCATTTCATTTCTTGAGTGTGCATGTAAAGTTCTTATCTTATCTATCTATCTAAACAAGTTAATCCTGAAGAAAACTGTAACTATGGAGAAAATCGAACATCCCGCCGCCATTAAGCAAGGCAAAACCGCCCAAACTATAATGAGTGAAATGGAAGTTGTTTAAGGTGATCATTGCCCTGGTAAAACCATGATTTAGAAGTGGCATGGTCAATTTAAACAAGGAAGAGAATCAATTGAAGACGACCCCCGCTCTGGACGACCTATTGAAGCCACCACGTCAGATATCGTAGAAAAAATTGAAAAACTTGTACTTTAAGATACTTGTCTTAAGAAAAAATCAGCTAACTGAATTAGTTCGAGTATCGATACAACTGTTTTGAGGATTCTCCACGATCATCTGGCATGACAAAAGTCGGTGCATGATGGGTGCCGAGAATGCAGGAGCATTCAAGATAACGCGCCTGTTCACAAGAGTAAAGTTGCAATGGCTGATTTACATAATTATGGGTTCGAGTCACTTGTCCGCCCACCTTACAGTCCAGACATTGACATCAGGCTATTTTAAGCCATTTTGAGAGCAAAGATAAAAAATATATTTTTTCGACGGTCTAGAGAAGCTTGTTTCTAGAAGTAAAAAATGTATTGACTTAAGGGGGATTACATAGAAAAAGAAAAATAACTTTGTTGTTTTATAACTTCTGGAACCTTTTCATTCCGCGGACTTTTGGACCCCTCTCGTATAGTGTAGCAAAAACTACAACAAGTTTTGTTCAATTTCTTTTTTGGAACATTAATACTAGTGTTCGTCCAACAGACGCTATTCGACTACAAGAAAATAATTATTTTTGTTTGCAACATATTTGTTTGCCTGTTCTTACACATTCTTTCATTGTATATATGAGACTATACCATCTATATTGTATACTAAGAAGTGTGAAGTATAGCGAATAGTGAATAAAGGTTCGTGTCTACGTCGACACGGTGGGTGAAAAAGTCTATCTATAACTTCACGCCAAATCCCTTGCGGGGTAGGCAGAGAGAACCGAGCGCCACGTGACTCGATCCTTACATATCTCACTCGCTTCTTTAACATTCATTGCTCTTCTCATGCACGCACGCCGGTTTCTAGGGCTCCTGACATCACCTTCTGATAGAACATGACCAATTTGGTCATGGTAGGTAAGTCTTGGCCTTCCCCGGCTCCTACATCCTTCCACTTTTGCATTGTATATCTGCTTCGTCATTCTTTCATCTTGCATTCTTTCTACATGCCCGAACCATCGGAGCATGCCTCTTCTTATTTTAACACCGACGCTCTCTTTCAGACCAACTCTATTTCTAACATCATCATTGCGAATACGGTCTACGAGCCTTACGCCACAAATTTTGCGCAGCGCTCGCATTTCAACCGCGTTTATTCTACTTTCATGCTCTTTCTGCCATACCCAACTCTCGCTTCCATAAGTTAGCGTTGGGACCAACACTGCATTGTGTATAGCGAGTTGTGCCTTCTGGCTCAGGATTTTACTGCCAAGAAGTTTTCCCAACGCTCCATTCACACTATTCCCAGCACTCACTCGTCTTTCCACATCTGCGGTGTACCTTCCATCCCTGCTGAAAGCGCATCCAAGATATACAAACTCATCCACTTGTTCCAACACTTCATCATCAATCGTAATCCTTACATTAGTTCTGGATTCTTCTCTTTCAAATACCATTATCTTTGTTTTCTTCGCATTCAGTAGTAAGCCTTTCTCCATACAGTCGTCTTTCATCGCTGTGACCAGTGTTTGCAGTTTAGATGGTGTATCTGCTAATAGCACGGCATCGTCTGCATACAGCAGACAGTTCACCACTTGGTCACCCATGCGCAATCCCACATTCGTTGACCTTATTCTCTGCAGACAACTATCGAGATACAGGATAAACAGCCTAGCAGATAGCATGCAACCCTGTTTGACACCAATTTTGACATCAAACCAGGGTGACATGCCACCGTCTATCCGCACACATGCTGAGCAATCCTTGTAAGTGGACTTGGTGGTGAAAAAGTAACTACTTTTATTGTTTATAAGTATCTATCGTTACTGTTCTATTGTATATAACTAGATTAAAAGTAGAAAAATGTGTAATATTTTATGTGGTGCAATAAAGTATGTATCATATTGGTACCAATGTTTGTTATTGATGACATTAAAGCTCGTAAACACAAAAAAAATTACGATTGACTAACAAAAGAGCCAAAACAAAGGAGCTACAGACCTCTGTTAACCTATTTGCACTTATAATAATTAGTATTCTATATACGAAATACTGCAAAGATATACAAAGGTCAAAGTGGATTTTACTTCTATTACTGGCTAAAAATTTTCGTGAGTTGGTTGATTAACTTATCTTAATGTGATGAGGTAAAGACAAAATGTCAAAGAATCAGGCTGTGAATATTTACATTTTACCGTAACACCTTTGACAAAGTTATTTGATACTTACTATATATATGCTCTCCTTTACCGCCCTCCCAACATAGATATAGTAAAGTAGGTAAGTTACTTTAAATGATTTCCTAAAAGAGGCATTTATATACTCAGCTGGTAGGCATTCATGCACATGATGTTCACAAATGAACACGTTCAACTAACATGGATACAGCTTGATTAGGTCCACCCTAATCTATGAGGGGTACCAAGATAAATTTGGTAAAAGTTTAATGATTTTTTGCATGTAGTATTTTTCGGGTATTATTTATGCGATTATGATTACCTACGCCTACTGTGAAGATTTGATGAAGCTTTCATAACAAAGGAAAAACTTACAAAAGTGAAACTGACTTCATTAAAGTAGACGCCTACTTAAATGAAGTCAGTAACATATTTCTTTTTATACAACGTCGGGAGGCATACAAGCATACGCATTTAAAATTGTTAATGTAGCCTATGAACCCTTGGATTATATTAAGTATCACTCGCGTGATATCACCTCTGCTGCTAACACAACAACTTCATAACCGTTTACTGGTAACCTTAGTTACTCGCAGAAACACATCAACCCTCTTGGGGAGTTGTTATTTGGCTGCGCCTTTCTGTGAAGTGGAGGTATATGACCAGACGGGCTACTTTGATGCCCCCTATTTTTCTTACACAGCAGGTGCCCTGTACATTAAGTCGATTCCTGTTTTTTTTTAACTTGGCCTCACCACTACCATATGCTTTTATTTAGCGGTAGGATGATAAACTTGTAAATTATTTGTACGGGTATTATGCACACAAACACACGCGAAGACTTGATATTAAGATTTCAAAGAAATACCGTACAGCCTTTAATGGCTGCATAATAAACATAATTTAGTATTTAATACGTATGCCAACGCTGACCTACATTATTCACACATCCTGTTTGACGTTATACACAAGTAATACAAATAATTAGTTAAAAAAAATACGAGTGATGTAGCAAACACGTATTCATTCAACCACACTGATAATAGAATAGTGTGTACGTAACTTATTAAAATTGTGTCACGTTAGCCATACATTTGTAGTGAACTGTAATTATGTATATTAGTGACAACTAAAGTACTAAATTAATGCAGTGCAGCAGAAGCAATACAGTTGCAAAACGCGCAATACGTTTTTAGTAAATATCTGGTATTGTGTGATTTCCAAGAGATTTTTTTTCCACATTTTAGAATATGGATTTTTATATATTCTCATATAATAAATAAATATAGTCAAGTTTATCAAAATATGTACAAATATAATGTATGTACATATAAATATAATATGTAAATATATATTTTATCATATAACAGACGTTTTTAACGAACTGAAAACCTTATACAATATGAGCATAATAAGATAGGGATTATCAAGAAACTTTGATCAGTACAAATTAAGGTTCTGTTGAAAATAAGTAGTCGATATTTTTTTATTTAATACTATTAATATAAATGTGGTAGGCAGAAAGAATAGAGCTTCTCTCTGCCTGCACAGCAAAGGAATTTGGCGTGAAGCTATAAATAGAAAATAAAAATAGCTACAATTATTAGTAGGTACTATTGTTTTTCAAACCACAGAGCTGGCCCGACTTTTCTTCTGAAATATATTATTTAATCCAATACTTATACAATAACGTGTCATTATACGAAATACTACTTAATTTATTATTTAAGTAACAGCCCACAAAGTGGACCAGCCTAATAACGTCACGTGCGGTGTTAATTATTTATAGTAACACATAGATTCACTAACTTTGCAACTGTATGAGTGAGTGGAACATAGCCGAACTCATTCCATACTCTGCCAATTTAGCTACCGTACACAAGGGAATAGGTAAACCTCTAAGTGGATTGCATTCATCATCAACACTAGGCTTATTAAAGCATTGAATCATCGAGGAAAATAAATTAAATGTGGACTTACTTATTGTTGTTTGGTATCCTGGGGATTTCACAAGAGGATCTGGGACGATTTGTGGGGTTCATTCCTAGAGTTGATAACACATCTAAGTGTATGTCTGCTGTGAACAAATAAAGATCACATGTACAGTATATTGTACATTGAATATGTTCTTCGATGTTATGATAACCTTAAGATTGGTCTTTATTGCATAATAGAAAACATGCCATACTAAGACTCGGGATAAATTAGCGTAAAATATGCAAATAATTGTTCAACGTGCAGGAATCGAACCCGCGATTCGTGATGTTAATGTAGCGATCTTTTTATTTTTTTTATTTGATAACTAATCACTAAATCTCTATATCATCATCAACCGATACCATCCGCTCCCTGAGATACAATCATTTATGAATTTTAGGGTTCCATTAGGGCAACACGGAAACTTTATTGCTGTTTTTACTCTGCTATGTATCCATCCGCAAGTCGCGAGTCTATAGCTAGTAAACAAATCGCATTACAGATCATTAATAACAAAGAATTTTTCATCACAGTTTCATACACGAAAATGACTGTATGTTTTGTATTTTGGAATGTGTGGTATAATTATATCGATCTCATTAAATAGGCCAACCATATGCCCACCAAGCATATGGACCACCTGATATAAAACGGTTACCGCAGCCTACGGGCGCATGCAATACTTAATATTATTATTTATTTTCAAAAACAAATAGGTAAATGTTTTAGATCATTTTGTTAGAGGCCAGAAAGAAATTTGGATCTTCTGTATATGTATAGTGAATTTAAACATATTAAAACACCATTTTCATAATGTAGTTTGCCAGTTGCGATAAAAAAAAAGTTTGTTTCTCATTTTCGTAATTTGCGAACTAAGATGGAAAAAGAGGAATTACTAACAATAAAAGAGCGAGGCTTGACTCAAACTATTTAAATTCAAACAAATGATTTAAATTAAAAAAAAATCATAATATAGGTAATATAGATAGTAAAAAATAACTTTTTTATATTTTTGTTCATACCTCTGCGATGGTTGGGATGTGGATGCATGTGTGGGTGGGCGTGGGAATGCAGCGGGTGATGCGGCGAGAGCGGCTGTGTGGTCGTCTGCTGCTCCCCGCACGATTGGTGCAACGCGGAGTCAGAATTCGTACGCCGCCAATTACTATCCGGCGGTGGGCTGTAACATCACAGTAACAATGGTCACCTAGCTGCTGTCAGCGGCTTCACTAATGCGGTGATTGGTTTTACACATTTTACGTATCAACTCTACCTTTTCGTATACAGCGTCGGGTGACGAACACATAAGACCCACCTGATCTAAAGTGGTTACTGCAGTTTATGAGCACTCCTCACACAGCAATATTACACATGACCAGTGATTGGAGTAGGTAGATTGATTTGTTGTATTTGTGTAATGCTGCCAACATTGACATGTTTTTTTTAAAGAACCATTAGTACCATTACTGGAAATTCCTGGGAGTCCAGGATTTCGTTAGGTATTATTTAGATTATGATTTGGTAGCTACTGCATTTGTATTTGAGGTTTCGATAGCAAAGCATTTTCATTTAATACTCTATTATATAATATTCGTTTTCATGTATAATATAAATTTAATCAGATTTTATATAAGTATAAGTAGGTAAAGACTGAACCTTTTCCTCCTTTTTTTTTATTTTCAGTATTATCTTTTTGTTTAGTAGCTATGGACAAGATGCAGAAAATGGAAACGTTTTTGGAATGGAAATTTTGAGATTGAGAAGAACCCTTTATTGAGATGTCTATACGTGATATACTTCAAATTTTCAATAACGATTTGGTCGAATTTTGTCGATTGGGCGAACACTAAATAGATGGTTTTGTCCAAAATAGATCTTCACAATTGCGAGTGTGGTCATCAAATTTAATTTGATTCGAAGTTCATTGGCAGTCTTTGTCATAAGTATTATTCATACACGAAGACTACGCCCGGCACATAATTTAAATAAATAAACAGAGGCAATTGACGCTTACCTATATGTATTGGGAATCGCGAATAGTCCGGAATATTAATGACGTCAACGATAAAGTCGCAAAAAAAAAACAATTCGTGTCGGATATTTGAATTGTCTAATATAATGCAGAAAATAATAAAATGGTCACGCACTGAACGGTTCCCGAGAGATTTTCTTCCCCGAACCCTTAGATTGCGGAAGGAACCCCTTGCCGGTTTTATGGGACTACGGGCGTGCATAGGTTTTAATTGTAGCAACGCCATCGTCAAAGTGATTCTCCTGGTGTTTCATAAGTCCGTAGGCTACGGTAATCACTTACTATAAGGCGGGCTTTACTATTTTTTTTAATACTACGTCGCAAGGCATACAAACATACGGCCCACCTGACGTAAAGTGGGTACCGTAGCCTATTAACGCTTGCGATATATTAAGTACCACTCGCGCGATGCCTCCTCTGTTGCTTACACAGCAACTAAGCAACTCCTTGGGCGTTTACAGGCGACCTCACTCACGCGCAGGAACACAACAACCCTCTAGGGAGTTGTTATTTGGCTGCGGTTTTCTGTGAGGTACTTCCCCAGACGGGCTGCTTTGATGCGCCTTACCCCTCTTAAAACATACAAGACAAACAGACATGTTCATGCACACAAATGTTTGCCTTGTGTGGGAGTCGAACCCACGAGCGTTGGTGTCAAAGTCGCGTCATTCATTCACGACTGAGCCACCGAGCTTGTCGCACCTATGCGTTTATTAATTTATTTATCACATTAAGGTGGAAAACAAGCGCACGGCCTGCCTGGTAAGAAGGAGTAATTAGTTTCCGTAGTCAGTGAATGCAATTGAGCAAAAGCAAACATTTACTTTCGTTTCTTTTTCTTTGTACAACGTCGAGAGGCATGTAAGCAAAAGGCCCACCTGATGTAAAGCGGTGAAAGCTTGGAAAGCATGGAAACCCACTCGCAGGTTGCCACCCATGATAATAACCCATTAACTCCTTAGGAGCTTACTGGAAACCTCACTGGCTCGCAGGAACGCAACAACGCTACAGCGAGTCGTTATTTGGCTGCGGTATTTATGTAATGTGAAAGAACTTCCCCAGTCGGGATGCTTTGATGACCCGTACCTCACTTGAAAGCATTCAGAACAAGACAAATGTTTGTCCTGTGTGGGAATCGAACCCACGAGCGCTGGTTAAAGTAGCATTGCTAATTACTCCGCCACTGGGCTCGTGATATTCCGCCCTTGAGCAGATTTTTTTCGCATTGCTGGTTTGCTAGAAACTGCTTACATTTTATAAGCTCCTTATTACTTTCTTATACTTTACATCAGGTGGGCCGTATGCTTGTATGGCTCCCGATGTGGATTAATATAAAAAAATAGGTGCACATATAACTACTTTAACACGTATTTAATAAAACACTACTAGCGTACTCGGCTGTTCCCGCTCCATTTCACTGTAGTATCCACTATACCCATTTAAAGTGGGTACATTCGAACGCTAAATGCTTCTCAATAGAAATAATATTGACTTTTTAGGCATGCATTATGTCACGCATTTTTAGAGTTCCTCAAAAGGAAAAACGGAACTCTTATATGATCTCTTCGTTGTTCGTCTGTCAAGATTCTTTTTCTAAGGAACGCGTGGAGGTATCAAGTTGAAATTATTATCAAATACTCATATCTACAATCCTTTGGAGCAGTGAAAAAATCAAACTTCTAAGTCAATGCAATCAAAAGAGACAATCACAAGGAAATCAAAACATAAAGAGTATGTCCTGTTGACCTAGAATCATGAAATTTGGCAAAAACTAAAGTCGTATAGCACAAGTAAAGGGAATAAATTCGTAATTTTGTATATTTGTAGTTATATGACTTACAATATTTAATTTATTTGCAATTAGTAAACTAATCGTCGATCTATGGGGACAACAGTTATCCAACGGCACAATTAAGTTTCTCACCCGATCTAGTTCGGTGCTTTCATAGTTTATGAACTTCAATAATGTTACCTAATTATTATGGTGAATGCCCAAGTTTGTACGGAACCTTCAGTGTGCGAGTCCGACTTACACTTAGCCGGTTTTTTTAATACGCACTGAAAAGCGGCCCCATTTTGGAGATGGTTAAAATTATGAACAATAGTATGAAAATATAAGGAAACCTACGATCATAAATAGCCTGTTAAAATAACAATACTCTTTTCGACTTCATTGTAGTCACGTAAAAATACTTGCACCATTGCGATTTGCAATTGTAAGTTCGTAACACTCAATGCCACGCGACAGTATTTCCTCCATTCAAACAGAACATAATTATTAATGATGAATTGATTTCTTAGAATAACAGGGCACATATTATTGAGTCATAAATAATTTTAATTATTGAACTGTGCAAACATAATAATATAGTAAATCATGGCAGACACAACACCGTTCAACAGTAATATCCAGTGTGTGTGAAAAGGACATTTAATGCTGCCAGAACTGTAAATGAAAAGAACATAATAGCAAGATTGAAAGATATAAACAGTAGGTTAACGATTACACTTAGGTCTTTTTTGACGTAATTACCAACGCTCGCGATAGAGCACTAGGGTGGTCACTTATCGATATAGCGAAGAGTAAAGGCCCCGCTGTACAGTAGGTTGTTTTAAAGGACTGCCGCAACGATTTGTCTATGTATTTCGCTTAAAATCGTGTAGCAGCGCCATTTGTGTGAGTGTGACTATCTCAAATGTTTCTATAAAGTTATTCTACTGTCAATATACATCACCACAAAGAGTCACCTTAAATAAACCATGCTGCCATACGGACTAGTGTCATGTTTGCGGTCTGCAGGACGTCTCATAGGTCCTACTGAGGAGGAAGCTCGACCTCTCTGACCAGGACTGCGAGAAGGTGATGTGCCCCCACTACGCCCATACTGAGTCGCTAGGGTCGTTTCTTCAGGCTAAAAAGAAGAAAAATTGCATATAGATTTGTTCCAAACTTATTGGACACCCACAAATAATCACAAACAAGAACCATAACTGCTATTATGCATTTATTCTAAGTACATATATTCTCCCAACACAACAAATAAAGCAAGTACCGTACGCACTTAGAGGCCGCCTATGCACGTCGTACGTTATTGGCAACCCCAAGATGGTATTCAATATTAACCAATGATAAACCGTCACAGTAGACGGTGCGGCCGCTGATTTGTTAAACGGATATGTTTAGCAGTTACGCTTCTTTACATTTATCATTGGAATATTAGCGTAGTATAATTTTCTTTAAATAGTACATGTAAACAGCTACATCCTAAAGCCATATAATACTAAAATCATATTATTGTAAACACTAAATTTATCTTTTGTTTTGTTCAAACTAATTAGGACAAAACAGATTCAAGTATACATTCAATGCATGCATTCCAAATAAAACTTAACTACTGTCTACAAAATAAAACTATCAATTTCGACTCTATTTTCTAAAATGGAATGGTTTTCTAAAGTGCACTAGTTTCATCTATTTTAAAACGTATTCCGTTTAATACAAACTTATTACTTAATAATGATTGATTATATAATAATCTATAAAATGAGATTAGATGGTAATGCATGCTTAAACACATCCAAGAATTTGTACAGCGCGTCGTGCATTTAGTTAAGTTCTCTTTTATGAGTGTTTTACAGACAGATGCATCTATCTCTCCAAATGGCAGATGCTTGTATTTTTAGTATTGACATAAGCAGTTTTTTTATACAACGTCGGGAGGCATACAAACACACGCCCCACCTGGTGTAAAACAGTTACCGTAGCCTATTAACACTTGTAATATATTACGTATCACTCGCGCGATACCTCCTCTACTGCTTACACTGCAACTCCTTAGGAGCTTACTAGTGACCTCACTCACACGCAGGAATACAACAACTCTCTAGGGAGTTGTTATTTTGGCTGCGGTTTTCTGTGAGGTACAGGTACTTCCTCAGACGGGTTGCTTTGACGCGCCCTACCTCTCTAAAGGATTCTACAGATTAAAAGCCAGGTGACTTAAGTTGCTTACATGAGAGGTATTTAAAACAACTCAAATTATCATTATACTCATTGATTTTCAAACTAAAATATCAACGGAAAAATTGACAAATTTTGTACATATACTTTATTAAGTTTTATTAAAATTTGAGATTTTATTTCACACACAACTAATAAACTATATCAGTAACTTTCCTTGAATAATCAAAGCTGCCATGGCATGCTTTCGTGGTGGTGGTGGTCCATCCACGACGTGGCGGTTAGATTCATGTTCAGAAATCAAATTTACAAGCAAACAGTATGCTTCTTAATTTTACTTCTGGAAAATAATACATAAATAAGTTAAATTTTATCGTGGGAACTCATTGAGTTGTAGATTGAACTTTCTGATGTTCTTCCACGGAACTACAGCATGAGGTCCTTCAAAAAAGGTGTGACATTTTTACGGCGTCAGTGATGCCCGAGTGACGTCTCTGTTGTTGCAAGTGTCCTTAGGCTAACAAACAAACTGGTGGCTAGTAGTTGTTTTGTTTCTCACCTTGGTTGTATATAAATAACAAACTACAACTTTATATACATTTTAATTTTGTTCCTTAAAAAGGGAATTATATTTATTCTTAAAATAATACTCAACTGAAGGCAGCCACGTTGTATAGGTACAGTACAATAATACAAAGAAATGGGACAATAAATAAAAAATATTAAAACGGCAATGTGAAAACTCAATCAATTTGCGAGTGCATACTGCCTGTGAAATGCAGTAACCATATATATTTTTGATTAACTTGCCAAACTGATGCAAGTGTTGCGGAAATTAGCATGGGCTAACAAGAGTCTGGTGAATTCATTTTTACATAAACAAAAAACCTATGAATAAGGAGTAAAGATTAGAAATTGATAGATGCATCATAAAATTGATAGCAGAGTGCATAGGAAACGGGCCTATTGACCAACTAGTCTCCGGTTCGAATCCTGACAAGTACCACTAATTTCTCGTTTTCGGTGTTTTCCTTAACGGTAAAGGAAAACATCGTGAGGACACACGTTCAAGAAATTATATTTTTAAAGACGTGTGACCTAACCTAAGAAAGGTCTGGTCTTCCCTCTGGGTTGTGGAGATCTGACGACAGTCGCTCCATGTCAAAATCTATATCTTCTCCAAATTTTTAGGCTTAAGTATTGGACCCCGCCAACCCCCGGAAACGGGATAAAGCTAACAAGTAGCATAATAAAAATCTCTGAGGTCCGTTTCTTGGAACTGTTTAGCACTTACTCCCTATATACCTATAGTCAAGTGATAATGTAGTTACTGGATATGTGGCTCGTACAGGTAACAAATGCTCTTAACTCCTGATGCAAATTCCCTACCATAACCGTCTCAGTGTGGAACATTTCATTATATGCACGCCAGTTCAAGCTCAATAATGTATTATTAATATATCTATTAGCTTTTCTTATAAGC
The DNA here is from genome assembly GCA_947507595.1 of Pyralis farinalis. Classification (NCBI taxonomy): domain Eukaryota; kingdom Metazoa; phylum Arthropoda; class Insecta; order Lepidoptera; family Pyralidae; genus Pyralis; species Pyralis farinalis. The sequence goes on along the minus strand of OX382277.1, from coordinate 15,571,230 downwards.
AAGATGATGACGAGAGTAATGAGATCGCTGTTAATGAATAAAACAGGAGATCTATACTACACGTGAATTATAGACCATGTAATTAAATAAGCATATAAATAACCAAATTGATTATTATTATAGTATAAAACTACAATAAAAAACAATTTCGTTTTCGTACTGGGTTGTCATCAGAAAGAGCGGTACTGTCTTAGGCATAGTCAGATATGGTAAGACAGTGGATATTAATTTCAGTATTCTTCCTAATGTATCAATACCTCAACTATGACACATTAATGATGAGAGTATGAGCAATACAGGTGAAATGGTTAAACTGAAAGTTTTAGTGAGCTTTCAACCATGGGCGTCAGCATATAATGGAATTACCAGCCAGCCAGAAAGTAATGATTTTTGATTACAGTCAATGTACAAATGTGTTATTATTATCAATTACTGTGGAGTTTAGTTTATTTTTTTACTATGAGTGCTGTCGCGGCATGAACACAGCACAGACAGCAGCATAATATCAATGACACATATGAATTATGCACCGCAAGTGTATGTGTATTTTTGATGTGATATTGTTCTCATTTTAGATCTGGAAATTTTGATCTCAACAAGAATCCCCATGGCTGACGGAAGAGGACGAAAGTGGATGAAGCAGATTCATCTCAATGTTGATACGTGAGAACTAAAAATAGCCTTAAATGTATAAGATAGAACAATACTGATTAATTTATGTCAAATTGGGGAGGCAAATAAGCTTTGAAAGTGGGTACATTACAAACTCAATGTACAATGACCACAAAATCGCATCAAAGCTTGGCTTCACGTGTCGAACATGCAAAAGACATGCAAATAAAGGGATTTTGGATCAGATTCACAGTTATAGTGAGAAGTGCATATGAAACTCGATAACGACAGCTAAACCATGGCCCAAACGCAAGTGGAGTAAAATTAAACTACTTGGGAGTATATAGTCGACTTGTGTAGTTTTGTTACATATATTATTCAGATCTAGCGCAAGAAGTACTGCAGAGGTGTACTGCGAAGAATAACTGAAACAAGTCTGTTATCCTAGTTCACTCATCATACTCTTTACATTCCACACAATGGACCATTTCAAAACTACAGATGTTACAACTAGAAAGTCTAAACTCTCCAACACCCATACACATATTTAAATAAGTCTTTACGGTGGCAAAATTTCATATATGATACAGCAGTGATAACCTCAATATCATCTTATCCTACAGCAAAGGTATCAGTAAACTACTTTTAAACTGGCAAAAGCAAATGGGCAACAATATTTGATTATAAATATAAGTAATTCACGCCAAATCATCTTGCAGAGTAGGTAAAGGGGACCAAAGGTCACAGGTTATTTTCATGCAAGCTCACTAGTCCCTAGTCCTGTTAGGACATTCTAATAAAACCTGATCAGTTTGGTTGTGATAGCTGAATCTTGGCCTTCCCAGGCTCCTACATCCTTCTATTTTCACACAGTATATATACTGCTTAGTTGTTCTGTTGTCTTTACATTATTTCTTTGTGTCTGAATCCACAGAGTATCTCTCTTCTTATTTTAACACCGGTACTCTCTTTTAGATCTTACATTATTTAAATATAATAATAATAAATTTTTCATTAAAATAAAAATTGATTTATTTATGCAATTATCAATATCTACATATGCCTTACACTATTTTGAATATATTTAAATAATATTCTAGGTTCAAGAATGTTTCTGTAGGCTAAAACTAAAGTCAACAGTTAGCAGTCTAAATAAATTATTGGTTAAACAATAGTAATAACAGGTGTAATAGTTTTTCTTGAACAATTAATGATTACGTATGAAGAACAATGTTATCATGCAAATTTTCACGTCAAGTCATAAAGTTCACTATAAAGATCTCAAACACAATGCACTTTGTATATTATGTATAATAAATTAATAATTAAGATATCAAATGAAGTAAACAGATTTTATGCAAAAAAATCAACAAATATGTGCTTAGGTAAACAAAGTAACAGAGTAGCTTTGCGGATGGATTTCTGTTTTATGCCTCACTAATAGCCTAATATTGTTTATTATGACACGCTTACATAATATTATTTAGTATCATTTGAACTCTGAAGTGATAACTCAATTAGCACAATTTTGTATTTATCACAGTGATTAAGTCAATAACTAGCATATTTAACCTATCACAATACAAATTGTTAGCATGGTCTTTCTACAATCGAAGGAGTGTAGCACATACTCCACTAATTAAATACCCCATTATATGTTACTTATTGTATATTTCATAACACACATTTTTGGGTTTGGCAGAGTTTAGCATTTTTAAGATGTTGAAGTTAATTAACTTTACGCAGCAGCCATTTACTGCAATCATGCTTGAAAGAACCATTGTTCTTTTGCTAAAGATTACCTGTTAAACTTTTTATTAAATAATGCATGTATAAATGTGTTATTGTCATTTTTCACAGATTATGTAACAATTATTAAAAGCTATTATAAAAGCCACATTTTAAAAAAAAAATATGCTTAAAATAGATTTAATTCAATAAAACATAATGCATTTTACTTGCAATGATAATGTTTCTTTATACATAGAAAAGATGGTGTTAAACTTCCATACGTAAAATATATTACAAGTGACACATATTTACGTATTTATGATAGCTATATTTTAGTTTTCACAACAGCCTCATTTAGCATTGGTAATGTCATCATTACATTGATTCTTGGATGATTTGAAAAACTTTTCTTAATTTATTTACTTATAAAAAAATATATACATAGAAAAGATGGTGTTAAACTTCCATACGTAAAATATATTACAAGTGACACATATTTACGTATTTATGATAGCTATATTTTAGTTTTCACAACAGCCTCATTTAGCATTGGTAATGTCATCATTACATTGATTCTTGGATGATTTGAAAAACTTTTCTTAATTTATTTACTTATAAAAAAATATCCTGTTTCGCTCGTGGCAAATTTTTATTTGTTGTTTGCTTGGTTGTTTACAAAAATGAGCACAAAACATAGCAGGTAGAAATTATACATCGCCTATTTAAATTTAAGAATTATCACAAGTATAGGAAGTTGCCATTGTTCTTTCCTCTGAACAATTTTAAGTTAAACAAATCGATCTATAGGACATGCTATAGCCGATGTTGATAAAAATTATTTAATTGGACTAACAGGCACAACAATTCTAATTTATTATTTAAATCTGTCCTGGAGTTTATGGCCACAATACATGAATTATAAACTACAACCACTTTTTATCCACCAAAAAGAGAAGCATTCACTCATGTTGCACGAGATATGGTACATAAATTAGTACAATTTAACTGAAAATTGGATGGTAAATTTAATTAAATGAGGAATTTTCTGAAAATAAATAATGGTAAACAAACATTTATAAGGTATAGCAGCCATCTACAACTGCACCACTACCATAAATTAAAAATAGCAATTTCTACAACAAAATGTACAAATAGTAGCGAGCAGATTCCAAAAAAGAGGAACCTTTGTATTTTCTGTGTCCGTGCTCGTGGCTTGTGGTGCAGCCACATTTGGCAGAGAGCCACTGCGAAACGTGCCCAAGCCTTGCTGAGCAGGTCGCAGCGATGAGTCATTACTCTCATCTGGTTCTGGAGGGGCTTTGACTCTTGTTCGTCTGGTACTTGAACTAACCTGCAACCATCACTCTTCAACAAGTAAGCCTAGACATTGTCAAAAACAGGCAACTCTTCATGAATAACTGGACATTCATGTGTAATATAATTTTTCGCCAGCTATTACACTTAAAAGAAACTATCATACTAAAGTTACACTTACACATGAGATTATTTTATTTTGGTGTTTTTGTTTTCATTACTTAATGTTTTGGTGTAGTGACAATTGTCAATTTGATGGGTGAAATATGAACTTATTTAATATAATAAAAACACATCTACTAATTATTTACCATCAGCGCGAGTTAAATTCAATTCGACAATGACAATATTATTATCAACTACTCATATATAGGTAATATGATTGTGTGGACTGGGGTACGATTGTTTATTGTTTTTATTTATTCAGGCATAAGTATTCATTTGTTGTTAAGGCGCAATAGGCATATTGTAATGGTTATTGTTTACGTCGGCGGGCACATTTGACGGCCAGGAAGCGATTGCCTGAGTAAATAGGCGACATACCTTATTGGTTGCGTCGGAAACTTCACGCATTATTTTTTCAAAGGCAGCCGTTTCCTCGGCCTGCTTTTGGTTGTGGAGAGCAATTTTTTCACTAAATTTTCTTGGATTCGCCATGATGGCCAGTAAATATTTATTTTCTCTTTTTACATCACAATTTTCAGCGCTCAAGAACGAACCAAAACGCGCTTGTACTTGGATGTCAGACGAGCTTATAATTGCCAGTAAAAAAAATATATGAAAGGTATAGAAATCGATTAGGTATTATAGTTAATCTGTTTAACTATAATACCTAATCGATTTGTATACCTTTCATATATTTTTTCCCATTGTATTTATTGAATTACAGGATTTTCGAACAAAATTCATAACGGTCGGAAACTAATATTTTATACGAGAATTCGTTATTTAAACAAAAAATTATAAAGACGAAGGTATAAGTTTTTATCACAAAGCAAAATATGATGTTAACTGTGTAAATTTATGAGACCGATGGTGCATTGGTTAGCACTGCCTGCTTTGGCACAAGACAAACATTATACGCATTAGCATATTTCATAGTATTGCTTTGGGTGTTTTTATTCAGATTTTGTGGTGATGTTTGTACTCAATTTTTCGAACCAAAGCCAACCGTGGTAAATCCTGCTAACTAGTAAAAGAAGTTCTAACAAAATAGAATAAGAAAACTATATAACAACCCTGTTTCCTGTCTATCTACAGGGTTGATTTGTTCGTGAGTTTATTTACCAAGTTGTTAATTTTGGTTTTATGCGTCTTCTAAAATTGTGATGTAAATCGTATTTATTGTAAAATTAGCAGAAAGCGGTATACAGATATACGGTAGAAAGAATAAGGGAAAGCTCTGACGAAAGCTTTTTGACGAGCTCGGCTCAGTGGCTCAGTAGTGAATGACTCAACTTTGACACCCGGCGCTAGTGGGTTCGATTCCCACACAAGGCAAACATTTGTGTGCATGAATATGTCTGTTTGTCTAGGTCTGGGTGTTTTAAGAGAGCTAGGGCGCATCAAAGCATTCTGTCTGGGGAAGTACCTCCACCTCACAGAAAACCGCTGCCAAATAACAATTCCCTAGAGGGTTGTTGTATTCTGCGTGTGAGTGAGGTCACCAGTAATCTCCCAAGGAGTTGCTGTGTAATCAGCAGAGGATGCATCGCGCGAGTGATAATTAATATATCTCAAGCGTTAATAGGCTACGGTACCCGCTCTACATCAGGTGGGCCGTATGCTTGTATTCCTTCCGACGTAGTATAAAAAAAGCCTGTAAAACCACAGCGTATGTTAATAATGATGATTATGATGAATAATTTCATCAGTCGAGAACAAATGTTGATGAAATGAGTTGACAATTATTTAAGATACCGATATAAAACCTACTTATAATGAAAATAAAATATCATCATAAGTAGAAGGAAATAAATACAAACGCTTTCTAATTTTATATTACAGTGCGAGCATCACTGCTTCTTCAAAATCGCTTGAGTATCTAATATCGGCAATTTAAAAAAAAATCTTAGACAAGATTGGAATTACTGAAAAGAGGTCAAATTCAATAACAAACAATTTAAGTAGTAACTAGAAATTGACGATATTTTGGCAACAAGTTGGGGAAAAAGGTTCTCGAATGGCGTCCCCGTACCTGTTGGCATATGCATATTGCCTGCACACCCTATCAGTACCAGGAGATCAAAAATGACTGATTGGCAGTCTATAGATATTAACGAATTGGGTCTCACGACGTTCATACAAATTTTACTCATCAAGTCAATCCATTGATTGCTCGAGTCGAACAATTCATTTAGTCGCTCTGTCTACTCGTATTGCAATCCTTCTTGGTTTGATTTATATGATGTAAATATCGTTCTGATATAAATTACTATCGCCGCATACTGCAATCATAGACGTAATAAAAAAGCAGACACCGTCTCCCGAACTAAACACTGAAGCACCTCCATAGTAAGTCAGTCGCTATGCGTACGAGCCGACACGCACACATTCACACCATAGTAAGTCTACCGCTCGCCATTACGCACCGACACCTCGCCGCGTGATAACCTTGTCGAAAAATAATAATAATGCCGTCGTGCGTAGTGAAGAGCAGTCGGAACCATAGTGGTACAATAAAAAAAAGCCAAGGGATTACTTTTCATAGGTAAGCAAGTAATTTTTCTGATTAACTAATCGTTTTCACTTAAATTAATTTTTGAAAACAATAAATCTACCGGCGTTGCCATAACTCACATTTCCAAATTAGCGTAAAAGTGTGGGAGATCATTTTTCTTTTGTTCTCTTGTAATTCTTACTTAATTAAAATACCTAATTTTGTTTAAACAGACATATAAACTTACATCCTATGATTCTCTTATGAGTCTGTTACCATTTTTCTCGAAAACTACTGAACCGATTTTGATTATTATTTTTTTGTTTAAAATGTGACATGATTGGGAGTATTCTTAGCTACCATTTAAGCAAATCTGTTCAGCCTTTTTTTTTATTTGTACGTGCATTATATATAAAACGGATTTTATTTATATATTATAGTTATATTATATTAGTTTTAGTTTGTATAAATTGCAAAATTTAAAAAACCCACGATATTAAAGCGTAATAGGATTCATAAAACAATTAGATATAATTCTCATTAATAAAGTCAATAAATGAAAAAATATTAATAATTACAATATCACAATAACTAATATATAGAATATTATTAACAGCCGTCGTGCATAACAGTTTACAACATAGGTTAAATTTTTAATTTATGTTTTATAAACAACACAAGTTACAAATCACCGGTCTATAAAATTCGAGAGAGAGACAGTAACGAATCATATCATTTTTTATTTCTTTTTAGTTAAAGAAATGGGAAATTTTCTTCTATCTGGCAACCCACTTGACACCCACACATAGTTACATGCCGCCATTGTGGTGCTTCACTTGTTTCTCAGCGAGATTCCGTCTGACTTTTTTATTACATCTATGACTGCAATGCGGTGAGTGTAATTGTATATGTCATTCTGTTCAATAACTGATTTTTTTAATTAGCATCCAAAACTCATTTACTATGAGGAAATTTCGCTATTTTCTCTATACGATTCGTATACGTAATATATCATAATATTCATAATCATAATTTCAGCTCGTATTCGCCCACTGCTGGACACAGGCCTTTCCCAAGACAGTAACTTAATTCATGTTTTCTCATGAAGATAGTCCGTGTTAAATAAATATTATATATTATGTTATATTACATAAATATTTGGAATGCGTAAACATGACAATTAATAAACTTGATCGAGACATCGTTGCCAATACGAAATGAAGCAAGGAAGAAAGAACTGAGAACTAGAAATTTTAAATGAAACCAGAACTTTTTTTTCTAAATAGAACTCTTAGACTCGTAGACGACGTAAAATGTAGAACTGGAAACCACACTTAGCCTTCAAGTAAAGACCTTGATATTTCTTGTCACCGCACCCGCCTATTCCAACAAAATTGTTCACAATTTCAAATCGTACTATATTAAGAAGTATGAGAATATCTGAATGACCCCCCAAATTAATGTGATCAATAAATATCTATCAATCTGCATTTCATGCCAAGTCTCTTGCGGTATTGGCAGAGAGAATCAAGCGGCATAAGTACGATCCTCTTTTGCTTCTTTAGCATTCATACCTCTTTTCATACAGTTCGCCGGTTCCTGGGCCGACACCTTCTTCTGAAAAATCACGACCAAATTGGTCATGGTATGCTAGTCTTGGACTTCGCCGGGTCCCACATTTTTCCATTTTCGTATTATATATCTATTTCATCATTCTTACTTACTACAATCTTCCAACATGTCCGAATTAACGGAGGAAGTCTCTTCTTCCTATACTTTCTTTTAGAATTGGCCTGAAAGAAAGTATACTTACTACTGTTTCTAACTTACTTCTTTATTTCACATTCATGCTCTCGCTGCTATACACAGCTCTCACTCCATAAGTTAGTGTTGGGATCAGCATTACCATGTGTATTGCGAGCCATCGTCTGCCTTAATATTCTACTGCCTAGGAGTTCCAATTTCCTTGATCCGTATATTCCCTTCCATTTCGAAATGGTCACTATGAATTTCATGTCGCATGAAATAAATAATAATGATTGCCAAAGAAAATTATTGGCATTAAAATTTTATAAATGATTATTACCTAATTGCATAACAATAATAACGATTCCAATTGCTTTGTGTGCTTCCACCACCAACACGACACGTGCATGTTATTCTAACGAGTAACGTCTGCAGCGCCTGAGGATGCCCCGTGGAGATGCGAAACACGTGTCGCAGTGACGACCAGGCCAGTCGTGGCAGCGATGGTGATGGGGGCATGCGGTTTCTGTTCCAGATGGCGGAAGACCGCAGCAGCCGAGGCAGAGACTTCCGGAGAAGCCATAGCAGCGTCGGCATTATGCATCTACTAACGCTAGTGGGTGGATGCCGGCCGGCGCTAGTCTGCATGAACTAATTGATGGCGGAAGCACACAAAGCAGGTTAGATCAAATTGCATGTACATATTTCAATTGTATAAACAATTAATTAAATAGTAACATCAATGTTATTATAACTAATATTAATTGTAACGTTGTAACTGTAAAATGTGTAAGTACTTACATAATATAATGAATTTTTAGGCCATTAACCCTTCGAAACCCGGGTGGTCGTATACGACCGCGAAATGTATGGGAAAACGTATATAACGGGTTCTGACTGCTCAATAGCAGAACATGCGTGCACTTTTCTGTTTTATATCAACATGTTTGTACATATTGTCAAAAGAATAAATAGTTTTGTTTATATTTTAATCGATTCATTTTGATTACATTCGGTTAGTTTCGATTAAATTCGATTAGAATCGACTTTGTTTGATAAGATTCGATTAGAATCGAATCTCTTCAGATTCATTTAGACTTGATTAGATTCGATTTGATTTTATAAGTCTAAAGAGTTATTTAACTTCACTTTTTGCTTGTTCTTTGTTCTATCGATTGTGAAGTGGGTTGAGTTCCGAGCAGATGTTCGATGCACCTCGCCTTTCCTTGGGCAGGGGAAATCATGGAACTGGAGCACTGGTTCCAGATTGGTTTTCTTATGAGAATGTTGTGGAATAAATTTACTAATGAGGTTTTTCCAAGAGAAATAAGATTCTATAAACCGAGCTTAAAGATTATTTAAGCATCAGCAATGCCTGGCGTTGCAAATGTCTATAAGCCTCAGTAACCGCTTACCGTCTGGCAGGCTAAACATAATCATTTATTGTTTAACATCACATATAGAGCAGATTACAAAGTAAGTACGTTACATATGGAGCTAGTTACAAAGAAAGTGGTATAAAAGATTAAGCTTATCTCCCCTTAGAGATTTCTTCCAGTTAAACCTAATTTGTGTATAGTAAAAAAAAAAGTACGACGATATTGCTGCTGTTGCGTTTTTGGTTTGCACTTGTATGTTTACTTTGAACAGATTTTAATAACTCATTAATATGTAAACGGTCTTTTAATTTTACATAAGCCAACATTATTTTATTTTACGACGGAACTATTGTTTTATTTCTTTCATTACATTTTACAAAGTGGTAACAAACATACACTATTAAATTTTATCGGTAGCCCATTGAGTTGTCTAAGAACAGGCCAGTTACGTTTATTGGCCTGTGTGCTAAGTGACGGTAAAGGTAATGCGGTACGCATAGACGTAATAAAAAAGTCAGACGGAATCTCGCTAAGAAACAACTGAAGCACCACAATGGCGGCATGTAACTTTGTGTGAGTGTCAAGTGGGTTGCCAAATGGAAGAAAATTTCCCATTTCTTTAACTAGAAAGAAATAAAAAACTATATGATTCGTTACTGTCTTCGGAACTCGAATTTTATAGACCGTTGATTTGTAACTTGTGTTGTTTAAAATAGGTATTGATGAAAATAAATTAAAAACATGAAATATAACATTACATATTCCTTTTATTATGTAGGACAAACAGGTGCATACTTATTTGAAATAAAAAATGCCCAAACAAATACATCAATTTTAATGACCAGACGAGGCTCTGGCGAAAGAGAGGTAGGGCACGTTAGCCTGACTGGGGAAGTACCTCCCCCTCACAGAAGACGGCAACCACTCCTCACACTCCCCAAAATGTCTACTGTATATTACACTGCATCTAGATGAATCCAGCCGCTTACTTTTCTGGACTCTCTTATGATTTGTACCCAATCATTCTTCCATACATCGTTTGACGATGGAAATCTAAAAAAATATTAAAGGTATGAATAATACTTGTTCAGTAAAAGAATCATAGGATGTAAGTTTATATGTCTGTTTAAACAAAATTAGGTATCTGAATTAAGTAAGAATTACAAGAGAACAAAAGAAAAATGATCTCCCACATTTACGCTAATTTGGAAATGTGAGTTATGGCAACACTTTTGAAAAATTCATTTAAGTGAAAACGATTAGTTAATCAGAAAAATTACTTGCTTACCTATGAAAAGTAATCCCATGCCTTTTTTTAATTGTACCACTATGGTTCCGACTGCTCTTCATTACGCACGAGGGCATTATTATTATTTTTCGACAAGGTTATCACGCGGCGAGGTGTCGGTGCGTAATGGCGGGCGGTAGACTTACTATGGTGTGAATGTGTGCGTGTCGGCTCGTACGTATAGCGACTGACTTACTATGGCGGTGCTTCAGTGTTTAGTTCGGGAGACGGTGTCTGCTGTTTTTATTATGTCTATGGCGGTATGTACGGCACATTTAGTATCTACCAAACGCCACGACTAAAATGAAGAAGATAAGCAAGCAATAACCATAGACGTAATATTTTTTTTTTATTACGTCTATGGCAATAACTTGTCGCATTTATCGCTGTCACTGTCACTAACGACAGTACAATGTCATTTGGCAAGTCGTGTTATCCTGTCAATCCGTCCGATCTGTCGTACGTATTCGTCAAAGGTTAAAAAAGTGTATAATACTGTGTTATACGTACGGGAATTGTTCGTCTCGATATCAATTTTATTCATGATATTGAGATTATTGTTATGTAAAGTAATTTGTATGCGACATTTAACTACTGCCTTATTTATTTGAGTTTATTTCGCTAAAAAATCCTAACATGGAAGAAAAGTATATACTTACGCTAGATATTGGTACATCAACAATTCGCGCATTTGTGTACAATTCGCGAGTAGAAACTGTAGGAAAAGCAGTGGATCAGGTGCGATTATTTAAACAATAATTTATTCTCTTCTTACTACTGTCTTGTAATACTGAGAAAAATTTCATGATTATTAGAAGGGTAATAACTATTTTTCATCAACAGTTTTATTATTATTGGAGTAGGTAAAAACATATATTTATTATCAGTGTTATTGGCCCAAAGCGCGTTTTTATTATTTATCTTTAAATTTTCCTATCTATTAGGTTTAAATAGCTTATACTATCAGGAGTAAAGGTATATGTTTGTAAGAAATGAATGGTATTTAATTACCTTAATATTTGAAATTTTAGATTGTACTACATTTTCCCAGTCCTGGTTTTGTAGAAATTAATCCAGATGAATTGTGGACTTCCATTATATCAGTTGTCCAAAAGGCCATACAAGGTGAGCACAGTTTTAATAAATTGCATTTCTTATGTGTTTTGATATGGTATATGTAGACTTCTTAAGTTTGCCTTCTTATGTGTGTGTTTGTGGTATAAGCAGTCAGAACCCGTTATATACGTTTTCCCTTACATTTCGCGGTCATATATGACCACCCGGGTTTCGAAGGGTTAAACTAGATTGTGTTTAAACACAATTCATACTAGATGCTTGCTTTGACGAGCTCGATGGCTCAGTTGTGAATGACGCTACTTTGACACCAACGCTCGTGGGTTCGATTCCCACACAAGGCAAACATTTGTGTGCATGAACATGTCTGTTTATCTTGGTCTGGGTATTTTCTATGTATAATAAGTATGTATTTACAAAAAAAAATGTATTTACGTATTGAATTAAACAATTTTTAACGGAAGTATCGCGTATTTTATTTATTTTGTTGAACCTGACGTTTCGAACGCTTTGCAGCGTCCGTGGTCGAGTCTTCCTGCGACCACGGACGCTGCAAGGCATTCAAAACGTTAGGTTCAACAAAATAAATAAAATATGCGATACTTCCGTTAAAAATTGTTTAATTCAATGTGTAACAATCGCGAAAACCTAAGACAATACTATGTATTTACGTATGTTTATCAGTTGTTTAGTACCTATAACACAAGCTTCGCTTACTTTGGGCTAGATGGCGCTGTGTAATTTGTCCTACAATATTTATTATTATTATTATTTATTGCAATAGAAGAAGGATTGCTCATGCAATGCAACTACTACTGCAAATACAATGACTCCTTGACAAAGAAAACTTCTTTGTCACCTTGCACACTGTTAGGATTACAAGGTTGTTTATTGACTGCAGTCTATTGTAGAGTAGAAGTATTTTTCAAGTCAGGCTCATAATTAAGTATTTGTGTACTTATGTGTATTGGGCATTATGAATTTTAATACAAGTTTAAAATTTCTTAACAGATGCTAATCTCACTGCGGGTCAGATAACGGCTATGGGCATATCAACTCAGAGGAGCACTTTTGTGACATGGTCCAGAAAGACAGGGAAGCCGTTCCATAATTTTATAACTTGGAAGGACCTCAGAGCTAACAAACTGGTTAAACAATGGAATGAATCATATCTGTGGAAGGTAAGTCTGTGTGTAAGACTCATATATTTAATAGTGTTTATAAATTTGTACATAGAATAGAATAGAATACACTTTATTGCACCAAAATTAATACATTTAAGTAACATGTTATTGAAAGAGTACAATGGGTGGTCTTATCGCTAAAGCGATCTCTTCCAGACAACCATATCAAAGGAAGAGAAACAATCATTAAAATACAAGTAGGTTGTGGCGCATTTATAACTATACCTATTTACACACATAGATTCATATACTTAAACTCAACAAACTATATAGTCGAAAATAATAATAATAATAACAATATTTAAGATGAGTGTAATGAGCAGATAAGTGACAGGACAACAATGTACGTACATATAGCAATACCAAGTACACACATGTAGACATACATATACATCCACATATACATAATATACATATACATACACACATACATATTCTGCCATAGTTAGATAGACAGATAGTGAGATTTTACACTGTTTTTTGAAGGACATTAAAATTTGTGCACAGCGAATAGAGAGTGGTAAAGCATTCCACAGTTGCACAGCCCGTACCGAGAAAGATTTAGAGTAGTATTGCGAAGAGTGAGATGGCGTAATCAGACGAAGGGAAAGAGTACTGCGTGTACTGCAATCACAACGATCCCGTACCTCACTGAGATATATGAAACATTCTTTTAAGTAACTGGGAGAAGTAGGATTGAAAAGGATAGAATAAAGAAGAGAGAGTACGTGCAAGTTGCGACGTAACCTGATAGGGAGCCACTTGAGCTGTGAGCGAAATTCGGAAACATGATCATATTTGCGAAGCCCAAATATGAATCGTATACAAAGATTTTGAAGGCACTCAAGTTTGTTTAATTGGTCTTCAGTGAGGTTAAGGTAGCAAGAGTCGGCATAGTCAAGAATGGGAAGAAGCAAGGACTGTGCAAGTGAAATTTTGGTGCTAATAGGGAGAAAATTACGCAAACGAGAAGGGAGCCAGTTGCTGCAAACAACTTCCTGCTAACGTTGGCTATCTGCACCGACCAAGAAAAGGTTTTGTCAAAGTAAACGCCAAGGTTCTTCACACTCTCACTGTAATGGACATGAACACTATATTAAAGTACATCTCAGTTCAGTATAATGATTGTTATACTATGGTTACAGTACTCTGATGTATAGTGGTTATTTTAGCCTATGAACGCTTGCAATTTTTTTTTATATTAGCTCAGCATAGTGGTTCTGCTTTGCCTGACGGTAAGCGAGAAGAGGAGCCCAACTTGCAGCGGCAACTGACAAAAGACTACAGTGTCCTATCAGTTGACACTACCATGCTAAGTCGTAAGGCGCTACTTCACGGTTCGTTTGAAGGATCCCATATAGTAGGAAGTAGGAAGCACATGTGCAGGCAAGATGTTCCACTTTTTAATAGTATGACATATATAGGAGTTGCCGAACTTTTTAGTATGTGAAGAGATGTTCTCAACAGAGGCAATATGGCAACACAAGCCTGCACGTGTGGTTCTCTGATGGAAGGGAGGGGGTGGGATAAGCTGGTCCTCCAGTGTGAAGAACCGGCGCACCCTGTTCAGGACTCTTGGAGTTTTTTTGAAGCTGTTAAGATGAGGCTCTCAATGCAATTTCATTGGTTAAGATTGCAATGAATACCCATGCTTGGCATATTCAGGCTATTACGCAGACTGAGGGATGTGCCCTGAAGACTGGGAGGGAATGGAATAGGGACATTTTTGTTCTGAATGCGCACACCTGAGTTTTTGGCATTAAACTCAACCACGTTATTGGAACCCCATTTACTAATATGCTCCAAAACCTGATTCTGCTCAACAATAAGACTATGGCGCTTCTCACCGATTTCTGTTCGACCAGCACCAGGCCGACCGAAATATCGCCCATGGACCATACTATCATCTGCATAGCAATGAATATTACCAAGTGACAGCATGTCATTGATATGAAGAAGAAAGAGGGTGGGCGATAGGATGGAGCCCTGTGGGACACCGGCAGTCACTGACATGAACCGCAAAGCGAATCTATCTACAAGGACGCGGATTCTAAGCTTATGCAGGAAGCCAGCAATCCACTTACAAAGCTGGAGGAGCAGACCGTATGCCGGAAGTTTGGAGAGAAGTGCTTTATTGGCAAAATATGCTCAATAAAATAGTAGTAGTGTGCGATACTAGTTCTGTGCCGACTCGTGTAATGCGCTGGGCATCCACTCTTACGTATGCCCTCTTGCAAACTTTAGTGGCAGTATTGTAAGCTGATTTCAGCAAGTTAACATTCGGATCTTTGAGGGCGCGATTCCTAGTCCAAGCGCTATACCCGCCTGTTTATTACTAACAGCTTCAGCGCACTCGCGATTAAATCAAGGGCGTATCCGGTTTTCCGGTATAACATCGGAGCGAGGAATGTAGTAATTCCATCCCAACGCCGATCTCGTCAACAATGGCCGCATCACTTGCCATAAGATCTCTCTCGCTGAAACAGCGCTGCAGCCATGGGATGGAATCAAAGTAGCCGCGCATGCCGTCCCAATCTGCTGACGAGTAGTGCCAGACACGACGTTGTGGGTTGTTGTGGAGCTGGGTTCAGATGGGCACAGGTGCGCCCTGACCTCAACCTGGTAGCCAGCAGGGTGGGTGGTCAGCAGTAGGTCTAGTAGAGAGGGCGCCTGACCAGCGCTGTCTGGTATTCTGGTAGGTTGGTCTACATCAGAAGAGATATGTTGGCGACGTGTTCTGTTTAATTAAAGGAAACAAGCGGGAAATAGGACAGTACCTCGATCACCTTGACTCCATTCACAGCAAAATGCGTTTCACACATGAAATGGAGAGCGAGCGTTCACTGGCATTTTGAGATGTTAAGTTAAATGTGCGAGAAGACGGATCGTTGGGGCACACCGTATATCGGAAATCTACACACACGGACAGATACCTGAATGCTTACCCGAATCACCACCCGCGTCATTTACAATCTGTTGTGACGTCTCTTACAAATCGAGCCTATCAACTTTATGACCGATGATTATGATTTAAGTACTGAGTTCGTCAACGTTCAGGAGACACTTAAGAGAAACGGATGCAAGGTGAATCAAAGAAGTTCAGGTCGCCGGGGCAGACGTACGAAGTATCCAGAGGTAAACTTCCAGCCTGGTTTTATGCCATACAGAAAAGGAGTATCCGATAAAGTTGGATCAGTTCTAAGAAAATTCTCCATCAAGACTGTATATGTTCCGTTCTCCAAAATAGCAGAACACCTGCGTACACCAAGGGATGTAATTTCTTACCAGACACCGGGTGTCTACAAGATTGATTGCAGCTGCGGTAGTTCTTATATTGGCCAGACTAAGTGTACCATCGCAGAGAGAGTCAAAGAACACTTTGTAGCCATAAAGAATCGTCGAGACGACAAAATCAGCGATAGCCGAACATCTGATCGACTCCAACACCAACCACTGGATTGACCTCCACCGGCCAAAGGTTTTATCAACTGATTGCCAACATTACTGCCGTATGGTTCGCGAAGCGATTGAAATTAAAAGAACATAAAAATTATAATCGTGAGGCTGTCGCCGGCTTAGCAGCTTGTGATACGAAACTTAAAATCTCGCGATTTATCGTCGAATGCGCACATGGACATTATTAGTGCTTTGTGTAGTGACTATGACAAATACAAAGACCAAGAGAGGGTACCGCCAGTACGCCAGTGACCATGGCTGATGCAATTCAGCCGAAACGTCGGGAAATACAAAGATTACCTAAATTACGCATTAAGACCCGCATTATATAAATGTATGTAATTATGCAACGCGAAAATTTAAAAACTTACGTCTGATTCAGTTTCAGACCGCCGTTTTCAAACGACTCTCTTCAAGCATTCTCGCGTCGTACCACCAGGCGGCGCCTGTCCTCGTTCACCAACAAAATATCATTAGCATACATGAACAACAAAGGAGGCCGCTCATGTGCATTGCTGCCCGACACTACGTCTAATATTACGCTGAACAGAAAGGACAGATTCCTGGTGGATCCTGACGGTGAACTAAAAGGCTGTGTGTCGCTAAAAGCAGTCCTAACTATGGAATCGCATTCGCGATACATGTCTGGGCAGATATATATAAACTTCAAGGCCCCCTTTTGGACCGCATTGCCCACCAGATCATTGGGCGATGAATACAGTCGAAGGCCATCTCCATGTCTAAAAATAAACGCAGAGGCATGTTCTTCGTTCTCAATTTCGCCATGACAATCGTTTTGGTAGAAAGGGGGTCATAGTGCCATTACCCGGGCGGAAGCCGTACTGACTCTCTGAGACAGTACTGGGACACAATTACCCGCTCAAAAAGCTTCATTTTTATACCTCGGTACCTATCACACTCCTACACCTATCCTTTGAAAACTAAAGTGACACTCAATCTCCATTGCTCCGAGATTTTCCTATATACGGCTAAATAGACCGGGCAAGATGCTCACATCACGAGGTCCCATCGCCTTTCTGATTTCTGTGGGGATTCCATTGATTCTGACAGCCTTCCCGTTCTTCACCGCGATTTTCTCGTATATTGGAGATGGTTTCACCTTATCTTATATAGGTTGTAAATGGTCTCGTTTGGCTCTGGCTCTAGCTCTCTTAGTGACACTTTCTGCAGCCCTATACGCGTCTTGTTCTTCAGACGATTTGGACGTTTGCCACTTTATAGAGAACTTTATTCACCCTAATCTCCCTCTAGACTGTCGTTTTACCACCAAGTCTCCTTGTTAAACCTGCGTCCAACCTTGGTTTTTCCAAGCACTGTCTAGGTCGTTTTCGTTCCGTGGTTCATAATTTCATTGACAAGCATTCTTACGGTCATAAGGCGGTCAAAAGACGTGCTTCTCAGAGAGATTGTTGCTACCCCGTTCTCTCCACCAGTGCAGATCAGCTTGTAGCCATACTCAATAAGCCGAGAGCCTGTTTTTATACCACTAAGGTGGCAAAAAAGCGTACGGCCTGCCTGATGTTAAGTAGTTACCGTAGTCTATGGACATTTGCAACACCAGGGGTGTCACTGTTGCGTTGCCGACCCTGTAAGAACCTCTTCACGCCTTTCTTGAAGAACTCCATACTGTAGTCCCTTGGGGAAACCTCGGCAGGGAGCTCATTCCACAACTTAATAGTTTTCGGTAGAAAACTTCTCTGGAACCGCATAGTGCGCGACCATTGTGGTTCCAGTGTATGAGGATGAACTCCCAACCGGCCCAAAGATGACTACAGTACTCCATATCCCGTCTGACTTGGGACTTATAATATGTCTTTGCTCTTTGCTTGAAGTACTGTTTGGCTCTGTTGAGCATACCTGTCCACCGAGTCTCCTGCAGGAACAACACGCTCACCGCGCGCAGAGCACATCGGCCAATTACCAGTCATCGTATTAATGTTTCAGGTCACGAAGCGAATAACTTGCCTTAGTCTAAGAGACTTGTATAGGACTTGTATAGGAATGTATAAGAGAGGTAGGGCGGATCAGAGCAGCCCGTCTGGGGAAGTACCTCCACCTCACAGGAAACCGCAGCCAAATAACAATTTCCTAGAGGGTTGTGTTCCTGCGTGTGAGTGAGGTCACCAGTAAGCCCAAGGAGTTGCTGTGTAAGGAACAGAGGAGGCATCGCGCTAGTGATACTTAATATATCGCAAGCGTTAATAGGCTACGGTACCCGCTTTACATCAGGTGGGCCGTATGCTTGTATACGTAGTATATAAAAAAAAAGTCACTTGATTTTGAACTGAAATGATTATGGTAATATTTTACAAAAACGATATATATGGCAATTTACCAGTGATGGATGGCCTTACATTATTATTTATGTTTTTAAAAATAATTATGGATTATTTGAATAGCCTAAACCAGAGTCAATATCTGAGTGCTGTGGCAAAATAACCATGGAATACTGCTAGAGTATTTGTACCGCCTTCGCAGATTTGATTATCAGTTTAGAACGAATATCTTATCGCGTTTAGTATTTTTGTGTTTTATTCAATTATTCTCATTCTTCTGGTTCTCATTTGTTGATCTACATTCTAGAAATTTTGTGTCGTTTATTTCTTCGCTTTGCCTATCTATAACTTAATAACTATAAAGTATTTATCTATCTATAACTTTAGGCAAAATCCCTGTTGTGGGTAGGTAGAGAGAACCGAGAGCTACATGGCTCGGTCCGTAAGGAGTGAGGTGTGTTCTTTAACATTCATGGCTCTTCTCATGCACGCTCGCCGGTTTCTAAGACTGCTGATATCACTTTCTAAAAATACACAATTTGGTCATATTAGGTAAGTCCTGGCCTTCCTCGGCTCCTACATTTTACTTTCGCGTTGTATATCTGTTTCGAGATTCTTTCTTCCTGCATTATTTTTACATGTCCGAACCAGCGGAGAAAGCCTCTTCTTATTTTAACGCAGACACTTTTTTCAAGCCAATTTTGTTTCTTTTATCATCATTGCGAACTACTTAGTTTACTGGTTTCTTCTGTTTCAATTACCAGTGTCTTTGTTTTCTTCTCATTTTGTAGTAAGATCTTCTTTATACAATCATCTTTCATTGTTGTGACTAGTGTTTGCAGTTCAGCTGGTGTATCTGCTGATAAGATATCGGCATCGTGTACATAAAGTTGACAGTTCATCTCTAGGACACCCATCTACAATCCTACATTCGTTCACCTTATTCTCTACAGACAACTATCGAGATACAGGATGATCCAACCACCAAGCAGACAGCATGCAACCCTTCTTGACACCAGTTTTGACATCAAACCAGGATGATATGCTGCCATCTTTCCGCATACATGCTGAGCAATTATTGTACGTGGACTGCACAGCACGGGACAGTGCCCCGTCAATTCCACATTTCGGTAATATGCCCCATAGTTCCTTTCGCACAGCTCTGTCAAGATCCACAAAACCACAGGAAACCTTCTGGTCTATGGTTTGGTGCTTCTCCACGATATTGCGGAGTGGGAAAACTTGATCCGTATATCACCTTCCATTTCGGAATCCTCCCTTCCCACAGCATTCCATCGGATTTCACCATCTTATTCCTTTCAATATACTTTTCCTGCTAAGACGCTGTTAATACATAATAGTACCCATTGTAATTTGTATTTAGTTTGAGTTTACCAGCTAATTTATTTTGTTCAAGTCGGTTAATAATATCACCATTAGTATTCTTTATTTCAAGTTCATATCGATTACATAGGACTTGTTTTATAGGGAACTATAACCGAAACTGCATCCGTAAACAATACATTTGTAACTCTTAATATCGTTGAGATTATTAAAATAACCCTGGAGCGAGCCTACTTCCTTGCAGTTTTCCAAATGAATTACACTACGTACTTTGATTTGCTCGCAGCCACTTAGGCTTGTTTGTTTGTTTTGTGAGTTCCAAGGTATAAAATAACAAATTATATAAATATGTTATATTAAATAAATACCACCTTCTAATTAAAACCTGTAGCAGCTTTAAAATGTAATGAAGTATCAACATATTTAGAATTACAATCTAGATCTAATCTTTTTTAAATGTAATTTATTGTGTTATTATGCAGTGATTTTAATTTGCTTGTATTGCTTCTATTGAATTAACGTTCTCAACAACTTCTTGAACTAGTTCAAATATGGGTGGGTCTTTAACATTCATAGCTCTTTTTATGTACGCTCGTCGGTTGCTAGGGCTCCTGACACCACCTGCCTATCCCGAAAGGGACCTGGTGTAAAAATGTACATACATATATACATACAAATACAAGGCTTGAGTAGGTAAACGGTGAACCGAGTGTATATATATATATATGTATCCTTTATTGCATAACAAAACATAAAATTCGGACGGTGGCGCAGTGGTGAAACGCGTTGTTACACTACTTTGACACCAACGCTCGTGGGTTCGATTCCCACACAGGACAAACATTTGTGTGCATGAACATGTCTGTTTGTCTTGGTCTGGGTATTTTCTATGTATGATAAGTATGTATTTAGAAAAAAAAAATGTATTTACGTATGTTTATCAGTTGTCTAGTACCCATAACACAAGCTTCGCTTACTTTGGGGCTAGATGGCGCTGTGTAATTTGTCCGACAATATTTGTCCGACAATATTTATATATTTAATTAGGTATTACAGAAAACAGTGTGCAAAGGCGAGCTTATCTCTTTAAGAGATATCTTCCAGCTAACCCTAACGTGTGTGCAGTAAATTTTATTTTGGCTGGTAGTTAAAAGTTATGCAGAATTTAATCTTCATTTTTTCCATATTTATACAAATTAATAAATACATATATACTATACATATAATATTACTTTTCATGAGTAAGATAGTGCTCACTTAAGTGTACTACTACACTCAAGTGCAATATAAATACTTGTTAACCTTTTCTTTTGTTTCAGTTGATCCGGGCAGGCGCATACTCTCTCTTCTTAGTATCACGGAGCAAAAGATTTCGAGCAGGCAGTGTTTTAAAGTTCATGAACACACAGGTAGCTATTTGTATCTTATATAAAACATGTGCATGTCGGACTTCCGCAACGTTTATATAAGTTGGTTTGAGAAGAAAATTTTCATGATTTTTGTGCTTCTAACTACGAGTAGCACAGAAATCATCGTTCTATTTTTCTTCACCGTTACTCAATCCTGACTCAAAACTTACGCAAATCCGACTTAAATTGGCCCAAAATGTAAATTTAGGTCTCGATGTCAATCTGACGCTTCTTTGAAATACAGAACTAAGCTTGTTTTGAGAAGGGCGATCTTTCGTATATTAGCCCTTATTTAAAAAAAACAGAGCTAGAAGAAACATTTTTTATTTTACTATAAGCATTGGGTGCGTCGAAAAAGGTCCTACAGGGATGGCAACGCGCGAGTAACGCCGCTACTGAATACCAGGGGCATCATCATCATCAGGCATGCATCCATCCATACGCTATTGACGTGTTTATCATTAGGAAGGCTGTATTCTCGATTCCACCTTAGTCGTATAAAAATTAACTTTTGTTTATTGAAAGTATTCATACTTTCCACATCTATTATGGGCACCCAGAAGGTCAGATATGCGCCATAATAGTTCCAATTTATCTTTTTCCCATGGAAAGACGACAAAATTGACTGCAAAATGAATCGGATAATGTTTTGCATACTTGATGATGATGATTGATGTGCTACATTCCATGCCTGACCGTTAGGGAGCTTGTAAGCACAAACCAATGAACCACTTGATAGCGCATAGAGACACTCCACACTCACAACACGTAGTGCTTTAGCGTTTAAATATTTCAGTGATTCAAGCCCATATGACCCTATGGTCATATGGAAGAACAATTTAACCAATAACTAACGCGATGTTGACCTATTAACTAGCCAATACGAGCTCGTGTTGGCGCGTTTTACTCACGACCACGGTCGATGCGTCCAGCAACTCTGCAATAAATAGGTAGAAAGATTCCATAGGTCCATAATAACTTAAGCGTTTAGTTATAGACTATTAGTTTATTGCCCAAAGACAGTGCTGAGATTCTTTATATGAGCTACTAAAGGGAACGAAACCTATAAATAGCTGCTCTGTTTTTTATTTCTCTTGATGATTCCAGGTTAGCTTATGAAGGTTAAAACCAAAACCAATGTATTTCAGCGTCAAAGTGGGGAGAGGAAGGGTAAAGGTTACATAGCTGTGTTACCCTCGCAATTTCTGTGGGTGATGTTGACTTGATTGATGAGCATGATTTAGTATGTATAGTTCTGACTCGTTAGCTGAACCACCGTTTGATATGAAGACATCAGCTCAAAGTTTAGCATCTTTTGTTTCAGATAGATGACCGTTGTTGAACTAACTAATGAGAGGTAGGGCTGGGAACGTACTACTACTTCGCACAAAACCGTAGCTCATAGAGGGTTGCTGTGTTCTCGTGAGTGAGGTTAACTCCTGAGAAGTAGCTGGGTCAGCAACAGGAATGCCATCGCTCGGGCGAAATTTCCTGTATTGCAAGGGTTCACAGGCTACGTTAGTCACTTTATATTTGGTGGGCTGTATACTTATATTATATCCAATATTCAAGTGTCGTACTCTTAGCCGTACAAGACACTGTTTTACATTGTACATCGATTACCTTGATTACAAAACGGCTTGTTATTTTCCATAACTGGTTTTCGGTAATGTAAATAAAACGCTTTACGTAACTGTACAACAACAACAACCCGGATAGAAGTCGAATATTTCACAACTTATAAATATTGTAACTTGGTTTTAGGCAATTTTGAGGTACAGTCACTTGTATATGTGACTATAGAAGCGCCGGCGACTTCTTGTACGTTTTTGATGTCCCGTATGAATTTTTCGAAAGTTTTTCTTAGTGGATGTCTACTTTCCCAAAGAAATCCGCTTGCATCACTTCAAGATCCTAGACTTTGTTTTCTTTCGGATTTTACCTCTAAGTACTCGTATATCGATAATAACATTATGTATCTTCTTCTTACGTTATTCCAATTTCTAATTCATTAGGATTGGCGGGTTTTGCCACCTAAACCTAAGGATTTGACGAAGATACTGATTTTTACATGAAGCGACTGCCGGCAGACGTTCACATCCCAGAGGAAAAACCAGATCTTAGGTTAAGTCACACGTCTTTCGAAATATGATCTCTTGAACATGCGAGCTTTCTCAGGATGTTTTTCTTCACCGCCGAACAAGTGATAATTACAATAAAAAACATTATGTAGCTGTGCTCGTAAATATGTCGAGTCGTTTTTAAAGGATGCAGATATGAATTGTGTAGACCAGATTTTTTAGTAAATACGAGTAAGAAATATATCACGGATAATAATGCACCAGAAGACACTGAAGACGATTTTTTGAACAGTGATGACGATTTATCAGTCTGGACCTGATGGAATACTGGTATGTACCACTACCATTCGCATTTTCGGATTTATGTACATATCCATCCAAGAAATTATGTTTCAAAGTTAGGCTTAGGTAGCGGACCCCGATGATCTTAATAGATTAGATTAGGAAACTCGATAACACTAAGTAGAAGAAAAACAGAAAGTAGTACCTACTAATTTATCTATCTATTTATCTAACAGTGCAAAGTTGATGCGGGTCGCTAGTCTTTTCTAAGTTTGGTGTCATTCGTACGTGTCCCTTGGCTGCCCGCCTGTTGCAAATATACCATAGTACAACCTAATTCGCCACATTATAATCGGCCGCTATACTGAACAACAATTTTCCTTACAGCTCACTTAACAATGATCGAGGGACTTCTTCCCGCGCTTTTGACGTGTGACATTGTTGTTATACTTGAAATTTTTACAATTCAGTATAAAATTAGTTTTATGTGACGATTTGATACTATTTTGTAACATACGTGCTAGTGAAATTATACAGTAATGAAAAAACTCAAATATTATGTTTATGCACTTTTTGGAAGACGTGAATAAGTTCATCAAGAAAACCTTGTAAAAATCACTATCGTTTTACGGGTGGTGGTATTTAATCTGGGTTTAGTCTAGGTACCCTTCCCAAGTATTTTTTCAGCACAGTTCCTGAAGCTGGAACATAGAATTAAGATTTTCAAATGGTTCTAGACTGACGACTTTGACACTGGCATAAAGTAGCAACACTATTGCCATATATATATATATATATATATATATATATATATATATATATATATATATATATATATATATATATATATATATTTATATTATTAATATCGCAGTCGCGTTTGCTATTTATATTTGTACATGAACAAGTATCGCATTTTATATACGAGTATTCTTTGAAACTGACGTATGAAAAGCTATGAAAAGAGAGGTCGGGCGCATCTAAGCAGTCCGTATGTTCCCCATACGGACTGCTTGGTACCTCCACCTCACAGAAAATCACTGACAAATAACAACTCCCTAGAGGGTTGTTGTGTTCTTGCGTGTGAGTGAGGTCACCATCAGGTGGGCCGTATGCTTGTAGGCCTCCCGACGTAGTATAAAAAAAAACCTACTTGGGTGCCCTGAATATTTACTACTGAATACGCGTGACCTGCGATGCCCTTCGCTACACTCGATCATTATTAGTGTGTCTATGACATTATCGCTTTATCTTTTTTTAATATAATAATAATTTATTCAAGCAATCACAATCTTAAGTATGTACACAAATTTTCTTATACAAAATGGAAGAAAAAAGATCATGAAGTAGCACATGGGTGTGTGACATCTGAACTAGTATTTTAGAAATACTGTATCTCAGATGACACTTGCCTTCCTGGGTTGCACACAATAACTATAGTTGCGGAAGTGTTGTGAACAACAGAAAATACTATACAACTAAGCAAATTAACAAAGATAATGTAAAAAAATAATAATATATAAATAATAAATCATATTAACATAATTTTGTAACAATATCAATAAAATTCCCACATAAACCCTACATTCGCAAAGACAATTATTGTATTAACTATTCGTAAATACCGAGCAAAATCTTTTCAGTCTCCTCATAGGTGAGTTTTTGGAGCCATTCTGTCATTTTTGTTTTGGACAGGTGTTTTGACAGGGGATGTATTGCTAATGCTTTATTTATTTTATTATATAAGAAGCCGCCATTGTAAGGGTAAAATTTTTTCATAAACCTAGTCGAGATTTTTTGTGTTTGGCAGATTGTATAATTTCTACGCTTATCGATGCTAGGATTAACATGCTGCTAACATGATGCTGGAACTTGGTTATGCGACAGTGTTATGGACTCGGGAGTTTTGTGACCAGTGTTATGAAGTCTTGCGTTGCAACCGTGACTTTGATCCAATAAATCCACAGAAGGTGGCGTATAATATGTGTTAAACTTACAATGGGCTTGTACTCTCGACAGGAATGGAACTCGTAATCTCCTTTCATGTATGCTATCTGGGATACGGGTGCGGAGCATTGGCTCTGATGTGGATGTACATATGGCTTGTACGTATATTTGGAAACAGTGAATCTCTACCTCACGATATAGATTCTTTCTTAAAATAATAAATACAAGATATGTTAAAAAAAACATACATATGGTTGTACTGTTTATTTACTGCTGTTAATAAAAACAAAATGAGGGCGCCACTTAGCTTTATAGGGCGTATAATCTATCTATAATATATCTTAACGTTGCCATAACAGCAATAATTATTAATTACAACTAATATTTCTTGTTGTTAGGAGATTTTAACTCATTGACTTAATGAGTCTTCTTCTTAGCATTATTCCGTCCATTAGAATTAGCGAGTTCCGCTAACTAAGCCTAAGGATTTGGCGACGATGCTGATTTTTACATGAAGCGATTGACGTCAGACGTCCACATCCCAGAGGAAAAACCAGATCTTTCTCAGGTTAAGTCACACGTCTTTCGAAATATGATCTCTTGAACTTGCGGGCTTTCTCACGATGTTTTCCTTCACCGCCGAACAAGTGATAATTAAAATGAAAACATTATGTAGCTGTGCTCGTAAATATGTCGAGTCGTTTTTAAAGGATGCAGATATGAATTGTGTAGACCAGAGGGAAAACCAGATTTTTCTTAGTCACAAGTCTTTCGAAATAATTTCTTAGACATGCGGGTTTCCTCACGATGTTCCTTCACCGCCGAGCAAGTGTTAATTACAAATATGTACATAAATCCGAAAACTCGAATTTAGTGGTACATGTCAGGATTCGAACCTGTTGGTCAATAGGCCGGCTCCTTATCCTTTGGGCTATCACTGCGTACTAATTTTAACTCACTAGGTATATCATGGAATTCACACAGACTTCTCTTTCCCAAACGTGGATCTATTGAGGTCTAAAGAGCAGGGTCGAAGCGTTATTTACTCGAATTATACCTCTCTTTAGAATACAGAAAAACAGACGATCCTCTCCTTTCTGACAACTTTAACCCGGCAGTAACCATCGATGTAACTGATATAAAGGTTGAACCACTCAGTGCAAAAAAGGGGCGATACTCAAAATCCTGACATTACGAGTATTAATATATAAAACGTCCGACAAACGTAATTACTACCGCGGCACAGTAAACACTCATTAATATCATTCATTTTTTGATTCATTCAGTATTTGATAATAATTTTAACTTGAAGCCTCCACCCTTTTCTGTGAGAAAGGATCTTGACAGATGGATAACGAAATGATACTATAAGTTTCGTTTTTCCTTTTGAGCTACGGAATCGTAAAATATTATGTAAATATGTGGAAGTCGATGACTTCAATCTAAAACAAACAATAGTAAGCTAGTAATCAATCATGAATAATTTGAAAATCAATAATTTAACACTTCGACGTGAAATACATCGCTATTGTATTTTCGTACATTGTTCTGCGACTTGACGAAAGATTACCACACCAGACTTTGTGCTAACTATGTGTGTGTTTGCGTCATTAACCGGTATTCATATATTGTTTTCATTTTTTGACGACATAGGGCGTGCATTACTACTTGCTACAGAAATTGCTTTATTCAATTAAATAAAAAAAAATCTGTCTGAGCATTTAATAGAATATTACAAAAGAAAATAATAATGAATTTACAAACAATATTATAACATCGTCTTATAATTTAATTAAAATTTACATTTGCAATGATTTTACAACTGGTTCTGTTGTTGATGAAGTTGGGAAAACTAAATAAATAAATACATGGGATTGTGACCGACCTGGCATGGTCACTTTGAGTTGATATTTTGATTATTGAAGTTGATATGAATAATAATAAATATAGTGCGGTAAAGAACTCGTCCTCTCAGAATTGCGGCCTAATGTACCTGATGTACACATTATAGTTGCAATAAATGAATATGAATATGATTTTGGTCAGAGTGAGGACCCTTATCTGGCTCTTCAAAAACTGAGGCATGTTGTCGTTGAGGATCTTTTAAAAAAAAATATCGAAAAAGGGTTTCTTAGAACTAGAAAAGAGTACAACGCTCACCTTTAACCTGTATAGATTACATTACTTAGTTTGTAGTTGGGTCACAGTAATACAGATATATGTATACTCGCATACTGCACATTGTATGCTCTGAAAGTTACATTATATTCTGAAAAGTCATAGAACTCTTGCGATGACCCTAGCAAAATGAACGAAAGACATAAGATTGCTATGTATGTGTATATTGAATTAACTTAGCACTGATTACATTTTGAATCTACTCGGATCAGTAACTTTTTAGGAATTAAATGTGACAGGTGGCGTGTAAACACGATTGTTACAAAAAATTCCATCCCGGATCGCTGTCACTTTCTTGCTTTTCCCACGCCTGTGGGTTTTGGCTTTAATTTATTGATAGTGCTAACATTAACTATTTTGTTGCAGACAACGCTGCGACTTTGTTGGGCACTACAAAACATACCGGAGTTAAAGAGCGCTGCGGACAGTAATGACGCTATGTTTGGTACTTTGGACTGTTGGTTGTTATACAAGTTGACAAGTAAGTATATATGAATCACTTACAAAGATAGATCTTTTAATGTATCATTACTCAACATTTTAGACCCGGTTTCCCTAATTAGCCATGCGGGTTTCGGGAATATATGAGTTATTGAAAATTTTTGTTTAGTTAGAATTAGCCAAAAATGTTAAGTTAGTAACTTATTTTGCGTCCCATTTATTTTAATACGTATCGTTGTCTAGGTGTTACATCACTAAGTCGACAATCGATGTTTACATTTGTTGGTGGCGATGAGGACAAACTCGTCGACCCACAAGTACATTTAAAAAATAAAGCACATGTGAGCAAGGTTTTATTGTAGGATTTTTTTAATACTATATAACCACGATAATTATATGCGACCCTCAGATTGAGTCCACTTATGGCGATCGCGTACCGGATACCGGCACGTATGACGCAATCTTCAAGGGGCTTCTAAGCGACGCGGGTAACATGCGCGTATGTGAGGTGTTATAGTTGACGAAATATAATTTGCACCAATGTTATTTATCAGCTAGACCAGTTTTTCAATGTAAACATGACCGAGGGTCATCACAGCTGTCATGTTTTACAATAAATGTTAAGTAAACAGCCTTGAGAGCTCGATGGCGTCGTTGCGCGTGTCAATTTAACGGAACACGCTGGTTAAGCAACGTTGACCGCAGCCTGTCTATGGATGGGTTTATCTATCTCGAGTTTCTCCGGAGCATCGGAGGGCACGTTAAGCCGTCGATCCCGGTTATTGTTGATAGATGACTAACGACTGTCATCTATCAATCTAGCTATATCAGTGGTCCCCGGGCGGCTTGAAAACACTGGCTTCCGCCAATCCGCATGTGAGTACCTTCGTTTAAAGGCAGACCCGTATCCCTGCAGTGGGATGAGTAAGGGTTGATGTGGTGAACGACCTTGATACTCTGTAATGTCTGTTAAAAATTTGGTGTATTTCCAATTGTTTTATCATTTCAATATTTCAATATTCATGTATTACATTATGTAGGTTAATAGAAGTCATAAATAGAATATTGGGTACAGTTTATATTTTAAAAAGTCATCTCTTTTGCAGTATGCGGATGGTGTCTCGACTTACGCTTTTTTTCTATTTTTCTAAGATAAAATATCTACCCCGCAAGGGATTTAGCGTGAAGTTATACGTACTCGTAGTTTAGATAAAAAGTTTAATCAGTGTAAATTTATATTTCGTACATGTAGGGTTGGCACTAGCCCAAAGTTGTAATGTGGGGAGCCATGTACATAAATGGCCAGTGTTATTTTAAACACCTGTAAATATAGGGTACAAAATTTCAAGCACTCGTAATTTTTATATGAATTGTTTGGTGTGTTCTGCGCAAACTATTAATGATATATAAACTAATGTACTACATATATTGTACTCATCATTACCCACATAAAAGTCCGTTAACAAGAATCGTTTTTTGTTTAAATTAGTCAAATCAAATCAAATATATTTATTGCGAATATGGGTACATAATTATAAGTGTTGGAAAAATTGTTATAGAACTTAGCCAAAATACATGCAACATTTCATATTAAAAACCAGTTGAGAATGCGCAAGCTTGCATTACCAGAGGAACACCTGGCTCGTCAATTATATAACAATTCAATTTTTTTATTTTTATTTATCGGCCATTTTGACCATGTTCCTTAAGAGATAGGAACGGTGTTCCTGAACATTCCTATTCTGCTTTTTTATGCTGAACCCGAATCTGAAGTCAAAATTAGAATATTCGAAAAAACGCGACAAACAAACGCACAAACATATAGAATTCATATAGGAACGGTGTTCCTGATTAGATATATCCAATGTCAACCAAATACAGAATCATTAAATTATACATAAATATTAATAAAGCAGGATTAGATGTCATGACATTAAATTTAAAATAGTGCAATTATAAATTAGATTTGAATATAACACACTCAATCAAAACACGGGTAGAATCAGATGTTCACATTCATTTCATGGTATTGATCCTTATCCATTTAAATTGTTTCATAATCAAATATAATTATGTACGTGGCAATTCCTGTTTAAATTATTCGAATAGAATCTTTAGTTTAGAAGTTACGACGGGTATAAAAGTGCTACAAGCAAGGTTGTGCACTTTTTGGGATGACTAAACAATGCTAAACTCGCGTAAGATTGCGCTAAAACATAAGTTCCCTCTAATTAAACAATTAAAACATGAAGCGCACATAGATCGTTCATAGGGCATTATTTTCTCGCGACCAAAACGTTGTAAGCGCCATGAAATTGCTGGCGTTTACGCGTTTCGTTCAACGTAGTTTATCAACATCGCTGTTGGTTTAAGCGGCGCAGGGCACTTGCGCGAGTGTGCGTGTGTGTTTGAGTTTTAGAGATTGGCGATAATGATGCTGGTAATGATGATCGTGAGTCGTTGAAATTATGGATGAAAGTTGATTTTCCTGAGAGATAAACTTTTTAATGTAAAATAATGGCAATAGTTCTGAAGTGTTAAATTTTTAATGTAATATAAATTGTCATGTTTGTGTACGATAGCGCAATAAATAAATATTTTATTTTACCACATACATGATAGTACTTTTATACTGATAAATAAAGCAATTCGTTCGAAAGTATTAACCCTAACCATTCCAAAATATTCAAAAATGCACAACGTTAATGTTCAAGTTTTCACTTCTGCCGGCACTCCCGGAGTGCAACCCGTTTTTTTTTAAATAGTGATACTGCTTGGCTCTATTCTCGATATACAAGCTGAAACAAGCTATGTTAAATATTTGTTTGTACGTCCGTTGTAGGCGTTGTACATGTATCACGCAAAAAGTACAAAATTGTTTTTTTAGAAATTTTACAAAAAGGGACGGTGTTAAAATAACTACAGGCATGCTCCGTTGGTTCGGACATGTGGAACGAATGCAGGAAGAAAGAATTGCGAAACAGGTATACATCGCAAAAGTGGAAGGATGTAGGAGCCGAGGAAGGCTAAGACTTACCTATCTTGACCAAATTGATCATGCTCTATCAGAAGGTAATGTCAGGAGCCTTGGAAAGGAGGCTAAGAAACTGGCGAGCGTGCATGAGACGAGCAATGAATGTTAAAGAAGCGAGTGAGGTATGTAAGGACCGAGTTATGCGGCGCTCGGTTCTCTCTGTCTAACCCGCAAGGGATTTGGCGTGAAGTTATACGTACATTATACATACACAATGGTAGATTATATCCAGAGTCAACGTTTGGACTACTTTTTATTTGGGAAATAATTTTGGGTGTTAGTGACTCAATTTTTTCAGTCTGTGCGTAGGTATTATTACGAGTCCGGACCCGTGCTTTACAATGACAATTATACCGTGTGTTGATTTTTTTATACAATGTCAGGATGCATGCAATCATACGCCCCGTCTGATGCAAAGCGGTTACCGTAGCCTTTGAACGTTTGCAATACAATAAGCATCGATCGTGCGATGCCACCTCTGCCGCTGACACAGCTACTCCTTAGGAGCTTACTGACAACCTCACTCACACGCAGGAACACAACAACCCTCTAGGGAGTTGTTATTGGGCCGCGGCTTTCTGTGAGGTGGAGGAACTTCCTCAGTTTTTGATGGTCCCCAGGGTTTGATGCGCCCTACCTTTCTTAAAAACACCCAGACCACAAGCAAATGTTTGTTCTATGTAGGAATCGAAACCACGAGCGTTGTTGTCAAAGTCGCGTTATTAATCGCGGCGCCACCGCCACAAAACTTCGGGAGGCATAGGAGGATTGTATGCCGTGATGTAAAGAGGTTACTATAACCTAAGAACGGCTGCAATACCTACAGGGAGTATCGCCCTCACATTGCCAGCAACTCCTAAGGATCTTACTGGTAAAAGACCCATACCAAATTAATAGACATGTTCATGTACACAAATGTTTGTTCTGTGTGGGAATTGAATCCACGAGCCTTGATGTTAAAGTATCCATTGCTAATCACTTGACCACCGAGCTCGGGTGAAATTAAGTAAACTTAATGTGTTTTATTTTCTGCAGATTGCAAAGTCCACATGACGGACGTGTCCTCAGCGTCTGCGACGGGCTTCTTCGACCCATTCACGATGCAGTGGGCGGGGTGGGCGATGAGTCTGTTTCATATACCGATATCTGCACTCCCTTCAGTCGTGGACACGGCTGGCGAACACTTCACCAGCACTGCACCATCTATTTGGGGACACGCTATACCTATAAGGAGTTGTGTGAGTATAAATCCATCAGATTCTTTGTACCGGAAGACTGCAACTCGATTAACGTACCTTATGAAGAAATATCGATTATATTATTTGCTTACTTATGGAAGCGAGAGCTGGGTGTGGCGGTCGAAATGCGAGCGTTGCGCAAAATTTGTGGCGTAACGCTTGTAGATCGTATTCGCAATGATGATGTTAGAAACAGAGTATATCTGAAAGAGAGTGTCGGTGTTAAAATGAAAAGAGGCATGCTCCGTTGGTTCATGGACATGTGGAAAGAATACTGGATTAAATAATTATGAAACAAATATACCTACAACGCGAAAGTAGAAGGGTGTAGGAGCCGAGGAAGCCTGAGACTTATCTACTATGACCAAATTGATCGTGTTTTATCAAAAGGTAATGTCAGGAGCCTTGGAAACCGGCGAGCGTGCATGAGAAGAGCAATGAATGTTAAAGAAGCGAGTGAGGTACGTAAGGAGCGAGTTATGTGGCGCTCGGTCATCCCTGCTTATCCCGCTAGGGATTTTTTCCCCCTGGGTTGTGGAGGTCTGACGGTAGTTGTTCCATGTAAAAATCAGTATCTTTGTCAAGTCCTTAGGTTTAGGTAGCGGACCCCGCCAATCCTAGTGTTTAGTAGTTAATTCAAAGTGAATTCATTAGAAAGTAGACTGAATATCAGGAATCTACAAAATTTCTAACACATACTTCACTACTTTGATAGACGGACAGATGGTTGACTACATTTGTATGATTTAATTTCAGATGGCAGACCAAACGGCTTCAATGTGGGGCTCGTGTTGCTTCGA
Source organism: Pyralis farinalis (assembly GCA_947507595.1). NCBI lineage: Eukaryota > Metazoa > Arthropoda > Insecta > Lepidoptera > Pyralidae > Pyralis > Pyralis farinalis. The sequence continues at coordinate 15,537,736 of OX382277.1, read as the reverse complement.
TATTGGTGACGTGAAGCTAACAATGGGTACAGGGACATTCTTCAACATAAATACGGGCCCATCACCCCACGCGAGCGTCTCCGGACTGTACCCAGTAGTGGGATGGAGGCTGGGGAAGGAGCTCATATACTCCGCAGAAGGCGCTAACAACGACACAGCTTCTATAATAAAGTGGGCACAAATGTTAGGTAAGACTATTTTGACACGCTTATATTTAAGACTAATATTCATATATAATATAGGCATCACCGAATTGTTTTCTAACTGACCTGTGTGTCACTTATCTATACATATACAAATTTCCTTATGATGTATTAAATATTGTATGTGAAGGGAGTTCACACAAAGTACGGTACGGTTTCAATGGAGTCGGTCATGTCTACTTACCTTACTGTATGTATATCTTCACGCCACATCCCTTGCGGGGTAGGCAGAGAGAACCGAGCGCCATAAGACGCGGTCCTTGCATACTTCACTCGCTTCTGTGACATTCATAGCTCTTTTCATGCACGCTCGCCGGTTCCTGGGGCTTCTGACATCACCTTCTGATAAAACACGACCAATTTGGTCATGGTAGGTTAGTCTCGGCCTTCCTCGGCTCCTACATCCTTCCACTTTTGCATTGTATATCTGTTTCGTCATTCTTTCGTCTCGCATTCTTTCTACATGTCCGAACCAACGGAGCATGCCCTTTCTTATCTTAACACCGACACACTCTCTTTTAGAGTTTTACTTACCTTACTACTACTCCTTATCCGTTGAGGCCCGCGTGGCTGAAATCCGCCATGCGCGTTACTGCGCCAAGTATATAACGGGCCTCAAGGCGTCAATTAAACGGAATAATTGCTTACACTTTCATAATGTCTATTATGATAGTGCAAATACCAACATAATCGTCAATGTAAGGATTAAAATAATCATGTAAGTCAACTGCAAAATCTCTTCAATTTCGCAATGACTCGAATCAAACGTGGTTGCCAAAATACCTGCGAACAAAAAAAGCCATTTAATTGCTTGCCAAATATTAGATCGGGGAAAGTTTTTCGTATTTTATATACAAATTCAAAATATTATATTATTGTAGTTTTATCTCAGTTTAATTACTATTGTTCAGAATTTCAGAATTTGTTTGCTTCAAACATGGTATACGAGATCTTAAAACTATATAAGCACAGCATATTTCACCTGACAATTTTGGCATATAAATATTATTACAATTGACAGACAACAACAACCGTTTATATAAAAACATTATTAATTCAAAATATAATTACAAGCTACATAATCTGTAAATAGCACCTACAATATTATTCAATGTAATTGTTAAATGCTATTCAATGTAATTCAAAGTGTTTGTAATATACTAGCGAACCGACCCGGCTTTGCACGGGTAGTAAAGCATATGATGCCTACATGTTTTTTCTGTCGTTGGGTCGTATATGTGGATGTAGGTGTCGCTGCAATCGGCTTCTAGGAAAAAAATAGCAGGCAAGCCTACGGAAACGTTCGGGCAAGACAACGATGGGCCCGCCATCATATTATATGGTTAAAGGATTATCATAATGTGCATGAAATGCTTAAGGTAACTAACGTATTTAAGTTGATAAGGATTAATTATGACTCGCATAATAGCCGATGAAAGCTCCCAGGAACCTTGACTTTTCCGACATTTTCAACAATTATCATTTTTATCAATTACAGGAAGGTTTTGGGGTAAATTGGTTAATAAAATATCAACACAATTATCGTCATATTTCAACCAATTTACCCAAAACCTTCCTCGACCAGAGCGAGCTTCATCTTTGACATTAAAATTTCCGGGACTGAAAACTTTCGAACCAGTTCCGTGCTACTATTGCTAACACTGCAAAAACTCAATTTTTTTCACGGCTTGTGTCGTATTTTTCCCTCTTTGTAATAAAACTTCAAAATGTATCGAATTTCTTCGTTTGATTCACTCATTTTAACGGACAGAAGAACCATAGAAAAATGGTGACAAAACTCTTTTTACATTTTATTATTTTGTTTTTAAAATATCATCTGTTTAATGGTATCCATCCAGTCACATGCAACAGTATAACCAAAGAGATTTCATCGCAACTTTTTGTCTATAAAATATAAAAAACCTTTTCCCTCGATCTATTTATATATATATTGGAATCGAGAGGAGCTGTAGTCGCTATCCAATACCTACGTCTTTCCACGTGTTCCATGTGTGGTTTTCCTTGTATAATTTGCTTCATGGTCTACGAAATCAACATGTCAAACGTAAGTACTGTCGAATATATAATATATAAATTTTCACATACATATTCACATACTGTACATAGGTCAATTTTGTTCACGGAATATATATTTTTAATTGTGATACAACGAGACTCTGTTATCGATACAATAGTCGATTTTCACTTATTTATTTTAAAAATCGTCTGTTTGTATAGGAGTCTGGTAATCACAAGGCTCACACGGGCAATAATTCAAAAATGACTGTTTTTACTGGGTTGACTGTTATCCAGAGTATAACTAAGGGAGGTAGGGCATATCAAAGCAGTCCATCTGAGGAAATACCTTCGCCTCACTGAAAATCGCAGCAAAATAATAACTCATTGCAAGCGTTCATATGCTACGGAATCAGTCGTTAAAAAACTTTCCAAACAAACTATCCCATCCTGACCTGCTTATCTGTTATTATTATTGCAGGTTTGTTTGACAACCCAGAAGATACAGCTGACATAGCGATGTCGGTACCAGACTCCGATGGTGTATACTTCATTCCGGCTTTCAGTGGATTAGGGGTAAGTTTCAGTTGAAGAAGACGGTGATATCACTGGAATAACTAAAACACAATTTCCAAGCCTGCAGCGCCCTGGCGACGCCCTGTGTGTGGCTGTCTAAAGAGTTGTTCTTATCTAACTAAATCTTGACGCCAAACCATGCAGGGTAGGTTGGTTCTTAGGACTCCTGACACCACCTTCTAATAATATACGATCAATTTGCTATATTAGTGACTGTAGGTACGTAGCAAATGTTATGTCATCTATCTTGGCCTTGTAGTTCCTACATCCTTCTACTTACGTGTTGTATATCTGTTTCATTTCATTCAATTTCATTCTACATATTTCGTAGTTTTTACAAATACTTTGCGAAACGATGAGTGGTTTGTTGGGATTCTTTGGGGAATGTGTGGAGAGTATCAATCAACTAGTTAAACGGTGGAAAGCAATCATTGGAAGTCGGGTACTGAAGCATATAGGAAGCTGGTGCGCTTATTATTTTTTCTCGTTTTCTTGTTATGAGCCTGTCACCTCGATGAGAAAATGGAGGTAGTGTCTATCACGCGACTGCCCCAATCAATGCTTGACCCGAACTGCACTTTCCAGTTCTTACTAGTTAGCTAGCTGTAGCAGCTCGATGTTATGTTTATAATGTCCTAGACACTATATTTTTCTGTCTAAATTTCCATAAATAATATACTCGTATAATAATAAGCCCTAAGACTAAAAATAACTATTTAGAAAGTTACTACAAATTTTTAGGTATTTAAATATTTTTTTCTACAATGTCGAGAGATAATAATCACTTCACATCCGCTCCATGTGCTGGTATGCATGTGAAGTGACTACCGTAACCTATTAGCTTCGCATTGCAGTACACTCCAGCTGCTAACACAGTATCTCCTCAGGAATTTACTGGTAACCTCACTTGCATTCACTGCTGTACCGCCTCTCTAAGATAATACATTTGCTTATACACTTTACATATAACACATTTTTACAGACATAATATAATACTCGTATATATATATATATATATACGAGTATAAAACGTCTGGTGAAATCAGCTAATATTTTCATAAACTTTAGATACTTTAACTTTACTCCTTATACGGTAACCACTTTAAATCGAGGGGACCTAGGGTTGCCAACTCTCGAAAGAACCAACCCGGTAGAATGTTAACAAATTGGGGGCAGTAGGTGGTTGAAAATCTTGAAATGTTTATTATTATTTATTTTAAAATTTATATTTACAATGCTTTCGAGCATCTAATATTTGACAGTTTTTATCACAAAATTATAAAATGTTTTACCTACATCAAAAATCGAAGTTTGTTAGAGTTTATAACTCTGCTTTTACTAAAGAAATATTCATTCAGTTTCTTTCTTTGCTCCATACTTGATTCATCCAGCTGAGTACGCGTTCGCAAAAAGCATTAGGAATGAAAGGAACAACGTGACACGTTTTTTTCAATTCAGGACAGCTGTCTCCCGATTTCGTAAAGAAGTCAACCCAGCGTCATCAATTCGGTTCTCTTCAACGAGATGATTCAGAGAGATCTCATCGTACAGTTTATCATGATCAAAGTCAATATTTTAAAATTTCTTGTAGTCTAATAATATCTGTCCATGTGATTGGTTTTTTCAGAGATAAAATTTTCATCACTTGGTGTTCCACATCTTCAGTTATATAACTATGGTAATAAAGTTATTGATCTCAGTTTTAAATTTTATCTTTTGCGGTTCATCAAATTGCTTTAACACATATACTTCATCGTTGTTTTTTTTACGAAAAAAATCAATACTCTTCGGTTCACATGCTTCAGCATAACGTGTATGAGTTTTATTAAAGATGATGCATCTAAATGTAACTACTACAGCGCCTTGTCAGTAATTTTCAATACAATATAGCATTCAAAAAGTGACTGACGCCTAAATATTTGACTTTTAAAGATAGATGAGCCGTCGGCCACATGTGACTGACGCGGTGCCAACACTACAGTACAGTATCAGTCACATGTGACCGACGTGGCAGTATACGTGTTAATAAATCAGTGGCAGATGTACCATAAAATTGATCAGCCTATAGATCAGACGTTAACAATTATTACCGGATTCTCTCGGGCATTTCGGGAGGGTTGGGAACCCTAGGGGGACCGTATTCTTGATTGCCTCTCAAAGTTTAAGAGAGGTAGGGTGCATCAAAGCAGCCGGACTGGTGAAGTACTTCCACCTCACAGAAAACCGCATTTGACTGCGGTTCGATTCCCTTGAGAGTTGATGTGTTCCTGCGAGTGAGTGAGGTTACCAGTAAGTTTTTAAAGAGATACTGTCTCAGTACCACGTGCGAACGATACTTCATGTATTGCAAGTGTTCATAGGGTACGGCGGCCACTTTTCATCAGGTGGGCCGTATGTTTTATATTAAAAAGTCAACTGTAAATATTTTAGGCTGCGTTTTTCAAATTCGGAGGTTCGCTAGTAAAATCAAATCGTATTTATTAATTATCCAGCCCCCGTACAACGACGGCACGGCGGCATCTGGGTTCGTCGGTATGAAGCCCACAACGAGCAGAGCCCACCTTGTGCGAGCGGTGTTGGAATCGCTCGCGTTCAGAACTGCGCAGTTGTACTCCTGCGTTCGTTCCGAAACAGACATTCAATATCATAGTATTAGGTATGTACTTAATCTATATCTTCACGCTAAATACCTTGCGGAGTAGACATGCCGAACCAGGCGGTAAAAGACACGGATCTTAACACTTCACTGCCTATACATTAACATTCATAGATATTTTCATGCACTTTCGCCGGTTCTTACCTTTTGATAAAACAACCAATTTGCTCATAATAGATAAGTCTTGGACTTCCTCAGCTTCTAAATGCTGTTACTTTCACGTTATTCATTATATATTACGATGTCTCCCTGCATTCGTACTGCAAGCACACGTCACAGAATTTGCATTTGTATCTCGGCCACGTTATTTTTTGCTCTCTTCGATATCCAACTTTCTCTATCATACGTTAGCGTTGGGATTAGCATCGCGTTGGTATGGCATAGTCAGTCGTGGCCTCTGGTTTAAGTTTTTACTGCTCAGATGTTTTCCATTCCATTTGACGAGCTCGGTGGCTCAGTGGTGGAACGCGCTGTTACACTACTTTGACACCAACGTTCGTGGGTTCGATTCCCACACAGTACAAACATTTGTGTGCATGAACATGTCTGTTTGTATTGGTCTGGGTATTTTCTATGTATAATAAGTATGTATTTACAAAAAAAAAATGTATTTACGTATGTTTATCAGTTGTCTAGTACCCATAACACAAGCTTCGCTTACTTTGGGGCTAGATGGCGCTGTGTAATTTGTCCGACAATATTTATTTATTTATATTTATTTATTCCCTCTATTTCCTATACGCACTCGTCTCCGCACCTCAGATTTGCGATTTAAATACACATGGCGGGTATACCATACTATGTTTAAATCGCACCCAAGAAATAAAAACACATCCACTTATAATAAATATGTATTGTCGGACAAATTACACAGCGCCATCTAACCCCAAAGTTGAGCAGTGATAGCCCAGTGGATAAGAAACCGGCCTTTTGAGCAACACGTCCCCTGTTCGAATCGGATTTATGCACATATTTGTAATTATCACTAGCACGGCGGTGATCCAAGAAGTTACCTAAGAAGGATCAGGTTTTCCCTCTGGGTTGTGGAGGTCTGGCGGAAGTCGCTCCATGTCTAAATTCTTTGGTAGCAGATAGTCCCATTCCCAAACTCGTCACGCATTGTCTAATAGTCCCATTCCCAGATCGTCCCGTTCCCGCATTGTCCCATTCGCAGGTCGTCTTATTCTCAGATAGTCATGATGCCGAACGATCGAAATTAATCAAAAACTGTGACATTTATGTGTGATACCTAAATACCGACCTACAGTCTTTGACAATGTATGGCGGAATACCGTCAGGCCAAGCAGATATTTTAGGCTTTAGCGCGAGTTCAATATCAGCCAGGAGTATATATGAGATATGCACAAAATTACTGTCCTTACTGGCCGACTTCATCGCTTCTCTAATTTTAGGGGTCATTAGAATATTCCGACCGAAAGTAGTCCGCAAAACAGTGCGCTGAGTCCTCTATGGGTATCAACTGACCATTATTTTTCATTCATTAACATTAATTTCATTCCCTTCGAAACCCGTGTGGTCATATATGATCGCGAAATGTATGGGAAAAGGTATATAACGGGTTCTGAAGGCTTACAATATTGCTTAAAAGTGCGTTTATCCTTTTTTTGAGAACGTATATAACGCCAAAATGATGTTGAGTTATTTTTTATTTCACATTCATATTTACTTTTAGCTCATTAAAATCCTTTTTAATGCTCAGTTTAACAAGTGCCCTATATTGTGAAAAAAATAATCGCTTGGAGATTAGCTTTTTTATAGCGTGTATGATAGAAATGCTTAATTCTAATTTTACATTTTGTTTCAGCCCAGTACCATTCGGGAAAACTATACTTAGATTGCACTGAGCGATGTATTTTCTTAGGTACACAGTCGCCAATACAAGCGTTAACTAGTTCATAAAAATACGAAACAGCTGTTTTCGGATCGGTAATTTTAGAAAGTGGTTCCCAATATATAAATTCTAATTGTGAATACAATTTTAAAAATCTGCCTTTATATAGTTCCACCCTCCAACGGTCTTAGAATTTGCATTCGCTGTGACTATGACGATGAATACATGCAAAATTTTCAGTATTTGTAATATTGAGCGGTGGATGATACGCGACCGCCGGAACCAAGCTATCGTCTTCTCGTTGCACCGATATCTGTTCCAATGCTGAGGTAACCAAAACAAGATCTAAAGTAACATCATTGTTATTAAATATGTTGTTTACCTGGCATAAGTCACAGAACGACAATAGACATACGAAATTAGCATTAACTGTCGTCGAAGCAGAATTCAAGTTGAAATCTCCACACACTAATATTTTAGTATACAGACCTCTGACTTGTTCGGTTGTCTCGAAGACGACTTGTACGTGCCCGGTGGTATGACACACCTAAATTATTATTTTTATTTTATTATATTATATAATGCTACGAATAACAAATTATTGTTAAGATACAACCCGGCAAGCGGCGCGAGCGAGCGAGCGGCTAACAAGGCAACACCGCCTCCGCGTCTTGGTCCTAATCTGTCAGATCTCAGTACCGTGGAACAACTTCAGCGTCACAGATACCCTCCTGCAGCCAGGTTTCGGCAATGAAAAAATCTGACACGCAGATGACATCAATGACGAAGAACATTGATGGAGCTTGGTACGAAGCTCTCGAACATTTTGGTAATAGATTTGAAGAAATCTACTACGCCTGCGACGTGTACTTTCTCCTTCATTAATATTTGCGTTCTTTCTTTGGTAACTTCTTTTCCGAAACCACTCCAAGAACTCTGTGTTCGGAGGCCAATTATTAGACATAAAGAACTCGAATTGCGTTCCCGGTACTGTCACAACAAACGAGGCATAATTTTCATGTCTTAGTCCTAACTTTTCTACATTGCACGTGCAAATTCAGGTTTCCACTTAGCCATATATAACTGCACTTTCTCAGCTGTAACATCGTTCCTTAGAGACCACAACTGATTTTTTTTGTGCTTTTCGACTCCTGTCAACTCATCATCCATCTCTCCTGTATCACGAATGACTGGTCTACGCCGCCTCCTCGTCGTACTACCGTCCATTCCTCAACGCCGGTTCCGCCGTCACGTATAGTTTGGGCTGCATCGTTCACCGTTGAGTCTGAGTCACGTTCGCATGCTAACGCAAGGGCAATGTGGTGCGCGGGAGTAGAGGCAGAAGCGATATCCGAAACTCGGATGTCAGTGCGCAAAGAGTTTGCTGCCACAGCTGCTTTTTGCTTTCGTATTTGTACCTTTGATGAGGGCAGCGGAGCGGCGGCAAAACGTTGAGGCGGGGAACGATCAGTAATCCCGGCAAATGTTGGAGGTGTTGGATACAACTGTATTTATTTTCTTGCTTACCTTCAGTCTGTAATTGTTGTGATTGAGAAGCTTCCAAATTGACGATTTTTGCTTCCAGAGACCGAACTGTATCCACTGATGAGTTAATTTTTAACTCATCAGGAAGGATGAATCCATGGAGAACCTTGACCATTTGGTCAATCAGGTTCTGATTCATTTTAGATAGCACTTTATAATAATTAACACAGAGCAGCACACAAATATGTCTTACAATAGCGGAGGAGCAATCATCTATTATAGTAAAAAAAACCATTGATATTAATATGTTATACAGAATTATCTACAATTTTCATATTTACTTTCTATCAGTTTCTTTACCCAGATAAACAAGCGTAAGATTACCTGACGGTAGGCAATAGATTTTCTAGTTTCGCTTTATTGCTTTCTTCTTTAATACCAGATTCGTATTATTTTTTTACCCATTTTAACTATGAAACTTAAGTAAAATAAATAATAAATAACGTAAACCAATCTAATACGGCTTGAAATTTCAACTAGAGTAGCGCAGCTCTATGGAAAATCATTAAAATGTACTCGACTATAACTAATTGTAAGATCTGTAGTTAATCAGTACGTATCACTCTGTACTTCCAGACTTGACGGAGGAGTGTCGAACAACGACTTTATTGCTCAATTAGTGGCGGATCTCACAGGGCTGCGAGTGGAGCGACCCCTACACGTCGAAATGTCGTCTCTGGGTTGCGCTCATATTGTCGGCTTACATTTAGGTATGATAATTTTTTTTAATACTTTTTATATTACTTATACTTTTTGTATTACAAGCTAATTTATGCGTCTATGACTATAAGCTCTAAGGACAAAGTGTTTTAAAACGGTAATTTGGTCTCGTCGTAGCGTATCATTGAAAATGGATAAAAAATCTGACTTTTCATATGAGGTGATCGTTCCAATTGATATGACCAATTAGCTTGGAATGCGGACATCCGAATACTTATGAGTTCGTCTGAATTCACTTATAATAAAAAGATTTGAAGATCTATTTTTACCATACGAAGATATTCAGTTAACTACAAGTAAAAATCTTGTTTCATTATCATTATTTCGTTAGGGTTTTATTTGCTGATAGTCCTTGTCAGGAGGTAAGGTTTACTTATTCGAGGTGATGCACTAATGATCAAGTTGATGGAAATACTCTGGAGAATCCCACTCGGCTATTTTGGTGGCTGACATGATATTTTTGTTTTTTATTCATCCTTTATAGGGAAAGTCATGGGTTAAATGACTTGTAAAGATTGCGCTTATTCTTAAATACAACGCTTATGGAAGTAAACTTTTTTAAACCCGACGAAAGGTTAAATGCTTCCCCGTTGTAGATTTCAAACGGCAATCTTGTTTAATGGGAATGTTTTTGAAATGTAAGAAATTTCATTCCTAATGCACGGGAGTATTTTTTTTTATTTAAGTAATAAAAAAACTTATTTTTAGGTATGTGGAAGTCAAAAGAGGACTTAAAAGCATTACGTAAAGTGGGATGCGTGTTTAAACCCCGGGCACATGTCAGAAAATCGTACGAAGTGGCTATCGAGCGATGGGAAGACGCTGTCCAACGTCTTTGTGGATGGTACCGCGACCACAAGTCGACGCAATCCGTAGCAACTATATCAGATTCTAGTAGCAACTCCATGACACCGCAGAACAGCTTCAAGTTCTCATCACATAGTAACGGCTCGACTAAATAACGGTGGCTTATATGCCTGCTGGCGTTTCTCATCGCGTGCTTGCCGCTCTGTAGATGATATCTAACTTGCGATTATATTAAGGTGTTCAATTGTTGGTATGTTTGTAGGTTGTTGAAATGGTAATTGCAGGAATGCCGTGAGAATTTTGTAAAGTTTGTGTCTGTGATATGTGTGTAAAAAAATCTCTTATATAAGATTTTTTTTGAAGTTTTCGTCGAAGGTCACCGCAAGTATTAACATGGCGGACCGTATACTAGTTTACGCCCGAGGAATATAAATAAGCTGTGCAATTTACGTTTATATGTTACGTTTCACTTGATATGTGTTCAAAAAGATAGATAAATAAGACAAAATGGGTGATTAATTTTGTTTTGTTATTTATTCTATGCTAGACATTGGTTTATCCAACTTATTGCTTTTTTAAATCATTTCATTTTTACATTTTGTAAGTATAGAGTATGCGCGTTAATTCGAATGGCTTTACAATACAAAGGGTCCTATTAAATTTTGAATATATTTATAAACATTATCCTCCCACCATATTTAGGTAAGCATTGTTAATTTTAATAGGTATTTCTTTTTACTGTTTTAATGAAAACCACTTCATAAAATTATGCCATTAGAATTAAATATTTAGCCTGTTCGCGATGTAACACGGTATTTCTGCATTATATTAAAAAAATATATAAATGTTTTTACGGTGATGGATGATTTATCATAATAAGAATAAGTTTTAATATAAGGTTCAGTTCAGTTTTAGCACAGATTTGAAAGGTATCAAAACTTTTTTACATTCGATACAGAACCTCATTTTCAAAATTGTGTTATTATAATATTTATATTAATATATGTATTATAGACAAGTGGAAATATATGTAGTATTTTCTGGCTCTCGATGTGGTGTTACAAAGGCTATAAATAATATGCTATCGAAAGGCAGCGTAGGGCCAATATTTTAATATTGCACAACAGGGTTGAAAAAATCAAATGTTGAGTTCCACGACTTTGACTTTCTGCTCGAGGTGGTCCCCATAAAAGTGCTGAGCTTAAACCAGTTATACTGATAGACAGGTTTTTATGGGGCCCACAGCAAAGCCCAGAATTTTTATGGGAAGTAAGCAGAACTTTCAGAAAGTCGTGGAAAACTTTGCATTCATGTCGGCCAGAGAGCAGCTATCGCAGCATTATTTTGACTAATCTATTGTTAAATAAAATAAATTACCTTGCCACTCTTTTAGGTTCTGTGTTGAATGTGAATAAGACACATTTGAGCCATAAGTCCAATTTCGCCAATATAGAATAAGTTTTATTCCAATGACAAACGTAAAGTCAACGAAAAGTCTATTTAGCCGATTACGTATTCCAAAAATACGTATATATATACGTATTTTTGGGATACGGACTAATTTCATTCGAGGCATCGCGAGTCGTCAAGAGTATCGACGCGTCGATACATTGACTGTTTAAAGATGTTCCGACATGCCTTGTCCGCATGAAGAAAATGGTATTTTTGACGTAATTTCAATTCCATTTACATTCCATTCTGTCATTTGAGTCCATCCCATACAAATTAAGACACATTTTGAAAGAATACTTATATCAAGATTTTTTTTATTAAATGTCAATAAATTATGATTTACCTAAGAGTAAATATTACTAGTAATTTTATTTCTATATTATAATTATTTTGCAATAACGGCAACGTCGTTGGTGAAATTGGACCTTAGTAAGTTATTATACGTGCTTGAAGTTTATAGTTTTGCTTCAGCCGTCAATAGTGCAGTTCTATTCTCAAAAATATGTTATCATATTGATGGATATCAAAGGGATATTGAAACACGCACAAGGAGTATTGTTCGTATAATCGTTTTTTTATTTTTTTATTGTAGGTAATTGTCACATGTATGTTATTAATAAAAGAGGAAAAAGGAACATTTTATGCAGTATTTCAATCTAGGTACATGTAATTAGAAGCATAATGGGGTTATTTCCCAACCTATGAACAAATGACATTTTCATTAAATAACATAATCATAGGATAATTCGTGCAATTCTTAAACAATATTTACACATTATTTTTATGGTTCTATAAAAATAAAATCAGTACCGCTAGAAATCGCTTACTTGTCAGTCTGTCCATATGTCTGTCCATTATTTGTCTATTACAAACATGTTGATCACCACTTAGCCCAATAATAATTTCTCAAAAATAATGTGCAATAAATATAAGTTGTATAAATATGTTGTACTTGTAGCATTTTTTTGGTCTAAATTGTAATTTTGTATTGGTTTTTATATTGTTTCAATATTTGTTGCAGGATTCTTTAATACACTTGCATACTTAAAGCATTATTATATTGCCACTTCCTGTTACTTTCTATATTCTTATATTGCCTTTTTATTATTATATTGCAGGTTTTGTACCCCTCCCCAACCTCTTATCTCTTTCTTTCTTTCATTTCCATTTTTGCTTTGCAAACTCTTTTCTTATCTCTATAAGTGGGTACCTTATAGAAATAGGAAAAGAGTTTGCAAAGCAAAAATAACCGTCGATGAAACTCTGGAATAAGGATATCGATTAAGGAATTGAGAAAAGTGTTTCTAAACGTCATATTTTTTTTTAGAAATTAAATTCTGACCGCGTTATTAAGAGCAATCCTTCACACATAACTTAGTTACGCAGTTGATAAAAAGTACGGCGCGAGTGCTACTCGTACTCAACCTTGAGGTTTCAGTTAAGTTTATTTTGGGCCAAAGATTTAGGTAAGGTTTGAGAAAATATGAAGAAAAATATATTTTTTACTAACTAGCGCAGTTTTGTAAACAAATTTGGTTATGTAAGTTTATCGAACTATCGGTGCGCGACTACTCCCACCTGACCGGCTTTGCTTAATGTTTGTAACAAAATTAACTGTTATTTCATATAATATGATTAAATTTTGTTTTTAAATTATGTATTATCTTCATGACAGATCTCTTGCGCGATGGACAGAGAGAACCGTTACCGAGCACATTATTAACTTAACTAAAGTCATGCGCGAATTAAATGGTTTTTTCGCAGAAAATTATATTAAAATAATATGTATTGCGACTATTAAAAAAAACTTCCAGTAATTTAGTTAACCTGCATATAGATTTGACGCAGCAGGAAATATTTACTGAGGCATCTAACGCATGTGACTGCCAACAAATTCAAATGAAAATACTTATCCTAAGAATATTTTATTCAAAGAAAACTTACAGTCATTTTCTCAGAATGTATTTGTGAACCGGAAAATATATATAAGCCTAGCTCTTTATACTATATCGAGAAGAACCATTAAATTGCGCTAAAAACGCCGTGAGAAACCAGTGAGCATTGGACATAAAATTGGGTACTCCGATAGAATACGGCTAACCAAGGCGTCATTGTGTGATTCTCGTTATTTATGTTGCATTAGGTTTCATATATACATGTGGTTTGCGGCATAATTTGGGGCAACGTCGGTTTATATGCTTACTGACGTCAATAACACAACTCAAAATTACTCACTTGGAATTACCAATTTAGACTGTAAGCACAACACTGCGATGCGACGTCGTATAAATCCGTTACATAGCTTGTCTCGTAAGAAATGACGCGTTGCTATTTTGTGGCGATTCGCAGTTTTTTGTTTCCACCCTTAGCTCACTTATATCATAACTTGTCATGCAATAATAAATATGTGTCTAATGAATGCTACTGTTTGTTTTATCACAACAGCTGTTTTGTACATTTTTTACACGAGTTCTTTTTTATTTGTTTATATTATTTAATTATTAATTATATTTACCCTCTGTTACCGTGGTAATAATAGAAACTGGTTCCTATTCAGATATTTAATTTATTGTAAGTTTTAGTGATTCAGAGTATTTTTATTTTATATCATTGTATATTTTACGTTCGATGTGATAATTTAGTTGAGGGATATTATCCCCAACATTTTGGATGAGTACCCCTGGTATTGCAAGAATAAATGGAATATAATATCAATCATAAAACTATATGGGACAGCGTAGAGGAGAGTATTTTATGATGAGATTAAAAATATACGTCTATTGTTCTATGCGCGTGTATTTGCAGTAATTATGAAAATTGTTTATTTTATAAGTTATCAAAAGATACTCCTTTTCCCACAGACACATTTCTCTAAAAATAGGATTTTGTATATATGTAACTGAGTTGTGTTCACATAAATCCTGTCATCGTAAGGGCGGTTCATCGAACCTTATTAATTCTTTATATAGCCATATTAATTCCAAATGATCGGTCTTAAACAAAGTATAGCGACAAGATGCCATAATAATTAGATATTCAGTAATATTTAAGATGTCAGTATCTCATATCACGCTAGCGTTAAATGGTGGATTCAAGCGCTTTAGCTGTATGCATATTTTTCGCTCTTGCATTACAAAGGGGAGCTACTCGTACTAGATGCTTACATGCATTACTAGATTTAGAGTTACAATGTCGACAGCTCAATTTTTTTAAGACTGTGAACTGAATATTCAATCAAATTTTGTGATATACAACGGTTAAGTGAAAATGTAAACTACGAATGTGTATTATTTTGTGGAAATAAAAATTAATTGTAAGGAACGGCGTTGAAAATGGTGTTTATGAAACGGTAACGGTGCAAGGTTAATGTTGTAACGAAGGTTGCTTTGCCCGCGTGGTATCGATTTGCTACATTATCAGACATGGTACGGTTCATTTTATTTTACAATTTGTCAGGAAATTGTATACTGTAGAATCCTGTTCGTTCGGAATTCGTATTGGTGAATGGTAAACCAATAAAAACGATGCCACACCGGCAAATTAAGAAAGGAACTAAATATTTTGGTCTTAGTGATCAGTAGAGTTGTCTATTTAGATTGAATAAATATCTCTTGAATGTTGAAAATTATAATTATCGTTACTTTATATTACTGGTGTACATATTTATTGTCTTATTTATATAAAGGTTTGTATGGCGTCTCAATTACGTGGTAGTGATATCCAGTTTAATTTCTCTTGCTATCCTTATAAAACCCGCTTGTATTTTTTTACAAAATAGTACTGCGTCGCGGCCAATGAACCTCGTATTGCTTTTAGACGTATTCGTTCATTCATATCTACGAACACGTATCCACATGTCCCTAATTTTAAATCTATAATTAACACAAACACGTCCAGGTGCAGCGATATGAAGGTTTGTGTCTAATTTTACATATGTACTAAATTTTAATTTCTATACTCAGCCCAATAAACCTATACTCATCCCGTTGCTGGGATACGATCTAGAACCCTAAAATTAGGTTCCAAATGAAGGGTTTTAGAATCCAAAGCGACTCTTTAAAGAAAAGTTACTTGTTTGCTTGACGACTATTATTTAACTACAAAAACCGGGACTGACTGAACTCGTAGGAGCTTGATATAATTAGGCTCACCCATCGAAAGACTGCGGTCCATTTCTATTTATCTACTATCTATTATATCACCCCAAATACATTGTCTTGGCCTTCCACGGCTCCTATATCCTTCCATTTTCGCTTTGTATATCTGTTTCATCTTTTCTCTTGCAGTATTTTTACAGGCTCGAACAAACTGAGCATGCATTTTCTTAACACTGATACTTTTTTTCAGAATAACTCTCTTTTTTTATATAACGTCGGGGGCATACAATAATATAGCGATTACCTCAGCCTATGAACGCTTGTAATTACATTATGTAACACGCGTGCGATGCCACCTCTGCTTCTAACACAGCAACTTCTTAAGAGCTTACTGGTACCTTACTCATACGCGGGGCAAAACAACCCTCCAGGGAGTTATTTGGCTGTGGTTTTCTGTGAGGGAGGTACTTCGCCAGACAGAAAAACAGACTTTGATGCGCCCAACCGCTCTTAAAAACACCGAGATCACGATAAACAGACATGTTCATGCACACAAACATTTATCTTATATGCGAATCGAACGCACGAGCATTGGTGTCAAAATAGAGTTACTAACCACTGCACCACCGAACTTGTCAGAAAGTTATATTTTAAGTTTATAAATCTGTATACACCGTATTTAAAAAAATATACATTAACACAAAGTTGTAGAATAGTTTTCAAAAGATTAAAATTTTAAACAATTAAATATTCAAATTAAATTATTTACTTGCCAATATACAGTCACAAACGTAGTTTTATATAGGCCAGTATACAAATTGTTTGACATCTATAAATTACACGTAGGCATATGAAATACTCGAATTAAATTTAATGAACTATGCAAATGATTAACAAGTCACTGAACTCTGTAATAAAACAAAAACTAACTTATAACCACACTTTTAAGGAAAGCAAAAATTATGTAATGGACGAAATTATGTAATAGTGTGAAAATTATAGCGTAGTGCGTAATAAAATGTATTTGATTAAAAAAATGGTTTAAATTGGTCGTAACATGATGTTGTACAGGTAAAATTTTCTCACCTTCTTCAAACATGATGTCCTCCAATGTCACCACACATGTGGAGTCGTAAAAGAATAATGTGAAAACAATACATTTAATTTATATTCAGTCAGTCACAGTCAAGGGTGTGTCACAGACATTGAAATATTATATTTTGTGCACTTTGACATTGTGTTATCTCCTAAGAAATTGAAATTAATGTTATAAAGAGATAACATTTGATTTTTGTATGTTTGTAATGGATATAAAGTCTTAATCAATTTTTAAAAATCTTCTACGTTTAGAAAGCATGTAGCTTTCTAAACGTATAAGCAAGTACCATACTTATATTTCTTTTTCAAAAAAACAAAAAACTAAATTTGCAATAATACAATCCAAGATATCAAAAATTATGCTACAAAAGATATTATTTGGCGTGCTCTGCGAAAACTATTGATGATACATAAAATAATGCACTACATATTTAAACTACTTATTATTATCTACAACGCGAGGCTATATGTCTAATACTATAGAAGTAACATGTGGCGTTTCTTCTTAAATTTTTTTCTTCAAAATTGTCTGCTAGATGCAAAAGATGATGACATTCATGATATTAATCCTTATCCAATGAAATAGTTTCATAATCAAGAATAATTATGTGTATGTATATTCCTCTTTAAATTATTCAAATCTGGTCTTTC
This sequence comes from Pyralis farinalis, assembly GCA_947507595.1. Lineage (NCBI taxonomy): Eukaryota > Metazoa > Arthropoda > Insecta > Lepidoptera > Pyralidae > Pyralis > Pyralis farinalis. Next base: position 15,520,063 of record OX382277.1, on the reverse strand, counting down.
GTTTAAAGCTACGATGTGAATAAAAATAATAAAAATGACGCAGAGTGAGCGAATAGCCTTACGCTTGGTCTATTGAGCAGTCAGAACCCGTTATATAAGTTTTCCCATACATTTCGCGGTCGTATACGACCACCCGGGTTTCGAAGGGTTAATTACACATTTAATTTTTTCTAAATTAGAAACGATTGAGAAATATCTCCACCTACACCGCAAGGGGCTTGTGTTAAGTTGTAGATAGATAGATTGCAGTAATTAAAACTTTAAACGTTCTATATAAAAATAAGGAATTGTTCTTATGTTCCATTTCACCAAATGAAGTTCCAATTTATCTTCTTATCTATCTACTGTTGGAAATCGGTCGGGTCGCTAGTATTAAAAATTAAGGTATTTTTCGAGTGTAATATCTTATATGACAGGGGTGGCAAATAAGCAGGCAGTTTCTGTAGTAGATGTTAGTAAGACTTATTGCTAACCCATTGCCAATGGCGCACCCCTTTGAACCTTTGGTGACGTCAGCATAGAAGAGTATAATAATTTAGTCACAAGTTATTTTAATACTATAACATTAATTAAATAACAACTCTTGTAAAAGTGTCTCAAGTAAAGGTATTCTCAGCTCTTTGAGCCCCATGTCGGATAAAAGACTTGAACTATCAGCTGATCTAGATTCTCTTATAAACCGTTTTGTTATTGAGGAATATTTTTTCACTCTTGAGCCATAATATATTACAGGTATTATGTGTGTGGCGCACTCTGGCGTTAGCGCATACAGAGTACAGAGTCGCACTTTACAAATGTTCGAATGTGAAAGGAATATCTTCTTTGTTCGATTGTACTGGAGGACGGTAAAGGGCATAATTGGCTTTCTTATGCTCACTCATGAGCTATGACTTTTTTGTAAGTACATAATAAGTGTACATAATAAATTTCTGAATACTCTATGAAAAGTATATTTTAAACAGGCTATCTCAGGAACAGTGGTAAAAAACAATAGAGGATAAATTCATTGATAAGAGCAACATTTACTAATGAACTGTCATCGAAATATTTGGTTTCCCCACACAAAAGTATTTAACTAATCAAATAATTTGCAGAGAGCCGTTGAAACTTTTTATATATTCTTCACACCATCAGCCATTGCGGGGTGCTCAGAGAGAACTGAGCGCCACATACTCTGTCATTTCACACTTCACGCGCTGCTGTCTCTTCATACCATTCTCGTGAAATAGTGCCATGGTAGAGCACTTCCGTTCTACAGAAGACGGTAGTTAAATAGTTATTCCTTGGAGTGTTGTTTTCCTGCGGATGAGTTAAGTTACCAGTAAGATCCTGAGGAGATGCTGTATTAGTAGCGGAGGTAGCAATGCGCTAGCGGTATCCCTCATATTGAACGTATTCATAGGTTATGGTAACTAGTTATTTGCCTCGTGGTGTTGTATACCTCACACAAAAGTTTTGAATCGCTAAGTTTGAGGAGAGATTTTTCCTCCTTTTGTGTGTTCTACTGATTGTAAAGCGGGATGAGTCCGAGGAGTTGCTCGATATGATGCCAACGGCTTTGTTTTAAAATCACATCGATCACCGACGGCCGGGCTACTCTTAAGTTGCGCAGTGAGCTCCCTGTCAAGGTTTTCACTAGAGACTATAATGTATATTATAATGGGTATACAACATCATGAGGCAAATAACTAGTTACCACGACATTCTTCAACATAGGCGTAAAGAGGTTTTTCCATGGTCCGATACGCACGACTCCCCAGGTGTTGCAACTATTCGTAGGTTACGGTAGCTTGCTTACTCATCGATGGTTAAAATTTTAATCAGTAGCATTTTTTCTGACTACCATTTTTTAATCACCTTGTTTTTTGTTTCTTTTGTTGTTAAACCACCAACAGCCACTTAAGTGTCTATTTTACCGTTTGCTATTAATCCATATCATATAAAATTTAGAACATTCCTTTCCAAACTTAGGCGGCAAAAATACACGGCGAAATAGTCGAGCTAAACTGATCACAAATATGCGATGCTACATTTAATAGTATCACTTTATGTTACCATATGTTTGTTATTTATAAGTGTCCATTCTTACCGCAAGTTTTGTTTGTATTTTCCCGATATTTCAGTGACGTTGTAGGCTCCGCGGTTAATGACTGTTACAGATATGATGGTATATCACTCCGTGAACATGCCTCCTGCAATTATGCCGGAATATTCGGCTAAATACAAATAAATATTGCGATATTGTAACAATAGTCATATAAATAGGCATAAAGTTTCAAAATTACATGTTTCCTATTTGTTTTACTTATCGCTAATGATGTAAAGTCTTATGTAAGCGTGATTAGAAGTTCATATTTATATCAGACCCAGACTGTGTAACTATTAAGGTAACTATATAGATGACAATATAATTGTTTAATATAACATGTAGATGTTTAAGATTTTTTACATTTGGCTCAATGGTGTATAAATTTTATCAAATTATATATTTGCTGTTTTATTGTTTATTTTTATTTATTCAAGTTGTGACTATAATGTTGTTAGTTGTTTTGCTTTATAGATTTTAAAATGACCCACATCGAAAATTGTCATGGTTTAGAGAATGTAACATATTGAGATTTCAAATCGATCTGGCAACTACTGTTATTTATAATATTTTGGAAATAAATACAGTACTTATAAACAAAACATTATTTTTTAATTCAACACATTTATTGGAGCCAATGACGACGTATTACAATAATTATTACTATATTATGCTACAATAATAAACGATATTTAATGTAGTCATTACATTTCCTTAAGATAATAGAGCAATAGACATTTTGGCAGATGGTAGGTATAAATGGTATTATTTAAAATTACAAATCAACATACACTTTGGAGTTTCTCAAGGTTTCATTTTGGGCCTACTTTTTTTTAGTATGTCCAAATGATCTGCATTACATTTTTCTTTTTATACAACTTCGGAAGGCATACAAGCATACGGCCTACCTGATGTAAAGCGGTTGCCGTAGCCTATCAACGCTTGTAATACATTACACTACTCGCGCGATGGTTCTCTGCTGTTAACACAGCAACTCCTTAGAAGCTGGTAACCTCACTCACACGCAGGAACATAACAACTCTCTAGGCAGTTGTTATTTGGCTGCGGTTTTCCTTGAAGTGTAGGGCTGCTTTGATGCGCTTTCTTGCTGCTGTTGAAAATGGCATAATTTAAAGATGATCCCTATTTTTGATTGATAATGTAGCTTTACCAGTGTAAAAACAGTAATTTGGCTAAGTTAATTGGTATTTCGTCTGCTATTCCCTGATCGACCACTATTTCTCATACTATTTGTCCACAGGTCTTTTACTAAATTCAGCTAAAAAATATTGAAATTGATATCTGCTTACACAGTAGTTGTCATCTGCCGGTCTGCTTGTTCTCTTCCCTTCAAGTAATACTTCGGGCCTCTTATGCAAAGATATACGGATATACGAATACCTATATCGTACAGTAACATATTGATTGATTTGTAAAGATTTAGATTTAGAAGTAAAGATAAGTAATCTTAATAGGATTGGTCTGGGATATCGTGAGAAAGTTTTTATTATCATAAATTTATCCTAAATAATGCTCCAGAAGATGTTCCAAGAGAATATAATATTAAGTAGTAATATAATAATAGTTATAAATTTCTCGAAGTACTTTTTGTATATTAACACATGATACATTTGAAACATTGTAAATTAGAGAACATGTATGTAAGTAGGTACGTGGCTGAAGAGACAAGCACCGCCTATGCGTCTATGGAATCAAATGCGTTTTTGTAGTCCACATACACCAGAAACAAGAGCAGATTATACTGCTCAGTGTTGTGTATAATCTGGCGCAGGGTGTGTATGTGATCTACGGTGCTAAAGCCTTTTCGGAATCCGGCTTTTTCAGGAGGCTGGAATTCATCGAGTCTTGAGACGGTTTGTGATGACTTTTGAAAACAGTATATAAACGCGGTTTAGAAGCGATACCCTTTTCAAGAACAATAGTCGGCTTATCGTTCTTGAATAGGGTTTATCACCCTTTTTGAAGAACAACATGGCCAGGCTTCGACTCTACGCTTCGGGTGTTTCACCGGAGTGTATGAGGTAATTCCGTCCTTACCCGGTGCTTTCTCATTTTTAAGCTGTTTGAGAGCCATACGGCACAGGCTGATGTCCGAGATATCTTCGGTATAGTGGCGAGTCAGTTTAGCTGTTAGGTCGTTACTAGCACTGTTGCGCCGTTGTAACGACGATGTGTACAGCTGTCCATAGAACTTCTCTATCTCACTCAGAATATCAGTCTTTGTAGAAATAGTGGCCCCAGTGTTGGTCTTCAGCTTCGTAAGTTGACTTTGCCCAACAGACAGATCTTTGGCGAAGACTTTGGAGCCTTGGTTCCACTCTATCGCCTCATGCATTTAGAGATCTGCTTGTTCAGCTGTCTGTACTCTAGCGTGTGAGCTGAAGACTAAAACCACATTTCACGTCTGACCTGCATGAGATTTTGCGTATGAGTCGAGAGCTTTTGGGTTCTATTTGGGCAAGGCTGTAGAAATTTAGCTTCCATTGTATGGACAGTTTCCATGAGCTTGCTGTTGATATCGTCTGGTATTATGCAATCATTTCGGTACTAAAAACGATTATGAAGTTCGTGTTTAAAGTTTTCGGAGTTTTGGATTAGGGCACGAGATGGACGAAGCGTAGACTTCACCAGGCAAAACCTTTCCTCCTGTATGTTAAGGTTTAAGATGCCTCTTACCGTCCGGTGATTGCTTCCGGTTTTCACCCTCTTGATAACGGAGACATCATTGAGCAAATGCCGGTTGGTCGTCAAGATAAAGTCTATCTCATTTTTCGTCGAACTATCCGGTCTACTCCATGCACACTTGCGCTGCGGCCGTTTTTGAAGAAGGAGTTTATCATAAAGAGCTCTTCCTTCTCGTGTCCTCCCCCTGTCTTCGGACTTCGGATAGTCCTATTAAATATCAACTGCAACTTGCTTAGTTCCTCTTCCAGCTCCACTATTTTCTCGTCGGTTCTCATTGTACACATGTTGTATGTTGCCAAGGCCGTCCGGGCAGTCCGATGTGGTGGTAACCGCAATACTCTGACTGCTACCGGCGCTAAGATCAGAAGGACTGCCGGTGACTGGAGCCGTCTTTTTTTGTACTCATATAGAGGGAGCTTTTACCATAGTTACCTCGCTTGTCAGGCGGGTTGGCGACCACGGTAAGTCATTAAAATACGCAGGGGACGCTGCTGCCCGTTTTCTGGATATCTCCCTTAGTCGCCTTTTACGTTCCGACATCCACGGGTTGAGATGGGGTGGCTTAGTCGTACGCCGAAACCAAATAGCAGTAGCAGAGCTACGGTTTTTCCAGCGATGCCGAATTACCTATGTGTATTCGAGTACAGGAGCAGAGTACGAAACCAATCTAATCTAAGTGCAAAAAGGTGTAAGAGAGGGCGATGCTATATCTCCGAAACTCTTCTTATAAATGATGTTATATCTCCAAAACCTACTCACCGCACCATTGGAGGATGTCTTCAAGCTCTTGGAAAGGAAAGAATACGGTATAAACATCTACGGCGAATACACCACTCACCTTCGATTTGCTGACGATATTGCTGGAGGAACTTAGCGCTGTGCTCAATGACCTCAATAGTGTTTCCAACCAGGCAAGTCTCAAGAAAAACATGGGCAAGATTAAGATGTCAAATGTCCATGTTACACCTATGCCGGTCACGGTAGGAAGTACTGAGAGTCGGTACTGATGGAAAATGCGTCGCGTATTATCGGTCGCTCGAAGCCTAAGCTCGAAGTTGTTGATGAATACGTGTACCTAGGGCAGGTTATTCGGTTAGGTAAGTTCAACTTCGACCGATAGGTCAACAGACGGATTTAACCCGGCTGGGTAACGAAACTTCAACACGTCTACTCGTCCAAAATACCTCGACGCCTGCAGAGCAAGGTCTTATGTGTTGCCAGTGATGACATACTGAATTGAGACATGGCTCTTCACTGCAGGCCGTATGTGGAAGCTCAAGGTTGCTCAGTGTGCTATGAATAGAGCTATGCTTGGGATTTCTTTGCGTGACAGAATCAGAAATGAGGATATCCGCAGTAGAACTAAGGTAACCGACATAGCTCAAAAGAGAAGGAAAGTTCGTGAAGGCTCACTAGATGGAGCGACGACCTGAAGAGGTTTATAGTGAGACGATGGATGCAGGTGGTACAGGATCGAGACGAATGACACTCTAGAGGTTAGGCCTATTTTCATCAGTGGACAAATACGGGCTGAGATGATAGTATGTATGTATGTATATTTTCACGCCAGGTCCCTTGCGAAGTAGGCAGAGAGAATCGAGCGCCATAAAATGCAGTCGTTACATATCTCGCTCGCTTCTTTAACATTTAACATTCATAGCTTTTTCATTTACACTTGCTTGTTCCTACGGCTCCCAATATCGCCTGATTAAACGCGACCATTTTTGTGGTTGTAGGTTAGTCATGGTTTTCCTCGGCTCCTACATCCTTCCATTTTCCACATTGTATATTAGAGAACATGCGTAACAAAAACAAAATCGAAAAATAAGGTACATATTTATTAGGTAGACAATGTAGCTTAATACTCACACAGGGTACTATATTATAATATTAACAAAATGTTGGTGATACCAAAGATATTATAGTAAGTATATAACATCATCGGATGATACAAGCTTATTTCATACGTAAGTACTTACAAGCTTTAATTTTATTCAAATTATATTCAAGCTCTGAAATTTGTTCATTATTATTACTTATGTATTTATAACTTCACTCCAAGGCAGGGGTTTGGGGATTTGGCTGATGCTAACAAGATTAAGATTACTTACTTATTATTAATTTTATTATAGAGTTTTATATCCCGTTATATTTTCCACCACAATGGGCACTATTATAAAATCAACAAGGCCTTTGCTACCTTTGTTCACACACTACATTACACGCTACTCTTTGAATCCAACACTTATGGAATTTGTTTATTATGATCATTAATAACATTAATTTTATTACATTAAGTATAGCCATCTACCCCAACATCTATCTACGTTGAACATGTACCACATCAGACACTGTTATCACAACACCAACAATATAAGAACTGTCTCTGTTCACTCACACGTGTTCAAACTTACACTTAAATTCCCAATTCTAATTTTAATATATTATTAATCAATATATGGAATTTGTTTATTATGATTTCTGTTACAGAGACGTTTGCCTCTGCACTTCTCTATGATGAATGCGGCAATTGATACTATATATCCTATCATTAACAATCCAAAGGCGACTCTCTGTTCGCTCATGCTAATTTTGGTAGGTGGTCTTGGTTCTGACACGGGTTGCTCGATGTTCTCGCGTAGAGTAATCATGTAACGACTCCATTTGTAGTACTTGTCTGGTAAACCTGCTTCGACCATGCGCGTTAAGAAGTTCTGAAGTGGCCGGGTGAACGGGAAACCTGTAAAAGATTCTTGAATTAGAACCTTTGGTAGAATTTCCCCAGTGTAAGTTGTGTATATGACGGCAGATATAGCCCGTTAGTGGATGGGTCTCATTAGTGCTTATTAAATTTAAGTACGTAGTCGGGAGAGAACATTTTGAACCTCTACTCCGACTATGTGTATGCCTGGTTCAAAAGAGAAAACGCAAAGCTAATTCATCATACATACGTCTCTACCATTATAGATTAATAAATAAATTTAATAGTTTCACATTCTGCCGCTAGTTACATACATGACATGACACAATAAAAATGGCGCCACCGTAACATGTTGATAACGCACACACTATTAAAAATATAGTAGGTACATTCTGCGCCAAGCACAGAATGTATAGTATAGAATAGAGGGAAGGGTTCATTAGTACCCCATTTCTACTTGTGTTAGAAAAGATTTTATAAGGAGAAAATTATGTTATTAAAAAATAATATTCATTCCCCTTTGTCCCACTATACACAATATTATTTTTTTGATATGTACGTCGTGAATTTCCAAATAGAAACCTGTTTAAAGAGTCTGGCTCACGACCTACAAATGGCATCATTCATAATAAGTTACAAACAAAAAAAAACATTTTCTATATATATATGTATTTTGTAAATTTTTATATTGTCAAAACATGTCTCCTCCGCCAGATTCGAAGTCTATAACCATAAAATGGAGGAGCAAAAATGTTATTTTAGATGAAAAGAGTTTGACATGTTATGAACAAAGGAGAGAAAGTAATTATTGACGTAATGAGAAATACAAGAATGGAATGAGAAATACGTCTGGTTTTCAACTTGATCAAACCGAGCGTCATCGTTTCTTTTTGGGAGTTGAAAGCGGGAGGGTGTACCAGTTAAATAGATTGTTTACTGCTTGACGATAACACGTTATGGATAAAATATTCGTCTATCTTATAATTTTATCTTATTGACAAATTTCATAATCGTTGTTGAAGGTATGCATTTTTTTTAAAGACAAATGGATTTGCACTTGAATTCATGTCTTAGAATTATTTTTAGAAGTTCGTTATTACATCTATATATATAAAAATGAATGATTGTCTGTATGTCCTCTATGGACTGAAAAACGGCTGGGTAGATTTTGATAAAATTTTCAGGGAATCTTTATATTAGCTAAGCGGGGGTTCCTGTGCAATTTGGTAGCGATCGGATCACCCGTGCGAAGCCGGTGCAGGTCGCTAGTATCCATATTAAAGTAAGACACACCTTTATATTTTGAGAATGTACTCATTAAGATTAGAGATTATTAGAGATTAATTAATTAATTAATTATTATTAGAGATTAGTCGGCAAAGTCCAACCACTTTTGTAGTCAGCGACTATTCGGCAGTATTCGGCAAAGAGCGCTGACTGATATTGAATGCTATGACTATTTAGATTAAGTATAACTAATTTTAATATAATATAAGACCGTAAATATGGGCAGTTAACGGGACATTGACTTTGAATGCTATGACTATTTAGATTAAGCCGCCTATCCAACCACTTTCGTAGTCAGCGACTATTCGGCAGTATTCGGCAAAGAGCGCTGACTGATATTGAATGCTATGACTATTTAGATTAAGTATAACTAATTTTAACATAATATAAGACCGTAAATATGGGCACTTAACGGGACGTGCCGTTTTATAATTAAGTTGCTCATTAATTATTATATCTATCGCATTTCATTAGAAAGATTATCATATAATTACTATAACATCATAAAATATTACGCGAATACTCCATAGAGCCAAAACTAATCTCTTAATAGATTCAGGCGTTATTTCGCGAAAGTCAAATTTACATGCAATTTGATCTAACCTGCTTTGTGTGCTTTCGCCACCAATTAGTTCATGCGGCCTAGCGCCGGCCGGCACCCACCCACTACTGTTAGTAAGTGCAACATGCCGACGCTGCCATGGATGCTCCGGTAGTCTCTGCCTCGGCTGCTGCGGTCGTCCGCCATCTGGAACAGAATCCGCATGCCCCCACCACCACTGTCGCTGCCACGACTGGCCTGGTCGTCGCTGCGACACGTGTTTCGCCTCTCCACGAGGAATCATTAGGCGTTGTAGACGTTATACGTTAGAATAACATGCTACAAGTGACAAATCCATCGCAGTGCCGTCCCTTATATTGAATTGAGGGTGGGGGTGGATGGTGTGATCGAAAAGACATTTAATAGTGGGGAATGGTTTACGTCAGTCTGTTTGTTCATGAGAGTAATTTTAGAATTTTTATGTTTTTATGTACATTACGGAACAATTATAAATTAATAAACATAAAAATTCTAAAATTACTCTCATGAACGGTGAACTGCGCCGATTAGCAGAGATGAATGATTTATATTTCATTATCGCTAATGTCACATATCGTAATGTAATAAGATATACTCGTATATACCTTATGATGATTTGTTACAAGTTTTATCGATATTCATAATCGTTACTTATTTCTGTTGGACGCACTACAGCATCGCATCGCAGGCACGAACACGACCGAAACGAAATGATGGTGATTCTTGAATTAGCGAATTAGAGCTACTACGTGTTCTAACCTCAACCGACCCATAGCAGAAATTAAGTTTCAAAGCAAAATGTTTTTTTCAGATCTCCATTATTTATTTACCTCGTATTTTAGGTTTATGATTGGACTAAAAGTAGAATAAGTTAATAAAAGTGACTAACCTAATCTAACGATGTAAGTTAAGTAGAATCCCTGGATGCACTCATTGACAACGTAGATCATGGGCCGGTCATTATTGTCCGTGTAGTTGACTAGTGTAGCAATCTGCATGTCAATGCGACGTTCCAGCGTCGCTTTGTTTGGGTGCTGAAGCACGTACTCTGGGAAATAGAATTAATGGTCACTATTTCTCACAGTGGTCAAGAACAACTAGGTACTCGTATATACACATGGTTACACATATAAGTAAGGGAAGTGGCTCATGATCACATTTTGGGCCCGTAGTTTTCCACAATCACATTTGAGATACAAGTATTCATGAAGAAAATGAAAATAACTAATAGAACGATATTTCTTTGAAACTAAACTCAACGTTACGGGTCCAGAGGTTAAGTAGAATGCGTAAAGTAGGATTATTGTTTAGTTCAGGGATCACTATTCTGTCTCTAATCGATATACCTATACGTTAAAATATCTTCGCATTGGCCTGAAGGATCCATCCGGTGGGGTATTTAAGCACCAAAACACTAGTCTTTGTGAGTAAACCGTGCCTTTATGCGCCATCAGGTGGTTTCTTAGTTTGTTCTTAAAACGAAGTACCTAATGATATTACCAGTAGTGCTGTAACCAGTTGGATAGTACTTCAGATTACGCAGCAGTGTCGATTTGGGGTTATTCGACGATTCGTTGTGGTACCCAAGGAGACTAGAGATGCCTGGAGTAGTGTAGATTTGTATGTTGTTATTCTGCATATCGCTCAGCGTTAACAGCTTGTTATACCGTACAAGTGTTGCGAACATGTAGTTTATGTGACCCTAGAAAGTAAGTTGGGAATTAGTAGGCCTATAAGAATTCACCTGTCGGCAAAGGATATTTATTTCTCGGAAAATTTTAAAATAAAAAACCACTTCTATTGTTTTCTAAAATGCCTTACCAATATCATACTTATTCATTTGTAAATTACTTTCTGATATTTAGAACTAATAACGCGACCAGTGTTACGAAATAGGGTACGAATTTTATTATATATCGAAATGTATAGAATGTCAGTGAAACCATTTTGAATTCGTTTCGAATATGACTTTCCGAGGCAATGTAATTACTCCCACATTTTGTTTTATAGGTACTACGTCGGAAGGCATATAATCATACGGCCCACCTGATGTAAAGCGGGTACCGTAGCCTATTAACGCTTGCGATATATTAAGTATCACTCGCGCGATGCCTCCTCTGCTGCTTACACAGCAACTCCTTGGGAGCTTACTGGTGACCTTACTCACACCCAGGAACACAACAACTTTTTTCGCTTTCTGTGAGGTGGAGGTACTTCCCCAGACGGGCTGCTTTGATGTGCCCTACCTCTCTTAATGTATTATAAACAAATAGTTGCCATCAAAGTATGATGGACTTTGGCTACCGGAACTAACAGTACGATTAGTTCATGAGAATGCTTTATACGTAAGTAGGTAAATAAAAATACTATTGAATAGAATTTTCCATATTCTTTTATGGATAAGTTTTGAAACGAAAACTTCTCCATACTCAATTGTTTATTGCATCCTTAATGTATACATAGGTCTTTGCGTTAAATATAACGTAGCAATTAAGGACCCTGAAGGGCGCTGCCTGAAACAGGAGAGCAGCAGACAAATTCATTAATAGGCGGCTTACATATTTTTAATATATGCATATAGCGACTATACATGACTATACACCTTTATGGACTATCTTCTACATAGGTAGCGTAGCCTTTTTTACAGGAGATTTATAGCAATCGAAAATATATGTTTTAGGTATATTCTCTTTACTTTGACAAGATTTTAATGAATATCTTGTAGTTTTTTTTTCACATCACAATTTAAACATCATTAGCTATTATTTACGTTATAAATGGAGCTGAATAAGCAAATACTAAACATTAAATTTAAACTATCGAAAAAAGGCAATTATCGATATTGTGAATATACCTATTACTAGGTTATCGTGTGTCACTCCGTCAGCAGAAAACTACTAGCCATTGATTGTAAAATCATATTAAGAGAATCACGAAATAGGAGAAGCAACACTATTGTTTATTAGGTAAATATTTTCAGCACTTACTTGGTATTTTGCCATAAAGACTACCGATTCCAGAAGACATAACACTGTTAATAATGACCGATATATCTTAGTGTTCAAAAAAAATCCAAAAAGGCCAGCCCATATAGAGTTGACAACGTAAATGTATGTTTTCAACACTGTTGTTCTCCAAAGAGTATTGGATATTCTAATTTTTATTGAAATAATTAGTCCAAGGATTATTAGCATGCATGCGTTTAACATCCATCTATAAAAACCATAAATATTGAAAGGATAGTACCATAATGGTACAGCGTCAGGTTCTTTCATTAGAGCACACAAATCATCGTACGATATATAATTTAGAAATTCGAAACCATTTTCTACGTACAGTACGAAGAATCTAGCATTGAAAGATACATCTATATCACCGCGCACGACACCGCCTAGACTTCCAGTAACTTTTCCATGCGTCGCGTATCCGTAGCCGACATTTTTGTCAAATACAGGAAAGGAAACGTTAAAATTAAACATTGTTATTATATCATGCATAACTAATGCATCTATTCCACAGTAGCCATTGGTTAAAGTTTTATTAAAGTTTACAATGATATTATTTTTGCAATGTGTAATCGCTGTAGGGAATCGATAAAATATACTGAGTTTGAGAGGATATCCTGTTGTCATTTTTGTTACACTTTTCTTTAATGCGTTTACTAGATCATTCTTAAGGACAGTAGTTATGGTCCTATCGTAGAGACTTCTATTGGTCCATTTCTTTTCATCGTACGTAATAAATAGCTCAGGGCACGCATGCGGAAGATGTATAACAACATAAAAAATCTGATAGGTATGCCATAGGTGATTAAGGAAATTCTCTATTATTACATCATAAGCGTGAATGTCGCCATCTTCACATTTATATTTTACTGCATCTGTAACTATAGTGACGAGGGACCAATGAGACTTGAATAAAATTTGTAAAATAGGATGTAAGAGAATCTCCGTTCGGAGTGTCGCTGTAAAAATAATTATGGGTGGATTGCTATGAACATGCTTCGACAATTTCCATGTTATCGCTGGCCCTGGCTTGCTGTCCTCGTTAAAAAATATTAATGATTTTTGTGCATGAAATGATGGCAAGCAATCAGATAATTTTATTTTGGTACTATTCATTTCTATGACTATTAATGTATGGGAATCGGACTTAAACCCGATAAGAATTGAACTGCAATTTAATATTTTTTTGTTTGATGTAAAGAATTTGTTCTCGGTTGATGTCACGATCTCTTGTAATAAATAGGCCATAATTATAATTTTTAAATTGAAGCAACTGTTTGTCATTTTGTATATCTGAAGCTTAATAATATCACGTATAACGATGGACGGACACAGTACCGATGTATTTCAATGTCCATCAAACTTTGTATGTGTATAACACAGCTAAGCAATTAACAAAGTTATTTTACGGAAATATGATTAATACATAATGTTTGCGTGGTCATAAATAAATCACATATCAATCACAGACGCCGACTACGTTAACGTCCTAGAGTAAACATTTTAGTTCTAGCACAATGTTTACTTCATTTTGTGCGCAATGTTTTGCTTTGATTTTCAGAAAATGTCCAAGTTGTGCGAGAATTCCTCAATTCGATACTTAGAAAATGATATTTGGGCGTAATTACTGTAAACAGTTTTGTTGAATTTATGTAAATATGAATTCGATTATGTGTCTGTTTCCAATTTTGTACTGCATGTCATGTCGCAAGCAGGGGATTTATCGACAGCTGTCATCTAAATAAACAACATTTTAAGTTGGGGGAGATGTTATCGAACCTTTAATGTTTCATATTTAGTCTCTTATAGTCTTTGCCTGTGGCTTCGCTTCTTTGTAATCTTCATCTAAATCCATGTAAGTACGAGTAAATGTGTCAATTTAAGTCATTAGTGCGATTGTTGTAGTACATCCGGTACAATAACTATATTAAGTTTAAGCAGTGCCTAGCAAATACTCCTTATATTTTATGGTTATTTATCATTTACTTGCGTCGAGCTCTGAATATAACAAATTAACACTTTTTGTTTATACTTACTCAACGTATAGTATAAAATCGTTTTCATATCGCTTTTAGTGGCAGTTCCATCTTATCAGTTACAGAGAATGGCATATATTTCAATTTTACTGACATTAAGTTTTTTGAAGTTGTCTAATTGCCGCATATTGGGGGATGGATTGTTTCTCAATCCAGAAATATTGAAGACAAACGTAGAGATACGGAGAGGCAACGATTACATGGATTATAACCCCGGTTACGGGCACTTGTTTTTAGACTTTACACATAGAAAAGTGCCAATAGATAACCTAAAGGAAATAGAAGGAATTGAAACGAAAGCTACGAGTATCAAAGATAAATGTGGCGATAATTGTAACGTAATCGATAAAGACGTAGAAGACATTATAATATCTCAAGATATTTTCTCACCTCAAGAAGATATTATAGTATCCCAAGAAAATATAATAGTACCTCAAGAAATTACAGTTGTTGACAACAAAATCATTTCATATGCAGATGTGTAGTTATTTTAGTGTTAGTGTTCATGTATATTTCCAGATTTTAAATAAAATAATAAACATATGGGTATGTTGTATTGCATCCCTTCAAATTCCTTCAAAAATCATTTTGATTAGGTAGATGCAATAAGTACTCCATCAAGTCGTTTGTACGTGTCGTTTGTTATTTTATCACTAGCAGGCATTAAATGGCAGTATTGGCTGCCCTTACGTTGTACGCATTTGCATGATTTTTCTGTGATGGGGCTCCGCTAGCCCCTAGCATACTCGTCCATGGGGAAGTCCGCCCATGATCATTAGACTTTATTAGTACGTTTGTTTTTTCTTTATTAATAGACACATTAATAGACATAAATATTGCGGATGTTCAACTTCCATTATTATCAAGTTCAAGATAAAAATAAACTAAGATTGAGATAAATCTTGAAGTTAGTAGTTATCACCGACTTTTACTGTTTACATCGACTCTGAAAAGACAACGACATTCCCGAACAACAATGATCTGCTGATCAAACAGTTTGTATCAGAACGTCGAATTACTTTATACGAATTACAATTTCGTTGTATTGTTTAGTCATAGTAAACTTTATTCGTATGAGTACAATCAGTTATTTTAGGTTTAATATCATTATTAATCAATAATAATATAAGTTATTATTTTAGTATTACGTCCTGTATACTTCAGTCAGCGCTATATTCCTATCAACTCGTACATTTATACTGACGACGATTGGTCTAAATTCGATCGTAATTCATGAAATTTATAAGTTTTACATAATAAACATTTTTCTTCATTTATCTTTCTATTGGCACTCCTCCATATTAATTTTATTTACGCCAAATTATTCACCCACTCGGGCGCGCAATATACTTAAAAGTGGTACAAAAGTTTTTCTTCTTATATTAATGTATAGCTTAACCAATATATACGCTCTAAGGGTATCTTGTGGCGCACTGCCTGCTAGAGAGAAGTCGTTAGAGCTATATGCTCCATAGGTGGAAGAGTTAAAGGGTATAACGCGAGTAACTTCGGAGAAAGCGCAGCACCTCTCGACACTCTTGAGGCATACATATCATTTTTACCATCGGCCGACAATTCCTAACATTTCAGGGGTCCATCCAAAAAGTGGAGAGCCACCGCCGGAAGTAGCAATTACGTATGATAGTTATGATAGACGTGCGCACCTCTAAATATGTTTTTTAATAATATTTCGTTCAGATATAATATCAATAGGTCAACAATTTCCGACACATTCTATGAACAGACTTCGTCAGAAATTGGGACTAGGTATAGTCCCAATTCCTAACAAAGCCAATTCATGATCTTGGCATTGTTCAATTGATATACCCTGGATCAGTAATGGCGGGTGTTACATCAATAATTTCCAAGGTGCTTCTACACGTTGGATCGTTAACCGTGCGCGAGGGTGCCAAATGATCGGGATTTATACACGAGATTTTAAAAAGATATAGGTATATAATTAATGTACGAGAACTGTTTGTTACAATTTTTTTTGATAAATCGTAAAAACTACTTATATTTATATAGATACACTTGACGAGCTCAGTGGCTCAGTCGTGAATGACGCGACTTTGACACCAAAGCTCGTGGGTTCGATTTCCACACAAGGCAAACATTTGTGTGCATGTACATGTCTGTTTGTCTTGGTCTAGATGTTTTAAGAGAGGTAGGGCGTATCAAAGCAGCCCGTCTGAGGAAGTATCTCCACCTCACAGAAAACCGCAGCCAAATAACAACTCCCTAGAGGGTTGTCGGATTCCTACGTGTGAGTGAGGTCACCAGTAAGCTCCCAAGGAGTTGCTGTGTAAGCAGCAGAGGAGGCATCGCGCGAGTGATACTTAATATATCGCAGATATTTATATATAAGATTTTTTAAATTTCAGCAACATTTTAAGTGCGAAGTGCGTTCTCCCCCCTTCGACTAACGGTAAATAGCTAAGCTAGAAATGAAATTTTTTTTTACTACTACTAAGGTAGCAAACACGTATACCGCCTGCCTGATGGTAAACAGTCTCCGTAGCCTATGGACATTTGCTACACCAAGGGTCAGGGGACAGGGGACATCACTCATACGTTGTCGACCCTCTAAAAACCTCTTTACGCCTTTCTGGAAGTACCCCATGCTGTAGTCCCCTTAGGAAAACCTCGGCTGCGAGTTTATTCCACAACTTGAGAGTTCTCGGAAGAAAACTTCTACAAAAAACAACGACAACAACTTCTAAATTTTTTCTTCTACTTCTTTCTATCCCATAATAGCTGTCTTATCTATTATTATCTTATTACTAGTCAAAATGATATTTAATTTATATTAGGGGTCCCTGAACCTCTCTTTCGCGTTTTGTAAATTGCATTAGTTCTATTGTAATTTTGTTATTTTAATTGAGTTAACGGGACAAGTCCACCACTCATTCCCACCACTGTGTCCCCTGTGTAGCCAGAATTACCAGCGGCGATGACAGTGAAGTTCCTTGCTGTCCCGGAGGTTAAAGCCTTGGAACTCACAACGAATTTAATCGGAAGATATTTGTAGGATTAGGATGATTTGGAATTGATTTCCCCTCTTGGCAAAGTGAGAGATATCTATATGATAAATAAGGCAATAAAAAACCTCAAAGAGATAGCTAGTCAAGTGAAGCTCAACTGCCTTGAATTTTATCAGATATCTAACACTATTGGGACCTTAATTGTGAGTTGTTACCTAACACATCGATTCCAATAATATTGCAGAACCGCCTAAACGCCTGGTAATTTTCCCTTGTTGCCACCAAATCAGAATAGTATACTACCCCGGATGTGACATGCAAGGAACGCCAGAGATCTGGAGCTCCCGACGCCAGAGATCGCACTCCCAAAGAACATGATGTGCTGTTTGCTCGAATTTATGATTTGTCGTAGAACACTCACATAAAGGCGATGACACAAGTCTAAACGAAAAGAGCTTAGCCCTAAAGTTTCCAAACTTCTAACCACTCTTTATTTGATTTGTCTCGCACTGATTAAAAGAACAGATACTAGTGGCTAGTTTAGTAGAAGTTTCCCATCTTTCTCTACATTCAGACAGCAAGGTTTCAAGTACCTCGTCAATTGGTTTGAACAATCTAAGTATTTTGTCATGATCGCGGTGTTTTAGAAAGTCAGGGTGCATATTTTTGGAGGTGTAGTACATTGAAGCGCGGCGTTGTATTTTTAAGTCTATTGGTAACACGCCTGCCAGCACTGGTAGTGCCTCGGTGCTCACAGTTCTATATGATATACATACAACTTACAACGCGCAGCACCTGTGGTAGCCCTATCAGCCCATGCAGGTGAACCGTAATGCATCCTAAATATGTATAAATAATTTTTAACGTTTTAAAAGTTAAGCCCCACGTCGAGGTGGAAATTTGAGTTAACGCATAAAAGTTCTTTTTGGCTTTTTCTCCAACATGCTTCATGTGTTCAATGTAATTAAAACCTTTGTCTAACAGTAATCCCAAATAACAAACCTAGTTTTTATTTTTAACTGATATTCCATTGAAGTGTAATCGAGGCGGAACCTGCAAATTTCTTACATACAATAGTGATATATATATAATCGTGAAAGTTTAAAATTCATTGTGTTATAGTGTAGTAGGGATAGAATTTTAATGAACACCGGGAGTATCACACTCCTGGTGTTGCAAATGTCGATAGGCTACGGTAAATACTTACAATTAGAGAGGCCGTACACTTATATAATATTTGAGTGGTATAAAAAAGGATACACTGTTTGCAACACTGTCCTTTTCTTAGCTGTACAGGCTTTTTGCCTTCCTACTTCTTATGGCACCTCTCTGTACTTCCTCGGGAATAATATATATGAAAATAAATGTTGTACAGCATACTATACAACTCTCTTATGCCATTTTACATAGAAGACTATATTTTCAGTATCTATAGTTACAAAATATAACAGACGAATAATATATACGAGAGTGTATTTAAAATTCATAAACTCCACAACAATGGACACATACCCGTCAAAGATGAACAAAATCCTGTATTTATCAAGATTCAATTCAATTTTGTGGTACATTTAGGTAATTTTAACTACATCTATGAAATTATTTCTTCATTTACATTAAAAAAATATATGACAGTAAATTAATTACTTTATTGCTTAATGTTAACAGCAAGATATAAAACTTTATGTTAATTATACCACTTATAGATATGCTACATTTGCTAATGTGAAACATTCTAATTAAAAATATTAACGCTATGCCCGAAAGAAAATTTGTAATTCTTTTTTGTATAACTAGAGTTAAAAACTACTCCTGCTTATAACTTATTAGAACTTTAATTACTTGAAACTTAAGAAATAGAACTATTAAATAACCTATTTGATCTTGTACCCTACCCTACATGGGCGGGCATGTGCTTGATTCTACCGCCGGCCACTTCAGATAATCCTTTCTGTGATTTAAGTCTCTCGTGTTCTGCCAGAAGGTCTATGCTAGGATTGTCTCCATGAATGAACCTCTTCGACACCATATGTGTGGTATCAGTGTCGTCCAGAGGTACCACTACTTCATCCGATGTTTTTAGGATTTTCATTGATGCTGTTTTGTTGTCATCTGTCGTAGTTGCTGATTCCTCCCTTGGAACTGGAGATGCAATGGCATATGCGATAATGGCCAAGGACAGAAGTATATACAATGAAGAAGTCATGGTGTTGGCAAAATCCCCGCAGATTGCAATATAAGAATTACTAAACCAAACCAAAACTTGTTCTCTACGCACTGTACTCTGATTATATTGTTTAGTAGATGTTGGGCAATCGATATATATACTGTCATTGACATGACATAATGGTGCTAACTATGTTAAACAGGACTAGCCGACTCGCCTCGATTCCGCTTGCCAAATTTTGGTTTTAAATGTTTTTACAATTTTTCTTATACAATGTCGGGATGCATTCAAGCATACGGCCCACCTGATGTAAAGTTAATATAGCTCATGAACGTTTTATTATACAAATAAAAGGGGATACCTCTGATTCAAAGAAATACTGCTTGGAAGTGCAGTTATTATTCGTTTAAATTTTCTATATTTAGTTTGAGTTGAGTTTAATAAAAGTTTATTCCATGCATTTCAGTTTAAAATACTAGGTATGTACCTTGTATTTTATTTCGTATTTTCGAGGTGTCTTTAGCAAACAGTACTATATCCGCCTTTTTCTGCACCATGTAGGGCAGATCATTCACATATACTAAAAATTAAAAGACACTCAAACTAGAACCCTGGGGTACTCTGATGTTATATTACTGCCTTAGGATTAACCCCATTTAAGTTAACTTGTATTCTATTGTTTAAATAAAATCCATTCAATTTTGGGCTTTGCTTTGGAGTTAGAGCCCATAATGACACGGTTTGAGCGATAATATCCAATGGTCGACACAATAAAAGCTTGGGAGAGATCACAGTAGACTCCAATAGCATCTTAGGATCTCTCCCATGCCAACGTTGTGGCCATGCTTGTCCATTACTACCCCTGCAGCGTTACTTGCTGTAAAATCGTATTGCGCATCATGAAAAAATTCATTAATCTTAAAATAGAGTAGCTAATGATCAAGTATTATCCTTTCTGAAATTATACCCAATTACTGCCAAAATAGATGGGGTTCTATAATTTCCTAGTTCCCTCTTTTCACCTAACTTGAATAATGGATTCAGTTCACTAAATTTCATTATAACTGGGATCACTTCCATACATCGATTACAGAGAAGTGCCAAGTTTGGAGCTATCATCTAAATAATACAACAAAATACTTTAATTGTCATTCCTCAATGATCTACTGATTTCACTTGAATGGACATGTGTAAATTGAAAATGGTCCTCACGTGGTTGTACATTATTTTTAATAACTCAGCAGCAATATGAACGAGTTGAGGAAGTCAGTGGTAATGTAAAGGATATTGGCGAAGTGGTTATCAAATAGAATTGCTATTTGTTTAACAGTTGTTACAGTTTGATTGTTATGTTTAGAGTACTCATTGTCCCGTGGTTGTTTCTTTATTGTATATATAATACCTACAGTCTTAATTATTATTGTGAAGTGCTTAATTTTGTCTTTAATATGCATAGATTTAGCTACTTTGCAATCATTTTTAAATATCATACATACGTAATTAGCGATCTCGATAGACGTTGCCCTGCCAGAAAATAAAATCAAGCTAAAATTCGATTGCAGCGACACCTGCCGTGTCCAATTGTGAATCGAAACCATTCAGACACTCACCTAAACATACACAAAAGATGTCAATAATATTAGAGCGGCCGTTTGGGAGGAGTTCAGTGACATACACACGTCAAAAAGACTATGTATGTCTGATTTATAAATTTGATGATCAGCAGCATAAAAACAACAAGGGGAGAGTTAGAAAGTTATACTACTGATTAAAATCGAAAAAAGATAGAGTTTGTCTTTTAATCCTTTCACTTAAACCTAATCTTTCTGAGCCGTTTTGTTATAGCAACTATAGCAGTGCTTTTCATATTCATATTTGCAATATTAAATTAAATAAAAAATACCATTTCAGAATATTCACAAACATTTCTACCGCTTCTCCGTTTTTCCCAACTCCCCTTTTCCGCCCCCATTCTGATAAATCACCTCCTTCCAGTCTATTGATGAAACTTCGGGTTCGGAGTTATTTTCTTATTTGTTCTACTTTTTGTTATTGGTCTAGAGGACAAATGACAAAAAGTAGAACAGTCTGGAGATTCCTGCACTCAATCACGTATCACTAGTAGTCATTAGTACTAGTCAATAGTATGTCCAAGTGGCGTGCTACTAGCTTTTTTACATTAATATCTTCTCCAAGTTTTCCTTCTATTCTACGAATACTTCGTAGGTCTATTAGCTATTTCCGTCCCTTTTTATTCTTCCTTTTCCTCTATTTTTTACGTGTGAATAACATGAATTAGACTGCAATGGCAAAATCTTAACTGATTTCCACTTCACCTTTGCTTTTTTTTCCTGGTCTACTACTTCTATCTCTCTATTCTTGTCCACTATGCGTTCAAGTCATGTCATGTCACTACTAGTATATGTAGACTAAGTACTTTTAATAAATTGCTTCTCTGTCTATAATCTATCAATAATTTCACGCTAAATCCCTTGCAGGACACGTAGAAACAACCGAGTGCCACATGAGTCGGTCTCTACATACCTCAATTGTTTTTTTAATATTCGTTGCTCTTCTCATGCATGCATGCTAGTTCCTAGGGCTCCTTACACCACCTTCTGACAAACACGATAAATTTTAATAGGTAAGTTTTGGCCCGTACACGAATTCTACATCCTTCTGCTTTCGCGTTGTATCTTTCTACATGTCCGAATAAACGGTGCATAACTCTGTTTATTTTAACACCGAACATAACACTCTCTTTTAAATCAACTCTGATACTAACGTCATTATCATTTATACTACTTTTATGCTCTCTTTACCATACCCAGCACTAGCTTCCATAAGTTAGCGTTGATTACCAGCATTGCGTTATGTATAGCGAGCTGTGCCTAATGGCTCAAGCTTTCATTGTCAAGAAGTTTTCCCAACGCTCCGTTCACACTATTTCCGACACTCATTTGTCTTTCCACATCAGCGGTGTACCTTTCATCCCTGCCGAAGGCCATGAAAAATATACAATCCCATCGACTTATTCCAACACTTCAACAGTAATCCTTACATTGGTTCTGTTCTCTTCTTTCTCTTTCATCCATTATCTTAGTTTTCGTCGCATTCAGTAGTAAGCCCTCCTCCATACAATCGACTTTCATTACTATCATTGTGACTAGTATTTGCTGTTCAGCTATTCTTGCTTGCTGTTCAGTTATTCAGCTTGTTCAGTTCAAACGATTATTTTCCTGAATTTGAAGTGCTTTTATCATGCTTCTAATTTCAGTAATTACGATTTATGGTTTGCTTTTTATTTTTATATACGTAGATCTGTCAGTAAATGAGGACTTAACATTATTATGTATATATATATATATATGTATAAATAGATTAGTATTATGTGTTAAACATTATGCCGGATCTCGCTAATGGGACCAACAAATATTTTCAGCAACATAATTACTATAAATATATTTTAGCGAGAATTCAGGATTATGTGAAACTCGTTGGTAAAATTAAGAGTGTACAACACATAATTCTCTCGTACACAAGATGTATAAACAACGAAAGAGTTTTTTATTATACCCTTTATGATGTGATTTTATAATGCGACATTTATCTGAATAATTTTTGTGCATAAACTTCGAAAAAAAAAATGTTTATATTGATGAGAATCATTATCTTTCGGTTTACATTTTGATACTTTTATTGAATATAACGAGTTTTCGGATTTATGTACATATTTGTAATTATCATTTGTTTGGCGGTGATGGAAAACATCGTGAGTAAACCCGAACGTTCAAGAAATTACATTTTGATATACGTCTGATATAACCTACGGAAGGTCTGGTTTCCCCTCTGGGTTGTGGAGGTCGGAAGGCATTTGATATATGTCAAAATCAGTATCTTCGCCAAATCTTTAGGCTTAGTTAGCGGACCCCGCCGATCCTAATGGATTAAGAAACGGGATAACGCTTAGGTAGAAGCTTATGGAATATAACAAGACATATGTTTCATATTTCAAAATACAGTCTGTTCGACTTTGGAATGCGTTACCTATAGATATCAGAAAGTCCTCAACTCGCAATACGTTTAAATTTTTGACACGCACCCATTTCCTGGGCAAGATTCAGGAATCGCAGACATAATGTAACTATGTATTTGTATTTATATATATATATATATATGTATATATTCTATATATATTAAGTATTGTGTTTATATTGTAGTATGTATATAACGTATATTTAATTTTTATCTATGAATATGTGTTTTATAATCGCATTGTATTTGTTGATGTTGTTCCCTTGTGCACCTACTTATATACTATTTTCTGCATCACCCTAAGGTTGACTGGTAGAGAATGCTTGATAGCATTAAGTCCGCCGTTGTACACCTGTGTGCATAAAGTTTAAATAAATAAAAATAAAAATATTTTTGAATTGATGTTACGATTCGAAAAGAAGGAAGGAAGGAAGCAAGATAGAAAGTAGCTAATGCTATGCATTCTTGAACTATGGAATCGCGTGACTGCGATGACTTAGGATGGAAATTTAGTGGGATATGACTGTAGATCAGATAATTATACTAAATAACACGTACAAGACGTACGTCTTTCTGAATTTGCATGCCATGAGCTTTCTGATACCTGTGCAATTTATCCTCGACGATGACGAGCTCGGTGGCGCAGTGGTGAAACGCGCTGTTACGCTACTTTGACACCAATGCTCGTGGGTTCGATTCCCACACAGTACAAACATTTGTGTGCATGAACATGTCTGTTTGTATTGGTCTGGGTATTTTCTATGTATAATAAGTATGTATTTATAAAAAAAAAATGTATTTACGTATGTTTATCAGTTGTCTAGTACCCATAACACAAGCTTCGCTTACTTTGGGGCTAGGTGGCGCTGTGTAATTGGTCGGGCAATATTTATTATTATCTCATTTATTTATTATTCATCTCATTTTTTCATTTTTAAATATATCAATATAATTATAAAATACATTTAAAAATTATTTATTATTTTATTATTATTCATTAATCCTATATCACGGGTATATCCCGGTTATTTGATAGGCGTGCGCGGGGATTTGGATCCAACGCGTAGAGGCCCCTTTGAGAAGTTTGATGTAATGTTGTATAGCTGCCGTGACCTTCTCCAGGGGATATCAATGTGACAATATACCCATGAATCAGGTCACGGCAGATATTGGGACTATTGCAAATGTGTTGGAAAATATTGGGCTATTAAAATGATATCTGGAGGGATTATTAGTACAGGGCTATTACAGAAGAGGGACGGACGCCTGCCACAACTATCATATCTGATGTTACTTCCGGCAGGCGGTGGCTTGCCACTCACTGGATGAACCCCCGAAATGCCAGAGAAATTCGGCCGGGGGCAACACCGGTGTGAGTGACTCAGTGGTGTCGAGAGGTGTGCTGCGCTTTCTCCGAAGTTACTCGCGGCGTTATGCCCTTTAACACTTCCACCCCTGGAGCATATCACCTGATAAAGCAATATGCTCTATCGACTCCTCTCTGGACGGCCAATGAAGGCAAGCCAGAGCTGAGAGTCCTGCGGGCCTTCTTGACTTTCCACTCCGACCGACGAAGACACGCCGGAGACGAAGGCCCTGATCGACTCTCTGGAGCACTCGGGTACCCGTGGTGTCGTTACGCACCAACAGCTCGCCACAAGCTGCCCTGCGGGCTTTATTATTATTATTATTATCCTGGACGAGAATTGAGAGAATTTCTCATCCAACATACCTTAACGCCGGAAGAGCAAAGTCTTCGAACAGTGTGTGTTGCCAGTGTTGACATACGGAACTGAGACGTGGCCATTCACTGCGGGCCGTATGGGGAAGCTCAAGGTCGCTCAGCGTGCTATGGAAAGAGCTATGCTCGGGGTTTCTCTGCTTGATAGAATCAGAAATGAGGATATTCGCAGTGGAACTAAGGTAGGTAACCGACACCGTCCACAGAATAAGCAAGCTGAAGTGCCAGTGGGCCAGCATTCGTAGAACCGACAGCCGCTGGGGAAGAAAGGTTTTCGAATGACATCCCCGTACTGGTACACGCAGTGGGATGACCCCTACTAGATGGAGCGACGACCTCAAAAGGTTGCAGGGAGTCTATGGATGCAGGTAGCACAGGATCGAGACGAGTGGCACTCTAGAGGGGAGGCATATGTTCAGCAGTGGACGAATAACGATGGGATGATGATGATATCAATAATGTAATACCCTTGTATTATTATTGGTAATCCATACCCATTGGAATCATGCATGGGCTGCGTCATCGGTTTGACCAGCTTGGAGATTTATAAAATGACGAATGATTTTAACGAGCTCCGTGGCTCAGCCGTGAATGACGTGACTTTGACACCAACGCTCGTGGGTTCGATTCCCACACAAGGCAAACATTTGTGTGCATGACCATGTCTGTCTTGGTCTGGATGTTTTAAGAGAGGTAGGGCGCATCAATCATCTAGGGAAGTACCTCCACCTCACAGAAAACCGCCAAATAACAACTCTCGAGAGGGTGTTCCTGCGTGTGAGTGAGGTCACCATAAGTTCCCAAGGAGTTGTTGTGTAGTAGCAGAGGAGGCATCTCGCGAGTGATACTATATCGCAAGCGTTAATAGGCTACGGTACCAGTTTTACATCAGGTGGGTCGGTATGCTTGTATGCCTCCCGAAAATTATAATAATTGAGTTGATGAGGAACTAATGGAGTAGGTACTGTTAGAATAATAGAGGGATTCCGAAATGGCAATATTGTTATATTACTAGTTAAAGAAAAGTGAGTATCAAAAAGTTATACACATTTAATTGGGCTATACTTTATTTATTTATTTAAGAACAATCATACATTGTTATTACAGGTTTCCCCAATGCAACAATGTAGGTAGTCAACATAACATATTACTTGTACAATAACATAGGTTAAATAAAGTAGCCCTTGTGAACTCAGTCAATGAGCAACAGAATACGTCCACTGTATTAGCGACCACGTTAAGTGTCCTCAGGGCTCTCGTGAATGGCGCCTGGTTCATGATATTAGTTCGCGCGCGTGGAATTGCAAACAGAGGAGGCCGACGTCGCCGAAGCACATACTGGTCCGGCACGCATAGCGCCATCACCCGTAACACGCCCTCGTTGAACACCCGACCCCGTAACAACTTGAACAAATATGTAGCGAGACTAAGGTTAAATATATAATATATATATATATATATATATAAAGGTTTACTAAAGTTCGGCTAAACCAAAGTCTTTAAGAACTCGCGATTTGCACTGTCTCACCGGAAAACACTGCACGTAAAACTGGATGAATGGAGAAAGCGGCCGTCGGCTATAGTGGCCAACGACTGCAGATAGGCACGTCAGCACCCCAGACAGCTAGGGGGTCCGTGAGAAACTCACGGACGTCGTAGGTCAGGATGCTGAAGATAGAATCGGTGAGAACTGCCTTGCGGTCCAACACCGCAGCGGTATGAGTCACAGACGCCTAAGTCCACAGCAAGGGCTGAAGGTATATGAAAATATTTGTTAATTTAAAATGTCCGGAGATTCACAGGTTTGTATAAGAGAGAGAGCAATTTTCGATGTTTCACCACGTAGCCACACAGCAGGGGCTGGTGGGTCTCAGACGTGTGCACACTATGTTTCTATCGTCCGATCTTGCTCCAGACTTCCTTCAGACTGACTTTGTTATTCGTTTTTTTCTAAAATATCACATTTTCAAAATTGGAAATTACAAAATCAATATTTGTGACAGATCATAGAGCATGCTAAGAAAAGATTCTATGTAAAGTATGTTGAATAAAGTTTTAACATTACATACAGTATATGTATTATTTCACTCCCCAATAACATTAAGAAGGATTTGGCTCCAGACCAGAATAGTTTTACAGTATTGTCTATGAAGAATAAAATCTACGAATGTAGGATTACGCATGTTTGGCTAAGAGCAAAATTGTCTCCTTTATGCAGGACTAAGACCTAACCTAAATAGATGTAGCTTCCTCCTTGGATTGTGGAAGTCTGACGGCAGTCGCTCCATGTCCAAAGCATCATCTTCACCAAATTTCTAGACTTAGTAAGTGGACCTCGCTAATCCTAATGGATTAGGAAACGGGATAAAACCAAGAAGAAGATTTCTCAGAGCAAGAAATTACAATTGTTTTCGAACGGTACTATAAAAAAACAGGCGGCATTTATCTGCCGTATTACATTTTTTTATATATATTTTTTTCATTTTTTTTGGAATCTCGTGCTTCAGAAATATTTGTAGCCAAAATAGATATGTAATTTTTCTAAGTTTTATTGATAGTGCGACAATTTTTAAAATACTTGCTTAAATTTCTTAGTACTATTTTCACTTATCTTTATGCTCCTGATCTGATACATAAAGCATATTTACTGCTTTTTAGAGTTCAGTAACTAAGCGGTAACTGTACCCTTACGCTGCCCGTCCGTCTGTTCCTCCATCTATCTGTCCGTACCTCACTCACAGTATATTTTGAAACGTAATACGTAGGTACGTAATAGGCTAGAAATTTTCACAAAGTTTGTATTACTTGTATGGAGAGCTGGAATATTGTAACACAGAGTTAGGATACTCTGTGTTCTGTGTACATATTCTGCTCGCTTATAATGCCTGTAACAATCAGCTGCCAAAATTATATATTAACAATTACTACTTACATAAATTTAAGTTAGGTACATTTATTTTCATTGTAGGTATTTATTGCGCCTTCGTGAGACACAATAAAGGATTTCATTTCACTATGGCCCTGTTTGAGGAGCCTTAGTGAAATGAAATCCTTTATTGTGATTGTGATAAAAAAAAATTTAAAGAAATTGAGGGGACACACACGTAAAATGTATTATCGACCTTTTTTACACGGTAATACGGAACCCCTTATGAGTGAGCCCGATTCGCACATTTTTTTATTTGGAAGTTAGAACCAGGTAGACGAAGATAGTATGCATTAAGATAAGGCTTCCAACTGGCTGATCTAAATTGAGGATAATATTTTTGAGTATGTGTATCAGTGGCGAAGGGTGGATATTTTCAGAAGGGAAGCCGGAGTATAAAAAGTCCACTCACCAAATGCTGCCCGCTCCATGATGCAAAAATATAGGCCCCACCTTCATCATACACGGAAGCTGTTTATATACGAGTAACAGTGGCTTTCAAGTATATTACTGGTGGTTTTGAAAAAAAGCGTTTTTAGTTAAAGCAGTGTGTGGCATGCGTTCTTTAGTCTTGATAAATGCTTGGTTACTTTGAAAAATATTTCGAACACTGCAAAATTGAAATTGAAAAGTTAACAAAAGTAAAGATGACTATAAAAAATCGGCCAAGTGCGAGTCGGACTCGCACACGAAGGGTTCCGTACCATTATCTATAAAAACGGCAAAATAAATCACGTTTGTTGTATGGGAGCCCCCCTTAAATATTTGTTTTATTTTAATTTAATTATTTATTCTTAAAGTGAATATATAACTAAATATTCTGTGAATTATTCAAGCGTCTACCTGTTGCCGTTATCAATATCGAGCAAAAATGAGCAAAAAAATCACGTTTGTTGTATGGGAGCCCCCTTAAATATTTATTTTATTCTATTTTTTAGTATTTGTTGTTATAGAGGCAACAAAAATACATCATCTGTGAAAATTTCAACTGTCTAACTATCACGGTTCATGAGATACAGCCTGGTGACAGACGGACAGCGGAGTCTCAGTAATAGGGTTCCGTTTTTTTTTTTTTTTTTACTTTACGAAGCCGATGGGAATCGGGTTATATGGACTCTTCGCCACTGATGTGTATGTATGTACATATGTCCGTAACGTTAGACCTCCAGTTGCTGTTGAGTGCTATTTTAACACCGACGCCCATGGGGTCGATTCTCACACGGGGCAAACATTTATTTGTGTCATGAACACGTGTGTTTGGCTTTGTCTGGACACTTTCAAGAGAGGTAGTGCACTTGAAAGCAGCCCGACTGGGGAAGTCTCTGAAACTGCAGCCCAATAACAATTCTTATGGGTTGTTGTATTCTTTTTGTTTAATCTGCGAGAGAGTGAGGTTACCAGTAAGCTTCTAAGGAATTGGTATGTTATCAGAGGTGGCATCGTGCGAGTGATACTTAATGTATTGCAAGGGGTCATAGGCTACTATAACCGCTTTTCAGGAGGGCTGTATGCTTGCATACTTAGCGATGTTGTATAAAAAAAGGGTAATTTTCTTGAGTGTATGTACGTACCTACATAATAATATTGGATCTCCTGTAGCTTAAACAGCTCGTATTTCGAAGAGTAAAATTTGACCAGTTCGGTAGCGTAGTGGCGAGCAATGCTATTTTAACACCAAGGCTGTTGGGGCCGATTATCACACAGGGCAAAAAATTATGAACATGAACACGTCTGTTTGCCTTGGTTTGGATACTTTCAAGAGAGGTCGCGCACATTAAAGTAGCCCAACTGGGGAAGTGCGTCCACCTCACAGAAAACTGCAGCCAAATAACAACTCCCATGGGTTATTGTGTTCCTGCAAGAGAGTGAGGTTACCCGTAAGCTATCAGCAGTTATCAGAAGGAGTGGCAAAGCGCGAGTGATACTTCTTTCATTGCAAGTATTCAGTAACCGCTTTATCAGGCGGGCCGTATGCTTCCATACCACTCGAAGTGGTAAAAAAATGTGAACGGTTTCATTAGAGTAGTTGCTATCCCAGGCATAACATAACAAGCTATGCGCTTAAAAAAATCTAATATGACGGAGTTAGAATTGTAAAGTACACAAAGTTGGATATTTTATTTTTTAATTAACACTTGTTAGGAAAAGGTATCAGCCGATACGGAAAATTTTAGTTACGTATACTGGTACATCGCTAGGACTGGTAGGTATTTTCTTGTAAATAGTATTCGACTCTATAATAAATTGCCCAGATAAATTCCGTCATTTCCAGACAAGTCTTCAAAAGTCACATCAAAAATACTTTCTATAAGAGGTTTATTACAGAATTGATTAATATGTAACTGACAAAGATATCTGAAAGTAATTCAGCACAGCTAAACCTATCTATATATCTTTAATCCGATCACTTCAATAATAATATTTAATCGAATTCTTCAAGTAATGCGTGCAGAGGTTTTTAGAGGGTCGGCAACGCATGAGTGACATTGTGACCCCTGGTGACTGTTTACCATCAGGCAGGCCGTATGCTCGATTGTCACTTTAGTGGTAATAAAAAAAATCGGCCAAGTACGAGTCGGACTCGCACACGAAGGGTTCCGTACCATTATCGATAAAAACGGCAAAAATATCACGTTTGTTGTATGGGAGCCCCCTAAAATATTTATGTTATTCTATTTTTTTGTATTTGTTGTTATAGCGGCAATCGAAATACATCACCTGTGAAAATTTCAACTGTCTAACTATCACGGTTCATGAGATACAGCCTAGTGACAGACGGACGGACGGACGGACAGCGGAGCCTCAGTAATAGGGTTCCGTTTTACCCTTTGGGTACGGAACCCTAAAAATGACATCTACTAAAATGCTGGCAGAAATGTACGAGTATTATATTATTGTAAATTTACATTGACGATTTATTTCATTGACATTAGCTTGACATAATATTGACATGTTCTTTCTACATTCATCAATAATCTTCTGTCAATAGTATGCAATCAATGCTTTCATTGACGAAAAAATGGTCAGATTAAAAGGGAAAAATATTTACTAAGAGAATTTTATATATTATGCCCCAAGATTATACTTTCAAACTGTAAGACGTGTCTAAGTGACCCAATGGTAAATAAAGAATTTTTACACGTGAAAACTTAAGAAATTTCTGGAATCTTCTATTACTTTGTACAAGTACTTAGACCATGAATGAATGGATTTGTCAAACTCGGCATGTACGATACACGCGTTATATCGACGGGGGATCATCTAGTGCATCTTACACACCGCTGGGCTTTGGGGATCGAGAGTCCAGATGAAAACCAAAGAGACAGAAAACCGCAGCCAAATAACAATTCACTGGAGGGTTGTCATATCCCTGCGTGGGAGTGAGGTAACCAGTAAGTTCCTAAGGAGTTACGTTGTTAGCAGGAGAGGTGGCATCGCGGAAGTGATACTTATTGCTACTTAATCTTATTGCTACAGCTGCGGTAACCGCTTCACATCAGGCGGGTTGACGAGCTCGGTGGCTCAGTCGTGAAAGACGCGACTTTGACACCAACGCTCGTGGGTTCGATTCCCACACAAGACAAACATTTGTGTGCATAAACATGTCTGTTTGTCTTGGTCTGGATGGTTTAAGAGAGGTAGGGCGCATCAAAGCAGCCCGTCTGGGGAAGTACCTCCACCTCACAGAAAACCGCAGCTAAATAACAACTCCTGAGAGGGTTGTTGTGTTCATGCGTGTGAGTGAGGTCACCAGTAAGCTCCTAAGGACTTGCTGTGTAAGCAGCAGAGGAGGCATCGCGCGAGTGACATATTTTACAAGCGTTAATAGGCTACGGTAACTGCTTTACATCAGGTGGGCCGTATGCTTGTATGTTTCCCGACGTTGTATATAAAAAAAAGCTCGGAACAAAGACTCTCTCAGGTCAGACCGCATATAGAGTACTATACCTATGGGCAGGTGCACTTTGATACTAGCCAGGACCTTGTAATTCGGTGCAAACACGAGCTGTGAGTGATGATTCTGAGCTTACACACGGTATTGAGCACTGAGTCTGAGGAAAGATTATGCCTCCCTTTGTGTGTTCTACCAGTTGTACAATGGATCGTTTTCTGAGAGGTTATTTGCAAAGCCCGCCGACGGCTGAGAATTCATCCTCACACACTAGAACCGCAATGGTGGCGTACGGTTCCAGAGACGTTTTCTACCGAGAACTCTTAAGTTGTGAAATGAACTCCCGAGCCTTTTCCTAGGTATTACAGCACGAGGTTCTTCAAAAAAGGCATGAAGTGGTTTTTACAGAGTTTTTACAGAGTATGAGAAGGCTTATTACAGAATTGATTAATATGTAACAGACAAAGATGTCTGAAAATAATTCAGCACAGTTAAACCTATCTATGTATCTACACATCTTTAATCCGATCACTTCAATAATAATATTTAATCGAATTCTTCAAGAAATGCGTGAAGAGGTTTTTCGAGGGTAGGTAACGCATGAGTGACACCCCTAGTGCTGCAAATGTTCATAGGCTACGGTTACCGGCACGGTGTACATGACGCACGCCGTACGCTTGTTTTTGGTATAAAAAATACAGCATAGATGTAGTACATTGTAAGATGAGTTACTTAGCGTGTAACTAATCGAATGCACATAGTAATATCGACTGTAAAAGGGTTATAGCCTACAAATAAATAATGATTTATTCGTAGGTTATGGATTAGTTTATTTATCTCTAGCCCTTCTGTATTCCGAAAACATGTCAAGTGAACAGTTCCGATTGTTAACATTGGACGACAGTCGTCAAGTCAGTAGAATAGTGGGTCAAGTAGCCCGTCGAGACCCGTATTTCATTAGAGGGACGAGTATGTGTTGATATGTGGAAGTAATTACACTGCTCCGGAATGTCATATTCGAAACGATTCGAAAAGGTTACACTGACATTCCATACATTTCGATATATAACTTTTCGATTCCGATTCGCATATAGTATTTCGAGGCAATGTGAATATGTCTACATGATCTATGGTGTAAAATTAATACAACTGATACGTTACATAACAATGTACAGCAGTTTAATAAAAATATGACTACAATAAAATTAACATTCATTATTTTTTTATGTATACTTATCTAGAACATAAGCAGTTTTTCTTAAAATTAACTTAAATACTAACGTGTTAAACCTTAAAAAACACGTTCGGTTGATTATCCTAACCATGTGGGCAAGAATTTGATCCTACGGCCGGTCAATCCAGATAATCCGTCCTCGTACTTCAATCCATCGAGGTCCGCCAACAGATCATTGCTAGGATTGTCTCCACGAAGGAGCGATCTCTTAGCAACCTTATGTGTGGTCTCAGCTGCTTCGGTGGTAACATCATCCAAAGGCACCAGTACTTCGTCCACTACTTCCACGATTTCCAATAAAGCAACATCTTGGTTGTCGTCTGTTGTAGTTGGTGATTCCTCCGTTGGTACTGGAGACGCAATAGCGAATGCGACGATGGTAAGTGAGAGAAGGAAACACAACGAGGAAGCCATGATCTTGGTGGGCTTCAAGAAACTTCTCTGCGGGTTGAATTATGGGAATGCCTCCGAAAGTTGTTCTCTACACACTGTTGTGATTGTTTTGTTTAACAGGTATTGGGCAATCTGTTTTTATACCATCAAGTCAACATTATTGTGCTAACTAAAATATCCAGAATAGGTATCATTGACGCATTGTGCTGGATCTTGATAATAGAACCAACAAATATTTTCAATAACATAATGACCATGAATATGTTTTGTTGGGGATTATGTTGAAAATAGACGAGATTGAGTTTGCATAAGTAATCTATGCAGGTCGTAAGAATTCCAAGTAGCGTGACACATCTACCCTTTAATAATCGCTCATGAATAAGGTTATGGGTGTTTACATTTATTAGGAGGCAAAGTCGATTTTTTTTTATATACTATGTGTTTGCGCTTGGTCCCATCTCACCTGATGGTAAGCGATGATGAGACCTACGATGGAGGATAGGATGGTGCTTACCCAGAATGTGGCCATTTACTATTGTCTTGAAGAGACCCAGGTTGTATTTCTCAGCGAACACCGACGCGGACTGGGCATTGCACTCCTTAGCCGTTCGCATTATAAAAGAAGAAGCAAATCGCTTCGTGGGAATGTGTGGAATCTCAATGGTATAGGGCTGGAAGCCAGGTGATCGTCTTGTATTCCGATAGTGGAAGGGGGAAAATGGAATTAAGACATGAAGCTCGTGTGCACACTCACCAAAGTGAATTCTGTAAAATACCGACAAGCAAGCCACCCTACGTCGGTATTCCAGACATTGAAACTTAGCCTTTGTTAGTGTTTGTTCACCTATTAATTTCATCGCGCGCCGTTCAACAGAGTCAAGGGCAGCTAACTCAGTAGATCTCATAGAGATACTCAGTAGATCCATCCCACAGATGGCAGCAGAACGAAATTAAGACTGGATGTTAAATCAAAGCCAAGCAGAGCAGACTGTCGGTTAGTGGAATAGATGCATCCTGGAAAGTGGGAGCCAGATGAAAGGGGCTCCGTATCGCACTCAAAAGATACGCCTAGGTATTGGACGCATTGAACTTGACCATGTTAGCTTCACCCCACTCCGATACGACTTCCAAAGTCAAGTTCACGCGTTCAACCAACTTCTCTCTGAGATACTGAGTTTCGACCTTGCCAGTGCGTGGATCGAAGATATATTTCTCTGCAACAAATTTACCGGGTCTTGTTAGATCATTGATATGCAGCAAAAGCAGAGTTGCAGACAGAACGGGTCTGTTCTGAGGCATTAATAGCCAAAAGATCCGAAGAGCAGTCATCAATGACAACTTGAATAGCTCTATCGGTCAGGAAATCTGAAAATCAATCACACAGGCTGAAGGGTATCCCATATGCTGGAAGCTTGCTGAGTAAGCCAGCATGCGAGACCCTATCTAAAGCCTTAGAGATCTCCAATGAGACAGCGAGGGCCTCAACATGCTTCTCAATGACTTCACCGCAGAGTTGACTGGCATATGCTCTAGTTTGCTACAGCAGGACACGACATAATGAATTAGTTTTCTATACTTTATTACATCTTCATGCCGAGTCCTTTACATGGTAAGCAGAGAGAGGCGCTACATGAGGCAGCCACTCACTCGCTACTTTATAGTTCTTTTCATGTAAGCTCGAATTAAAGTAATTTTCCTCCTGTTTTCTTTTCACCTGTCGAACCAACGAAGAATGTTTTTTCATACTCAATTACAAATCAACTCCGTTTCTAACATCATTATTGCAAACGCGGTATTCAAGCGAAAATTTTAGCAACATAAATATACTCGTAAGTTACGTATACTGGTACATCGCTAGGACTGGTAAGTATTTTCTTGTAAATAGTATTCGGCTCTATAATAAATTGCCCGAATAAGTTCTGTCCTTTCCAGACAAGTCTTCAAAAGGCACATCAAAAATACTTTCTATGATTAATATGTAACTGACAAAGATGTCTGAAAATAATTCAGCACAGCTATACCTATCTATCTATATATCTTTAATTCGATCACTTGACAAGTATTAACATGCTGGCAGAATTTTATTGTATTATTGTAACATTCAATTGACGATTTATTTCATTGACATTAGATTGACATGTTTCTTTCTACATTCATCAATAGTCTTCTGTCAGTGGTATTTGTTTTTCGCCAATGGTTATTTCCGAAATGCTAGTAGATTAAAAGGGGAAAATATTTACTAAGAGAATTTATTATTCTCTAAGATTATACTTTCAAATTGTAAGACGTGTCTAAGTGACCCAATGGTAAATAAATAATTTTTACACGTGAAAACTTACGAAATTTCTGGAATCTTCTTTTGCTTTGTACAAGTATATATGACCATACAACTACGAATAAATACTTATTATTTATTCGTAGCCATACAATGGATTTGTCAAACTCTGCGTGTACGGTAGGTACACGCGTTATATCGACGGGGGATCATCTAGTGCATCTTACAGTCCGCTGGGCTTTGATGATCAAGAGTCCAGATGAAGACCCGATAGACACAGAAAACCTCACCCAAATATCAATTCCCTGGAGGTTGTCGTATTCCTGCTTGGGAGTGAGGTAACCAGTAAGTTCCTAAGGAGTTACTGTGTTAGCAGCAGAGTTAGCATCGTGGGAGTGATACTTAATCTTATTGCTACAGCTGCGGTAACCGCTTCACATCAGGCGGATCGTATGCTAGTATGCCCGACGTTGTATAAAAAAGGTGAGCCCGTTAGCCGTCAGCCTAGATATGGCGATAAGGTTCGATCTGGTCTGGTCTATCGAAGCTGCCATCGTACGGGTTGCCCTAGGGTTTATGCAAATGAATTGCCAGCTTCTTATTCAGCCAATACATAACAGCCGTTATTGATGGTTGCTGCTCCAATAGCATGGGTAGCTCTTGATGTTTTGTGCTCTCGCCGACGCTGTTTCTTCTGCATATTGATGATATGTTGTCAATTGATGGCACTCATTGCTATGGGACGATAGCACCAGGGACACTTTATATGCAAGCCCTGCTAACATCCGTTGTTACCTCATGGGGGAAAGAAAGTTGTGTCAGAAATTAAGGGTACCATGACTAAAGTGTCTAATTGGGGACGGGTAAACATAGTTGAATTTAACTCTATCGAGACACAAGCATGTGCATCACCGCGAAGAGAGCCCAAATTCCTGTAGTCCCTCACTTCCAGAATACGCATATAATTACTATTTCAAAGGGCATATCCATTCTTGGTATAGAGATCTCCAGGGAATTTCAGTTCCGATGTAACTTGGAGGGGAAGGTCAAGCTGGCGTCCAAAAAACCAAGTTTGGTGTGCTGAATAGAGCGAAACAGTCCTTCAGCTCGGAACAAAAACTCTCTCAAGTTGGACCGCACATACATTGCTATACCTATGGGCACGTGTACTTGGAGACTAGCCAGGACCTTGTAATTCGGTGTAAACACGAGCTGTGAGAATTATGGATGATCCTGAGCTTACACACGGTATTGAGCTCTGAATTTGAGAAGAGGTTTTGCCTCCCTTTAAGTGTTCTATCAGTTGTACAATGGATCGTTTTTCGAAAGGTTATTTGCAAGGCCCGCCGCGGCTGAGAATTCATCCTCACATCACAGAACCGCAATGGTGGCGTACTGTACGGTTCCAGAGATGTTTTCTACTGAGAACTCTTCAAGTTGTGAAATGAACGCCTGAGGCTTTTCCTAGGTATTACAGCATAGCAGCAGGTTTTTGCAGAGTCGGCAATGTACGAGTACACTGTATACGTACAGCCCTGGTGTTGCAAATGTTCATAGGCTACGGTGACCGGTACGGTGTACGTGAGGCACGTCTTACGCTTGCTTGTGGTATAAAAAATACAGCATAGATGTAGTACATTGTAAGATGAGTTACTTAGCGTCTAACTATCAAATGCACAAAGCAATATCGACTGTAAATGGGTTATGGATCAGTTTATTTATCTCCAGCCCTTCTGTATTCGGAAAACGGTCAAGTGGTCAGTTCCGTAGGACGACAGTCGTTCTGTCAAGTCAGCAGTAGAATAGTGGTTCAAGTAGCCCGTCGAGACCCCTATTTCATTAGAGGGACGAGTATATGTCGACGAGCTCGGTAGCTCAGTCGTGAATGACGCAACTTTGACACCAACGCTCGTGGGTTCGATTTGCACACAAGGCAAACGTTTGTGTGCATGAACATGTCTGTTTGTCTTGGTCTGGATGTTATAAGAGAGGTAGGGCGCATCATAGCAGCAGGGGAAGTACCTCAACCTCACAGAAAACCACAGTTAAAAAACAACTCCCTAGAGGGTTGATGTGTTCCTGCGTGTGAGTGAGGTCACCAGTAAGCTTCCAAGGAGTTGCTGTGTTACCAGCAGAGGAGGTATCGCGCGAGTGATACTTAATATATCGCAAGCGTTAATAGGCTACGGTACCCGCTTTACATCAGGTGGGTCGTACGCTTGTATGCCTTACGACGTAGTATAAAACAAAATGAGGGAGTAATTACATTGCCTCGGAAAGTAATTTTCGAAACGAATTCGAAATGGTTTCGCTGACATTCTATACATTTCGATATACAACTTTTCGATTCCGATTTTAATATAGTATTTTGAGGCAATGTGAATATGTCTACATGATCTATGGTGTAAAATGAATACAACTGATACGTTACATAACAATGTACAACAGTTTAATAAAAATATGACTTTACAATGAAATTTACATTCATAATTTTTTTATGTATACTTTATCTAGAATATAAGCTACTTCTCCTTAAAATTAGCTTAAACACTAAAGTGTTAAACCTTAAAAAACCCGTTAGGTTGATTATCCTAGCCATGAGGGCATGAACCTGATCCTACGGCCGGTTAATTCAGATAATCCGTTCTCGTACTTCAATCCATCGAGGTCCGCTAACAGGTCATTGCTAGGATTGTCTCCACGAAGGAGCGACCTCTTAGCAACCTTATGTGTGGTCTCAGCTGCTTCGGTGGTAACATCATCCAAAGGCACCAGTACTTCGTCCACTACTTTCACGATTTCCAATAAAGCAACATCTTGGTTGGCGTCTGTTGTAGTTGGTGATTCCTCCGTTGGTACTGGAGACGCAATAGCGAATGCGACGATGGTAAGCGAGAGAAGGACACACAACGAGGAAGCCATGATCTTGGTGGGCTTCAAGAAACTTCTCTGCGGGTTGAATTATAGGAATGCTCTCGAAAGTTGTTCTCTACACACTGTTGTGATTGTTTTGTTTAACAGGTATTGGGCAATCTGTTTTTATACCGTCAAGTCAACATTATTGTGCTAACTAAAATATCCAGAATAGGTATCATTGACGCATTGTGCTGGATCTTGATAATGGAACCAACAAATATTTTCAATAAGATAATGACCATGAATATGTTTTGTTGGGGATTATGTCGAAAATAGACGAGATTGAGTTCAATTCACCATTGACTTTTAGAGACCCAGGTTGTATTTCTCAGGGAACACCGATGCGGGCAGAGCATTCCACTTCTTAGCCGTTCGCATTATAAAAGAATAAGCAAATCGCTTCGAGCGAATGTGTGCAATCTCGAAAACGGTATAGGGCTGGAAGCCAGGTGATCGTCTTGTATTCCGATAGTGGAAGGGGGAAGATGGAATTAAGTCATGAACCACGTGTGCACACTCACCAAAGTGAATTCTGTAAAATACCGACAAGCCACGCTACATCGGTGTTCCAGTCTTTGAAACTTAGCCTTTGTTAGTGTTTGTTCACCTATCAATCTCATCGCGCGCCGTTCAACAGAGTCAAGGACAGCTAACTGATACTTAGTAGATCCATCCCAAAGATGGCTACAGTACTACGTGCAGGATCGAATTTGAGCTTAGTATAATTTGAAAAGCTGTTCCGATGTGAAGTACCGTCTCACGCTAAAGAGGATTCCAAGTTTATTAGCTGCAGTTGTTGGTCTCGCCTCAATGTAGCGACCGAAATTGAGACTGGATGTTAGATCAAAGCCAAGCAGAGCAGACTGTCGGTTAATGGAATAGATACACCCTGGAAAGTGGGAGCCAGATGAAAGGGACTCCGTTTCGCAATGAAAAGACACGCCTAGGTTTTGGACGCATTGAACTTGACCATGTTAGCTTCACACCACTCCGATACGACTTCCAAAGTCAAGTTTACGCGTTCAACTAATTTCTCTCTGAGATACTGAGTTTCGACCTTGCCAGTGCGTGGATCGAAGATATATCTCTCTGCAAAAATTATACCGGGTCTTAGTAGGTTATTGATTTGCAGCAAAAGTAAAGTTGTAGACAGAACAGACCCCTTAGGTACACCGGCATTAACAGCCAAAAGATCCGAAGAGCAGTCATCAATGACAACTTGAATAGCTCTATCGGTCAGGAAATCTGAAAATCAATCACACAGGCTGGAGGATAACCATACTTTATGTGGTAAGCAGAGAGAGGCGAACGCTACACGAGGCAGCCCTTACACACCTCACTCGCTACTTTATAGTTCTTTTCATGCAGGCTCGAATTAATGTAATTTTCCTCCTGTTTTTTTTACGTGTCGAACCAACGAAGAATGTTTTTTCATACTCAATTACAAATCAACTCTGTTTCTAACATCATTATTGCGAACGCAGTATACAAGCGTTTTGCCACAAATTTTGCACAACACTCACATTTCGACCGCGTTTATTCTACGTCCATACACTTTTGTTATACCCAGCTTTTGCTTAATAAATAAACATCGGGACTAGCAACGCGTTGTGTGTTGTGCGAGTTGTGCCTTTCGGCTCAAGTTTTTACTACCAAGAACTTTTACTACAATCTCATTCACATGTTCCAGTAAAACATCATCAACTGTACCTAATCATTGCGTTCGTTCTCGTTTGCTCTCTTTCAAATTAAGCGTTAAGCCAAATACTATTATTATCTTCGCATTCAGTTGTAAGCTCTTCTCCACAATTTCACCTTTGTATTTTATCTGGAATTTTAGCTAATTGTATTAGCAGAAATCACGGCAACGTTTGCATAAGGCAGACAATTCACCACCAGATAACACATGCGCTCTCCTACATTCATATACGTTATTCACTGCAGAATTATAAGAGATATAGAATGAACAGCAAAGCAGATAGCCTGCAACCCTGACTGATACCAATTTAGACGTCAAACTTGATCAGTACCTACATGCCCTTCTACTTCGGAATTCGCCATATGACTCACACCACACCACATCGGATTTCACTCTTCTTCTTCGTTCAAATATCTTTCCATAGACTTTTACTGCTATCCGATCTAACTGATGCCCCCTGGCGTTGCTTTTATATAATGGCACGTTAACTGTACATCTTCAGTGCAATAATCTATTCTGGAGAATCGGAAGGGCGTTCTGATTTCCCAGCATAGACTATTTACCAGAAGGCGTCTCGGACGTAAGTAGTATGTTTCATATTAACAATTTCAGATAGTTATGCCTTAATCAGACGTCAACACCATGCAGTTAGCCTCAGACTCACACTTAGTATTAAAGTTCTTGGCATAATCACACATTTCCTTAAAATATTAGTTTCACAGTTCTAACACCTCTTGTACTTTAGGAAGAATGGTCAATGACAAGTTTTAGAATACCTTACCCATTCTGAATGCTGACGAATCACCCGAGTCTTCTTTACCTCTCCAGAAGAGCTTGGTATTTGCCTCAAAGTTTCTCGTTAGCCTCCCTTCCTCATTTGAATTAGTCATTAAAGCTTCTCTTTTACTAAATCTTTGGTTTAGAGAATAAGAAGTGTGCCGTCGATGGAGGAACGCATCCTCCATCGACGGCACACTTCTTATTCTCTCTCATACTTTCACACTGGGGCAAAGATAATACATATTTCAGTCATACTTTTCTCTTTCTTGCTACGGAGCATTTAACGTCCGCGTCCCACTAGGCGTTACCCTTTCAAGATTTTATGCCTCAAAGCGCATCCATAAGCTTATTATACGCCATCTGTCATACTTTATTTCAGAACTTTCATATCTAAGTCATAGGTGAACCTAGAGACTACAGCATGAGTCTCTAGGTACACGTGAAAAAAGTGAAAACTTTCGTACAAGTTCACCGATGAACTAGTTAGCGTTGCAACTGTCCATCACTTACTAGACGTACATACGCAATCTTTACGCTTTCGTCTTGAAATATTTCGCTCGTTATCCTGTCATGATTTTCAAAGAGAGACACCTTCACCAGCATCACTATTAAAGGTTAACGAATTGGTGAACCATCGCATAATGTAGTACGTTTCAAGAGAGGGACCTTTAAAAGTAAATAAAAAGTATTCACAGGACGTGAAGCAGTTACTGCAGTCTACAAATGAATGTTCTTAGTACTTATTATTTGGCTGCGGTTTTCTGTGAGGTGGAGGTACTTCCCCAGACAGGCTGTTTTGGTGCGCCCTACCACTGTTATCTTAAATAAGTATACGAATCACCGGACGTGTAGCGGTTACTGCAGTCTACGAATGAATGTTCTTAGTACGAGAAGGATCGCTACATCCCTGCATACGCAGGAACTTCTTAGAAGCTTACCGGTAACTTCACTCCTCAATGAAGTTATTATTTGGCTGCGATATTGTGGGCAGCAGATAAATAAAATATTTTACTATGGAATTTCAATAGCGTTGTTGTTGTTGGTTTATATTATTTATCAGATGACTTGATTTATTGGTGTTATATTAATCTATTGGTGCGAAGAAGCTCAGAATCTAATCAGAGCTAAGATATATCTAGGTACATCCACTATACATCAAATTGCATAGTGGTATCAGTGGTTTGGTAGAAAATTGGGAGCAAACGTATGACTTAGATGACAATTTAGATACACACACACTCACCCACACAGCTGGCCTTACAAATGCAAATAAATTTAAATACATGTACCTATATATCTATTTCGAATTTAGTATTTTTAGTAGTAAAATGAGAAGTAAATAGAAACAGTGTTTTTTCCTCATTGTTGTATTTAGGGAACATTTTTAAACTCGTGTATATACAATATCCTCTTTAGGTGCTCATCCAGTGGTTTCGGGAAGATACACGTGCTTAAAATATCCACAAACTTAAAGGATTGCTGGAGACTGCAGTATTTAGTAACCAATTACTTTTTAAGAAATATGGATGTTTGTTGGCGTTTAATTCAAATAAGGTTTTTTAGTACCTTATGACTGGGTGTGAAGTGGCTTTGTTGCTTTTTATTCTTATCAACTTTATCAGCCACATTTGGATTCGTATTAGCACCCCCTCCTTCAGTCAAGGTTCGTGAGGAAACAATCACAAATATGTATTTAAGAATAGGTATTTGTTGAGCGATCGTGCGTCAATACTGAGTACAGCTTCAACAAATAATAATGGCTATTATTCTAATGTACAGTTTCA
This sequence comes from Pyralis farinalis, assembly GCA_947507595.1. Classification (NCBI taxonomy): domain Eukaryota; kingdom Metazoa; phylum Arthropoda; class Insecta; order Lepidoptera; family Pyralidae; genus Pyralis; species Pyralis farinalis. The sequence goes on along the minus strand of OX382277.1, from coordinate 15,476,836 downwards.
ATTATTCGAAATATTTTATGCAATCACTGATGCGCTTATAAGCAGGCTTCGGGGCTAGATTGGTACATTCTGAGACGTGAGAAATCGAACAAAATTGGATCTGTGCATCATGCGTTCAACAATGTTTGCCGTCGCGTCTTTGGCGCTGCTAGCCGTTTGCTTGTGCGCACCGGCAGAGGAAGACGTGATCCAGCACATCCCACAAAAAGCCGAACCAACACCGTCACATATAGAAAAAGATGGTTCAGTGTCTGGTGCTGTGGAAGGCAATGCTGGTGTATCTAAAAATCCAGTTGAAAGAGTTCGCCGTAATGCTGGACAGGAGAGCGACCTCCTTCCATCAGCCAATGATGTAGACGCATCACCATTCGGAGAAACATCCCAGCTCGAAGGTCGTGGGCGCATCAGGGTTTTACCCGCTTACCTTGGTTAAATTTCTATCCTACCATAGGCATTGATTGTGAAATATGGAACACTGATCTGGATTATCTAAGTACGAATTATTTTAATGTTAAGGTTTATGTGCAATAAAATATTCTCATGTATATACATACCATATTTTGGCAGTTAAACAGTATTATAGTTTAGTAGGTAAAGATTTAATAAATAATTATGTTATTATTATCATTTCTTTCATTTACAACAACAATAGCCTGCTCTCGTTATGTGTTAAAAATTAACATTCATCTGTTAATTTCTTTGACTTAGTTGTAAATAGGCTAGACTTAGCACTTATTTACTAATAATTATTGGTTTATAATGTAGATAAAACTCCGCTATTTCTAGTTGCGATTGGATAGAACATGAGTCTCATATTATTAATTTTACTACTTACAGTTATTAATAAAACCATTTGTCTCAATATCCCTAACAAAACGTATAACAATAGTGATACAATTCAAAAAACACTAGATGATGATATGACTGAAGTAAATTTAGATACTGTAGAATTAACAAACAATAAAAGGGATGTTCTAAAAAATGGTAAAAATATAAGTAATTCAAAATCACATAAAGCCGAATCCATGGAGACAGCTGAAGAGCTGGTTTATCGACCTTTATTCGTTTATAGAAGAATTCAACACAGTAAGAGAAGAATCACTATGTATAATTCTTTCGCTGGATAGGACACAATTAAGGTAGCTATAATATTTATACACTTTATTGACCGGAAAAAAATAAAAGTCAAAACGGTATTCGTTAAAGTTGTTATTGGTAATAAAACGATAATGGAATTAATTGGCCGTTATTCAAAAATGTGTTACAAATGAAATGGTAGGTTATGGTGCAATTCATTTCGAATATAGTTTGCAGGCTGATCATTAAAATGGTTTATTTTCGTATCGGTATCCTCACATTATGTTTGAATATATTCGGAGTACGTTTTAATTTACCATTTTTATTTATAATTCAGTCTAGTAAGGTTAGGTACTTATTAATAACTTTCATATTACAGATTACGAAATCATCAGCTGGCATTTCACCTGTGCATGATCTCAAGCAAAAGGTGCTTTCAAAGTATACAAGTGAAAGCTTTTTATTAAATTCACCACATCGAGTTTTACAGCACTTGGACAATTCTATATTAAAAACAACTAAAAATGTTACACAAAATCCTCAAATGGAAGAAAACTTGTATCAAATTTCGAAGGACCTCGTATCTGCAATTTTGTCAAAATTGGAAATACAAGATAAAATTACACGAATTACAAGAGAGGCACTAGAAGCGCCAGGTAAAAATAAAGGTATTACCGCAATAGAAACAAGACGTATTTTAGATTACCTATCGAGAACATTGTCCAGTCACATATTAAGCATTACAAAAGCATCTACTGAACCCGAATTACATCGCTTGGTTTATGGTTTAGCGCAAATCGCTGCTGAAATATCCATTGTGTCAGCTCTAAAAGATATCACATACGCTACAGCACTATCTAGAAAACAGTCAGTGGATTTATCACTACGCAAGAAAAGAGCAATAGTTGATAGTCCCTCGCTAGGAAATACTTTAACTACGCCTGCTTCTTTAAGTCAAATAATTCCTACAGTTTACGATATGATATTAAATAAAACATCCACGGATATCAAGACTAATAAAGATAATTTTACAGACAAGCAAAGACGATTGATATCGCAATATTCAGTTATTTCAAGAAATGATAAAAAATCTCTGCATATATTTAACAATAAACAAACAGAATCTGCTCCATCTAAAGGATTTTTAAATCAAACCGCATTACAAATAGCTAACACAGATACGGATAATAATGTAAATAATACAGACCGCATTGTCTTAGAAAAAACTGTCAACAGCACACAATACTTCGCTACTAATCCCCATACATTAGATAACCAAGAATTGAATGCTCCAGATTTGGTAGACGAATGGAATGATTCAAAAGATAACATTTATAAATCTGCTCTCAGTTCTGATGTTGTAGCTGAAATGGATATGACTCCAAGTGAAATTGAAGACGATTCAATAAATGAAAAGAAAACAAAACTGAAATTAGAAAGATTAGAGGTAAAGGCTAAGAAGGCTATTCTTTATGCTGGAGATGTAGCTTATTTGACAGCTGCTAGTGTAGTAGCGTTACGACGAGCATTGACTGCTTCAATTGAAGTGCAAATGTCTGTGAAATATGCTAAGAATGGGATGTCTAACCATCAAGAATTGATGATGAATTTGGCAAAGACTGCTGCACAACAAGCAGGCAAAGAAGCTAAAAGCGCAACGTCGAAATCACTTGCTTGTGAAAGAGTAACAAAACTAGCTTTAAAGTACACCGCGCAATCTTATGGGGCCAAACTCAATCATGTCGCAAATAGAATAGTTATGGATACGCTATCATTAGCTACACTTGCGAAATCCATGGCGTTTGTGTCTTCAGATATTGCTATTAACTCTTTGTATCAGGCAACGGACGTGAAGCCTCCGTCTTGATTTCTTAGGATACTTACTAATTACGTACAATATAGTTATATGAGTATCTACCGTATATATTTGATAATATGTATTTCTAAAATGTGAATCAATACAAATATTGATTGTTTTGTATTGTATGATTCTTGGAACACTTTGCTAATTGTCTATGTATCCTTGAGTAATAGGTAAGTTACATCAAACCACATAAATTCGCAGGTATTTTTCCAGTCTTTTAATAGCCATTAGAGAAGGCTTTCTTTTTAAAAGAAAATAAATGGAAATCATCCCCAAGAGCAGGTCCCGGCAAGCATTATGACTGTTCATTGTAAAATCTGTGGGAATATTTAACATTTAACAGGCCACGAAGGTGAAATGTGACTTAATATTGGGCTGTTATAGGAGACGAACGGACGCCTGCCATAACTTCCCTTCTGGTGACTAGTGAAGCCAAACCAGAGCTGAGAGTCCTGTAAGCCTTCTTGAGTATCCACTCCGAGCGACGACAACACGCCGGAGATGAAAGTGGTGACTACAAGTGGCTAGAATATACATGTATTTTTCTGTCTTTATTTTCTTTATAGTGTGTTGTAGTTTTTCAAGCTTTACGCGCTCCAGACATATATAGGATTAAAAGTAGTCAATTGTAAGTTAGTCCTTCATGAATTGCTGTGTTAGCAGCTGAGGAGGCAACGCGACGACGATGCTTCCTGCTTTGCAAGCGTTCATAGGCTACAATAACTATTTTACATCAGATGGGCTGTATGTTTCTATGCCTCTCGACGTTGTATACAAAAATAATTTAAAAATAGTACCAGTCATAAATACAATCTACTATGCTGTATGGCAGTACCACGGGAAATACAAAAAAAAAATGTTGACTATCTCAAGTTTACATATGGTACCTAATAAACAATTAAGCAAGTCGAAGTGTTCCACCAATTGCTTTGGCTGTGAAAAATGATGCCTTCTATTTTATACATACCTAATGGTATCATTAAAATGTAAAAATGAGTCCTTACTACGTTTTGCGTCTGTCTGTCTGTCTCCATGAGAGTTCACAAAGGACCATAGCTAAATACCGCACTTGGGTAGGTCTCTGCCTACTTCGCAATAGACCAGGCATGAAATATTAATGATAGAAGCATGTATAATGTCACATCACGTCTGCGATTATACATATATATATATACTTTATAACTTTCCTGAATTATTATTATTACTATATATACCTATATATAATAATAATAATAATAATTCAGGAAAGTTGGCAAGTCCTTCATTAGTCAGAGCTTACAGATGTACAATAAAATAAATACCTGATTATATATTACATTTTCCACCTAACAAATAGAAAAATTGTTCAAAATATTCTTAGTAAGCAAAGCCTAAGGCTGTTACATGTATATTTAAACGAAAAATCCGCATGGCCGTCGTGTAAACGGAAATTGACATAATTAGTTAAACACAAAAAGATGTAGGTAAGTACTGTGAATTTCTTGAAAATATTGTATTTATATAAGTGTAAATATGCAAATTAACTTTTATGCAAGAGCGTCGCATATTTTTTAAATTATATATTACATTTATTTTATATGCGATATTTATAAAAACTACACACATTTATACAAGTATGCGTATAATATGGTAGTATTTTTTTTATATGGTCTAAGAGACTTTACGTCTAGTTAAATTTCGCGGTACTAGGTCATCAGTAATAATTCCGCAAGTTATGAACCTATGTTTTTTCTGGTAAACATACAGGTAGGACAGACAAATGTAGCTACAAAAGTCCATTTTTCCCCTACACACCTAATTACTTGCTAAATTTCGTTATACTATTTCGCCTATAGTACATGATGTGATATAATTTGAGCTTTTTACTTGTTTCATGACTAGATCAAGTGGAAGTAAGCTTTACAGGTATTGGTTTGTGAACACTTGTCATGCAGACAGAGAGACAGATGCAAAACAAAGTGATTCTATAAGGATTCCTTTCAAACTTTTAACAAAGCAATAAGCGGTGCAATTGAAGATGGCATCGTTTCGAAACCACTTTTCATTGCTAATGCAATTGGTAGGTCACTAAGACGTTTTTTTATGCTGCTTACACAGCTACTCCTTGACAGCTTACTGGTGACCTCACTCACACGCAGAAACACAACAACCCTCTAGGGAGTTGTTATTTGGCTGCGGTTTTCTGTGAGGTGAAGGTACTTCCCCAGACGGGCTGGTTTGATGCGCCCTACCTCTCTTAAAAGATCCAGACCAAGACAAACAGCCTTGTTTGTACACTAATGTTTGCCTTGTATGGGAATCGACCCCACGAGCGTTAGTGTCAAAGTCTCGTCATTCACGACTGAGCCACCGAGCTCGTCAATTGCTAGTGAGTATCGTGTATAAATTTGTGAATGTCAATATTTTTTTATTCACCCGTGGTACTGCCAACCGCTGTGTATACCACCACCGTAAATAAATTTATGGTGCTACTTTTGAATTGATTTTTTATACAACCTCGGAAGGCATGCAAGTATATACTTACTTAATTTAAAGGTAGTTACTATGGCGTATGCACGTTTACAATATAAATTGCTGTTCTTCTGCTAACGCAGCAACTCCTTAAGTGTTTACTGGTAACCACACTCACTCACAAGAACACAATAATCCTCCAGGAACATGTTAATTGGCCGCGATTTTTTGTAAGGAGAGTATTTTCGCAATAATTCTGTAACCCCCGTTTATACACAGAAGGCCTAGCAGAAAGCTGGTATCTAGAATTCTCATTGGAGAATGAACCAATTAAGACCAGACAAAATTCAGGCTTACTGGGAACTAAGCCAACTAAGATAGAATTATGTCAAAATGTCTGCTAAAACCAATAACTTTACAGATGGCAATAGCCAAATATCAATTTATGTATCACTGCGAGTGAGTAAGTTCACCAGAAAGTCACAGAAGACTAGCTGCGATAGCAGCGAGAGTGAACAAGGGCGCAGGATGCAATGGCCACCGCTCGTCTGTTGTCATTCAAATGCGATGGATTATAAATTAAAAACGTTAGTAGACTTTGGTAAGCGTTTCACATCAAGCAGGTCGAATGCTTGTTGGGCACCCATAATATAAAAAAAGGAATACCCTCCCACTTCTCGCACACAGTCCTTATTCTCTTGTAATGTTATTTTTTCTGCGCTTTATCCATAAATTCTATTCTTCTAGTGAGTAGTATTTTTGAGTTCAGCTCAGATTCCGAATCGCCTGTCGTTCTGGATTACAATTCCTTTATCAAACTTTAAAAATAAAAAAGTGGAACCGACTTCATTGAAGTCGACGCCTATTTACATGCTTATTTCATTTCATAACTTTAAAGTTTATTATTACATCTTCGTCGTATCTACATCAAATCTTCATTAAAAAAGCATTATGAAAAAGGGTTCGTAATTGATGACTCGAAATAAATATTCGAGACGGATTCGAAAACTTTTCACTCAGATCCGATCTAATCAGATCCATACATTTTTGGAGATATATTTTCCATTCCGATTCGAATATGGTGTTTCGAGGCAATGCGAATATCTCCGCAGGTGAATAGTCGGCTAATAAATAATACACACAAGTGAAATTGTTTTTTCAAGAGTTTCCGGAAAACTGTACACGCGACATCACTGAAACTTATGTGAGACGACCCTCGAGGTATGCCTATGCTATACAATAAAAGAATAATCATTAAAATCGCTCCACAATTCGGACAAAGACATCGCGTATCATGAGCAAAATAACAGTTTAATTAATAACCTATTCCTTTTTTGAATTTGGTTAAAAGTAATACACAATAAATGCCATCTATGTGCTAGAATGAGAACTAAAATAAGCGACTGTGTTGAAATACTACAGTAAAATGTTCACATTCATAGCGCTATGTCTATGTTACAATCACTTTATAAAATATGTAGATGTCGCCCAATGATTCTGCTATGTTACGTATGATTATGGTCGATTATAAATCTTCTGTATTGTCGATATGTACTCACTAGATGTCTCTACATGTATTGCTACTTACGAGCACAACATTACAAAAATATTTCGTCATGATTTTAACGGTTGGTTATAGTATACTTATAATTAGTTAGGTAGAACGAAATATTATTTTAATGAACTGTTATCGTGTGTACCACATGCGTGTGTGGTATATATATATATATATGTATATATAGTAATTAAAACGTTTGCATAGACATAAAAAGGTGATTAAGTAAATGAAGGAATAATATAAATAAATCAATTATGGTAGGCATCCGTTCCTCTAGGCATTGTATATAATTATATTATTTCACTAGTATTTTAATCCACCCAGATTTCATGTTTATAGTTTATTTAACTAATAAATAATAATAATAATAAATTTATTTTACCTATGGCACCCGCACTAGGCGCAGCCTGTCACGCGGGAACCAAATATAGGATATCCAAATAAGAAGAACATAGAAAAAAAAAACTTCCGACATATTTTGCAATAGTTGCGAGCAGGTTAGTGGATGAAGAAGGAACAATTAACCGACTGATCCCTGGTTCATTTCCTGCTGGTCATGTGCCACGAATTTCGTGTTTTTAGGTTTATGTACATATTCGTAATTATCACTTACGGCACCAAAGAAGGAAAGCTTCGTAAAACCCGCACGTGCAAGAAATTATATTTTAAAATACGAGGTCACACGGCTTTTGAAATATAATTTCAAGGACCTATGAAAGATCTAGTTTTTGCACTGGGTTGTGAAATTCTGACCGTAGCAGACCTACCTATAAGTCCATTGAAAAGTTACATTTGGGGTTGCAAAAGTCAGAGCACGCAATTTTATTTTTTGGATGTCAAGAGTTTAGTGTAAGGTAAAGTCCATGTTTGCAGGGTCGCAGCCTTTGTCCTGCGGCCGCCATCTTGACATGGTTGTCAGAAATTTCATTTTGCCTGTGTTGTAAGCTGCTGAAGTCGTGTCGCATCCCGAGAAGGCATGGAGACTAGAAAAAATAAACCGGAAAACCCCAGAAGAAACCAGAAACAAGTTATAACGACTAAAAGAAAATTTGTTCCCAAATTTTTATCTATTTTCGTTAATAACTTTATTTTTGATTCTACAAGTAGACGTTATGGAACCAAAATTGTAGAGAATTTAATTTGTTTCTACAAATTTTCTGTTCAACGAATAGTTTGTTCGAAATAGCGTAAAAATCATTCACAGTCCTTTTTTCAAGATGGCAGCCGGGGGATAAGGGTTGTGACCCCACAAATATGGATTTAACTTACAGTAAAAACATAAACTCTTAACATCTAAAAAATAAAATTGCGTGAAAAGTTACACTTGTTTGCTACCGTCAAAATTTCACAACCCAGTGCAAAAACTAGATCTTTCTTAGGTCCTTGAAATTATATTTCAAAAGCCGTGTGCCGTGTTTTACGATGCTTTCCTTCTTTGGTACTTTTGCACGCTAAGTTTAAGAAATTGAAATATTTCAATGGACTACCTACTAGCCAATCCTAATACGAAACGGGATAACGCTGGAGAGAAAAAATACATTTTGCAATAGTTTCAATACATGGCGATATTGGCTTAATTTGATATCCCATGTAGAGGGATGCGGTAGGTGTACGTTACTTTTATTTTGTACAATGGCCTCTATGTGTTGCATTCTTAACTCACTACATATCTCGTCGTTATACTATGTTCCCGCAACTATGAGAGTTTGTAACACAATAAATTGTGCCAACTCCTCATGTCTTACTGATTTCTTTACTCAACCGTAGTAACACAACAATCTTGTATACGAGTTGTTATTTGACTGTGATCTTTTGCAAGATGGAAGCATCTCCACTAGTAAGTCGCATATAAAAAAATCAAATCAAAAAGCTGTGTGAGTGAGTGATGAGATTGATGAGATTAATTAGGTGTTAATTAATTTATTTTTTCAAACTCCTACGTCTTTTAAAAGAGGGTGCACCACATGCAGTTGCGGTTGACTTTGGTTCTAGATAAAGATAAAATTATTTATTTGCCATTGGGTCTTACATATTTTAAATAAAATCTTATTGTAACTTATTATTTCTTCATTGTTTTAGTTTTTTACAGATTCATATTTTAATTTTTGGTTTTTTGTTTTTTTTATTTTTTATACAATATCGGGAGGCATACAAGTATACAATAATACATAATGTACCAGAATTTTGAAAATATTATACGCGGTGATATATATTATGAATAGAGTGATGAAAATCTTCTTCATCTTCTTCCTAGCGTTATATCGTTTCCTAATCCAGCATTAGCATTGGCAGGGTCCTCTAACTAAGCCTAAGGATTTGGCGAAAATACTGATTTTGAGGTGGAGCGACTGTCGTCAGACCTCCACTACCCACAGGGAAAATCAGTCTTTTTTCTTACTCGTAGTTTAGGTCACGCGTGTTTAGAAATATAATTACTTGTGCGGGTTTCCTTACGATGTTTTCCTTCATCGGCGAGCATGTGATATAGTAATATGCACATGCTAGTATTCGAACCAGAGACCGTCGGTTAATAGGCCAGTCTTTATCCACTGGGCTATCACTACTCAAGGGTGATGAAAATCAACTTCTCGTAACTATGTTATATAGGCATACAAGCATACGGCCCACCTGATGTAAAGCGATAGATGTTATTTGTCTACAGTTTTCTGCGAGTTGAAGGTACTTCCCCACACGGGTTGCTTTTATGCGCCCTACCTCTCTTAAAAACACCCAGATCAATACATCAGGCAGGTTCATGCACAAAAATGTTTGTCGTGTGTGGGAATCGAACTCACGAGCGTTGGTGTCAAAGTAGCTTCATAAACCGCTGCGCCACCGAGCTAGTCAACTTTTATGACACTGCAGCACACATAGTCTATGTTCAGGAAACACGTACGTATATGACACAAGAGTCATTAATATCCCTCGAAGGACAAGACCGTGACATGCACTTATTACACACACCGCAGTACAGCGTACGTGCTTATCGACTATCACATTATCGACCCTGGAGGCGTGTAAAACAAGCCATCACTAATGTACGTACTGCAGGTTTAATGTCTTGATCAACTTAGTGATATTCAATAACTTCTCGCCGAATTCCTTACGGGGTAGGCAGAGAGACCTACCATGCAATTCTCTAAGCGACTCGTAATGGCTGTGTGCGTCGCTGTGATCACAGATGTCACAGCTTTGACATCGTCTACTGCGATCACGGCTTTTTATTTGGTATTCTATAAGGCTGTAAGCGTACGCGAGGCTGTTTGCCTTGTAGAATTCCAATTCCAAACGCAGCCTTGCGGCGCTAGTGTCGCACAACCATGAAAAGCGACATTAAGGAATTGCAATTTTGTGTTCAAGGATATAACAGACGATGTTTCCGAGGATGTAAGGATGTTTGCTCTTACAGATTTGCATGGCTGAGCGCCACATGATTTGACCTTTATACACCTCACTTGCTTCTTTCTCATAGCTCTTCTCATGCACGGTCGCTGGTCTTCAGGGCTCCTAACATCACCTGATAAAACACAATCAATTTGATCATGGTGGTTAAGTCGTGGCCTTCCTCGGCTCCTACGTCCTTCTTCTTTCGCAATGTATATCCGTTTCGTAATTCTTTCTTCCTGCATTCTGATACATTTATATCGCTCACTGTATTCTGAAAAGGGCGCTTGTTCTCTCAGGTGTATTAGTTTACATGTATATTTATTTAATATAGTTTTGTACATAGATACTATTGATAAAGCGAGCAATTATTGATGCGCTGTGTTAGGGTACTGTGGATTTTTTTGCAAGTTCGACAACAGTTACGTATCAAAAGTCGCGAATAATAATAATGAATTACCTATTTCAGCTTTAAAAAAGTACCTTACTTTACCTTCCATTATTTGATACACAATGTATTTCCGAAAAAGTTACTATCTATGTATTAGAGCAGTAACTTGTTAGATGTCCGGAGAAATGTTTATGTTTCTTTTTTTGGCCTCCCGAGAAAAGAAATATCGACGTCAATTTTTCCATAGAAATATTTCAAAGAAACCTATTCTCTGTGAAATAGCTCTGTAATAAACTTTGTACACACTGAAACTAGAATGGCCAATCAAACGGATAGCTAGACAAATAAGAGTAAGACTTATTTATTTTATTTTCATAACCTTCCTAGATATTTTTTCAAGCGTGTTAAAGGAACTGAACTAAAAATAATTAGCTACAAGGCTAATCTGCTTACTTACCAAACTATATGATACAATACAATACACTTTATTGCACCAAAAGAAAAATACATAAAAAAAGCAACAATTAAAAAGTATCAGTACAACGGCGGTCTTATCGCGGTGCGATCTCTTCCAGACAACCTTAGGGTAGAGGAGAAGTAAAGAAAGAAGGTAGGTGGCGCAGAGCATAACTCAAAGGAAATAAAATATTATATAAATAGACATAAATAAATACATACAATATACATAAATATACACATATAATTATACATAAATATACACATACACACATTTATCATAATGATATATACAATGAATGAATATGCACACAGTAAATGAGACTGAGGGGAGAAACAAGAAAAAATATGCTGATTACGTAATGTTAAGGGAAAGATAGTGAAGTTTGAGAAGATGTTTGAAGGATCGAAGTGATTGAGCATTCCGGATATCGAAAGGCAAAGCATTCCACAGGCGCACTGCCTCAACTGCGAATGAATTGGTGTAAAAATCAGTGGAGTGGAAAGGTATTTTAAGACGAAGTAAAAGTGCGTCACGCACGGTACGACCATGCGAATCGCTATGAAAGAAAAAACGTTCTTTTAAATAGGTTGGGGTGGTGGGATCAAAGAGAATAGAGTAAAGAAGGGAAAGGCTGTGCCAGTTGCGACGAAGTCTTATAGGGAGCCACTTGAGTTGAACACGAAATTCAGAAACATGGTCATATTTACGAAGCCCAAATATAAACCGTATGCAAAAGTTTTGAAGGCGCTCAAGCTTATTTAATTGCTCTTCGGTGATATCTAGGTAACAGGAATCAGCATAATCGAGGATAGGAAGGAGCAAGGATTGTGCTAGTGTAATTTTAGTATCTACTGGTAGAACATTTCGTTCGAACCTTCTAAGGGAACCAGCCGCAGCAAACAATTTCCTACTAACTAACAAATTTTTCACTTTATCGCTGAACTTTATTGGTGTTCCGTCAAATATAACATAAGGGATATTATTCCAGTCAATTTTTGATATGCGACGAGAACTACCTATAATAATTGTTTGCGATTTTGAAGGGTTGACCAAGAGACCATGAGATTTACTGCAGACAGATATACGTAAGAGATCTTCATTAATCGAGGAAATGGCATTTGGAAGTTCCAACAATGGGGCTTGTGTGTAAATCTGTAAATCGTCTGCATAAAGATGGCAGGAGGAGCGAAGTTCGGATGTGATGGTATTAATGAATAATGCAAATAAAAGAGGAGACAACACGCCACCCTGAGGCACACCAGCAGTTGGAGAGCACAAGAAGAGAACGTATTCTCAATACGTACTCGCTGCTGACGACCATACAGATAAGAACGAAACCACTCAATTGCCGAAGGAGATATATTGATCGAACGTAAACGTACCAAAAGAATGTCATAATCGACGGTATTAAACGCGTTACTGAAGTCTAGTAACGCTAATACCGTAAGTTCAGCGTTATCCATAATATAACGAATATCCTCGGTACTGCTGCTGAACCAAGCGTTCGAGGACCTTAGATAAAAAGGGAAGAATAGAAATGGGACGGTAATCTGAGCAAGACGAAGGATTAGGTTTTTTGGGTAAGGGTACAACGTGAGCATTTTTCCAAGTGGAAGGAAAAAATCCGGATAATATGGAGTTATTTAGGATCAGTGTAATAGCAGGAAGGATGATATCAAGAATCGGAAGGATCATAAGACGACTAACGTTGTCGTCTCCCACGGCATTTGACGCTATTGCACGCACGTTCTTCTCAACATCACTGTCAGTAAATTGAGTAAAGAAGAATGGTGGAAAATCTGGAGCTGGAAGTGACGAAAGATAATTAAGTGTCGCTGTTTTAGCGCTGCTATCAAAAACAGCAGAAGAGGAAAATGGATATTGAGATCATCTACATTGACATTATTAGAATTATTGTGATGGCTTTTTCCAACTCCAATTGATTTTAAGAATTTCCAGACCTTTGCAGGATCCCCATTCTCGACGGACTTATGAATATGGCGACGTTGTGCTTCCCTACACATCTTGTTGCAGACATTACGAGCGCGAATGTAACGCTCACGATATCTGTCTGGATTAGCCTTGTATTTAGCTTTGGCAATAAAACCCTTAATTTCGTCTGTTAATCAGGGCGCAGGCAGATGCTTAATCTTTACAGGCCGTATAGGAGCATGATGGTCGTACAGCTGTATTAACTTCTCAGTAAAGAGACTGACTTGTTCGTCGACCGGCAAATCCCTTAAAAGGTCAAACCAGTCGATGTTATGCGCATCTTCGCGTACCTTGCTGACATCCATGCTGATAAAATTACGTTGCAGTAGAATTTTGTGTTTGGCTTTAGGAGTGCGCACTTTGTAAGAAAGGTAAAGGAGATCGTGAAAGGAAAAGGCCTCAGCCGGACACTGGCCATGTTTTAAAACGTGACTGGGAGATGATACAAGAATGAGGTCAAGGAGGGAGGGCTTGCAACTAGGAAAGAAATGAGGTGCATTAAGAGGCAAAATAGTTAAGTTGCAAGCGTTAGTAAGAGATTTAAGGGAATCTGATCGATAATCACCTTTGAGAAGACAGGTATTAAAATCACCCATAATTATAGAGTGATCGAAAGAAGGAACATAGTTTTCTAGAATGGTCTCAAGAGAGGAAAAATATACAATATTGATGTTATTCTGAAAGCGAAAGAAACTTGTCACTGTATATCTTTTTAAATTGATATTACAATAGCAGTGGAACAGTACAATAATAATAATGATGTCTAACGACAAAATAAATATATATATATATATATTTATGCATGTGCTGAATCATTTCCAGAAATATTTGTGAGTCAGATTTGTGTCGTTAAAAGCTATTTCTAAAAAGTATTTATGATGTGCATTTTGAAGATATTGTCAGGGTAGAACAGAATCGATTCAGGCAATTTATTGTAGAATCGAATACAATTTACGACAAAAGTCTACCAATCTTAGCAAGCTACTTATATTTTCTTCTAAGATTTTCACAGAAATTTGAAAACAGCTCTTGAATACATTATGTTTTCATGAACAAACTGAGAGTTAAAAAAATAAGATTTTGCCAAATATAACTTACCAAAGATTACACGAAAAACATAATGGGTCGAGTAACACATACTATTATTGTCTACTACCATACATACACACTATACGATGTTCATAGTTAAATTACATAACCAATAAACATACATCCATACTCTTAAGATTCTACGTATGATCATAAAATAAAGACACAGACGTAAACTATATTTACATTCATACATAAAATATTCATATATGTTCAGATACAAATATACATAAGTATAAATAACGTGAAAATTACAACATGGTCCATTGAGTGCTCATACACTGGTATATGTTGGGAGCTGCGTGAGGGCAAACGTTTTACATGGTTAGATCCTCATTCATTTGTGACTTAAATGTAAAGTCACTCATTCAACCACGAATAAGTTATACTTATGTAGCTTCAGATGATTGACAAATACAAATTTTCTATAATGTACATTTAAAATCATTCTTCTTTTTAGGGTTCCGTACCCAAAGGGTAAAACGGAACCCTATTACTGAGGCTCCGCTGTCCGTCCGTCCGTCCGTCCGTCTGTCACCAGGCTGTATCTCATGAACCGTGATAGTTAGATAGTTGAAATTTTCACAGATGATGTATTTCTGTTGCCGCTATAACAACAAATAAGTGCTAAAAATTGAATAAAATAAATATTTAAGGGGGCTCCCATACAACAAACGTGATTTTTTCCTGTTTTTATAGATAATGATACGGAACCCTTCGTGCGCGAGTCCGACTCGCACTTGGCCGATTTTTTTATATCCCGTTTCCTAATCCATTAGGATTTGCAGAGTCTGCTACCTAAGCTTTAGGATATGGCGAAGCTACTGATTTTCACAAGGTGCAACTGCCTTTTGCAATTTCACAATCCCAAGGGAAAAACCAGTTCTTTAGAAATATCACTGAAGGCAATAAAACCCTTTCGATTTTGCATGCAACAAAAACGAAACCCCCAAATTCCTTTTGCATGGAAACTTCCACGTAAAATTTGGTGGTCCATAAGAACCTGTTATGGCATCTGCGTCGCTTGTATAAAGTAAAAATCCAGCAAAAAATACAATGTTATGTTCACATAATCAAATTTTGTGGCTTCTATACATTTACGAATAAACAGATGAACACAGACTAGTTAAATACAGGTTTCGATAAGTAAATAAATAAATACTTATTTGTGCAAAACGTGATATACAAACTGTTATAATTATGTTGAGTTCTTCAGCTAGTTCTGTTAATGAAATCGTTATGAAGTCACACTAATTAATTAAATATCATAATGGAATTCAATGGAAGTCATAACGATTTTTCAAACCTTTTCTAAAAATTACATATACATACTTACTTTTGTAGCTATATTTAATTTTATATTGAATTCTTCAATCATTTCTAATTGTAATATCTTCCTGAAAATTGATTTAGTTGATGTTTTGATGCCAATTAATTAATATATGATACAGTTACGATGGTTTATAGATCCGTACGGTCAATGGCCACCCCGTGGTTATGTCATCCTGTTTGAGCTGGTATGACTTAAGTCTTAGTAAGATCTTTACCAATACAACATTTTTGAAGTGAAAACTTCTTTAGCGGCGTTGTGCACTTTTTGGGATGAGTTAAAAATGTTAAATTCGCATCAGGACACGTGACCCTGACCGTAAGATTTTGGTGAGAATTAGAACTTAAGTTCGCTGCAGCGCTAAAACATTAGTTACCTCTAATTAAACAATTAAAACACGAAGCGCTAAATCGTTCATAGGGCATCATTTTCTCGCGACAAAACTTTTCAAATTCTTGGCGCTTACGCGTTTCGTTCAACGTAGTATATCAACATAGCGGCGCCGCGCAGGGCGCTTGCGCGAGTGTGCAAAGTGTGAGTGTGTGTGTTTGAGTTTTAGAGATTCGCGATGATGATGATGGTGAAAGAGTCGTTGAAATTATGGATGAAAGTTGATTTTTATGAGAGATAAACTTTTTAATGTAAAATGATTGTATTAGTTCTGAAGTGTAAATTTTTTCATGTAATATAAATTGTCATGTTTGTGTACGATAGCGCAATAAATGAATATTGTATTTTACCACATACATGATAGTACTTTTATACTGATAAATAAAGCATTTCGTGCGAAACTATTCCCTGACCATTCCAAAATATTCAAAAATGCACAACGTTCAAGTTTTCACTTCACCGACACTCCCGGAGTGCAACCCATTTTTTTTTTAAATTATAGTTATTACCAAAGACAGTTATGGTATATTCTCCTATTACCGTTTTTAATATATACATCATTCCTGGATGATTTTTATGTAATAGAAGATATCTGGTGGGCTTAGCAAGTGTATACACGTTATACTTTTTATCGATGATTTCCTTTTTTCCTCTACTCGCTTTAAAATCTTGAAATCTCTGGCACTAATATATAACTATAATCTATTAGTGTTTGTTTTTTCGAGTCCGTCGTCGTTGCAGCCAACCCAGAAAAGACGCAATCGCAATTCGTTGGTCGCAACCGCAACTTCGCCATACAACCTGTGGGCCATAACGGGTGTGTCTATGTCAACATAAACAATATTAAACAGTAACTTAATAACCAAATCGGTAGATTATATGATAGTCAAGCATCCGAATGTTATGACGTCAAACTTTTGTGTGCATACTTATATTTAAAGTTTATTGTCAAAATTTACTGACACAAACAATTGTATTACAGTGCGACAAGGTTTTTAGGCACGTGGTCGAAATCTGAATTATGCGTCCATTTCGTAAAGATTACCTAAGTGTGCACGAGAGGGGTATACTTCTGTCAATGTCTCTTGAATGTAGTTATTCTAGAAATTAAACTCTTTAGTGCTTAAAATGTTTCTGGCAGTCGATAATAATGCATTTTTTTTTATTTGAAATATTAAATTCTAAAGGATACAAAATTCATGACAAAAATGTCTACGCTGAGCTCTAGTGGGAGATACACGGTGTACATCTCCGCCCGATCCTTCTTCTGCGTCTCGTCTCCTGTAGTGGTGGGTCACACGGCGACCTCCACTCTGTGTAGTTACATCACCGCCCAGATGTCCTCGTGTATCCGGATGTATTTTTTTAATAGACCTTTTTTAACACTCAAGAAGTGTTAGAATTGGAGTGAGTATTTTAGAGAAATGTACTGTTACTGAGTAAAGACTGACTTAGCAGTGTCAGCGTACTACGAAGATATTACTATGGATGAGATTGAATGATGGTTGGTTTGGATGGGTTTTTAGCAATTTATCCTGGAAAGCCCTAAGGGTCCCGATAGATAGGAGGCGCGCAGACATCGTGTCCTTGTATAAAGGAAAGGGATCTCGTATGGACTGTACCAACTATAACACTAATAGTTTAATCAGCTTAGCAGCTAAAGTGTATGGTTAATTATTGAAAGAGAAAGAGGGTGAAAACTGATGGAATGATTTGAGAGTTTTCTTAGCGGTTTTCTTACTGTGTTTCTTTGAATTAGAGAGGATGAGTGGACTCCAGAAAATCACTCGGGGAACTGTTCTTTTTTTATACTACGTCAGGGGGCATACAAGCATACGTCCCACCTATGTATAGTGGGTACCGTATGCATATTACATATTTTAGTACTTACTTAAATAATGTATTAGATGTAATTTCGTTATATTATGTGATCGTTAATCTAGTCTGCGAAAAATATTGACATTAAAGATGCTTAGCGTTATCCTAATACAATATATAATAAACATTCTGTGAAACCGGTTTTCATATCTTTAGGTAAAAGAGATTTACAATAAATGCAACGCATATTGTGTACTATCTAGTGATAAAAAACCTTTGATATCACTAATACCTCTTTCTCCTACCATCGAGTGTTTTCGATTATTAATTCACTAGGGTTGGGAGCAGCGTTGCCAGACGTCCCGAATTTTAAATCAAAATTAAATGTCCCGCGCGGGACAGGCTCTATCCCTCTTTTCTGGGATAACTCGACCGTGTGTGCAGCGTGCTGAGGAAGCGAGGCCGGGTGACACAAACAAGACTGGCCGCCCGCCCGGCGCGTAATGATGGAAGTCTCCAGATTGGTGCAGAGGCTCATTAGCTAATTAGCAAGTTGCACCGCGTAGGTAAATCTAGTGTTGGTCTTACAGCCCTCGAAAGGTGAAATGTTAGTGTGAAAGAGTGAAATGTAGGGTACCGCTCTTACCTTTTACCTATAGATTTAAAAAAAATACCAGCTATGGTCTTAGTGGAATAATGACATGTGGCATTATCCAATAAAGAAATAACCTATGGAGACCCGATAACACAATTTTGCGTAGAAAACAAACTCACCGCTACAGAGGTAAAGTTAACGGATCACCGGCTTATCGGCTTATAAGTTAAAATATAAAACGCTAAAACACTAAAACACTACGTTGTTGGTGAGTGAGGCGGGTCTTTATGCGCCATCAAGCGGTTTATTGATTTGTGCATTAACCCCTTGATATGCAGGTAGGTTATACCTTTAGAAGGGTAAATAAATATAATTATGAGTATTGTGTTTAATAAAAAAGTTCCCATTTTGCCCTATACTGATTTAGATGTGGTATTAGCGCCTGCATAGACCATTTTGATCTCACACTCGCGGCCCTTAGACTCGTCTTACATTTTTAATATATAATCTTACTGTAGTCCAATTATCTTAGTTATTATTTTCCTTTTTTTTATATACGATATGACATTCCAATATATTTATGGCAGCATATTAGTAGTAATAATGATATCAAGTGGTAGAATTAAAGATATGTGGTCGCCTATGCTGGATTATTTCCCGAATATCTTTGTCAATTACATATATTCATCAATTTTACAAGCCTTTTTACAAATAATAAAATTAAGGCCATTCGGATTGTAAGAGCTTTGCAAGAAAAAGAATTTCTAAAAACAGTACAAGCAAAAATGTACGGTATTTGAAAACAATACATTATTAAATCAGTTAAAAATTTATACAAACAGTTGCTGTCGCACGTCCCAAAATCAACTATTTTTATAATATGGAAGTGGGATGACAAATAATTTATTAAGTTCAAATCGATAGATCTGTACTGTCTATATATGTACCGTCATGCATAAATAACTTGTACAGCTCTTACTTCCCGGGCCAATAACATGAAACAAGTCTCTAAAATTTGAACGTTTATGTAACAGCATACATATAGAATACAGCCCAAGGACAGAGATGGCAAAATACCAAACCTACGAACGAATTGCGTAGCTTAGCTTGTGAGAGTTGCGTCGCAATAACACAATGACAGTATCTAACATTTACTAACCAATAATATCAGTTGAGTAATGATATGATATTGTGGATAACGAATCAGACTATAAACGGGCTGGTTCCGGCTTCGAATCCTGGTGTGGTGATGTACCACTAAATTCTTCTTTTCGGATTTATATACATATTTGTAGCGATTACTTGGTCGGCGGTGAAGGGAAACATTGTGTGGAAACCCGCACGTCCATGAAAATTATATTTTGAAAGACGTGTAAGGGACCATCCATAAATTACGTCACACGTTAAGGGGGTGGGAGGGGGTCGACGAAGTGTGACATTGTGTGACAGGGAGGTGGGAGGGGTCCTTAATTTCGTGACGTCACATTTCCAAATCTACGTGTTTAAACACGAACTTTGCACTATTAACGAAATACTCAAAACATTTGCAACTCTACCGTATAAACATAAGATTCAAATTGTTTTGTCGGCCACTCGCTCTACTACGTGACACCATAGTAAAATGCGGAACGCACCGACGACCTAGCGCCCTTTGATACATGCCGCCAAAAACACTGCGCCTGCGCCTAGCGGTGATATCTTTGTTTAGACAATTATTGACTTTCGCGGATTAAACAACGTAGTTTTTATAGTTTTGGTATTATAATATGTTTTTAATTTACGAAACAAATTTAAAATAAACAAAAAGAGTGATTTACGTCTCCTTTATCGTAAACTATATAAAGCTTACAGTGCAGCCTATGCTGATAAAAAACAAAATGTACAAGAAGAAGTTAATAACCTATGGAAAAGTTTGAAAAGTGGTGACAATATTGAAGGTAAAGTGGAATCTAAGATCAAAGAATTGCAAATAAAAATTACGAAAAAGAAAGCGACACTCATGAATTTATTTTTCGTAATCTTTGTCGTTAACTTCAAGAATACAACTGGAGTCCGAGAAAGTTAAAGTAAGTTCGAATTTTGTTATAATTACCAAACTAATAACTGTCTAAGTATTGCTAGGTCGTTCCGTAGAGCACTAAATATTAGTATGTGCACAGGGTGGAAAAGACAAGTGATCTCATTCGATTATTTTTTATGTGCACAAAATAATTGTGACTTAAATAAATTAAAAATATACCTACTTAAGTATCTTAATTTGCTATTATCATCTTAACTAATAAGTTTATAAATTTTAATATTCTGCTGACGCAAGGTCTGCGGTTCGATTTTTAAAATAAAGTATAATATCATAAGAACTTTAGTCATTTTTGTCAACATTATATTTTATCACTGAAGCCATAAGAGTTATAGTTCTGGAGATATTAGGCGTGGGCAAAGTTGAGAGAAACTGCGCCTAACATACTCCGCCTCTTTAATCGTAAATTTATTCATTTCTATTAGATACTTTTTAAATCTGATATGACAGCCTTATTCGTTGAATCAAACTGCTATACAGAGTTTAATTAAGTATAACAGTCCAATGGATATTTTTTACAGAAACTTAAAAAAACTCTAAAAAGCGGGCAATGTTGTGTAGTTTCACGGTATTTATTAATATTTACAGAATCGATACGTTTACAATCGACAATTGAGTGTACGGGGAGACGACAAGACCGTATTAAAATTATTATAAAAGGCGACCGCCATTTTGAATTTGTATTTCTTTTTCTGTCAGGGTAATCCCGAAAGATACTTATTTCTTAATTATAGTATAGTGGGTGATTTTAGAAAATATAGCACATGAAATGTCATTATTCAACATTTTTATTTTAAATTGCAGGGAAATACTAAGCAATCCATGCCAGAAGACCCTAAAGATATCGTTATACAATCAAGTGAAAGCCAGCTTCAAACAATACTTAAACCAAAGCCTAGTCAAAGTGCTTCTAGGAATGAAATTGTAGGTTTAGAATCTGAGCTGAATATCTTGTTGTTAGCACGCGATATTGGTGTAGCTACCGATGAAGAAAATAAAAAGAATAGCAACTTTGAGGACAGATATTCAATAGGAAAAAACATATTGAAGCGAAAGATTAGCGCAGCGGAACGACAAATAAAATCGTGACTCGAAAAAACAAAATTTTTTAGAGCTTTGTAAAAGTAATACCGACTTTGCAGCAGCTCTAAAAATTCGCGACTCTGTTGGTTGGACTAGAGTAGAAGAAAACCAGTCCGGTATACTTAAAGTTATAAAGGAGATTGCAATTTTCGGTGGTGCAGCTGATGATCGACGTCGCACTGAAACTATAAGGTGCTGCAAAACATTGGACGATTTACAAGCCAAACTTTGTAAACAAGGATATACTATCAGTCGATCAGAGTTATATTTGAGACTTCTTTCCAGACGAGCCAATACAGAGAAAGGAAAAAGACACGTCGTAACTGTTCCTGTTAAACTGTACAAACCAGATTCTACGTTACATTCGAAACATAAAGATGGCACATTCTGTACAGCTACGATAAGAAACCTGGAATCTTTAGCTTAAATTTTGGGTCCTGATCAAGTTTACTTTTTATCAATGGATGACAAAGCACGCGTGCCGTTGGGCATTACAGCAGCGAACGCTCAAGCTCCAATATTAATGCACCTCGATTATCGTGTAAAATTACCGGATCATGATTTCGTGATCGCGGAAAACCATAAACTAATTCCTTCTGTTTATGCAGGTATTGTAATAAAGAAAGATGGTGAAGGGAAACCTGAAGCTGTGACACACTCTGGACCTACATACGTAGCAATTCGTAGTTGAAAGCATTGTTCTTCTAATGCAGAGACTAGTGCTACAGACATTCATAGACTTTCTGAAATGCCTGCTTTCGAAAAGTTTATGAGAACTCGTGAAGGTTTTGTAAAACCCGTATTTGTTATTACTTGCGATGGTGGTCCCGACGAAAATCCACGATACGAGCGAGTTATAATTTCAGCTATACGCCATTTTAAAGATTTTGACTTGGATGCTATTTGCATTGCAACAAATGCTCCAGGAAGAAGTGCTTTCAACAGAGTGGAACGACGAATGGCGCCTCTTAGTCGCGAACTTACTGATGTTGTATTGAAACATAACAGTTTCGGTTCACATCTTGATTCCAGTAATCGAACAAAGGATTTGGAATTCGAAAAACGATACTTTGAGAGTGCAGGCATTGTGCTGGCTAATATTTGGAGCCAATTGGTCATTGATGGTTTTCCAGTGGTTGCCGAATATATTGTGTCAACAGATACTAGACTGAATATTGAACAGGCTAAGGAATTTAAAAATGATGCCACTTGGTACGGAAATCATGTGCGTGAATCGCAATATTTATTACAAATAGTGAAATGTGAGGTTGTCGCATGTTGTATTAATGTACGACGATCTAGCCTTTGACGACTATTACGAAAGGGGTTTTTACCACCACCTGTTTTAATTAGTCAGACGTTAAGCGGGTATCTAACCGTAGAAAAAGATGACGCCGTAGGTAAGTTCGCTCCACTGTTACTTCACCTAGCTTTGGATCTCCAAGCGTCCTCACATTTGAAGCAAGTTCCATATGGTAGCTATGGCCCCAGTGTCGAGGCATACTTATTTAAGCGATCATGTGGCATCTGTGGTGTATATTTTATATCATACAAGGCCACTAATCAACACAAGCAATCACTTAAGAGTCAACACAAATATTTGTAATTATTGAATTCAAACAGCAGTTCCGAAATTAGTTTTATATACATTTAAATTATTTTTTAATAAACATGAACATCAAGTCAAACATTTCAAATTAACAAAACAAAAAACGATTACTTTGTTAAATAAAGAAAACCTAATCATCTTGAGTCCATGGACTTTGAACCTATTCCATGGCATAGCAATCATTTCGTTCTCATTCGGAACATTCGTTGTGTCAACATCTATTTCATCCAACCATACAGCATCACCGTCATCACCCAAACAAAGGATTTCTTTGACACGTCTAGCTGCAATTCTTTGAGGATGTATCTTCGCGATGGACAAATATTTGTGTTGACTCTTAAGTGATTGCTTGTGTTGATTAGTGGCCTTGTATGATATAAAATATACACCACAGATGCCACATGATCGCTTAAATAAGTATGCCTCGACACTGGGGCCATAGCTACCATATGGAACTTGCTTCAAATGTGAGGACGCTTGGAGATCCAAAGCTAGGTGAAGTAACAGTGGAGCGAACTTACCTACGGCGTCATCTTTTTCTACGGTTAGATACCCGCTTAACGTCTGACTAATTAAAACAGGTGGTGGTAAAAACCCCTTTCGTAATAGTCGTCAAAGGCTAGATCGTCGTACATTAATACAACATGCGACAACCTCACATTTCACTATTTGTAATAAATATTGCGATTCACGCACATGATTTCCGTACCAAGTGGCATCATTTTTAAATTCCTTAGCCTGTTCAATATTCAGTCTAGTATCTGTTGACACAATATATTCGGCAACCACTGGAAAACCATCAATGACCAATTGGCTCCAAATATTAGCCAGCACAATGCCTGCACTCTCAAAGTATCGTTTTTCGAATTCCAAATCCTTTGTTCGATTACTGGAATCAAGATGTGAACCGAAACTGTTATGTTTCAATACAACATCAGTAAGTTCGCGACTAAGAGGCGCCATTCGTCGTTCCACTCTGTTGAAAGCACTTCTTCCTGGAGCATTTGTTGCAATGCAAATAGCATCCAAGTCAAAATCTTTAAAATGGCGTATAGCTGAAATTATAACTCGCTCGTATCGTGGATTTTCGTCGGGACCACCATCGCAAGTAATAACAAATACGGGTTTTACAAAACCTTCACGAGTTCTCATAAACTTTTCGAAAGCAGGCATTTCAGAAAGTCTATGAATGTCTGTAGCACTAGTCTCTGCATTAGAAGAACAATGCTTTCAACTACGAATTGCTACGTATGTAGGTCCAGAGTGTGTCACAGCTTCAGGTTTCCCTTCACCATCTTTCTTTATTACAATACCTGCATAAACAGAAGGAATTAGTTTATGGTTTTCCGCGATCACGAAATCATGATCCGGTAATTTTACACGATAATCGAGGTGCATTAATATTGGAGCTTGAGCGTTCGCTGCTGTAATGCCCAACGGCACGCGTGCTTTGTCATCCATTGATAAAAAGTAAACTTGATCAGGACCCAAAATTTAAGCTAAAGATTCCAGGTTTCTTATCGTAGCTGTACAGAATGTGCCATCTTTATGTTTCGAATGTAACGTAGAATCTGGTTTGTACAGTTTAACAGGAACAGTTACGACGTGTCTTTTTCCTTTCTCTGTATTGGCTCGTCTGGAAAGAAGTCTCAAATATAACTCTGATCGACTGATAGTATATCCTTGTTTACAAAGTTTGGCTTGTAAATCGTCCAATGTTTTGCAGCACCTTATAGTTTCAGTGCGACGTCGATCATCAGCTGCACCACCGAAAATTGCAATCTCCTTTATAACTTTAAGTATACCGGACTGGTTTTCTTCTACTCTAGTCCAACCAACAGAGTCGCGAATTTTTAGAGCTGCTGCAAAGTCGGTATTACTTTTACAAAGCTCTAAAAAATTTTGTTTTTTCGAGTCACGATTTTATTTGTCGTTCCGCTGCGCTAATCTTTCGCTTCAATATGTTTTTTCCTATTGAATATCTGTCCTCAAAGTTGCTATTCTTTTTATTTTCTTCATCGGTAGCTACACCAATATCGCGTGCTAACAACAAGATATTCAGCTCAGATTCTAAACCTACAATTTCATTCCTAGAAGCACTTTGACTAGGCTTTGGTTTAAGTATTGTTTGAAGCTGGCTTTCACTTGATTGTATAACGATATCTTTAGGGTCTTCTGGCATGGATTGCTTAGTATTTCCCTGCAATTTAAAATAAAAATGTTGAATAATGACATTTCATGTGCTATATTTTCTAAAATCACTTACTATACTATAATTAAGAAATAAGTATCTTTCGGGATTACCCTGACAGAAAAAGAAATACAAATTCAAAATGGCGGTCGCCTTTTATAATAATTTTAATACGGTCTTGTCGTCTCCCCGTACACTCAATTGTCGATTGTAAACGTATCGATTCTGTAAATATTAATAAATACCGTGAAACTACACAACATTGCCCGCTTTTTAGAGTTTTTTTAAGTTTCTGTAAAAAATATCCATTGGACTGTTATACTTAATTAAACTCTGTATAGCAGTTTGATTCAACGAATAAGGCTGTCATATCAGATTTAAAAAGTATCTAATAGAAATGAATAAATTTACGATTAAAGAGGCGGAGTATGTTAGGCGCAGTTTCTCTCAACTTTGCCCACGCCTAATATCTCCAGAACTATAACTCTTATGGCTTCAGTGATAAAATATAATGTTGACAAAAATGACTAAAGTTCTTATGATATTATACTTTATTTTAAAAATCGAACCGCAGACCTTGCGTCAGCAGAATATTAAAATTTATAAACTTATTAGTTAAGATGATAATAGCAAATTAAGATACTTAAGTAGGTATATTTTTAATTTATTTAAGTCACAATTATTTTGTGCACATAAAAAATAATCGAATGAGATCACTTGTCTTTTCCACCCTGTGCACATACTAATATTTAGTGCTCTACGGAACGACCTAGCAATACTTAGACAGTTATTAGTTTGGTAATTATAACAAAATTCGAACTTACTTTAACTTTCTCGGACTCCAGTTGTATTCTTGAAGTTAACGACAAAGATTACGAAAAATAAATTCATGAGTGTCGCTTTCTTTTTCGTAATTTTTATTTGCAATTCTTTGATCTTAGATTCCACTTTACCTTCAATATTGTCACCACTTTTCAAACTTTTCCATAGGTTATTAACTTCTTCTTGTACATTTTGTTTTTTATCAGCATAGGCTGCACTGTAAGCTTTATATAGTTTACGATAAAGGAGACGTAAATCACTCTTTTTGTTTATTTTAAATTTGTTTCGTAAATTAAAAACATATTATAATACCAAAACTATAAAAACTACGTTGTTTAATCCGCGAAAGTCAATAATTGTCTAAACAAAGATATCACCGCTAGGCGCAGGCGCAGTGTTTTTGGCGGCATGTATCAAAGGGCGCTAGGTCGTCGGTGCGTTCCGCATTTTACTATGGTGTCACGTAGTAGAGCGAGTGGCCGACAAAACAATTTGAATCTTATGTTTATACGGTAGAGTTGCAAATGTTTTGAGTATTTCGTTAATAGTGCAAAGTTCGTGTTTAAACACGTAGATTTGGAAATGTGACGTCACGAAATTAAGGACCCCTCCCACCTCCCTGTCACACAATGTCACACTTCGTCGACCCCCTCCCACCCCCTTAACGTGTGACGTAATTTATGGATGGTCCCTTACACGTCTTTCAAAATATAATTTTCATGGACGTGCGGGTTTCCACACAATGTTTCCCTTCACCGCCGACCAAGTAATCGCTACAAATATGTATATAAATCCGAAAAGAAGAATTTAGTGGTACATCACCACACCAGGATTCGAAGCCGGAACCAGCCCGTTTATAGTCTGATTCGTTATCCACAATATCATATCATTACTCAACTGATATTATTGGTTAGTAAATGTTAGATACTGTCATTGTGTTATTGCGACGCAACTCTCACAAGCTAAGCTACGCAATTCGTTCGTAGGTTTGGTATTTTGCCATCTCTGTCCTTGGGCTGTATTCTATATGTATGCTGTTACATAAACGTTCAAATTTTAGAGACTTGTTTCATGTTATTGGCCCGGGAAGTAAGAGCTGTACAAGTTATTTATGCATGACGGTACATATATAGACAGTACAGATCTATCGATTTGAACTTAATAAATTATTTGTCATCCCACTTCCATATTATAAAAATAGTTGATTTTGGGACGTGCGACAGCAACTGTTTGTATAAATTTTTAACTGATTTAATAATGTATTGTTTTCAAATACCGTACATTTTTGCTTGTACTGTTTTTAGAAATTCTTTTTCTTGCAAAGCTCTTACAATCCGAATGGCCTTAATTTTATTATTTGTAAAAAGGCTTGTAAAATTGATGAATATATGTAATTGACAAAGATATTCGGGAAATAATCCAGCATAGGCGACCACATATCTTTAATTCTACCACTTGATATCATTATTACTACTAATATGCTGCCATAAATATATTGGAATGTCATATCGTATATAAAAAAAAGGAAAATAATAACTAAGATAATTGGACTACAGTAAGATTATATATTAAAAATGTAAGACGAGTCTAAGGGCCGCGAGTGTGAGATCAAAATGGTCTATGCAGGCGCTAATACCACATCTAAATCAGTATAGGGCAAAATGGGAACTTTTTTATTAAACACAATACTCATAATTATATTTATTTACCCTTCTAAAGGTATAACCTACCTGCATATCAAGGGGTTAATGCACAAATCAATAAACCGCTTGATGGCGCATAAAGACCCGCCTCACTCACCAACAACGTAGTGTTTTAGTGTTTTAGCGTTTTATATTTTAACTTATAAGCCGATAAGCCGGTGATCCGTTAACTTTACCTCTGTAGCGGTGAGTTTGTTTTCTACGCAAAATTGTGTTATCGGGTCTCCATAGGTTATTTCTTTATTGGATAATGCCACATGTCATTATTCCACTAAGACCATAGCTGGTATTTTTTTTAAATCTATAGGTAAAAGGTAAGAGCGGTACCCTACATTTCACTCTTTCACACTAACATTTCACCTTTCGAGGGCTGTAAGACCAACACTAGATTTACCTACGCGGTGCAACTTGCTAATTAGCTAATGAGCCTCTGCACCAATCTGGAGACTTCCATCGTACAACGTCCGTAACCGAATAATAATTCTCTAAAGCGTTGTTGTGCTCGTGAGCATTGTTTATAAGTTTTAACTATCAATAATGTTTACTCCGTAATGTTGTCGTACATAATGAGCCTACGTTGGATACAAATCAAGTAAGCGCCCTCCTGATGTCAAGAACTTTACTTAATCTAAACATAAGACCGCGTATAATGCAAAAACTATCATTCGCAAGTTTCCACCATAGTACAGTTGTTAAGGGAGGTATGGTGCATCAAAGTCGCCCGTCTGAAAAAGTACCTCTACCTTACAGAAAACCGCAGCCAAATAAAAACTCCCTGGGTTGTTGTTCCTGTGACTGAGGTCACCAGTAAGCTCCTATGGAGTTGCTGCGTTATCAGCAGAGGTGGCGTTGCGCGAGTGATACTTAATGTATCCCAAGCGTTCATAGGTAACGGTACTTAACTGTTTTACATCAGGTGGGCCGTATGCTTGTATGCGACCCGAAGTTGTATATAAAACCAGTTGAGAATGCGCAAGCTTGCATTGCCAGAGGAACACCGGGCTCGTCAATTATATGTATAGGTAACAATTCAATTTTTTTTTTAATTTGTCGACCATTTTGACCATGTTCCTTAAGGGATAGGAACGGTGTTCCTGAACATTCTACTTATTTATGCTGAAGCCGAATCTGAAGTCAAAATTCGAATATTCGAAAAAAGCGTCAGACAAACGCACAGACAAACATAGAATTCATATAGGAACGGTGTTCCTGAAAAGAAGTATATCTGTTATGTGACGTTCAAAACAGCATTACTATTCATATTTTTCCTACTTAAAGCATATCTAAAGAGAGACCGTGAAAGTAAATTGTTTTACTAGTTTTGAAAGCGTATTTTCCAGCTTTACAAAACGGGTATGTCGACTAATATGACCAAAGTATGTTAGTGTAGAACGTTGCATATTATGCACGTACTCGATCCTAAAACATAGCCGACAGTTCGAGAAGGCGCAGTGAACCTTCTAGAGCGAAAGGCGGGTCAATAACCGACATTACGTCTTCGATTCATGTGAGTTTTCGCGATAAGTTCACGTTGGGTTGAAGGTCTTATTTTTTAAGCACGGCCTCACATGCAACTCCCAATGGCGTTTCTTTATGCAACTGCTGTGGTCTTATATGTTGATGTATCTTACTTCGTGCAGAGGACCCCATCACAGGCACACTTAGTGCTTAACTTCAACAACTATGCTTAAGACAAAATTTGTAAAAGTAAATGAAGATTTAGTAATTTTTTTGTATTTTGTATTTGTATATTGTACTGGTAATCTCTGTTACAACCTGTTTACTACGGTCTTGTAAGACGTGGATCTAACATAAGACAGATTTGTTTAGAACTCTGAACTGTGAAGGCAGTCGCAGTCGCTCCATGTCAAAATCGGTATCTTCACCAAATGCTTTGATAGCGGACGCCGTCAATCCTAATGAATTTGGAAGCGGGAAGAAGATGTTATTATGTAAGATTATGAAGGAAAGACTTATGTAAATACTTCAAAATATGGCTTTTATTAATCATCAAAGAATCTTTCTTTTTCTACTTCTTATCTGCGATGTTTGGAAAACGATGGCACGAAATATTCTTATCTTCTACTCTTAAATAAAACATTATGTAAATATTACAGAAAGAAATTAATATTGAAATCAACAAGTACAGTTCTTAAGAAATGATAAAAATATCCTTTACAAACAAATTTAGTTACAGACTTAGGGTAGGCCCGATTCCAACTTGCCAAGATCTGAGGGATTTGGTACTTTGCGTAAATGGTTCTGGCTTAAAATTGGCTTGGTTGAATTTGGGGAAAAAAGAGAATAATTTTCTGAAATAAATAATATAATATTCATAAATAAACTTACTTACTGAACGATATGAGGTCCAAGGAAGAACGAATCATTGGTGTGCAAGTTCACCTTACGTTTGACTCTTAGGTTGTGGAAAAATGTAGTCTCTGCTGGTGTTGTAAGTGTCTACAGACTACGGTAACTATTAATAACAGAATGCAGGCCGTACTCTTGCTTGTCATCTTAATACGTAATTATTAGAGATCTAATGTGTGAGGGTAAATTGCCTGTTTATTTCAAATAATGTGGAAGGTAAGCCAGAAAACTCCTTTAAACGGAACCCATAGTATAAACGGAAGAATTAAGTACAAATTACCGAGTTTTTACATGAAAGTAAAAGGCATGTTTCTCCTTAAACTTAAGGGCTAAAACATCGGATCTTCAACAATTCTCACAACTGTCTTTAAGCCGAGTTACATGGTCATCCGCATTAGAGGGTACATACAACTGCCTTCGTTGTTGTTCCGGTTACTGCAATCATCTCTGCGTGTGTGCACTATCTATACCTACAAAATAATAACAAAACTTGAAATCTTTGTGATCTGCCAAATTTGCAAAAGAAAACAGAAAATGATTTTTTCAATATTATACTTTGTGCTATTTAAACTGTTATAATGAAACAATATTATCGACTATTAGCTGACCCGGCAAACGTTGTTTTGCTATATAAATTATTCCTAGGATTATTATAGTATTATAAAAATATAGGTGAAAATTTAGGGTTGTACGTATTTTTAATGCCACATCAAAAAAGAAAAATTGTCCAAAAAATAAAAAAAGTAAATTTGCGGTGGACCACCCTTATCACTTAGGGATATGAAAAATAGATAGTAGCCGATTCTCAGACCTACTGAATATGCATATAAAATTTCATCAAAATCGGTCAAGCCGTTTCGGAGGAACACTTGGGGAACTGTTATTATTAGTTAACATTGATAACTAACACACAGGAGAATTTTATATATAAGATACATATACATATGACACTGACAATTCGAGTCTAAGCTGCATAAAGCAGAGGCCTCAATCTGACACCATAAGGCTAGTCTTCGGTAGACACCAGTTCAAATATGACACTGCTGTGGGTAAATACATATTTATAATAATAATAATCTGTTTATTTCGACCAACAATGAGTCCTGGGTTAGTAATATACATCAATCTTATTCCTTTAGTTAGCAAGCACAGAAAAATATATATTTAACATTTATTTATTATTTTCTTATGCGGATGACACAGCGGTTGTCTTCTTTGGTCCGTCTTGGGACACTGTGTACTCATGCAGAGAAAGGACTCGCTATTATACCCACCTGGTTAAACTCAAATCTATTAACTTTGAACATCTCAAAAACAAACTACATAACTTTTGCAAATTATACTAGAACTCAACCAGGAAATGAATTTGAGATTAAAATTTGTTGTACCCCTGATTCTAAACAAACCAATTGAAGTTGCATTGCTATTTAAAGAATGAACTATACTAAATATTTGGGCATTGTCATCACCAGCGCCTCTCCTGGCATGCTCACATAGAACTGGTTATGGGCAGGATTCGAAAACTTATTTGGACATTCGAACAGCTTAGGCATATCGCATCAAAAAAAACTTTTAAAACAAATATACGTATCACTACCTCAATCCGTATTAATATATTGCATGTCCGGGCGGAGCTAACAAAACAAAATGTTTAGAGTTGAAGTGGGCTCAACGATCACTTTTGAAAGTTATGCACTTCAAACATTACACATTTTCTACTGTAAGGCTTTATACATTGTGTAATTTTCTTTCTATCTACTATCTACAGTACAAACATTTGTGTGCATGAACATGTCTGTTTGTCTTGGTCTGGGTATTTTTTATGTATAATAAGTATGTATTTACAAAAAAAAGATGTATTTACGTATGTTTATCAGTTGTCTAGTACCCATAACACAAGTTTCGCTTACTTTGGGGCTAGATGGCGCTGTGTAATTTGTCCGACAATATTTATATTTATTTTTCTTTAATTCTTTATACCCAAATGTTACAGGTGTAATTATCATCATTTTTTTTTGTAAACTCACTGGTATTAATCCCGGTCATTTGATAGGCGTGCGCGGGGATCTAATCTGGATCCAACGCGTAGAGGCCCTTTAAAAAGATTAATGAAAGAATATATCCGCCGTGACCCGCTCCTGGGTATATCGATGGAACAATATATCTATGAGCAGTTCTCCAAGTTGGAGTGGGGTCCTCACATAAATAAATTTGCCAGTGCATTTAGTTCCGCCACATATCAGTTAGAAGAAACAGACAATTGACGGTTGTGGCTACGGTTAGTTTATTTCAGTCACTTTCACAACATTATGTCGTATACTGTGATAGAAAACGGGGGCTGACATTGAGACAATTTATATCTTGTAAAAAAGCCATTTGCTCTATGGGTTCCATAGAATCATTCAGGGAACTGTTCAAAGAAATAAATATTCTCAGTATATTTTTGTAAACATAATCCCACCAAAAACATTCTGTAAAAAACTAGCCAAGTCTCGACGGAGCTGCTTGTTTATCTCTAAAAAGTAATGAAATCTAGACAAAGTCGTGCCAAGTCTAAGGTTCCTTACTGCGATTTCTTTATTATTATAGTTAATGTTGTGTGACTTGGCCGTTGAAAATTCTTTATACGTTAGTGGGTACAAGTCAATTTTGTTTACACGTAATGTTATATCTGTACCTATGCTTATTAAGCGAGATAATAGCCCATACTGGTGTTGGTAATTCGACGCTAGTGTCTCATTTTAGGCTGTTGTTGATTGTGCAACACATGCATTCAGCATTGACAATGCTGACTTCTGCTCTCTTCTTTTTGGAGTGTCAAATCGACCACCGATCCTACATAAAATAGACGTACAGACGGACTTCTATCAATGATTAGAAGTCCGTCTGTACTGGAAATATTTTTTTATATTGTTTGTTTCAGGCTCGCCTATACGTAAGTATTATTGAAATTCGCAGCTTTATCAAGCCTACAATTGACTGGTTATTGAATCAACGTTTTCCAAGTGGCAATTTTCCATCGTCAATGGGTAGCGGTTCTGGCGACAGATTGGTGCAATGGTGTCATGGAGCACCTGGTTTTGTACCCTTGTGTAACCTTCAACGGCCAAGTCACACAACATTAACTATAATAATTAAAAAATCGCAGTAAGGAACCTTAGACTTGGCACGACTTTGTCTAGATTTCATTACTTTTTAGAGATAAACAAGCAGCTCCGTCGAGACTTGGCTAGTTTTTTACAGAATGTTTTTGGTGGGATTTCACTTCTTTTTGTAGAAACGTAGACATATTGATTTATTTTATTTATTACATTTTCTTATTTGACACAGTTTTTTTCTCATAGTAGAAGGGGGCATTACCATATCTCTAATACAGCTGAGACCAGCTGAGGGTTCTTCATCAGATACTTCAGACCTTCGATTTTTGACATCAAATGAAGCGGCCCACCAAGTTGAACATTTTTTGTAAAGGCGGTATGTCGATCTCTAATAGTTTAGTTGGGCTCTTGTGTTTTCTAATCAGGGTCACCAGGTACTCCAGATCTTCGATTATCCTAGTTTTTATAGTTTTCCCTTTATGTGGCCATTAAACCCTAACTCTGTACCAAATTTCAGCTCTCGGAGTTTATGGGAAGTACTAGTTCTATTTTGATGATCATGAGTGAGTGTCATAAATGCGAAACTTTGCTTTCGCTTAACTTCGGAACTAAATGACCTACAGACTTGAAATTTTGGATTTTAAGTATGTGATATTATAGCTTACTGGATGACGAAAATTTCTGCGTTCTGGTCTTATCCAGAGGTTCTCAAATAGGGGCCTGAAAATGCGGCGAAGTGGTTCCAGTAAAGGATGGTACGGCAGTGTTTGCTTCGCGCTCGACTTGGCGGGGGCACTGCCGTGCCCCCTGATTTACGCTCGCAAAGTATAAAACCATTTCAAAACTTCAGTGATAATCTTAGAAAGATAATAATAATAATAAATAAATGTTGTCGGACAAATAACATAGCGCCATCTAGCCCCAAAGTTAGCGAAGCTTGTTTTATGGGTACTAGACAACTGATAAACATACGTAAATACTTTTTTTTTTGTAAATACATACTTATTATACATATAAAACACTCAGACCAAGACAAACAGATATGTTCATGCACACAAATGTTTGTACTGTGTGGGAATCGAACCCACGAGCGTTGGTGTCAAAGTAGCGTAACAACGCGTTTCACCACTGTGCCACCGACCTCGTCATTTACAACAGAAAGAGAAGTGAGTTAGTTACGTATGTCAGTAAAACGGCTTGCTAGGACTGGTATGTCTTTTCTCGTAAATTGTAGTATATATATATTAGATTCTATTATAAATTGCTTGAAACAGTTTTGTCCTTTTCTGACAATGTCTTCAAAAATAATAATTGTCATCATAAATACTCTGAGTAAAAAGCCTTATTACAGAATTGATGAATATGTAACAGACAAAGATGTTTGGAAATAATTCAGCCCACGCAACCATGTACCTTCAATTCTACCACTCGACATCATTATTATTGTACTAATATGCCGACTTAATTTTTTTTTTATACTACTAAGGTGGCAATCAAGCATACGGCCTGCCTGATGTTAAACAGTTAAATTAAATTAAACAATTAAATTTATCGTAATATCAAATTGATGATTATAAAGAGGCCCATGTTGGCAAATCTTTCGGCGTTTCTTCTTCGGTCATGTCCGAAATGCAGACTAAAAAAGAGAACTTCTTTCTTTCTTCAATCTTTCTTTGTATAATTAATTAATTGACGAGATCGGTGGTGCAGTGGTTGGTAGCACTGCTTTGACACCACAGTTCGTGGGTTCTATTCGCACACAGGACAAACATTTGTGTGCATGAGCATGCCTATTGTTTCTTATTTCGGGCGAGATTTGTACAGTATGTTGTACGGTTAGGGAAATCTGGAATTAGCGAGGGAAAATTACATGATAATTCCTCACAAACCAATTAAACACATGACAACGCATAAAGGCACACCTTACTAACAAAGTGTTGTCTTTTAGGGCCCAAGTATCACAACGATACGTACCCACTGACCATTGAGAGAATATTTGGACTAATAAGCCTATAAGTGAACTAGCCAATCAAAAGCTGCGCCATAGCGGTGAATTAATTTACTATTGCAAAATAGTCTCATAGGTTCTCCTTAGGTTATTTTATTCATAGAATTCCCTGCATAACCGCAATAATAGTATGTATGTATATCTTCACGCTAAGTCCCTTGCGGTGTAGGCAGAGAGAACCGCCATAAGACGAGGTCCTTACATACTTCACTCGCTTCTGTGACATTCATAGCTCTTTTCATGCACGCTCACCGGTTCTTGGGGCTCCTGACATCACCTTCTGATAAAACACGACCAATTTGGTCATAGTAGGTTACTCTCGGTCTTCCTCGGCTCCTACATCCTTCCACTTTTGCATTGTATATCTGTTTCGTCTTTCTTTCGTCCCGCATTCTTTCTACATGTCCGAACCAACGGAGCATGCCCTTTCTTATCTTAACACCGACACTCTCTTTCAGACCAACTCTTTCTCTCATTACAAACGCGGTCAGCAAGCGTTATGCCACAAATAATAGTATATTTTTAAAATAGTGATGCAGATCGTCTATGCTGTCCAAACATAAGTATGCTAAATGACTAATTAAAAAAATGTCTGTCATGCCAATTTTTATGAAAGAAATAATTACAGTGCTATTCCGTATTAACACTAACGCTAGGTACATTTTACCCTGGCATGTGTTTAGACTTCGTGCCTCCAGGGCGTTGATGCGTGTATCACTGTAAACAAGAAGATAAGTAATAATAATAAGATAGGAAGTATCTCTACCTCACAAAACCATAGCCTAAAAACAACTCCCTGTGGAGTTGTTGTTGTTGTTCCTGTGCGTGAGTGAGGTTATCAGTGAGCTCCTCAGGAGTTGCTGTGTCAACAGGGATGGAGTGGTATAAAAAATGATAATAATAATAATGCGGGCGTTTAATAAATTCTGAAACTGTTCTCTTTATCTCGATATCAATTGAGTGTTTGGAGATTTCCAATAGATAGTGATAAGGAAAATCAAACGGCTTTTTTAAAATCCCTGGGTAAAAGCCGTTTTTGAGGCCACTATGCGACGGTGTATAGCACAAAAAGCCTAAAGCACTTATTTATGTACCTTAATGTTAATGCTTACTGTTCGTACATCACGCCTAACACTCTTATTTCGATTGTAACTCCTATTGCGTATGACATAAGAACGGCATTAAGGTCAAAGTATAAAGCTGGAGGCACTCTTAGCGCGACACATGTTGCGAAACTACGTGACCGAAAGTTAGCGATACATTAACCTATACTGTGCACCTTAACGTATAGGCATAAGGATGACATTTGTGTGGAAATTTTGCTTTTGAGCGATTGCTATGTAATGCTTGTTACATTACAACATCCAGTCGCATTTTTAAGTAACGTAAAGAACATTACGTTCGTTTGGAGTAATGTCAAAACAATACAGTTAATGGATCCTGGGTTCCGAAGCGAAAGGGTTGGACGCGACCGGGATTAACGCTTGGATGATGATGATGAAGTAATGTATTATCTACCCTACATATGTGTTACTTTCCAGCTAGTAATATTCAGGAACACCGTTCCTATATGAAATCTATATGTTTGTCTCTGTGTGTGTCTGCCGCTTTTTACGAATATTTGAATTTTGACTTCAGATTCGGATTCAGCATAAAAAAGTAGAATAGGAATTGTGTGAAAAACCAACTTCCTATCTCTTAAGGAACATGCTCAAAATGGACGACAAATAAAAAAAATGAATTTTTATTTCAGATTCGAAAAGTAAATTAAAAAGTGCAATAGGAATGTTTTAAAAACCAATATCATATTTCCTAACCATTCGGCTACCGAGCTCGTGAAATATAAAACACAAGTTCACTTATGAATAAAACCTACACACTGTATATCCGAATTTCTTTTGTGTCCTGTGCTCGTACCTATCCGATAACTAAGTAAGTAATCGTATTTTATTAAACTTAATTTCCACACATAAAAACCGGAAAATAACAGGTACCTACTTAATTACCATGTCATTAAAATTGCTTCTACAACAATCGTAAATCCGGTCATAATTAACATAATTAATATTTAAGGTGGCACAGCGCCATAAGTGAAGCTGCCGTGTATTTGTTATAAACACATTAGACTCTTTAAAAAATGACTCATACATTCGTAGTAAGATATTTATATATTTAGACATGTTTTATTTTGCCTTATTTATGTACAGCTAAGTGCACGTCAAGTTTGACACTTTGACTTTTGTATCGTTCTTAAGTTATACGTAATAGGATTTAGAATAGATCTTTGAGTGTTAAGCGTGATGTGCTCTCATTTGTATGTACATAGAAATTAATACAATCTTTTAGTACAAGGTACCAGATCAGTTACCTAAGTGTGTATAGATACATACAAAATCCTATTTCTATACCAGTAAGGTGGAAGCCAAGCATAAGTCTCTTTTAACCACCTGACAAGATCCAACTGATGTAAAGTGGTTACCATAGCCTTTGAACACCAACTAACACTAACAATTGCAGAAAGTAACGCTCGCGCGTTACCACCCCTGCTGCTAACTCCTTCGGGGCTTACTGGTAGCCCTACTCACTCGCAGGAACACACCAACCAACTGGCCCTAAAAATAACTCCCTGGAGGAGACTTAGCTCTCTGAATTCCACACAAACAAGACAAATAGACATGTTCGTGCATACAAATGTCGATTACCTGTATGGTAATCGAATCAATGAGCTTTGGCATATGGTTAAAAGGTATATCTTGGCTCTACACTAATTATTGTTTACAAGGTTGTATTTTTCTATGTTTTTTATACCACTAAGGTGGAAATCAAGCATACGACCTGCCTGATGGTAAACCGTCAACAGTCACCGTAGCCTACGGACATTTGCAACACCAGTGATGTCATTCATGCGTTGCCGACCCTATGTTTTCTCTCTAGGTCCCTTTTGGACTAGGAAGAAATAATCTGGCGGCACATAACGCGGTCTTTAACAATCACAGCTCTTTTTATGTATGGTCGCCGGTATTTTTTTTTATACTACGTCGGGAGGCATACAAGCACACGGCCCACCTGATATAAAGCGGGTACCGTAGCCTATTCATGCTTGCGATATATTCAGTATCACTCGCGCGATGCCTCCTCTGCTGTTTACACAGCAACTCCTTGGGTGCCTACTGGTGACCTCACTCACACGCAGGAACACTGTTGTGTTCCTCTAGGGAGTTATTATTTAGGTAGTTATTATTAGACTCCGTGTCGTCACAGTAGTACATAAAACACGATAAATCTAGTCATGGTTGTCGTGACTTTTCTCAAAAATCCTTCCACTTTCGCGTTTAATATCAGACTCATAATTTTTTCATCCCGTGTTTTTTCTACTTTTATCGCTGCCCTGTCTGCGATGCGTGTTTCGCCTCTCCACGAGGCATCCTCAGGCATTGTAGATGCCAGTCCAGCCGTTGGAATAACGTGCTAAAATGTCAAATCCATCGTAATGTCATCCTTCAAATTAAGTTGAATGTGTGGGTGGAAGCGGTGAGTGAAAAGTTACTTAAGGATGTCTCGTGGAGAGGCAAAACATGCTTCATAGAGACGACCATGTCAGCAACGGTGGTGGGTGCATGCGGTTCTTATTCTAGATGACGGGCACTTGCGGAGACGACCGTAGTAGCCTAGGCAGACACCACCGGAGCAGCTATGGCAATGACGGACCATCAAGGCAAGCAGTGGGAATAAGGCCGGCGCTATTTTGCATGAAGTAATTTATTGCGGATGCTTTGGCATAAGCTCGTTGATCCAGCTAATGTGATCATAGGAGATATTGACGCAAAACATCCTAATTGTTCTCCGATAGTAAGTGCATGGTTTGGAATTGTGGAGACACAAGATGAGGTTATTTATTGAGTGAGCATAGTTTGAGTATTGGCAGGTTTCTTGGGACTAAATTTAGTCACCTCACTATTATAGACAAAGTACCTACTCTTGATGTCATGCAAATCGAAAGTAGGGTCGTTACGTAAGAGTTTGTTCAACCTTCACTCGTCGTGCATCTTCTCAAAAATACATAAATTTCTAACCTCCGTTTCTTTTTAAATTGGGCTTATATGTAATTAATAAAATCACAAGTTATTTTCAATGTTTAAGTTATTTGAAGAATTGATTGACAAAGATTGACTGGTTTTCGGCAAACTCGTTGATCTTAGATTGTATCAATGGCGACACACATATCGGCGAAAGTTCTCTATAGAATAACGTCTTTCTGCTATAGTATACGTAAAAAGCATACAATTTGACTGACTGTATCACGCTTCTCTACATTAGCCTTGTATCAGAACTAGGTAAGAAATAACTCTTATTTCTTTGAACCACCCTGGTCGGTAAGCAAGCATATGGACACAAATGATGTGAACGTAGTCTATAGCTTGCAACACAACGGGTATCGCTTGCTGGTTGCAACTTCTGTTGCCAATGCCGCTAAAATTCATGACCAACCGGGTGACCTTACCCATTCGCGGGAATGCAATAACTCTATATGGATTTGCAATTTCACTGTTATCGTCTAGAAAACGTGCAATGCTTTGCAAGTTTACAGTATATCATCACTAGTGGGATTGCTCTTAATTCTATATGGTACTTATCAGAGTTATTTTTTTAATGTAATGGGTATTATCCCGGTCATTTGATAGGCGTGCACGGGGATGTAGATCTAAAGCGTAGAGGCCCCTTTGAGTAGCTTAATGTACACCTGCCGTGACCTGTTCATGGAAATATCGATGGAACCATATAACCATGAGCAGGTCTCGGCATGTATTGGGACTATTGCGAATGTGTAGGAAATTATTGGGCTATTGTAATGAGATCTGGGGGTATTATTGGTACTGGATTATTACAGTAGAAGGAAGGACGCCTGCCAAAAGTATCATATCTCATTGTTATTTTTGGCAGGCGGTGGCTCGCCACTCGCTGGATGGACCCCCGAAATGCCAGAGAAAGTTTGTCGCGGCAACACCAGCGTGAGTGACTCAGATGTAGTTATTATTATTCCCTATACGTGGTATATTTTCTTTTAATTTTATATAACGTCGGGAGGCATACAAGCATACGGCTTACCTGATGTACAGCGGTTACCGTAGCCTAAAAACGCTTGTAACACATTAAGTATCACTCGCTGATGCCACCTCTGCTGCTAACACAGCACCTCCTCAGGAACTTACTGGTGATCTCACTCACACTCAGGAACACAACAACACTTTAAGGAGTTGTTATCTGGCTGCGGTTGTGTGTAAGGTGGAGATACTTCCCCAGACAGTGCTTTCAGGCGCCCTATTTCTTTTAAAAACACCCAGACCAAGACGAACAGACATGTTCATGTCCACAAATGTTTGTCTTCTGTGGGAATCTAACCCACGACCGTCGGTGTGAAAGTCGCGCCATTCACCACTGCGTGACCGAACTCGTCAGAAATGTCCATGTGCAGCTGAGGTTAGCATAGATAAGTTATGAACATGAACTTATCACGTGTGGGGTTATCAAAGGATGAATTCACAGATGGCATCGTCTTGTGTCCTTTACAATATTACGCAGAGTGACATTTTGTTGAGAACAGGGTTCTTTTAGAATCCGTCACTGACTTGACTTCGCTCAAGTTCCAAAATAGAAACCTGAGCAGTACCATTATTATTTTGTTTTTTTTTCTAAACTCAATGTAATATTTCGCAATAATTTAATAAATTTATTTTATTTAATCGTCTCAATTTTACCTATCATTTATCTACGGTTAAAAGTCTTAGATTAGATTTCCACTTTTATTCGCACCATGAGCCGGATCCGTAAAACTAGCTTTGTCATGTAAAGAGTTATAACAATGATAGTGATAGTACACCATATCTACATGATATAGAATATCTATATAATCGTATGACATAAACTACAAAAACAATTTACATTAATTCATAAAAGTAAGTCCTCGGTTACTTTTTAAGCTTCAACGGCATGGGTAAACTCATTAACACTCTGATTTCCTTCTCTTTGTAACAAGAAAATTCCAGTAATGACATAAATATGACTTATTACTTATATTAGTCAGACGATACATAAGAAACAATAAGAATGAGATCATTGTAAAATTAGAAAAGGATACCCGTTACGAATGGGAAATAAAAATTTATTATACCATTTTCTTTCCCTTTCGTAAAGGGCATGCTTTCCATTTGTTCATGTCATGTAATTCATATATTATATGTGCTCATGTGTATGTATGTATGTATTGACGATAGGCCCCCTGCGGTGTAGACCAAGAGAACCGATCGTCATAAGATACGATGATACGATACGATACATACTTCACTTCCTACTATATATTTATATCACTTTTCTCGCCGGTTCCTAGGGCTCCTGACGTCACCTTCTGAGAGAATACCTTCTTCACCTTCTGTATTAATATGTGTTACATATTTGTGTTTTTTTTTGTTACTAGATGTATGGTCTAGTACATGTAACTTTGTCTACAATACCTACTTTGTCGTTTTTATCTTTTCATGTGGTCTGAGGTTATCTGGAGTGCATTTCTGTGTTAAGAATGCCTACAGTGCTTTTAGTATTGCAAACAAATGTTATACTTTTTTTATAGTGTTATAATGTGTAGGCACTGTATGGTATTTAGAATTC
The DNA here is from genome assembly GCA_947507595.1 of Pyralis farinalis. Classification (NCBI taxonomy): domain Eukaryota; kingdom Metazoa; phylum Arthropoda; class Insecta; order Lepidoptera; family Pyralidae; genus Pyralis; species Pyralis farinalis. The sequence continues at coordinate 15,434,813 of OX382277.1, read as the reverse complement.
TTTAATACCGGGAACGAGACTTAGTTACAGAGTCTCTACCGTTTAAATAGTATATGCTAGCCTAACCGGTGGGCCCCTGACCCTGGGTCTTTCGTTTAGTGAATATATAATTTGATTTATGCGGTAATTTAGTTAGGTAGGTTAATAAAATAGCAGGAAGTACGTAGGTAACACGGAAGATACATTCAAGCAAGAATCTTTAGGCGATTTTTTTTATACCACTAAGGTCGTCAAGCGTACGGTTTGCCATAGCAAGCAGTTACTGTAGCTTATGGACATTTGCAACACTACGGGTGTCACTCATGCGTTGCCGACCCTGCAAAAACCTCTTCACGCCATCTTGAAGAACCCCATGCTGTAGTCCCTTAAGAAAACCTCTAGAAAAGGTGTAGAAAACTTTTGGAAAAACCTTGGAAGTTGTAGACGTAGCGTAGCTGGTCACTCAGTGAATCAGGGTCTTGGTTTCTTTATAAAAATTAGTGGAACGCTCTTGACCAAAATGATCGTGTTTATCAGAAAGTGATGTCAGGAGCCTTAGAAACTGGTGAGCGTGCATGAGAGGAACGATGTAACGATTGAGTCTTATCGCGCCGTGTGCTCTCTGCCTACCCGGGACGGGTTTTAGCGTGAAGTTAAAGATAGATAGAGGTACGGTTTTATCAATAAGTTGAGTATAACAATAGAAATGCTTCAATATAATTTTTACATTCGCAGTTACGTACACACACGTTGAAAAGTTTTTGACGTGTATATGTTTTACTATCATCTACAAGTATATGGCTGAAATCAACCTTACCAGCGTATGCTAGGCTACCTGTTCGACTTTTAATAAGCAGAGGCTCTGTCTAATGGTAGAGTAACGAGTTTTTTAATGTATTCAGACTGGGGAAGTACTTCCACATGATAGAATATCGTAGACTAATAAAAACTCCCTGCAAGATTGTTGTATTCTTGATAGTGAGATACCTGACATAAAGTGATTACCGTAGCTTGTGAACTGCCCATCAGGGACTTATTATATACTAGCTGTTATCGGCGGCTTCGCGTGGTCAAATGGAAACAAAGCGAATTTTCCTGTGCGAGTAAGATATTTTGCCGCGGTAAAAAGTAGACTATGTCACTATCGGGCCCTCCATACAAAAACAACAAATCAATCCGTCGCCTCGTTTTGATTTGAAAAAAGGACAAACGACAAATAAATACACTTACATTTGTAATAGTACGAACCCCTCTAAGACATTTAGACACTATGAATTCTATGATTTTCTAAGCTCTCTATTCCACAGTTTGCATTTTCCTCATGAACGTGACGTATGTAGCAAAATTCCTGGAGCATTTGCCCGGAATAAAAGTGACACATGTTTAAACTTATCAATTTATGCATCACATGAACAATCTCTATATAAAAATAGCTATCCTACAGAAGTTCTAAATGTGTCCGGAATAAGAAATCAAAACCCTTCAGTCGTACGATCGTAGTTGATATCATAATCCTAAGCAACTTTACAATTCAATTACAATATGCTTCTGTAGACGATATTATAAGACTGATTAGTTTCGGCGAGCACATGCAAATTTTGGGCACTCGAAACTCGGGAGCAACCCACATAAAGTTGCCCATGCGAGTAGCATGAGGTGCCTAAATGCAGCCCTGCCACTTTTAAGTATTGTCCTTGAGATTTATTTATTGCCATACAGAAAGCTATTTTTAAAGGAAATTGTATCCGTTTATTAAATTGGAATGGCAAATTGTTGGGGATTATAAGTATTCGAGGAATCAAAACTTCCTCCCTTTGGTCTGTACCAGTCAGTATACTGGCTTTAATCACATTTCTTTCCAGCTCTACAACACGTAGTATAGTGCCATTGCATAATTTGGGAGGATCGAGATTACGCATCAGCAATACTGAGACGCCCACTTTCATGGTTCGAGTATTGGGAAAGATTTGATTTTAATTTTTTCGTCATGATTAAAATACGGCTGCTCACCTGCGTTATCGGACTGTGCCGAATAGTAAATAGTAGAACATTAATGAGAAATTAATATAATTCGTACATTATGAATGATAACGCAACCATAGCGCCATGCCCAAACATAATAATGCCATCTATTGACACTTTTCAGTTAACATCTTCAAATCACCGTGATAAAAACTAACCTTTTTATCGCGGTGATATGTTCCTGTGGAATAGTGTTGGATAGTAAGGTCAAAAGCCGTTGATATGTGAAAGCGAAATGAAACATCCTCATTTAGTAAGATTCACCTTTTTTATTCAGACATCTAAACATCCAAACTATCCTACGGAAACATATCATCTGGATAAAATGTAGCCTATGTGTTAATCCAGTACCTCGTCTATCTATCTACCAAATTTCAGCTTAATTCGTTCAGCCGTTGAGGCGTGAAAACGGTACAAACATCCAAACATCCATACTTTCACATTTATAATATTAGTACGATGACTGCGATCTTCTGAGAGGTGGATTTACTTTCCCCGTCGAGCTGGTTTGATGCGCCACACCTACACCCTACCTCTCTTTCGTTAGAAGCCTTGTTTCTTAATTAGCATACTGCACAACATACAAGTGAGGTTGTCTTTGTCTCATATCTTAAAGATAATCATTAGCCATTTAGGTACACTCCAAGGGGTTGCTGTGTGCTAAGGCGCGATCGATTCTCTTGTTGTACTGTGTAACTATTTCACATTATGCGGACCCTAAGCTTGTTTGCTACCCGAGCTACGTAGCGAATAAAAAAATATCCACGTTGAAATAGCATCTGTAATGAGTCAACAAACACAAAGCAAACATCGTCATGTTATTTTCATATTACCTGTTTGGATTGTGGTTTATATATACTGGTTCGAGTGTCTATGGACGCAAATCAAAAATGGACTTTGGTCGGCCTTGTGTGAACCCGCAAGCACCGCTTCGAACCGGTTTTGTAATGCCACATTTCTGCAATGTTTTCTTTGATAACAGTCTACACGACTGCCATTATAGATGGCGCGCAAAATTAACTGGTTTATTATTTTTGGTTTGTCTTCTTATAATTTTATGACAACGAGGTAGATGTTGAAAACAAAGAAAATCGTCATCAAGGGACCCCGCTTTGGTGACAATTTTCCATTGCGGTGTTGTATTGCTCGGAGGGATGGTTATTGGAGTTAAATTAAAATCTTCGTTCAAGCGACAGCCATATTCATGGAATGTAATTATAGAAGACAAATGTCAAGTACAAATACTATAGACGTAGTGACAGATATTAAGTACAAACATTATATCTTTATTCGGCAATATCGAGAGACATTTAATATCATGTCAAAGTGCAAAGTAGGCAGTTGGTTAAAACGTTACAAATTATTAAGACAGAGAGCGCTGAAGTGGATTTTGTCTAGGGGGTCTACTTTAATCTTTGGTTTATTTTCGCTAACATGGCTTTCTAGCTGTCTTATGTTAGAATGAAAAAAACACCGGCGAAGTGCGAATCCAACTAGCGCAAGATAGTTTCACTATCATACCACTCGCCACAAACTATAAAGTACGCTTTTTGAGGCATTTTCTACCACCCATGGGCGGTGGTGACCTCTTACCATCAAGTGACCCAAATGCCCCTCCCCCAATACTCTATATATATATATATATATATATATATATATATATATATATATATATATATATATATATATATAGAGTAATTACTTCTCTCTACCATCTATATGCAAAAGATGTTCAAATTTATAAACATTTTTCGTTACCTGATGCACCTGGTGCTATTGCAGGAATGAATGAAGAGCTGTGCACAGTCCAGATTAGAATTAGCCGATAGCTTTAGCCTCTTTGTCAACCCATCCAAATCACAGTCCATTGTTATTGGTATTCGGCAATTGAAAAATAGGGTCAAGGATTGTGATTTGCCACAGGTTATTTACAACGGTCTTCCGATTGCCTTTACAAATAAAACAAAAAACTACTGACTGATCATTGACGATACTTTATCCCGGACAGCGCAGGTCGATAAACGTATGCATTACACATTTCATTCATTCCACAACTTCTTACCACTTAAAACTAAAGTTATGCTTGCGCAGTCTCTTCTCCTCCCTATTCTCGACTATGCTGAAATTTATTTGATATTTAGATGCGACTGAGGAGCTACTTAATAAACTGGAACGCCTACAAAATCTGGCTATCCGTTATATTTACGGTTTGCGTAAATATGACCATGTTTCCGAATTCCGTACACATTTAAAGTAGCTCCCTATCCGCCTTCGCAGAAATGTGCACATATTATGCTCTCTATATAAAATCCTCAATAACCCTGAGACACCCCAATACCTTCGATACCGATTTTCTCATCATAAGACAACTCCCATCCGTTCACAATGTCTTACCAAAACAAACTCTGAAGTATCCCTCATCTAACACAATCTTTTTCTATCTGTCATTCACCGTTAATGCCGCACGGCTGTGGAACAAATTACCGCTGCAAATACGAGAGAGCGGCTCTGTATCTTCTTTCAAGAAGAGGTTAAGTGAGCACTATCTTACACATGACAAGTAATATTCTATGTATGGTATATATGTATTACTATAGAATATGCATAAATATGGAAAATATAATTCTGCATAACTTTTAACTCCCAGCTAAAATAAAATCACTACACACACGTTAGGGTTAGGTGGAAAATATCTCTTAAAGAGATAAGCTCACCTTTGCACACTATTTTCTATATAACTTACTTTATAGGTATATTTTGTTATGCAATACAGCATATAAATAAAAGAGTGCTTATATACAGTTAGCATCGCTCGCGCGTTGCCACACCTGCTTCTAACATAGCACATCCTCACGAGCTTACTGGTAATCTCACTAACACCCAGGAACATAATACCTTCCAGGAAGTTGTTAATTCGCTTTTTTCTGTGAGGTGGAGGTCCTTCCAGTCGAGTTTATCTGATGCACCGAAATATTACCTACCTACATGTTTATAATAACATTTTTTGCTGTTAATGTTACATACAATTTCTATGACACTCGTAAGAACAGACTCTTTGATTATTATACTGCCAGTGTATGGTAAAACAAAAAATTAATGCGCATTACTTCGTTTGTATTTCGTTTACATACATTTATATAAAACTTCATACTAACTAACTAGGTACGTTTAAAGTTGGTCCACTATTATTAGTACACTAGTAACCACTATCTTATACAACATGTTATATTAATAAATCACTTGACTACGCCTTTAACCTCGAAGGATTCGAGCTTACTGACCAATAGGAAGATATTTTAACCAATAAGCCGACGAGTGACAGTGTATGTAGTGGTACAATAATAATCATATTAAGCTGTACAATTATAGAAATTTTAATGACGTGCTGAATTATTTTCAGACATCATTGTCAGTCAGATATTAGTCATCAATTTGTAAATGATTATAGTATTTAGTCTGCCATTCAAAACTGGTTCACTGGCAGTAATCTTTTATTAATCGATCGAAGTGAAACAAAGGGAAGTAACAGAGACAGCCAGCTTTATTTATAACATCGGCTCCAGAGATTCCCTTTAATTGATGCGCCTATTCTTATAAAGTAATTACATCTCCAATGTGAGAATCTATGAAGAAGTATATATAATATATAGATACATATACAAAGGCTATCATTGTTTTATTTTAATTTTTTAATAAAAACAAAAAGACACTACGTCAATTTAGGTCATTTATGTATCAAAACCGCATTGCGTATATTTAAATGCCTATCATAACTGAATAAGCATGTTTTTGTAGGTATGTTCATTTGATGACAGGGCGTATGTAATTCAACCGTATCCGTCGTTTCGTCATTTTGCCGAGCTCGGTGACTCGTAGGTTCGATTCCCACAAAAGACAAATATTTGTGTGCATGAACATGTGTGTTTGTCTTGATCTGGATGTTTTAATAGAGGTAGGGAGCATCAAAGCAGCCCGTCTAGGGAAGTACCTCCACCTCACAGAAAAACCGCAGCCAAATAGCCACTCCCTAGAGGGTTGTTGTGTTCCGGCGTGTGTGTGAGATCACCAGTGAGCTCCTAAGGAGTTGCTGTGTAAGCTGCAAGGAGGCATCGCGCGATTGATACTTAATATATTACAAGCCTTAATAGGCTACGGTAACCACTTTACATCAGGTGGGCCGTATGCTTGTATGCCTTCCGACATAGTATAAGAAAAACCCTGCTGGGCCTTTTTTACTTTTTACGATGTTTTGTGATGTGAAATCAAATATCGATAATTCGGCTACGACAACGTCTCGTTTCATCGTAGATTGGTTAATTAATTAGAGGTTAATTAACACTTATGCAATTGGTTTCGAGAATGTTTCATTAAAACTTTCGATTAGACGTCCACGTTTGCTAGTAATAATTTGAGGCAGAATTTAAAGAAACATTCCAATTCTCCTCGTTTTTAAGGTTCCATACCCAAAGGGTAAAACGCACCCTATTACTGAGATTCCGCTGTCCGTCTGTATCTCATGAACAGTGATAGTTAGACAGTTGAAATTTTCACAGATGGTGTATTTCTGTTGCCGCTATAACAACAAATACTAAAAAAACAGAATAAATGAATATTTAAGGGGGCTCTCATACAACAAACGTGATTTTTAGGGTTCCGTACCCAAAGGGTAAAACGGAACCCTATTGCTGACGCTCCGCTGTCCGTCCGTCCGTCCGTCCGTCCGTCCGTCCGTCCGTCCGTCCGTCTGTCACCAGGCTGTATCTCTTGTACCGTGATAGCTAGACAGTTGAAATTTTCACAGATGATGTATTTCTATTGCCGCTATAACAACAAATACTAAAAAATAGAATAAAATAAATATTTAAGGGGGCTCCCATACAACAAACGTGATTTTTTTGCTGTTTTTATAGATAATGGTACGGAACCCTTCGTGCGCGAGTCCGACTCGCACTTGGCCGATTTTTTTGCTCGTTTTTGCTCGATATTGATAACGGCAATAGGTAGACGCTTGAAATATTCACAGAATATTTAGTTATATATGCACTTTAAAAATAAATAATTAAATTAAATTAAAACAAATATTTAAGAGGGGTTCCCATACATCAGACATAATTATTTTGCCTTTTTTATAGATAATGGTACGGAACCCTTCATGCCCGAGTCCAACTCGCACTTGGCCAATTTTTTTACAACTGCACGAATCGTGTAGTTTAGAAAAATCGGCCAAGTGCGAGAGAAGTAATGCGTCTGTAGCACGTTTCTAAGCTAAGTGCCCAGTTAAATTAGCCGCGACTGGTCCCTCGGAATTATTAGTCAGGTTAAAGGTGCTATGAGTTTGGTAACCTCGGTCTCAAAAGCTGCAGTTTAATACGATACATAGTCGGGAATCACGTCGAACAAGTCAGTTTTAATAAACTGACTTTATTATTTCTTAATAGAAAAAAAAACACATACAACTTCAATTTAATGTTTTATTAATAAAATATAATATAATCAATTAAATTTATACATAATATTGTACATATTAATCCTGAACCTAATTCATTTAAACTGATAAGTGTTAAGCACTAATGAATAAAATGTTAAGTTGATTTGCTATAATATATTTTATTTAAGTAAATTTAAACATATAAGTTGTATATATATTTCAGACCACCTTTTCCTTTATTTTCACCCACTCAACAGATTTGGAAGATATTTTTTTCATCAGTCTGTACAATATTGAGTACATAATCCGCCATATTGTTTTTCTTGACGTCACAGAGCCTATATTCTACCCTCTCATACAATCGGTTAAGGCGTTTAGTCGTTATCACGGAAAGAAGACCTTCCACACATCGAAATGTGAACCTTAAAAATATTACACCTTTTGGAGCAGACGTCTCAAAACGCCTAAGTGTGCTAGTTGTCATCAGCTCATTCTTTACATTTGTAGAAAGTATTTCTACTTACACATTGACACATTGAAAGTTGATTGATGATATTTGATGATTGCTGTCCCAATCGGTCCATGCGTTATCACCAGTTAATGGTGCCGATGTTCTCTTATCGGTTCCGAGAGCGGAAAAATATTTTTTCACTGGAAAAGTATAAACATTGATTGATCGATAAGTAATTAATGCAAACGAATTAGTTGTTTCCTCCTAGAGACTTTCATAGAAATGTATTATTGCTGTTTTATATGAAAGTCTCTTAGAAAAATGACTATTCACCTCTCCTCGCGCTTATTGAAAACTAGACATTGGTTTTAAAATTCTTGCGATGAAATGTTGAATGGTTTACTCAGTCGCAAGATTATTTTTACCTTGAATGATGTATTTTGAATCCCTTCTTGCTCTCAAGACTTCAGAGTCCATTTCTTCGTTCCGCTGCATTTAGAATTTCTTCTTGATCTCGAGACTTTACAGTCCATATCTGCTTCCACTTCAAAATAGTGTAACGTAAATAAGAGTAACCATACACTTTAGTTTGTATTTAAACAGATATATATCAATTTTTTATAAATTCTTCAGGTTACATATAATATAGATAGATGACTGTATATTGTTGGAACTAGATCTCTGTATAGACTTTTTGAGATTATCTTTAATTTGAATTATGTAAAGAGAAGTCATAAAGGAGCATTAGATAGTATATTTAATAGTTAGTTAATTATAGATAGTTAATAAATTCAGGTCTTACTTTGCGAAATTCAAGTTTACATGCAAATTGATCTAACCTGTTTTGCATGCTTCCGCCACCAATTGGTTCATGCGAACTAGTGTCGGCCGGCACCCACCGGTAGATGCATCATGCCATCGCTGCCCTAGTCGCTCCGATCGTCTCTGCTTTGGTCGATGTGGTCTTAAGCAACTTGCATTAAAAATATATATTGTTTTGTGTTAAACATTTCTTAAAGTCTTAAATTTTCTTTTTTTAGAAAATGTCCATTTGCGAAAAAGAAACATAGGTCTATCTTGAAGTTTTCGATTGGATCTTACAATAAAATTTTGTCAGCATGTAAAATAGTAATAACAAGTGGTAAAATGAATAATGTGGTTGCCTGTGCTGAATCATTACTAGATATCTTTGTCATTCACTCTATCTATAACTTCACGCCAAATCCCTTGCGGGGTAGGCAGAGAGAACCGAGCGCCACGTGACTCGATCCTTACATATCTCACTCGCTTCTTTAACATTCATTGCTCTTCTTATGCACGCACGCCGGTTTCTAGGGCTCCTGACATCACCTTCTGATAGAACATGACCAATTTGGTCATGGTAGGTAAGTCTTGACCTTCCCCGGCTCCTACATCCTTCCACTTTTGCATTGTATATCTGCTTCGTCATTCTTTCATCTTGCATTCTTTCTACATGCCCGAACCATCGGAGCATGCCTCTTCTTATTTTTATTCACTCTATAATGCGGATAACACAAACTTCCGTACCTTATTACCGTATTGGTATCCGAAAGACACTCAATTGACAAATTACATGACAATTAGAAGTTATTGAAGCTGGGATCGTAATATTTCATTGAAACTAAACTAAATACGTAATAGTAATGTTAGGTATTCACATTATTACGCAGTAACATACGAAACTGATAACTACTAATACGTCGATAATTTAGAGGATAAACACACAAAAATTACAAAGAAAAACAATTTTATCGACTGGAATTGGTTTAATCTTTTTCGTATATATGTTTTAGGTATATTATGCAGTGGCTCAATGCTTCTTTGGCATTCAAAAACCATGTTATTTAGAAATGTGACGCATACTTGTTGATGCGGAAACCTTTAAAAAGCTATAGAGGGGCTCTATTTAGAGAGTAGTGGAGATAAGGAACGGGCCTAGTGACCAACTGTTACTCGGTTCGAATCCTAGCATGTACCACTAAATTCGTGTTTACGGATTTATTCATATTTGTAACTATATATATTTATATATATATACTACTATATATATTATAAATATATATTTCGAAAGACATGGTGACCTTACCTAAGAAAGGTTTAGTTTTCCCTTCGGGTTTTGGAGTTATGTCGGCAGTCGTTCTTTGTAAAAACCTGCTTTATTGCTTTTGCTAAGGCCCCGCTAATGCTAATGCATTAGGAAATAGGGTAACGCTAAGAAGAAGAAGAGGGGCACTATTCTAGGTTATATTCACAAATACCTACGTGAGATTCTCATTGAAAGTATTTACTTACTAGTTGAACGCTAAACAAGTGATTTTGTGCGAGGCGAGCCTCGAGTGCTGATTGTTCCGTATTGATATTACATGAGTAAATAGATATACCTTCTTGAGTATTCCGGGTAGCGTATATCCACACAATTATGTCGCAGTCCTGTACAAACATCCTTTTCAGTTTTCATTTCGGATTTGTATCTCGCGTTGCCACCTTCGTTGTTAACACGACTACTCCTTACGAGCTTACAGGCTCTTGGGAACCCATAATTCTCTAGTGAAGTAGCATTCGGCCAGTTTCGATGCGCCCTAATTCTCTTTTGAACCTCGTTGGTTCATTACAGGGTGCACCACGTGCTGATGATGTTGGATTTGAATTTATAGATAATAGCGAGCCACTTACATCTAAATTTTACGTTTGTGAACGGTTCTTGGATTGTTCGTTTGTACCGTCTAACTATCAGTCTAAATCAATGGTTTACCGTGATTGATCGATCATTTCGTCGCATGAACCTAAACTAATTTTGTAAACTGCTTGCGAGTTACAGTTTAGTTACATTTACTAAGTGTGATACCTCGCCAACGATAATCAATATTTCTTGATAAATTTTCAGGCAAAATATTGTTAGCTTTTAAACTATTACATTTAAATGTGACCATTACTATTCACCGTCGAAGTCTGTAGTAATGGTTTTTGCAGATTTTAGCACGCACTACATTTGCAACGAATATGGACTGCAATAGGCGATTATTCGATTTTCTTTCAGTCTTTCATCACTACGATTTCTAGCACGCAGTGTGGAGTTGATTGTTGCTATTCCTTCTTTTATAAAATAGAAATTGTAAAGAGCGCCGCTACATTGTGTAAGACAGCGCTACATTCACTAGCTGACCAATTGTTGGTAAATTCAAAAGTTATCGAGAGATGCACCATGTGCAGCTGTGTTTCAGATACATAATGTAGAGAATCTTCGGCAACCGTTCTAGGTCATTTCCTTCACGGTCGTAGACTAGTATTTACGCTACACTTTATGAAAAACACATTAGAACAACTTTTCGCTAATAAAATTAAATTTTTTTGTGGTCGCCGCTGTTAATTTTGGCTACACAGGAGACACAGCGGTGGGTATGAGTGGTGGGCCTGTCCCGTTAATAAAATTACAAATTACGAGGTTTCCTATATAATATTTAACATTATTGAGTACGTATGAGTACACAGAAAATTATGCATTACAATGTCTACAAAATTTTAGTACATCTCAATTACCTAGCTGAACTACTGTTATATTAAAAACAATCCTACTACGAATGCAAATTTTGCGACGCTATATCGTAGTATTTTTAAGAAGTAATTAATGAAAATATATCAATACACTTAACTAAAAATTTAAACAACAATGTCCACTAGCGACAGAAGCAATAACTTAAATTTATAGTACAAATATACTGTTACCTATATGATACAACCCATAAGATTTTCCCATACCAAAAATCACTCAACGGTCCTAATGAAGTTTTCACTTCAATAGTTTATTGAAAATATATTATCTTATCTGTAATGTCTAGACGTTGTACAAATAAGTATATGAATAAACACGTACCTACGCTGAGCCGTTGATAAGATTATGATATGGGCGGGCTCGCATGTGCGACGATGATAAGATAACATACACATTCTACGTTTTCAATACTTTACGATAATACTTCGTCTATACTTCGAGTATTCTTCGATAAACTCAATGTCAATATGTTCAACTTGAGTCATTTCTATCACAAAGACTTCATAGTTTCCTAGACTTTGTATTGGTCTATACGCAAGAAGATGTAGTTTTTTATTACTGGCTAGTGAATATATCGATAAGTTTCATTTTACTATCGACTGTTATCGCTGTTTTGCGACCACGCGAAATTGCGCGTTATTTTCAAATGCGATTTCTGTCGTGGCACCCATGCAGCACAGATTATAATGTTTATTAAAGACGTGGATTGATCATACGTGAATGATTAACGTGTTTTTGAAAGCATAATAGAAATTTTCGTTAATACGCAATACGAATTTATAGTAGATAAATCCACTACATATGCAGGAGTGGCATTGGTCAAGCATGTTCTTAGCGCATTGGAGAGATCCCAGGATGCTATTGGGGTCTTCTGTGATCTCTCCAAATCTTTTGGTTATGTCGACCATCATATATTATTGCTCAAGTTGTACCATCATGGACTTAGTAAAGCCTAAAATTTGATTGCAACTTACTTAAATAACAGAACACAGGCTGTTGATATAAATGGGTTCAAATCTAAAGGTAGCATGTTAATACTGGGGTGCTCTATATTGGGCCCCTTTTTATTTTTAGTATATGTCAATGACCTGCCCTATATGGTGCAGAAAATGGCGGATATACTTCTGTTTGCTGACGATACTTCCTTAATTTTTAATGTTCCTCGCCAGTGCAAAAATATTGACAATGTACTTCTAAAACGGGGAACTCAGTTCTACGGCAGTATGTGATTTGAAGCTCCTGAGAACACTACAAAGGTACCGTTTAGGTAGCCTCTTTCTTACAGACTCTGTCTTTATACCTTTCATGGATTTCTTAGTCAATTTTCAGCCGTTTCAGTGAGCAGCAGTGAGTGGAGGAAGACTTGATTCGATTAGAAGTAAATACCATTACTACCACATTATACTCTATACCTAAAATGGTATTTTATAGACTTCTACTTATACATTGTAAAGGTTAAAACTTATTTGTCTTACTGGCAGTTAAAGTATTTGCCAATAAATTATAAACAAATAAAACCGAAATGGAATTTAAAGTGCGCATAGATATAACAATTTATAATATAATTTGCATTCACGTGACGTCGGAGCACACTAATTCGGGCAGTCATTGTCGCGGCATACCTACTTTGGCGTCAATAATGTAGTCTAAACTTGTATAATTATAACAAAATTAGAGTAAGATGAATCCACAAACTTCCGGTTATACTAATAAATAGTTTTTGATAGCTAAGCTTTTAAGAATTGGTTTTTATGATATTGACAAGACAGGTAAACCTACTGTCGAAAATAAAGGAGAAATAACCCGTTTGCTTGTTTCCTTTTACGAGCCAATACATCGACTAACATCAAGTCGATGTATTGGCTCGTAAAAGGAAACAAACGCAAACGCAGCAGCGGATATCATGTCAGTGGTGTAATAAAATGTAGGGATCCCCAGCTATTTGTGGTCTGGGTATACTAATTACTGCCCGCATCCTCAACCGCGTGTAGTTAGGTTTTTCCCCTGGCTTAAATAATATTGAGACAAAAAGTAAGCAATAATTGCTATTTTTACCCGACTGACCAAAAAACAGCATAATGTTTTTCACGCGTATGGCGGGTGTGTATGTCCGTTCCATTGCTAAACGGCTGGACCGATTTTGAAAAGTGAAGTGTCGTTAGATTCGTATTTTTCCCCTGAGTGTCATAGGTTATGTGACGTAAGCAAAATGAACATGGCGGACTTAAACCTTCATCCCCTGATTGTTCACAGCTAATATGACGTGAGCACAAAACCCATACTGTGGACGTAAACAATTAAACGGCCAATAACTGGGGATCTATATCTTTTTAGTTATTTATTGCGGCCGGTCGAGAATTTGGTTTTTTAAATTAACTTGTTTGTACCATGTTGCCGTATTAGTGTGTGTACTTTATATAGAGTACTCCGGTCTAATAACAAAAAAATGTATATAAAAATAAATAGTAAACATGTTAGGAGCTAGAGATGCGCCAAGTACTCGGTTACTACTCGCCACGTTTTATAGAACTCGTACTCGACCGAGTAATTCGATTTAAATGACGAGTACTCGGTTAATTAAAATAATTATTTATGGTTACAATATTGTTTTCTCATTAGGAATTCAATAAATAAGCCTGTATAATTGACGAGCTCGGTGGCGCAGTGGTGGAACGCGCTGTTACGCTACTTTGACACCAACGCTCGTGGGTTCGATTCCCACAAAGTAAAACAATTGTGTGCATGAACATGTCTGTTTGTCTTGGTCTGGGTATTTTCATGTATAATAAGTATGTATTTACAAAAAAAAAATGTATTTACGTATGTTTATCAGTTGTCTAGTACCCATAACACAAGCTTCGCTTAGTTTGAGGCTACATGGCGCTGTGTAATTTGTCCAAGAATATTTATATTAATATTTAATTTATAATGTAAGTAATTAATGTTTAATTACTAGAGTCACATAAACAAGAAATAAGAATACACTAGTAAATGGTATGACTTTTATAAATTAATATTGGAAATTTAACATAAGCTAGTTATATAATACATGAACAGTATCTGGTCTGGCTTCGGGACGCGATTAGGTGCGAGAAGCGAGGGTATCGCTCGCTGCACTACCTAAACTGAACCGAGACCTAACTCGGCCAAGTACTTGATCAGGTAAATATAAAACTGAGTAATACTCGGTACTCGGTTACTCGATAAATTATGTACTCGGCGCATCTTTAGTAGGAACCTATCATTGTTATCAATTACCTTCCGTAGATGATTCTCGACCAGATACTCAGAAATCACATCGTATAATTTGTACTTACGATAAGGGCTAATAAAAACATCAAGGACTTTAATGGTAAACATCGGAATTGTTGGCGATAGGAAAATTTCATACCTCTATAGTGTTATATGTATGGTTTATCCAAGATGACATTCAAACCGAACTGAAGAAAATATTGGATTAATTTGTAAGTTCTGAAAACCTATTTATTCAAATAGGAATCGCAATTAAAAAAAAACAAAATCATTTTGTAGCATATCTTTGCTACTCGTAGTAAAACGATTCCGAAAAAAAATATTTTTTCTGTAACATTCATGTACAAAAAATAAACAGTACGTTTTACTATTGACATATCTTCGTCAATAGTAGAACGATTTAGAAAAAAATATTTTTCCGTAACATACATGTACCAAAAAATAAACAGTTCAGTTGGGCAACGTCTTTTGAACGGTGATCATGAATTATAAATAATGTATTATATCTGAAAGTGCAGTAAATTGTCTTTAATATTTTGATATTTACTTTATGTGTGCCGTGATAGTTTCACTTGTACCGATTCTGTAAAAACATTACTGCCGGTCCCGTCGATCGTACACTCTTTTATACAATATCGGGTGGCATACATGCAAAAGACCCACCTGATGTAGCTCGAGGCAGAAGAAGTCAAAGCGGCAAAGGAAGGCGAACTCTCTCCTTAAACTCAAGGGTTCAATGCCGTATGTGAGCTTAGGATTATCGACAACTCTCACAGCACACCTTTCCATGGAATCACAGGGTTCTAGTTGGTATTCAGGTACTCCCGTCCACAGGTGACTATAGTACTCTATGTGCATACTTCGTTAACGAACATAGAAATTAAGGATATCATACAGTCCATTTTATAAACATTGCCGCAAAATTATCATAATTACCCATCCATGTACATGTTATTATAGTGAAGTTTAAATTTAGCCGCGAACGTATCCTTAATTATCATAAGACCCTGAGCGAATCAACATGGTACATGTACGAAAACAATTTAAGGTAAGTATATTATTGTATGAAAACAACTAGGTAAGTAGAAAAATAGCGGCGGACCGTTACTTGAATTGGTGTCCAAATTATGTATAGCACATTATTATGTATTAAGGACGGCAGTGGAATACAGCCTTTAATTATTCGATTTTGGAACGCATGCTCCCTCAATATTGTACACGAACGAATAGTTTATTTCCTTCACGGTTATGTATAATGTTTTTAATCAGATTTGCGAAGAAATAAATAATTTTTATATAAATTGGCCTCGATGTTTTAAGAGAGGTCTCTTAAAACATCGTCTGGAGAAGTACCTCCGCCTCACAGAAAATCGCCAAATAACAATTCCCTAGCTAGAGGGTTGTTGTGTTCCTGCGTGTGAGTGACGTACCAATAAGCTCCTAAAGTGTTGCTGTGTAAGCAGCAGAGGAGGAGTGATACTTTATATATTATATGCGTTAATTGGCTACGGTAACTGTTTTACGTCAGGTGGGCCGTATCCATGTATGACTCCCGACCTCCTATAAAAAAAAATGAGATAAATAAATGTTTTAAGAAGAAATACATTTCTATAAGACGCAGATAAGCTAGCTACGTATCTGTTTTAGACTTCGCTGACATACATTTAAATGAATTGTCAGCTATAAATTCATCTGAGCGACAACGAAAACTTTTTTGTACTCTCTTATAAACACCATGTTGGGTCATGTAGAAAGAATGTAACAAAAAAGAATGTTGAAACGCGAAAGATAAGTAGGTACAACGCGAAAGTAGAAGTATGTAGGAGCCGAAGAAGGTCAAGGCTCACCGACCACTGCTAAACTGAACGTGTGTTATCAGACGGAATTAGGTGTGAGCATGCACTAAAACGACTATGAATGTTAAAGAAGCGAGCGATATGTATAAGGAACGAGAACGAGCGCTATACGGGTTAACTTAGGATACAGATAGGTAAAATCAAAAATATATTTATGTACGAAAATACCTCCCTATCGGACCATCCATATTTTTCTCATATAGGTAATGTAAATTTGAAAAGATCAGTGTCAAGTATATCGCAATTTTATTGTACAACGACACATGTTTCGCACCTTTGTTGAGATACGTACTTATTTGATTTGATGTAAGATTCTACATGTAATAATCTGTTTTAGCAAATAAGGAAAACAACATCGATCAACGTCAATGGAAAATGTGTGAACCATTCAATGCATAAACATGACATAGCCATTTTTATACTGACACAGGTGGTAAATAAGCGTATGATCCACTTGATGCACTTAAACACGACAAAAAACATCGCTCGCTTGTTGCGACACCCGCTCACATAACTACAAATACGGTCCTTATTTTAATGAGAGGTGTATGAGAATTCGACTTATGAGGAATATACAGTATGCATACGGGTAGACTACAGCTTGTTACATTGATAGACATTAATACTGCCTGTTAATCCTGTCTCTATACAAAATAAGATCTAGATACAAATACATTGCGAATAGGAGACGTAGTGGTGAAGCGTTTGATTTGTACAGACGATGCCGTATTACTAGCAGAATCATCATTTGAACAGCACAGAACGATGATTGTAGTAAGATATGTTTTTTAATACACACAGTCAGACGGGAGATACAAAGTCATACTGCCCACCTGATGTAAAGTGGTTTGCGTAGCCTTTGATCGCTAGCAATAAGTATCGCTCGCGCAATGCCCACCATTGCTGTAACACAACAACTCCTTAGCAGCGTAGTGGTTACCCCAATTACTCGCAGGAGCACAACAGCCCTCTCGGTAGTTATTATTTTGCTGCGGTTCTCTGTGAGGTGAAGGTGCTACTCCTATCGTTGTTTGATGCCGCTACCGCTCTTAAAAACATTGAGACTAAGACCAGTGGAAGCCCTAGACGAAACGTGGACGTCGGTGACATCAGCTTTGTTACAGTTTTGTTTTGTTACTTACAGTCTGAAAGAAAATGTTAAATTAAATGAACTGCTTTATGTATTAATAATACACTAACTTTATGTTACATTAATAATGAAAAAATAAATAGTGAAAGATCTTTGCAAGGCTCCCAAAGGTGCGACGCTGACGCCTAGCGCCTCGCCGCCACTGACCAAGACAAACGGACATGTTTATGCACACAACTGTTTCTCCTGTGTGCGAATTGAATCCACGAGCGTTGGTGTTAAAGTAGCATTCTTAACAACTCCGCAATCAGGCTCGTCAGGCAATGTTTACAAATTTATGCGAAACAAAAAACAAAATAATGTTATTTGAAAGATAGAAATATTGACTTAAATAAAGTATCCTTTCATCACTTACGTTCAATGTATTTTGGTGTTTTTATTATACCACAACCTGCCTGATGGACACCGTAGCCTATGGACATTTGGAACACCAGGAACGTCACTCATGCGTTGCCGACCCTAAAAGTATGATGATGTATCTGTTTCCGTTATGCCTTCCAATTCATCACTATCGATTTTCGTTTATGGTCGGCCACTGAGTTCATTGTTAAGGTCAATGGGAATAATAGGAATATTCAATCTCCTCCCTGGAAAGTTGTACTGCCATGTGTGAAGTCGCTATTGGGGTGATCGTGTCGGAGAAGGATAATGAGATAGATCCGGCGACTTCAGTACGGACCGGTAGTCATTCCTCCCGCCACACCAGCATCATACATTGTACTATGGTGATGATCCGCGATTTTACCTTCTACTCTCTCTTATCAACGATACCTCTATTTTCAACCTTTACACTCACTAGAGCGACCACCTCCTCCAAAATGAATGTAGATTTTTGTAAGATCAGAGTGACTTCACTCAAAAATTAAGCCAAAACAATTTGATCTTGTGACTTGAGATCTTTCGACCAAGCATTATTTTTCTCACGGAGACGCGAATATCCTCCTCGGCCCGACATATCTTACCTGCAATATAATATAATACCCCGGGGTCAAGCTTGCGCACCACTTTGTGCGTTGCGCTTGGAAATGCTTCTTTGTCTCAGAGGACATTATTTACTTCTGGAACCGTGGTCCAACTGATTTGACCTATTGGTAGGATCATGGTATACCACTATTGCTTGGATATTAATTAAATAATAATTGATCGCTAAATTGTATAGTTAGTGATATTTTCTGTATTAATAAAAATGTTAAATAAACGTGTTGCATGCATGATTATATAACTGGTACCTATGTTGCTATGGAATAGCGGGGTTTCTAATACAAGCGTTTTACGCTTGAAAGAAAACCTCTATTGCTGAATAATGTAATAGAATGCTAAATATGTAATAAATTATTATAAAAATTATAAAATTATATACTATTGAACTAGGGCGATTAATATAGTATCGATAAATTTTGTTGTCACGTATTCATTGCCTAGATGACAGGAGCCTTCACAGGTGACATATCGAAGACACAAATCAACAAACAGATTAACCTACTGTCTGTCCCAGTCTTAGAATTTGATGTGCATTCTTCTAGAACATTATAAATCAAGTCGTACCTGACCTTGTTTCAAAGTCTTGGATAGATTTTTTTTAACACAGCAACTCCTTAGTAGCTTATTGTTGACTTATTCTCATGCAGGAACATAACAACCATCCAGAGAGTTGTTACTTGGGTGCGGTTTTTCTGTGAGGTGGAGATACTTCCCCAGACGGGCATTGATGCGCCCTACCTCTCTTAAAACACCTAGAACAATACAAACAGACTTGTTCATACACACAAATGTTTGTCATGTGTGGGAATCGAACCCACGAGCGTCGATGTTAAAGTCGCGTTATTAACCGCTGCGCCATGCGCCACTGAGCTCGTCAAAAATTTCTTCAAGTACCTAAATAGAAAGCTTTACAATTATGCTTCTGATTATCGAAATATTAAAACTATATTTTATTATTTCATATATAATATTTGAAGGTGATGTCAGGGGCCCTAGAAATCGGCGACCGTGCATGAGAAGGGCTATGAATGTTAAAGGAGCAAGTGAGGTGTGTAAGACCCACAAGGGATTTGGCGTGAAGGTATTGATAGACGTTTTAAATTAACAGGTTGATTTCATTAGTACGAACGGCATTACGATTCTCGCTGCATTTGCATTAGTTACGGCACGATATAAAAGGATAAAGTTATATAGTAATTATCTGTTCATGTGACTATTGTGGTATAGGTATTATATGAATAATATTCTAGAACTCTAGTATGATTTATAAGGAAATACTTGTTTTGATCTGGATTGTGTTATGTAATGTGCAAGAGTGTAACACAAAGATATATACACATTACATTAAAATTATGCACGCCTTCATGTAAAGTTAATGATACATCACATATTTGAGCAGTGCGTCTGAGAGTATGTAGCTACAACGTATTTACTTAACTCTCGTGACAGACTGGCATGACATCATAATATACATCTACAGGCACCTACCTTGTCATCCTGTTACTAAATTAAACATGTTTAGTTTTTGATAAATTAAAGCACGTAAATTATTTATATTTAGCCACTGCATAACATCGGCTACTATACTGTTTAGTTTATTATTATTAACACTTTTATTTTTATTAGCAACTAACACAGATAGATCATCCACAAACAAGTTACATTGTTTATTGTAGCTGGGAGATCATTAAAGTAAATTATGAAAAGAAGGGGTCCTAAAACACTTCCCTGTAGTACACCGACATTGCTAGTAACTAATTTAGATTTAAAGACCTTCTTTACATTATTATCAGTTTCAATTGCAATGCAATTTCAATATATTGTCGTCTCTTAGTAATATTATATTTATTAATTTATATTAATAAATATATGTATTTATTAATTTATATTAATAAATATATGTATTTATCCAATTGAGTGGCGGTCCAGGAATACCAGGGTTCTATGGCAGACGAAATCATAGGCTTTTGTTATATCAGATTCCTCAAAATTTTTTCATGTGGTAGGGATAAGAGTTATAGGCCAATAATTTTCAATTAGCTTTTTGTCACCTTCTTTGTGTAATAGCCTTATTTGCTTTAATTTATTTAGAAAGTGACATGCACAGTATATTAATCAAATGATTGTTGTTAAACTATCTGCGAGATGTGGGCAACAGTTTTCCAACGGCAAAGTTATATTCGAAGCTTTCATAATTTATGAACTTCTGTAATGTTACGAGTACCTAATTATTTTGGAGAATGTCTAATTTTGAACGGCAACCTCGGAGTACGAGTCCAACTCGCACAGAACAGATTTTATTGTGGATATTAATAACTATGAATGTTAAAGAAGCGAGTGACGTGTGTAAGGAACGCATTTCATGGTACTTTATTCTATTTGCCAACTCTGCAAGGGACCTGGAGTGAATATCTATTTTGCACCAGCAACAAGTATGTGAAGAACCACATATACAAAAGTTATTTATAATTACTTTCCGTCATTATGAATAACTAATAACCTGTTTCCATACCTCTTATAACTTGTATAATCGTAATTTAAATATAACATTCTTGATCTCTTTCTTTGGAATTTCACTTGGTACTTACGTTCTTACTTTAGTGTGTACAGGCGGAGACTTGTTATTAACATATTCTTATATATTTTAATATGTATCTAATTTGCTGTAAAAGTATCGAATAAAAATAAATAAGCTATTAAAAGTTGATTAATGAAAACGTTGCACACGCAGAACATTTGAGTGCTCAGCATTTAATGTACAATACTGAAAAGTGCATATATACTGACACTGGAATTGAAAGCGTTGAGTTAGCACATGTATATTCGTATGCACGGGTCAATATCCTTGCGCCGAATGTGCTGTAGCGGAAACGTGGTGCAAAGAGAAATGGACCCACAGAGCTAACACACCTTGCTCTTGTACGCGCATCTTAAGCGGTATTGGAATTACGTGCAAGGAAACAAATCACCAAATAATAAGCCCTAGAGTGTCATTTAGATGTTTATGAAATCTCAGCCAATCCGTGCCGTGGTAATAGTTAATAATACGCAGCCTAAAATCTACATCTTTTTTTAAGATTTATAATAAAACGGGAATGTACATACATGTATATTAATATGAATAGTACGTTCTGCATTCTGAAGATACGTTATTCATCATTCATGTACAAGTCATGTGTGTTAAGTATATACGTTGTACCTCTCAGACACATTGTTTATGGAGGCGAATATGCATTCATTTTTTACGAAGTAACTTAATATTAATAAAACGTATACGAACATATTTATGGAAGTCTCAGCAAAAAATAAAATGATTCTATTCAAAATGTTCACCTTTGGCTTTGATATAGGCCTTTAATCTGTCTGGCCAAGAATCTATGGATTTGCGCGCTTTTTCCAAGTCTTTAGAAATTTAGCCACTGCTTGCCCCAGAGATTTCTTAGAGACACAATGTCGGCGTGTCGTTTTGAACATGCCTTGTCCTCTAACACTAAACTCTTTTTTTCCCGTAACACCGTAATTAGAGTTGATATGATTGGGGGTCACTTAATTAAGAAAAGATTAAATGTTGATAGATCACATTCTACTAATCAAATTTTCTTCTTTTTAGCGTCATCCCGTTCCCTAATCCATTAGGATTGGCGGGATCCGCTACCTAAGCCTAACAATTTGTCGTAGATATTGATTTTTACGTTGTGCGACCTACCGTCAGAACGTCTCAAACCAGTGGGAAAACCCGATCTTTCTTAGGTTAGGTCATACTTCTAAATATAATTTCTTGGACGTCCGAGTTTCTTCATCACCTCCAAGCAAGTGATAATTACAAGTTGTATGTAGTAATATGTACATAAATCCGAAAATAATACCAGAATTTTTTGTCCTGATGGTTAACAGTGTGATACAAAGGGGTACCACTAAACAGGAACAAAGGAAATTTTCTCTACTTATAGCGGTCCAAAAGATAAACATCTATGAAAGGCGGACGAACAGCCGGAGCCTTAGGAACAATGTTCGGTTGTTACACTTTGTGTACAGAACACTAAACAAGTCAAGTAAATTTAAATTTGGTACTGAAAAGTATAAATGAAATTATTCTATAATAGATGTCGATTTCAATGAAGTTGTCTTCACTGTTTTAGTTAAGAATTTCTATATTCGAGATTTTCATTAGGTACGTTTCTCTACATATCTATATATATAAAACAAAGTCGTGTTAGTTACACCATTTAGGTATAACTCAAGAACGGATGGACCGATGTTTATAATTTTTGTGTTTTTGGATTTGTCTTCGTCCGGAATAGGATAATAAGTATTAAAAGAATTTATACCATCTAATAAGTTAACACACCATTTATTGACCCTGAGGCGGTACGAAGTTCGCCGGGCCAGCTAATATCCAATAAAAAGAAACGAAACTTGGAGCATTTTTTTCCCTACAACCGTACATTAATTACTATGAGTTTATCTATATATACGTATACGTACTTGACACATACATGGTAAGAGTTCTTTTCGTTATCCTCAACAATATACATTATGTTCATGACGTTATAAGTATATACGGGAAGATTAGGTATATTTCTTTCGTGTACGCTAACTTTTATCAGCTCTCTATATACTCGTAGAGCATACGAGGCTTGTTACCAGTAAGCTACTAAGGAGTTGATACGCAATGCCCCTTATATTGCAATTATACTTCGGTAACCAGTTTACATCAGGTGGGCTTCTGTATATCATTTTAGTGTATGATGAATCACATATTAAATATAATAGCTGCAGTTAGAAACTTGCTCGTTACTATATATACCATGTTCCAAATCTATCTATAACTTCACGCCAAATCTCTTGCGGGGTAGGCAGAGAGGACCGAGTGCCATAAATTCATGTTAAAGAATATGTTCCAAATATATGTAGCTTGAGGTAAATATTAATAGTTTGCATCGTAGCCCGTACCCGCAGTATTATATCTATTAACTAGCTGTTGCACGCGGCTTCACTTGCCCCATAGCTGAATGTTTATAGCCTATAAACCTTCCTCAAGAATTGGGTTATCAAATGCAAACATTTTTCAAATTCAACATGTAGCTCAAGACATTAACACGTTGAAACTGTTCCGCTTTATATATATCTAATAATTATGCTTAAGTAAATAAATAAATAATCTCGGACAAATTACACAACGCCACCTAGCCCCAAAGTAAGCGAAGCTTGTGTTATGGGTACTAGACAACTGATAAACATACGTAAATACATTTTCTTTTGTAAATACATACTTATTATACATAGAAAATACCCAGACCAATACAAACAGACATGTTCATGCACACAATGTTTGTCCTGTGTGGGAATCGAAACGAGCATTGGTGTCAAAGTAACGTAGTAGGTATATACAACAAAATTTGTGTTAACAGATTTATGTATGTATTTGTAACTACCACTTGCTCGGCGGTGAAGGTAAACATCGGCAGGAACCACACACGTTCAAGAATTCCCTGATGACTATGTCCATTGACTAGTACCGTTCATAGTACAAGTGACACAATTTTCTATCCTTATCAATTGCACTAGTAACGCTAATTTAGTATCAGTAGAACCAAAGAAAATAAAATTTTAAAGATAAAAACAATATGCATGCTTCGATTTCGAACATCCTTCGGACATGAAATGCGATGTGGCCGAGGAAAAGTATTATAATTTTTACAATATAATTTTAATACAATGTAATTACAATTACGGGGAATACCCCTGCTTGTAAGAGTACTAGAGATACAAAGTTGTGTCACTTGTACCATCAATGGTACTACTGACAATAAGGAAATGTCGTATTGGGAAAAACGTATGAACTAACCTAAGAAAGGTCTGGTATTCCTTCTGGGTTGTGTAGGTCTGACGGCGTCGCCTCATGTTAAATTCACTATTATATATATATATATTTCCAAATGCTTAAATTTAGATAGCGGACCCTTCCAGTCTTAATGATGAGATAACACTAGGAAGACGAAGGAGATATAGTGGTACCAAAGGTTTCTTTATCGCTAGACAGTACATACTACGCATTGCATTAAATTTAAATCCCTTTTATCTAGAGATAAACCAGTTTTAAAAGTCATCTTTTTTGCCATACGCAGTATTGTATATATTAATTATTATTAGGTTATTGTTATCAAATGTTTTATTTATCACTAGACAGTACACTTTGCATTCCATTAAATATAAATCCCTTTTATCGAGAGATATAAAAACCGGTTTTACATATTGTTTTGTCATGGTGGTTGGATTACCAAATTATCTGATATATACATATTCTATATCCTGTAAGTAATTTAAGTACTTGCAAATTTATCAAGCGTCCTGAACCTTATGTATTACAACCAAAAGACATCGTCGTCTGTCACCATTTGATTTAGCCGTGTAGATCTCAGGTAGCCGATGAATGCAAATATCACAAAACAGGTCATTATTGAAGAAGGGTAAGAGGAAGTAATGTCGGGTGGATATGACCATACTGCCTACTTGTTGCAAAGGACTTAATAACTTGAACGCTTGGAATACTAGGAGATGAAGTCTAATGAACATGAAGTGAGCTATACGCTCGTATGCTTCTCGATGAATATAAAACACCTACCAGGAATCAATTTTTACTGGTAGGAATAAATCCTACCAGTAAAGATGAATTACTATGTAGTATAACTGCACCGATGAAGAATCTTATCCATGTTCACTGTTAGGGCCCTTACTTTTTAATATATTCATTAATGATATATCGTCATGCTTCACGTATTCAAAAATTATCTTGTACGCAGATGACATGAAAATTTTATGTCCTATTAGGTCGGAGCAAGACTCACTTTGCCTGCAACAAGATCTATATAGATTCCAAGACTATTGCCGCGACAATAAATTAGACTTAAATGTTTCTAAGTGTTTTGTCTGCTCATTTACCCGTAAACCTACACCTTTTACCTTTATGTACACCCTTAATAATGACGTAATCACGCGAGTTACTAAAGTTAAAGATCTAGGCATCACGTTTGATTCAAAGTTATTGTTTGACGAACATATTGATAATATGATTGGAAAGGCATCCAAGGCTTTGGGATTTATGCTTCGTATCACGTCTGATTTTAGAAACATCAAAACGTTTAAAGTTCTATACTGTTCTCTGGTCCGCAGCCACCTCGAGTACGTTTCTCAAGTTTGGAACCCAAACTATCAGGTTTATATTTCACGTATTGAAAGCATTCAGAAAAGATTTCTGCGCTATCTGCAATTTAGAGCAAAAATATACATTAATGATTATCATGCCAGGTGTAAGAAATTTCATATTCTTCCTCTTTACGAACGAAGGAAAATTGCTGACCTATCGTTCCTTATGAGAATAGCAAATGGTTCAATGGATTGTGCAGAGTTATTGAATATGGTGTCACTACGTGTACCTTCCAGGTTAACACGTAAATCAGACACTCTTTCAATCCCGGCAGTGCAAAGCAACTACAGACAGAATTCATTTATGATAAGATCGTGTAGTTCATTTAACAACGTTAGTCGATTCTTGGATATCGACTTATTTAATACTAAAGACACGACATTAAAACGTGTAATGTGCGACTACTTCTGTAAATGATACTCGGCGATAGTTTGTATGTATATATGTGTATCTGAACATGTGAATGTGTTCATATAATTTTGTCATAATTCATATATCAATGATGAACCTGCACTTAATTACCGCCGTTCATGTGACTTTGTTAATGCATGCATGTGTTTTAATTATTTGTGAAAACTTGTAATTGGCCATTCATAGTTATAGTAACTCTAAACAATGTTATTTTGTTAGCTGTAAGTTTTCCATTAAAAATAAAATAAAATAAAATAAAAAATAAAATAAAATGTTGATCTGTGGATACAGAATCGCTAATAGTACTGGGGATGGTTGATCTATATAGCTATGAGTCTAAAGTGATTCCATGTCAATTGTTAGTACAGACTATGCAAACATCGTAAATAAATCCGCATTATTAAAAAAATTATGAAACTGAAAAAGTTACGATTGCTTATAACGCGAAAGTGAACGGACCGAGGAGCCAAAGAAGGCCAAGATTCGCTTACTATAACTAAATTGGTGATGCTTTATCAGAGAATTATGTCAGGAGCCTTAGAAATCGGCGAGCTTTCATGAAAAGAGCAATGAATGTCGAAGGTGCTATGGACATGTGTAATGACCGAGTCACTTGGCGCTTCGTTTTATCTGTTTACCCTCAAGGGGCTTGGTGTGAAAATACAGATAGGTGGATAGATTACCCAAAAAATGTGTTATTCAGTTAATTAACAATAACTAATACGGTAACTTTGCAAAATCTTTAGGCTTAAGTAGCGGACCCCGCCAATTTTAATAAAAAAAAAAGATAAAAATTCTTTATTTGCCATTGGGCCCTCGCGGGATTACGAATAATGGATTAGGAATAGGCATAACGTGAAGAAGAAGTCAATTAAATGCTAATTATTCAAATAATTATTAAACGGTGTGAACGGTAGAGCCATAC
The DNA here is from genome assembly GCA_947507595.1 of Pyralis farinalis. Classification (NCBI taxonomy): domain Eukaryota; kingdom Metazoa; phylum Arthropoda; class Insecta; order Lepidoptera; family Pyralidae; genus Pyralis; species Pyralis farinalis. Next base: position 15,407,580 of record OX382277.1, on the reverse strand, counting down.
AGTTAAAAGAAATACTTGATTTTTAATGACAGAGGATGACGGTTCTCTACACTCCTCAATAGTTTAACTGACCTTTCACTCCCAAGAACACGAGTACCTGCTATAGAGAATTGTTATTTGACAGTGTTTTTCTATATATCAGTAGTATTTCTTAATAAATTTCCCAGTACCCCTCCTTCACGTAAGCTTCGTTTGGTAGTCAGCAGGGTGCACCACACTTCTTCAAAATGGGCATCACACGGGTAATGTACTGGCATTACGTGTGGTCATAGGCTACCATAACAGACTATCAGGCCGTACGATTGTTTGTCACCGTATTGTATATATAATGTGATCTCTAAATAGATGGTCAGCCACTTATACCTCTATTTCTTCTTCTTCTTATGGTTGTCCCGTTACCTAATCCACAGAGAGTTGTTATTTGGATGTGATTTTCTGTGATCGGTACATCCCTAGACGGGCTGCATAGATGCGCCTCTCTTAAAATCATCATCAACTTCTCAGTGAGTATCAAGAAAGAGAGGTAGGGCGCATCAATGGAGTCCGTCGGGGAAGTAGCGTTGAATTAAAAAAAACGAGTGTGCTTTAGACCACACGACTGAAGTAAAACTTCTTTAGCTCCATGGTGTGATACAGACAATAGGCCTGCACTGTGTCTTAGATATACGAAACTTAACTCGCTATATATGAGAGAAAGAGATAAAGAAAATGAGTGCTCGCACCTCTCTCTCTTGCGCCGACAGTAATATATGAAACTTAACTTTCTATCTTACTAACTTATATCACCCTCTCAACTTCCGTTCGCCTCGCCCGATCACACTTTTCCTAACGCTCTCGTTACGCATTCACCAGCTTACTCCCCACGTCAAGCGTGCGTAAAGAAGTTTTACTTCTAAAATATATCTTATATCTGCCCACTTCTTTTTGTACCTGTATTATCTTATTTTTCTGGAGGTCTATTAGATTCATTGGACCGAATAAGCTCAGGTAATCAGGTTATTTTAACGAAGAGTTACCAGATTAACAGGAATAGCTAAAAACGGGCAACCCATTTTGCTGCAGTAGTAATGATTACATTTTTAGTAAATATCAAACAGTTGTAATGTATACAATAAAAAAAACCGGCCAACTGCATGTCGGGTCATGCACAGAATAGGGGTTTTTTTGACCTGACTATGTAGTTAGCCCCGAGTGGGCTGTTACTACGTCACCGGACTAAAGAGGCGGGTGTGGGTCGCCACAGCCAGTTGGCCTCTGTGCATTTGCTTCGCTTTGCTAAGATTGATGAAAACAAAACCACAGCGCGATGTAATTTGTGAACAGCGCCATCTAGTGTAAAATATCGGAACTAAAATTGTGGATGAAATTCAAATGAACTATGAAATTGCCTATGTATCGCAAGGCGGGGGTTCCACTACCTGGCCGTTTAAATTAGAAACTAGGAAGCAAAACGCTTAGTGCAGTTAAGTGTCATGTCATATTCTATGACATTTGTACGATATCATAAAAGGAAATCCATTTTTGGTTAGCCGCTGCTTAGCCGTGATAGTTTTCCTTTTAAATTCGCTATATGGACTACCATCATGATTTATTTACATTTCCAAATACATCAGTTTCGCTGGCAAGAGGGAGGGGAAGTGGAGGGACATTTGAATCTAACAAAAATTAACACTTTTAATATAAATAATTAGCAAATGGATCACTATATCTAAAAATGCTTCCCAAACCCTCGATATTTTTAAAACCTATCTAACGATTCATCCCGCCATGGGGCGGGAGCGAATAAAAAAAGCATCCCCACTTTACGTATAGGGGATGTACCACCAAACAAATATTTTTTCATGATTTTGTTATACCACTTCGCATAGTTAATATGTATATATATACCAACTTCAGCTTTCTAGTGTCAAGCGTCTCGGAGCTAGGCCGCGGACAGACGGACGGACATACAGGTGGACATAGCGAAAATATAAGGGTTCCTTGTCTACCGCGGAAGCCTAAAAACGATATAACCGTTATGAGTTCTTTTGAATTGAATTGAAACAATAGGCAAGTGATTCAATTACACTTTAGTACATACGAGTCTGAAACTGCCTCATTACGCATGTAACTAGTGCTTCGACTATAAAATCTTGACCAGTGTACATAATTTACTTGACCTCGGCTAATTCATCAACTTTAGCGGGGCGATATACAAGTATTTGGTGCTATATGTATATTGTGTAATACAGGGCATTGTTAGTATCTCGCAAGTATATTTTTTTATGAGTAAGAACTGTCGACAGACGTTATTTGAGCAACTTTTGGTTTGTGTTATATTTAAATACGGCTACTAAGAAGTACGGTTGATGATGAAGTGTTGGAACAAGTGGATGAGATTGTATATCTTGGATGCGCTTTCAGCAGGGATGGAACGTATACCGCAGATGTGGAATGACGAGTGGGTGCTGGGAATAGTGTGAATGGAGCGTTGGGAAAACTTCTTTGCAGTAAAAACCTGAACCAGAAGGCACAACTCGCTATACATAATGCAGTGCTGATCCCAACGCTAACTTATGGAAGGGAGAGCTGGGTATGGCAGAAAGAGCATGAAAGTAGAATAAACGCGGTCGAAATGCGAGCGCTGCGCAAAATTTGTGGCGTGAGGCTCATAGATCGTATTCGCAATGATGATGTTAGAAACAGAGTTAGTTGGTCTGACATGCTCCGTTGGTTCGGACATGTAGAAAAAATAGAGGAGGTAAGAATTACTAAATAGATATACAAGGCGAAAGTAGAAGGCTGTAGGAGCCGAGGAAGGCCAAGACTTACCTACCATGATCAAATTGATCGTGTTTTATCTTAGAAGAGCGATGGACGTTAAAGAAGCGAGTGAGGTGTGTAAGGAACGAGTGATGTGGCGCTCGATTCTGTCTGCCTACCCCGCAAGGAATTTGGCGTGAAGTTATAGATAGAATATTATGACTGTAATATTTTTGTTCCGTCCTCGCCTATTTATAATCTTTTCAAATACAGGTTGACTTAAGGAGATCCCTTGGAGGGATTAGTCTGCTTTTGTACATACTACTTAGGTATATTTTGTTGATGGTGGGAATTTTATTTAAGTTGTCTTTGGTCATGTCGTTTTAAAATTCGCACGCAAGCACGCTTCCACTGCGATAAAGTGTTATTGAAGAGAAAAGGAGTCATCATCAAGTCATGAAAAGGCAATACCTAAATAACCGTATATTATAACCGTATATTATACCCGTACTAAGAATCTATAGAAGAAAAGAAGACAAGTGTAAAGAAAGTGCAGGATTCTGATAGCGATGAATGGGTTGATGTTGCATCTTCAGATTCTGAAGTGGAAAAGTGAAACGGACAGTGAGGATAGTGGAGAAGATTCTGATGATGGAGAAAATTTGGAAAAGACGTGTGTTGAAACAAATAGGAAGCGAGTTTCTAATTTTGAAGAAGAAGAAAGAGATGGTGTGGTTGAAAATGATATTTTAGAAGATAAGAATAGAGGAGAATCAGTTGACAATTTTGATGAAGAGATTTTTGAAGACGGTATAGAAGAGGATAATAATGAAAGAGAGGTTTCAAGAGTAATCGACTATGGTTTACAAAGAAACGACTTGAGGAACAGAGTGGTTGAAGATTTAATTGATAGAGTAGCAATAAGAGACGAGGAATTTGAAGATGCTGTTGATATGGCTAATGAAGGAATTTGTAAACGTACTTTGCCGAAAAGAGATAAAAGACTTTTTAGAGAAAAAATAAATCCTGGGAAATTGTGGATAAAAAGAAGCGGGAAGCAGAAAAAATGATTACTAGTAAATGGATTTTTACATTAAAACCAGGTGGAAGATACAAGGCTAGATTAGTGGCCAGAGGCTTTTTACAAAAATACAACATAGAAAGATGTGTGATTTTACCTGAAGATAATTGCAACTTTGAGAGGGGAAGCTCAAATGGAGAAAATTTGAAATTGTTGTAAACTATTCGTTACTCGTATTAAGTTTTTTTTTTTGGATGGGGTTGGGAATTTTATTTAAGTTTCTTTAGTACTGTAGAGTAGGTAGGGATTATTATATGGGGTTTCAATGTATAGAAGAATGAGAAGTAGAGTAATATAAAATTCAGAGGGGATGTTGAAGGTGGGAATTTTATTTAAGTTGTCTTTGGTCATGTCGTTTTAAAATTCGTTCAATATGCGAGTGACAGGAAAAATGATGCTGTTTTGTTAATATATGAAATGAATATGGTTTATGTAGTGTTTTTCGGAAGATTTTATAATAAATAATTATTAATGGGTTTTTATGTGTTTAACGTAAAATTTAAAAATAAAAACAAGATATTTTATTTTTATTGTTTTTAAATAAGCTCCTAATTTTGTACAATAAAGATATTACATATGTGCGTACTTTTATTATATCACCAACTTCGAAATTACCATAGGTATTATTTATTTCGTATAAATAAAATGTTTGAGTAATAACTGTCTAGGCATATATAATATAATGTAAACCTACATTAAGTTATTTAGATGACAGTGAGAATAGCATCAAAATCAGTTTTAAATAACGTAGGGAGGCAAACAAGTATGCGGCCCACCTGATGTAATGGAAAGACGTTAAATATGAAATATTTTGAAATCACATGAAATGGGAAATATGCTTGTACGTAGGTCACACTATAAGTTTTGCGTAACTTAAAAAAACAACATGTTATAACCAAAATATTATGTTTATTGCTTTTCAAAATACTCTCCTTTACATTTTAAATATTTTTTCGTGCGATCGAACCATTTTTTAAAACAGGAGGACCACAGATCTGAAGGCATGTTTTCTACGTGGTGATTGAACGCTATCACTGCCTCTTCGAAGTTGGTAAAAGTGAAATCTCTCATCAAATCTTTGATTTTGGGGAAAATACAGAAATCACAGGGTGCTAGGTCGGGGCTATGCGCAGGATGGGTAACGAGTTGTACTTTTTCGGAAGTTAAAAATGACTTTGTTTTGTTGGCCGTGTGTGAAGAAGCGTTGTCATGATGTAGAAGAACGCGGCTTTTTGGTCGTCTTTCGCGAACTTTTTCTAACATCCTGGGTAAACAAATGGTAGAATACCACTCGGCATTAACACTCTTTTGATCTTCAAGTGGAATTGTGCAGATGGGACCCGTAGCTGAGAAAAAAAACGCGATCATTTTTTTACCAACGTTTCTCGCCTGCCTCACTTTTGTTGGCCTGTTCTCATTTTCAAACACCCATTCACAAGATTGCTGTTTTTTTTCGGGTTCAAAACAATAAATCCACGTTTCGTCTCCTGTGACAATGTCATAAACAGCATTAGAATGTCCGTGGTCGTACTTCAGGTCGCATCTGTGAACACCATTCCACGCGAGCCCGCTTCTGCTCCGCTATCAGTTCATGAGGGATCCAACGACAACAAAGTTTCCGAATTTTCAATTCTTCGTGTAAAATTTTCTGAATTTGGCTCATACCAATCTCCAATAGTTCTCGAATTGTCTCATAGGTAATCCGCGGGTTTTCTCCAATTAGCCGCTTAACAGTAGCCACGTTATTTACGTTGACAGCAGTTGAAGGCCGCCCTTCACGAAATTCGTCATGTAAAGAAACTCGATCTCTCTCAAATTCAGCAAACCATCGCCTCACGGTGCTTAAAGAAGGTGCTTCTCTCCCAAAAACATTTTGAAGACGAGCAGCAAAGTCTTGCGGAGAGAGAGAACTTTTAAAATCATGAAAATCATCGCTCTAAAATCTTTTCGACTCAATTCCATTTTCGTTGCGTACGTAGAATTTTGATGTGTGATAAAAAACAATTGACAAATTCCCGCCAATTGTTTTTTTTTATTACTAAGTAGGTTGCAACGTTTCAAAAAAATATAACATTCGAAATTCAAATAGTTCCGATTAGCTAGAAGTGCAAAACTTTTAGTGTGCCCCATGTATATATGTCTGCACCAAATGACTTACAGAGAACCGATGAAACGTTTTTTGCGTACTAACTCTGCTCACCGCTACGGGTCGGGAGGTAAAGTAGAACGCGCAGCTTTTATTGGTTACTTCACGGTTAAACACGCGTCACTTATCGGCTTATTGGTTAAAATATCGCCCCATTGGTCAGTAGTCACCGAGACATTTAGCCGCTGATACACTACGTTTTTGCCTTTTATGCTCTTTCAAGTGGTTTATTGGTTTGTTGTATCTACATTGCAAAGTTGTGTTAAATTATTATTATACTGTAGGTAGCCACATACAATTATTTGTGTTTATGACTTTACCCATTGTTTTCACGACTTTTATTTATTTACAGAATACAGAAATAGAAGTACGAGTAATTTGATGTCCATTGTGCATCTATTTAACCTATGTCCATACTTATATTCGACGTTAATCATTAAGACGTTAATATAATCAATCTATTTACTTACATGCAATAGATAAACCCCACATTAGTTAAATCATCGTAGACTACTTGTACTTGCATAAAGTTCAAAGTTCAAAAAATCTAATTCTTTACGTCACCTTTGAGCTTCTTGGCACTTGGACACGTCTTACATTATTTTATATTGTTATTGGTGTGTCATCATGTTTATACTTGCCTTCTTTAACCCTTCGAAACCCGGGTGGTCGTATACGACCGCGAAATGTATGGGAAAACGTATATAACGGGTTCTGACTGCTCAATTTGTCATCTTTACGTAATGGACCATTGATAAAAAAAAATAGGTGCTTCTAAGTGTCCTAATCTCTGCGTAGGTACAGCCTGTCCTGTATGTATATATATGTATGCAGTGGTCAATGTTGGCAGTGACTGTGCTTCTGACGTGTTATATTATATACTGGACAGGTTCTCTCATATAAATTACAGCTAATTTAGCGTGCCAATTTGAAGCGCCGTTTGCGCATGCTTGGGAACTAATTTTAGCGATATGGCCACTAGTGCAATAGAGGTCAGGGATATTCCTTGGGCGCTCGATTAATATTTTGACACCGAAGGCTACACACAAAAAATTGACAACAGTCAGATCAGTGGTCACTGACCTGTGTTGACTCACAGCATCATTGTCAATAAAATGTTCATTGATTCTTTGATAAACCTTTTTGACAAGACTATTTTAATCCGATTCTTGATCTCTTTTCAAGCAAGACAATAACTGTTTCAGGCAATTTATTATAGTATATCGAATACAATTTACAATGCATCGCCGATTTATCGTTGTAGAGGCGCTAATTGAGAGCTTAACATTTTACTAGTATACATATCGTGTTCAAAATATACTGAGAGGTAAATCGAATCATTTATGCCTTTAAAAAGTTCTCTTAATGATGTGACGGAACCTATGTTGTACACTGCAGAAATGACACTCTTTTCTAAAATAAATATCTTTCAATGACTAGAGTTGTTCCGCACAACAAGTAGAGCCAATTATACGTCACTCAATTTATCATTTGTATAGTTTTTCCAATATGCAATAGGACTAAATCTGACCGCAAGTGTCACCTGATTTGCTCTCCACTGTCTAAATTATTATACATTTGAATTATATTGTAAATACCATTCAATCAACAACTTTTAGTAACACGTTATTATTACCTCTGTTATCTATTAACAATAACGCCTAACTATTTATCTACCAATCCATTGCTCTTATTTACCAGTTATGTTCTTATTATTTTTAATGCTATCCAATATACCTACTAAAGATACACGGATGACATAATAATAAAAACTGCTTGTGGGTGTATAGGTGCATTATCAGTAGTGACGTCAATAAATACTTAACTAACGTAACTTAATAACTGATACTATTCCAGTGGGTGTGTTGTTCTACATCGTTATCGCTCTCGACGACTTCCATTGTACGCGAATATAATATATAAGACGTAGTGTTTAAAAGTTATCTTTGTATTTAAGTCCAATTAAAATCGGCTGCGTTAGCGTTGTTAAGGTTCTACGTATATCCCCCACTGTGTTTTGATTCGCGGTCATACGCCGCGATACTGCGTTAATGAACGTACGTCTCACACCGCGAAAAACGGGGAGAATTTTCAACCTCTTTTCTAAAAAAAGATCTATAGAAATGTATTCCCTCGCTGAAGTTACTCTTGCTTTCGTAGTTCTCTACCTTTTCTCCTTCCTTTTTGAAGTTGTTTCGGGATTAATAGTGTAAAAATGTAATGTAGTATTAAAAAATCTATAAAAATGTGATATAATTATTTTAATTCATAGATATCATAAGTATAATTTTATTAGTCACGTTATCAATGCAATTTTATGTTAAGTATTATTTATTTAATGGTTATAATAGAATCCTGCCTACAAGACATTAACTGACTCAACACAATCTGGTAAGTTTAATTATTTTTCCTTAAAATTTATTTTAATAAGACTTTTATATTAATTAATTTTTTTTATATTAAATTACTAAAAATACGCGCTGTATTGAACTGAATTGGTGTGAATTATAATTTGGTGACTGACAGCGCCATCTACTAGATTTTTATAAAAGCAGGACAAAAGTCACGGTAAATCGCAACGTACGCAGTATGTACCTGTTTTTAATTCATTCAAAGGATCAAAGTCCAAAAGTATTATTTCCTTCGATTGTGAACTGAGTATCGGGGTGGCAGAATAATAAATATTACTACACAAGTTAATATTCGAGAGTACTTTTAATTTTTATTGTTTTAATAATAAATGCATTTGTATCATATTCGTGACAATAAATTGGATCTAGCTTTCGGGTTAATTTTAATTAACTACAGTTGTACTAGACAATGTTAGTGCACTTTTTAACTTTATATACATGGTAACTTTTAACAAAATTGTCAATGTCAAACAAAAAATAAAACAGCTGTTTCAACTTCGGTACTGTACTAATAATTTCGTTTAGAAAAATAGTATTTTATGAATTAAAATGAGGTTTATTAAAGCAATTAGTGGAGTACAGAACATTTGCAAACACATGATTTGCAAACGGACTCACAGTTCAAGTGCTGGGAAGAAATGGCAGAGTGTTGTAGGTCTGGAAGTTCACGCTCAATTAAACACTGAATCTAAGTTGTTTTCTGGCGCCGAGAATAGTTTCGGTGGTGTTGCGAATAACTGTGTGGCTTTATTCGATGCTGCTATACCTGGGACACTGCCCGTCTTGAATAGAAAATGTGTAGAGTTAGGTATAATCACAGCCCTTGCGTTATCGTGCAAAGTGAACGAAGTATCTACTTTTGATAGAAAACATTATTTCTACGCGGATTTGCCGGCGGGCTATCAGATCACGCAACAAAGGGCACCATTAGCTACCGAGGGCGTTATACATTTTCAGGTATTTTAATTTATGATATCTTGATAAATGCGCTATGGAGATTCCCTTAACGTATTGGAGAGTCTCGGTAAACCGATATTTTCTCCGATTTAGATGAGAGCTATCTAAATAAATCATTATACTGGTTTCAACAAGATTGAAGAGATTCTTAACCACTGTTTACAATTGAAGTTTTATTGTCCACAGGTATTTACTCCAGGAATTCATAAAAAGCCATACAAGAAAAGTTCCAAAATTAAACAAATTCAGCTAGAACAGGATAGTGGTAAATCATTGCATGATGCAGAACTCAAGCGCAGTCTCATTGACCTAAACAGGGCGGGAGCGCCACTCATAGAAGTTGTATTTGAACCAGATTTAGAAGTGAGTCATAAAAATAAAATCTTTGTTAAGCAATTGCATGTTTTGGCCCATTGTTTGCCAAAATTTCATTTTTAAATTGTTTATTTATATTCATGTAAATATGTATTATCAGCTCAACATACTATCTAATACATACATTCAGGCGACCTTACCATAAACAGCAGGTCGTCAGTTGAACATTGCGGCAGGACAAGCAAAGGGCTCGCAATTATCTGCTCAAATGCTGCACGAATTAGGTTGAGTGTCTGTAACTTCATGTGCACCTGAGGGTCACGCACATATCATTGCAGGAATGATTAGTTCTGTTTCAAAATACATAAAACATGCCTCATCCTCCTCCTCCTGGTTTTATGTACCAGACCTTCACTAAATATTGTATGTCACCACTGCATATAATGGGAAATTTACAGTTGTTGAAGTGGGGATGTCCCAACTACGAAAATTATAATAAAATCCTCACTTGTCTTCGTTGGAGATAGACCACCAGCATGATCAGTGCAAAGTGACTAACTTAACCTATGAACGTTTGCAACATAAGGTGAATTGTGAATTGCTTGCGTTTCGCCCAACTGTTTACATTATAATTTTTCATCAACACCCTAATGATATTATTCACAGTAACAATATGTGTCCAGAAAATTCTTTTGCTGAGGTTTATTGCCATCTGCTATTGAGCTCCGGGTACTTGGGATCTATTTAGAAAAATACATATAAAAATTTCATTTCATTAAATCATGAAAGTGCGACAATAGATGAACAAAATGTGAAATGTGTTAGGAATTTTATTAAATGACATAAAATTCTGGGGACGTAATACAAGCACATGTGCCATAGTTGTTTCAAATGGCATAGGTTTACAAAAAAGTTTACAAATATCACATTAAAATTTTTGTTATGAAATTTCAACTTATCTGCATCATTTCTTATACTACATTATTATGTTTAGATAGGTAAATTTGTATTTGGCATAAAATAGATCTGCTTTTTTTTTGATGCCAGGTACTCAGTTACTTATTCTGTGGTATTGATTACTTCTTTCAGGATGGCGAGGAGGCAGCAGCTTTAATCAAAGAGCTGGTGTTAATTGTGCAACGCCTCGGTGCATGTACAGGTCGTATGGAAGAAGGGGCACTGCGAGTTGATGCCAATGTGTCGCTACGGCGCCCTGGAAATCCTTTGTCGACAAGAACAGAGGTATTATGCATTTTCTGTTAATATTTATCGCTAAAAATTGCCTGCAACTTTCTTCACATAATCATAGAAGTTTCCAAGAGTCACATGTCACTGGCAGTGTTATTAGTGGATTTACTATCTATATCTTCGCACCAAGCTCCATGTGAGGTAGGCAGAGAGTACTGCAATGACTCGGATGTATGACATACCATATGACTTTGCCCTTAATCATGTCTGCTGCTATCAGCTTGATAAGTTAATAATTTTATCATTAATTAACACTAATCACGAGGGCTGCTTGTGGTGATTTTATCTTTTGACCATTAAAGAAATTACATAATACTCATACAAATTAAATAATGTGGATTGATGGATAATGTATAGATGTGATCTACAACAAAAAATACCCTTTGTTTTTTAGGCGACAGTGAAACTAACTCATAATAATATAATTTTCCTTACCTACTCATATATACATAACAAATCGCTTTGTATAAATTCTTTCTTTCCCTAATGCTTAAATATTGTTCATGAACTATATTGAGCAGTTTCTAGATACTTCTTCTGTGATGTGTACACAATGAATCAAACTGAAAATGGTTGTTTAGGCTTCTGTATCGATAGTAGAGCTGTGTTGCATCACTATTTAAAGATAATGTTCCACGTCTATATAAAACACGAATTTACTTTCGACTCCGCACCCATTTTATTATTTGGTAAAAAAAACATTGTTTTTAGATCAAAAACATCGGTTCAGTACGCGGCGTGGCTGGTGCCATCAAATATGAGATCGACCGCCAAAAACATATCCTGGAAGCCGGCGGGACCATCTTGAACGAGACACGCGCCTGGGATGCTGTCAACAGAATCACTGTGTCCATGCGAGACAAAGAAGTCGTGCAGGACTATAGGTAATTTAAAACAATTGATTGACTATCTTAACAATATACAGTACAAGAATCTAAGAAACTTTCCACGCAGGTTGTTTAGAAACCTTCTTAATAAAAGCATTATTTTCAACATAACTTTAAGGTTCAACAAACAAACAGATCAGTATACAGTGAAGGTAGGATTCGCCAGGTAGAAAAAAATTCAATAAATAAGTAGATACTTAATACATATAATGTTCATACAATAAAATAATACATGTAACACAACTGCATGTTTACAATATGTAAGTTAGAAGAAAAAGGAGTTATTTAGTCGCGAAATAAACAAACGCCTCCTTCATTTATTTAATCTATACGTATCTATATCTTAATACTCGTAATATTTACAAGAAGAAACTGGGTTTAAGGATTAATATAGTAGATTAGCCACCCGCCCGACTTCACACGGGTGATCCAATCGCTACTACGCTTCACAGGATTACCCGCTTGGCTAATCTGAAGATTCCTTGAAATTTTCATCAAAAACGGTCCAGCCGTTTTGAGGTCCATAGGGAACATACATAAAATCAAATTTTATGTATGAGGATGTTAAATATATTCCGTGAAGATATCTGAGGAAGTAACCATTCTCATAAGATTAATTCTTCTGCCTGAAATACGAGAACAATCTTAAATTTTCAAAATATATAAAGAAGAAATCACTTTTTATAGTCCTTTTGCGTCTGATGTTAACACTGGTATCTAATATTTAACAACAATTATTTTATATATTTTTTAACAACTTCGGGAAGCAAAACTTTTATAATTGGTTACCGCAGGCCATTGAATGTTGTAATTTGTGCAAGATGATGATATACGGTCAGATGAAGATGATAAATAGTGATAGGGATACTACATATATGTATACATTACTTTTTAGACGCACTATTTTGCTAACCCACCTACTAATGAAAAATTATCTATTTCAGATATATGCCAGAACCGAATCTCCCACCTTTAAGAGTGAATTTAACAACTAAGCAAGACTCTCAGGATGTCCTAAGTGTTTTACTCATAAAAGAAAAGATACCAGAACTGCCCGAAGACTCTCGAAGGCACCTCGTGCAACACTTCCAACTGCGACCTGATACGGCAATACAACTCGTGAATGAACCAATATTACTGCAATATTTTACAGAACTAACTTCACAAAATAGTAGGAATCCATCTAAAATTGCTAATTTACTAGTTAACGATTTACTTACGGTTCTGAATAAAAGGAAAGTTAATGTTGAAGACTGCCCTGTAACACATACACAACTTCAAGAACTTATTGATTTACTTTTGAATAATGACATAAATCTGGAGGTATGTCGACAAGTACTGGATGAGCTAGTAGATGCGTCAGACTCTACCTTGTCTCCTTCAAAAATAGTTAAACAAAAATGCTTATCTCTAGTATCAGATGAAAAGGAAATAGCCAAACTATGCATGCAAGTTATAGAGGATAATCCTAAATTAGTTAAACAATATAAAGACGGGAAAACAAAGGTGTTCAATGCGTTTTTGGGTATATTGGTAAAGAATTCTCAGAGTAAGTTAGATATGTCCTTAGCTTCAAAAATAATGGAGGACTTATTGAAAAAGTGATAATATAGGTTAGGAGAAATAAATGTTTGAAATAATTATGTTTTTGATTTTAACTTCTAACATTATTAAATGCCACAGATTTTATCTTTTGAAATACTAACATTTGAAAGTATTGAATGTTAGTGACCTTCCGAATACACGGGACAGCGATGAGGTATTTTATTATTTATTTATTTATTGGAAGACCAACAGCTGTATTAACATATATATACATATGTAGCAAAAGAGAGCCAATTACAGGTCCACACAAATATATTTTTATGTAGATTATAGCTATAATACGTATAAAGTAATAATAAATATGAATAATAAATAAAAAAAAAAAAAAAATATGAGCGTCACCTTAGCTTAATATTATGAAAGTTATGTGTGTGTAGCAATTAACGTACAGCATAACATTGATTTGCAGAAATGTTGTGTTCACCTGTAATTGGGTTGCATGCTAGAATAAATTAGAATATATTTTTATTTTGTTATTGTAAACATGTAACCTGTTGGTGTACCAAATAAATAAATAAAAAAAAAAATAAAAAAAAAGTGATGGGTAGCATTTTAGCTAGTTAGCAGCTAGCGAATAGGGGTTCGGACCTTTCAAAATGTGATTCAGATTAATAATAATAGATATTCATCGCCATAATTGCTTAACCCTTTTTCAATGATGCGCGTTACAAACAGACTGACAGAGAACAGTGACAGAAGAAGTGTAATACAAATGTCAGTATAAACTTGTCCCCAATTTACCGTTCTAGGAATGTTCTTTGCCACCGTTGTATGTATGGCTTGAACGATAGATCAAAATTTATAAAATCTCTTATTATTGAAAGATGAGTTTTGAATGGCAACTTTTACTACGGTATTAATTGCAAAATCGAAAAAAAAAATTCTAGTTTTCGAGAGATCATTATGAATATATAATAATATAACTAGGGGAGCTGGGCCTGGAGCGCATTGGCAGAGCTGCTTTTGCACAATAAGTAAATAACAGCAAGCTGCCTAAGCAGAGCTGCTAACCCTAACCCTAAACCCGCTTTGTTGTAGCGGCACACATCTGTTGACCCTAGACGGCGATAGTGATCGTGTTGTTGTTTTTCAGTGCTCGCCATACGCGCTCCAATTGACTTTGTATTGGAACGGTTTTTGGGGCGATAACATCACTTATCGATATCCTTTATTCAGCTAATCGAAATTTAATCTATTTTAAGGGAATCTACAATACTTAAGGTATTCACGTCGAACAATCAGCTCTCTAGCTTCAAAACTGAAGGAGTACTACGTATACCTAACAGTCGAAAACAGCAAAACTGCAAAAAAGACATTTTTTTGTTATATGGCTTCGCTGGCTAGCGCAGCTCTGCAGTAAATAAGTACCTATAAGTAGGTACCTATATGAATATTTAATCAAATTGTCGTATTTTAACATTTTTTTTCTAAACAAATATCGTTTTTGTACTAGTACAATCGTTAATCTTTATTACGTAACAATCTGGGTAGGTACGTGCACTTGTGCATTTTTCCAGCAACGAACTTACGAAATCAAAGTGATAAAATAATTCGATGGGCTAGATAAGTTTCTAATCACAGCGTATTGCAATATGTTACAGAAATGTTGTGCCTAATAAATGTAATGTACCTATATAATAGATAGAATCGACGATAAAATACATTATATTTGCACAACAGAAAGAAAAAAATACGAAATATATTCAGAAAACGGAAAGAGAGCGAAGTGTGTAGTTAAGGACCGCGTTTTGTGGTGCTCGATTCCCTCTGCCTTCCCTGCATGGGCCCTGGCGTGAAAGAATTAAAAAAACGGGTTGCACTCTGGGAGTGCCGGCAGAAGTGAAAATTTGAACATTAACGTTGTGCATTTTTGAATATTTTGGAATGGTTAGGGAAACATTTTGCACGAATTGCTTTATTTATCAGTATAAAAGTACTATCATGTATGTGGTAAAATACAATATTCATTTATTGCGCTATCGTACACAAACATGACAATTTATATTACATTAAAAATTTAACACTTCAGAACTATTACAATTATTTTACATTAAAAAGTTTATCTCTCAGAAAAATCAACTTTCATCCATAATTTCAACGTCTGTTTCACCATCATCATTACCAGCATCATCATCGCCAGTCTCTAAAACACAAACACATACGCACACTCGCGCAAGCGCCCTGCGCCGCTTAACCAAACAGCGATGTTGATAAACTACGGTGAACGAAACGCGTAAGTGTCAAGAATTTCATGGCGCTTACAACGTTTTGGTCACGAGAAAATAATGCCCTATGAACGATGTAGCGCTTCATGTTTTAATTGTTTAATTAGAGGTAACTAATGTTTTAGCGCTGCAGCGAACTTAAGTTCTAATTCTCACCAAAATCTTACGGCAAACCGCAGCCAAATAACAACTCCCTAGAAGTGAGGTCACCAGTAAGCTCCTAAGGAGTTGCTGTGTAAGCAACAGAGGAGGCATCGTGCGAGTGATACTTAATATATTGCAGGCGTTAATAGGCTACGGTACCCGCTTTACATCAATGTTAAAGATGTAAGTGAGGTGTGTAAGGACCAAATCATGTAGCACTCGGTCTTTCTGTGAGGCCCGCGTGGTTGAATTCCGCCATGCCCGCTACGGCGCCAAGTATATAATGGGCCTCAAGGCGTCAATAGGCTACGCTAATTGCTTGATATTAGGTAAGCAGTATGCTTGCATGCCTCCCGACGTTGTATAAAAAAAAATGTGGAAATTCGCAATGTGTTAATCCGTTGGATATGGTCAGATGACCTTAAAACCCCACCGGAACTTGGAAGCAGACAGCGACGATATGATGAAAAACATTAGAAAAGAAGCCTATAACCAGCAATGTCTGTGCTTACTGCTGGATATGATGCCAAATTTAATCATTTCCCTGTCCATATATAGAACATAGAGGCTAGCGTAAGTATTAATTTATCTGTACATACGTGCCTGTTTTCTGATATATTTTATGGATGGTCACGATTCTTGCGTTGTGGTCAATAAATTCTCTTGACCCACTATCGGTCGAAGGTCCTACATTGGCTAATTCAGTACTAGGATAAAGATAAACATGTTAATTATTTATTCATGCACGTAGCATTTTTTTTTCGTATCTGATTCAGTCGATGCCGTATTAAACCATCTATTCCATTTACCATTTTGACCCTAAGGATTAAAATTTAACATCGATGTATGATTTGACTAATGTAAATAATCCACTCATACATATCACACAGTCACACAGTTTCGTGGTCTAAATGACTGTGTGAATGTTAGAAGTTAGAAGGGTGAGCCAGGCAGTGGAATTATCAGTTCATTACTATGATAGAGCTTACACTTACAATTTGATTTGAAAAACCCACTAAACCCTTTTCACCTTTCTCTTCATGTTGACCACGAAATCCATTTCTTCCTTTGACTCCCTTAGTTAATATAGTATAATATTCTCTGTCTGAATGCAGACACTAGTCACAATTATGATTGATGATTGTATCAAGAAAGGCAAGCAGATAGAAGGACTACGTAGAATTAGTAATAGGGTCCCATTGGCACCTTGTATCAACCGCCGTCAATATGACTAGCCAGGAGAATTTTCATCGTTTCAAGTCTTCATCATGAAGAGTCAGAATCTGGCTAGAGAATTTAATTTCTCGAACTTTATTTAAGAAAGTGTTTGTGTCTACTTCGCACAGTGTACTCGTGCTAGTTATTATTTATAAATAATTAATTAAAACACAAATTTATTCAAAAAATAATGACGTGTCTAAAAATTCGCGAACAGTATAAAAAAATCCAATGGGGAATAAAGGATTTTTATTCTTATATTTTATCTCTCTCTCTTTTTGTCCACACCCATAATACTGGGCCAGAAAACTGAATAAGTTTTAAAGTTACAGTTGGATCTCTTCAAGAGCTAAAACATAGGAAGCAGTCGTACGTAACTTTCGGCCTGTATATAAGTATAATGTGTCTTGGTCAGTTAAGGCGGTAGTCACTTTCGATGCCAAGGCTGTTGACTATTAAGAGAACTGAGACGTCCCTAATGCGACTCCTATCGGTTATGATGAACTCGATCTGGTTCCTTACCTAATCCTACTTGACGAATATATAGTTAGGGCTGATCCTAGCGTTATTTCTTTTTTTACTACCATAATTGCTTTCCTTGTAAGAATAGATTGGTAGGTACATCTATATTGTATAAATCTGAAAATCTGGAGCTACCAGTCCAGATTTGTCAACTAAACGAATATATTTGTTTACAAATCAATCAATAAGAAATGTTTGTAGCAGCTCTAGAAACGTCAACATTTAGAATTCATTGCTTAATTGATATGCACAACAGGTGAAGGCTCTTTGTTGACAGCGTACACGCGCCCCGAATATTGTAAACAACAGGGTTGTCTAACACTTAAAATTTTCTGTGTGCACGAATAATCGACTTTGCCTTTGCTACGTATGCATTGGTCCGCCGTACTGTGTCATTATCTTCTTCTTCTTAGTGTTACCCCCTTTTCCGTTTGGATTGGCGTGGTCCGCTACCAAAGCCTAAGAATTTGGCGAAGATAGAGCGACTGCTGTAAAACCTCCACAACCCCGAGGGAAAACCAGACCTTACTTACGTAAGGTGCCCCTTGTACTGCCGAGGAAGTGATAATAAAAAATATGAATATAAACCCGACAACATGATACTACAATAGTGGTACTTGGGCAATAGGCCGGTACCAGGTAGTATACTAAAAAAAGCAACGACTGTAAATGTAATAACGATTTAAAATTATGACCTATTATGTGCTGGTATTAGACTATTATAACAACTAGCACCTTGGCCTTACAAAACTTAAAACACAAAATGACACTTGAACACTTTATGTAGTCTACCAATCATGGCCAAGTTATGTCGTGCATTTTAACAAGATAAACAATATATCAGGTGCTATCTAAGAGACACCATACATTGAGTCTTTCAAGTTTCTCTCACTCACAGCTATGTAGAAAATCGACTCAACAAGCAAGCAAGGCAAGTGCCTACGTCATGGAGGAAATAACTTATGGAGAACTGATACAACCGATTTAGCCTAGTAACTCAATTCACCGCCTTGGGGTAAAGTAGAACGCACAGCTTTCATTGGTAAGTTTTCGGATTAACATTGCGTCACTTATCTGTTTATTGGTTAAAATATCATCCGATTGGTCAGTAGACTTGAATCACTGAGATATTGAGGCGCTAAAACACAATGTTTTTAGGAGCGACGGTGCCTTCATGCACAGTCAAGTGGTTTATTGGTTTACATAATATTTCATTTAATAAAATGTTAATCTCACTTCAGTTTTCCAACTATGTTAGTATTTCTTAAATAGCATCGTCTAAAAATTACGTATTCAATACTAGAAACGTTTAAATGTCTATATGTATTTGTAGAAATAAGCAAATTGTAAACGTGCTATGCATATTTACGGTGTTCACCGCTTATCATAATGCGAATAATACACACAAACAATACCTACGTAGTTTCCCATATGAGTAGGTATATTCTCTTGGTTATTTGGAATATAAATATCAAGACAACTCAAGTTAGTTAATTTAGGAGTCTATAGCGAACTGACACATGCGTATGCCATGTCTGAATATAGTTTAGTAATTTACCCTTCAATTAAGTGATTTACCTACTTTTTTTAGTAGATGAGACGCGATGCATCTACACATACATCCCGTATGGTAACGTATAAATAACACCTTGGTGTTTGACACAACGAGTCGGAAACAAACAAACATACTATGCATGCTTGCGTATAATTAGTATCGTTCACGCATTGCCAGATTCGCTTCTGACACATAAACTCCCCATGAGGACACGAGGTAAACTCATTCCCTGGCATGAATATGAGAACCGTCAAGGAGTTGTTATTTGTCTGCAGTCTTTTGTGTGGTAGAGACAATTCTTCAGTCGGTATGTTTCTATCATTCTTTCGCCTGTCCCATTTGTTAATTACCAGGATGAACCACATCCAAGTGAGGTTATTTTGATAGCTACATCCGCCTCATAATGCATCCGCGTCTACATGCTATGTGCATACTAATTATCAGAATGGTTATATAATATATTTCATCAGAAAGCTAGCATCAGCTAAAGATAAAAGCTAAGCAAAAAAGCAGCCCAGGTTTTATTTATGATCTTAACTATAAATACGCAGAAATTTATAGAAACGAGTGGAATATAAGTTCGAGTACATTGCTTATATGTAATGTAACCGTTATTATAGTAGTAGATGCATGTATTTACTAAAGTTATTAAAGTAGCAACAATTAAAGTTGCGTCTCATGACAGCCCTCATTATACGGCCGACATAACAAATCAACAGACAAATGCCACTACTCACGTATAATTGCATAAGAGGCTTCGCCACCATAGAACGTGCTATTGGATTCAACCATTGCTACTCAGAGCAACAGTGACACTAACCGATTACAATGTGGTCTAATTTAATTGTTATCATATCTATTTTGACTACAATTGCGACAGAAAATATAGGTCATGGTCTAGATAGAACTATGAGTGAAGGAGTAAAAAGCCTAGGCTATAAAATAGTTTACGGTGATGAAGATCTGACTATAATCAATGAAGTAGTCGATGATATGGAAAAGAACATGCTGAATAAGAAAGTCAACGTGAACAACGCTCTGCCGCCGCTACCTGCTGAGGATGTGAAGTGCTTGATGTCCGTCAACCGATATTGCTCTAATACTATGGGACAAATTAAAGGTATTGACTTAGTCTATTTTTGTACAGGTAAACGTCTAAGAAAAAGGCGACTACGTTATGCTCTCTTTTATCATATTTAATTTTTGTGCAGGTGTAATTATCGAAGCTATAAAAAATGACTGTGCAAAATGTACCACTAAACAAAAGGAGGACGCAGGGAAAGTGGTTGCTTCAATGATGGCTCATGATCCAGTAGCCTGGAAACTTTTTCTGACCAGGTACGATGGATTGAAGAAAATTCAGAGGATAATGGGATAAATGCACTCTATTGAGTACATTTTATGTAGATAATGAGTTATAATACGTAATAAGAAATGTCACATATTTAATTGTATAGAATATTTTATCTGTTTGTAGATCGGCACTAGAAATAAAACCTGAAAAAGAAAAGTCTGAACGACCTATCGAACAAGGATCATCAAAATTTAGATTTGTTGGTGAACCAGAAGAATTAATTAGTTCCAAAAACAGATATACATTTCCTGGTGTTAAAGTTAGAGTAAAGCGATATGCAATTGAGAAAAGCTAAGTTATTGTTAATCATTAGGGTATATAATTCGTTAGACAGATAGATAGTAGTAGTATAAGATATATTTCGATTATTTGTATTTTGGAACACACACGTATAACTTAAGAATTGCTTTAAATTTATTTTAAAAATAAACAGGATCTCAATACCAGACGTTCTTCCTTGTGTGTGTATGTTACACGACTTCTTCGATAATTGTGAACCAATACTGAAAATTATTTTATATTAGAAAGCTCATAGCGTTCGATTACTCCCATAGAGTATATATTAGTGAAGTTGCATCATGAAATTTGGTGTTCGGTGAAGCTGCGCAAATACCGATTTCATTGAAGTCGTTAGATTAATTTCATTAAGCCGTTATAACTACATATGTACTATTTGTGTGAACGATTGTAATAGTTGGGTAAGAAGTGTTGTATTAAATAAAAAAACAAATGATGCAAGTAATTTCAATGAGCGACTTCCGTGTAATTTTATTATTAATATCATTTTGTTTCATTGTAAATAAAGGTTATTTCTAGTCTTTATTGGAATTCTTATTACCATTTCCCTCTTCAGTTTCTTTACTTGATTTTTGTACATCGGCTTGTTTCCTTTCTAAATACTTTGTTTTATAACTACCATCCGAATTGTACCTGTAAAGAGACATTTCAGAAAATAATAATTATTATTATGTCAAACTAAGATTCAGAAAGCCATTGCGCTCGATAAAGCTTATATGTATGAACATATAAATTTGTGAATCCCTATTGTTGTCAATTTGCTGTCAACTCTCTCGTTCTCTAAGACGTATATCAAAAACGGATCATAAGCAAAGATATAACACAAAAAGCTACTTTTTAACTAATTAAAAAGAGTAGGTATAACAGTATGAGACACGATTAATCGGTCTATTTATACTCTCGTTTTTAGTGTTCCATGTTACCTTTGACCGTGTGCCTGTTTGTCCGTCAATCAAGACCCCTTTTCTCAGGAAAGCGTATCACATTGAAATTAATATCAAATACTCAAGATTATTATAATTCCTTGGAATTCTGAATCAACGCAATCAATGGATATAGCTGTTTATGCCGCATATTTTGACACTTGCTAAGGATATCAAAACCTATAGGATACTTGTCGTTGACCTAGTCATGAAAGCACATTGGGTAAACTATGACCCGATTTGTGAAAGGTAGCATGCATATAAACCAAACTACTTTCAAATAATAGAATTCTGTTCCATTTTTTTTATATTTTTTGTTAAAATCGCTGGGAGAAAAATATATTTACTAAAAACTGTATGTTGCAGCTAATGCACCTAAGTGAATGTTGTTAGCAACAAGTTAAACCGTCGTCTGGTGGTCGCGGGATTAAACGGCGCTTTGTTATTATAATAATCAAACAAATACTGTGTGTTACTTTATAGGTATATATGGTGATAATTATATGGTGATAAGTATAAAATATATTTTATTTTTTAGACTACTTAAATGTACTTTCATACATACACCCAAAGTAGAACACATGTATGAGTGTATGTACATATACACTATATACAAGCGTAAACAAAACTACACCAGTTCTCGACTTTACCCACTGTTACACTTATTTTTTAAATATTATTTTATAGATATTCCCGGGACCCAATATGATTTTAATCTTATATCTTGCCTTGCCTCATTTTGTTTGTATCCGCTATGGGTCATGGTTCCATAGTAATTTACCCAATGTCCTTTGGCAAGAAGTAACATTATGTAGCACAAGTAAAGCGAAAATCTGGAAACCGTGAACTAACATCAGAAAAATAAAATTCCGATTACAACCTTATTTGCGGCTCGTAAACTAACCGCGACCTATGTCGATGTATGGGGACACAGTTTTGTAATGGTGTAAAGTAAAGCTTCTCCGTTAACCCAGTTTATCTTTTCATTACAGCAAAGTTCGGTGATTTTGTAGATTATTTTAAAATTTTCAATTTCAACTCATCATTATAATTATACATTTTGGGGGAAATCTTCGAGACTTGATTCCAATGATGAGCACATACTTACAAGTTTGTACGGAACCCTCGGTCAGTCCGACTCGAATCGGGTTTTTATGTCAGTATCAAAGCACTATTTGAGCACTTACTTCAACTTGAATGAAATATTTATTGCCTATTTATTTAATTCGTTATGTCCTAAATTATTTCCTTATTCTCAGACTTTTAAATATTCTCTGAGGATTTCATAAGAGTATGTTCAGTATAAGATTCGTGTTTTACTCACTTCTCCTCAAGCTTGCGCCAATCGTCTGGTCTGTGGTCTATGATATACTCCATAACTTGGTCAGCGCCTTCTTGTTGCCGTTGTGTGCATTTATTACAGTCATTTTGTATGGCATCGGGAAGGTTTTCTGTGGTGAAAAATATGTTAGTCTTAAATTATTTTGTTGTAATATAATCTTTACAATAATCTATGCAGAAACTAATATTCTATAGCCAGTAGAAGGAGAAGATACAGACGTGTAAAAAACAATAGTAAATTAGATCTTTGTTAGGTTAGGCCACACTGACACAGGTTAGGGCTTTCGAAATTGAATTTCGGTAGTGTGGGCTTTTCACGATGTTTTCCTTCACCGTCGAGTAAGTGATAAGTATGTACATTAATCTGAAAACACGAATTTATTGGTACACTCCCACATCAGGATTCGAACCATGACCAGTTGGTTAATAGTCTGGCTCTTTATCCAATCAAATCCAATTTACAACATTTTTTTTTATGCCACTAAGGTGGCAATCAAGGGTACGATCTGCCTGATGGTTATCTGCTACCGTAGCCTAAGGACATTTCCAACACCAGGGTGTCATGTCACCATGCGTTGCCGACCATGTAAAAATCTCTTCGTTTCTTGAACAACGCCATGCTGTAGTCCCTTGGGAAAACCTCGGCTAGAGTTCATTCCACAACTTGGGAGGTCTCGGAAGAAAACTTCCCTGGAATCGCACAGTACGCAACCATTGCGGTTCCAGTATGTGAGGGTGAACTCCCCGCCGTCGTCGTCGAGCAGTGCGGTTGTAGTAAGAAGCTGACGGCATCATATGAACAATTCTTCAGAACACAACCCATTGTACAAACAGTAGAATATTGTCGGACAATATTGTCGGACAAATTACACAGAATACACAAAGGGAGGCAAAATCTCGCCTTAAACTTTTTCTCGGCTCAATACGGTAGCTTCGGATCGCCGACAATTCTCACAGCTCGCTCTCTGAACCGAATCACAAGGTCCTAGCTGGCGCTAGGTGCGCCTGCCCAAAAGTGACTACAATACTCCATGTGCCGTCTAACTTGACACTTGTATAATGTAAGTCTTTGTTCCGCACTGAACTACTGCTTTGCTCTGTTGAGCACACTAAGTTTCTTGGACGCTAGTTTGAGGTGATTTCGGTATTGAACATCGCTGGAGATCTCGACACCGAGAATCGCAAAGTCGCTTTTTGCCTACCGCAGTAGCTACCTGGCGATTGGGAATGTAGCATTCCATGCCATCCAATATCGCCGCAGCCACTGTGGTTGAACAGGTATCAATGTCGTCTGATTCGAAGCATAGCTGCCTCGACGGGTACGATGCGTAGAATTCACGCAATCCATCCCAGCCTGCTGACCTATAGTGCCATACGCGACGACATCCGCCAGGCCGAGGTGGGTCGCGTCTGGTACAGGGCACTAAGGGCCGGATGAGACAGTGATCAGACGAGCCAAGCGGCGTATCTACTAAGATTTTATACTCATCCGGACGTGTGTTCAGCAGAAGGTCCAGTAGAGAGCGTGCATGGCGCATCTAGTATTCTCGGGGAAGAATGAACCAGTTGGGAGAAACCATAGGCCAGAGCAAATTCATGAGCAGATCTCCCCGCATAGTCAGTGCACCGAGGGCCAAGCCACTCGGCATGGTGGGCATTAGTCTCCCGCAATCACTAACTCTGCGGAGGCATACTGTTCAATAACTCTGTCTGTCGCTATTTGCAGGTGCTCGAATAAACGAGCTGTACCTGTATCACCACTATTGGACCTGTAAGGCACGAGTAGATCCGGATGTGGCCGCCATGATCCACATATACCCATAATAATACTCTAATTATTCAACATACTCTATATGTGTGCTAAGCGTCATTCAAATACCTTTACTCGTTGTTGCCTGAAAAATTACAAAAATATTCACTCTCATAAACTTTTACGTTTCTATTAGGATATATTTAGCAGCTTGTATATTACAGGTATGTATATAACGGTGAGATGAATATAGGTTGATGTGGTTGAAGGTAGGTTGTCTTGATGAACTTTTAGGTTGCATATTTCGTTCTCTGTCGTATCATTGGTGTTACATTTTTACTTACTTTTTAATTCTTTTCCATCTGGAGTGCAAGGTCCTATATCTAGCAAGCAGTTTATATACCCGTTCAAAAGGCGTTCGTTGGTTAGTATTTCATTGAGATTTATTCCATCGTATTCAGTGGTGTATGTCGGCGATTCCCCGCAAATACTTCCATTATAGAGATAAATAAAAGTGATCGCCAGCAGACAGAGTTTCATGATTCCTATAATTATATAACAAGACAAAATAAGAAATTGACTGACTGATTGATTGACATATCAATGCGCAGCCCGAACCGCTGAGGCTAATTTGCCTTAGAATTTTCAACATTTTTTGAAGTAAAACTTCTTTACGCACGCTTGGCTTGGGGAGTAAGCTGGTGAATGCGTGACGAGAGCGTTACGAAAAGTGTGATCGGGCGAGGTGAATGGAAGTTTTGAGGGAGATATAATTTAGTGAAGATAGAAAGAGAGTTACGTTTCGTATATTACTGTAGGGGCAAGAGAGAGAGGTGCGAGCACATTTTCTTTCTCTCTTTCTCTCATAGCCAAGAATAGAATATAAATAAATATTGTCGGACAAATTACACAGCGCCATCTAGCCCCAAAGTAAGCGAAGCTTGTGTTATGGGTACTAGACAACTGATAAGCATACGTAAATACATATTTTTTTTTTTTTTGTAAATACATACTTATTATACATAGAAAATACCCACTAAAATACTAAAAATAAAAACCTACTAAAAATAATAAATAGAAGAAGAAGAACCAAGTGAAATTCCCAGTCAACACTCTCCGTGTGTGAGTGCGTGCGTCGGTCCTTCTGTCGCGAGCGCGAAGGATATTAAATTGCCTATTGTCTGTAAGTTTTACTTCAGTCATTCTCGTATTTTGGTTTTAAACGCGAGAAATAGTTTAAGGAAAATATGGGTCCTATTGAAGCGAATAAAAATTCTGGAACCTTAATAACTTACGAAGCTACTATTTGCATTATTTATATATTGCAATACGAATTGTTTAGGCGTTTACAATTTAGTTTTGTTTTATATATTTATTTATGTGCACCATCTTTACAAACAAAACTAATAGGACCTGCACGTGGTATACCCCGCTGATTAGGAAACGAGGACCAAGCAAAAAAAGAAGCAAGGCAAAGCGATATCTAATAAGTCCTACTGGGGAAATACCTCCATCTTACAGAAGTTCGCAACCAAATAACAACTCCCAGAAAAATCGTTATGAGTGTGGTCACCAGAAAGTTGGCGAGAAACTAGTGCACTATCAGCCGGGGTAGTAATATGCCATAGACACTCCATGCATTGCAAGTGCCTTTAAGCGGTTGATCGCTTCATACTAGGCAAAATGTATGCTTATTTTCTTCCAGAGTTGCCGATCGTGTCATAACACTGTCACTCTTGTTTGCATAATATTGTTAAACATAATATTGTATAGCATAATAAATTACATGTGTAATGAAAGTCATTGGCATAATTATTACGTCTAATTTGTTATAGCAAAGAGTTGTATATATTGAACACATGAATATATATACATTTATGGGAAAATAGTAAATATATTTTTTTATTCGATTCCATTTTTATTAAATGTTATGCGTATGCCTGAAAATGTTATGTCACTTCAGTTATTTGTTGAGTTGTTATGCAAATTATGGCAGTAATTTTATTCTACCTAACATGAGCCCCACATCCCTGATATATATATTTGTATATTCTGTCATGGAGATAATTCCACAACCTTAGAGCTCGCAAAAGTAAGTTCTTTTGGAATCGCACAATGCTTGCAAAGAAAATATTGAATTATTGCTAGCAATAATTCTAATTTTACTGTGGCATTGCATCGATTTATAACAAAAAATAATGCTAGAATTATAAGTGTTATGTTAAGATACAATAAATTAATTAGGTACTTACTTAAGAAGACTTCAGAACAGCATCGAACGTGGGATGAGAATATTCTAAAGATGAGATATTCTGCAATGCTTGCTTTTATAAAGGCCTAGCAATCAATGTAATCATCTGCAAATTGTACCTAGAGAAAATCACATAATTTCCCACACATTTCCTGGTAGTCAACGATTTCAGTCGCAATTTTCCTACATTCACAAGATCTAAATTTTCAAGACGTGTGCATAGATGGGAACCAATGTAATGATTATGTTGACGGTTAGTGTTGGATTAAGTGAAATTGTATATCTTGGCTGCTCTTTCAGTAAGGATGGAAGGTACAACGCTGACGTGGACAGACGGTGTAGTACCTACTGGAAATAGTGTGATTGGAAAAATTTTTTTTTACAGTAAAAGCTTGAATCAGAAGGCACAGCTCGCTGTCCAAAACGCAGTGCTGGTCCCAAAATTAACTTAAGCGAGAATAGGGTATGGTAGAGAAAGCATGAAAGTAGGTAAAAACTGGTCGAAATGCGAGCGTTGCGCAAAATTTGTGGCATAACCGTTATAGACCGCAATCACACTGATGATGTAAGATACGGAGTTGGTTTGAAACAGAGTATCGGTGTTAAAATAGGAAGAGGCGTGTTCCGTTGGTTTGGACATGTAGAAAAATGCAGGAGGAAAGAATTACAAAACAAATATACAACGCGAAAGAAGTGTAAGAGCCGAGGAAAGCCTATACACACCTACCATGATGAAGTTGGTCGTGTTTTATTCGAAACTAACGTCAGGAGACCTAGAAACCAAGCGAGCATGAGAAGAGCTTTTAAGAGAGGTAGGGCGCATCAAAGCAGCCCGTCTGGGAAAGTACCTCCACCTCACAGAAAACCGCAGTTAAATATCAACTCCCTAGAGGGTTGTTGTGTACCTGCGTGTGAGTGAGGTCACCAGTAAGCTCCCAAGGAGTTGCTGTGTAAGCAGCAGAGGAGGCATCGCGCGAGTGATACTTAATATATCGCAGGTGCTAATAGGCTACGGTACCCTCTTTACATCAGATGGACCGAATATTAAAGATGTAAGTGAGGTGTATAAGGACCAGTGTAGCGCTCGGTCTTTCTGTGCGTGTTGATTAGCAAATTGGGGTTTGGAGAAAGAGAAGGAGAGTATATTTAGAAACAACTCCAAGTACAGTTCTGATTTTAAAATTTATATTTGAAGAGTTTTGTTAGTCCCCGTGCAATAAAGTGTAGTCTCTGTATTTTTCTGTTCATTCATATTTATTTAAAGTAATAAAGTTTAGATCGAAGTATGAGGGCACGAGTAGCAACATTACATTACTGCACACGGAACCCGCTTAACATTAGGCGCGGTGCATTCCTGTTTAGGGAATATTTTGTATGGAATTTTCCATTTCGCTTATCGTTGAAGCAATTGAAATCAATAGGAATTTATTAGAATTTATGTTACCGTGGAATTTTTTTCAAATTGCTTTTTCAATTATTGCATAAGACGTAATATATAAGACGTAGGGTAAAGTTGAAATACTTATGCATTCATTATCTACTATGGAAAAACACAAATAGGTAACAGCAATTAATGTATTGTTATATTAATAACAGTTTATTTTCAAGAGCTTGACGACATCTACGCTTCTAGTACTCGTAAGTTAGACATGTCTCTACTTGGTACAGTCGTCCAACTATAAAATCTGGCATAATGAAGGTTAGAATCGAACTCCTGGAACATGACCTGAAAGGTCATGTTTCGTGCACCGCTGTTAGACCATCTATTCCTATTTGCGCTGTCATGAGGGTCATAGAAAGGAAGCGTGAAGCGGGAGAGAATTGCCACGACATTGGGGAAGAAACGCGGTGGACTGTTTCTCCATTAATTTGTCGACAAAGGAGCTATACTGATCCGTCGGACGGAAGGGCCCCCGAACCCCCCCGGAGGTAGTCGCCGGGTCCCCACCATCCGGTCACCAATCGGCACGACGATCTACCCCGAGATTATGCGCGGTATGAAAGGGCATCTCAAGGCCTCTCAAGGTGGTTAGTCTTGATTGGGCCCCTGTACTATACCGCGGGCGGCCAGCGGAACAACCGTTTCAACGGCCTAGCCGACGGATCAGCTCAGTCCTTCTGACAATGGATAGACAGAATCCACCACTGTTCCCGCAATATCGCGGCAACAATCCCCCGAGCATGCTGAATGCAGCAAAAAAATGCTGGTTCTTCAGTTTTAAGAAGTACTTGTGCGGGTCACGTACCAAATGTAAACTAACAATATTCATAACAGCAAACATAACAAATGGAGCATAGCTTAGAATGTTAATTATTAAAAAAATATTCTATATCTATCCCAAAACCTAGCTCAAACTGGTAACTGCCACTCTTCATTTGCTTTTCCGTTGTTTAATTTTTGTTCGGTATCGATGTTTCTGTGACAATGGAAAAATCAAAATTGAATGTTTTGTCGTAGCACCAACGGCAATTGATCGGCCGGTGCTTGTTTAGAGTCTTGAACTCGACAACCTACCTCACTAGCAAAATCAGATTCACAAACCAGTATACAAGATACCAGTTATCACGTTATATAATAGTGATAATTAACACCGCGTCACGTAATGACAAAAACAGCAAACATTACCAAAGTTGATCGATTATTGTATCGCAAAGCATGAATTGGTAGAGGTTGAAGGGATTTGCTGAAGTCGTTAACACTTTTGCAACAATATCAAATTCAAATGTTTCAAACCACGTATGAATTACCAGAATCCTTCGCCGTTAATCCTTAAATGATACTGATGCATTTACGTTTAATGGGAAACAAAGCCAAACTCAGACAGTGGTTAACATATTGAACAACAACAAAAGTGTCAATTGACTTGCTGAATAGGCGCACGAATGCAGGATTCGGAATTGTATTATCACTTGTGATCAGTCTCTATATTACATTGTAGGTGATGCTACTATAATCACTTGCTATAATTTTCAAACATTTTTATAAACAGTTTCAATAACCAAACATCACACAATTACGTACAAGCCATCAATGCTAATCACTAGTAAAATAATGACAGTGCTTACACTATTAATATTTTACTATTGATTAGTGCAATTAGGACAGCGACGAAGAATATTTCCAGTGTGTTTACAACAATGTGTATAAATTCGCCTCAGTAGAATCGACATTCATGCAAGCGATTAGAAGGACAATTGACATTCATGCAAACATTACACTTGTGTAAAGTACAATGTGATATAAGAAATACTTTTTAATTGGAGCAAAAGGATCTGGGCAAATGAGGTTCGCTCGGCGTTTTTATATATTTTTTTTTGTTTTTGCAGGAGATACAGCTACATATAGATAAACATAGAAAGCAAAACTACTTATATCTAAATGCAAAATCAGACAAAATTGTCAGAGCCGTTTCCAAGAAACACGTGATTGCTCGTTTAAAGTAATAAGGATTTGTAATGATACACCTATGATGTAGATACACAGAACAAAATAAACCAGTTGAGAATGCGCAAGCATGCATTGCCAGAGGAACACCTGGCACGTCAATTACATAACAATTTAATTATTTTTTTTAAAACTTTGTCGGCCATTTTGGCAAAGTCCCTTAAGAAATATGATATTGGTTTTTAAGACATACCTATTCCACTTTTTAATTTACTTTTCGAATATGAAATAAAAATTCAATTTTTTTTTTAATTTGTCGGCCATTTTGACCTTGTTCCTTAAGAGATAGGAGGGTTTTTCAGACATTCCTTTTCCTTTTAGTCAAAATTCGAATATTCGAAAAAAAGCGACAGACACACCCACACAGACAAACATATAGATTTCATATAGGAACGGTGTTCCTGAAAATATTACATTAAATTTAGTACAATGTGAACCTTTAAATAAAAATTATGAATAAAATGGAATGGATTTCTTTACAGAAATAATGTTACAAATACCTATTAACTATATTTCCTTTAATCACGGGTGTTAAAACCCCGGTCTTTTAATAGGCGTGTGCGGGGATATGGATCCAACGCGTAGAGGCCCTTTAGAAAAGATTGATGTAATGTATTATATCCGCTGTAACCTGCTCTAGGAGATATCAATGGGAGGATATACCCACAAACTGGTCACGGCAGGTATTGGGACTATTGCAAATGTGTCGGAAATAATTAAGCTATTGAAATGAGATTTGGAGGGGTTGTTAGTACTGGTCCATACCATAACTATCATATCTGATTGATTATTAACTATATTATTATTATATTCAGTCAATAATAATAAAAATGTGAAGTGACAAAGGATAATTACGACCTCTGCCGTCGGAGGTCCTAAAAAACCGAAATTATTTAAAAAGAACTTTAATAAAAATAATAGAGTTACAAAATTAACTTATTAACTATACGTGTCGACTGTTCCGATGCTAGGAATGAAGTGCGGAATATTCCACTGGCCGCGGTGTCGGGTCGGGCGTCGGTTGCACGAGGCGCGGCGTCAGTAGTTTACTGTATTGCGCAAATATCATGCACAATAATGTAAGTTTCGTGTCAGCGTTAAACATATGAGCTGCGCACGTAACAGGATTGACAACATCAGTATATATAATAAAACTGCATAAAGAGGGAATACATTTAAACTTTTTTTTTTATTTACTTCTTTATTTTTGATTTTTTGCAAACAAATTCCAAAGTCAATGTAATAGCAGATACTTCGCAGATATAATACGCTTTATTTCAACAATTTCGGAAAAGCGTTAGAGTATGTTTCGCACGCTTCAAAATAATGTAAAGTAAAACAAAATATAAATATAATTCTATGTTGCACTAAAATATACATAAGTGTATATACACACATTACACTTTTACTCATGTTTTTACCTGCGACAGTTACGGAAATGGTACATGCGTTTGGTACAGATGTTTGTGAGTGCGTCTGTTACATTTTTCTCGAAAATGGCTATTTCGATTTCGAAACGTTTTCTGCTTTGTATAATTTTGCTAATTACAATACACGTAAATAAACTTGCCGGTACGCTCAGCGCCGCTGTATATGCAGTTAGGAGAATTAGACTATTGACGGATGTAGCTACTGCGCTCTTAGTTTATTTCAGCTACTTTCACAGCATTATGTCGTATGATATACTGTTGTGGTGAACGGCGACTGACATTGAAACAATTTTATCTTACAAAAAAGAGCCATTCGCTCTATTTGTAACATGGGCTCCAGAGAATCCTTCAGGGAACTGTTCAAAGAAATAAATATCCTCACTGTTACTTCTAAATATATTTATGAAAATATAATGTATGTCCGTAAAAAATTAAAGTCGGTTTCAAACTTGAGCGAAAAACTTAGAAGTAGAAATAAGTTATATAGTAGTAGTAGCCGATACATCGGTTAGGAGTTAGGACTAGTAGATCTTTTCTTGTAAATTCTTTTCGATTTTGTAATAAGTTGCCTGAAACAGTTCTGTCCTTTCCTGACAATCAATGTATTCAAAAAACACATTAAAAATACTCTCTGTAAAAGGGCTTATTATATAATTGATGAATATGTGACTGTCAAAGATGTCGGGGAATAATTCAGCACATACGACCAGTGCTTAATATCATTATAGTTCGAATATGCTAATATAAATTTATTAAATTGAATTGGCAATTCTTACCTTGAGGACAATAAAAGCATAAATGTAAAAAATACATTTGACAAGGAAGCGAAAGCCTATTAATTCTACTAATATTATAAATGCGAAAGTTTGTATGTATGGATGGATGTTTGTTGCTCTTTCACGCTTAAACGGCTGAACGGATTTGAATGAAATTTGGCACGTAGATAGATTATGATCTGGATTAACACATAGGCTACGTTATTTGACTCCACGCGGGCGGAGCTGCGGGCAGCAGCTAGTATTATAATATATTTTCATTTAGATAGATTATGATCTGGATTAACACATAGGCTACGTTACTTGACTCCACGCGGGCGGAGCCGCGGGCAGCAGCTAGTATTATATTTTCATTTAAGTAATTGACGATTCCGCCTTTTTTAGAAAAATTACGGCAAAAAATCTTCTTTCCATTAATTATACAAGCTACTTTTCACTTTTATTTAAATTACACCACTCTTTATTAAACTCTTTTTTAAAAGATAAATGTATGAATAGATACACCAATGTTCTTTAGAAAAGTAATAATTTTAGAAAAAATATTCGTGAATACATTACCCTGGAATGGAATCAGACTGAAATGTTAGTAATATTATGTTTTTTTTTCTCTGAATATTTTGTTGAACAATTAAAATAAGTACTATTTATGCATTTATTGTATTTGAAAAATATAAGAAGTAAGGTTGAAAGCATTAAAATCTTTTCTCTATAAATAAATAATAATATAAAATAAAACCCAGACCATGCCGCTATTTTTAATTGGTAACATCTTTATTTAAAAAGGAATTTAAAAATCTCTCTCTGAGAGACGGTTATTTTAATAGTCAGTGGTTTATCTTTAGTAAATAGCGTATGTTTTGTGGGTGTATAATAAAAATAATCAAAATGTAAAATTAAAACATTAACATTCAACAAATATTGAAAATGTAAGACGTGGCTAAGTGCCCGTGAGGGTCTAAAGGCAAATAAAGAATCTTTATCTTTTATTATTACTTGCTCATGTGCAACTTTATAATGCGATTTGTTTATGATTAAGATCTCAAAATTTTAAACCTATAATACTTTTTAGAACTTGAATGTCGGTATTACGCCTCTAAAAACGGTCTTTGCAACTTGTCAAAAGTAGAAAATGCCATGTCGCATATGATTTGTTTTTACGTTGTGAATGATCCGTGCATTTTAACCGTTGCCCTAATGCATAAAGTGTACTCTTCTTGTTTGTGTTTTGTTTTTAGTAATGAATATTATTATATTTTAAATACAATGGTGTGAGTAACATTAGCGTCATGATTACGTACGAAGTTTTATTTAAAATTTGTAATCTGCAAACAAGAGAAGAATTTTTAAACAGAATGAATATGTATTTATCATTTTTTTATGACACTACTATGACTAGGACCTTCCTACTACAAAAAAAGTTTGGTGAAAGTTTCCAATAATTAACTTAATCAATTATATAATATTTTAAAAGCCTGCGAGTGCAGAGGAAACATGCTATTCGTGCACACTCGTCGGTTTAAAGAAGTGAATGAGGTTTGTAGGAATCGAGTCTTGTGGCGTTCGGCTTTCTTTGCAAACACATGAAAAACCGAGTACTAATGATTTCCTCCATACATATTTGTACTAATTTTGTATTAGATATCCATATTTTTCTTACAAGACACTGACAAGTTAGATAATTTTATGTTTTATGAGAGACTGTAGACACTATCATCATAAAATTCAATTACTTAAATTTGTTATTTGTTTGTTAAATTCAGGTTGTAGCCAGAAACGGCAAGGGAAAACCTTTCACAAAATGTGATTGATTCAGTTATTTGAAAATATGTTCATCACATTTTAACGTGTAAAATGTATTTATATGATGTATGTGTATTATGTAATGTATAAATTAAAAGTAAAAAAGGACTACCAGCAACTTCTTGATAGGTGTCGGTTAATATCTGCTTATTTTTTGCAATAGAGTTTATTCGGTAAAGACGTCATTTCACACTTTAGAGTAAGTACTGTAAACTAGAAAAAACATAATGAATTTATTCATTTGTAAACATAGGTGGATACATTGGTGCTAAATAAGTTAATAGTACCTAATAACCCGAGATCCCGGTGCAAATTTGTGTAGGTATCTGTTTTTTTTAATAAAACATCATTCAGATGAATGATTATCATTAACGTAATGTATTAATTCCGGGTTGCCTATAAAAAATAACCGCAATGATTTTTACTTAAATGTTTTATTTAATGAATTTGTATGATTTTGAGCTATGTGTTTTTTAAGTGAACAAAACGTCATTTTAAAGGAAATGATGTAAAGAATGTAAAAAAATGTGGTTGCCACCTTCCAGTCAGGTGCAACCTTTAGGCTACCCGCTGTAAAGAGGTACGTTAATGTTGATTTTTTGCGGTCATCGTGTTTTTTCTTAATATTATATCAACTCGAAGTTAAATTAGTGCTGAAGACAATAATCCATGGTTGCTTGTAAAAAAATGGCCGCAAGCCATGGTTGCCATGATTTGAATTATTTGCTCCCAGCTTGAATAATTGTGAGCGAGAGGAATGCGCGCGTTGCTTCGTGCTGTAAGCGATACACAATGAAGGGTAGGCTTTAATGTTGTTTTTCAATTTTTTATATGTGAGGCTTAATTTTTTTAGCTAAATGGAAATGATTGTCGTACATCAAAAAATACATTTTTATTGGCTTATTGGCTAGTTCATGGATCAACGTCGAAGTACCTACTTATCGTCTTATTGGTTAAAATATTACGACTTTTACGAGTAGGTACAGTTTACTTGCGTTCGGCTACCTCTCGCTACCGGTGGAGGAAAACACCGTGAGGAAACCTGCACATGCAGATCTTCTGCTTCTGGATGTGTAATCATGATTCATTGTCCTGTCTGGTTCCCCTTAAAGGGTTACGGAGGTCAGATGGCAGTCGCTCCAATGTAAATAACTGGACTCGCCACAACTTGGATCTGGATCATACTCGTAGCAAACCCCGGGCTCCGTAGAGGATGCAACGGGGATTTACCGCTTGATGAGTGTGTGATTATTGCGTATGGAGAAAAGAATACGTACAAATTTCAAAGAATGTACTGAAGGTGAATACTGGATGCATAAAATGGTATACCTTAGTTAATTACGAGTATATTATAAATTTGTATTAGTATAGTATTATCTCTACAGCGTGCCTATAACGGTATCCTCTCCCTGTCATTGGATTATTTTTATAGAACTATGGTGGCAAACGACCTGCTTGATGGTAACCAGTTACCGTAACATATGTATACTGGCAACAACAGGGACATCTCTTATGCGTTGCCGACTCTGTAAAAACCTCTTCACGCCTTTTTTGATGAACCTCGTGCTCTTTGGGCTATTTGGATATCTTCGGCATGGAGTTAAGTAATTCAAGGATTTGTAACTGCCTCGGAATCCACGATTTGAAGGATCTCAATTCTATTTCCATTCCTCCTATATCCCCATCGTTCCTCAAATCCCTATTCTCCCAAAACCCGAGTGTTAAACTTGTCAATAGTCAGATTGTGATGATCGCTTGTCGACCAGGGAGTCTTAGTATCCCTTAGTATAATCGAGACTGCTACTTGGTCCGCAATGATATTGTTGGTACGTTCCATTCTCACCTGGTCTCGCGGATGCTAGGTTTTATGTTATAATCCTTCGTACATGTAAAAAAAAATAACATAAATATGGGCTACAGAACGTACCGTTGTACAATACTACTACTATACTATAGTCAAAGTCAAAGTCAAGTCAAAGTCAAAATCTTTTTATTCCGTAAAAATGACTACATTTGTTTGGAATCGTCACAATTTTTTTCTCTACCGTGCAGTTTATGACTAGGTGAGCACTGATAAAAATACTGCCAGAAAACTCAGGCATCCCTCTTTTGGTATCCTAACAAATTTACATATTTTATTATTTACATTATAATTGGATCGACTCACTCCCAGGCATTTTTATCATTAATATAGTCAGATATTTTATAATATGCCCTGCTACACAATTTGGCTTTAATAGTAGTTTTAAATTTGTTTATTGACAATTCTCTTATATTGCTGGGAAGTTTGTTATAGAACCGTATACATTGCCCCATAAAAGAATTACTTATTTTGTGGAGACGTCTTGCATGTAATACAAGATTATGCTTATATCTAGTATTTATGCTATGAGTATCACTCTTTTTACAAAATGAGTCTATGTTTTTATGGACATACAAAAGATTTTCATAGATATATTGCGATGCTACTGTTAAAATATTTATTTCTTTGAGTAGTTAATAGATTCAGGCGTTATTTTGCGAAAGTCAAACCCACATGCAATTTGATCCAACCCGCTTTGTGTGCTTCCGCCACCAATTTTGGTGGCGGAAGCACACAAAGCGGGTTGGATCAAATTGCATTATTTCTTTGAATTTTTCTCTAAGGCTCTCCCGGGGACCAAGTTTGTAGATAGCTCTTATGGCTCTCTTTTGCAATAAAAAGATGGTGTTAATGTCCGCGGAGTTACCCCAAAGAAGAATTCCATATGACATAATACTACGAAAGTAGCTGAAATAAACTGTTCTAGCCGTATCAATATCAGTGAGCCGTCCAATAGTTTTCACTGCGTAGGCTGCAGAACTTAGTTTTCCTGATAATTTTTCAATTTGTGGGCCCCATTGTAATCTGGAGTCAATTGTTATACCCAAGAACACAGTTGTCTCCACAGGGATTAAATTAGTTCCATTAACATGTACATTGGTAGCCACATGTCTTACATTAGGTGTTGAGAACTTAATTACTTTAGTCTTTTTATCATTTAAAACCAGATTATTAACACTAAACCAATGAATAACTTTATAGAGAGCATCGTTAACTTCGTCATAATTACCTAACCGTCTATTAATTTTGAATGTCAAAGAGGTATCATCCGCAAACAATACAATCTCATGTTTATCCCTTACATAATAAGGTAAGTCATTTATATATACTAAAAATAAGAATGGACCTAGAATTGACCCCTGTGGGACTCCCATAACTACAGGGGACCCCGAAGATCTTTTACCATTAACATCGACCTTCTGTATCCTATTGCCCAGATAAGAAGACAGAAGTTCGAGAGCCTTGTTCCTGATACCATAGTGTTGTAATTTTCTGACAAGAGTGTCATGGTGCACGCAGTCAAACGCTTTAGACAGATCACAGAAAATTCCCAAGGCATCTTGCGAACCCTCCCATGCCGCGAATATACTTTTAAGCAAATGAATTCCTGCGTCTATAGTTGAACAACCTCTCGTAAATCCGAACTGTTTCCTATGAAGCAAATTATGTGTATTGAAATGTCTGAGCAACTGGCTAAGCATTAGTTTTTCAAAAATTTTACTGAGAATGGGCAGTATGGAAACAGGTCGAAAATTCGAAGGGTCCGAACTATCACCAGATTTAAATAATGGAATGATTTTACTATGTTTCATCAAGTCAGGAAATACACCAGATGTCACACAACAATTGAAAATTGTAGCTAAATGTGGAGCGATTGAAATAATAATAGAAGAAATGGTTTTGACAGATAGACCCCACAGATCTTTAGTGTTTTTCATATTTATTGATTTAAAAGCGTTCAAAACATCTTTTGGGTTTACAGCTGAAAATTCAAATATTGTGTCGCATTCTACCACGCTCTGTTTGAGAACCAGTTCCGCAGATATAGAAGATGACATAAGATTTCTCGTAGTAATAAGAGAAATGTTAGAAAAATATTTTTCAAACTCAGTCGCAATTTCTACATCATTTTTGATATCTATATCATTTATCTTTAACCGAAAGTCTCGACTACGTACTTTCGCTCTACCCGTCTCATTATTTATCATATCCCAAACAGATTTAATAATATTTGTTGAAACATTAATTTTATTTCTTAAATATATAGACTTAGCATTGGAACAGGCTCGTTTAAATATTTTAGCATAATTTTTTACAAGTTCTTGAAAAGTCGGATTGTGATTACAGGTCCTTTCTTCATAAAGTTCATACAATTTATTCCGACTTTTGTAAATACCAGGAGTTGCCCAATCACTGAATATCATACGGTCACTTACAGACAGTTGTTTTGGAGTAAAGATTGCATTAAATTCACTAGTGATTAAGCTAAATAACGAACTGTACAAGTGGTCCGGAGTACCGTGATAGGGCAACAATACTATTTTTTCTGCTATATTAGACTTAAATCTTTCTAAGCGGCTTTTACTAAATGGTATATAATTTATTTGCTTTCTTTGTATTTTTGAAGAATTTGGAAATGAAACCAACTGACCTGAATGGTCTGACTGAACTTTATTAATTATAGATTGATACGAGGTTTTACATTACTAAATATATTATCAATACATGTAGCACTTGTAGCAGTTACTCTTGTTGGCTCTGTAAAAATATGATGCAAATTGTTTGATTTAAATAAATTTAAAAAGTTGTAGGTAACAGTATTTTTCTCCAAGATATTTATATTAAAGTCTCCACAAATTATAACAGTTTTATGGCTGTTAGATAATTTATTTAAGGCATCCTCCATGATATTTGAAAATGTTTCAAAGGGCGTGCTAGGAGGTTTATACAGGTTCATAACAATGAATCGTTCCAATTCAATGCATGAAATCTCTACAACTCGCTCAACAGAGAGGCTCACAATGTCACACCTTTCTTTAAATTTAAGCAACTTATTTAATAATATTAAAGAGCCACCATGTATATACTTCTCTCTGATGAATGAGCTTGCAACCTGGTGGTTATTGAAGCTGAAAATGAATTGATGGTGTTTTAGCCAGTGCTCAGTTAGACATAAAATATCAATATTGCTACAATTCATAAACAACTCCAATTCTAACTCCTTTCCTATCATCCCCTGAATGTTTTGGTGCACCAGGTGGATACAATTATTATTATTTCTATATTCTTGACAATTTACAATTGATGGGGATATTGTATTATTATTACTTTTAGTTTCATTTTGAATATTGTTATTATTACTATTTACATTGTCAGAGTATAACTCTCTTGTCTTGTAACCTAATTTAAAGAATTTGGAATACCTTCCAAGGTACCATTACATAATGTCAAATTATCTAACTGCTCAAAAGAAGCAGGGTTGTTAGCCAAACTTTTGGCTGGTTTCTTAAAACAATATGATAGCGAATCTGCTATTTGTCTTTTATAAAAATTGCTAAGATAAAATTTATCTTCTGTCAAATTATAATGTTTATTATTAAATATATTTATGTCAAGTATATGAAATTTGTCATCATATAATGTCAATGTATGCATTTTATCATTTAATCTAAACCTAGATGCATTTTCCGCCTCGGGCAATAAAGTACTGTATGGGAAAGTAAATAAAAACACTTTTCCCACATTTAACTGCTGTAACAACAAATGTAACATTATATTGTCTTGCGGTTATTGCGACATCATTTTACCGAACAATAAGGCGTGTTTTATATCTATTTTAACAGTTTTTGGAAGATAATATTCGCTGCGTAAAATCATACTCTCACTGATACGCAGGCTCGAAGCGGTGGTTCTATTTAGCGCCAAAAGACTAAGTTTTGGCGAGCGAGGTACGTTAATAAGCAGTAACGAATTTAATTAGTCTGTGGAATCAGGCGATGATTTCAGCAGCCCCCTATTTTGTGTTTTACATCAGCTATGTGTATGCTTGTATGCCTCCCGACGTTGTATAAAAAAACATAGGTACAATTTATTCGATTTTAAATATCTGTTACAGCTACCATTTCGCTGTAGTTACCATTTTAAAACTTTCAGAATCGAAGCGGCTCTCATATATTCTGACGCTTTAAACATCAAAATATGAAAAAGTCAAATCACAAAGTTACTGTAACCCTAGGACTTATTATTTATTCGTAGCTTAGGTATGTACATATAGCGCATACAATCATACAGATATACGCGCATTGACTCCATCGACCTCAAAATAATAACTTTACGTGTCAAAGGTGAATGATATTTCCTTTGTGGCTCATTCGTTATTGTCAGTTGACTCAAGAGGATAACTTATTGACGCAATGAAAAGATTGTGAATGTTAGCAAACACAACTATCACATTCAGAGATACAGCGCCACAGGGACCTTTGTGAACGCGAATGACATTTATAGGAAGGTGTTGCTTTGACATTTTGGCTTGCCAATTAGCCCGACCACCCTCCAAGCAACATAAATTTCTTGGTTCTTTTTATCCCCGAGGGGAAAGGCAAAGGGATCTGTTCTATACAGACAGGTCTTCAGTTCAGAATTATTTCAAAATCTTAATTCTAGATGTTCCAACGTCAGGAACTGTGCTGAAAACATACTTGGGAAGGCACCCAGACCCAATCCTATAGCTTAACTACCACCCGTAAAACGATAGGGAATTTTACATGGTTTTCTACATGGACTTAATCACGTCTTTCATAAAGTACATACATGTATTTTCTTTACTATATAAGTTCACTAGCATTATGTTACAAAATACTATCACACAGAACTAATTTTATTTTGTAAAAATTTCAAGTATGTCACTCGGCAAAAGCGCGCGAAGAAATTATTATTTCTTCTTTGTGGCATTCTTGGTGTTCTCACCAAGGATAACGCTTTTATTATTTTAATTCAGCATGTGCTCATGTAGGGTCCCAAGTAACATTCATCGGTGAAGAACTGTCAAGTGACGTTATGCAAGATGGCGGCGGCGTTAATTTAAATCCGTGCTTCCCAAAGTGTCTACATCGACTCACCTAAAAAATCTACATCGACCTCATGGGAACGATTCCAACAAGTAAGGGGTCCATCAGCTTCAAACATTAGTTAGGCGGGGTGTCAACGGAGAGCAGAAAATATATAGGCAAGGGGTCTCCGGGATAAAAATGATTGGAAATCTCTGATTTAGAACCTTGTGGCACTGCGCGTTGATGTATACTACTCTGTGTAAAAAGTATCGGGAATATGTCAATAAAAAGACCCGCGTAAAAGAGGTCGTTCTAATTTTTTTACTGCATGTTGGTAGCACTGTACTGATTTAGCGCGCAAAATTTGAGCGGGATCTGTCATTTAATTTGTTTTAAACTACACTTTTTGTTGGTCATAGTTTTGAGTCCTCGGCGATTTTTACAATGGAAAATATTGTTGAACAAAGAGTGTGCCTTAAATTTTGTGTTTCAAATGATATTTCATGTGGTGAATCACTAAAAATGTTGCGAAATACCTACGGCGAATCGTGTATATCGAAAACAAGGGCTTATGAATGGTATAAGGCTTTTAAAGAAGGCCGAGAAGTAGTAGTAGACTTGCCTCGTTCTGGTAGACCTTCAACCGCTACGACCAGAGAAAACATCGACAGAATCAAGAAGCTAGTGCTCGAAAATCGACGTATGAGTCTGAGAGAGTTGGCTAGTGAGGTGAACATATCTTTTAAGTCCGTCCACAACATTCTCATTGACATTTTAGGCATGAAACGCGTCGCCGCTCGACTAGTTCCAAAAGAGCTCAATTTTGTTCAAAAAGCGCAGCGAAAGCATGTCGCTGAAGACATGGTTTCCCGAGCTTCTACGGATCCGACCTTTATGAAACGTATAATAACTGGCGACGAGACATGGGTTTATGAGTACGACATGCAAACAAGCCAACAGTCTTCAGAATGGCGTCTCGAAAACGAGCCGAAACCCAAAAAACCGCGGCAAAGTCGCTCCAAAATCAAGGTGATGCTGACAGTTTTTTTTGACTACCGTGGTGTGGTTCACTCCGAATTCCTTCCAGAGGGAGAAACAGTGAATAAAGAATATTATTTAGGCGTCATGAAGCGTTTGCGTGAGAGTATCCGCCGAAAACGTCCAGATTTGTGGCAACACAACTCATGGATGCTGCACCATGATAATGCACCATCACACACAGCCATTATAGTGAAAGAGTTTTTAGCGAAAAATTCAACAAAAGTTCTCGACCAAGCACCGTATTCACCTGATATGGCTCCGTCTGACTTTTTTTTATTTCCCAAGTTAAAATTACCACTTCGAGGAAAACGTTTTGAGTCGATAGAAGCCATAAAAGAAAATTCGCTGAATGAGCTAAAGGCCATACCGCAAATAGCCTATGAAAAATGTATGGAAGACTGGGTGAAGCGGTGGAGATGTTGTATTGCAAGCGATGGGGCCTACTTTGAAGGCGATAAAATAAATTTAGATGAATAATTTGTATTTTTTGTTTTATTGACAAATTCCCGATACTTAGTACACAGAATGTATATGATGTCATAAAACAGTGTGTACTTTTGTTGAAGGTGAATACTGCATGCATAAATAAGTATCTCTACAGCGAGTATACTCTTTTAAGATATAGTAGTATCCTTTCCTGTCATTGATTTTTTTTTATATCCCTTACGTGGTAAACAAGTGGAACCTTACTGATGGTAACCAGTAATAAATATTTGCAACATCAGTGGTGTTACTCGACCTCTAAAAGCCTTTTCACGCCTTTTTAGAAGAACTTGACGCTGTAGGTCATTGAGCAATCTTCGGCAGAAAGTTTCTTTCATGTGGGGATGGAGTTGACATGTATAGAAAGTCAGTTGAATAAGTACAGAAAACAGGATAACTTTTGTAATATAATTTTCTTTGTTTCTTTTATTAGTAGTTATAATGTAGGTACTCTTAAGATATGGCTGTTGAGAAGCCACCGCTAGATTGTTGTTATTGTTGGTGCAATAAAAAGTATTCTGTTACATATGTAACATATTATTATTACTATTTTGCAGTACGATTCTTATAACCATAGAGTTATACGGAGTACCAGAGTTGGCGCTTGACTTTAAATCATGGCCAGACTGGGATCAGGTAGCAGTCCCACCAAGCCACAGGGAGTTTCAAAATGAACTGAAAAGTATAAAATATTTTTTTAAGCCACTTGTATGTAACTACAAGTAAAAGTTTGGGGCGCTCAGATTAGAGTGGGTAATTCGCTTTGTCTTATTTCTTTTAAAGTGAAATACAATTTAAGTAATCTGAGGGTACCTTTTTGTGTATTTAAGTGGATCCTTGAACAGTTTAGATTCATAATTCGATTTGGACGCTAGTGCTGCTGTCGGATTCTACATATACATATATATATATATATATATATATATATATATATATATATATATATATATATATATATATATATATATATATGTAGGTATTACTACTACACCAACCCTATACCATCCCACTGCAGGGATACGGGTCTCCCTTGAACCGAAGCGGTATAGAACATTCTACACCACGCTATTCAACTGTGGATTTGCAGAAGCCAGTATTTTCAAATTGTCCAAAGGCCACTGACTTAGCTTAACGACTGTCATCTATCGACAACAATCGGGCTGACAGCTTAACGTGCACTCTGAGCACAGAGAAGCTCGAGATATATAAACCCATCCATTGACAGGCTGCAGACTCATTTGCTTATCCTGCGTATTCGGTTAGAATAACAGGCATTCTAACCGAATACGCACAGACAACGTCATCGAGCTCTCTATCTATATTAATAAATATAATTCTTCAGTACATGTGTTTGTCATCTAACTCTTCCTAAACGGCTGGACCGATTTATATATATAATGCAGGATGAAAGAATGACGATATTGATATACAATGCGAAAGTGGAAGGATGTAGGAGCCGAGGAAGATCAAGACTAACGTACCATGAAATTGGTCGTGTTTTATAAGAAGGTGATACCAGGAGTCTGTAAGGACCACAGCGTAGGCAGAGAGAACCGAGCGCCATATGACGGGTCTTATGGCGCTCGGTTCTTCCCTGACCTGGCGTGAGGATATACATACTGATTTTTACATGGAGCGACTGCCGTCAAACCTCCACAACCCTAAGGGAAAACCAGAAATATAATATTTTGTACGTGTGGGTTTCCTTACGATGTTTTCCTTCACCGCCGAGCAAGTGATAAATATGTATATAAATCCGAAAATACGAAGTGTAGTGGTACACACCCCCGCTAGGATTCGACCCGGGGACCAGGTGGTCAATAGGTCGGTTCCTTGTCCACTGGACTATCACTGCTATTTGAATTCGTATACCTATATGTCAGCGTTGTTGAAATACGTGAAATAAAACTATTATTAGGTACCTAACAGGTACTAACAAATAAGTTTGGTAG
The DNA here is from genome assembly GCA_947507595.1 of Pyralis farinalis. Lineage (NCBI taxonomy): Eukaryota > Metazoa > Arthropoda > Insecta > Lepidoptera > Pyralidae > Pyralis > Pyralis farinalis. The sequence goes on along the minus strand of OX382277.1, from coordinate 15,362,769 downwards.
AGAGATGCCGAAGTTGTAGCAAAGTTGATGTCGAAATGTTATTGTCATACTAAAAGTGGCTTGGTGGGACTGCTACCTGAACCCAGCCTGGCCATGATTTAAAGTCAAGCGCCAACTCTGGTACTCCGTATAACTCTATGGTTATAAGAATCGTACTGCAAAATAGTATAGTGAATAAGTATAATAATATGTTACATATGTAACAGAATACTCTTTATGGCACCAACAACAACTACATTCTAGTGGTAACTTCTCAACAGCCATAACTTCATAAGTACCTACGTATACTATAACAAAAAGAATATATATTACCTTTTTTGTTAGGTATATTAAAGAATATTGATAATTACGATATTTTTTATAAGATCAATAAAATATATGATTATATTCATTGACCCCCCCTTTGCAGCTTTTCTATATGTACAATCCCTTCATGAAAATTTCTGCTTCTTAACTCAAAAAGGTGTTGAGATTTCGTGTTTAGTCAACGAGTGACCTTTCGCTTTTATATATACAACAATGCTGACCTTGCTATCCTTCACGAGTGTTGTTTTTCTTATACCATTAAAGTGACAAACACGTCTGTTTACTAACTTAATGGTATAAAATGAAACAGCAGGATGTCATTTTTAGGGTTCCGTACCCAAAGGGTAAAACGGAACCCTATTACTGAGGCTCCGCTGTCCGTCCGTCCGTCCGTCCGTCTGTCACCAGGCTGTATCTCATGAACCGTGATAGCTAGACAGTTGAAATTTTCACAGATGATGTATTTCTGTTGCCGCTATAACAACAAATACAAAAAAATTGAATAAAATAAATATTTGCGGGGGCTCCCATACAACAAACGTGATTTTTTTTGCCTTTTTTAGGGTTCCGTACCTAAAGGGTAAAACGGAACCCTATTACTGAGGCTCCGCTGTCCGTCCGTCCGTCCGTCCGTCCGTCCGTCTGTCACCAGGCTGTATCTCATGAACCGTGATAGTTAGACAGTTGAAATTTTCACAGATGATGTATTTCTGTTGCCGCTATAACAACAAATACCAAAAAATAGAATTAAATAAATATTTAAGGGGGCTCCCATACAACAAACGTGATTTTTTTGCCTTTTTTATAGATAATGGTACGGAACCCTTCGTGCGCGAGTCCGACTCGCACTTGGCCGATTTTTTATAGATAATGGTACGGAACCCTTCGAGCGCGAGTCCGACTCGCACTTGGCCGATTTTTTTTAATAAGCTATGGCTTATGGACACTTGCAACACCAGGGAATGTATGAAGTCTGGATTGGCAACTCAGGATCGTGATTAGCTATTCGAGATTTCACCTGATTGTTTGGCTACTTCTCAGATCCCATCGACATGTTTATTAACCTCGATAATATCGAGAATTCGATGAAAATGACTCATCTGAATATCAGTGTTATTCAGTTCTGCAAAACAAAATTGTAAAAAATAAATATTTATTGTATTATAATATTAAGTAATAATCATTTGCATGTGTCTGCAATTACGCAAGTTATAAACTCGCAGTGCTCGCTTCAATATACGTGAATGCTAATAATTTCGTACTTCTTCCTAGATTTACACCGTTTTCTAATTCATAAGAATTGGTGGAGTCCTATTTACGCTAGCTACTACTCCTAAATATTTGATGATGATACTGATTTTTACATAGAGCAATTGAAGTTAGACCGCCGTTAGTTTAGCAAAAGATTATTACATGTGAACCAGTTTAAAATAGCAGACACACCACCTTTATCTTGTCAATATTCTCACACTGGCGCACACTGGTCCACTTTGACAAAATTAGGAACATAGAGATCAAAGTCTTTATTTCAAGTTGATTTTTTTACGTAATCCTCTCTTTATTTTATAATTACTTTTACTGATAACAATTTTTTTAAAAAAACTTGCTATTTTCAAAAAAAAATAAATGTAAACGTATTTTTTGTATGGAAGAAAAGTGATTAAAGTTTATTATTCCAAAACAGGCCCGTGAGTCATACTGGAACCTTGTAGGCATTAAAGAGCACATTATTCTCGACAATAATTCGTAAGATTTTTTGACTTTCATGCAGTCTTCGGAGCTACAGGCGCTTAAACATATAATAATATTATAAAGAAAATGTTCATAGATTATTTAAGAGGTAATTTATAAGGAAAGCAAAGGAAAATTAAAGGAATAGTGCAAAAATAATAAAATAAACTAACACATGATGCATTCTTTTATACCTACTCATAAAATATTCATTCTATTATAGTAGAGATAAGGAAAGAAAATATTTCAATTCAATTATTATATTTATGCTTTGACTTGGAAAACGGACTCGTGCAAAATAAATATAATTATTTAGAAGCTTAAGGGATCTGCACTTAAGTCAGTTTCCAAACCTATATGAACTACAAATTAGTCTCCTATTATTTCAGTTTAATGTTTTTCGCTTTCTATCTCTTCTCGGAGGAGTCAGGAAACAATACCGTTTTTTTTTTTAATATTTTGATTTTAGGTGAGAAATGTGTGGAGCTCACTAAAAAGTTATAAATAATATCTTCATTTGTGGTTTTTTCAACATGTTTTTCGAGAGCGTTTTTTATCTTATATGTCTGAAATCTTTATTTCGGGCTTCGGACGCCTCTTCTGACAACATAACCATACCACTTTGTGATAAAACAGTTGCTACTTTCCCATCAATCATTGTCATGTGCAGCTTATGAAATATTTTCAAAAATTTATGATGTCAAACGTCACCGGTCTACAATAAGAAGTTGATGATGGACAAGGATTTTCCCAAACAATTCTATCATCACACATCAAGTGCAATGGGGCTAGACTTATCATAAAAACTGATGAATCAGAAAAATTTTCTCCAGCTCTGTGGTTTTGTTTGTACATACTATGCGAAGAAGACCCATCACAACCCCGTTTACATATAAGTTTCAAAACTGGCAAATTGAAATCATCTCCAGTGACTTTAAGATTTTTTTTCAGATATCAAAACTAAAAGCGCTTGTAGTTTTACTTTAGCACCGGTTCCTTGGAGAATCATATTATCAGGGTTTGCAAGATAGCACGATTTTTTGACTATTAAAATTTTGTTGTAAGATGGCAATTACGAAATACCGTTCTCATCAAAAGTTTTCTTATTGTTAAGTACCGCCATTTTGATAAATTTATTGCACTGAACAGTGCCAATGTTTCAGTTACAGGTAAGGATATTTCTGGTAGAGGTTTAAATAATAAATCATGAGTTTTTTGCGTTTTGTCCATATCTGTAGACAGACAACGGATGTTATTTCCAAGCTGTGTATAATAATAATAATAATTGTCCTTTAATTTAGATATTATTGTAGTTTATTGTCGATGCCAATGTTGATCATATTTTGACATTTTTAATACTGTCGACATTTTACACGAACTTGCATACACACGAATTTATCAATTGATTTAATTTTATCTTTATATTTTTTTTATGAGCGTGGTGGTGCAGTGGTAAGTTGCCGTCGCTTTAATACCAACGCATGAGAGTTCTATTCCCACACAATACAAACATTTGTGTGCATGAACATCTCTGTTCGTCTTGGTCTGGGTGTTTTCAAGAGAGGTAGGACGCATCAAAGCAGCCCGTCTGGTTAAGTACCTCCACCATACAGAAAATCGCTGCCAAATAACAACAACCTGGAGTGTTCATGCATGTGAGTGAGGTCACCAGTAACTCCTAATGAGTAGCAGCAGAGGTAGTATTGCGTGAGTGATACTTAATGTTATTCAACGTTCATAGGCCTTGGTAACCGCTTTCCATCAGGTGGGTCGTATGCCTCTTTTTTTGTTGCCTCTCGACGTTATATAAAATAATGCGCGTATGCGTGCCCGGCAAGCTTCTTATCGTTCGTTAAATTCGACCATCGTATCGTGCTTATGCGGTACATAATAAGAATTATAATCGCACATCGAGTGTCAAGCTTGATCTGCTCTTAAGATGAAAATACAAGCGTGCGACGGGCCACATTAATAATTAGAGAGGTATTATCGGCAAATAGTACTATATCCGCCATTTTCTACACCATGTAGGGCAGATCATTTACCTAGACTAAAACTAAAAATGGACCCAAAATAGAACCCTGGGCCACCCCGATATTAACATTATTGCCTTTAGATTTAGCCCTTTTTATGAATTATATGAATTATCTGCAATCTGTTATTTAAATAAGATGCAATAAAGTTCTGGGCTTTATCTCTAATTTCATAATAGTTCAGCTTGAGTAACATGTATAATGAGTATGTATTTACAAAAAAAATGTATTTATGTATGTTTATCAGTTGTCTAGTACCCATAACACAAGCTTCGCTTACTTTGGGGCTAGATGGCGCTGTGTAATTTGTCCGACAATATTTATTTATTTAATGTCTCGTGATCGACACAATTAAAAGCTTTAGACGACACAGAAAACCGCAATAGCATCTTGTGATCTCTTCCATGCGTTAGGGATATGCCACCCTTGCATTCCACCCGTAGTAGATTTACCAGCTGCAAAACTGTATTGCGCGGACAAGGACCAATTTGATCAAGTGGTTGTAGCGATGTTATTCGTATTAATAATAAAAATAATGCCCGCAGGGCAGCTTGTGGCGAGCTGTTGGTGCGTAACGACACCACGGGTACCCGAGTGCTCCAGAGAGTCGATCAGGGCCTTCGTCTCCGGCGTGTCTTCGTCGGTCGGAGTGTAAATCAAGAAGGCCCGCAGGACTCTCAGCTCTGGCTTGCCTTCATTGGCCGTCCAGAGAGGAGTCGATAGAGCATATTACTTTATCAGGTGATATGCTCCAGGGGTGGAAGTGTTAAAGGGCATAACGCCGCGAGTAACTTCGGAGAAAGCGCAGCACACCTCTCGACACCCCTGAGTCACTCACACCGGTGTTGCCCCCGGCCGAATTTCTCTGGCATTTCGGGGGTCCATCCAGTGAGTGGCGAGCCACCGCCTGCCGGAAGTAACATCAGATATCACCAGTTACCAATAATCCCTCCAGACCTCATTTTAATAGCCCAATAATTTCCAACACATTTGCAATAGTCCCAATACCTGCCGTGACCTGGTTCATGGGTATATTGTCACATTGATATCCCCTGGACAAGGTCACGGCGGCTATACAACATTACATAAAGCTTCTCAAAGGGGCCTCTACGCGTTGGATCCTTATCCCCGCGCACGCCTAACAAATGACCGGGATAATACCCGTGAATAAAAATAAAATAATATAATGAGACCTTAAAAAAAACGCTAGTACCTCTATTTCTATGGAATTCTTTCTAATATTTCTTATGAAAATACATAATGAATAAAGTGGAAAAGCACGCATGCGCTACTTATTTCCGTATCATGACGTCGCTTTTTATTCTATCTAACGATATTAGCAAATATAATTTAGTTATAAATACCTGTAATAAATAATACTGAGGCCAATATACCTATTGACTATACTGAATTGACATAAGGTTATGGACACGACAGATCTCGGAATCCGTGTAAGGTAAACAAACATATTACATATTTAACCTTTGAATGTTCTTTGAAAAGAGGAAAATAATCCGTCATATTTGAGAACATAAAACATTCAATAACAGTCGCGTCAGTCAGGACTTTTAAAGTATACACGAAGGTTTTGCAAATGCGTTGCTTTTTATCCAGCAGATGCATAAAAGTCGTGGTAGACGGTAGTCGCTCTGATAGCATGGATATCATTACTGGCGTCCCTTGCACAGGGCTCTGTACTGCCGCCTCCCTAACTTGTGGGACTAGGGGTCAGGATGGGAACCTGGCCCCATAATGGTCCCGCCGCCGGAGGGGCTGTCCCAATTTGCCGGGATGGCCCTTAGAGAGAAGTCCGGCCCCTTTTGAGAGGCTGGCCAGTCGCAGTGGTGCCCTGTTGCTGACAGATCCGGGGCACCACACCAACGCGGCCGATGGCATTTCGCGGGGTTGTTTAGTGGGTATACCGTCGGACAGCCGACGGGGAGTCCCACACTACCACCGGAGGCCACCCAGGCACCGGTGGTGTGCGTAACGCATTTTTCCCCGCGTCACAAAAAAAAAAGGGCTTTGTATTATTCTCGATGCTGTTTCTGTTCCATGATATCCATGATATGTTGTTAATTCATAACATTCACTGGTTCTATCGATTGTACAACGATTGTTTTTTGAAGAATTGTTCGATATCATGCCGACAGGTTCTTTTTACAACCGCACTGCTCGCCGACGTGGACGGCAGGAAGTTCACTCACGCTGGAACCGCAATAGTCGTGTTTTGCTCGTTGGTCGTGGTCGTGTCGTGGTCGGTTCTTGAAAAGTTTTCTTCCGAGAATTCTCAACGTAAACTACAATATGAGGTTCTTATGGAAAGACGTGAAGAGTTTTTTAGAGTCAGCAACATCTTTGCAACATCAGTTGCGTGTCGTAGCATACGGTGACTGTTTACCATTATGCAAGCAGTATACTTGTTTGTTCGGTGGCCTGTCGCTAACAGATCCGGGGCACCCCACCAAAGCGGCCGATGGCAATTCGCGGGGTCGTTTAGTAGGTATACCGTTGGGCAGCCAACGGGGAGTCCCACACTATCACCGAAGGCCACCCAGGCACCGGTGGTGTGCGTAACGCATTTTCCCCCGCGTCACAAAAAAAAGGCAGTATACTTGTTTGCGCCGTTAGTGGTATAAAAAATTAAGAGAGGTAGGGCAACTTATCTGGGGAAGTAAACTAAACCACAAGTAAAGAAAGGTAAAGAAAACCACAGCCAAATAACAACTCCCAGGAGAGTTGTCGTGTTTCGGCGTATGGTCACCAGTAAGTCCCTGAGGAGTTACTTATCGGTATCGGCTTAGAGGTATCAATCGATTGATACTAAATGTATTGCAAGCATTCATAGGCTACTGTACCTAACCGCTTTACACCAGGTACTATATGCTTATATATGCCTCCAGCTCATGTATAAAAATGATATTTATTATTTGTCTAAAACAATTAGATAGAATAGATGTATATGCATCTGATTGTTTTAGTTACGTATTACCTACTTTAGTACAGAGGTATCAGATATATTCACAAATCCTTGAACCACATGAGTGCGCTTAAAGACATCCCGCGTTCACAGAAACGTTGTGTTTTGGCGCCTAAATATCTCAGCGATTTGAACCTACTGACCAATGGGAGGATATTTTTATAATAAGCCGATAAGTGAAATGGATCCGCTAACTAGCCATTAGAAGCTACGCGTTCTACTTTGCTCTCCGACCAGTAGTGGTGAGTGAAGTTACTACGTAATATCGATCTCTTTGGCTCACCTTAGGTTGTTTAAGAATTATAGAAAAAAAAGTATATTCAAGAAAAGAAATATTTAAAATAGCGTGCATACGACTCACGTCATATAAAGCAGTTACCGTAGCCTATGAACGCATGTACTTTAAGTCATCACCTCTACTACTAACATAGCAAATCTTTAGGACCTTAATCACACGCAAGAAAACAACAACCCTCTAGTTAGGGAGTTGTTATTTGGCTGCGGTTTTCGGTGAGGTGGAGGCACTTCTCCAGAAGGACTGCCTTGATATGCCCTGCCTCTCGTAAAAACACCCAGACCTAGACAAACAGACGTGTTCATGTATACGGGACAAAATTTTGCTCGAATGGTGTATCTTTGTTGGATTAAAGTTAAAAGCATCATTCAAATAGGAGCTGTAATCCAGAGGGAAAACCAGACCATTCTTAGGAAAGGTCCCCAGTCACTCGAAATACATTTTCTTGGACGTGCTGTCCTCATGATGTTTTCCTTCACCGCCGAGCAAACGATAATTACATATATGCAACGAAAACAGGAATTAGTGGTACATGCCAGGATGCGAACCGGGGGCCTGTTGGTCACAAGGTCGGTTCTTATCCGCTAGGATATCACTGCATTGTACTGATAGAACACACCAATAACCGATATTTAATCATAGGCGTCTTGATTGGGCAAACATACCACATGACAGAAGGCTAAGAAGAACACGTTGACCACGATTTCCTGGAGTGTTGTTCCGTTCCTGTAAATGAGTGGGTTTACCAGGAAGTTCTTAAGAGGTCTTTCGACAGCACCGAAGGCAGCAAGTCAAAAACATTTCATCTTATTTTGTAAGCGTTAACTTACGTTATGAAATATAAAGTCCACCTCTAGTCACTCATCATGAGATAGCTGAACCCCTGCTAATTAGTAAATTAACAACAACCTTCAGACGTGCCTAAACTGTAGATGTTAAGTAATTTCTACGTGATATCTCCTAGTCTGACTATACACCATGTCCAAATGGGGAAAGAAGGAAATTTTATCTAAATATGAACATTGGTGGAAATCAGCTAGCTCGGGATACAGAACAGTTCTTTATCACTATTTTAATATGTACTTATGTTATCGCTTGTTCAGATAATAGAGATGGTAAAGGAGTTCATATTGCGCCAGCTATAATTTTAGGTGCGCATTTACAAAATAAAAAGATGTAGGGCGCGTTGATAGATTTGCATATTATTATTTTTATTAATACTCAATTCAAATCAAATATGAAACCAGGAACGATGCCACCTGCAAAATTCAATTTAATGATTCACTTCATAAAGGACCAGACTTCGAACAAGCGAGACTGGTGGCGGCAAAGTCTAAGGATTCCAGTCACTGGCTATAAGACTGTCCATAGCATGATACGAGCACATTCCTTGACCCTGTCACCCTCAGGCTGACTGTCTGTCTGCGGCTGAGACTCCCGACGTTTGCTTCACACAAATGCACCTGCGGCAGTGATATCGATCAGTTTGCCACGGACTTTCTTGCCATAAATTCAACAGCTTTATGCGCTGGGCCCTTGTCTCTTTCAAATTTCCAGCTAATCTTGAACCCAGCGATTTAGCCAGGGAGTATAGTAAGCGACCGAACGGGATGTCGTTGATACCATCGAAAATGTTGATGTTGCTCACCTATCTTAGCCTACTTATAGTGTGGGACACAACTTGCGTTGACATACTAGCCTCTTTTCGCCTCCATCATACTACCCATCAAGGCTGTCGCGGCGGCTGAGGCGGCCTAACTTTAAAGACCAATAATTACGGGGATCTTGGTTCCGACTACATTTTAGGGTTTAAATTAAATTTCAAGTTCCTCTGGACTATACTACTATACATATACCATACTCATTATTAGTATTAAAGACAATTTTTTATACATCACTTGTTTTCGAACACGAATTCAAAACACGACTGTTTCTTTCTGCTTAAAAATAATAAATCCATTTTTCGTCTGCTACGAAAATGTCATAAACAACATTGGAATGCTCATTTATTGTGCAACGATATCTTTTAGTGTTATACCTACATACATTTCCCTTGTCGTTAACATAATATAATATAATATAATATAATAAAATATATTTATTTTCTCTCCAAGGTTGCAATGTTAAATGTGGGTTACATAGCTTGTTTTGCTTAAACTATTCCTTACAGGAGAGAACTGGTGCCCGTGCTAGGTGGAGAACCCGCCTGTGTTACGAGTCACCAGGCCCCCTCCGCGCTATTATATGCTATAACTATGAGAGAGACAATATACTATGTTCTAATAAACGAAAAGTACTTACATCTGTTTATTTATTTTTGTTTAATATTTGGGTGCCCATTGCAAGTTGTGTTGTGTGTGCGTGCGTGCGCATGCAGCCGCGCGCGTTTGGATTTGTTCGTGTGTTGGTGTGTGTTTGTGTGATGTGTGTGTGATGTGTTTGGAATCTAAGATATACCTTTCAGCAACTTTTCTGTACAGTCGTAGTCAAGGGATTTCAGCCATTTAGTAATGGCTTTCTTGCAGCCGTACCTGGTCATGGGATAAACACAAAAAAGAGTGTTTGCTTTGTTATATAAATAGGATCCCAAATGACAGTGAAACTTATGAGCAAAGCTAGTTTTAAACTTGATTGCGTTGCATACCTTTCCCTTTCTGCGTTTATTTTTAGTTAAGCTGGGATCGTAATTGATACTGGAATGCTTTTTCAGTATGGTAGATAGGACAAACGTTTGTCTGACCGTAAGGACATCCCATTTTTGGTAAAGGTCGGTGGTTGGGTAACGATAGGGTAGGTGATTACTGACTTTCAAAATTGCACGTTGTGCTCGTTCCAGATCTAACATGTAAGTTTTTGCAGAGCCTCCCCATGAAGATATACAATAGCTGATCAAAGATTGACATAAAGCTAGGTAGACAGTTCTTATAACTTTACGATCGGCAACATTTCGTAAGTTCTTAAAAACAAAGATGAGTTTGCGCAATCTGCTTACTAGTGTCTGTATGTGAGCCCTAAAATTGAGGGTATTATCTAGAGTGACACCAAGATACTTAATAGTTTCACAACACTGAAGGCTTCTGCAGGAGCAGCCATTAGTCTTATCGTCGCATATGTGGGCGGTTAGGGATATGTTTATTGGAAGTTGCTTTTTTGTAAGGGCAAAAGTGAGGAACTTAGTTTTGACGACATTGAGTGTGAGTATATTATTGTTCAGCCAAGAGCAGACATCATTTAAACCATTCTGCGCATGCTCAACAACTGAGTCCCAGGTATTGTCATAGAATACGAGAGCGGTATCATCAGCAAAGGTGAAAATATTACCCTGGGGAAGTTGGAGCTCACAGAGGTCATTGATATATATGAGGAAGAGAGTTGGGCCTAATATACTGCCCTGTGGTACACCAAAAGCAACTGAAAGCTCATCACTCATCCAGTTTCCAATCCTCACCCTTTGCACTCTATCAGCAAGATAGTCAGAGAACAGAGAGAGAGATACGCCTCTCACACCCAGGGTCTCCAACTTGTCCAGAAGAAGGGGAACATATACTGTGTCGAAGGCCTTAGCCAGATCCAGAAATATGGCAAGGCACTTGTGTCCAGAATCCTGCTTGTTAACTATCAAATCAGTCAACTTGTAAACTGCATCGTCTGTCATAAACGTACACGGGCAGTAAACGTTTCGCATAAATGAAACTCCCCCTATTAAAAATGTAGCAAAAATTTCTTGTAGATGCGAGTGATATTTGATAGCGACATTTGTGCTATTTTATAAACGGTCGTTTTTTACAAACACCTTCTGTACTATAAAAAATATGTTAAGATCTAAAAAGAGATATTCATTAAATACGTATGTGCAGACATGCAACGATGTGCATCTAATTAGTGGGCGGTAGAGTAGAACAATGGTCAGGCGTACTCAACCTAGAACTGCAAGAACCAGATAATGATAAAAATATATACTTTTAGTGGTATACAGTCATATCATTCAAAGTATTTTTCTAAAAATGTAATAGCTATTTGTGCAATGTTGGTTCATAAATACATGGCGAAACAAATTATCGCTTTTATCATTATATTAGTATATCTACTAAGACAGGTTTGAAGTGGTAAGATATTAAAAATCTATTGCGGGAACACAATACTAGGGGATTAATAACTGTCTGCAATTGCCTTATGCTACAAGTATTATTTCTCTCACTTCCGTGGGTGCAGCGCACTTACAGGAAAGCTTGGTTTTTGATGTTATAAAGTTTGCTAGTCCTTATTCCATTATATTCTATTCCTATATGCCTTATCCTAGGAATGGATAGTCCATTAAGAAACAATTTATTAATATGTTCATTGCCTCGTCGTATCGAATGACGTTAACGGATCTTTGTAAATATTAATTTATAAAGATACGTTAACGTCATTTGATTAATTAATTGATCACTGTAATAGGCATTACCATAATGATCATATTATTTAATTAGGGCATTTCCAGAGACAACTATTCGTATAATGAGAAGTTAATGTTTGAAATAGTGGAATTTGGTTTACATTAACACCCATTTCACAAGTAAAAAAATTCGCCTATTAAAAAAAGTCAGTTGCGGGGTCTAAAATATGTGCATATTTATATTTTTCTGTTTCACTTGCATACAATTTCTACGCAACTTGTGAATAGAAAACTACGTAAGTATAACTAAACGGGCTGCTTTGATGCGCCCTACCTCTCTTTAAACATCCAGACCAAGACAAACAGCCATGTTCATTCTGCAGTTACTTATCAATTAATATTATGATCTATATATCTGTAACTTCACGCCAAATCTTTAAAATTTTAGCGGGGTAGTCAGAGAGAACCGAGCCCCACATGACTGGATCCTTACATACCTTACTCATTTCTTTTTTAAAGATAAAGGATAATAAATCTTTATTTGCCTTTAGATCCTCACGGGCACATAGACACGTCTTACACTTTAACATTCGTTGCTCTTCTCATGCACAGTCGCCGATTTCTAAGGCTCCTGACATCACCTTCTGATAAAACACGATCGATTGGGCATTGTAGATAAGTCTTGGCCTTCCTCGAATCCTACATACTTTTACTTTTCCATTGTATATCTAATTCGTAATTCTTTCTATATGTGTTCTTTCCACACCTCAGAATGGAGCATGCCTCTTCTTATTTTAACACCGATGCTCTCTTTCAGACCATCGTCGTTGCTAACATCATCATTGCGAATATGGTCTACAAGCGTTCTGCAACAAATTTTGCGCAACGCTCACTTTTCGATTATTATATTGTGTTGTACCCAGCTCTTGCTTCCGTAAGTAAGCATTGGGACCAGTACTGAATTATTGACTAAAAGAAAATGATAGTATAAACGATATTTACTGATTTTAGATGTCAACTGAATCTTAAATTACAAATATGTCTCATCATAAATGCATCATGCGAAAAACAACTATTGTCACAGACGGAGTAATAATACGCTTCGCTGATCTGAACTCACATCATCAAAAAAAGTAGTGAATAGCTATGAATTTTAATAAAGCGAGTGAGCTGTCTGAGGACAGAGGCATGTGGCGCTGGGTACTCTCTGCCCTGTGCATACCTACATGCCTGATTCAAATTTGGGACGCCAAGAATAATAATAGGTATGATGGAAAAATAAGAAAAGAAGTTGAGTTCATCATTTATTGCAATTAAATGATACGACGGAACATGTTTAAAAACTATGTGATTTTATTGTGGCGGTTTTCTAATCTAGTAAAAAAAGAATTAAAATCTGGTCTAAAGTTCAACCACACAAATCAAAGGACAGAGGTAAAATGGACCTCTGGAATGGTTTCCAAGTGCAAATTATGCATTTAAACATTCCTAACAACTCGTAAACGTCTTTAGTTAAGGAATTGGCTATGGACAATATTATGACTAGTTTTGTCACGGAGTTTTGAAGCTGCCAAATGTATATTAATATATAAAGTAGAAAAGTTAATTTGTACGCGCTAAACTCTGGAACTACAAGACGTATTTGAAAAAATATTTTTGAATTTGATAGCCCAATTTTTGAGGAAGGTTATATGCTATTCAACATCACGATAGGACTTTTAGAAGCCGAGGCAAACGTAAAAACCGGCAAAGTGCGAGTCGGACTCGCGCACGAAGGGTTCCCTACCATTATCTATAAAAACGGCAAAAAAAACACGTTTGTTGTATGGGAACCCCCCCCCCCCCCCTAAATATTTGTTTTATTTTAATTTAATTATTTATTTTTAAAGTGAATATATAACTAAATATTCTGTGAATATTTCAAGCGTCTACATGTTGCCGTTATCAATATCGAGCAAAAACTAGCTAAAAAACCACGTTTATTTATGGGAGCCGGTGGGAAATATTTATTTTATTCTATTTTTTAGTATTTGTTGTTATAGCAGCAACAGAAATACATCGTCTGTGAAAATTTCAACTGTCTAACTAACACGGTTCATGAGATACAGTCTGGTGACAGACGGACGGACCGACGGACGGACCGACGGACGGACGGACGGACGGACAGCGGAGTCTTAGTAATAGGGTCCGTTTTACCCTTTGGGTACGGAACCCTAAAGAAGCTGTTCCGGGACATCGAGATACATGCACACGAAGTCGCGGGCTTTAGCTAGTTAAGGGATAAAATAGGTACACATAATGCGCCACAGTAGAATGCAATAGTTTGAGTTATACCAATTGAATAACCAAAAAGGATCATTCACTTTGTACTATAGTTTATATTAAACAAAAAGTAAACGCTACCCTATGAAAGTGAGAGCTGGGTATGCCAGAGAGAGCATGAAAGTAGAATAAATGCGGTCGAGATGCGAGCACTGCGAAAAATTTGTGGCATAACGCTTGCTGACCTCGTTCAAATTGATGACGTACGAAAGAGAGTTGGTCTGGAAGAGAGTGTCGGTGTTAAGATAAGAGAGGGCATGCTCCGTTGGTTCGGACATGTAGAAAGAATGCAAGATGAAAGGATGACGAAACAGATATACAATGCGAAAGTGAAAGGATGTAGGACCCGAGGAAGACCAATACTAACCTACCATGACCAAATTGGTCGTGTTTTATCAGAAGGTGATGTCAGGAGCCTTAGGAACCGGTGAGCGTGCATGAAATGAGCTATGAATGTGAAAGAAGCGAGTGAAGTGTGTAAGGACCGTGTCTTATGGCGCTCGGTTCTCTCTGCCTAACCCGCAAGGGACCTGACGTGAAGATATATATACATACATACAAAAAGTTAACTATTTCTGAACGACAGGCAAATGAAATTATTCTTGGTTCCGATTTTTCGTTTTACAAATATACTCGTGTTGTTTAACGTCATAAAATTAAAATACATTTTAAGAATTTTTAATGTTTTGTAATTATGAAAATTTTTTATATGCTCTCATGAATTTTTGAAGTCATATTTCATGATATTTAAACCAATTTGATTGTTTTGTTTTATGTTACGTTACAATAAGTAATTTATATTTTGATTATGTCAGTACCTACTTAAAAGACAACCGCTTCTAGTGATTAATTTTGGTTAAGGAACGCTAAAGAGATGTGACCTTTCTTTCTATAATTTCACGCCAGTTCCTTCGCCGGGTAGGCAGATAGATCGGTCGCAAAACATACACATCAGACTGGCTTCTTTGTTCGTAGGTCTTTTCATGCACGCTCGCCGGATATGCCCAGGGCTTTTGGCCATATAAAACACGTCAATTTTGGTCATGGTAGACGAGTCTTGGCCTTCCTCGTGTTAAAGAGACATAATATGCCACAATAAGCAGGCAAATTCATACTCAGGGTGCTGAATTAGGAATTCCTTCGACTTGGAACGACTTGGAACGTGATTTATAGACATAGAATATCACGATCGTATCAAATCCACGTGTTGTCGTCAAGTCAGCACATTGAATCCACGGCTATGAGGTGTTATTAATGACTCGATGACGAAATAGCCTTCTGCGAAAACTGTGGTCAAAACGAGTTTTGTGATGTCCATATTGATGTACTATTTAGTATAAAAAGTGGTCAAACTCTGTCCAGTGTATTTCTGACACGCATCCGACTCACGGCGTCTGCTGTTTAGTGACATAATATTAAGGTAGGTGTCAGTTTACATACAAATTAGCTTTAGTCACTTATATGCTCACTTGATTTAGTGATCGTAGTGTTTGTGCGGGATTAATACAGTGTTTCTGGAGGTATTTTCAGATCTAGAGACTTGTTGAATGACGGATATTTTGTTACGTGATTATGCAGAGAAAGAATATGTGGGCAATTCTTTCACGTAAAAGTTAACGTATTTCGTTGCGTTTTGTTTCTTTATCTTAAAAGAAAACCTTTATTGGTCCATCAAGATATTATACTCCTATTTTTATTAGTCTAAATATGGTAGTTAATTATAAAATTCGAATAATTGCGTATGATATCACTAAATTGAGTCGGGTTTTATCATTTTTAAATATTCCGATTTATGTAGATTTTTTATTAATTCGAAGCCAATGAAGTTGTATGAATAAATACTTAAAGTTGGTAACAAATTTCTTTAAAATCTAATACTTCAGAATGTATATACATTTCCAAGAACTAGAATGTTCTTAGATTGTCCTGTTTATTTTTTTATCAAATAGAAAGGCGTAAGAAGCAATTTTCCAGCTTATATTAAAAAATTAGTAGTTGTAAACCATGGATTTAATATAATAATAATTACTACGTCCACGCCCCTTCTGTAAAAGCTTAGTAGGTACCAATAATCCTTCAATATTATTTATCTATATCCCATTAGTTTCCGACACTTTGGCAATAGTCTGTTAGTTAGTGAGAGCAGTTCTTGGGTATATTGTTTTATTTGTATCCCTTGGAGTGATTCAGTGTGGTTATGTTACATTACATCAGTCATCTCGAAAGAGCCTCTTGGTGATGGTTCCATATCCACAACGCGCGCTTATCAAGTGACTCGAATTAATACCTCGTATTGATACATAATAATATTAATTTAATATGTAAAATAGGTTAATAGCTATAATTTGATACTTTGACATGTATAAGACATTAGTAATAATGTAGATCTGTTTATGATAGTGTGGAACAACTAAACAAAAACATCAATTCATCAAACAACTTGCTTAACAACTTGCTTCAACGGTGTTCTCGAACAAATATGACATGGGGCCAGGAATAGAGACTTTGTTTCATATAAAGGTGTACAACGAATCGGTGACCATTAATGTTGCAGATGTTTATAGGTAGCCGTCATCAGATCACTGATATGAAGGGCCCCAAATGCTAGTTAGCCTTAAACAGCCGCCAATCTTAAGAAACAGGGTAAAGCTAGGGAGAAGAAGCGGCACCAGAATGAACTTGAATATTTCAAAAACGACGTTGGTAGACATGCCAGTACACGCACGACCTGATATAAAGTGGTTACCGTAGCTAGCAATACATGAAATATCATTACTGGGTTGCCACCCTTGCTAAGAACATAGCAACTCCTCAGGAACTCCTTACTGATAACCTCACTCACTTGCCTCCTCTTATATAAAATATCTAATGTGTATTTCAGAATGAAGATCTTCATCGTCCTTTGTCTCTTTGGAGTTGTTGGTGTATCCCTCGCTAAGCCAGGCGCCAGGCAGTACACAAACCGCTTCGACAATGTAGATCTGAACGAAATCCTTCACAACCGTCGCCTTCTGACAGCGTACGTTATGTGCGCGCTTGAGGAGGGGAAGTGCACTCCTGATGGCAGGGAGCTCAAATGTAAGTATACTTCGTCTTTACTAAAGCGGTGGTCGAGCGGTTAGCAATGACCATTCTTACATCAAGGGTCGTGGATTTCATTCCCGCTCTGGCAAACGCTTGTGTGCCTAAACATGTCTGTTTGTTTTGGTCTGGGTACTATCTATTTACCAACTATGTTATATACAGGCGTACTTACTTACTACGCTGGCTTAGTAACCCAAAGTGTGTCTTGGTCTCCGCAATAAGACCTCACTACACCCGAAACTCGCGTAGGTCCTCTTCTATCGCATCCTTCAACCACATCTGGGCCTACTTAACTCGTTCTGTCCAAGTGTGTCAGAACACTTTCCGATATCATATTGTTTTTTTTATAACGCCGGGAGGCATACAAGCTTAGGGCCCACCTGATGTAAAGCGGTTACCGTATACTATGAATGCTTGCAATATAATAAGTATCACTCGTGCGATGCAACCTCTGTTGCTAACACTGCAACTCCTTAGAAGCTTACTGGTACCCTCACTCACACGCAGGAGCACGACAACTCTCCAGGGAGTTGTTATTTGGCCGCGGTTTTTCTGTAAGGTAGAAATACTTTAGGCAGACTGCTTTTATGCGACATACCTCTCTTAAAATATTTATATTATTGCATATGTTAAAAATTTGTTATCAGTCAACGTTACCCATCCAATGCTATCATTGCCATCCAATGCTATCATTGGATGGGTAACGAGCTTCTCCGAGTTGGCATGTAAAAAGCCGTCAGTTCTGTTTGTTGTTGATAGACGACCGTTGTTAAACCAAACATAAGGAGGCTTAAAAACTCTGAATACGAGTATATATGTACAATATAGCAGCGAGGTGGGAATGGGGAATAAACCCCTTAGAATTAAGCAACTCTCATATTACAATAGTAGGATAACTTTAGTAATCGCTGATATGATGATATTTTAACTAAGTAACTTGTTTACCTATATATATTTTTTATTCTGTATCTATCGTCCTTAACTCATATCAAATTCTCGCATTAGGTGATCTCATTGCTCATCATTTGAAGGATTATAAGTACTTCAATGTCCTTAAATGACCTCTAACTTGCTAAGATTTATTCTCTGATGCATATTTTATAATGATAAGGTATATTTTAGTTTGCACTGTTAATGTCGCATATATAATATATATATATATATATTATATATACATCTTCATACTTAACATATTGTCAGTGACGTATCAGTCCATACATTTCAAATCTCAGCGTCAAAATCCGCGACTGTGAGTTTTATGAAGAAACTGTCGTCAGTTTCCTCATAAAACTCACAGTCGCGGAGTACCTGGCGAAGTACACTCTTAATCTACTAAAGATAAACACGTCCCTATATAATGAAGGTTTTTAGCGAAGCTCAGGTGAAGTGTCAGGTTTTCCCATTAAGTGTTAGTAGAGATAAACGCGCGTCCGTGCCGTGTGCAATGTGATAAACATTAAAGGCGTCATAACAACTAAACATGCAAATTTAATTAACACTGAGTACGATCATGACGAGCTTAGTGTTAATTTGCTATTATCTGGAAATACTATGTATCTTTTTGTTCTTGTATCTCATTCAGCAACACCGTTTCTATATGAAATCTATATGTTTGTCTGTGTGTGTGTCTGTCGCTTTTCTTTGGAATATTCGCATTTTGACTTCAGATTCGGATTCAGCATAAAAAAGTAGAATAGGAATGTCTGAAAAACCAACCTATCTCTTAACGAACATGGTCAAAATGGCCGACAAAGTTTTAAAAAAATAATTAAATTGTTATATAATTGACGAGCCAGGTGTTCCTCTGGCAATGCAAGCTTGCGCATTTTCAACTGGTTATTAACCCTTCGAAACCCGGGTGGTCGTATACGACCGCGAAATGTATGGGAAAACGTATATAACGGGTTCTGACTGCTCAATGGAAGAATCTCTCGTTATCGTTAATGATTGTGCAATAGCCAACATGTAAATATAAAAATGCAATCTTGACGACTCCCGATATAAGTAACAACTTAAAACTTATACTAATGGGAAGCTCTATGGTGTCGATGCGGGTGACAGTCT
This sequence comes from Pyralis farinalis, assembly GCA_947507595.1. NCBI lineage: Eukaryota > Metazoa > Arthropoda > Insecta > Lepidoptera > Pyralidae > Pyralis > Pyralis farinalis. Next base: position 15,343,576 of record OX382277.1, on the reverse strand, counting down.
TATCGAATACAATACATACTTAAGTGTCGTTGACCGCAGTCTGTCTACGGTTGGGTTTAGTATTCTCCAGTTTCTTCGTCTTAATTATTTCCTCTTGTGTTCTTTCTACATGTTCGAACCAACGGAGCATACCTCTTCTTAACATTCTTCCAAATAAACTCTCTTGCATATTCATTGTGACTTTTGAGCAAAACTCGCATTTGGACGGTGCTTATTTTGTTTATGCTCTGTTTGCCAAAACCAGCTCACTTTCATGGCTGGCGTTCGGATTATGTTATAAGTTAGTAATCATCTATTAGTATGTACAAATATTTTAGAGTGGACTTACTGCTACTTTTTAAATTATGGCAAAGACTTCAGAAGTAATTGGATTATGGCAGTACTAATAGATTTAATTATGGCACGCGCACGAAGGGTACCGTACCATTATCTATAAAAACGGCAAAAAAAAAATCACGTTTGTTGTATGGGAGCCCCCTTTAAATATTTGTTTTATTTTAATTTATACATAATGAACTTCATTTATTCGGTTTCGGTGCACTGATATTTAATAATGCGGGGAAGCTTGTCGTATTGCAGAAATTGCAATCAAATAACAAATCCCTTGAAGATTGCTTTGTTAGCGCAAGTGTGTTAAGTTAAAAGCGAGCTTCTAAGGAGTTGGTGTATTGCAAGTATTTCAGCTTAAGAAGAGATCTTGCCTAGCTTTGTTTATTCTACAGATTGTTCAATGGATGGTGGAACCACAATAGTCGCGTACTGTGCGATTCCAGAAAAGTGTTCCACCGAAAATCTAAAATTGTGATATCTACTTGTTTAAGGTTTTCCGAGTGATTACTACTACTACTACTAATAAGTTTGTACTGGGCCGGCAACGTATGAGTGACACACCTGGTATTACAAGTGTTCATTGGCTACGGTAATTGCTTACCATCAGGCACACAGTATTATTTACCAAAAAGAAGTGTCAGTACATAATAACTCACTAACTTGCAGTATTACGATATCCATTTATTGGATGGGCTGCATACTTGTATGCTAACCGCCATATAGTAAGAGGGCATGCTCTGATAGTTATCTCCGGCAACATACACTGCTGCTATTTGATTCTAATTAATATCTAATGTACTTTCAGCTCACATCAGGGAAGCATTGGAAAACGAATGTGCCAACTGCACAGATGCACAGCGTTCGGGAGCTCGTCGCGTTATTGGTCACCTAATCAATGAAGAGCCTGAATACTGGAGAAAACTGTCGGCTAAATACGACGAAAGCGGCAAATATACAAGCAAATATGAGAAAGAGCTCAAATCTGTCTAAGTTGATGCGTTTAAACGAAGCATCCACGACTTGAACCAAATTCAAATGCAGAGACTTTACTTTGAATATTGTATGTAGGTACTAAGTACCATCATTCATGTTAATTTTTACTTCCATTTAGTATATAATTAAACACCTAATCGTAATATAACTGGGAAACAAATGGCAATTAATAAAATCTATTTGATTAACAGTACGAGTTATACACAGATACTGTAAGCATTCGTATAGTCTGCGGAGCTTATTATCAGCTGGACTGTATGCCTTTAAAACTTTATCGTTACGAAAAACAAATAAAGTTTGGCTATAGTTTTTTATTCAATTTAATTTATTTAGCAAATTCTCCATTGCCTTTTATTATATGTTTGGATAATAATTCAGACATAAATAACGTCCATGTCAGCAGTCTTATTAGACTAATAAGTAATTTATTGTAGTTATTAGAAATGGAACGGAGGTAAACAGATACAAGTTGTGATACGAAATTAGGTATGTAATTTTGCTAATAAATAAATAATTATTTTGTTCAACCTCTTGTAATTTTAATAATCCTTGATTGACATTGATATATATATATTTGAGTTTCGTACTAAATAGAAAAATGAATTCGACGCTAAAGCGCGATAAAAAAATATATTCAGTCAATTTATTAAAGAATCGAATACATTTTATAACAAAATATCTCCTAGTAGTGGCATGCGCATACATATACTGAGAGGTAACCGTGAAGATATTTATTTCTTCGAACAGTTTCCTAAATGATTCCCTGGAGCTGATGTTAAAAATATAGGTATGGTGGTGGCGGTGGCTCTCTTATATAATACAAAATTTACTTTTATAATTGTTTATATTGAAACAATTATAAAAGTAAAGCTGCTTTTCCCCTTACGATATAGGTAATGCTTAAAAATAGCTGAAATATACAAAACGTGCAGTACTCACGTGCTTACTGGCATGTTTATTTCAATAAGGGGCACACTGCAATTTAGAGTCCAGTGTACCTAACATATACGCCAAACAGTTCACTCAGATTATACGTAAATATAATGATAGTGATAGAGAGGAAAAGAGAGAAGGGTGCAGCGGGCGGAGCGATCACAAATAAAACTGTTTTGCTCTTACTTTAATCAGGAACGCAGAACAAGGTACCTAATCTTTAGAAAAGATCGCAATGTCGTTTGTTTCGGTCGACTGTAACTTGAAAGAAAACGGTTTTCCTAAATGTAAATGTAATAATATTAACTAAGTTTTCATGTCTTGCTGCGAAATAATAACTTACTGGAGAATTGTTGTATTCCCGCAAGTGAGTGATGTAAGCTAATTCTTATATAGAAAGAGTTATTGTATAAAAGCTTTCATAATACCAACGTGCACAGTAAACCACGTTACATCAGATGCGCTGTATGCTTGTCCTCCCGATGTTGTATGAAAAAAATATAGGATCGATCGATCTATTGTCGATCGATTTTTGTACATCAAAAATCTTTGAAAACTATATAATAACTTCCTGCCTTCCCATATGCTAGTTGTTAGTGTAACATTTACAGCAGATAACTATTTACGGAATTATTCTAACGATTAACATCCAAAAAGAAGTGGAGTGGCGGAACTCGTCTCTCAGATACGACCACAGCAGCTTGGGCAGCAGAGATAGCGGGTGCTGCGGTTCCTGTTAATAATGGCGGCCTGCTCATGTTAATTTGGCACATAAAGCATTTTAGATCAAATTGCCTGTAACCTTATCTTCCGCAGAATAATACTTGAATCTATCAACTACTTGAAATATAATTACCTATCAGATAGTGTTTCGATTGTCACAGCAAATTAGTACAGCGCATCAAAACAGTCCAACTGGGGAAGTGCCTCTTCATTCCAGAAAACCGCACTAAAATGATAACCTATAAATTTCTTGTATTTCTGTAAGTGAGAGAAGTAACCAGTAAGCTCGTGAGACTTGCTGTGTTAGTATCGGAGCGATATTTTTTGTATTACAAATTTGCATAGGCTACAGAAATCACTTTACCCCAGGTGGGCCATATATTTGTATCTTCCCGACGTTGTATAAAGAAAACTTGCAAACGTATTTTTTATGTGAAATTGGATATTTTAAGTATATTCAAGCGTCTCGTATTTCTATGAATAATTTAGAGATACTTAAAGAGAAATAAAATCAGATGCATTAAATTTTCTGTTTAACAAAAGTCAAATAATCGTTTAAATTTTGTAATTGGTTTCAATATCATCGAAAATGACAGAAATTATAATACTTCAAAGGTCACTTTTAGTAGCAGCGATAAGCAGTTTAAAAGAGTGTTACAATTCTCTCTGAACCAAAGCGCTGACGCTTTGGTTCACAACTCTTATAAATAATTTACGACCCACGAAAGTGTTATGTGAGGTGTAATTATTTTAAAATTGAGCCCTAATTTTAGAGACCCTTAATTTAAAAATACGCTAAATCACGACTCGGTAATTATTAATAAATAACCCCTTTATGTATGCACCGCAAATGTATAATCACGCAATAAATGTATTAAAAAATTGTTTATGACGTCAGATTTTTTAATATACACAAGATATTCTAATATTTCATTAATATTCTAATCCTGTAGGATAGATAGAAGGTTTCTGATCTATTGGTAATGGATGTCTGAAAAAAGGAGTGCAACGGTGTTGGGGGCTGATTTATGTATGTTTGTGAGTTTATTTTTTATTTCGCCATAATTTCTAAATAACTGAATCTTTTGCATAACAACTTACAAGTGACAGCACCTTGGCCTTATGTAAATACAATGGATGTATTTCTAAGAAAAACACATTGGAGGCGTTACTCATGACGGTGTCAAAGTTGCTTCTGTACCTAATATATAAAGGAGCATGCGTTTAGACTAAGTTTATTTCCGAATTTGCTAAACACAAGGTATTATTAAATATAAATTAACTTACCAAACGAAATGTCTTATTAAGAGTTATCAATTGTGGTTCAAGTGGTGACGTGATGATTTACAGGATTATTGAACGTGTGTGAATTTTGGTGGTATAATTGAGTGATATTTGATTTTGAATGATAGGAGTGAAGAAGTAATAGAGTACTAAATCGCAAAAGATCTGTTTAAAATATGCTATATTCTTTTGCAAATGTATGTTTGTTCTCAGATGTTACCATCTATAATGTGCCCACCGGTGGTGTCAAGTGGTCACTTTTATGACTAATAAAAAATGTACCTCTAGTTACTACCGTTTCCTCTCTCCAGTTTTTAGCAGTTTAATATTTTAGGCATTTTTATGAATAAATCCTTCCCGAAATACTAGAATAATGTTTCTGTTATAATAACTGCATATAAACCCTGTTACAGACGTATCTATAGTATTTCGTAAGTTAACAAGCCGTCTCTCTTTAAATGTATGAATTTGTGTTTTTCCTATTTCAGCATGTTCCATACATCTAGAGTAAGACAGTATGTTATCTTACGATATATTATAGCTAGTTACGTCTGTGACGGGCTTTATAATAAATTGTAGTTTGTATATCTCCGGACTCTACTAGGATATTTTTTTATTATTGTCTAGCATTTTTAATATCATGAATGACAGACAAGCATACTTACGGTACCAGACCGGTGGAGTAAACCAGTGTTCACCAGCAATATGGATACTCACACACTCACAGAAACACAAGGAACCTCTATGAGTTTTGAATTTGGCTACTTTCATCAGTAACAACCAACAATAGACCGTGTCTGTAGCAATAGTGCAATTTCTTATTAGATATTGTTGTGCCTTACCTCAGTTTCGCCAGAGTCTCGTTTATTACATTTATTACAGCAGAATGTATTATTTGCAAATTGTATGGTTTGGCTTTCTTTTTGAAGATGATAGCGATTTTCGTTCAGAAGATGAAACGAGACACTTAAACTTCAATGTCTTTATTATAATTTACATTTAATTATTTTAAGTCTTAGGTGTATAACAAGGTTACTCATAAAATTATTGTCAATACTTATGATATGTAAATTAGAACCAAAAGTCGACATCGACCTTGTTTGATCCCTATTTGATTCATAACAAAAATCATTGTTTCATTACCTAATAGTCGTATCTCATATATGTATAATGATTTAGTGCTTCTACCATATTTATCATTGTCTGTAAATATAGCACTCAACCATATACCTATATGCATCTGTTATTTATTTTGACAACCTCGTTGGTCGTGTAGACACCTTTACTCTTACACCAGGGTATGTGAATGTAGTACATATATTTATTTGACCTGTTAATATATATTCCAACTCTGTTTGTGGCGTATTTCAATAGTTGTAGTTACTTGCTGTGCTGTGACGAAGATATTTTTGCAGTGTGTGCAACTTCTTATATTTATAACAGCTAGAAGAGATGAATGATTGCTGCGTTATCAGCGGAATGACTAAGTAAAAATATCGTTTAACGCTACCATGATGAATGTCAAAGATGTCTGTTAAGAAACCGTAATAACCATTCCTAGTACGCTCGAACTCAAGTGCGTCCCAAGTTCATCCATACTCCCCCGCGTGGAGACATGCATTTTGAATTATATTCTGCGCTATTACGCATTATTGTACATGGACGAACTCAAGGCATGAGTTTAAGCTTTGCGTGTTTATTGCTGTCCTATATTATCAAAAGTATTTTTTTTCTTCCAGAAAATGAACACTATAATTTTGATTTGTCTGTTTGGTCTGACGTCCGTGGCCCTGGCGGTACCCAAGGACTACTATACAGACAAGTATGATAATATCGATATTGACGAAATCCTTTCGAATCGCCGACTTTTGCTGCCATACATCAAGTGCGCTCTCGATCAAGGGAAATGTTCGGCATCAGGAAAGGAAATGAGAGGTGAATATTAGTATTTATGAAGTTTTTACATATAAAACCCTATTTCAATGAAGTACTCTTACTCCATCTGTTTAATTTCCTATATATGTCCATGGGGGATAATGGCTGTACAATAACTTTATACTATTTTCGGGAACTTTGTTTAGATTATTATGCCTGTTGTTATGTGGTTGCTGTATTGCCCTATATATATATATATATATATATATATATACATATATATACATATATCATTAAGTTTTATCAAGAGATCAAATCAAAAGATATTTTTCAACATTTACTACCTGTCGAACATATGTGAATTACACAAAAAAGAACCGAAATTAGTTGAAAAGAACTACATCGACGCAACTAACGTTGCCTCAATGTACTTATTTTATCTCAGCTTTTTGTTAGCTAACGATCATAACAGTAAGCATATATACGTTATTATTGAGAACTGCTGGCAAAGTGGACATATTATAATATGATTCTATTACAAAAATTAGACTTACCTAGGACCATATGTACCATTTAAAACATGTATCTATGTATATGTCCTTCTAGTATCTCTAGGGGATAAAGGGTCGAACTTTTGTGGATTACGTCTTCGAAAACTATTTTAGTTTAAGCAATATTATGACAATCATTTTTGTAGCCCATATTAACATTTATAGGACGGATATTTATTCTATTAAAACAAGGCCGTTGCTGTTTAGAAACACCTGTCGGTCGGTACTAATAAATTTTATGACGGAAGATCCTAATAATTTATGAAAAATCATAAAAAGATCTTATTACAAAAGGTAATAATGAACTCAATTAACTATTAATGATAGAAATACCACTAGAATATTTTATAGCTCTACTTACAACATAGAAGGGCTGAGTTCATAGATGGTTTTTAAATTTTCTGTTGTACACATATGTTGTGAAAATTTTTAAATGAGTTTTGATAAAACTTTTCATGGTGATTTGATTCCGTGTAAACATTAAAGGTACTTGTTGTTCTGAAAAATGTAGGGTAAACTTGCAAAAGTTACAAACCAGACTTTACGCTGATAAAGCCGTGAACATGCCAGTGAAACAGGCAACTGACCCCGCCAATCTTAATGGTTTAGGAAACGGGATAGTGCGAAGAAAAAGAGAAGTAGTGACAGTGAAACAAACAAATCTAATTAATTGAATTACTATATATATTTTGGCAAAAGCTAATTTCGCATTATGTACAATATTGGTGGTGGTTACCCACCGACTTAATGTAAAGTGCTTAGTCTATGAACACAAAGTAACGCTCAAGCGTTGTCGTCCGTGCTGCTAACACAGCAACTTCTCAGAAGCTTACTGATAGCTTCACTCACTAACAGGAACTTAATAATCTGTCAAGAAGTTGTTGTATAGTTGCAGTTTTCTATGAGGCTGCCGCTATTTATGTATACTTAACGACTGTTCATTATCTAATAAAAACAGTCAGAATCAGATTACGGAGGAATCCGAAACGGCGAAATCCATTAGACATGCCGTAGACAGGCTTAGACGCCATTTCTTCGAATAGAATTCTATCATTAGAATTTCTATAATAGCTATATCTACAAGACAGTCAATGGTATACTCTATCATATATCAGCATCTTAAAAAATACATCACTGTGGATCAGCATGGTTTCCTGACGGGAAGATCTACAATGACGAATCTGACCCATTTTTCGTCGTTGATCAAAATGATCAAGTGGATGTAGTGTACACTGACTTCTCAAAAGCATTTGATAAAGTAAAACACAACATCCTTGTCCAAAAACTGCGTACCATTGGGATAACCAATAGTCTTCTTGATTGGTGTACATCATACCTTAGAAATCGTTCTTCAAATATGGTGGCTAATGGCGAACAGTCTGATTCTCTTCTGGCATCTTCTGGTATACTCCAAGGATCAATTCTCAGACCTGTTTTCTTCGACGTTTATTTATTAATGACATTAAAGACAATATTAAATATAGCAAATTGCTCCTATTTGTCTTAAATTGACGAAGCTAGTGAGAAGTGATACAGATGTTGAATTCTTTCAATAAGATATTAATAATCTCTATGCGTGGTGCATAAAAAACAAGATGTTCTTAAACGCCTCGAAATGTTAATATGCCAATTTTACTAGAAAACGCTATAAATTACAGAATGAATATTACATTGCTAATAACATTAGAATGTAATCTTCAAGAAGTTACTACAAATACGAGATTAAGGTTTTTATTGGATGGCTTCATTTCTCAGACCATATTGACAACATTGTAAGCAAAGCAAATAAATCATTAGGTTTTATACTGAGATGGACAAAAGGCTTCAAAAAATTGTCATAAACTTTACAATACCTACGTACGAAGTAATTTAGAATATTGCAGCACGACGTGGAGTCCAACCTGTGAGGTACACATAAATAGAATAGAAAAAATTCAAAAAGTCTACGTTCACATCTTGGCCTTACGCTTCAGAGCCCCGAAAAACATTAAATCATACTGTGAGATAGTTGAGTATTTCCACCTTGAGCAATTGTTCTCACACCGAACTCACTTGTATATGTCATTTCTGCACAAATTATTAATTGGCCGTATCGATTGTTTCATATTAGTCGTGTTCGAAATGTACCCACAACCAAAATAATATTGGTTTTAGTACTAATTTCTGCAACGAAACGCATGCTGTGGTTACCGTTAAACGTAGGAACAGTTACATATTGTATAAAAAGTGAAACCTATGTATTTACACTGTACAGCTGTATCTTGCGTTGGTAATCTATAATAAATAAATAAGACAGGTCCTATGCGGGGTAGGCAGAGAGAACCGAGTTCCTCATTAACTGTCAACCATATTATCTTAGGAACTACACTCAATTGTGACGTTTCTGATTGATATCAAAATTAAAGGTACGTAGTTTCAATAGTTAAAGGTCACATAGTTCCAATTTCGTTCATTTCTTTTATAGTCAGGTGGTTAAGCCCCATAGCTCTAGCGGGCAATCAGAAAACAGTTACCACTCATCTCTAAACATAATAGTGATGCTATTTTTTTATACAACCTCGGGAGGCACACAAGCATACGGCCTATCTGATGTAAAACGGTTACCATAGCTTATGATCGCCTGCAACCATCGAGTACGTAACCTAAGGTTACGTACTCGATGCCTGCAAGACAGTGAGATAACTCGCGCGATGCAATTTCTGTTGCTGACACCGGTGCTTACTAGTGATGGCTCATTCGCAGGAACACAACATCCCTCCATGGAGTTTTTATTTGGCAGTTGTTTTCTATGCATAAATGTATGTTTTATATGTATGGACATATGCCACAAAATTCGCGTTTTTGTATGTACATAATATATTTATAATTATCAGTTGCTCAGCGATGAAGGAAAACATGTGAGGAAACCGTCATTTCTAAGAAATTATATTTTGAAAGTCATGGGTAACCTTACCTGAGAAATTTCTGGTTTTCCCGATCAGGAGGGTAAGGTACGCTACGGGCTACGGTAACCGCTTGGAAAGTATGTTTGTATGCCTCCCGACGTATAGGTCCTTTGCGGGGTAGGCAGTGAGAACCGAGCGCAATAGTGCATAGCTCTTTTTATGTACGCTCGCCGGTTTCTAGAGCTCCTGACATCACCTTCTGATAAAACACGACTGTCTGACTGTCTGAATCTGTTTCGCCATTCTTTAATCCTGCATTCTTTCTACATGTCCGAATCAACGGAGCATGCCTTTTCTTATCTTAACACCGACACTCTCTTCGACGCGATCAGTAAGCTTTAGGCCGCAAATTTTGCTCTATGCTCGCATCTCGACCGCATTTCTATGAAAGTAGAAAAGTAGCTCTCTCTGCCATAAGTGATATAGTATCAATATATATATTTGAGCCTAGAATGTTACTAACAAAGAATATTCTTTCAACCGTAATAACGAATGTATACCTACTACTTACGACTACACGATGGCAAAATTGCGGGCCTTGACAATAAACAGAGTTCAAGTTTAATGTAGCCGGTTATTGTATTTCGTTTATACTTCACAGTACAAAGTACATATTCTGTTAAACGCGTCATTTATGATGCTATATTGTTTACTTGGCTGATGTTTAACAATTTTGAGTGTCAGTTACGGATGTTTTTGCATCTTATTGTCATCTCGTCATTATTAAGAACCACTCCAACCACCAACTTAGTCGTATATAGTTGTTTAGATAAGCTATAATTTATAAGTTGAGTACTCTAGTAGGTAGTTAACCTTTTTCTATTATCGAGAGAAAAATGCTTTAGAAAGGGAAGGGAAGTCATAGTTACTCCTAACTTTGCTCCAAACTAGAAACGCTTCCAGCAAAGTCCACTGAACAAACCTATTTATTAGAACTACCTGAGCGTTCCTCACCGGTGGGATGACCGAACTCCGGCCGAGCTCAGTGGTACTACCAGCGGAAGTTAGTGGATATTATTACAGGCGCTTTTCTAACCGGGACATGTTCCGAGCTCATTTTCTATGTGAGACTGCACAGGGACACGATACCAGCTTGAGGTATCTCTTTTTTATACAACGTATTTTTATTGTACAATGTCTAATATCTATATATATAAAACAAAGTCGTGTTAGTTACACCATTTATAACTCAAGAACGGCTGGACCGATTTTTATGATTTTTGTGTTTTTGGATTTGTCTTCGTCGGGAATAGGATAATAAGTATTAAAACATGGAAAAAAACAACAAAAAAAAAAGAAGTAAATTACATTTCTCATACATTTTATATGAAATTCTTTTTTTATGATATCTCAAGTACGAATTGGCATATCTATATATATAAAACAAAGTCGTGTTAGTTACACCATTTATAACTCAAGAACGGCTGGACCGATTTTTATGATTTTTGTGTTTTTGGATTTGTCTTCGTCGGGAATAGGATAATAAGTATTAAAACATGGAAAAAAAATAACAAAAAAAAAGAACTAAATTACATTTCTCATACATTTTATATGAAATTCTTTTTTTATGATATCTCAAGTACGAATTGGCATATCTATATATATAAAACAAAGTCGTGTTAGTTACACCATTTATAACTCAAGAACGGCTGGACAGATTTTTATGATTTTTGTGTTTTTGGATTTGTCTTCGTCCGGAATAGGATAATAAGTATTAAAACATGGAAAAAAATAACAAAAAAAAAAGAAGTAAATTACATTTCTCATACATTTTATATGAAATTCTTTTTTTATGATATCTCAAGTACGAATTGGCATATCTATATACATAAAACAAAGTCGTGTTAATTACACCATTTATAACTCAAGAACGGCTGGACCGATTTTTATGATTTTTGTGTTTTTGGATTTGTCTTCGTCGGGAATAGGATAATAAGTATTAAAACATGGAAAAAAATAACAAAAAAAAGAAGTAAATTACATTTCTCATACATTTTATATGAAATTCTTTTTTTATGATATCTCAAGTACGAATTGGCATATCTATATATATAAAACAAAGTCGTGTTAGTTACACCATTTATAACTCAAGAACGGCTGGACCGATTTTTATGATTTTTGTGTTTTTGGATTTGTCTTCGTCGGGAATAGGATAATAAGTATTAAAACATGGAAAAAAACAACAAAAAAAAAAGAAGTAAATTACATTTCTCATACATTTTATATGAAATTCTTTTTTTATGATATCTCAAGTACGAATTGGCATATCTATATATATAAAACAAAGTCGTGTTAGTTACACCATTTATAACTCAAGAACGGCTGGACCGATTTTTATGATTTTTGTGTTTTTGGATTTGTCTTCGTCGGGAATAGGATAATAAGTATTAAAACATGGAAAAAAAATAACAAAAAAAAAGAACTAAATTACATTTCTCATACATTTTATATGAAATTCTTTTTTTATGATATCTCAAGTACGAATTGGCATATCTATATATATAAAACAAAGTCGTGTTAGTTACACCATTTATAACTCAAGAACGGCTGGACAGATTTTTATGATTTTTGTGTTTTTGGATTTGTCTTCGTCCGGAATAGGATAATAAGTATTAAAACATGGAAAAAAATAACAAAAAAAAAAGAAGTAAATTACATTTCTCATACATTTTATATGAAATTCTTTTTTTATGATATCTCAAGTACGAATTGGCATATCTATATACATAAAACAAAGTCGTGTTAATTACACCATTTATAACTCAAGAACGGCTGGACCGATTTTTATGATTTTTGTGTTTTTGGATTTGTCTTCGTCGGGAATAGGATAATAAGTATTAAAACATGGAAAAAAATAACAAAAAAAAGAAGTAAATTACATTTCTCATACATTTTATATGAAATTCTTTTTTTATGATATCTCAAGTACGAATTGGCATATCTATATATATAAAACAAAGTCGTGTTAATTACACCATTTATAACTCAAGAACGGCTGGAGAGATTTTTATGATTTTTGCGTTTTTGGATTTGTCTTCGTCCGGAATAGGATAATAAGTGTTAAAAGAATTTATACCATCTAATAAGTTAACACACCATTTATTGATCCTGAGGCGGTACGAAGTTCGCCGGGTCAGCTAGTTAATAATATATGTAAATAAATTTTAAGTTAGCGGCAATTACCCGTAAAATATCACTTTTTGATGTATAATAAAAATCAAAAATTTTGTAACAGAGTGTTATTGTTAGGTTTAGGTTATGGCGGGGTGGAGCCGCACAACATGTATGCAACAAAACAAGCCGCACAACGTGAATGCACACGAAAAGTAATGTTTCTTAACTACAAAATAAATATAAAGTTTCTTAAGTATAATTATTGATGTGTTTATATTATGCCATTACATTATATGCCTTAGTTGGAATGCCAATAAATGTTATAATTAGTAATCTTTATTGTAAAAACATTGATGTGAAAAGTATTTATGCCGATATATTATTATGATCAAGTGCAATATGGGGAAATAAAATAATGCCAAATAATTTATGTATTATAAACGTTATGCGAAATGATGATAATGCCAAAATGCTTCTTAATTTTGTGCATTCGAATATGGACCCATTTTTTCTATCAGTGGTGTTCCAGTTAGCAGTTTCGAGAGATATGACGGGTTCGGTGGCGCAGCGGTTTGCAATGTTACTTTAACACCAACGAGCCTGGGTTCGATTCCCACACAGGACATACATTAGTGTGTATGAGGATGTCTGTTTGTCTGTTTAAAGACGGGTAATGCACATCAAAACAACCCGACAGGGCAAGAACCTCCATCTCGCAGAAAATAACAGTTATTGTGTTCCTGCGAGTGAGTGAAGTTACGAGTAAGCTCCTAAGGAGCTGCGTTAACATCAGGGGTGCAACTCGTGAGCGATTCCTCCTGTGTTGCAGGTATTCATAAGCTATGACTTTATATTAGGTCGATCGTATGCTTACATGCCTCCCGATGTTGATTTGTACTCCATTTAGTCTGTTTAGTTGACTTATTTTGGTGGACTTTTGACAATGCATCTTCTTTGTTTCTTTTATGCTATAAATTTTAAATTATACTAAACGTAGATTCTTTGGTTTTCTAGAGCACATACACGAAGCATTAGAGACAGATTGCGACAGATGCACACCCAAACAGAAAAAAACGACAAAGCGTGTACTTAAGCATGTGATTAAAAATGAAATCGATTATTGGAATCAATTGAAGGCAAAGTATGACCCTGATAGCAAATACGCCCTCAAGTACGAAAAAGAGGCTGCGGAACTCATCGATTCTTTAGTTAAATAATACGTGAATATTTCGTATGTAGTTATTCAGAGCTTTTTTTGTATCTTATCTCTATGTAAAAGAGGCGAATTTTTTCATTGACTTATCAATAGACGTTAAAAAAAAAATTAAGAAATTCGGTTGACAAACAAAAGAGATAAAGGCACATAACAGTTTTGTATGTACCTTTTTATTTTGTGACTGTCGATTTTTTTTTTTATTTTTTGCTGTAGTAGCTATTGATGAGTGTTATCGATAAAATGTGTTATAACATCATATGTTTGTCTCAAATTTACAATAATTATTGAAGTCGAATTTCGATAATTACTATTAAGTATACAAGAAAACAAGCCTTAACTTGGTTGCAAATGTTTAGCTATCATTATTTTAAATTGAAATTCAATGGAAATCTATGTACAGATATACATTTAGTTAGTACTCGTAACTTCGTTCAAATGAAGCCCGCACGATGGATTCTCCCCTTTTATTGGTTGTGAGCGAATAAATTATATTTTATGCCAGTTGTTTATTATTATTATATTAAAAAGTCTGAAAAGACATAAGATTTTCTTTAAAAATATTATTTCCGCTAAATATTAATCAGTAGTAATCCAAAATTGAAGATAACTCACTTTTTGACAATCCATTTAGAAAATCTTAATATTTTCTAATACACATTTTTACATGAATTTAATAAAGAATTTCTAAAGGGATCCTCCGGCGTCACTCGCGCGTAACGATTCTGTTATGGCAAATATAAGCAGCCTATGAGTATGTGCAGGTCCTAGAGTACCTTCATATCTTATATAATTACGATTTGTTACTTAAGCCGTCAGAAGGTAACAAATAGAAATTACTTTCAGAATTACTTTCGAAATTTAAAAAAAGTTGAGCGCGTATAAGTATCTCGACTGGGGAAGTACCTCCATCTTACTGAGGACTGCAGTCGTCAAATAACAACTCTCTGAAGAGTTGCTGTGTTTCAAAGCCATTGATGTTAGAAGTATAAAGGCTGTTGATGTTGCCAGAATTTGCCGAAACCCCATTAGGAAACAAAAAAAAAAAACATATCGCGAGCAATGAAGATTCCCGCTAGGACTCTGTCGCGTATAATGAAACAAGACCTGAAGCTAGGCGCTTATCGTCGATATGCAGGACATGCCCTAAAACAATCCCTACTGTCGAAGAGAGTGGATCGATCAAAATGCCATCTGTCCTGATACGCAGGTGAAAGGAAAATAAATATCCTCTTTACTAATTATTCGATACTGAAAAAAAAAACACGCATGAAAAGCACTACAACAAACAAAATAACAAAGTGTACGTTCTAAAGAAAAGTGGTTGGAAAGTACAACATGGTCATCATCCTGCGACTAAAATGGTTTGGTGGGGGGTGTCTTATCAAGGAGTTACTTATCAAGGTTTATTTTTGTGAAAAAAAGAGTGAAGACTTCACCCAAAGTGTATCAAGAGACTGTCTTGGAACGTGTTGTGAAACCTCTCAGCAATACACTTTTTAAAAATGTCGCGAATTACCTAAGCTTGACTCGAAACCAACTTTCCGGACTTTATAAGAGCTGAAGACTGGCCCTCGTCTAGCCCAGATCTTAACCCCTTAGACTACAAATTATGATTAGTTTTAGAGGACATGGCCTGCTCAAAATGACACTTAATCTCTGGCGCAAGCAGGAGCTAAATTTCCCATTGAAACAGTGCTTCAATCTATAGATTCGTGGCCAGACAGATTAAAGACCTATTTCAAAGCCAAAGGTGGCCATTTCGAATAGAATCATTATTTTTAATTGTTGCTGAGACTTCCATAAATACACACATCAAAAGTGTCTAGGGATCAACATATATTTTTGCAATAACTTTTCTCCTGATTGATATTAATTAAAATTTTCTTTAAGGATTCATCAAATAAAGTGTTTTCGTTTGTCTACAGTAACGATAAACCAAGTCACCTTTGCATTAATAAAGAAATTTGCCATTTTCATAATAAAGGGATTTTTGACATTTGAACCACTAACATTAAAGTTCGAAAAAAAGACTGAAATAACAGTTTTCTTTAAAATTTTATTGGGTAACTTAAACAATTAATAATCCGTGTTTCTACCGCGAACACTAACAACACAAGAACATCGATTTGGCATACTCAAAATGAGTTCATCCAAATCACGCTGTGGAATGGCCGCCCATGTTCGTTGCAACAACAAAAAAAGGTCTTCTTGCGACTGGATACCCTCCATATTCGGCAGAGCTCTTCTCTGTAGCATATCCCATGCATGCTCAATCGGGTTCAAGTCTGGCCACTGAGCAGGCCAGGGCATGACATTGATGTTAGCTGCGGCGAGAGTCTGTCTTACAACTCTTGCGGTGTGCGGTCGTGCATTATCATGCATTAACTGAAATAAGGGACCGATTTGCACTTGTAGAGGAACGATGACGTCTGATACAATCGTCTCAGCATAAATTTGAGAGCGTTGAGGTTGCCTCTGATCCAAATAAACTCAGTTCTTCCGCCGATCCAAATACCCGCCCATACCATGATGGTTCCACCACTATAAGGATGGACTTCCTGGCAGGATTTTAATCGCTGTTGGCGTCCAGGGGTTCTCCAGTGTCGTATACGTTTATATATTTTATATATTTTTTTATTACAAAGCCACATCTCAATCTCAAGAAATCCGCATAAAAATGCTTGATCCCTAGACACTTTTGATGTGTGTATGTACATATAAGTTATATTATGATTACATTACTTTTTAAAAAATAAATGCATATTCATTTGTAACAGAACTTATGGCCGGACTAGTTAGATAAGCCCACCACTGTACATATTTCTTTAATAGGTACTTCAAACTAATAGTTCATAGAGTTAGGCATTATTAAAAAGTCAAATTTACACACAATTTGATCTAACCTGCTTTGTGTACTTCCACCACCAATTCGTTCATGCGGATTAGCGGCCGGACGGTGCTTGACCGCATGATCGAATTGGTGCCAAAATTGCATGTACATACTTCAAGCGTCTCTATGTATATTTTTTATACCACTTGCAAAGTAACTAGGGAGTTGGTGTGCTAACGGTTGGAATGGCAACCGACGAGCGATGCTATTTTTGCACGCGTTTATATATAGGTTACGCTACAAAGCAGGTTAGATCAAATTGCATGTAAATTTGACTTTTTAATAATGCCTAACTCTATTAACTATTAGCTTGAAGTACCTATTAACGAATGTACAGTGGTGGGCTAATCTAACTAGTCCGGCCATAAGTTCTGTTACAAATGAATATGCATTTATTTTTTAAAAAGTAATGTAATCATAATAAAACTTATATGTACGTATTTATGGAAGTAGGTAATTCGCGACATTTTACCTTTTTAAATAGTATTATATGTAATAAAATATCCAATTATCAATACAATTACACACACATATACAATTCTTCATGAGATCATAACCACCAAAATAGAAAAATATTACATCATTACATCAAGGATAAGACCGTCTTTTGTACTTTAAGTATAAGTATATTTAAAGTACAAAAGACGGTCTTATCCTTTATTCTTCGAAATTTAAACACACATGATTTGTGAACTATTAATTGATGGACAATAGCATGATATAATCACAGTCATATAATAAGTAATTTCTGTTAGAAGCGACCTCTGAACTTTGCCGTATGTCGCTGATGACGACATTTTTGAAATGTCGTTAAAATATGTTGTGTAACTTTGTTTCGACTTGCATGTGTGCAAAGTAATTATCAAATTATTATTTATGTAAAACTAGTGAAAGTAAATATTTATTCCTTTAAGCGTTTTTTATGTACAAATCCATCTCTCTAGAAATCTATTAAATTAACAGGCATAGAGGCCTGTATTTGATAGTGCGGGAATAAAATAATGAGAATAAAAGAGAGGATGATATATCACAGGACGAAATATAAACTGGGAGTAGTAGGCAGTTCTTACAGTCCGAGGAAGGCAGGCAGGGGCGGAATGTAGTTGGGAGTTTTCGCGATGGTTGGTCATGGTTAGGGAGTCGGTTTCGGTAGTCGACAGTAAGAAGCAGAAGTGTTGACTAGCCAATCGCGGATATTTTCGAAACAATCGGGGACAGATAGTGTTGGTTTTAGGGATGATTAGGTTTCGTGGTATGGTGTGTACTGTTATGGCAAATATACGAGATAGTGTTATGTCAAATAATACAGAGAGTAAAATTGTTAACGCAAAAGAAAGAAAACCCAAAATTTTGGGCCGCTAATTTATATTTGTGTGTATATTTTTGATTTTGGGTTTCCAAGCTGTGAACAAATAGTAGTACAGTTATTTTTAGATAAACATGATATTGATGAACATGAAATATTTAAGAATGTTGTATGTTTAATTGACCATTGGTTAAACAAAACAGAAATGTCATTGGGCATTAATAAATTATAAAGTAGTTGACTGCTTTAATAGATAGTCTTCATTTAGAGAAGGTTTAATACAAAACCAAAGAACGTAAGGATATTTTTAGGCTCTCTCTCTGAAATTGGGAATGTTAGACGTAATTTTTTAAAGTCGCATGTTACATAAATTGCTTAGGTTAATTATAAACAAGTACTATACTAATTTGCGTATAATAGATGTTATATATTATATATACATTATACTGAAGGTTTTAATTACAGAGGCTAGAATCTATCGTTACTATGATGTCGGCATGCTAATCTTATATATAAGAAATATATATGTGTGTAAGTATGTTCTGTACGAACTCAAAAATGCATTTTTCATTGGACTAGCATAATGTCTTGACTCAGTGGATTGTTTCGACTATTGGCGTCGTGTAAATGGTCCATTAAATGAATGTCTGTATATTCTTCAGTATGTACATGAAATCGGTTGGATGAATTTTAATGAAATCTTCAGTGAATCTTTAGATTAGCTCAATGAGCAATCTTGTGGTACTTCACTGGATCACTAAACGCGGGTACCTAGTAATTAACAGTTGCCGATGTTGCCCAATTTGTGTAGTTAGAGGTAAATGTTATGCTAATTGTGCGAAACTTAATTTACGCATAAAGCTTAATTTTAAATTCGTTGCAATATGTTGCAATTGCCAGATTTTACAATTCTTGTAATGTGTATATTTTTTATACAACGTCAGGAGGCATACAAGCATACGGCTCACCTGATGTATAGTGGTTAGGCTCTGCTACTAACACAGTAACTCATTTGGAGTTTACTGGTGACCTAACTCGTACGCAGCGACACAACAACCCTCCACGCATTTGTTATTTGGCTGCAGTTTCTTGTGAGGTGGATGTACTTCCCCAGACGGGCTCCTAGTACCCTACCTCTCTTAGTTAATATATCTGGTCTAGTAACCGACTGGTCACCGAATTCAAATCCTGATGGGGGTATGTATTAAATTCGTGTTTTCGAATTTATGTACATATTTCTAATTATCATTTGCTTGGCGATGACGGATAACATCGTGGGGAAAATGACACGTACGAGAAATTACATTTCCTAAAGACATGTATCCTGACCTAAGAAAGGCCTGATTTTCCTCTCGGATGGCTGACTGATTTTATGACGGCAATGGCTCTATGTATAAATCTGTATCTTCACCAAATCCTTAGACTTGGGTAGCGGACCTCGCCAATCCTAATGGATTAGGAAACGGAATAACTCTATGAAGAAGGTCTTCATAATTTGTACTTCTTTTTATACTGTATTCTTTTTATACGGCATTTATATAATGCCGAGCGATGCGAAGCATAAAAAGCTGTGCAGAAATAAATCGTGACTATCCTTTTAGTGACCTTGACATTTAAGTCTCGTTTGCTTTTTTTAGTTCACTATTTTGGCATATACAGATTTTTTATTTTTTTAATATTACGTCGGGAGGAACAAAGCACATCATGTGAATTGATCACTGCAGCCTATGATCGCTTCCACATCTACCCTTACTTATCCCATGGCAAGGATACAGGTCTCCCTTCAACCGAAGGGGTTTAGAGCATACTCCACCACTCGGCTCAAATGCGGATTGGCGGAGGTCAGTGTTCTCAAGCCACCCGAGGGCCACTGACTTAGCTTAACAACTGTCATCCATCGACAACAGCCGGGACCGACGGCTTAATGTGCCCTCCGAAGTACGGCGTAACCCGAGATAGATAAACCCATCCAGAGACAGGCTGCGTTCGATGTAGCTTAACCTGCGTGTTTGGTTAGAATGACAATAGAGGAAATATGACTCGCCACTGTCTCTAACACAATTACTCCTCAGGGGCTCACCGATAACCTCATTCTCTGCAGAAATACAACAAGCCTTCAGGGAGCTCTACCAGCCTTATGAAAATAGATATACTTGTGATATGAAGTTAGATACATTATTTATTGCGTGCATGAGAAGAGCTATGAATGTTAAAGAAGCGAATGAGGTGTGTGAGGACAGAGTCATGTCCTGGTTCTTTCTGCCCACCCCGAAAGGGATTAGGCGTGAAGTTAAACATACGTACTTATATGTCTATCTGAAATACATGAGCTCAGGATTTACAGACTGTGGAGAGCAATGACTATTAACAAGTCATGCTAAAGTATGTAATTTGTACTTATTTAAACCATGCATGCAAATTTATTATCGTAATAATTTATACAACATTAACTAACGTATTCGCGTAAAGAAAACATACAAACACACACATATAAGTAGGTATATGTTTTATTGGTACCAGTCAGGGTTGGCCAAAGTTTTAAATCGGGAGTTTTAAATTAAATTATGCAATTGTGTATCCAGAAGCAGGAAAAGGTTGTGGGATAAGTATAAGGCGCGTGTGACGCATATCACACGGTATAATTAGATTCCTTACGTTACCCAGGGTAATATAGATTATGAGACGTCATACTAAAGACCATATGAAGGATGATGCAGACTGAAGACAAAAATACTTCTCATTCATTAATCCTTTATACTTAGTAGTTTTGATATATTTACAAATAATGGCAGATAGTGCTATCTAGAATTAAACAACACAATTCAGGAGCATGTTGTTTCATTTTAAATCCATATACCCCTCTCAATCTTGTTGTTAATGATATGCTTAAACACCCCTCCAAGCTACAAATTATTTTAACATCGTCTAAAAAATACATACATACATAAATATCGTCACGCTTGTCTCCCAGTGAGGTTAGTGGAGACTGTGTAACGTCAGGTGCACTGATCCAAACATATCTCTCTCGTCTTTATAAAAAAATGTATGTAATTTTTCGGCTTTATAAAAAAATATATGTAATTTTTTGTTTAGATAAAGCACTAACCCTTTAATCGACAGTTCGAATTCCGGTGGGGCCGTATAAATTCGTATATTTGGATTTGCGTACATATTTTATAATTATTGCTTGTTCGGCTATTTTATTTTTATTGCTTGCACTTGCTCGGCAGTGAAAGTAAACATATTGAGTAACCCCAGGCCCATAAAATCATATTTCAAGAAGACGTGAGCACTAACTTAATAAAGATCTAGCATTCGCTCTAAGTGGTGGAGGTCTGACGGCAGTTGTTCCATCAGAATTATAGTCAAATTCTCAGACCCTGCCGATATTGATGGGTTAGGAAACGGGAAAACGTTAGGAATAATAGAAATCTTTTCTATGGGCAATATACTTTAAAAACATATTCAAGATTACCTTGGAAACCATTGAGTAACATAGATGCGAGCTTGGTAGAGTAGCGTAGATAGCGTTAAATCTCTGAGATTTGGGAGATGTATACGACATCTTGCTAAGTATTTACGAAAACCAAGAAATAATTAATTTAATGAGAGAGACGAGGCCTCTGATATACAAAAACATCTTAATTATTTTACTATTTTGGCAACTGAGGATGAAACTGCTGATCAAGTATATTTAAAACAAGCAAGAAGGAAGTTTGCTAGATAATGAGAAAAAATGTTTTTGCGAACTTAGCGTAGTTGATGTTATTCAATTGCCATAAAATCGTTTTAATTGTTTGACTATTTTGGCAATTGAGCATGAAATTGCTGATTGAATAAATTTAAAAGAGTAATGATAAGGTTCACAGAACTACATTTTGTACCCACTTACAAGCGGGGACAAAATTATAAATATATATGTTACTCAACCTTGTACCTTAATTGTACCTTAATTGTGTACATATATTTTTTAATTATTTATTATTTATATAATATCTTCTTCATACTACGCTGGCACTGCCGAGTCAGTCACAGACTCATTCACAGTGCCAGCGCCCTGGACATAATCATACATTTCTCCAAAATATTCACTCCACCGTATTAAAGAATCTATGTTTTTCAAAAAAGAATATTTTAGGGGGAAACTATACTACTCGGGTTGAAAACAGTCGTACGACCTGCCTGTTGATAAGCACCATCAAATCATTGTAGCCTATGAATGCTTACAATGCGTTATGTATTCTAAGGGGCAGCAAATTATTTTATTGCGCGGGGCGACGTAACCGCTAGACCGGGCGCTGTAGCTACACAAGTCCTATTACATTAAACAAGCAATTCTACCAGATATCTATATCTTCACGCCAAGCCTGGGGTAAGTACAGAGAACCGAGCGCTATAAGACGCGGTCCTTACACACCGATATCCCAATACTCCAAGATATACCAGTAAATCTGTAAAATGTAGTGTTCTTTCTATGAAATAAATTTAATCTTATATATATATATATATATATATATATGTAAGTTATATTATAAACAATAATGAAGAATATAATGTATGCATGCATATGTATATTTTCACGTCAGGTCCCTTGCGCACCGCGTCTTAAGCCGAGAGAGTACCGAACGGCTTAAGACGCGGTCTTTACACACTTCACTCGCTTCTGTAACATTCATAGTTCTTTTCATGCACACTCGCCGGTTTCTAGGATAAAACACGACCAATTTGGTCATGGTCGATTAGTCCTGGTCTTTCTTGGCTCCTATCTAATCATTACGAACGCGGTCAGCAAGCGTTACGCCACAATGTTTTGCAATGCTGACAGCATTTACCTCGACCGCGTTTACTCTACTTTCATGCTCTCTCTGCCATACCTAGCTTTCACTTCCATAAATTAGCATTGGGATTAGCACCACGTTGTGTACAGCGAGCTGTGCCTTCTGGCTTAGATTTGGGCTGCTTAGAAGTTTACCCAACGCTCCATTCTCGCCTTTCCCTGCACTCACTCGTTTCTCCACATCAGCGGTGTACCTTCCATTGCTGCTAAAAGCGCTTCCAAGATATACAATCTCATCCACTTGCTCCAACATTGCATCATGAACCATAATCGTATCTTAGGTTTCTTCACATTCAATTGTAAGTTGTTATAGTTCAGATGGTGATTCTGCTATTAATACCACGTCGTCTGCATAAAGCAGGCAGTTGATCACTGAGTCACACATTCGCATTCCCACATTCATATTTCTTAATCTCTGAAGACAACTGTCCAGATACAGGATGAAAAGCCGAGGCAACAGCACGCATCCCTGTCTGACACCAATGTTGGTATCAAACTAGGGCGACAAGCTGCCGTCCACCCGCACACACGCTGTACAATACTCATACGTGGATTGCACAGCACAGAGCATCACTGTTAACCCCATATCTGGGCAAAATGCTCCAGAGATTATTTCGCACGACCCTATCCGGCCGGCGCTAGGCCGCATGAACTAATTGGTGGCGGAAGCACACAAAGCAGGTTACATCAAATTGCATGTAAAAAGCTATTTCACAAAAAAAAGCCTACGATATCGGCAGGTCGGTGACTCTTTCAGTCGTTAGTATGTCAGTGATGCGAACCCGTAAGATTATTCTATACTGAAAGAAAGCTAAATTTATCTTGTACTATCGGTGTTTGACGAGATTACAATTTTTGGTCGGACATTGAGCATGGTGATGTAGCAATGAGTGTCGTGGGCAGCCCATGACACTCGTCGATTCGAGGTAGACTGGTAAATCGCGGTCGAACCCTTGGCCACCCCTGATGTTATTAAGTGCTTATGAGTTTACATCACCGTGTCAAAGTTGTTCAAGTACCTACGCATATAAAATGAGATAAACACGGGGCCTTAGATCATTATCTTGTAAGTAAACATCAGGTTCATTATCTTTTATAAAATTGTCTTTCTTATTTTGGTCAAGTGAGTTTTAATAAGTGATATTTACTTCGTAGATTTTAAAATGTATATTTATTACAATTCATTCTTCTCCTTAAAGTTATTCCCTTTTTACTGAACCATCAGGATTGGCGGTATCCACTACGTAAGCCTAAGGATTTAGCGAAGATACTGATTTCTACATTGAGTAACTGCCGTCAGACCTCCACAACACACAGAGAAGTCCAGATCTTTCTTTCTTTTTCTTTAGGTCCTACGTTTTGGACGTGTGAGTTTCCTCACGATGTTTTCTTTCATCGCCGAGCAAGTGATAGTTATAAATATGTATATAAATCCGAAAACACGAATTTAATGATACATGCACTACGCCATCCAGGACCAGTTGGTCAATAGGCCGGTTCTTTATCACACGAGCATTACTTTCTGTATTGCAAGCGCTCATTGGCTAATTGTAACCACTTTACATAAGGTCGGTCATATGCTTGTGTACCTCCTGACGCTGTATATTAAAATAACTAAAGACATTTGATTTCGCTCAGCTTCAGAGCAACATTTTTGTTTCTCTTTTCGATTTTAAGGGATTTTCAATTATATTATACGCTTTCAATTGTAACAGCATTTTAGTCACCTATTATCCAGGGTGTAAGTGATTCGCTACCATCTTTATAATCAAAGCTAACCTCACCTGCACGTTGATTTCCCGAACGTGGTTGTTTCAACAGAAGTAGTGCACATCGAAGCAGCGCGACTGGGGAATTATCACTATCTCACAGAAATAACAACTCCCGGGAGGGTTGTTTTATTCCAACGAATTAG
Organism: Pyralis farinalis; assembly: GCA_947507595.1. Classification (NCBI taxonomy): domain Eukaryota; kingdom Metazoa; phylum Arthropoda; class Insecta; order Lepidoptera; family Pyralidae; genus Pyralis; species Pyralis farinalis. The sequence continues at coordinate 15,318,664 of OX382277.1, read as the reverse complement.
AGAGGTTACCAGTAAGCTCCTAATGAGTTGTAGTGTCAGTATCAGGCAATACGCGTTGCAAGCGTTCACAGCCTTTTCGCTTCAGGTGAGCTGTTCATATATCTCCCTGCGTCAAATAAAAAAATATGACTCTTCGGTAATGCATATCTTCTTCGACTTAAAACTCCATTTCACTCCTGTCAATTCTATTCCAAATCGTTTTAAGTTCAAACAGTACGTCTCTGGAATGCTGTACCACTTAATATTCGTTGTGCTCAAACACTTTCCTCTTTTAAATCTCTTGTCAAATAACACTACCTTTCCTGTAACTCTATTTGATCGTTCTCTTTCTCTTTCTTGATCATCACTGAGTCTCTAACATTATTGTAACTACAATGACTTTTAATGTTATTTCATGTATATCATCATTTTGTTTCAATTCATATGGTTTGCTCTGCACCACCTACCTGTATTATTACAAGATAATAGTTTTCTCTTATCTTAAGGTTTTCTGGAAGAGATTGCTTAGCGATAAGACCGCCTATTGTACTATAGTTTCTTAGTTTCTAAGTATCTTTTGTTTACAATTTTAATTTGGTGCAATAAATAATATTTGTATTGTATTAACATTGCAGAAAATGAAGTCTTTCCTGTTGATTTGCGTGTCTGGCCTCGCGTTCGTGGCCCTTGCTGAGTCCAAAGAGTACTATACAGATAAGTACGACAACATCGACATCGGAGAAATTATTGAAAACCGCCGGCTTCTGTTGCCATATATCAAGTGCGCTCTCGACCAAGGGAAATGTTCTGCCTCGGGAAAAGAAATGAGAGGTAAGCATTGCAAATATTAATTAAAGTACAACCTATTTTTTTACTCTATTTCTTCCTAGCGTTATCCCGTTTCCTAATATTCGCATTGGCGGGGTCCGTTACCTAAAATTAAAGATTTGACGAAGATACTTTTTTTGACATGGAGCGATTGCTATCAGACCTCCACTGTGGGAGTGTGAGAAAACCAAACCTGTCTAGGTAAGGTATTTTTCTCTCCATGTGGTGTGGCAAACAGGTTATCGTTAACAGCGTAGCTTATAGATGAGAGACATACATATAAGAGTTTCCGCACCCGGTTCTAACATAGAATCTTCCCGAGATTTTCTGGTGACCTCACTTATTCGCCCGAGAACCACCTTTTACGGAGTTGTGCCTCGGTAAAGTATCAAGGGCGTGAGAAACTAGTTCTGTGTCCAAAGTTGATGAAAAAAAAAAAACTACTCGAGAATTTACAGATACCCTTTCACGTTCACCTGCAGGATACTTTCCAGACAGTTGGCATTTATTTGATTGCGGCTTTCTGTAGGTACTAATCGGATGGCTTAAAAAATGTTGCTTTAATCAAAAATGTCCCTTACGCCCGAGCCTCATTTCTTAGTAAAATATAACTTTGTACAGAAAAATTTAGTTGGTTAATATTAACTTGTTAATTAAAACAATAACTGTCAGTAACGGAATGTACTATATTTACACATACTATTAACTCTATAATGATATTTGACTTACATAATGTACATAAAATAGCGTATTATTTTAAGTAGCATAACAGACTGCATATTTAGGTTATATAAAAGCTGTATGAGAGCTTATACAACCCTTGTAAGAACAAAAAGGTCCCATATTATACAGCGTGCGTGTATATATTGCGTTAGTGGAACTGTATAGTAGCTGTAGAAGCAATAGATAGGCTATATAATACCTGTTATTCGATGTAAATAAAAACTATTACACTGCAAATAATATCTTGTTACGCGTAGCTAACTCGGATAGCGCATCGCTTGTAGTGTGCCCAATAATATCGCTTGCAGTAATATTTTTGCACACGGTACAACGGCATAAGGTGCGCCGTCAGCAGATTATCAGATCGAGGTAGATTGCGTCAATCACCGGTATACGGGATATTCCTAAGTATTTTATAAATTCATTATTGCGTCTAACATCGAGCGATAATCATTTATGTTTTTAAATAAAGTAATTAATTATATTCATTGATTTTTCTTGCAACCTCCGATTGTACAAATCATAAATGGCGCAGTCTTGGTTGTACTCATAAAATCAATGTATCCTGTAACGAGTATTCGATCCTACGGGATTTCTGCAGAGGAGTAAATCTAAAATAAAGAACTAGTGTGGTTATAGAACCATACTAGTTCTTTATTCGAACCTCATATGAATTACCTAAAAAGTAAACTAGACACCGTATTGATACATCTAAAACCGCTTGAGACGCATCGCATTAAAAGAGGTCTAGTAGAGGGCCTCAGATCCATAACCAAAAGTATCACCAGAAATCTTGATTATTCAGACCCACTGCATTACAACCAAGCTATAAAACCAATTCAAAATAGCGGAATTAAATTAGTATCTGAACTCCCATATTAGTTTATCCAAAGAATGGAGTACCCAGCATACTAAAATTATAGGAGATATTTTAAAAAAACCAGAATAAAATAGCAATTTTAGTACACAAGATTAAGGAACGAGTGATGATTATGATTATGATTTATTAGATTATGATTAGATTATGATTTATCTAAACATGCACATCTAGACCAAATGCTTACAATTGTATGTGATAGGTAATATAGAATACATCTCTCAAGAGGTAATGAAACTAGGAACCACATGAGCGTTTATAAAAACCTCTACTATGTCCCATTCAATCTTAGATGCAGATACAATTAAAGCTATAATAAGTAACTTAACTAGCCTTTATGGTAGAATGAAAATAGTTGATTTAGACATTAGAGAGATTTACGACGTAATTAGTGTAGGATCGTATTATGTAGACAATAAAATAGTTATAGTATATAAAGTTCCCACGAAATCCTTTTACCGCCTTATCTATTCCTAGACTCCTATGAGAAAGATTTCAAATACATAGAGACAGAATATCCGAAGACAAGTAAATGGTATCTGTGCAAAGATACCAGCAGCAGACAGATTTAAACGTCGCGAGACTGCATCCAGTAACTTGTCACCACATAGCAATGAGCACCAATGTCACACTAACGAATCCAGCTTGTGAGGAGTTTTCCGACCCCAACGAAGGTGCACTTGTTCTGTGGACGGGATCTGCACGAAACTGTACAAGGTACAGTACGATAACTGTTACTGTAATTCCTCGCGATTTTTATCTGAAAACGCCAGAATTTACTATCGTAAATACTAAAGATGTTAGACATTAAAGATTATCAAGGGACAACGGCACTCCACCTGCAGAACTAACATTTCAATTGAGGTCCATTGACTTAAACTATCTGCATGAAGTCAATAAGAAGATGTCTCTCCAGCCTCTGATAAGCTTACAAAGGAATAGTGATGACTGCATGTACCACAAAACGATACCGATATACTCAATGTTAGCACTAAGTGCATGCGCGCTCGTATCTCATATCGAAAATACAGAACGACGCAGGCCAGGATCTCACAAGACAATCAAATGGAGCAGCAACGAGTCTATGTCACCGCTGCTACCAGACGAGATCATCAAGATCAACTCCCACCTCAATTTACGACAAACGTCTTCAATAATCGCAGTTCTTCGGGGGGAGGTGTTACGCGTAGCTAACTCGGATAGCGCATAGCTTGTAGTGTGTCCAATAATATCGCTAGCAGTGTCCCCAGTAACATTGCACACAGCACAGCGGCACAAGGTGCGCCGTCAGCAGAATTCGAGGTGGATTGCGTCAATCGCCGGTGGACGGAATATTCCTAAATATTTTATAAATTCATTATTGCTTCTAACATCGAGCGATGGGCAAGAATGATTATCATTTATATATTGTAATTTAGAATATTTTATAAAATAAAGTTATTAATAAAGGTTGTTTTTTCTTGCAACCTTCGACTGTAGAAACTATAAATATTTTATAAATAGTTGGTAAAAAAAAGTAAATTTTTTGAAAAGATTTTTTTAGATTGTATGGCGACCTATTTAATATGTTTTGTTGAAATTAACTAAAGGATAAATGTTGTACCGAAATTGGATATCTGACGACGTGAAGGGTGAGCTCAAAGTGCAGATTATAATTTATTATATATATAGTTTGCCGTAAAATATTCACCAGCAAAATAATCGAGCTCATCTGAACAAAATATGAAATACGGGAATAAGTAGTGTTTGTTTTTAAAGTTACATAGTATAAAAAAACTTTCATAAAAATTGACATGAGGACACTGCAATCATTATTTTAGCTGATAATCATAATATGGCTTTAGCTATTGTCGAATATTGTTAAACATTTCTTTAATTACACTTTCAAGTTTGGAACATTTATATGAAAATGGCGTCAATTTGTTCATTTCCGAAATATTAGCACATTAAAAAAGAAAAGTAGTAACGTACGAGAATTGATTAATTGAATTGATTGAAAAGATACAATAAGATTATATTTCAAATAATGAAGACATGTCTAAGCGACCGCGAGAACCCAATGGCAAATAAAGAATTTTTAACTTTAGGTATCTTATATTTTATCTGTTAAATAACTTACTATTAAATAGGATACCATTATGCAGGCTGTATAATAAATAGATCACATTATATAACTTATAATGCTGTTTAGAGGTACGTACTATAAGAATCAATATTGCTTGCGATTGTGCGTCTATTAATAAAACAGACTAAAGCTGTACCATAGCCGTCATTTATATTTTTTAGTTTTAAATCACACTTATAGACAAAATTCGTAAAACCATTGCATTTACAATAGTGTACAAGTAGGCCATAAGAATAAGTTTTAGAAAGGAGTATACCCATACTATTGTACAGAAACAAATATCCAGTCCATTTAGAGCTGTAATAAGTTAGTGATCATAGTCATTCAAAATACAGCCAGTAAACAGACTCGAATTGCCACTAAATATATAACTTTTACGGATCTCTTAATAAATATTTTATATAGATTGAGCCGCAATAATAAATTTAAGGCACTTTTATAAACAATTTTTAACACTTATGTACGTATCTAAAAGAACCCTAAGTTCTAAATAGGCTAGTTCTAAATAATATTAATATTAAAAACGCTTGCGTACTGTTTGCGATAATTTATATGTATATTATACATGTTGAATATTACAAGTTCATGGCTTTCAGATCACATCCAAGATGCTATGGAGACGGATTGCATACGATGCACAAAGAAACAGAAGGAAAACACAAAACGTGTGCTGAAGCATATCATTAAGAAGGAGGCAGATTATTGGAGTCAAATAAAAGCCAAGTACGACCCTGGAAACAAATACGCTCCCAAGTATGAAAAGGAAGCTGATGAAGAGACATAGTTCAAATAAAGCAAAAAACTATACCGAAATGAAAAAAATGTTTGCATTGCAATAGATAGAATAGATATACATAGAAATACTTAGACATAGATACTAGTAGTACATTTAATTATTCGTTGTAGTTAAAACACATTAGAAATTGTTTACATTCTTGGCATTTTATTTTCTTTCATCTGTCTCTGTGTCTGAAATCAAATCATACAAGATAATTTGTCCTGGTATTTACATTCAGCTACACTTTTGTATACAAGTCTGACAACGAAATTTTAAGGCGTTTTTCCAGTGTTGCATAGGATATCCGCCTATAGGCATAATCACGCATTTGTAAGTACATAGCATGTTAGAGTCACAGTGCATGGTATCATATTTATAACCTATAGCAGAGGGAGACTTTGTGTCTCAAATGTCGTCTGCGTGGGTACCTGTGTCTCACCTATTTCTACCGCCCAGCAGCTATATTTATACAGCTGTGTTCCAGCTGAACTGTGACGAAACAACCTTAGGTCATAAGATTGGCAGCGCGCGAGTAACATCATAACGAAAGAATGAACGGGAAACTAGAACCAAGTTAATGAATATTTGATTTTTACTATTATATTAGACGAAAAGTAAAGGCGATGCGTAGATTGGTACTCGGTACCTATGTGATGAACTGGATTACGTGAATAAATAATTACTTTTTTATATGGAGGGTTTTTTGTGACGAGGGGTTTTTCAAACATTAAACATGCGTATACTATGCCCGCTCATTAACAAACCCGCATAAAAGTTCAACGACTTTTCTGCCTGCGTCATGGAATTTGTTTATGCTTATAACGTCGCGACTCCTTTGAATGCAGCTTCAAAAATGGAAATTACCAGGACGCATGTCCTTTACGTTCTTCTTCTTCGCGTTATCCCATTTTCCTAATCCATAGGGTTGGCGGAGTCCGCTACTTAAGCCTGAGGATTTGATGAAGACACTGATTTTTAGGGTTACGTACCCAAAGGGTAAAACGGAACTCTATTACTGAGGCTCCGCTGTCCGTCCGTCCGTCCGTCCGTCCGTCTGTCACCAGGCTGTATCTCATGTACCGTGATAGTTAGACAGTTGAAATTTTCACAGATGACGTATTTCTATTGCCGCTATAACAACAAATACTAAAAAATAGAATAAAATAAATATTTAAGGGGGCTCCCATACAACAACGTGATTTTTTTGACGTTTTTATAGATAATGGTACGGAACCCTTCGTGTGCGAGTCCGACTCGCGCTTGGCCGATTTTTATATGGAGCGACTGCAGTCAGACCTACACAATTCCGAAGGGAAACCAGATTTTTCTCAGGTTAAGTCACACGTCTTTCGAAATATAACTTCTTGGACGTGTAGGTTTCCTCACGATGTTGTCCTTCGCCGCCGAGCAAGTGATAAACATGTACATAAATCCGAAAATACAAATTTTAGTGGTACATGGCACCGCTAGGATTCGAACCGGGGAGCAGATGATTAATAGGCCGGTACCTCATCCACTGGGCTATCACTGCTCCACGCATGTCCTTTACGTTGACTTTGTCATATTCTTTTACGTTTACGTGTTGCTTAACAGAAATATTTTAGCTTCTAAAAATTTACTGGATCCCTAAATATTTTGGGAATAAAAACCAGCCTGTATGTTAGTCTACAACATATATTTCTATGAAAAATATCCATTACCTATTGTTTGGGCTTCAATTGCTGTCAACAAGCCCTCATACTATTTTTGCTTAAATTATCTTATTATATAATTATCCTATGTCAGACATCGGTCAGGTGCAGTTTATTATATGTACAGAAACATGGACCCAATGATAAGTTACATCTCAAGCAAATCTGAAAACTGCATTATCACTACTAAATGTGTCATATATCTTATTTAGATAGGTTTATATCATACAAAAGACGTTTTACTACGACTATACAAAACAGATATCTATTATCGTTATAATCTTAGACTTTTTGCAATATCAGACATTAATAATAAAACTGCTACAAAAAGTATTGTACTATTTAATAATCTAATTGAACCCAACAGATAAACAATATAAATTTATACTCACAAAAAGCACGGACGATGACTTTAAGAATTCATAGACAATCAGTAATCAATTAAAAAATAAAAATGGTTGTAAATGCGTTACTCGTTCTCCAAAAAAATCGATACCAATCGATCATGGTTGCTTGTTGGATAATTGAACCTATAAAGAAATGGTTCGTAGAATATTTTTAATAATAAAAAACCGAAAGTTAGTATGTATGAGTTGCAAAGGTGGGATCTGTTAAATTAATATTCATCTGGTTCTGTTTTCGGGTCAACAGGACACAAAATATGCTAATGGTGAATAAAAGGTATAACGTTGTGAAAAGTCGTAATTGTGTGAACGCACATGCTTGGTCTATAGTGACATATCACCAGCGAATATAGTCATATAATAAGTTTCGAGAGAACTTAGATAATATATTCCATCGGGCATGCGATAATAGCATTATTATAACAACATAAATAAAACGAAATACAAGATCATACGCTCACGCTATAGTCATAGTAAAAATGTCGATATAAAACTTAAAAGCCATTCTTATAAACGTCTCGACTTGAATGACATACCAAACTGCCATTGTAATTACATGAAACCAGTTTTTGTGTCAGCATTGTACAAGTACTTGAGGGTTACTACTGACCTACAATTTGTCTGGAACTTCAACAAAATTCTGTATAATTTAAAATGCGTAAATCACGTACCTAATTTTTAATATTTTATTTATGAACTTGCATAGTTGAAGTTGAATATAATTAAAATAAAAAAGAAAATAAGACTACTTGTTAAAACAATCGTTAAACTAAATAAAAAAAAATACTTTTAAGTAAATCATCAGAAAAACTTATTAAAGATTACAAGGAATTTTTTTATGTAATGGTTTTACCATTACACAAAAAATGAATATGTTAATATTACTACGTCAATCAAATAACAAAAAGTTTAAACAGAAGCGAGTCTATAAATACCTAACCCGATTGGCCACAAAAAATAAGCTTCTGATGGGGACGACAAAAACTATAATGGTTAGCGAACTCGTAAGTGGGTAGTTCCCACATTAACTAATAATCTGCAGCCGATTCTTATCAATAACTAGACTCAGGTCCGGCAACCATTTAAAAACATTGCTCAAAAACACTATTTCCGTAAGTTTCCATATAATATGGACAATATTTTCGCAATTTCTGGTATTAATTGTTTGCAGTTTAGTTGGTTGAATTAATAATAAGATGTTTGCCGGAGATAGCAATGAGATATGATAATTATGGTAGGTGTCTCTCCCACTTCTATAATAGCCCAGTACTAACAATCCCTCCAGATCTCATTCAAATAGCCCAACAACTTCCCACACACTAGCAATAGTTTAATTACCAGACGAGTAGTTCTATATGGAACTCATGGGTAACAGTGTCCATTGATATCACCCAGAACTGGTCACGGCTGGTGTACGTTATTACAGAAATCTTCTCATAGGGACCTCTACGTATTTGATCCATGCGCCTATCAAATGGCCGGAATTAATACATGTGACTTAAAAGAATTAATAATAATATTTTTTCAGTTAACTTACGGGTATTAAACCGTGAATTGAGCATAATTAAATAAAACTAATTAAGTAAGTCAATTAATATCTATATATACATAAGTCATAAACTTATGGGAAGCATTTACCTGATATTAATATATTATGAACACAATATGTCTAATATGAGTCGGTTAACAGAAAAAAATGGATAGTTGCCTAATATAATAGGAAATCGAGCCTGTTGGATTTTTTTAACATTCAAAACCAAACTTTGCTACTTATAATCATCAATATGAATATTATGTCCACACCCGATTGATTCTATATGGCGATATAAATTGTGAACAGCGCATCTATTGTAAAATATCGGAACTAAAATTACTTAATTATTAATTATAGAATACCAAATAATTTAGCCGTGATCGCAGTAGACGATGTCAAAGCTGTGACATCTGTGATCACAGCGACGCACACAGCCATTACGAGTCGCTTAGAGAATTGCATGGCTGGTCGATATGATACATTTTCATTTTATATATTTTTTGTAATATCGACCAGTGTCCTGAAACATTTTTGATAACCGTTATTGTATTTAAGATTTAACCGCTTTCAATCGTTGTTATTTACATGCTAGTTTTCTTGAATGCATACAATTTATCTCATATAAATCGTATTGTAAATAAAATATCTGTGAACTGTTTTAATACTTACGATTTGGACTCATTATTGTCCGTTTTAAATTTTGACTTTTCTCTTATATTTTATAATATATATTTTAGTTTGTAACAATATTTTTTGTGTATGAATAATAATTATTATTCTCGAAATCTATTAAAAACTAAAGGATTTTATTTACATCGTCAATGGGATAATTGTTTAACTCGTGACAAAATCGGCTACCGTAAAACAAATTACTATTTCAAATATGAACCACGAGAAAAAAAATTAAGAATTACAAGTAAAACTGTTGGTTTGTTATAGCAACACAGGCAGTACAGGAACTACTTAATAATATTTAGCACACACAATTATCCACTTTATCATTACAAAGAATAAAACATACAAAGATAATGGAGGTTTTTGACGAGAACTGAAATCGAAAAATATCACTGTTGCACAATATCATCTCAATCTTTACGATCAGTCAATGTAAACATATATCTAAAAAGCTTAGGAAACTTAATATATAATATAGGAAAACTTGAATCATTTACCACATTTTTCAAAATATAAGTTACAGTTTACCAAAAATATAAGTTCTTTATCACAAATATATTGCAAAATTTTCCTACTTACCAGCAACGAAACCGGAACTTATTTAATGTAAATAACCAACCTTGCTCATAAACCAGACATCTAGATATTGAAGTATCTATTGTTAATACCGAGTAATTACCATGGAAAACCTTCACGATAACTGTGGAAGAAGCCAAAGGGAGCAAACTAGTTTGATTAGCGCAATGACGCACAATACTGGACCAGTGCAAATGTATATTATGAATGTCAAGTTAACGTTCGTAGAACGACAAACCTGTTTATGGTTGTTGATCTCTGGATGGCCAATAGCCCATTCGGTATAAAAGTTACTTGCATCTCGTAGCATGTACACATACTCCTCAGACAGGACAACAGTAGCATATACTGATTTCAATACTCACAATAAACGCGTAAGTAACTATACAATTTTACTTTTGTCTACTATAATTACGATACTTAGGTGCTCCAATCATGGTAAAAATTTGATTGATTCACTGACACTCACGACAGTGGATTGATTCTTGCAGTGATTCAAGTCTTACTTCAAATCGTATTGAGAGCTTAATTGTGTCGTTGCTATCTCGAGCGTTATCTATTTCGAGCTTTTCCGTTTGGAGGGTACGTCAAGCCATCGGTCCCGACTGTTGTCAATAGAAATAGAATCGTTAAACTAAATCAGTGCTCTTCGGGCGAATTAAAAACACTGGTCTCTGCTGATCCGCAATTCAGCAGCGTGGTCAGTATGTTTTAAAACTCTTCGGTTGAAGGGGGAGATCTCTGTATCCCTGCAGTGAGAAAGTTAGAGTTCCTGTAGTAGTAGTTAAAATCTTGTTAGTTATTCCCAAGTCTCAGTCACCACTTTTTACAGTCGAATGGAAAATAGGTCCGCTGTGATATTTACTCGTTTCTTGCTTCTCATTGATATGGTTCCAAGAAGCTACGCTATTCCGATTTCTTATTAAAAGAAGCTGTTCTAAACGCACTACTCTCTTATCTATAGCCTCGTTTGGTAAGGTGTGCGTATTGCGCATTGACTTTTGCTGTATAAAATTGTAGTACCAATCACTACCTCTAAAGTTCTTTTTCCACCCGATAGTTATATTACCCGATGGTCACCATTATCCAGTCTCTTGATAAAATGTATCTTCGCTCTGTCCATGTCACCTTACTGACAATTTAATAAATCAATAACAAGCAAGTTTTATAAAACACTTTAAACTTGACCTTTGTATTAGATTTTAATTTCTATAGAAAAAAGATCCACGCAAGCTATATCTAGATACAAGTTTCGAAATTGATTATTAATTGGGTTTCATCAATCCATGCTATTTTCAAACATGTTTATATATATACTTGGAACTTCTATCTATCTATCTATAACTTCACGCCAAATCCCTTGCGGGGTGGGCAGAGAGAACCCAGCGGCACGTGAATCGATCCTTACACACTCCACTCACTTCTTTAACGTTTATCGTTCTTCTCGTGCACGCTCGCCGGTTTCTAAGGCTCCTGACATATCCTTCTGAGAGAACATGATCAATTTGGTCCTTTCATTGCCTTCTTCCTTACTTCCTCGGCTCCCACTTCCTTCCATTTTCCTTGGAACTTATTACTAAATAATGTTTTAATATCTTTCAGCATGAATTCTTTCTCTTTTGTTGGCCTGCTGTGTGTGGTAGCGTTGGCAGCAGCACGTCCTGAAGCTGAACAATATACCGACAAGTACGACAATGTAAACTTGAATGAGATTCTCTCTAACCGCCGGCTCCTTGTACCATATGTGAAGTGTGCGCTCGACCAAGGCAAATGTTCACCAGACGGCAAGGAACTTAAATGTAAGTATAGCAAACTGGTGTATTTTTGAAGTAAAACTTCTTTACGCACGCTCGACTTGGTGAGTAAGCTGGTGAATGTGTGACGAGAGCGTTATGAAAAGTGTGATTGGCCGAGGCGAACGGAAGATATAAGTTGAGAGGGAGATATAAGTTAGTGAATATAGAAACAGAGAGAGTTACGTTACGTATATTACTGTAGGGGCAAGAGAGAGAGTGCGAGCACACATTTTCTTTTTCTCTTTCTCTCATAACCAGTTACGTTTCGTATATCTAAGACACAGTGCAGGCCTATTGTCTATAAGGTTTACTTCAGTCGTGTCGTTTTTTTTTTAACTTTCATAAGACTACGTCGGTAGCCAACACATAACAACTCCTTAGAGGGTTGTTGTATTCCTGCATGTGAGTGAGGTCACCAGTATGGTCCCAAGGAGTTGCTGTGTCAGCAGAGGTGGTATCACGTAAGTGATACTTGATGTATTGCAAGCGTTCATAGGCTACGGCAACCGCTTTAAATCAGGTGGGCCGAATGCTTGTACCCCTCCCGACATTGTATAAATAAATACAAACCTATCATTTACTTCTTTATAATTACACACCAATAAAACACTTGACTGCCCATGAAGGTATCCCGCGCACACAAACACGTCGTGTTTTAGCGCCTAAATACCTCAGCGATTCGAGTCTACTGACCAATGGAAGAACATTTAGACCAATAAGTCGATAATTGTCGCGATGTTGATCCATGAACTAGCCAATAAGAGCTGCGCGTTGTACTTTACCCTCCGACCCTAGCGGTGAGGTTAGTTACAACGTAAAATTATCTTATCGATTCTCCGTAGGTTCACGGGTTTTAATCGCGGTCATTTGATAGGCGTGCGCGGAGATATAAATCCAACGCGTAGAGGCCGCTTCTAAAAGAATGATGTAATGTATTATACCAGATGTAACCTGAATTTACCTATGAACAGGTTACAGCAGGTATGGGGACTTTTGTCGAAATATGTCGGAAAAAAGTGGGCTATAAAAATGAGATTTAGAGGTATTAGTATTATTATTAGTATTTCCTTCATGTCTATAATAAATGTCCAATTCAATAATACGGTTGATTTCACAGCCCACATCAGAGAGGCACTTGAGAGCTACTGCGCGAAGTGCACCCCTACACAACGCGATGGCACACGAATGGTAATCGGCCACCTCATCAACCACGAGCCCGAGTTCTGGAACCAGCTCTCAGACAAGTACGATGCCGACCGAAAATACACCAAGAAGTATGAGGAAGAGCTTAAATCAGTTCAGGCAAGAGCACTTTGAGACCAACGAATAGTTAGTTGATTAGAAATGTACTCGTATGTATGACGACATATTTGTGGACAAAAATATGACATTTGTTATTGTAATTTGGTGTATCATCAAATAGTGACTGTGGTACATGCAGAAAATAAATTATTTTAAATACATTCGTCCTATTATTTGTTAATTTCTTACATTTATACTAATGTTATAAATGCAATTTGATCTAACCTGCTTTCTGTGCTTCGTTACCAATCAAACAGACAAAGCAGGTTAGATCAAATTGCATGCAAATTTGACTTTCGCAAAATAACGCCTGAGTCTATTAAATATTATAAATGTGAAAATAATTTTGTCTATTTGTTTGTTGTCTTTTTTATAACGAAACTATAATAATCGTAATAAAATTTTAACAGCGTAGGAGCTCACGACAGCAAAGCAGCAATCATATGACATAGAAGCTTAACACAAGTATTGTCCATTTGGAAATTTTACATAGCATAGTTTGAGTTATGGAAATTCGTTCAAAAAATACATTGTGATTGAATTTTTCAATCGTCACTAAGGATTACATACTAACCTTCAAGTTATTAGACCCAGCGAATAAAGCTGTGTAATGTACTCTTCAGTCAGTTTCTACTTCAGTACATTGATATGATCTCTATACTAATATTTATAGCGAACGAGTATATTTGTTTGTCTAAGTGCGCTAATCTCTGAACTTACCGAGCGAATTTGAAAAAAATCTTTTTGATAGCTTAGTTCTTGAGGAAGATAGCTATTGACCATAATGATACAACCCTTAGAAGCTGAGGAATAAAAGAAAGAAAGTAAGGAAAAGCGACTTCGTGCGAATAAAACGTGGAACATATTTTAAGGTTTTCACAATGGAAATGATTATTTTTAGAAGTTTGATTGGTTTGAGGTTTGTTTGATTGGAATAAATAATTTAAATACTAATAAAAATACACAGTACTTGTATATGGGTGTATTAGAATTGCATGCTCGGCAGATGTACAGATCAAATTCAGTAAATTATTCTTTGTAACTTAAAATTTAGTAATCATACAAAATCGTTGGTGAAACTAAAAGCGCGAAAATGTGAAGTACTCGTATACATATATTAATATTAATTTGTATTTAGAGATGAAAAATAGTGGAGGGTGTTAGTTCAGATACAACAATTAAACTATGTGCGACGTCAACCTGGAAAACAAAATATTCGCTAACTAATAACTTTCGATTTTAATTACCCATACATATTAATAGAGGCAATGCAATTCATTATTCAAAGGCCAGGTGCCTTACTTACATCGCGTAACAATAAACCGAGGAGATATTTTGCCTATTGATAATACAACTTGCATTGTCAAGCCTCACCATTGTAAGGGATAAAAGTTTCATATATTTTAAACTCTTAAAGTTAATATGCCAAGTAAGCCGATTATTTAATCATTACTAAAATATGTCAAAATTCAGCCACTGCAAAAATACAGTTCACCTAACAGTGATTCGGAAGGAAATTGAGCTCAACAATGTATTTATATACCCACCAACTTACACGTAAGTATGAAACAACTTAGCCTTGACATGTAAATAAACAAAATTTTAATTTCAACTTTTGGGACTATTACAATTATTTCCAAAATGGAAGTTAATAAAATCAATAGTACCCACTAAATTAGTTCTCAATGTTCGCAATCCTAACAACTTAAACATCTGTTCGTTAATTAATAAATGTATTAACGGATTTCGAAGTTTTTACTGATTTAAGTCTCCGTGTAGTCCACATTATTTTCTGAACAGAATTTGCCAACGTAGGTCAACGCTGTAAAATGCACACGTAGATGTAAACTCCTATTTAATGAACTGATCAGATAACTTTTATTACGAACATTTTATATTGAGTAAACTTTTTTTGCCGTGGACAATTAATTATTATAAACAAAAACTTTTTAAATTTATTCAATTATAAATTAATTAAGATCATAATTTTAAAGTACTGTGATTATGTTTTGGTTACACCAAGGCTTATTTAGTCATTTACATTAATAGGATAACTAGATGTTAAATATTTAGGTCAATTAAAATACGGTTTTAAACTTTAGCGATCATTTACTATTTTTGGGTGTGCCAATAAGTAAATACAACATTTTAAATTAAAATGAGGTTTAAATTTGGTTGTCGTATCATTGACATTATTTTGTGGCTTATTTGCGCGTTATAATTTTACCATGAATGTAATGCATCGTTAATCATCTGATTGTAAGAAGGGTTCGTAGATGCTCTTATATTTGTCATCTGGGTCATATTTTGCCAACATCTGCTTCCAATTATCTGGTTCCTTTTCACGTATGTATCTCACGACTTTTCTTGCCCCCTGTCGTTGCTTCACGGTGCACTTTTGGCAGGCGGACTGCATGGCGTCAGTTATGTGTACTGAAAGCAAAATTATATAGATTAGGCCTACAATATCGTTATTAAGCATGGTGAATATAGATCATACAATACACTAAATTCTGTCGGTGAAATGAAAATCAAAAATGTAGTGTATATTCAAATTCAGGCCTCTTCAGATTACTTACATCTATCTACAGTACTAAGGTACCACCTACTAAGGCTTGCTGTGAGTTTGTATACGATCAAGGCCTCATACCGCCGTCGTGCTTCGTAGCTTTTTTAAGATATAACTAGACCATAGTTTAGCCGAAGAATATGCCATTTTTGTTCCAATGTTTGCCTGTGCAGTGCGATGAATGGGTAGCAGAAATAAAAATTTAAACTTAACTTCATCGTAGTTTTCACAGAAAACCACAGCCAAATAACATCTCCCTAGAGGGTTGTTGTATTCCTGCGTGTGAGTGAGGTCACCAGTAAGATTCTAAGGAGTGTTAGCAGCAGAGGTGGCATCGCTTCTTCGTGGCATCGTGGCTTTCCCAGACGGGGTGCTTTTATACACACTACGTCTCTTTAAAAACACCCAGACCAAGACAAACAGATGTGTTTATACACACAAATGTTTGTCCTGTGTGGGAATCTAACCCACGAGCTTTGGTGTCAAAGTTTATTAACCGCTGCGCCAGCGCACTGGCTCACGCACTGGTACAGTTCTGTTTACCGGTTAATATGAAATGAATCATTTGAATTAGGCGAAATGGTTTAAACCCCATTACATGGAGTATTGTGAAGCAGTATATCCTGAGCGACAGATCTTCAGACAAATACTACAATTACACTTCTCTTAAATAGTGTACTTTACCTTTAAGTTCTTTTCCTTCAGCGGTGCACCGACCCTTATCTAGGATACATTTTATGTACGGTGTCAGGAGTCGCCTGTTCGCCAAGATCTCGTCAACGTTTATGCTGTCGTATCTGTCTGTATATTTATCATCACATGTTGTAACAGCGAAGAAGGTGACTACTATTGAAAGTATAAATAGTTTCATTCTGAAATTGATTTCAATAATAAAGTTATTACAAATGGGGGGTTTTCAACCGCTTGAGCCGTGATAGCCTGGGGGTTAAAGAACCAGACTGATCCCTTGTTGGAATCCTGGTGCGGAAGCCAGTAATTTCGTGATTTCGAATTAGTGTACATAGTGTATTATGGATATCTATAATCTTCAGTATCATACTGTACTGCAAAGTAATTAATGTCTTCGATAAAGTCAAACTCCTTGTATTATCTGAATGTAAACAACCAGCTCAATTAGAGATAAAATGAAGACCTAGTAATCTAAGATCTTTGAAATCAAACACATATGTACTGCCTTAATTTATCAATACGTATGGCACACGAACTTCTAACTATCTCATTCCGTGTTACCTAAATGAAACTACACCACAAATTCAAGATGTACACAAAAGGTAAAATTTTTGTACCTAAAATTCTACTCAAAACACTGTATGTTAGCGATCAACCGACACTAAGATAAGCCTTCCTGCTCCCAAGGAGTTGCTGTGTAAGCAGCAGAGGAGGCATCGCGTGAGTGATACTTAATAAATCGCAAGCGTTAATAGGCTACGGTACCCGCTTTACATCAGGTGGGCCGTATACTTGTATGCCTCCCGACGTAGTATAAAAAAAATACATTTTTGTAATTATTACTTGCTCGGTGGTAAAGGAAAACATCGTGAGGAAACCTGCAAGTCCAAGAAATTATGTTTCGAAAGGCGTTTGACCTAACCTAAGAAAGATCAGGTTTTCCCTCCCAAAATCAGTATTTTCGCCAAATTCTTAGGTTTAGGTAGCGGACCCCGGCAATCCTAAGGGATTAGGAAACGCGATAACATTAGGAAGAAAAAGAATCATGAAACGTATCGACACTAAATTACATTGTACTTAGAAAATAATTCAACTTATTTTTGTGTAAGAACCACCGTATTGTACAATATAGAACTTCTCAATAAAAAATAAAATTACGCATAGTTTCCCTATATTATTTTGTTACGTATTAACGTAACGTAAAGTATCAGAAGAAAGTAAATGTATTTCGAACTCACTTGCAGTATCAATCGTTACGTGACTACTAAGTAAACAGACGGCGAGGCACTGATAGTCCTGAGAAATCGATAACATTTATATGTGAATAAAGGTCGCAATATCATCCGATTACGGTAATTAATGACTGACCATTGTTACGGGTATTACGCAGGATCTAACACTTTTGCCTTGGCGGGTTTGTTCCACTTTGTACCTGAAACAAGATTCTTATATCCCTCATTCATTCATCCGTTTTCAAAATTGTGCATAAAAGATTAGCATAATGATCAATAACGATAGCGTCGCTAATATAAACTAAGGATCAAATCTTCAAATGTTCTCAGTTTTGTTGCTATTCATATGCCTTTTCAATATAAAAAAAAATCACTCATCTGTAAAGGTGTGGCACCTGACAGATGAGTGCTTTCTTTATGGGCCTTTGATTACCGATTAAAATATCAGGAGTGTTGAGGAGACGAGAATTCAAGTCCCATGTGCCATGTAATGCTTGATAATTCGTTAAAATACATTGATAACAATAGAATATCAAACTTACTACGTATATTTACATATTAATGAGTGAATGCATCACGGAAATGATATCTATAACTAGGAGCGTGAGTTTTAAATTTTCACTTTCGTAGGCGATCCCCATGACTGCCCATTTTGATTCAGACCATTATTTTATTTCATGTATGCTTTTCTGAATTTGGATTGCATGAAATTTGCCCTTGTGCATTTTCGGTTTTACCAGCATAAACGTTATTTAGTACGTGACTAGTATACTAATTCCGTATAAATTTTTTGATATAAGGAAATATAAATTATAGAAGAAAGTTCAAAGTGGAGCATTGCTTTTAGCATCAAACATCTTGCAATAGTATGATGATCGGAAGTACCCGTAGGTACAGGTAAGAAAAAAAAATCTGTAAAGTGACATTCAATATGTAGGAATATATGGATCCGTACCTATCATTGTAACGAGGTAATTGATTTGCCCTTTTTTAAATTAAGATATAGGGAAATGATTGACGATCATGAATTTATTAAAAACCAGCTGTGCCCGCGACTTCGTCCTCGTGGAATATTATTTATTTATATTATAAAATATAAATAAAATTTTAAAAATAAAAGTAGCCTAAGTTACTCCTTATTACATCAGCTATCTACCAGTGAAAGTCCCGTCAAAATCAGTCCAGCCGTTTCAGAAATTAGCCGGAACAAACGGACAGACAGACAAAAATTCATTTTGGTATATGTACCGTGTATACATCCATATGCATTTAGTAAAAAGCGGTTATTTTAATATTACAAACAGAGTCTCTAATTTTATTAATCTGTACAGATATCCTATTTTTTATACAATGTCTAGGGGCATAAGAATATACAGCCCACCTGATGTAAAAATTGGTTACAGTAGCCTATGAACGCTTGTAATACATTGAGTATCACTCAAAAGAGCAGTAACAGCCCATTGGATAAAGAACCGGCGGCGGCCCAGTGAACAACAGGTCCCCGGTTCAAAACCCTTCTTCCACACTCATCAAATGGTGTGTGTATGTAACAATAAGTTCGTGTTTTTGGATTTATGTACATTTTTTTTATATATAACGTCGGGAGGCATTCAAGCATACGGCCCATCTGATGTAAAACAATTACCGTAGCCTATTAACGCTTGTAATAAATTAAGTATCACTCGCGCGATGGAGGAGGCACATGCTTACACAGCAACTCCTTAGGAGCTTACCGGTGACCTCACTCACACGCAGGAACACAACAACCCTCTAGGGAGTTGTTATTTGGCTGCGGTTTTCTGTGAGGTGAAAGTACTACTCTTAAAACATCCAGACCAAGACAAAGAGGCATGATCATGCACACAAATGTTTGTCTTGTGTGGGAATCGAACCCACGAGCTCGTCAAATATATATTTGTAATATATATTAGTAATTGAATTAAACAATTTTTAACGGAAGTATCGCGTGTTTTATTTATTTTGTTTGCTTTGCAGCGTCCGTGATCGCAGGAAGAGTCTTCCTGCGACCACGGACGCTGCAAAGCGTTCGAAACGTCAGGTTCAACAAAATAAATAAAACACGCGATACTTCCGTTAAAAATTGTTTTATTCAATGTATAACAATCGCGAAAACCTAAGACAATACTATATTTGTAATTATCACTTGCTCGGCGGTGAAGGAAAACATCGTGAGGAAACCCACAAGTCTGAGAAATTATATTTCGAAAGACGTGTGACCTTAGGCACCTAAAAATGACCTGGCTTTTCCCCTGGGTTGCGAAGGCCTGACGGCAGTCGCTCTATGTAAAAATCAGTGTCTTCGCCAAATCCTTAGGCTTAGGTAGCGGAACCCGCCAATCCTAATGGATAAGGAAACGGAATAACGCGAAGAAGAATAATTTATTGGTGTATTGGTGTGTCTTATAGCGCTCGGTTGTCTCTGCCTACCCCGCAAGGGACCTTGCCTGAAGATACATACATACCCTAATCCACCAGTTATGCTACTAATTAATTGTTTCACACTCACTCGGTATTAGTAGTTATTACTTAATTTAGATAAGTAGCTGTAAAACTAATATATGCCAAGGTACTGATTCAGTAAGCACGGAACATTAAATTCATTAAAACTGACTACATATTGAGCTGCTTTATTAAACCTAATAAAAATGTTTAACCGTGGAAATTTTATTGCTGTACCCTAATATACCAGTTATACTTTTTTAATTGTTTCACACTCATTCAATATTAGTCATCATTTCTTATTAACATGACATTGTAACACATATTAAATCGCGTTCAGTGAATACCCTTCAACTTATGTATAGTTAACAACCAATTATATCGGCTTTTTTTATTGTCTATTTGAAAATTCCTGTTTATTTTATATTCATTTAATTATTTTAACCCCTCTAAAACTTTAATTTTTAAAAGGAGGCATAACTCTCGAAACATCCAGTGAAATGACCAAACCAGCAACAGTGACTAATTTATTCCCATGTTTGCGATGAGAGAGATGCTTCTCTTCTCATGGGCAGAAATTGCTAGTGTCTTGAAAGAATGATGTCTTGATATTCAGGTGAGTCCGCCCATAGGTGACTACAGTACTCCGTGTGCGGTCTGACTTGTACAAAAAATGTGTATTTGTGAGTTTTTTTTATATAAGTTCAGCATAGTGGCTCCGCTTTGCCTGATGGTAAGCGGAAGTGGAGCCCAAATCGCAACTGCAACTGACAAAAGGCAACACAGTGTTTTGTTAGTTGACGCTGCCCCGCAAGATGCTTCTTCACGCTTCGTTTGAAGGATCCCATATTGTAGGAAGGAGGGAACACATGTGCAGGCAAGGCGTTCCTCTTTTTAAGTGTACGACAAAGATAGGAGTTGGCGAACTTATTGGTACGCGAAGAGATATTCACAACAGTGAAATAATGACATCGCAAGCCAGTGTGGTTCTATGACGGAAGGGAGAGGGTGGGATAAGGGAAAACAGTTTTTAAAGTATACCGTTCGATTGTGAGACATTGTGTCATACTGACGGACGGTAGGTAATCGAAGTGTTCCGTTTTTTACGTTTTTTCCACATTGAACAAGCTCGGTGGCAGAGTGGTTAGCAATGCTACATTGTCACCAACGTTCGTGCGGTCGATTCCCACGCAGGACAAACATTGTGTGCATGACCATGTTTTGTCTTGCGCACAAATGTTTTTCCTTGTCTTGCTCTGGATGTTTACAAGAGAAGGAGGGTGCATTAAAGCACCCCGACCTGGAAAGTACCTCCGCCTTACAGAAGAACCGTAGCTAAGTAACAACCCTCTAGAGGGTTGCGAGTGAGGTTACCAGTAAGCTTTTAAGGAGTTACTGTGTATTGGTGAGCGATACTACATGGTACTGCAAGCTTTCATAGACTACGGTAACTTCTTTGCATTAGGTAGGCCGTATGCTTGTATGGGGCAGGCCCCAAGTGTTTTCTAGTGCTTCCACGTAGTCTGCCCTGGACCCACTCACCTGGTGCGCGGTAACGCAGTGGCCGGTGAGTGGTGACTAAAACTAGAAAACTATACTTGTGGGCGAGGAGGTTGAGTGGAGTTGGAGCGATTGACGTTTTCGTTGATTGTCTTGGTGGTGTGGAGCGTGTCCGTGTGGTTGGTGGTGTCGTGTGTTTTTGTTGCGTTGGTTTTTGTTTTTTGTGTTTGTAGTTGGGTTCGGTGACGAACATAGGCGGTTTTTGTTGGTGTTTGGTTTTGTCACTTGTTTGGTTTTTGTGTTTGTCGTTCGTTTTCGTGTTGTGTGGGCTGTCTAGTTCTCGGTCACGAGCCTGGACAGCCGAGTTCCGGTGATGCCGCGTGGGGGGGGTACGTTGGGGCCTAAAGGTTCCGGGGGGGGTGACGTCCCGGAGGGCCCACGAAGGGAAGAGGTGGATAGCGAGGGCGAGGGGTGGGTGGAGACCGACTCTATGGTCACCACCCTCTCCGAATCTGAGCTGTGTCGCAAGCGCCTGTTCTCGGGGTCGGAGACGGAGACCCCCGACGAGCGGGCGAAGGTGCCCACCGCCAGGCGCGGCAAGAGGGGCGGTATCGCCCCCAGTTTGGCTAGGGCCCGCCAACAAATAAGGGAGCGAAAGGAGGAGGCCAAGGAGGCGGCATTTAATGCGCTCCTTGAGAAGCGGGCCCTTAGGACGAGGATGAGCCCAAATGTAGCGGCAGGAAGCGCCGAGGGGGTGAGCCCCGAGGCGGAGAAGGAAAGCCCCGAAGGGAGAAGCCCTGAGGGGGATGCGGCGAGCCCACTCGAGAGGGGCGCCGAGGACCTCATGGTGAGGGGCGAGGGGATGTTGGAAGTCATCCTCGACCTCACGGGGAAATCGGCGAGCCTCAAGGGGGGCTACTCCGCAAAAATTGCAAGGGCTGCGAGCGGGATCCGGGAGATCCTGGGGGCCCTGGTGGTGCGCACGGAGGTGGAGGAGACCCACCGCCTCCGAGCTGACAACGCCCGTCTCCAACGGGAGGTGGCCTCCTTGAGGGAGGAGGTCAAGGCGCACCGCCGGGAGTTCCAGGAGCTCCGGAGCGAGAGGAAGGCGCAGGGGTCGACGGGCCCGGTGGATCTCCAGACCCTGGAGTCAAACATCGCCCGGCTCGTCGGCAACCTAGTGGACGGCCGGCTCGCCGCGATTGAGTCGCGCCTGCCTCCTCCGAGTGTCGCCCGTCCCCCATTGGCGGGCGACAGCTCACCGGTGGCGAGGGCCGCGAGGGCGGCCATCGAGAATGCAGGTCGGCCGGCGACTAAGCCGAAGAAGGTAATTGCGCCGGCCGAGCTCGAGGTACGTCCTCGGGCAAGACAGGCCACCGGAACGGGTCCCGCCCGCAGTGGGGCTCCGCAGGAGACGTGGACGAGCTTCGGCCCGTCCACATCAAGGGCGAAGCCGGCCGCGGTGACGCCGTCGCCAGCGGCGGGGGCCACCGAGGTCCCTAAGGAGGCGTGGACCGACGTGGTCCGCCGCAGGCCGCGAAAGACCGCGGCCCCCGCGACTCCTGCGGCGCCAGCGCCCGCCAAGGCGTCAGCCAATGCTCCCGCAGGCAGGGAGGAGGGCCGAAAGCCCAAGGTGGTGCTCCCCGGCTCCACGGCCGTAATTCTCAAATTACGGCCGGAGGCAGCCCAAGGGGGGGCATCGTATGCCTCGGCCCTGCTTAAGGCCGAGCGGGAGGTAAACCTGGGCGAGCTGGGAATCGGCTCGCTCCGGATTCGCAAGTCTGCGACCGGAGCGAGGCTTATCGAAGTCCCCGGCTCGTCCAGTCACGAGAAGGCTGACGCCTTGGCAGCCAGGTTGTCGGCTGCCCTGTCCAGCGTTGCTGAGGTGTCCAGGCCCGTGAAGTGTGCGGAGTTCCGCCTCACGGGTCTGGACGACGCCGCTACGGCGGAGCGGGTCAAGGCTGCGGTCGCGCGCGAGGGGGGCTGCACCCCCGAGCAGGTCCGGGTGGGCGAAATCCGCCCGGACTGGCGGAGTTCCAGCTCCGCCCTGATGCGCTGCCCGGTGACGGCAGCGAAGAAGCTGCTCGAGCTGGGCAGTATCGGGGTGGGCTGGAGCCGGGTGCAGCTCCACCTGCTGGAGGCGCGCCCCATGCATTGTTATAAGTGCATGGGGAAGGGGCACACAGCCGAGCTGTGCCCCTCCAAGGAGGACCGCAGCCGGCTTTGTTACCGGTGCGGGCAGCCGGGGCACATCGCCTCGGGCTGCTCGGCCCAGGCCCGCTGTGCCGTATGCGCAGACGCTGGGCGGAAGGCGACGCACGTGATGGGGGGCCGTCTTTGCAACCCCCCATCCGTCCGCGGGAGAACGCCCCCCATCTCTCGCGGGAGTGGGCGGCAGACGGCGCCGGAGGCTAGGATGTCCGAGTAATGGCCGGACATTCTCGCTTCCTGCAGGCCAACGTCAACCACTCTGCCGGGGCTCAGGACCTTTTCCTGCAGACCATGGCGGAGTGGGACGTGGACGTGGCGGTGGTTGCGGAACCATATTTCGTGCCCTCCCGGCCTAACTGGGCCGGGGATCTGGACGGTTCCGTGGCCATCGTCGCGAGGCCTGGCGCCAGCCCCCCACTCGTGGTGTGGGGGAGGGGAGCGGGTTACGTGGCGGCGGTTCGGGGAGAGTACGCAATCATCGGTGTGTACTTCTCCCCGAACCGCGACCTGCCGGCCCTGGAGCGGCTGCTCGACGCTCTGGGGTCGGCTGTGAGGCGGCTAGCGCCCGCCCAGGTTGTCGTGGCTGGTGACTTCAACGCCAAGTCCACGGCGTGGGGGAACCCGGCCACGGAAGCCAAAGGGCGGATGGTGGAGGAGTGGGCGCTGGCCGCGGGACTGTCCCTCTTAAATAGGGGGACAGTCCACACGTGCGTGCGGTGGAACGGAGGGTCGGTGGTGGATCTGTCCTTCGCCACCGCGTCCACCGCACGCCGAGTGGAGGGCTGGAGGGTGGAGACGGGGGTGGAGACACTCTCGGACCATCGTTATATCAGGTTCGAGGTGTCTCCAGCTCCCGGGAGTCCGACGACTTCGTCCCGGTGGCGGAGCCGGTTCCCGCGTTGGGCGCTCACCAGACTCGACCGGGAACTGGCAGAGGAGGCGGCCATTGTCGGCCGCTGGGGCCTCCCGCCAATGGAGGATCTGGACGCCGAGGAGGGGGCTGGTCGTCTCTGCGACGCCTTCACGGCGGTGTGCAGAGCGGCCATGCCCAGCGTTGGGCGTCCGCCTCCGAGGCGGGCGGTCTACTGGTGGTCGGCTGAGATAGCCGGCCTCCGGGACGCCTGCAACGGGGCGCGTAGGGCGTATACTCGGAGCAGGCGTCGCCGCCCCCGGGACGAAGGGAGAGATGGCCATCTGCACGGCATATACGTGGAGAAGAAGAGAGCCTTGCAGATGGCCATAAGTAGGGCCAAGGAGGGAGCGTGGCAGGAGCTGCTGGAGGGCCTAGACAGGGACCCGTGGGGCCGACCGTATAGGGGAGCGCGGAACAAAATCCGCGCTCAGTCGGCCCCACTGACAGAGACCCTCCAGCCGGCCGTGTTGGAGAGGGTTGTCGGGGAACTCTTCCCCGACAACCCACGGGGCTACGCTCCCCCGAGGATGGCCCTACAGTCGGACTCCAGAGGAGAGGAGGAGGGCGCTCCGCCGCCCGTCACCGACCAGGAGATGGAGGCGGTCGTTGACCGCCTCCGAGGCAAAAAGAGGGCGCCGGGTCCGGACGGGGTGCACGGGAAGGTGCTAGCGTTGGCTCTCGTGCACCTCGGAGACAGGTTCCGGGAGCTCCTCGACTGCTGCTTGCGGTCGGGGTGCTGCCCGGGACCCTTCAGGGTGGGCCGGCTCGGCCTTCTGTTGAAGGGAGACCGGCCCCCGGACTCGGGGTCGGCGGTTCGACCAGTCGTTCTGCTGAACGAGGCGGGGAAAGCCCTAGAAAGGGTTGTCGCTTCCCGCCTCGCTCAGCACTTGGAGGATGGCCCGGGACCGGGCCTATCGGATGCCCAGTTCGGGTTCCGGGCCAGACGGTCGACCGTCGACGCCATTAGGCGCCTAAGGTCGGTGACGGAGGACGCGGAGCGCAGCGGAGATGTGGTGGTGGCGGTGTCGTTAGACATCGCCAACGCCTTCAACAGCCTCCCCCACAGTACCATACTGGAGGCCCTCAAATACTTTGGGGTGCCTCCGTACTTGGGGAGACTGTTGAAGGCGTACTTGGAGGACAGGGAGGTGCGCTACGAGGACGCGAGGGGCCAGATGGTGAGAAGACACGTCGTATGCGGTGTCCCACAGGGGTCCGTTCTGGGCCCCATTCTGTGGGACCTCGCATACGACTGGGTCCTGCGGGGCCGTCTCCTCCCCGGGATGGGCGTCATCTGCTATGCAGATGACACCCTCGTCACATCCCGGGGTAAGACCTTCGTGGAGGCGGCGCGGCTGGCCGAAGTCGGTGTAGGACTGGTGGTCAGCCGCATAGAGAGGCTTGGGCTTCGGGTCCGCTTGGATAAAACCGAGGCCCTCCTCTTCCGCGGGACCGGTAGGCGGGGCCCCCCCTCGGGAGCGCACCTCCAAATAGGAGGAGAAAGGATTAGGGTGAGTGCCCAGATTAGCTATCTGGGCCTCACCCTGGACGGGAGATGGACCTTCGGCCCCCACTTCGAGCGGTTGGGGCCGAGGGTCATCAGAGCTGCGGCGGCGCTGGGTCGCCTCCTGCCCAATGTGGGCGGGCCTAGCGCCGCGTGCAGGCGGCTGTACTCCGGCATCTGCCGGAGTATGGCCACGTACGGTGCCCCCATATGGGCGGAAGCCCTCTGCGCTCGGAATAGGGCTCAGCTGCGCAGGGCGCAGCGGGTCATAGCGCAGAGGGCGATAAGGGGGTACCGGACGGTGGCGTGGACGGCCGCGACCGCCCTTGCTGGCGACCCGCCCTGGGAGTTGGAGGCGGAGGTGCTCGCCGAGGTATACGGGTTTGTCTCGGATAGGAGGATTCTCGGCGAGCGCCCCACGTCGGTGGAGGTGGGGCGGTATCGCCAGCGAGGGCATGTGGAGATGATGCGGAGGTGGGGGGAGGACCTGGCGCAGCCGCGGTACGGAGTCCGCGTTGCGGAGGCGCTGCGCCCGGTCCTGGAGGCGTGGATGCGTCGTAGGCGCAAACCCCTCACTTTCCGCATGGTGCAGGTGCTCACCGGACATGGATGCTTCGGTGAGTACCTGCACCGGGTCGCGAGGCGGGAGGAGCGGCCAGGCTGCCACGATTGTGGCGCGGCCGAGGACACTGCTCAGCATACTCTAGAGCAGTGTCCCAGATGGTCTCGGCAGCGCCACGATCTGGTGTCCGCGCTAGGTAGCGCGGACCTCTCGCTCCCGAGCGTGGTCCGCTCCATGCTCGGGAGTGACAGTGCCTGGCAGGCGATGGCCTCCTTCTGTGAGACCGTCATGTCCCAGAAGGAGGCCGCGGAGCGGGACAGGGAGGACGATCCTCAGGCTGCCCCGCTCCGGAGACGGCGGACGGGAGTGCGGCGTAGGCGCTACGCGCACCTACTGCCGCCTCCCTAACCTGTGGGACTAGGGGTCAGGCTGGGAACCTGGCCCCATAATGGTCCCGCCGCCGGAGGGGCTGTCCCAATTTGCCGGGATGGCCCCTAGAGAGAAGAAGTCCGGCCCCTTTTGAGGGGCTGGCCAGTCGCAGTGGTGCCCTGTTGCTGACAGATCCGGGGCACCACACCAACGCGGCCGATGGCATTTCGCGGGGTTGTTTAGTGGGTATACCGTCGGACAGCCGACGGGGAGTCCCACACTACCACCGGAGGCCACCCAGGCACCGGTGGTGTGCGTAACGCATTTTTCCCCGCGTCACAAAAAAAAAAAAAAAAAAAAAAAAAAAAGGCCGTATGCTTGTATGCCTACCGACGTAGTACAAAATAACTTTGATTTTAACTATTAAAAGACACAGGTAACGAAACAAAGATAAAATTAACTTTTGTTAAAAATCAAATTGTAACTTTAATACTTTGCGAAATCGTGCACAGCATATAACGTGTTACTAGTTCATACAGACAGATAACGCCTGCACAAAAGCCAATAAGAAATTCGTACATCTGCAAATTTGCTACACATAATCTCATTTTGAAATTGAAAAACTAGCAAGTCCAAATATTATAACTAGTGAATAAAAATACTATATTCCTCCCAATAGATAATTGAAACTGGCAGAACACTGTATTACGTAGACGTATAAAATAATGTTTGATGAGTTGATGTAGAGGGTCTTGGGTTATAACCAAATTCATTTTTTTTTGTACTACGTCGGGAGGCATACAAGCATACGGTCCACCTGATGTAAAGCGGCTACCGTAGCCTATTAACGCTTGTAATATATTAAGTATCACGATATATAAAGCGGAACAGTCTGTTTATTTAAACGCACTAATCTCTGAAACTGCCAGTAGGATAAAAAAAATCTTTTTACTTTTGCAATTGATAGCCCAATTCTTGAGGAAGCTGATGAACCCTGGAAGCCATGGAGAAAGAAAGAAAGCATGAAAAATGCTAGCTAGTGTAAATATATTCCGTGTATAGGTATCACAAACGGCTGTAACAATTAGGATCAAGTTTCGTATTTAGACAAGAGTTATCTTTTTAAGTTTATCTATTTTCTTTTTGCATAAAGTCGAGAAGCATATAGGCATACAGCCCACCCGATATAAAGTGGTTACCGTAGCCTATGAACACTTACAAAACAATATGCTAAGTAGCAACTCGTTAGGAGCAGGGTGTTGTTATTTGTCAGCGGTTTTCTGAGATATGGAGGTACTTCCCCAGACGGGCTGTTATGTCGCACCCTACCTCTTTTAAAATACCCAGAATGATACAAAAATACATGTTCTAGCACACCAATGTTTGTAAGAATCTAAGCTGTGGTTTAGATTCTCACGCAGGACAAACAATGTGTAATGACAAATGTATGGGTAAAGACAACCTGAAATAATGTGATTTTTCACACTGTGTCACACAGACACTACGAGTAATACGAGCCAAATACAACTCAGCCCAATTTACTGGAAAATATTGCCTAATAAATATTGACATTTAGGTTGCAGTTTCCGATTGCCAAACACTTTTGATCTAATTTTATTAACTCTACAGACGTTAGGTTCATGGATATGTCTTTTCTTTCTCGAAGTTAATACGACTCTACTTATGTAAAGGTACAATTATACTAATATTACTATAACTATGTATTCGTCGTATTTGTAATATTGCCCAAAGTCCATTAAATATTTTGTAGCTCGTAAACTATATCATATAGTATATAGAGAATTAGCTATACGATGAGTATAATATTAGTACAAAGTAAAACATACAATTCGATTGTGAGAATAATTAAGGTAATCAGACATTTAAGTAACTCGATTTTGTATTTAATATTTTTTTATCATAAATATACAATAAAACATAAAATATGTAATAATAACATTTATTGTATATTTATGCAAAAATTCAGTGTTTGTAAAGATAATCGGCCATTTATTTTCTAAACTACAGAATATAATTCGATTTAAAATTTTGAAACATCAACATTTAATTGCACAATTATTTACTTCATGTATAAAATAAAAGGTTATAAATGTAAGCCCTTTAATTTAGAAAACGTATAAAACTTTGTAACAAAATGGGTTAATATTGAGTAATTTTTTACTATTTGTATTCTGATAGCTGATTTGTCTTGTGAGTTCATTATTCTGGGATCTCGAGACCCTTGGCTTTGGCGCGCTCCTCGTACTTCTTCCTGTACTTGCCATCGGGGTCGAAATGGTCGGCTAGTTTGCGCCATACGTCAAGTTCATTTTTGATTAGATATTCTATGGCTGTATAAGCACCTTTCTCTTGTACCTCGGTGCATTTCTGGCAGCCATTCTCCAAAGCTTCCTGAAGATGCTCTGAAACAAAAATACAAGTATATTTTATATTAGCTTGCATCTTCTCTTGCGAAATACCTACCGATACCTGCTCATGTATATATTGTTTCATTGTTGTTGCGGCGTGTGTATAGCATTACGCCAATCTTCTCCAAGGCGATTCAAATCAGTACAGGATATATTGAATCCATAACCTACTTATAATACATGTGTTTAAGACATATTATATAACATTTTGAAAAATAAGCGTACTGAAATAGATATCTGTGCATCTTAAGAGAGGTAGGACGCGTCAAAGCAGCCCGTTTGGGGAAGTACCTCCACCTCACAGGAAACCGCAGCCAAATAACAACTCCCTAGAGGGTTGTTTTGTTCCTCAGGAGTTGCTATGTTGGCAGCAGAGGAGGCATCGCGCCAGTGTTACTTAATGTATTACTAGCGTTCGTAGGTTACGGTACCGCTTTACATCAGGTGGGCCCTATGCTTGTATGCCTTTCCACGTTGTTTAAAAACTAATCAATGAGTTAATTTTTGTTAATAACGAGCTAAGTTTCGTGTCTGAAGGAGTATTTTTTCTTAATTCAGTACAACATCTTAGTAAATATGGTTTATACTCGTAATACTCTTATTTACATACTCAGATAACATAATAGAGAATTTTGAAATATTTGATAGCAGTATGTATTATGAGTCTACGAGATGTCATACCGTAACCTAATCATACATAAATTATGAAAATCATCTATCCTCTATGTATATCAATAAAACATGTATTCTGTATAAATAGTTGTTTTTTAGTTTTACAAACTTTATCAAAGTTTGTTATTATTGTTTCATAATATTGGGTTACCTTTTTGTGATAAATAATGGTAGTACTTAATTAGCAAAGCTATTATTATTAAAGTTATATTAGAAACTATCGAGCAAAGTCTATTATCTCATGTGCCCTAGCTCCACTTATTACTATTCGTTTCCGTCATTCCTCATACGTAAAATATGGTACAAATGTTCAATATTTTTACATAGTAATATTTTTAAATAGCAAACATTGTAACCAAAAACCGACGATATATCAATTATTAAAATATCTTGCCATTGGAATTTTTGGTTTTTAAATTTATGTAGTTGATATATCGTAGGTTTTTATACAAATGCTCAATATTTTTACATATATTTGCAAACATTGTAACCAAAAACCTTGGATATATCAACTACTTAAATTTCTTGCCATTGGAATTTTTGGTTTTTAAATTTATGTAGTTAGATATATCGCAGGTTTTTATATAAATGTTCAATATTTCTACATAATTATATATATACTTATTTGCAAACATTGTAACCAAAAACCTGCGATATACTCGTATCAACTACTTAAATTTCATGCCACTGGGATTTTTACTTTATACTACGCCTTCGTCGAAAATACAAAGAAGAGACCATTCATGCATAAAGACGGAAGGTGCGATAGGTATAGTAGGCTTTCTCTTTTATACGACGTCGGGAGGCATTCAAGCATACGATCCACCTGATGTAAAGTGGTAACCGTAGCCTCTGGACACTGGTAGTACTATGAGGTGGGGGTACTTCCCGAGATGGGCTGCTATGATGCGCCCTATCTCTCGTAAAACACCCAAATCAAGACAAACAGATATAGAGACTAGAAAACTTTAAAGCTGACAATAGAAGAAATGTAAACAATTTTTGATTACAGCAGTTATTTTGCGGCTTTACTATGGTACTACTTAGACGTTGATATATAGAATTATAATAATGACACCACAACTGATACATTCGAGAATTTAATATCATACTACCATGCTGGAAGTTATCAGTCGTGCATGTTGTTTACAGACAAATTACTATTGGTGCCGTGATAGTATGTTATGAATAATTTGGTCCTCAAAATTGGTAAAATGTTTTATTAAAAACAAGTAGGTTTTTTTTTTGTCAGGGGCACTCAAAACTAGCGAGCGTGCATGAGAAGAGCTATGGATGTTAAAGCAACGAGTGAGGCATGTAAGAATCGAGTCAGAGCTCGCGTATCTTTGCCCTCAAGATACGCGAGCTCAACCCCTCAAGGGTGTTAAATTAAAAAAGTTTTATTAAATAACTAAGAGAATTGAATAAGATACACTCAGATTATATTTAAAAAATGTAAGACATGTATCTAAGAGCTCGCAAGGGCCCATTGGCAAATAAAGAATTTTTAGCTTTATACGAGTATTTAGAAGTAATTTTATATATTGGCAAGTTACAAAGACTTTCCTTTTTAGGGGTGTAAAACTTAAGACTCCTTACTATGTAATCTGCTAGTCTATTTAAGCATAGAAAATTAGGCATAAATGTAAAGGTATTTTGAAATTATAATTAACTTGGATAATGGGAATTATCTAAGTTTAAGTTTTTTTCATAATCTTTTGTGTAATTTCTTTTTCTCTATTATTTTTAATCTATATTTATATATTTGGTATTCTAATATATTGCACAATGTATATTGATTTACAGTAAATTAATGAAATAAAGTGAAAATATAATGTTAAGTTGCTTTAGGTTACTTATTCATTTATTAAAAAACATTAGCACCATTGAATGGTACAGCAATTAGAGAAAACAATGAGCGAAATCTTTTGTTTAAATACACACGATTCAGGTATATTTGAAACGTAAACATGTCAACAAAATAAAATATCAACTTTTTATGCACCAGCAGTAATACAAGCATACCTACATTCCATCGTGATATTAAATGGTTACAGTAGCTTATGAACGCTAGCAATTACAGTATTTTGTGATAAGTTAATGATTTTTGATTACCTACGCCTACATAATGAAGGTTGCTGAATTTGTTTTAGAAAATGTTTTAATTTTTAACTTCGTCTTTTGTAATTTTTAACATACATGTTAAAAATTACAAAAGAAATTAATTAACTACACTTAATTTTGAAATGTTTAACTGCATAGTGTACCGTAATGTATATTAGTACAGTTAGTACTATAAAAAATTAACGAAATAAAGTGAAGAACTGAGTGAGGTCCATACGTGATACGTGGGACATTAAATCACTTCAAAATAAAACTCCGTGATCTACCGATAGTCAAATTTTACTACAAACCAAATTGATTTTCTCACGGATAAAATCTGCTTTTGAAATATGACGTCAGTCCGACTTATTTAAGGAATACAATTAGGCGTTTTTTGTGCATATTAAATTTAATGTATGGTATGCCCACGAGGCGGAACACAGTTGTACTGTTTTGTTTCACTTCTCCTTGTTTTTATATCCGTAACTCACAATAAATTTACTTTGATTTTGAATTTGAGGTATTTTTTTTATACAACGTCAGGAGGCATTCAAGCCTACGGCCCACCTGACGTAAAGCGGTTATTGTAGCATATGAACGCTTGCAGTAGATTAAGTATTACTCGTCTAATGCCACCTCTGCTGCTAACCCAGCATTTTCCTTCCTTACAAGCTTATTGGTGATGCCGCTCCCACGCAGGAACACAACAATCCCTCCAGGAAGAATTGGCTGAGATTATTTGTGCTTCTTTTAAAAACTTTTAAGCGTCCTATTTCTTTTAAAAACACCGAGACCAAGACAAGCAGACATGTTCATGTATACAAATGTTTATCTAGTGTGGGAATCCAACCCACGAACGTCGCTGTCAAAGTAGCGTTAATAACCACTGCGCCACCGAGCTCGTCAAAGGTTGAATGGATAGAGTAATATGGCGCTCGTTTTTCTCTTGCTTAAATAAATAAATATTGTAAATATTGTCGCACAAATTACACAGCGCCACCTAGCCCCAAAGTAAGCGAAGCTTGTGTTATGGGTACCAGACAACTGATAAACATACGTAAATACATTTTTTTTGTAAATACATACTTATTATATATAGGAAACACCCAGACCCAGACAAACAGACATGTTCATGCACACAAATGTTTGTACTGTGTGGGAATCGAACCCACGAGCGTTGGTGTCAAAGTAGCGTACCAACGCGTTTCACCACTGCGCCACCGAGCTCGTCTCTTGCAAGGGAGTTTGCGTAAAATTATATATCGATGTATAGATTAACAAATTAAATGTAATACATGCACTCGTACACGTACACATAGAACAGTGATAGTCCAGTGGATAAAGAACCGGCCTAGTGAACAACAGGTCCCCGGTTCTAGACCTGGTATGTATCACTAAATTTGTGTTTTCGGATTTATGTACATATTTGTAATTATCACTTGCTCGGTAGTGAAGGAAAACATCGTGAGGAAACCCACACGCCCAAGAAATTATATTTCGAAAGACGTGTGACCTTACCTAAGAATGATCTGGTTTTCCCCCATGTAAAAATCGGTATCTTCGCCAAATCCTTAGGCTTAGGTAGCGGATCCCGGCTAATGGATTGGGAAACGGGATAACGCTAAGAAGACTTTTTCTTCGTTCGTCTTTTGACTTGTATTTTCGAAAAGAAATAGGCGCAATGATGCTATCGCATATCTGAAACCGTCGGGGGCATTCGCTGTGCGTGGTCGTACACACACGGCGAAAGGTTTCTTTGCTGCTAGGACGTGTAAATAGGTGTACAACCTTATTTGTCGTTGTCTGTACCATCGCACCGTTAACCTACGGCGTCGGTGAAAGACATGTCATCGCAACATTTAATTATTTGCTAGAAATTCCCGCTGTGTTGCAAGCCTCTAGCAAAGGTCAGACAGATCGTATGCTTATGAGTGTAAGTGTATTGATGTGAGATCTGTATGTTGGCAGCTGGATATATGTGAATAAATATATATTTAAGATTAAGATACACAGATATAAAATATATATAAGAAAGAAAAGTTATTCTTATTGTCTATGCTATGTTAATAAAGCATGAATGATTTTTGTGGCTTTCATGCATTTACTACATAATTTGTTAGTACATGTATTATCAACCTTACAAAAATTATTTATATCATATTTTTGAATACCAATGTATTTTTTTCATTTCACTAAATAATTTTGTTTTGAGTGTAGTGTAAGGTTTATGATATTGCACATTTATAGGTATTACAACACTCGTGTGAAAGTATTGTAAATATAAAGTTCCTTACGTTAAGCTATGATTATAGTAATCTCTTTTATGGGATTGAATCATTACCTATTATTTTTATTTATTCTTTTATTAACATGTATTTATGATTTGCGATATACGATGCGATATATTTGTGCAAATTAAATCTATGAAGTTACCTATCAAAAATGTAAAAAAGGAATTCATAAGGGGCTCTCTGATCTACCTCCCTCAGCAAAATAACTGAAATGGCTACAGTTGATACAAAGATGTACATATAAGCGCAGTTAATAAAACAATATTCAATTTTACAGGAAATATATAATGATATTAATTACTAACAGCTTTTTAGAAAAACGATATCATTTCTTTACGCTTTATTTCCGAAATTTCTAAAGCGAAAAATAACTGCTGAAATATGTTTCTTACGATAGTGAAAATATATATTTGTGTTTTCAATTAGTACAGTATTTTTAGAAATATCTAAATAATCTGGTACAATATGTCGGTTTATCTGTGAAGGGGGGGTTTTTATTTATGCAGTTGATAATTGTACGAATTGAATCCGAGTTTTACCATAAGGTATAAGTTGACTTCAAGTCTAGTTCAGTTCAAGTATACTTCAAGATATAGTTTACGTCAAATTTAGGTCAGGTTTGGGTAAAGATGAAAAAGAATATGACGTTATTAATTAGTGTAGTTTCATATGTTAGTAACTCAGTACTTACATAAAATAATTATGATGTGATAGATTCTGAAGTCTCAGCACACGAACTCGACTCGTAATGGAAATGTCTAAAATACTAAACTTTAAAACATTTGCCATATGTTATAAATGAAAGAGATAAGTGTATTCACTTAACGTCACCCCACTAACGTATTTAAATAACCATTTGTACCTTTGAGTTCCTTTCCTTCCGGTGTGCATTTGCCCTTATTAAGTACGCAGTTCACGTAGGCATCCAACAAGCGTTTGTTTTCCAAAATCTCTTGGATATTGAGGTTGTCATATTTATCCGTATATTTGTCTTCGCTGGGATAGGCTACAACGACCGCTACTATACAACACAACACTATGCACTTCATTGTCACCTGAAATTAAAACTGACACATGACCCAATTCTGCATAGTACTACAAAAAATATTTTTTTCGTGATTGACCAGTCTATAAAATGCAATAAAACTCGTGAATACCGAGACTATAATGAGGGCTTAAATTATGTGGTGATGAGTGGCGGACAAAACACGTGAGTTGCACTAATACAGTTGTGTAATTCCACGCACATTAAAATTGAGACAATTGTCGCAAATACTGTAGCAAGTGAAAAAGGATTAAAATGAGATTTATTAATGAACAATTAAATATAACACTAGATTAAAATTGAATAAGACTCAATTGTGCCAAAGGAAGTGCCAGAATCGATCGATTATTAAAAAAATAATGATATGATTTATTTTTTGAAGATTAGATCGTACATGAGAAAAATAAATTCTATCTTATTTATGCTACAACAAAAAAGAGTACCCGTGCAGATCCTTCTAAGGCCGATTACTATCTAATCGGATACTAGGTCAGCCTGCATTAGCCTGTCTAAATAATTCATCGGAGCATTACCAATCGTAAGATCATTGAAAGCCAAATCAACAAAACTCTGTGTACGTTTCCACACATCTGATGCAAAAGAACAACAAACTACATATTTAGCTTTAACCTACCATTTTGTAACCCAAGCGATAATCGCACGTAGCACACAGTGACTTATGATGGCTGATGTGGCTACTCATATATATATAGCGGTTGCCGTCCTAGCTAAAACATCTAATTTGCCCCTAGTTACTTCATTATTTCATTTGCGTACGATGCATAAAAACCACAATAGTTATATACAGGCTGTAGTTTTCATTGCGATACGAGGAATTATTGTCGACAGTGACAGATTTGTATGCAGAGCACTGCCTTTGATAGGTTAGTAAATAAGTCATCGTTTAATCAGTATAATAATTACTATTGACTTTTCTGTAGCAATCAGCGAACGCTGGATGAATGTGGCCAACTTTATCATAGCACGAGTAATGCGCCTAAAGTGCGTTGAGTAGGCCGATTCTACTAAAAAACTGCAACTGCACTGCAGCGCGGCGTGTGTCAAAATGCGTACATTTTGACGTATCGTTAAGCGATCTGACAGCAGCGACGTTTAACGAAACGTCAAAATGTACGCATTTTGACTCACGCCGCGCTGCAGTGCAGTTGCAGTTTTTTTTAATAGAATCGGCCTACAGGTAGCGGTAAATCATTCAGGAGCGCACAACATATTTTTATGGAGTACTAGCTGCTGCCCGCGGCTCCGCCCGCGTGGAGTCAAATAACGTAGTCTATGTGTTAATCCAGATCATAATCTGTCTACCTACGTGCCAAATTTCATTCAAATCCGTTGAGCGGTTTAAGCGTGAAAGAGCAACAAACATACATCCATACATACAAACTTACGCATTTATAATATTAGTAGGATAGTAGCCTCGTTCCTGCTAGCGTTACCACCACTAGGTTATCTGTACTCTTTTATTTAATATAACTTATTATTTATTAACTATAACGAATATTAAAACCCGACTAATACAAAACTAGCCTACCTACTGAAAAGATATACTCAAGAATTCATAGTAGGCATTTTTATTATAAACTAGCTGCTGCCCGCGGCTCCGCCCGCGTGGAGTCAAATAATGTAGCCTATGTGTTAATCCAGGTCATAATCTATCTACGTGCCAAATTTCATTCAAATCCGTTCAGACGTTTAAGCGTGAAAGAGCAACAAACAAACATCCATACATACAAACTTTCGCATTTATAATATTAGTAGGATTGATAAACAATGAAAAATATAACATTGGACTAGTTATATGAATTAATTGTAATTAAAATGAAGATCTGTTTTGTCCATCCATTTTTATTTTTTATTTATATTAATAAAAATAAATAAAATTTCTAAAATAAAAGTTCCCTAAGTTACTCCTTATTACATCAGCTATATGCCAGTGAAAGTCCCGTTAAAATCAGTCCGCCGTTTCAGAGATTACCCGGAACAAACAGACAGACAGACAGACAGACAGACAAAAATTGAAAAAAAAAATATTTTGTTATATGTACCGTGTATACATCCACATGCATTTAATAAAAAGCGGTTATTTTAATATCACAAACAGACCCTCCAATTTTATTTATCTGTCTAGATTTATATAAGACTAAAATAGTAAATATAGTCTATAGGTATAAGACTAAAGTAAGTTCATCTATTGAGGAAACCATGGATGTCAGCATTAGTTATCAACATCTTCTTCTTGGTAGCGTTATCCCGTTTCCTAATCCATTAGGATTAGCGAGGTCCGCTACCTAAGACTAAGGATGCGGGTTTCGTCACAATGTTTTACTTCCCCGCTTGCAAATGATAATTACTAATATGCACATAAATCCGAACTGGGTCCGGTTGGTCACAAGGCCAATTCTTTATCGATAGGCTATCATATAGCTCTAGGCTCATATAGTTATCATCATCATCATATAATTCAGCTTCGTAGTGTTGTCCTCCGTAATACATCCAATCGCCATGTTCAATGTATAGATTCTATTATCTAGTTTTTTTTTATACCGCTAAGGCGGTAAACAAGAATACGGCCTGCATGATGGTACACAGTCTACGGACATTTGCAATACCACCTTTATCTTGTATATTATTTATCAAAAGGTTGTCGTATAGATGTACTGTGAAGAATTTCTAATGAAGATTGGCAAGCTTGGTGGCAAAACCGAGATTTGTCAGCTGAATTACAGGAGTTACAAATCTATACCAGACCCTGTTTCAATCGATCACCATTTTTCTTTAGGAATTTGGATAATTCTTTAAAAGGAAAAAGTCAAATTCCGTAAGTTTGTGGGGATAAGCTTTTGATCACTTCGATTTTAATGTAATTAGCGCATCTACAATAATAGACTGCACTACGATAAAAAAAATATAGTACTAAAAATTATTATTTTGTCCGTATGAAATGACAATTTCATAAACAAAGATTTGTTTATTGCTACAATTTTATATTCGAATAGAACGATAACAGCCTGTATATCGTAAAAATGTTGAAGGGGAAATACAGTCGCACTGGGTCTTCCGTTTTTCCAAGACCATCGCCTCCTTGAATGCGTATGTATTGTTATTTTTATATATTTTAGTTTCTTAGAATTCTTAACGATGTTAGAACAAGTTGCGGTGCACTAAGTACGGAGGTCACGATATATGTAGCAAGGTTATAATTTACGTATAGGTACGTTGTTTATATTTATTATTATTTAATTTCATTAGGCTTATTGTTGTCAGCTGAAATTATACATTTTTGCAATATCACGATGTATAAAATAAATTATTGACGTTCAAATTTGGAAGTTTGACATTTCTACTATCGTGTTACTAATAAGGACTTAGATAAAGGTGTCTTTACATCTTCTTTAGTTTTTCGTCCTTAGATATTATGGATGATTACAAATGATATATATGAATTTAGGACGGAACGTAGTGTAAAATAGCCCGGATAGGAAATACTACTGCCACACATAAAACCGCAGCCAAATTAACAATTACCAGGAGGGTCTTCACTTAACATTAGGTGAACCGTATGCTTGTATGCATCCCGACATTGCATAAAAAAAGTCATGCTAAATTTAACAAAATCAATTAATATTCTATTATCTTTAGCTCAGCTTCCGAAGTACGATTAGTCTAATAATGACTTCATATATACGTAATAAGTTGTAAAATTAACTATTACCTATTTATGATTTTGATTATTTGTAATGGCTCGTGTTGTGTGTATCCTTCTCTACGTTGTTAAATTATTGTTTATTTTGCTTACTCAATAATTTACCAATTTAATTAACGTTGTATAGGTTGACATACAAGTGCTTAAAAGCTTTTAGCCTTGCATTCGCCGATTTGAGCTTGATAAGAAACTTGTATTTATTAACTAGTATTGCATGACATTTATTAACAATTGTATGCCTTATTGTGATAATCGTATCGCAGCATACCTATTCATATTTTCATTTTCATATTTATTTTAGAACAATTAAATACAATAGCGTTGAATTTTATCCTAAATTAATAAAAATAATTAACTTAAATTATTTTGGGCCTGGGAGACATTAAAAAATATATTAAAAATTGCGTAGTCAGTTTATCCCCTAACTTTAAAACGGTCCCACACTTAAAACCAAAATTTGAGAAAGTTAATGAATCCCACAAGAAGTCTTACCACAAAAGTAGGATTTATTACAATAGGGTAGGAGAATAATAAAATATAAGGTTGGACAGGTCGTGTAGAAGAGGGAGTATCCCCTGTCTAATGTCGCTAAGTTAATCGCACTACATTTTCTAAATTTAGAAAATGTATATTATTAAAAAAGATCTCTCGTGTGACTTATGAACTGCAGGACCTCGTTACTAAAACATACATAGGTCGATGGCATGTGAAGGTCATACAGAAATGTGAACCATCGAATAGTTAGGGATCATTCTAATGACATAATCTGTGCAGGCTATACTCAGTTGTTTTATTTTACATGAAGTCATGCTTTGTTGTTGTGTGATGATTAAACTAGGTGCTACCAACGTTAGAGACGCCTGCTGGTTTTTGAGCAAATAATGTCGGAGCACCGTCAGGGTCCCGACAGATTGGAAACGTGCAGTCATTGTGCCCGTATATAAAGGTAAGAGTTCATGTATGGACTACGGACTGTGGACTGCGGTTTTGTGGACCTTGAGAAAGCATTTGATAGAGTATTGCGAAAGGACCTCTGGAACACTTTGCCCAGATATGGGGTATACGGTGACCTGCTCCGTGCTGTGCAATCCACTTATGAGGATTGCACAG
Source organism: Pyralis farinalis (assembly GCA_947507595.1). Lineage (NCBI taxonomy): Eukaryota > Metazoa > Arthropoda > Insecta > Lepidoptera > Pyralidae > Pyralis > Pyralis farinalis. Next base: position 15,277,995 of record OX382277.1, on the reverse strand, counting down.
TATGTGTGCAGGTAAACGGCAGCAGATGAAAACCAAGATACATTTGTAATGGTATTTTAAAGAGAGACAACGAGAACGAACACTAGATTTGTGGTTGATGTAGTGTTGGAACAAGTGGATGAGATTGTATATCTTGGAAGTGCTTTTAGCAGCGAAGGAAGGTACACCGCTGATGTGGAGAGACGACGGAGTGCAGGGAATAGCGTGAATGGAGCGTTGGGTAAACTGCTAGGCAGCCGAAATCTAAACCAGAAAGCACAGCACAGCACAACGCGGTGCTAATCCCAACGTTAACTTATGGAAGTGTAAGCTGGGTATAGCAGAGAGAGCATAAAAGTAGAATAAATGCGGTCGACATGAGAGCATTGCGCAAATCTTGTGGCATAAGGCTTGCTGACCGCGTTCGAAATGATGACGTAGAGAAACAGTTAGTCTGAAAGAGAGTGTCGGTGTTAAGATAAGAGAAGGCATGCTCCGTTGGTTCGGACAAGTAGAAAAAATGCATAATGTAAGAATGACGAAACAGACATACAAATGCGAAAGTGGTAGGAGCACAGAAAGGCCAAGACTTACCTACCATGGCCAAATTGGACTTGTTTTGTGATGACAGGAGCACTAGGAACCAGCGAGCGTGTATGAAAGAGCTACGAATGCTAGAGAAGCGAGTGAAGTGTGTATGGACCACATCATAGGCAGAGAGAACCGTTTCTCTCTGCCTACCCCGCAACGGACCTGGCGTGAACATATACATGATATTTTGACTTTCCTGTTCGGTACGCAAAGGTTAAGGGTTAAATACTCCATTAGGATTGTCTTAGACAGTTCTTATGATGTTATTCCTACGACCTCCTTCTATAATCGAACCGCTTGCCATCGCCAGGGAAGTTACCCAAATTTATATTGTAAGCTTCATTTGACATAGTTACGATACGGGCTTCGTCAAAATCGGCGTAGTGAGATTATTGCAAGATCGACAAAGCGCAAACAGTGCCCCTGGTATTGCAAGAGTCCATTACCTATGTAACTGCATTCTACCAGGCGGGCCACCGCTAACGAGGTTCTTTGTAATTTCCTTAGTAAATCGGAATGATGTCACGGGTTCCAGTCATCAATGAACAAAACTAAATCCTGAGTGTTTACTTCTTCATATAGACAGGAAATGTGAAAATTTGATCGTAAATAAGTTATAAGAGAGTAAAGGGCGAGCAGTGATAGCCCCAGTGGATAAGGATCTGGCCTATTGACCAATTGGTCCCCGGTTAAAATCCTGGCGAGGGAATGTACAACTAAATTCGTATTTTCGGATTATTTCGGATATATTTATCACTTGCTCGGCGGTGAAGGAAACCATCGTGAGGAAACCCACACGTCTAGGAAATTATATTTCGAAAGACGTGTGACCTAACCTAAGAAAGATCTGGTTTTTCCTCTCGGTTGTGGAGGTCTGACGGCTGTCGCTCCATGTAAAAATCAGTATTTTCGCCAAATCCCTAGGCTTAGCTAGCGGATCCCGCAATACCTAATGGATTAGGAAACGGGATAACGCGAACAAGAAGAAGAGCCATAAAGATATATGTAGTGCCATGCACAGTCAAACTGAGTAATTCCTTTTTGAAGTCGCTTGTTACATATTTAGATTGTAAGGTGTAATTGAGAGCCCATTCACTCGTATAATGTACGCTTCAAGTATTCAGCCAGGCACCTTCATCTTGCCAATGTGATTATCACAAACATATCATATTATTACTCAGATTATAAAGTTTAAATCGGATCAGACACGCATTTGATGTTACCTTGAAGTGTGTATGCACCAGGATTAACAATAAGGTACAAGTTGTTTATTGTAATTTGATATTCATTCATTGTTCCATAGCATTCCGCTCATAACTGCCTTGAAAAAGGACTAATAATTTTATATATTAAAATGGATATGTGTGTGTGTGTGTTTGGTATGGACTCGAAAACCACTAGATTGATTTTGATAACATTTTCAGGCAATCTTCAGATTAGGGCAGAGGGTAATCTTGTTAAGTTTGGTAGCGGTGCGGGTCGCTAGTTAATATAGGTATATATGTCGCATAATATATGTAAATTTCGATGAGTGCATGTATGTTTGCTATGGACCCAAAATGACTAAACCGATTTTGATGTAATTTTCAGGGTATTAACAATATGCTAGTATATAGTTATTGCAAGAACGGGACAGGCCCACCACTGTGTCTCCTGTGATATTGTTATTGCAGTAGTGTAATTATTTATATTTTTTTATTGATTTCATTGATAAGAGCTGGTAAGAAGGAACATTTGAAAATTGATATTTCGATTAAATTAAATGTTAATTAAAATAAATAAAATTAACGATGTAAGCCGAAAAATTTTCACTTCCCTTCACTCCCTGAAGCGTCTCCAGAACTTTTTACCGCTGAAGACTAAAGTCATGCTGGCGCGTTCTCTTCTCCTTCCTATAATAGATTACGGTGATGTGGCTTATCTTGATCCTTCTGAAGAACTGTTGGACAAACTTGAGAGATTGCAAAACTTGTGTATCAGATTTATGCTTGCGTAAATTTGATCACATTTCGGAATATCGCAGAAAGTTAAATTGGCTTCCAATAAGAGATCGTAGGAATATTCACATATTAGGCTTATATGTCCTCTTCCATCTTCCCCTCAATATCTAAAAGATAGAGTCCAGTTCCGCGACGTAGACAGTCGGCTTCGTTCTTGTGGAAACCTGTTACTAGATATCCCGTCTCAATGTACAAACACCTATAGCTGTTCATTTACTGCAAAAGCCGTAAGGTTCTGGAATCCTCTTCTCCATGAGATCAAGACGGCACCTTCAGTCTTCTCTTTTAAATACCGTCTTGTGAAGTTTTACATTGACGACAATTGAGCTCAATTTTTATCGATCAAGTAGTTTATTGTTATTAAATTTATTCGTAATTTAGATACCATTTTCCTATATTCTTGTGTAATATTGTTTTATCATTCGTGTTATCACTATTTTCTTTTTATTGCATAGTTTATGCATAGATGTAGTTATGTTGTTAATTATGTATTCTCCTCAATTATTGAGGTAGGTACAGTCTGTAATGTACATGTGCTTTTACGACACTGTAAATTTTTCTATCAATCTCTCTAAGGTTGGCTGGTAGAGATCCCTTATGGGATAAGTCCGCCTATTGTCTCTTTTTGTATTTATTGTTATTGTATAAACAAACAAACAATAAAATAACAATTTTAACAACAAATCAGCGCGCAATGTTACATTATTGTTTAGCGGTATTATAATCACGAAGATTTAAAACCCTAAAATCCGACTTAAATAAACTTATACCAATAAAGCGATCCGATAACAAAAAAAAAATGTTTACTATTATTTTGGTATAGACAAAAAAGTTTTTTTTTTTTACAATATATAGCATAACGATTCACAATACAAATGCATGTAGTCGAACTTTCTCTTGTACTTACCCATTTTATTTCTGGTATACTCGTATTATATATATTTCACCAGGACGAGTATCGTACGTATTTATCTACACGCGGTGTATCCTACTATTTAACAAAGGAGGCTCTGGTAAGAGAGGCTGTATACCTCAACCTCACAGAACACCGCACCCAAATAACAACTTTGAGTATTGTTGTTCTTTGAGAGTGATTTAGAGTAACTATGAGCTCCTGAAGAGTTCCTGTGTTAGTGCCTTGTACTGCATGCATTCATAGACCACAGGAACCGCTTAACAACAGGTGGGTCGTATGCTTGTTTATCATCGTTAGGGAATTCTTCCACACAAGCGAAAATCGCAATGATCATGTACTGTGCAGTTCCAAAGAGGTTTTCTTCCAAGAACAGTTAGCATGGTGAATGAACATGGTACCTTTCATGAAACACGTGACGTGTTACCATAGGCTTCGGTAATAGTGTACCAACCAACACGCTTGTATATTGAGTGTTATAAAAACTATTAAAGGTAATTATTAAAACATTCGGTGAATTTTGCTAACCTTACGTAACATACAACACTTAGCAATAAGATCTTAAGACGTTTTTTATTCATAGTCGTCATATATTTTTACAGCAGTAAATGCATTTATAATGAATATTTACATGGCGCAACAGTGTCATTGTTGACAGTGCTTAAAGATAAAAAATCTTTATTTTTATCTTTATCTTTAAGCGCGGGCACATAGACACGTCTTACTTTTTTTGAAATATAGTCTTGTTGTGTCTTATTCAATTCTCTTATTTTGCTTTTTTCTTTTTTAAACTGCTAGCATTTCCGAAATGACCATTGGCGAAGAAATGCCGAAAGAAACTTACCTATATAGGTGTCTTTTAAAATTGTGAATTAGATATTACAAAAAATCACATAAGTATATTTATTGGTACATACAATACTGATATTAAATGTTGGAATTAAATATTACTTCAAGTTATAGGAAACATGAAACATACAGTACTTCACCTCTTCCTCATAGCTTTATCCCGTATCCTAATCCATTAGAATTAGCAGGATCCGGTACCTAAGCCTAAATATTTGGCGATGATACTGATATTGATATGACAGCCGTCAGACCTTCTCAACCCAGAGTGAAAACCAGACCTTTCTTAGATTAGGTCATACATCTATCGAAATAGAATTTTTTGGACTCGCGGTTTTCCTCACATGTACAGTACTGCCACGACCAAATTAGTCATGTTTTTTCAGAAGGCGATGTCAAAGAGTCCTATGTACAGGTGAGCGAGCGAGTATGAAAATACATCTAAATGTTGAGGAAGCAGTCGAAGTTGATGAGTTCGGTGGCGTAGTGGCGAAACGCGTTACTTTGACACCAACGCTCGTGGGTTCGATTCCCATACATGACAAACATTTGTGCGCATGAACATGTCTGTTTGTCTTGGTCTGGAAGTACCTCCAATTCACAGAAAACCGCAGCCAGTAACAACTCCGTAGAGGGTAGTTGTGTTCCTGCGTGTGAGTGTGGTCACCAGTAATCTTCACTGGAGTTACTGTGTTAGCAACAGAGGAGGCATCGCTTGAGTGATATTTAATGTATAACAAGCGTTCATAGGCTAGGGTTACCAGTCCTATTCTCGATAGCACGTATAATTCTAATCACATAGGCAGCTGACTTGATATAAAATGATTACTATAGCCTCTGAATGCAAGAACAGTCGCACGCGCGTTGCCCCCGCTGCTAACACAGGAACTCTTCATAACATCATTCGCTCGCAGAAACACAACAATCCTCTAGGAAGTTGTTATTTGGCTGCGGGCTTCTGTGGGATGGAGGTAATGCTTAAGTCACAGTTCTAATGATACAGAGAGTCTCTCCGCTCAAAGTACCTTGAATTTTGTTAAGCGACGTTCATAGCAGCCTGTCTAACCCTTCCTTGCATCGTGATGGAAATTTCCATCAAACAGTTCAAAAGGAAAAATGCACACAAAACCCGTTAGTAATGATATTTTTTTGCCTCTGGCAACTTTTTGAAATAGATTGCGGATAAAACGTAATGCAACTAGTAAAAAAAAGTCGACTGCCATGTATGTCAAATAAAATTTGGTTAGGTACCTGTTTGTTTCGTTGTAATGGTCCGTAAAAATATTAATTATTTTAAACCTTTTCAACTGCGGCATCAGTACAAATTGCATAATGATGTAAATTTCCATTATATGGTTTTTATTAAAATTATTAATTATACAAATGTGTCATTGATATATATTTTTTTTATTATATATTCTTTATTGCACATATAAATACAAAAAAGTTAAGATAGTACAGATCTCTTCCAGCCAACCCTCAGCAGAGGGATATCTCGTCAGTTGCGGACAGCAGTACGTGCCTAAATAAGTTTTAAATAAATACATACATACCGAATACACATATATATATATACCATAAATATATATATATATATATATATATATGTGTGTGTGTATATATATGTGTATTCGGTATGTATGTATTTATTTATATGAATATATATATATAACAAAAATACAGTTACATGTATATACATATATATATACATGCATATGCATGCATATATACATGTATATATATATATATATACTTATTTCAGACTTGATAAATAATGTTCTTTCAATTTTTTTTTAAAGGTGTGGATTGATGGGCTTTTCCGAATGTGTGTTGGTAATTTATTCCACAGTTGAGCAGCACGGTAGGTAAAGGAATTAGTTTGCGCAGCTGGGAGCAGCAGCGTCTTGGCATGACAAGAACGACGAGAATGAACGGTAGGAGAACGGAGGTTGAATCGGCAACGAAGGTAAGCGGGAGTGGGATTACGAAGGATCTTGAAGAGGAAAGTAAGGACGTATAAATTGCGGCGAGAGCGGATAGGGAGCCATTTGAGTTGGTTGCGATATTCAGCGACGTGGTCATATTTTTTAAGATTGAAAATAAACCTAATGGCAAGATTTTGTAACCGTTTCAGCTTATCTAAAAGCCTCTCACTCGCGTCCAGGTAACATAGATATAGTGGTAGTACCTAATAATTTGAAACACATTGATAATATTGCAATGAAAGAGAATAGGAGAATATATACGATTGCGTATAGGTAGATGTGTGTCTCGGAGCACTTTTTGTGTAGGTGAAATTTGTTTACCCGCCCTTTTCAGGATATTCTTTTTTTTATACAACTTCGGGAGGCGCACAACCATACGAACGATCTGATGTAAAGCAGTGACCGTAGCCTATTAACGCTTGTAATATATTAAATATCATTCGCGCGATGCCTCACTCACACGCAAGAACACAACAACACTCTTGTTGCATTCCTGTTGCTATGTTGGGAGTTGTTATTTGACTGCGGTTTTCTGTGAGGTGAAGGCTTCCCCAGATGGGCTGCTTTTATGCGCCCTACCTCTCTTAAAACAAACCATTTTTATTCAAGTAAGTATATGTTATTATTAACATAGTTTCGTTATTAGAAGGCAAGTGTCTTTATGTAACGGTTGGGTCATGGCTAGAAATCACGTGGCGAGCTATAGTCGTATATTCCAGTAATTACACGTTGTCTTTCGTCTTCTGCATGATCAGTAGCCATCTTTAATGCGCATTGGTTTTTCACGACGGATGTATGTACTTAGCCAAAACGATTATCGTTGAATTTAAAGTTAACTACATGCACGTAGTGTATTCCTCCGTTTAAGGAAATTGTGGTTCTTCTAAAAAACGAATTGAGAACGTTGTTTATGTTCAATTTGGAGCTGCACATCTGGTGAAGCATCTTTTTATATAGGATAGTTTAGAAGTGATGGGCAGTGTAAGACCGCTTCTTCCCCGGCTCAGAAGCGAAGACGTAGGAGGCGACCGGGGTTAACGCTTGGATGTTAATTCCGGTCGCCTGTTACGACCACTCGGTTTATTAACCGACTACAAAAAAGAGTAGGTTCAATTCGACTATATTTTTTTGTATGTTTGTTACACGATCATTCCGCCAATTATGAATGAATTTTGATGATTCTTTTTTTGTTTGATAGGTTCAGAGGTGGTCCCATATAGATTTAATCGAAATTGATTCAGCGCTTTTTGAGAAAATCAACAAAAAAAAAATATATACACAGATAATGTTTTCTTATGATATTTTGAGTCGGTGCCTGTCGCATAATATCAATTGATAATATCAGTATACTGGCACCGACTCCAAATCGTAAGTAATTGTGACCAAATATTTTTCGCTTTTTAGTTCCTGCGTGTTTATTGAAGGCGATTTTTTTTTATTTATAATTCGGCAATAGGTACCATATCATCATCATCATATCAGTCGAAAGACGTCCACTGCTAAAAATAGGCCTCCCCTTAACCTTTTTTCCCCCCTTAACTTCACCGTATACAGAGTTAAATTTATGTTTAACTTTAATTTCTTTTTTAATACTTTAAGTAGTGTATAGACGCGCAAATAAAATTGTAATTAAAGCAGTTTGGTCAATTCTACTAATTTCATATGACTCTGAGAAAGACAAGGTTTAGATCATTGTAAACAATCCATCTAGAGATTAGACTTTTTGGTCAGTGCGATATAAGCCTGATTTTCGGCGAATACTTTCTGAATCCACCACTACCCAGCTTATTCTCGATTTAACGTAATAATCATATATAATTTATGGATCACAAAGAAAATAATTCATAATTTTAAACAATTGTTCACATTACTATTGTAGATACGGGCTTACCGCGATTTGTTTTTAAATTTTGACGACTTGCAGATGCCTTCGTCACGGAAAGACTGGAGACGGATTTTAAGAGAGGTGCTCTCACAGACAACCGCAGCCAAATAACAACTCCCTAGAGGGTTGTTGTGGCCCTGCGTGTGAGTGAGATCACCAGTAAGCTCCTAAGGAGTTGCTGTGTAAGCAGCATAGGAGGCATTGCCCGAGTGATACTTAATATATTACAAGCGTTAACGGTAACTGCTATACATCAGGTGGGTCGTATGCTTGGCCTCGCCTTCCGACGTTGTATAAAAAAAAAAATCGGCCAAGTGCAAGTCGGACTCGCGCACGAAGGGTTCCGTACCATTATCTATAAAAAAAGCAAAAAAAATCACGTTTGTTGTATGGGAGCCCCCTTAAATATTTATTTTATTCTATTTTTTAGTATTTGTTGTTATAGCGGCAACAGAAATACATCATCTGTGGAAATTTCAAATGTCTAACTATCATGGTTCAAGAGATACAGCCTGGTGACAGACGGACGGACGGACGGACGGACAGCGGAGCCTCAGTAATAGGGTTCCGTTTTACCCTTTGGGTACGGAACCCTAAAAAGCCGGCGAGTAGATCTCAGTCTGTTAGGTGCAGATATATCTGTCTACCATTTCTGCATCGCTTATTACTCAGCGCCTTACACACTACACTCGTAGTGTCCTGTTGGAGATTGCTATCCGAAGTCCGCTCATAACGTTTGCATAGCTCGACCGCTGAACTTCCACTTTCCCGACAACTTGAAACCGTCTTCACGATTGAAATTACAATGTTTTTTTATTTCAATCGGTTCGCTGAGTTTGCTATATGAAGCGTCATTCAGTTGAGAGAGAGGATTATGCAGCTCAATCCAGTGATTGATATCCGTTGCAGAAGGTGTTCCGTTATGGCGGATTTCTTAATTTCTCTATTTTTCACTGCAGTTATATTCTTGTGTCACCGACCTTTTAGTTTGCAAAATGTATGAGCTTCCACGACCGCAGTAAATATTATAGACTCCAGATTTTTCAAGTAGAATAACATCTTTCGGTGTCTGCATGTATTCTATTATTTTCCTGGCTGGCGTAAATGTACTCCTAATCATTGAACTACTATGTACTCTGCTAATGGAATATTTTGTCAGCAGCTTTCCGATTCCAATGGTCCCTCCTTTAATATACGGAAGAAATGCTGGAAATTCTGTCAACCGTCATTGTTTTCAATGTTGCTAATGGTTTGAACTTACTGACGTCAAAACAAATTGAAATGTCATCAAAACAAAACAATTCGTGGTAAGTCCCGTATCTACAATAGTAAATAATTGTTATAATAGTAGCAATTTTGTTTTTGGTATCCTAGTCCACCTCTTTCCAACAGTGTACTTAGAGGTTGTATAAAAAAGGCAGGATATATAATGTTTCTTTACCGCCTTGAAACATATGGCCTGCCTGATGGTAAGCAGCTACCGTAGCCTATGGACATTTGCAACACTACGGGTGTCATACTTGTGTCGCCGACTCTATAAAATATAGCATAAAAGCATATGGCCCACCTGACGTAAATTGGTATCGTACTAGTAGTTTCTACTAATTCGTGCGTTGCTACCCCTGCCGCTAATACAGCAATGCCTTAATAGATGACTAATAACCTCACTCACTCGTAGGAACAAACAATTCTCCAGTGAGTTGTAATTTTCCCGCGGTTTTTCGTGAAGTTGAGGCACTTCGACAGTCGGAAGCTTGGACGCTTAGACTTTTTTTATACCACTAATGTAACAATAAAATATACGGACTGCCCGAAATTAAAGCTGTTGTCGTAGCCTATGGACAATTACAAGACCAAGGGGCGTCACGCGTTGCCACAACTTCAAAAACAACTTCTCGGACACAACCCATTATACAATTGGTAGAACGCATAAAGAGGGGTGAAGTGTCTCCTTAAACATACGGGTTCAATGCTGTGCATAAACATAGGATCGTTTATAATTCTCACAACACGTCTTCAGAATCAAGGTAAATAACAAAACCCGGCGAATGGTCTCAAATATCGGTTCAATAGATTTTTTGAGAACTGGCTCTTGCTAAAGGCTCTTTACCTGCATTTATACCAAATGTAATCATTATCAGTTCTAAATATAGTTACTAATCAGTCCGAGAAAAGACAAGAAGCAGTGTTACTTTGATATTTATTATATTACCAGGCAAATTACATTGCACCGCTAAGTTCCAAACTAAGTACTATGGATAGTACACAACTGATATACATGCGTAAAGTAGTCTAACAGGGGAAGTAGCTCCACCTTACAAAAACCACAGCCAAGTAACAACCTGGAGGTTCCTGGAGGGTTGTAATATTCCTGTGAGTGGTGCGGATATCAGTAAGCTCCCGAGGAATTGATGTGACTGTAATGTGATAGCAGGGGTGGCTAGACGCGAGCAATACTTCCTGTGATGCAATCAGGTAGAAAACATAAAAATGATAATGAATTTGACAGGGTAGGAAAGAAAAAAATGCTTGCACCGTCGAGCCGGAAAATAATAAATCTACTGTATTTTTTGGATTTACAGTAGACTCCGCGAGCGGATATCAGTAAGCTCCCGAGGAATTTATGTGACTGTAATGTGATAGCAGGGGTGGCTAGGCGCGAGCAATACTTCCTGTGATGCAATCAGGTAGAAAACATAAAAATGATAATGAATTCGACAGGGTAGGAAAGAAAAAAATGCTTGCACCGTCGAGCCGGAAAATAATAAATCTACTGTATTTTTTGGATTTACAGTAGACTCCGCAAGCGTCCGCAAAAGTCTCCCTATCTAACTTGGACTCTAAAACCAGTAGGTTTTCCATCCGCTCTCAGAAGTTCCGATGTAGTTCCGTCATCGCCTGGAGCTGTTCTTAAGCTGTTTAAGAGCCATTCTAATCTTATACAGGCTGATGTCTGGGATGTCCTCGGTGTAGTGTCGGGTCAATTTGGCTCTTCGATTTGATGTCGAACCAGAAGTGGGTTCTGGTGACTTGGTGTATAACTGCCCATAGAAACTCCCACAAAGCTTGGAGCCTCTCGCGAACACTTTGGAGCCTTTATTCTGCTAAATCGTCTCTACAATACTTTTTGTATTGTAGAGACGCGTCGCAAGAGACCGAAATCTGCCTGTTTAGCTGCCTATACGAGGCTACATCCACTGAAGACTGCAATCTCATTTCTCGTCGAAGTTCTATTAGTCAGAGCGGTTGGATTGAAGGCTTCTAAGGTTTGTTTATGCGGCGGGGCTTGAAGAACTTAGTTTCAACCGCATGGACAGTTTCTATCAGACCGCTATTTAGCTCGTCGACAGAGACGTAGTTATCAAAGCCTTCGAAGCGATTTTGGAGTTCAAGCTGAAACTTTCGGTGTTTCGGATATGGTCTCTTGAAGGTCTTAGAGTAGACTTCTTAGACTCTTCTTCTTAGACTTCATAATGAGACCTTTCCAGTCTGACATTGACATTGAAGACGCTTCTCACCATACGGTGACCGCTACCAGTTTTCACTCTAGCGATCACGGATACGTCATTGAATATCTGTCTTCTGGTGGTCAAGATAAAGTATATCTTTTTTTATTTTTATACTACGTCGGAAGGCATACTAGCATACGGCCCACCTGATGTAAAGCGGGTACCGTAGCCTATTAACGCTTGCGATATATTAGGTCTCACTCGCGCGATGCTTCCTCTGCTGCTTACACAGCAACTCCTTGGGAGCTTACTGGTGACCTCACTGACACGCAGGGATACAACAATCCGTTAGGGAGTTGATATGTGGCTGCGATTTTCTGTGAGGTCGAGGTACTTCACCAGACAGGCTGTTTTGATGCGCACTAGCGAGTATCGCTTGGTGATTTTAAGGATAAGGTACGCTACACTGGTCGACACATTCCCGATCGAGATGATATTGTTACGGAAGGAACTCCGGACGATTAACCAAACACCACCTTGGGACTGTTGGTCACCTTCACGAAAATATAACATGTTGCTGGGCTCAAGGATTATCGTGTCCTCGACCTCTCTTCGGACTTCTTGTCTATGTATTCTTCCAGCTCTCTGATTTCCTCATCAGTCCTCAATGTGCGCGTATTGTATGTTGCTAGGTCCAGTCGTCGTCGATTTTGGTAGCCGGATCTCTGCCCAGGTTCCACCGTTACTGCGACCACTACTCACCTACCGCTAGCGTGGAATAGCGGGGTTGCCCGCCGGGGACTAGGGGCTGCGTATTTATTGCATCTACCATATTTAGAGGAGGTTTTACCCTAAATACCACGTTTGCCAGCCAGGTTAGTGATCGCAGTACGAGGCAGTGAACGAGATGACGCTGATGCCCGTCATCCGGTTAAGTGTTTCCTTCATCCGACTCCTACATCGCCCACGAGACGAGAGGGGGTGGTGCAATGGGTATGATGACAGATTTTGAATTCCCCTTCTCTACTATAGGTACACGTCTATTATTTTCGAAAAACATTCTGAAATAATGTTTTTCGAAAGTAATAGAAGTGTACCTATAGTAGAGAAAGGGGAATTCATATTAAAATTTAACAAATAAAGTTTTAACGCAATTTCTTGCATTTATTTCTATCTACTTTGAAATAAGTGCAAACGCGCTCGTAAGTGTAATGGCGTCTGCTTGTGGCATTACGCCTAAGTAAATATTACATTTTGTCTATGCTTACAGAGTAATTTCAATGTGTAAGGAAGAAAGTGGACAAAATAATTATTTAATTAACATTTTCGTTAGTTAAAAATGAACTCTAAAGTTTACAAATGGTGTGCTGTCCCTCTGTGCAAAAATACTTTAATATCAACACCTAAGAAACTATTATTTATGTTCCAAACAAGAAAATAGCTAGAGATAAGTGGCTAAAGCTCGCACGGTGAAACCTATGTAATTACTAATTTGATAAATTATTTTTGTGTTGTAAATATTTTCGAGAGATTGTTAGGTGTGTAACTCAAAATCTTTGTTTGAGATGAAATACTTTAAGTGATTGATAATAAGCAATTTATTGACATGACAACTGACATGGTGTGTATAAGATTCAAATAAACAACTGACATTAGATGTTATTTTAAGGATATATATTGGTATTTCGTAGATAAGTAGCTATGTAAATTTGCACGTTAATGCTTGTCTCGTGGTGTTATATAAAATATTTTCTTAAAAGAAGGTGTATACTTAAAAAATAGTATGGTTTTCTTTACCGCGAGTTAGCTAACCTAAAAATAACCTATGACATGAAAGTTAGAAAGGGCTTGTGTGAGTTAAATTATATTTAGCACTAAGTAATAATAATAGTGTACTCACAAGGAAATATTCACATTTCAAAATTCAGATGAACAAAACTCTTATTTGATGCGAGAAACGCTCCCAACATCAACAAGGCAATTCGGGGCAAAATTAGAGCGATTTGTCTTAATAAAACCTTGTTCTATCGTTGATGATTCTTGGATTATTAACTTTAATCACAAAACCACGAATAGACAACAAAATCAATTGATTAATTAATGCAAAAGTCAATCGAAACGCGTAATCGCAACAAAAGTTACATGTTAATTAAAGTTTTACACTGATTTTTTTAAGGCTTTCGATAATATTAACCATGATCTACTCATACAGAAGCTTTATAACATTGATATACACGGTACACTATTGAGATGGATAGACTCCTACATTCGAAATCGTAATCAGGCCGTTTGCTTAAAAGGTTATTGTTCAAGATACTTGTCTGTCCCCTCAAGAGTTCCCCAAGGAGCGCATATTTCTCCCTTTACGTAAATGATCTGAGTACCTGCGTAATCAATAGTAAAGTTCTTATGTATGCCGACGACGCAAAAATCTACAAAGTAATAGAAACTGTACAAGATCATTCTAAACTACAGGCTGATATAAATTCTCTAGTAACATAGTGTCAAGATAACCAATTATTTATAAATATTGATAAATGTAAAATTATCACATATACTCGAAAACGTAACCCAATTCTTTGTCAATATATTATGGGGGAGAATATACTCGAAAGAGTAAAACACGAATCCCTGTGTCACTTCAAATTACAGTTTAAAAGATCGTAGTAAGTTGTTAGACATCTTATTTATTAATTAAATTTTTAACAATCAAATTGATTCCCTAAATTTGCTGGCTTCCATAATTTTTAACACTCTCAACCGTAGGCCGTACCGCCTCGCACGTTCTAATATTTTATGTTTGCACCTCCTCGATTTAAAAAAAAAATCTATACACGAAACTGTTTTTTGTATCGTAGTCTGAAACAGTTTAACGCCGAATTCTCTGAGTTAGACCCATCGCACATGTCTGTAAACTTATTAAAAAAAGCAATTTCTGAGAAGTTGCGACAGTAACATTTTTTGTCATATCTTAAAAAAAACGAAAAATGATGTGTAACAGTGATGAATTTCTTAAGACATTTAAGTAATTCATTACTTAATTTCTTGTCCGAGAATTAATATGAACAATAATCGTGTGAATGGTGACAAGTGACCTACCTACTTATCTGGACATAAACGTATGTTTTTTAATGATATATGAAAAAAAAAATATCGGCAATGAATGTCTAGTATTTAAGTAATTTGTCAACTAACATAATGTTTAATGACTGTTGTAATGACTGTATTTTGGTACAAATAAAGAGAATAAACAAAACAAGTTCAAGCAACACGGCGATGTTTCCATAGGCATGACGTCATTCGCTCTGATTCGTGTTTCAGTAAACATGGCCGAATGCAGTATTTTATACTTTTATTTTGTTGAGAATCTTATTAATCTCAAAGTTTATATCATAACTGGGTAATTTTTTAGAATTCTTTTAATATACGTTTTTTTTCTAAAACCATTCTATCTGTGATTCTTTAATACTGTGTACATCATGCATATTCTATGCCGGCATTATAACACAGCCATGCAACACAGAGAAAAATACATTAGTATTAATTTCTCGAGCTGCAGCAAGTACTGCTTCACTCTTGTGATCAATATTGTCAATGCCGTTAAAGGTAGTCTGCTAACAATAATACTAACATTACGAGTAGACGTAATTAGATATAATTGGCAAGTGAGAATATTCACAAAGTGGTCAATATTCTGTGAATACCGATACTGATATATATTGCATCCCCAATCATATATTACATGATCTATAATTATACTCATCATATTTTTATATAATCATCTACATGTGTATCAAATTTCAAGATAAACATACGGGAAGGAACAGGCAAAAGGACGGAGAAACGGGCGTACAGATGAGTGGCAACCAATGGAACAACATATTGATGGATATAGCAAAATTATTAGAACACTCTTTTGATTAGATATTGTACATCATAATCAAAGTCAACAACACAACGAAGTTTACACCGTGCATGACAATAGATATACCTTTTTCTAGCACTAAGGTCATAGCTGGTCATAGGTACCATTTAGTATATAAATACCTAGTACATTGGAATCTGCGTCCTAAAAATAACATCTTTCATAACAACTCTCTAGGGAGTTGTTATTTGGCTGCAGTTCTCTGTGAGGTGGAGGTACTTCCCCAGATGGGCTGCTTTGATGCGCCCTACCGCTCATAAAACATCCAGACCAAGACAAACAGACATGTTGTGTGGGAATCGAACCCACAAGCGTTGATCTATTTGGCTATTTGTTTTGGTACTTACCATAGCTTATCGTATATCATTCTTCACGGCTAATCGCCTGCTACCTGTAAATACATAAATCAAATACATTTTAGTACAAATTTTGAAAACTTTCCATACAAACAGTACTTTTTCGCAACAAACCAGTCTTCATTTTGTGTTTCTGTGCTCGGAAGTTCTTCAAACGCTCCGAGAAGTAGCCTATAGATTCAGTATACAACCCAGCATACAGAGAACCACTTTAAAGTGTGTTTTTAGTACTTTTCTTCTGTTTTATTGCTGTTTTTCGTCAAATTTTGCGTATTGACTCGATTTTTGCGTCCATACCTTGTCTTTTAGCGCCGTTCGTCGGTGCTAACCTCACACTGCATCAGTTCTCGTCAACCTACGTAGATTCCGATCCAAAAATCGCCCCGCCTATCCACCCTTTACTGGCTCAGCTATAAAAACCAGGGCAGTACCGGTACGAAAACACGACAGACGCGGCCCCTTTACAGCCCAAAATTTTATTTTAATTAGTCTTACTTGATTTCATATTATTTTAAATTACTATACAAATTTTGACTTATTCAGACACGGCCTCTATACAGCCCAGGCTTTTATTTTTATTGTATTTTATTTTTAAAAAATTTCATATTATTTATTTTTTACAAAATATATTTTGATTTAAAGAGACGCGGCCTCTATACAGCCCAAGCTGTAATTCTAATTCTATTTATTTTAATTAATTGACACGCACCCCTGCAATATGTTCAGAACGCCGGTGAAACAAGGAGACGCCCGGGACGCGGCCTCCCTGACCCCGAACGAGCGGACCGACAGTATCTCGGCCACAGATGTCAGAAGGAGTATCGGGGAATGGGAGGCCGGCGGACCGGGTAGTGTTACCCCCGCACAAACAATAGGACCCGCCTTGGCATCGACAACGGTCACCAAGGCGCCCCGGGCTAAGTCCAAAACCGCCCAGCCGGTCGCCAAGTCGACAAAGACTAGGGTGGAGGAGGCCAGGGCCTGCAGCAACAAGGCCAAGAGTGCCTTGTCCGTCTCCAGAAATCTGAAGACGGACATTAAACAAGATGTGCTGCAGGCTCTGGACCGCCTCTACCAACTGGTGAAGGAAGCGGAAGCCGACTTGGCGGGCGGCAGGAAAAACACCGGGTTGGCGGGGGATGCTTCGACATCGGTCGTGGCATCCGTCGCTAACCCTGTCAAACCCTCGGGAGTGGACAACGGGGCGCAAGAGAACGAATTAATGACCAAATTAGTAGAAAGCACGGAGCTCCTCGTCCAGAACAATAAATTATTGGAGGAAATTAGAGACAGAATTAGAAATCAAGAGAAGGCGATCGAGGGGGCGACATACGCAAGTGTCGTGGCGGCGGGCCAGACCGCGAAACGGGACGCGGAGCCGGCCGCTCTTCACTCTGTAGTTGTCTCCTCGACCGTGGAAACAGACACGGGGGACGAGGTGCTCCAAAAGATCAGGGAAGCGGTTGATGCCAAGGAGGGGTGGGTCAGGGTCGAGCGGGTGCGGAAGGTGAGGGACCGCAAGGTTATTGTGGGACGTAGGGATGAAGGGGAAAGAACGAAAATAAAGGAGAGATTGGCAGCGACGGGGAGCGGCCTGGTCGTCGAGGACGCGAAAAACAAGGACCCGCTTCTGGTTGTGAGGGACGTGCTGAGCATCCACAGCGATGCAGAGCTCATACGCGCCCTTCGCAACCAGAACCGGGACGTCTTTCGGGGCCTCGACGGCGGGGAGGACCGCGTCGCTGTCAAATATAGTAGGAAGGCGCGAAACCCGCACAACCGCGACGTCGTGCTAAGCGTCTCCCCCGTGATTTGGAGGAGGTCGATAGCGGAGCGGAAACTGCGCATCGACCTCCAGAGGTGCGTCGTTGAAGATCAGACGCCCCTCGCCCAGTGCACACGCTGCTTGGGGTTCGGACATGGTCGGCGCTTCTGTAAAGAGCCCGCCGACCTGTGTAGCCACTGCGGTGGCCCGCACCTCAAGGCGGAGTGCGCGGACGCCAGGGCGGGGGGGACGCCAGCATGCAAGAATTGCACCCGGGCAAAGCTGCTGAACGCGAAACACAACGCGTTCAGCGGCGATTGCCCGGTAAGAAAGAAGTGGGACGGGTTGGCGCGGGCCTCTGTCGCCTATTGCTGAGATTGCCTCGGGGTCCACCCGCCAGTATCGAATGGCTCAGGCCAATCTACAGAGAAGCCAGCTAGCAACGCACGAATTGCTGCTGGCGGCAAAGGAGCGCAAAATATCTGTCGCACTGCTACAGGAGCCCTATGTGGGTCGGGTTGGAAGCGTAAGAGACTATCGTGGAGTGAGAGTCTTCCAGGCACTGGGGAACGGAGAGGGTACTGTGAAGGCGGCAATAACCGTCTTCGATCACGAACTTGATGTCGTACAGTACCCACAACTCACCACAAACAACATCGTTGCGGTGGGGATCCGGACTAGTGCCTGGAAGATTACACTGGTCTCCTACTACTTCGAACCTGACAAACCCATGGAGCCATACCTAGAGCAGCTTAGACAGGTTGAGCGGGAAACCGGACCTGGAAGGTTGGTCATAGGCGGGGACGCCAACGCGAAGAGTTTCTGGTGGGGCAGCTCCCAAGAGGACTCCAGGGGGGAGATGATGGTTGGAGCCTTAGGGGAGCTGGGCCTCCAGATACTTAATTCGGGGGACGTCCCGACATTCGATACCGTTCGAGGCGGGAAGAGGTACAGCAGCCATGTCGACGTGACAGCCTGCTCTGAGGATATGCTGAGCCTGGTGGATGGCTGGCGCGTCTCCGAGGCCCTAACGTCCTCTGACCACAACGGCATTCTATTTGAAATTAACTTGGCACGGGCGAAAGGGGTATCCGTGGCGAGGACCACCAGGATCTTCAACACCAGGAAAGCGGATTGGTGTCAGTTTCGTGAGAAACTGGCAGCAATCATGCGGAGGGACCACCTGAACGTGGAGAGCGTTGAGGCGGTCCAGGTGTGGGAGGACCTGGAGGTAATCGTGGACGGGTACACCCGAGCCATAACCGAGGCCTGCCAGGCAGCGATGCCCAAAATCAAAGGCGGGGTTTCATTTAGATTGCCGTGGTGGTCGGAGGAACTCGAGGAGCTGAAGAGGCAAACCAACACCAAGCGACGCAGAATCCGAAACGCAGCGCCGGACCGGAGACAAATGGTGGTCAGTTCGTACCTCGAACAGAAGGGCAAATACGAGGCCGCAGTGCGGGATGCCCAGACTGACAGCTGGAGGAAATTTTGCGGGAGGCAAGACAGGGAAGGCGTCTGGGAAGGTATCTATCGGGTCATTGGGAGGGCAACCGAGCGCAAGGAGGATGTACTCCTCCAGGAGGGCGGGAGGCCGTTGGATCACAGGGAGTCCCTCGAGCTGTTGGCGGATACGTTCTATCCTGCCGACAGCGAGTTGGACGACGATACAGATCACCGCGAAATGAGGAAGAAGGCCCGCGAGGTAAACGAGCGGGTCGATGATGATCATGACCCGCCGTTTACCATGAGGGAGCTCACAGCGGCTGTATCGTCGTTCAACCCGAAGAAGGCTCCCGGTGCCGACGGCCTCACGACTGACATTTGCGCTCGGGCCATCAACGGTGACCCTGAGTTCTTCCTGGCCCTTCTCAATAAATGTCGAGCCCTCCGCTACTTTCCTCGGCTGTGGAAGGGGGCCCTCGTAATTGTCCTTCGGAAACCAGGCAAAGACTCGTATACCTTGCCCAAATCGTACAGGCCGATTGGGCTTTTGCCTGTTTTGGGCAAGGTATACGAGAAAATGCTGATCGCTCGCCTCAAGCACCACATTCTGCCGAGGATTAGTACTCGCCAGTACGGGTTTATGCCACAAAGGGGCACCGAAGACTCCCTCTATAACCTGGTGCAGCACATCCGCGCCAAGCTTGACGAGAGGAGAATGCTCACTCTCGTCTCGCTGGATATAGAGGGAGCCTTCGACAACGCCTGGTGGCCCGCCATCAAACTGCGACTGGCTGAGGAAAATTGTCCTTTGGGCTTGAGGAGGGTGATAGACAGCTATCTCAGCGATAGGACGGTCAGAGTGAGGTACGCCGGGGAGGAGACCTTGCGGTCCACCACCAAAGGGTGCGTCCAAGGGTCCATAGAAGGACCGATTTTGTGGAACCTCCTATTGGACCCTCTTCTGCAGCAACTCGACCTTGCGGGGGTGCACTGTCAGGCCTTCGCCGATGACGTCGTGCTGATGTTCGACGGCAACACTGCGCTGGATATAGAGAGACAGGCCAATGCCGCTCTCGAGCATGTGAGGGCGTGGGGTGTCAAAAACCGGTTGAAGTTTGCGCCGCATAAAACCAGCGCTATGCTGATCACGCGCAAACTTCGGTATGACACCCCGCGGCTTACCATGGGCGGGATAGACATTGGCATGTCTCGGCAGATCAAACTGCTGGGGTTGACGATTGACGCGGGTCTGACGTTCAACGCGCACGTGGCTACTGTCTGTAAAAGGGCAGTGGCCATATACGGGCGCCTTGCGCGTACGGCCCGCGTCAGTTGGGGTCTCAACCCTGAAGTAGTGAAGATCATATATTCAGCCGTAGTGGAACCTACGATATTGTACGCTGCCGCCGCATGGGCTCCAGCGGTCAATAAGCTGGGTATCCAGAAACAGCTCAACAGCGTACAGCGGGGCTTCGCGCTGAAGATCTGCAGAGCCTACCGCACGGTCTCCCTGAACTCCGCACTGCTGCTGGCCGGGGTGCTGCCTCTTGACCTCAGAGTGCGCAAGGTCGCCTCTTTGTACGAGGCCAAGAGGGGGCTACCCCATCCGCTGCTCGGGGACAGGGAGATCGAGCGGATGGCCTCGAAGATCGAGGCCCCGCATCCCGCGGAGCTAGATAGCTTGGAGTTCGGCAGCCTGGTTGGACGAGGAACAATGTAGGGCACACTCCAACTTTGCCCTGCGAATTTACACGGACGGCAGCAAGATTGATCCGGCCGGGTTGGCGCCGCTGTATCCATATGGAACGGCGGCGCGGAAACCAAGGCCGTCAAGCTTGCTTTGTCGTCCTACTGTACCGTCTACCAGGCGGAACTCCTGGCTATCTGCACGGCGACCGAGTACGCTTTGAGCTGCGATGGACCCAGTATCGGCATCTTCAGCGACTCCATGGCGGCGCTCCAGGCGGTGGCGAACGTCGAGTCCCCCCATCCCCTGGCGGTGCAGACACGGGACGCTCTTAAACTGTGCAAAAGCCAGGGTAAGAGCGTCTCGTTGTTCTGGATCAAGGCACACGCGGGGTTGGAGGCGAACGAACGTGCCGATGAACTCGCCAGGAGCGCCGCACTGGGGTTGCGGAGGCGGCCAGATTATGACCGCTGCCCTGTCTCATTCGTCAAGGGTATGATCCGCAAGGGGACCATTGACGAATGGGACAGGAGATACAAATCGGGAACAACAGCTTCGACAACGAAGATGTTCTTCCCGAGTGCGGCGGCGGCGTACGGCATCGTGGGTAAAATGGTGCCGTCGAGCATCACTACGCAGGTCCTCTCGGGGCATGGTGGGTTCTCCGCGTACTTGCACAGGTTCAAGTGCGCGGATGACCCATCGTGCTTTTGCGAGCCCGGCGTGGACCAGACAGTGCAGCACATATTGTTTCGGTGCCCCGCATTCTCCAAACAGAGGTACGATTTGGAGCAGGAGTTGGGAATGCGGGTCACCGAAGCAAAGGTCTCCGAAATAGTGATGGGGCAAAGTAGATCAAAATTTTTAAAATACTGCGTCGGTCTAGCCACGGCTGTCATAGATCGGAACAAGCAGAGCAGCTCCACCTAGGACTAATGTTGTATACTTCGGCTATATTCAGTATAGCCGATGGGATCGCGGTGGCTAGGTGGAGCTGTGAAGCCCGTGTCTGGACTGACGCAGTATGGGGAGGGAAGTCTGGCAACATATATAAGGATAGTTCACCGGCGTTCTAAAATGGGCGAAATAAAAACTTTAGAACATATAATTGAAAGATGATGAATGAAAGAATGAAGTGCGGAATGGAAGAGAGTATGATGAATGAATGTGTTTATTTACAATAGAATATTTAAAAGTTAAGATTAAGAAATTAAAAGGTATATAAATAGCCTTGCCCACGGCAGGGGTGCACGATATTATAAAGAAAAAAAAAAAAAAAAAAAAAAAAAAAAAAAAAAAAAAAAAAAAACCCACAAGCGTTGGTGTCAAAGTCGCGTAATTCACGACTGAGCCACCGAGCTCGTCGACATCTATCGTTTCCTTGTGGAGGAAGCCGCGACCAATTGTGCCTGAAATTTAGGGTTAAATTTTATCGAGTTCAGCTCTATCAAGACATAAGTATGCGGCGCTAAGAAAACCTGAAACCTCTTGCTATCGCCAAGAGTATACAGATTCTTGATTCTGAGATTCTGAGATCTCCAGCTAAGTTCAGTTCTGTAGTCACCTGAAGGCGTCCCAGAAACTTGTTGTTGATTATGTACATATTTCTAATATCCAGCAACACGTGATGACCCTTATATTTCATGTGTCCATAGACTTCGGTGAATGCTTACCAACAAACCAACACGCTTTTATATTGAGTGTATAAAACTATTTGAAGGCATTCATTAAAATATCCGGGGTATTTTTGCTACGCTCATCCCTAGCCTTACGTAACATACAACACTTGACAATAAGATCATAACACGTTTTTTATTCATAGTCAAGTCATATATTTTTACAGCAGTAAATGCATATAATGAATATGTACATGGCGCAACAGCGTCATTGTTAACAGTGGTTACGTTATAGGTAACTGCAAGGGATTCGGTGTGAAGATATCGATAGATAAATTAAATATGTCACAATATGTACTAAACCTGAGATTACTTCAGCAGTGATAGCCGAATGGATAAGGAACCGGTCTATTGACCAACGGGTCCCTGGCATGTACCACTAAATTCGTATTATCGGATATATGTACATATTTGTAATTATCATTTGCTCGACTGGGTTGTGGGAGTCCGACGTGTCGCTATATATCGAAATCATTATCTTCGCTAAATTCTTAGGTTTAGGTAGCTGACTCCGCTAATCCTAATGAAATAGGAAATGGGATAATGCTAGGATGATGAAGAAGAAATACTGTTTACATGCAAAGTAAATAGTATTTGACTATCAACTATATGTCATAGCAGGATAAAGATTTTATTTATGTGTCTGTTATGATGATTCTCATCACTCATAATTCACTAAATAGATTTTGATTTACCTTTACAGGATGTACTCGTAACCCAGGCCAACATTTACGTTACTTATACAATATTAAAGATTGTGCTACTAGAAATTGAGATTGTGTTTTTTGCCCGTCTGGGGAAGTACCGCCACCTCACAAAAAACCGCAGCGAAATAACAGTTCCCTAGAGGGCTGTTGTGTCCTGCGTGTGAGTGAGGTCACTAGGAAGCTCCCAAGGAGTTGCTGTGTAAGCAGCAGAGGAAGCATCGCGCGAGAGATACTTAATATATCACAAGCGTTAGTAGTAAAAGTAAAGTAGTAATAACAGTTAGTAGTTAGTAGTAAAAGTCGCGAGTAGCAGCTTGTATGCAATATGCATAGTAAAGTACATAGCAGTATACGTAATAGTATGTTACTCGTATCATGGTCCTATTAGTATGAGAGCATAGTAGGGGGAAACGGGGGAAAAGAACTGCATAGGTTTTCACACAGTTCTTTCGCTTCATTACATAACTAACTTTTTGCATGTTTGCTTGGCGGATCATGTGCAGAATCAATGTAATAAATAGATTTTTTTTGTATGGCAACTTATCGTAGTCTATGTAACTTTGCAATACTAGGAACATCCTTCTCGTGTTGTCGCTTGCTCAGGAACTACCTGGTAAAGTAACAGTCTAGTCAATTGCTCTTTGACTGCCGACCTCTATAACGACCTCTATAATAGAGTTGCGGGAAGTAACTCTACAGAGGTCGACCGACTAATGACGATGCTTGTGGTAATGGTAACTTACTAAGGGTTGCGGGTTCGATTTACGAATAAGATAAATATTTATGTAAATGAACATGTGGTGAGGGTGTTCTCTATTTATCACAATATATATATATATATATATATATATATATATATATATATATAATAATGTTATGTATATACACACATACATATAGGGAAGGAAATTACCTCCACCTCATAGAAACCGCAGTTAAACTCCTTCGAGGCTTGTTGTGTTCCTGCAAATACGTGAGGCCAGAAGCAAACCTTCTGAGGCGAGGCGGTGTGATGTGTGTGCTGTTGTAACCCAGGCATGGCAACGAGCGGGTGATACTCCTAGTATTGCAAGCGTTCATAGACTACAGTAATTCTACCAGGCGGCCTTTATGCATATGTACTCCCGTAATTGTATGAAAAAAATTGTAAGTCATACACAACCTATGGACCCTCCATAGGTCCACAAATTGTGTAAATTTTGGTAACTGTGGGTATGATTTTTTTTTCATACAACGTCGGGTGCAACATAAGCATAATGAAGATAGTTCAATGGCGTCGTTGCGCGTGTCATTCTGACCGAACACGCAGGTGTTGATGGGTTGATGATGGATGAGTTTATCTATCTCGAGTTTCTCCGTGCTTCGGAGGACACGTTAAGCCGTCGGTCCCGGCTTTTATCGATAGATAGACAGTCGTTAAGCTAAGTCAGTGGACCTGGGGCGGATTGAAAACACTGGCCTCCGCCAATCCGCATTTGAGCAGCGTGGCGAAGAATGTTCTAAACCCCTTCGGTTGAAGGGAGACTCGTATCCCTGCAGTGGGATGAGTAAGGGTTGATGTGGTATGGACCCTAATACTTTGCCACTCCGTTGCTGACACAACATCTCCTGGAGAATTAATTGGTTTACGCAAGATGTAGGTATTTTACCAGTAGGGTTGTTAATTAAAAACAGCTTCGCTTTTCCTCCTCATTAAACCTTCGTTAACAACTTGGCAGGGTACTCAATGTACGGGTAAAAGCGGATAACGCTTAACACTGGTAATTCGATTGTACCTCTTATTACGTTCGGTATAAAAATGGAACAAAGGGCAAAGTGGTAAACTTAACACGAATTTTGTTTTACAGGTGAATTTGTCTGCACACTAAAGATGTAATGTAATAGTTGTACTATTTACTCCTCGTGCAACAGGATTTAGACACGTATTTTTGTTTTATTTATTATTCTGATTATTGTATATTTAAATTGTTAAATAATTGAATTTTCAAATATGTCTCAATATTTCATAAGGTTTATTTATCCAGAAAACAGTGAATAAATTTACATCATTGTAACAATGTTGTTTTTTTTTAATATTAAATGTTTACTGATAGATCCGTTAGTGGTTTTTGAAGTATACGGGACCTTAGGTTTCTAGACATAAATCTCGCAGGAACTTCACTAAAGAGACATGGGTTGGAAATAAAATATGTATTCCATACGAATTAATCTGATCGGTCGATCAGTTTATATGGAGGGCCGAATTAATACTTTTTGAATATATTATGATACAATTTCTTTTATACAGCTGGTAGGTTTTATGCGCCGAGCAACATTCTGCGAAGTTTGTACCTGTGACCACAGGACCTCTTATTGCAGTCGATGATTATATACCTACGTGTCGAAGTGCATAACTTTCATCTGCATACAACTATTTAACCCCGATCATTTGTATTCAAAGACTAATTGTCTTTGGTACTGCCGGCAGGATACCTATGGTTGCAGCATAATCAACGACGCGTCTATTGTTTCATAACACTTCTGCCTTAATTGACTCGTAATGTGTTAAAGTCACGAGATGGAAATAAGCATTTTGTTTTTCTTACTCAGTTTGTTTTGGTTGGTTTGAAAAGGATAATTACCCATAGTCTTAAAAATATATGACACGTAATAATAATAATAAAAAAATAGAGTCAGGCTAGTTTTTTCGTGAATTCTTGGTTTTCACAGCGTAATTAAATATTTTGCAACTTGTAAAGATTTCCCCTTTTGTATGGGATAGGAAATTTTCATATTGTTTTAAACTAGAAAATATTTTTGCATGAAACGGATTTTTTTCTTTTTTTAGGCATGTATGTGAGGACTCAGAGTAGTAATAGTAGTGTAAACCAAATAAAAACTGAAATCACCATTCCTAATGTAGTTTTTAAATTGTCACTCACGCACACAATTTTATTTGTTTATTTTTTCATTATTTTTTGCAATGTAAAAACGAAGTCATGCACTTAAAGTACCTATTGCTGGCACCTTTAGGCTGGACCAACTGGATGCCAGCGCGGGTATTGTCGATCGGCTTCCGTAGGGATTTTTCTACCATTGTATGTTTTACCCATTGTATAATGGCACAATAGACTGTGTTCAAAAAAGTTGTTAAGAGGTAATGATTAATGACTAGAACTTGTAATTCCCATATCCAAGTTATGGTTTTCACCTTTTCTGCGTCACTATAAAAGAAAATGTAAATAGAAAATACATCGTCAATAATAAAATAATCTTAGACGTCCAAAACCTGTTTTCAAACTTCTCTTGTAATAAATAAGTTTAAATTAATTTCTCTTTTTTTTCTTTTGTTCACATATTGACGAGCTCGGTGGCGTATTGCAACGCCACTTATGGGGTCTAATTGTGAATCTAAACCAAATATACACAAAAAGTTCCGTCAAAATCGTTCCCATCGTTTACGTACGTACCGAAGAGTTATATATATATATATATATATATATATAACAATGACTGTAGAACAGTGTAAAAATTGCTTTAAACATACAAGAAAGTAGAAAAATTTCAATTCAATTTATTGTACAATTACTGTTGTATTTCGTGTTTACTCATTGTTTACCTGCTAATATTTACTGTTGTGTGTCATGGAGATACAAATAAATGGCTTATCTATCTATCTAGAAAGAAATGATCATGATGTTGTACTTTCGTTTGGAATTTGACGTATGGTTAAGTTGTAATTTAATTTCATACAATAAAACATAATTTAATTACATAAAATAAGTTTTTACGCCTACATGCGTAATGAAGATCACACAGTCCTTTGCGTGCACGTTATAATGTGGTTTATAAATAGGTATGATGAAAATACTATTATATACACGTACATAGACAGTAGATCAAAGAGACAAAGGTGTATACGTAGCGAGCGATACGTTAAACCATTATGAAACGTAAGTATAGGGTTAAAAGTTAATCGTTGCTGACGATTTATAATAATTAACTCCCTACACACATTATTATTAGGCTAAAACGTAAACATACACGTAGTTGGTAATAACCATTAACAATTTTCCATACGATCGATATATAATATATCGAATATACCGTGAAATATAATAACGTATGTATGTATATCTTCACGACAAGTCCCTTGCGGGGTAGGCAGAGAGTACCGAGCGCCATAAGACGCGGTCCTTACATACTTCACTCGCTTCTGTGACATTCATAACTCTTTTCACGCACGCTCGCCGGTTCCTGGGGCTCCTGACATCACCTTCTGATAAAACACAACCAATTTGGTCATGGTAGGTTAGTCTCGGTCTTCCTCGGCTCCTACATCCTTCCAGTTTTGCATTGTATACCTATTTCGTCATTCTTTCGTCCCGCATTCTTTCTACATGTCCGAACCAACGGAGCATGCCCTTTCTTATCTTAACACTGACACTCTCTTTCAGGCCAACTCTTTCTCTCACGTCTTCATTACGAACGCGGTCAGCAAGCGTTATGCCACAAATTTTGCGCAATGCTCTCATCTCGATCGCATTTGTTCAACTTTTATGCTCTCTCTGCCATACCCAGCTCGCACTTCCATAAGTTAGCGTTGGGATTAGCACCGCGTTGTGTACAGCGAGGTGCGCCTTCTGGCTTAGATTTCGGCTGCCTAGAAGTTTACCCAACGCTCCATTCACCCTATTCCCGGCACTCACTCGTCTTTCCACATCAGCGGTGTACCTTCCATTGCCGCTAAAAGCACTTCCAAGATATACAAACTCATTCACTTGCTCCAACACTACATCATCAACCATAATCCTAATGTTCGTTCTGATTGTCTCTCTTTCAAATACCATTATCTTGGTTTTCTTCGCATTCAATTGTAAGCCTTTCTTCATACAATCATCTTTCATTGTTGTAACTAGTGTTTGCAGTTCGGATGGTGATTCTGCCTGAATGAGTCATCCATTCGCATTTCCACATTCATGTTTCTTATTCTCTGAAGACAACTGTCCAGATACAGGATGAACAGCCGAGCCGACAGCACGCATCCCTGTCTGACACCAATGTTGACGTCAAACCAGGGCAACAAGCTGCCGTCCACCCGCACACATGGTGTACAATCCTCATAAGTGGATTGCACAGCACGGAGTAGGTCACCGTCAACCCCATATCCGGGCAAAATGTTCCAGAGATTCTTTCGCACGACCCTATCAAATGCTTTCTCAAAGTCCACAAAACCGCAGAAAACCTTCTGTTCCAAAGCCAGATGCTTCTCTACGATGTTGCGGAGTGAAAAAACTTGATCTGTACATCCTCTGCCGCTTCGAAATCCACCCTGTGCTTCCCAAAGCATTCCATCGGATTTCACCCTCATTCTCCTTTTAATGATTTTTCCACACTCGATACACTTTAGCTGCTAAGCTGATCAAACTGATAGCCCTATAGTTAGCGCAGTCCATATGTGAGCCCTTGCCTTTATACAAGGGTACGATGACTGCGCGTCTCCAATCGCTCGGGACCCTTCCGGTTCTCCAGCATAATTTGCTCAAAAACCAGAAGGCGTCACTAACGTAGGTACCACATAGCTTGATCATCATAGCTGTTACCATATCTGTTCCCGCTGACTTTCCATCTTTCAAACTTCGTATCGACCATTCAATCTCATCCATAGTAATGTCTTCATGGTACGCTGGCACTGCCGAGTCAATCACAGACTCATTCATAATGCCAGCGTCATGGACATAATCATACATTTCTCTAAAATATTCACTCCACTGTTCTAACACTTCCTGAGTGTTAGCAAGAATGCCACCAGCTTTACATCTTATCTTGTCCGTTCTGGATGCTGACGAGCTACTTCGAGACTTCTTTACCCCTCGTCAGCTTCTCTTCCTCACTCATATGTAGTCTTTTACGCTTCTCTTTCACTGAAGCTTAGGTGTCATAAGAATGACCGTCCGAATGAATATACCGTCCATGTAAGAACATGGACGGTATATTTCTTTCTTCATTTCTTTCATACCATCACTCTGGTGCAAAGATGATGCGTAATCCAGCCACGCTTTCCTCTTTTTTTCCACGGAGGATTGAACCTCCGCATCCCACCAGGCACCTCCTCTCAGTGTTCTACCTCTCTTTGCGCATCCACATGCTTCTTTCGCACTGTTCACCATACTTTCTTTCAGAACTTTCCAACATTCGTCTGCATCTGAGTCGGAAAGACTCGCGTTCGCAAGTCTTTCACTGACTAGACGTACTCCTCACACTTTCATCTTCCAATTTTTCACTTCTTATTCTTTCATGATCTCCGAAAGGAATACGCACTCGCCAGTGCCTCCACTTCTTGAAAAGGCCCACAAATCGGCTTATCACCAGATAGTGGCCCATTTCAAGAGTGGGACTTCTGAAGGCTCTTGAATCCATTAACGACTTTCGGAGACGTCCATCTATCAAAATCAAATCAATTACATTTTTCTGTTCATTCCGTCTCCATGTGTAAGTGTGAATATCCTTGTGATGGAAGAGCGTGTTCGACACAAGGAGGTTTCGTTCCATACATACGTCTAAAAGTAACTTACCAGCATCGTTTACTCTCTTATCTCCGTTTGGACCAAGCACAACCTCATAACTGCTTCGCTTGGTCCCAACCCATCCATTTAGATCACCAGACATAATTATCCGTTCATTCGCTTCGGCCAAATCCAGAATACCCCTTACTAACCTAACCTAAAAAGTTATTGAGAGACTTCCCAATAACTTTTCGAGCTCCTAGGGATCAGCAGAGCTCACAGGAGCATATGCTGCAACTAAAAACACTCGCGTAATCCCCAGTTTTATCTTAACCCAGAGAAGTCTTCGACCTACTAAATTGTAATCTTTCACACCAGCGGCCAAGCGAGATGAAAGCACGACACCTACGCCAGCGCTGGCATGAACGTCCTGGTCCACCCCGGATCACAGGGCCATCATGCCACCGGGCAGATCTTCGGTGTCTTTTACCCGTAAAGCGGCGGTGTTTTAGTGATTTTTACAATTTTACTTTCATGTTTTACATTATTTAAATTTTAAATTAAATACACGCACTTCAAAAACTTTTTACTTTACATGTAATAAATATATTCGTTGGAAAATTTCGCGAGCCTACAGCTCTCGAGAATATATAGAGTCTAAATGGCTTAATTTTAGGAATTAGGAATAAGAAATCATTTTGACCCGAAATCATAATTTGCATATATTCAAATTGCATTGAAAAGATTTATTGAGAATTAGATTTCGTAATGTACATACATTGCGTTCCGTGTCAATGCGAATGAAATTGAAATACATTTCACTGGAAACAACTCTGATTCAGTGTGACAACTTTTCGATACGAATAAGAATTTTCCGTGTCAATGTGAACATCCCTGCAGGAAGAAGTAGACAAATAAATACTTTCTGTTTAAATTACAGATCACCATTTATTTGTTAACATCATTGACACTATTAAATAGATTGAGATATATTGATTTTACATTTACACCATCTCACTACTGGAATACGCGTCTCCATTTCGCCGAATGGATTTATGGAATACTCTACACACTTATCAGTGAGGAATTCAAGATTAGTAGGTAAACTACAATCCCTGGTATTAAGCAGACATCGCTCCCTCGACCCTCATTTATCTCGAAATGATGAATTCCCCATAACCCCCGTTTTGTTGTGTATCTACCATACATTTATCAGTATTCTCGGTATATACTTGAATGGAATAAGATTTTATTTCTAAAGTTATTATTTTATTGAATGCAATGCAGGTGATTAGGTACGGCCCACAAATAAAAATAGTGGTCAACATTGAATAGAGAGGATAAACAAATGAATGAATAATTGCAACAGCTAGATGTCCTAGCGAAAACCTTCCGTTTATTTTCTCAATCAGCTGTCGTGAATCATTTGCTTCGTTGATAATCTACCAGTGACGTCACAATAGTGGAACCCAGGCAGTGAATGCAGTATAAATATCCCATGGTTGCGAAGCTAGCCTCACAGCCCAGCGAAGGATCGAACAAGAAGTACATCCAATTCTTAGGTAAGCTACGTTTTATAATTATCATTGCTAATTAATTGATCAATTTATTATGATATCTGTCAATATAAACCTAAGAAAACTTCAAATCACACAGAGGAAGTGCATTTCAATAGATATATTAAATAATATTTTTTCCGAACATATCACACAGTACTAAATTAGTCCTAAATTAAGCAAAGGTACTATGGGCCTTGTAGGTACAATAGCTCAACGATATCGTATACATATTCATTTTTCGTAAACGCATACCTATAATTCATTAACTCACAGAGCAAGAAAAATACGTAGGTTAGTCCTTTCACAGATTATGTTTATCATGTAATCTCAGAATATAATATTGACAAAAGTGACACACACAATATTAACTATTCTCGAATGTCAGAAATTTACATTATGTCTGTATATAAATAGACAATGACAAAACATTTCAGTATCATTTTTTCCTCTATTCGCCACCAGATTTTTTTTGTAACGTAGATAATGTTATGAACAAAAAAATTAAACAGTACATAACAGTTGAAAATATGCAAATACGTGTACGCTTTTCTCACGTTTTTTTCACGACAGAGATTTGATTGGCATTTTTTTTTGTTTAAAATCGCGTTGTTTTTGGAAGGACCATTATTTAGTCAAAAGCAGAACCGTACCTAAATGCAAGCTTCGCTTACTTTGGGGCTAGATGACGCAGTGTAATTGGTCCGACAGTATTTATATATTATTATAAATATACAAGAATTGATTGTTCAAAGTAATAAGTTTATCTACTTAAGATAATTACGATAATTTCGATCAATATGAATATTTAGATTATATTTCTGGGATAACACAAACTCCTTAGCGTAGATAACATTTAGTACAGAGTATATAAATATATTCTGAGACCTGGAGAATATCGCTGGCAGAACCTAGTTTCCTATAGGTAAGCAGTATTATGTACAAATTTTTGACAAAATCGAATCGAAAATCCAATATAAAACTTAGTTATCAAATATCAAAGTAAATGCACGCGAGCACGCAGTCTCAGGTACTCAGCCTCTCAGTAAATATTTTTCCCTAAACATGGTCTCAAATATAATATGGATTAAGTCTCTTGTAAAAATCTATATAATTGTTAATCACATCTGTCTTTTCCATGAGATTTTTCCATGATAAGGTTCATTGTTATTTTTCCCCCATCATTATCTCCGAGTTATCTTCAAAGAATTTTAATTATGACCACCGAGAAAAAGTTATTTGAATTGAAGTATGGACAATAATGTAGGTATTTTCACTGATATATATTAACTTTATGGTCCACATTTCACATTTCTAACTACACTAAATGCAATAAAATATTTTTATGCTTTATTATTATGGCTTAAATTGTAAAATCGATTCATAGTGCATGCACATTCTGCATGAAGTTTTTTGACTTCTGTGTTTATGAATGCATTATTTAAACTTTTTGTAAAATTATAGACTTTAAACTACACTTACTATATAAATTATATTAAGAAATCATACAAGAATGTACACAACAAATATTTTACAAAATATAAATTCAAAGGCTTTATGAGTTCTTAATGTTGAAATCGACAATTTGCATTAGAACATTGGCCTATCAGAAGTCCGAAGGAAGAGAGAAGACATGGACACGGATGACACTTAAGTTCTGTACACTGCCACCTGACTGTCAGTTACAGTGCGGAGTGCTGATCTCGAGGTTGTCCACAAATTTGTCTACCTGGGTAGACAATCAGGCTATATAGATCGAACTACAAAAAATAATTCTAAAGAGTTCAAATTATTACGGCCAGCTTTCAGAAAATTGCGGATTGCATACCACAATATCTCATAATGTCCTCAATAGTCCTGGACCAAAATATGTATGTTCGACGAGCACGGTGGCTCAGTCGGGATTGACGCGACTTTGACACCAACGTTCGTTCGGGTTCGATTCCCACACAGTACAAACATTTGAGTGCATGAACATGGATATTTGTATTGGTCTGGGTATTTTCTATGTATAATAAGTATGTATTTACAAAAATAAAATGTATTTACGTAAGTTTATCAGTTGTCTAGTAACCCTAACACAAACTTCGCTTACTTTGGGGCTAGGTGGCGCTGTGTAATTTGTCCGACAATATAAAAAAAAAAATAACTCCCTAGAGGGTTGTTGTGTTCCTGCGTGTGAGTGAGGTCACCAGTAAGCTCCCAAGGAGTTGCTGTGTAAGCAGCAGAGGAGGCATCGCGCGAGTGATAATTAATATATCGCAAGCGTTAATAGGGTACGGTACCCGCTTTACATCAGGTGGGCCGTATGCTTGTATGCCTCCCGACATAGTATTAAAAAAAAAATGTAACTGATGATTTACGAGTTACTTTTCAATGATATATTCCTTCCTTTCATAGTCCTCATATGAATGTTTAAGTTACGATGCGATGCAAGATACTATGTCGGAGCTTACTACGTCATATTCGAGTAACCAACCCCGGAAATAAGTACATTCATAATAGAGCTATTGCCTATATTGCACCTGGCGAAATAGCTCGTAAAAAATCGCCTATTCACAATATTTACCTTTAGTGGCGTTGAATTCAATGAAGACACATTAGTTTATTATCAAATCTTCATTAGATATACGTGAAATCATCAAAGGATTCTCTTATCAAATCGGATCCTGAACAAAAATCATAGATAACAGAAACAACGGGAGATGTGACGAGGGGGCGTGGTTGGTGTCGCCGCAATATGCTCAAAACGAGAATATTGCCAAGAACAGTTAGTTAGTTGCAATCAAGTTCGATTGAGATACGTTGCTCCTTGTTTTAGCAAAATGCCAAGTTGTGCTGTTGCAATTTGCAAAAATAGAAGTGCAGTGGTTAACTTTAAATCAAATGGAATCACTTATCACCTGTAAGTACAAATAATATTACGTTTTATAAGCATAAATACAAAATTCATTTCAAAAATTCTCCGGCGCCATTTCTACCCGAACCTTACCACGATGCAAATTTTAAATAATCAACATCTCATTCTTAAATCATACATTGCTTTTCTACCATTACGCAGTCGCCACCGCTCGTTTCCCAACACGCAATGTAAAGCGAGTGATATTATTCGTTCACTGTGTGTGCAGTTTCGAGATACGGCCGCTTGTTTCTGCCGTCGGTTAAGGGTGCGCTTTGACTTCACTTATCGATACTAAGTGTCAATAGACTGCTAGTATTAGATAAAAATTATAAGTCTTTACTGTAGTTATTATTTCATCTATATTTTCATCGTCACCCTCGCTGCCAATCCAGCAACTCAACTTCTTGTGACCTCACTAACTCGCATGAAATCAATCATCCTCCAGGGAATTATTAGATAGTATAGTGGGGTTGGCTTTGGCTCTAAGTTGACATTGATCCACTTACACCCCATAAATATTTTATTACAAACATTACACTTCTTGATAGATCATAGATCGATATAACGTTGTCAATATCGACAAAGTCATATCGACCCGCGTGTCCCAGCAAAGTCGCTTTATCAGTGTTTGTAGTAGTGCGTGCTTACTTGGGTGTTGTTTAAATAAACGTCCAATGACAGCGTCTTAACAAAAGTGTGTCGTTGTACTTGTGTGCGTAGAATGACATCTTTTCTTTATTTAAGTGTGTGAGTGTTTTATGGTAGGGTGAAACTAGGCGACAACCGTCCCTGTATAAACTCACGTAGTATGTCACATCTCCCGTTGTTTCTGTTATCTATGACAAAAATAGTGTAATAATAAAAAAGAATTGGTACTCAAAGTATTTAAAAAAAATTGTTGGCTAATCATCAAATCTTCATCAAATTTATATGGAACTGAATTTTGATATGCATTGACATGACACAGTTGTATAAATCTTTTTAGCGGTGCACGTATAACAAAAAAAAGCAAATGTGTCGAATGTATTCTTTCAATATAATATTATGTTTCAAAAAAACATGAAAAGGTTCTATGGACCCCATACTTTTTCTGAAGTTGATTAAAAGTGTACCTAATTAAATGTTTCCCTACTTACAAAATATGAACCTATTTAAATAAATGAAGACGAGATTTATAATCAATAGCGATGTAAATTTATTTAATGTTAGATGTCTCTATCAATCTCAGAGTAATTAAAAACCTACGCGCAATGCGCATTTAATAATCTCCACAACAAACAATAGGTAATTGTCGGGCTTAATTTAATACACGCATAGGTACTTATGACCCTTTGGTACTTATGTACCATTTTACTTCTAGTAGCTTCCATCGATGTATTATGAAAGATACCGAAGTGTAAATGATGTAGGTATAGTAATGTTAGATAGATATTCATCATCATCATCTCAGCCTGTATTCGTCCACTGCTGAACATAGGCCTCCCGTCTAGACTGCGACTCGTCTCGATCATGTGCCACCTGATTCCATCGACTGCCCTCTTGAGGTCGTCGCTCCATCTAGTGGGGCGTCGTCCCACACTGCGTGTACCTGCATGATGGCCTGCATGAGATTTACACACAGAATCTCATGCAGATCAAGAGCTTTTGGGTGAGGCTTTAGAAACTGAGCTCCCGCGGTATGGACAGTTTCCACGAGCTTGCTGTTGATATCGTCCGGTGTTATGCAATCATCTAGGCACTGAAAACGATTATGGCACGAGATGGACGGAGCTTAGACTTTACTGTTTTATATTAAGGTTTAAGATGCCTCTTACCATCTGGTGAGCGATTCCGGTTTTCACCCTATTAATCACAGAAACATCCTTGAACGCCGTAATGGTCGGTAGATAGATCTATAGGTCTGGTATTACGAATGATAATTGACGAATAAAAAATTCCGAAAGAAATTTACCAATGTAAGGTCTCTTTTCAAATCGTTAATTAGATACTACAATAAATGTGTGTCATATTGGTGCATCAATAGATTGGTACATAATGTCGAGTGGTAGCACTAAAGGTATATACGTAGTTGCTTGTGCTGAACCATTTTCAAGCGTCTGCGTCAGTCAAATATTCATCAATGCTATATTAGCTTTATGCATATAACCCTATTGGTTTTCACATACATAGTTTAATTATTTCGAAGCGACCAATACTAAGTCGATCACTTCTTATTGGTCTATTACCGGGGAATTATGGCAATTGGTTGTAGTTTACACAACGATACTTTATTATGGCTTTAA
Organism: Pyralis farinalis; assembly: GCA_947507595.1. Taxonomy (NCBI): domain Eukaryota; kingdom Metazoa; phylum Arthropoda; class Insecta; order Lepidoptera; family Pyralidae; genus Pyralis; species Pyralis farinalis. The sequence continues at coordinate 15,241,560 of OX382277.1, read as the reverse complement.
AATTACAGTTACATGGTATTGACAGATGCCTCCTTTTAAGCATAACCTGTTCCAGAAATCTCCACGTTTTTATAGCTTAAGCAAATAAATAACAAATGTTAGTTAAATACAAGTTGATAGAATAATGTGGTACCACTAGGTTGATGCTATGATGAATGTCGAAAGTTGTGTTGTATGATGGAATATAGGAACCGCATTTCTACCACTTGTAATTACTGTATCAACATACCACAACGCTCTGGTATGACGATGAAGGGTGAAGGCGTTCATAAAAACTCCTCAACGCTTATCAAAAAAATCCATCCCTTACCTTACCTTTAGGCAACCTTATGGCAATATATTATTGGCAATTCTTTACTTTTTATAAGTTTCATAATTTAATAAAACTTAAAAATAAATATTATCTTACTTCCTTTATTTTATAATAATTTTATACTTTAATTGTTTAATAATTTTCTGACTTAACAAAACAAACTTCAAGTAGGCAATTTTGAAAAATACTATTATCTTAGATCGAGTCGCTACATTTCTACTGACTGGAGTACGAAATAAAGATAGTAATTAAAAATGCTGTGCGTAGTATTTATATTACTTACCTTGAAGTAGGTTAAACAATACTACAACACTACTGAATCTAACCTACCTTACCTTGCATAAGGTAGAATTTAATTATATAAACGTGCAATTTGTAATAATTGATACCGACAAGGCTTTCCTCCTTATTGAAGAATTTACGGAAGTATTATTATATTAATTACTTCAGTGAAGAAATAATTAAGGACAACAATAAACAATTGGAGGACAACAATTAATTAATCAGCTTCTGTTTCTTATGAATAATATCTATAAAAACCTACACATACAGCCAACGCCAACCTATAGGCGTATCCACATTGCCTCGAAACACCATTTTCGAAATTTGTGTGAATTGACGATTTGAAATAATATATATTCACATACACTTTGGGCATTTCTTCATTACCAATGATAATTTCCGAAGCAAACGACATTTCTTCAAACCAATGTGACATTTTCAACACTACGGTTGTCACTTGTGTGTCACCGACCCCAAAAATATACATATATTGTCAATTGTTCGCTATACCATTTATATCTCATCATTTATGTATACTATACTATATTACTCACCTGTTAATAAAGTAATTGTGATAATTTCCAGGTTAAAATGAAGCCCCTATTTCTAGTCGCGTTCATGCTCACAGTAGCAGTAACGTGGGGTAAGAGCACCTACACTGATAAATGGGACAACATCAACGTAGAAGAAGTTCTAGAATCTGAAAGGCTTTTGAAAGGTTACATGGACTGTCTCCTTGATAAAGGTCGCTGCACGCCTGACGGTAAAACCTTGAAGGAGACTCTTCCTGATGCATTAGAGAACGAATGTAGTAAATGCACTGCAGTACAAAAATCAAAATCCGACCAAGTCATCCGACACTTAGTAAATAAACGTCCTGAAATGTGGAAGAACCTAGCAAAAAAATATGATCCCGATAACAAATACCAGGCAAGATACAAGGATAAGATTGACTCTCTCAAAGCCTGAAAGTAAAGTTTGAAATGCATGCATTGATTTGAGTTATAGGATGCACTGTGATGAAATTGGTAAATAAACGTTATTGGCTGTACATTAAGTGACAAATTAAATATATTGTAAATTATTAATATGACTTTTATTTCAAACTAAGGAAATCTGCTAATTCGTACATATTAGCATGGGTATTTCTAAAACTCTTTGGTGTACACAAGGGTGTATTCCCGATATTCAATGATTATTCCCTTCACTTTTCAAGTTTCTATTAGATCCAGACGTATGTATTATTAACATGTCAATAAGTAAATCAATCGTGATATATCACTATGTGGGTGTGCGACATATGATGTCTATCTAAATAGCACTGCTCATAATACGATCATTGATAATCGAGCTTGAATTTTTGTAATTATATTTACATACACAAATAACATGTATACATATATATACATTATATATATATTTTTTCTAGCACAATTCAGAATGTATCTATAATATTGAATATAAAACATTTCTTTTTGAAATTCTTTATTCAGTTCTACTGCCCGTGCATGGCCGTATACCTCAAGTTTGAACAGGTTCAATGTATCCTACATTGCGTCTGTTCAAATTCACAGTATGAATGCGCAACGTCTCTAATTTAACTCCATGATTAAATCTCTTCCAGGAACTTGTTGAAAGCATCTCTATATGTTTTATCTTTATCGTATTTATCAACTAGCTGATTCCAAGCTTCTGGGTGGCGTTCCATTACAGCTTTTATTACTTTCTTGATCAGTTGTTTCTGTTTTGGAGAACATTTCCCACATGATGTCTCCAAAGCCTCAGGAATAACTTCTGCAAGCAATGATGTTAGTATAAATAACAACATACATTTATTCATCTTTGTACTTATAAATCTATATATGTACATATATATATAAATAAGAAAATATAAAACATTTTGTCCTTCGTATGTCAATTGATTTTCTTTATTATATAGTACTACTAAATAACATCTGATATTGTTTAGTAGCTATAAAAAAATTGGAAACAGTCTAAAATCGTTGAAAACATACAAGTTGGAATATAGTCTCCTCAAATTGAATAACAACACATATATTATTTAGTAGTAGCAGTTCACTAACATATAATTTTCCATATGAAAACTATTGCATAGTTAACTATAATAAAAAGTGTGTTTTATGATTTTTATAGTTCTTATGTACAAAAAAAAATTAAATTAAAATATTTGCACTCACGTTATCAATTAAGGATTTATGTCCTTGTATTTATTTTATATTTTAATATTTTAGATCATAAGATTATTTACTAAATTCGATCGACTAACTCCAAATTTTTATGAATATCGAATCAATTGTATAATATACACGTTTACAGAAATAATGCATGGTTTTTTTCTTTCTATTAAATGTAAGTCAGCAATCTTAAGTAAAATACTTAAATATGAAGAAAACAGTATGTAAATCGTATATAATACAATGACATTACTTTTAAAGTCCTTGGCATCTGGTGTGCAAGGACCTTGGTCCAAGAAACATTTAGTGTAACCAATCAGTATCCTATCATTTTCCAGTAGTGGCTGGACATCGAAGTCGTCATAGCGAGGATTGTAAAAATCCCCTACGACCAAGGTCGACGTCGCGATGAAGATGATCACGGCGTACATGTTGTACTGCAAAATTAGTAATTGAATTTTGAACAGGAATAATTTTATCAACATTAATATAAGAAACAAAATACATATGAATCGGTTATATCATACTTAGCTCACTTTACCTTTTTAAGTAATCACAAATACAATTCACTAGCTAATAATTAGATTAAGAAATTCGTTGATGGTTTAATTACATATAATGCTTATAAAAAAATGTTACAGTTTAACACAACAAAGCTAGTATACATAATTGGCGAGTTATATTTTTCTACTGAAAGATCCGGAAGGAGTGTCGTGGTTTATATAAAGAAGGTTGTCATTGTCCATAAATGCACGGTAAACAAACACAACCAACAATTACCATCGTCGAGCCGCGAGCGCAATTCTAATGTGTACATTAACGTGTAAAACTGTATGTCAGGTATATGTATGTATGTGATCAATGCTACTTCCTTAGCTTAAGTCAATGTTAAGATCGGTATTTCCAGTTTTTCTATAATGCAAATCGTAATCTATATCTAGATACTGGCATATGAAACGATCCGATTGACAAAATAGTGCACAGGTCGAAACTGAACTTGGACCAAAATGGTCGAGCACTATGCTGTTCCCAAATGGAACATTCCTTTATTTTGTAAACTCTCTGTTGAGGTTTTTCCAAAAGAATAGAGAATGGAACTTTTCATGCATGAACACCTCTTTCTAAGATCAGCTATCGGTGAGCATCCCTGGCGTGGAATGCATTCGCCGATTGTATCAACTGCTGTAACCAAAAATGCCATCAAAAACCACACCACACAATTGAATAGTTTGGGCTGTATTAAAATGATGTAAAACATTGGTAAAACAACTTTGAAATTTTGCTGTATAGAGTTTTTGAAACTTACGAAATATCAAGGCACGAGCCGACAAGGTGCTGTCAACCTCTAGTCACTAGTATGAAGGTTTTTTGCTACGGAGCTGTTTGAGCAACGTTCGTGATTGTATTTTTATTTCATTTTCTATAGTTGTCTCTTATTTTGACAAGACTTACGTCATAGCTTATTTCGATAATATTTACACAAAATAATATTTAAACTTTATTTGCAATATTTGTAACTAATATGCCCGTTAATTGCCAAAAATCGACATGTGGTGGAAAAGGCAATTTTGGAATGTTTTTCGAACGAAGTCCCAACATTTGTGCTGCTGGTTTACCAACTCAGGAGCCTGATAATTTTGTAAGAGATTCTTTAGAACATTACTTACTGAAAGATGAAGTAGATGCGCTTCTTAGTGATGCAATTATTCCACCACCAAAGCCACGACCGCGTGCACTACTGCGACGTCCAATAGAAGCAGACATGCGTTTCGCTGGCCCTTACTGTGATGTCCGTCAATTAGTCAATCCACCCATTAAAACTAAATTCCAAACACTGGTTGACGACTTCAAAGAAACTACTTACTCATCATATTGGAAAAGACCGCTTGGATGTGTACCAGATGCTGTTCCAATGTTACCAGAAGGCTTCGATATATACAAAACGTTTGGCAAGAAAACACCTTCTCATGGATGCTTGTATGATATCATAATGCCAAAAGATCCTTATCCTGACAAGACGCCTCGATCTAAGTGCGCGGGTATACAATTGGCGTATAACTATTGTAAGCCTGCATTTAATCCCCATCATACATTTGGTCATCGAACTCATGTGGATAAAAGAGGCACTTACGCAAGATGTTGTTTGACCGACGATAGAGTTACGTTAGGAACCGGAAGTAGAACTATTATTAATACTATACAATCAAATTTTCAAGATGCAACGCAACCTAGAATTAGCACCGCTCTTGCACCTAATGATAATTTAAGCAATGTGCCCAAGGGTCATAGTTTTGGTAAGCTAAAACCACCTGGAAATTTACCTGAGTGTCTAACATTTTGTGAATTAAACTCTGGCCGAGATTTTTTTTTGAAATGTCTTAAACATCTTAATACACTTCGCAGAAGTTTATGCAAACGATTTTCACCCACGTTTTTCTATGGATTTTATCGAAATCTCAAACATTTTGACGAAGATAAATCAGGATGGCTCTCTAAAAACATTGTATATAATTATTGTGGAACTAAATTTATAAGATTTGATCCAACATACATTGAGCCCTTATTATCTATGTGGCAAGCATTTGATGGTTCTAAAATTGAATTTAAAACATTTGTTCAGATTATAAATTACAGAGAACCTTCCCGTGAAATACCCAAAATTCCCGATTTACTATCAGATTGTATTAATTTTAGTACAACTTATAATGAAATGGTAAAACCTAATCAAAAAGCAGATGAAAAACTAATGTCTGGATTGCCATCTGGACGATATATAGATTTAGATTATCCAATTACTCCAGTGAATTGTAGTAAAGCAGACAGAACGTGCCTTCCACATGAATCTGACATGAAATCCTGCTTATGCCCCAGCATTTTGACTTTACTTCATGTTAACCATCGTGATATGTATGGAAAACGTGAACCACAGATTGTAAGAAGAGTATTTGAAGCGACTGGAGAAGTTTTTACAGATGAACGATTCAATGCTCTTTGGGAAGAAGCTAAAAAATATCATTCAGAGGGTTGGGTATGCTTTGAAACGTTTCGACGAGTTTTAGAAGCCAATCCAAAAGTTAATGATACTCAAGATAATAAAAAACAAATACAGCAATAATTTAAATACAAATTTTATTTTCCATTATGATGTGACGGCATATATATAACCTTCAGCCATATAATATATGTATGATGTGCTAAATATAGCAAAACTTTCTTAATTCAATATTAAGTTTGTTTTTTCTTTTAATTGCATTAGGTATATCAATTCTTGAGGTACTCTTGAAAAGCGTCTTGATACTTGCCATTTGGATCGTATAAATTAACTAGCTCCTCCCAAATGTCTGGATGTTTAGATTTTACTTCTTGTGCTAACTTCTTACCCATTTGTTTTTGCTTATCAGTACATTTAGCGCACCGAGTTTCCAAAACCTCGGGAATTTTATCTGAAAAATTGTACCGAAAAATCAGGAATAAAATCGACAAAATTAAGGTAAAATTAGAGTTCTCATTATGGTTAACTTGTGCATAAGATATCTAAATAGTATGATTTTGATATGCAAGGATATGTGTGATATGTTGATATATCTGTGGATAATATAAACTACTAGCTGTGCCCGCGACTTCGTCCGCGCGGAATAGTTTTTTTTATTATTATTTTTTATATAAATAAAAATAAATATAATTTCTAAAATAAAGGTAGCCTAAGTTACTCCTTATTACATCAGCTATCTGCCAGTGAAAGTCCCGTCAAAATCGATCCAGCCGTTTCAGAGATTAGCCGGAACAAACAGACAGACGGACAGACAGACAAAAATTTAAAAAATATTCATTTTGATATATGTACCGTGTATATATCCATATGCATTTAGTAAAAAGCGGTTATTTTAATATTACAATCAGACACTCCAATTTTATTTATCTGTATAGATAACTAAGCAGATTATGATTTTACTTTAATAGTCATGATTATCAATACAGATGCCAAATATACATTAAAAAAAAAAATGTCTCACTTTTTGTATGTTGCCGCATCATGCGAAAACCATTGAACGGATTTTGATGAACTGATTACGGGCAAAATATGGGATACTTTTTATTACTAAAATGTGTCATTCATACAAGCAAATAAAAAATGATGGGTCTGGCGAAATCATGCTATAACTTTAATCACTTTTACTAAATAAGGCACAGAAAACAATGTTGTATAGTAACTATAAAACAATAATCAGCTTTTAAAATAAAGCTGATTATTGTTGTATTGTGTAATTTATTTATAATTTATATATAAATTCTTTAATATTTCGACGTTGGATGGCGCTATGTTGTAGTCCTGTCTTATTTTAAACCACTATTTTCTTTATATATTACAAGCAACTTATTCCGGCTTCGCTTGAAGAACGAATAGCAATTTTCTGTAGCTGAATGACTTCCCAGTAGTTTCCAGTAAATTTCAGAGGGCTTATTTTATATAAGTAAGATAAATATACTCCCATACAAACTTCCACCAATCATTTCCAATCTTAAAATGTGATTGAGGTGCAAAATATTAAATTGCAAAATTATTATATTAAAACATTCATGATACAATTTTTTGTATTCTATAATTATCAATATCACACATAACGAGTAATTACGCCAAAATATTGCAAAAAAGATACTATTTTGGTGTAACAGAATAATAATAGGACCGTCTTTTTGGCGTTTTTTTTTTAGTTTTTGTGTAAAACTGAATTTTCAGAAAAAAAAAACACCTACATGGATAAATTATAAAAGCAAATCTGTATGTTAATACTAAATTTTTAATATTTCTGTAAGTTTAATACACTTGTAAAATTTATTTTTTTCATATGTCCACCCAAAGTTTAGTTCAGCCAAATAACAACTCCTTTTGTATTCCTACGAGTAAGTGGTTTTACCAGTAATATCCTGAGGGCATGTTGTTTTAGCATATCATGGCAATATAATATTACTTACGTTCTCAGGCTACTATTACAATTTTAAATGAGGTGTATCCTATATTTTTATGCCCTCCGATGTTACATAAAAAAAAGCAGCCAGTATACTGAAATAAGCTTGATAAATTAACAAAAATACCTTTAAAATAAAAAATTAAATTAACAAAGTTACCTTTGACTTTTTTAATTTCTGGTGTACAGGGTCCCTTGTTTAGTAAACAACGAGAGTAAGCTTTCAGCAGTCTGTCATTTTGCAGAACTTCGGAAATGTCAAAATTATCATCAATGGAGTCATATTTGTCTTCAGCGAGAACAGTTGCGAGTAAACAGATGGTTACAATTGCGAGCTTCATCGTTGGGTAAGCACAGTTACACTGTTTCTTATCAGGTGCACAGGTAGAGTGTGAACCTATAAAATTCTTGCGTTCTAATATTTATACGGAGGAATAAAGCGATTCCCAGAATGGCTGACAATTTAACAAATATGTCACTTAACATTATCTTGCGTGGACAAGTTGTCGTATCACAGCGTCCATGCATAATCAATGGCTATTATGATAAACTGACCGCAAGTGATTTCTGAGATATAGGTAATTATAAAATCGATAGCAATAAAACAATGCGTCACTATTACTTATAATTTATCCTTAGTTATTGCATAAATATCTTAAATAATATATGAGTAGTTAACATTATAAATGCACTTATTTCACAGGCTTGACGTAAGTTACTAGTGGCTATTTTTGTGTTTCATTGTGTCATCTCAATTTCTCGTGTTTTAAGCACCGGTCGCCAGGAATTTGTACAAGGCATCTCTATTAGCACGGTCGGGATCATATTTGTCTAGAAGCTCGGTGAACCGCGTTTCGCTTTTCGCTTTGATACCGAGTAGTAATTTCCGTACAACCATCTTCTGCAGCATGGAACAACGACCACACGCCGTTGAAAGCGTCTCAGGCAAAACTCCTGAAAAAGATATAGGCAAGCATATTAAAAGCCGGAATAAAAAAGAGATAACGTGGTAAAATTAGCATGGATCCAAATTAATTGGGAAAAGTATCTACACCCGACAGAAAAGTACGAGTGAGTGAGGTTACCTGTATGTTCCTAAGGAGCTGCTGTGTTAGTCACGCGAGTGATACGCTAAGCAAGCGTTCATAAGCTACAGTAACCCCTTTACATTAGGTGGGTCATATGCTTGCATGAGCTCCGAATTTCAATGACGTTGAATAAAAAATATTAATCTACTCTACATACGATTTATAGATTCTTTAACAGACTAAAAATGAATGGGAGCCAATATTTATATAGAGCTATTTTTTTAAGTCGCTGATGCCAAACAGTATGCGTTGTTTTTTGAAGAGCTCGGTGGCGTAGTGGTGAACGCGTTATTACGCTACTTTGACACCAACGCTCGTGGGTTCGATTCCTAAACATGACAAACATGCATATTCACATGAATATGTTTGTTTGTATTGGTCTGGGTGCTTTTACGAGTGGTAGAACGCATCAAAGCAGCCCGTCCGGGGAAGTAACTCCACCTCACAGAAAACCGCAGCCACATAACAACTCCCTAGGTTGCTGTGTTCCTACGTGTCAGTGAGGTCTCCAGTAAGCTCCTAAGGAGTTGCTGTGTTAGCAACAGAGGTAATTACAGAGGTAAGGCTACAGTAATTGCTTTACATCAGGTTGGCCGCATGCGTGTATACCTCCCGACGTTGTATAAAAAAAAACTTTTAGGTTGTCATGTATTTTATGATTACATCCATTTCTTAACCTGGACCAGGTGCCGTAATCTATATAATTACAGTAGAAATTGCACTTTGTTCTTGGCAACGCAGAACTTCTGTAAGAAGTTTTTAATGACCGCATTCACTCGCAGTATTCACTCACCAAGGAATTGAATGCCCGATAGCTGTAATCCCTTGTAAGGTCACGTATTACACTAGTTGTGCTGTTCCATATTATTGAATAATATTGATGTTTATCTATCCTACCTCACTTGAAATTTTATCTAGTTTTTTGGTTCGTAATTCTCAATTGTTTCACGGCTATTATGAAACAGAAATACTTAGACAGGCTAATTTAATTTCTCAAACTACTCTATCGGAAAAGGAAAATAATAACTCCCTTTACATCTATTAGACTAGCCACTAGAAAATAATTAAGTAGTGTCACTTGTAGAAGTAGATACGTAATTATGTAATAATACTCGTACATATTAATACTGCGAATAGTGTGAATGGAGCGTTGGGAAAACTTCTAAACTTCTTGGCAGTAAAAACTTCAGCCAGAAGGCACAGCTCGCTATACACAATGCAGTGCTAGTCCCAATGCTTTCTTATGGAAGTGAGAGCTGGGTGTGGCAGAGAGAACATGAAAGTAGGATACACGCTTTACGACATACATTTTACGCAACGGTCGAAATGTGAGCGTTGCGTAAAATTTGTGGCGTAACGCTTGAAGACCGTATTCGCAATGATGAGGTGAGAAACAGAGTTGGTCTGAAAGAGAGCGTCAGTGTTGAAATTAGAAGAGGCATGCTCCGTTGGTTAGGACATGTACAAAATTCAGGTGAGATATAGAATGACGAAGCAGATACACATGCAAAAATGGAAGGATGTAGGAGCCGAGGATAGCCTACCATGATCAAATTGGCTGTGTTCTATCTGAAGGTGATGTCAGGAGCACTAGAAACCGGCGAGCGTACATGAGAAAAGCAATTAATGTTAAAGAAGCGAGTGAGGTATCTAAGGATCGAGTCACGTGGCGCTCGGTTCTCTCTGCCTACCCCGCAAGGGATTTGGTGTGAAGTTATAGATAGAATACAAATACAAATACAGATACAGATACAGATACCGATACAGATACAGATACAAATACAAATATAAATATAAATCTGCAAAATGCTTACTTACTACTACTACTACTAAAGAATTTGCAATGTGGTTGCGGCACAGTTTTTTAACTTAATCATAGAACACTTTGGGAAAGAATTAAAAAGACATTTTGTAAGTATATGACATCATTGAGAATTGAACGGGATTTCGCTTGTATCTATTTTTTTTTATGTTTTCTGACATTATGTTATTATGGAACAAATGGGATCCATCTATGAGGGCGGATTCGCAGTCAATCCTTACCACCCAGGTTCCCTGCGTTAATTCAGGTTAATTCAATAAACATCGTTGCTAAGCATGCAAGGCCCGACCAAATTTTTGCCTCCAAAACGAGCTAATTTTACTAAGTAGGTACCAGTAGCAAGTGTTCGTATGGCTTGATGTTTCATGTATGAATAATACCAAGTTTATCTCATTAATTGTAACACCTTCACTTGAACATGTAACAGTAAGAAATAAGAAAAAAGCCAAATCGTTTGCAAAGACTAATGCAAAGGGCATATTAAGGCATTAATCTACTGACCCGTATTCTGTCTATAGGTTACAGTTTTGGCTGGTCACTGGTCTTGGGCAAAATAGCTAGTGACTTGTAAACTGATCACCGCACGCAAAACAGCGTCGAATATTCACTCCATTCCTGGAAAGAGCTAGGAGTGAATATTCCGGAAAGAACATGTATCTCTACAGAGGAATGAGAACAAGTTGATGCGATATTGGCAAAAAAATATTACCTATACTTATATTCGTAACAAGACGGTCATATCTAGAGGGTTCTGTGGAATTTACAAGGTAGTAACGCACAAGTGACACAATAACTGCTTCCCATTAGGCGGGCCGAATGCATATGTGCCACATTAGTTTATTAAAAAAAATTCGTAGTATACTAATAGCCTCGATTGAATCCCGTCCGCGTCAGTTGTATGATGGATTTTTTCATACCACTAAGGAGACAAGCACGCGTACGGCTCCCCAACCCAATGATGCTGTTGGATGAATGAAGGACACTTGCAATATTATGGTCGTCAGTCGTGCGTTTCTGACCCTAAAATCAAGTATAGTCTCAACTTACGTTTGAAGTTTTTTCCATCCTTAGTGCAGGGGCCCTTGTCCATGACACACTTGTAGTATGCTAGCAGGATCCTGTCATTTTGGATGACGGAATCTGCGTTGAAGTTCTCGTAGCGGTTACTGTAATACTGCGCCAGGGATGACACCACCACCGTCAGCACGCACAGGCACAATAACCAGCACCTCATCTTATATATCTGCCAAAAAAAAAAATGTTCATTGCATATAATTATACACAATGTTTGATTTTTACCAGACTTGTCACTCTACCCTGTATACATTTTAAAAATAATAAGTAATAATAAAAAAAATACTAATTTCTAAATTGTTTTTTTTTTACTTGTGTTACAAGTTCTTCATTTAGGGAAAATTTCAAGGTTTAACCACAAGGTTCATAACAACGCACCGAGTACTGTGGAACATGTGTTCAGTAAGATATTTTTATATGATACAACTATCATATGACAATTTTTGGACACTCGCTTTAATTTATGGTTTATTTACTACAAAGTGACTATTGATTATATACGATTTCTTTTTACATTTAGTTGAAAGGGAACCTTAAAATCAATATGTATAAAATCTTTAACGAACTTCAATCAATATCTATATTATTATTTACTTTAAGTGGATAATAAACTTTATAAATCAAAATTACAATAGAGTATCATAAGCAAAGGTACACAAGATAGGTGAAAATTATATTAATACACAATTTTTAATAACACTGTAATACAAGTGATTGTTACCTTCGTTGTTGTTTATTAGTAAACAAAACCGTATCTAACCAAAGTACCGTTAATTTCTCTATGAATGTAAGGTATGATGTAGAAATCAGGTTATATTTTATAAAACTACGGAACACCTAATATTTATTTGCCTTAATACACAGAAGCATTGACAATGACTCGCCTACTTACATGTACTTTCACAGTTCACAAAACACTTTCTAAATGTAAATGGTAAAAAATACTCACTTGGAGAAAGTAAGTCCTGCAGGTACGGCGGTCGCAGCCGGTATGGTCGCCGGTGGAAAGACAACCAGTGGGGTGTAGAACCAGTTCGGTGGAGGAAGAGGTCGGTGTAACGGGACGCATACAAAGCGTGCAGCGGAATTAAAGAAAGCTGCCGGTTCTATCACAACGTGTTTTGTTATGCCCAACTACAGGCGTTCCATGGATTTGTGCTGAGTGGGTAACGTTTGGTTGTTCTGTCACTAACAAACTTTTATTTAACAATGTTTATGTCTGCAGTGAACATTTTAAAGTGTAAATAATACCGAATTTCGATTATTTACGCTTTTAGCTATTTGTGGCCTACAAATATGTCGTAGGAAATAAATACGTCAAGTTGTTATTTATATAGCTTTAGTATTTAATTCCTCAGCCAATATACAAAATACAATATTATTTATTTCTTTCACTTTAGCCGTTTACATACACTAACTGCGTTTGAAGTATTCAAGTTATCTACTGTATACATTTAATAGTAACTGATGCATCTACAATAAACATTTGCGAAATTTAGAACAATTTTGTATTACATATCTCTCTATACAAAATTAACCGATTTAGGTAGTTCTCCATTGGGTATCTGCGTGTGTGGATATGTATGTATGTTTGTTTGTGGGTGTTTGTGTAAATATGTGTATTAAAAGATGGGAATGTTCTTAGATGTTATATTTTTGTAGTGAATTAGTTTACTCTATTCTGTCCAGCCTTACGATATTTATATCTTAGAATCATAGGCTAAGTGCTAATACTGGACAGAATATCAAATCATGTTACCATTATTATGAACTTACGCATATTTATGATTACTCTCGATTATAAATACTCGCTATTTCCTCATAATCCTTAGTCTTGAACCAAGTGTTAAGATTAAACTTTGTTATTAACGTCATATATGTACCTAATCAGGCCATAAGTTCTGTTACAAATGAATATGCATTTATTTTTTTATGAAATAATGTAATTTTAATAAAACTTATATGTACATATTTAAGGAAGTCTCAGCAAAAAAAAAAAAAAAATTATTATCGAAATGGCCACCTTTGGCTTTGATACAGGCCTTCAATCTAGCCACGAATCTATGAATTTACGCACTCTTTCTATGGGAAATTTAGCCACCGCTTGCTCAAGAGAGTTCTTAAGAGACACAATGTCGGCGTGTCGTTTCGAGCAGGTCATGTCGTCTAAAAATGTCCATAATTTGTATTCTAAGGGGTTCAGATTTGGGCTAGACGAGGGCCAGTCTTCAGCTCTTATAAAGTCCGGAACGTTGGTTTCGAGACAGGCATGGGTAGTTTGTGCCTTGTGACCAGGTGCAGAGTTCTGCTGGATAGTCGACAGTACATTTTTAAAAAGTATATTGCTAGAGGTAAAGAGGACATTTCTGTGCCTTTCACCTGCGTATCTGGACAGAAGGCGTTTTGATCGATCCACTCCCTTCAACTATAGGGATAGATCTAAATCTATCCCTATAGTTGAAGGGAGCCTAAGGCCCTAAGGCATGTCCTGTATATCGACGATAAGCGCCGAGCTTCATGTCTTGTTTTATTCGTAAGTTGTAACGGGAATCTTCATTTCTCGCGATAAGATTATTTATTTTCTAATGTGGTTTCGGCGAATTATAGCTTTAACAGCATTAACAGCCTTTGTAGGTACGATATACGAACATACGTCTGATACCAAGCCTTTGAAGTATCTTGAATATGTCCGTACTCCATGCCCACTTTGTGCATGGCAATCACGGCAATCCTATTTTTCTTAACACCCGATTCCATATTGTAATTTGATAATGAACACGAAAAAAATGTGCAATACGGCGGGAAATCGAAAGAAGTTTTTAACATAATAAACGCGATCCAATTTTTTATATTTGGTATACTACGCCGGGAGGCATACAAGCATACGGCTCACCTGATGTAAAGCGGGTACCGTAGCCTATTAACGCTTGCGATATATTAAGTATCACTCGCGTGATGCATCATCTGCTGCTTACACAGCAACTCCTTGGGAGCTTACTGGTGACCTCACTCACACGCAGGAACACAACCCTCTAGGCAGTTGTTATTTTGCTGCGGTTTTCTGTGAGGTGGAGGTACTTTTCCAGACGGGCTGCTTTGATACGCCCTACCTCTTTTAAAATATCCAGACGAAGACAAACAGGCATGTTCGTGCACACAAAAGTTTGCTTGTGTGGGATTGGAACCCAAAGCGTTGGTCAAAACCGCGTCATTCACGACTGAGCCACCAAGCTCGTATAAATAAATATAGAGTTGAAAAAAGAATAGTATTTATGGCCAGACTAGATACATTTCTTTCCATTTATTTCATAATACAAATAAGGTCCTTGATTAGTATAATGCCGAGTGGGAAAGATGATATACATATACGTAGGTAATTTTAATAGTCATGTTGGTACATTGCAAGCCAATGTTCTTTTTTTTATTGCGTAAGCAAGTATAGTCTCTCTGAGTATGCCTGTAATAGATTTTACAGCACTTCCGGGTCACTTATCAACCCGGATTTTGTATAGCATTGTAAATCTGGCAACACTGCCCTAATCATGTAATTTGATTCCAAATTACAGCATCTGGGAACTTCTTAAGGGCGTGCACGCAATTTAACGCAACTCAAAACTTCAGCGATTGCAAATACGGCGAGATTCTACACGCACACTACAACGCACGCTCTGTGTGTGAAACTTGAGTGCTTTACTATTTTATATGACCTCTTGAGTTTTGTTTATGGGAATAAATTTTTAGGTGATATTTATCATCAAAGTATACGTTTGTAGTGATTAGAACGTATTTCTCTGCCGACGATCTCACTGTTTGTTCACTATTCGTGTTTGTGAGAGCGTGTACTTCGATATTTCTATGTTGTTATCAAACAACATTATTCCAGTTTCAATAGTATTAAGAGAGGTAGGGCGCATCAAAGCAGCCCGTCTGGCGAAGTACCTCCACCTCACAAAAAACCGCTGCCACATAACAACTCCCTAGGTTGCTGTGTTCCTGCGTGTCAGTGAGGTCTCCAGTAAGCTCCTAAGGAGTTGCTGTGTTAGCAACAGAGGTAATTACAGAGGTAAGGCTACAGTAATTGCTTTAGACAGACAGGCTGCGGTCCACATTTCTTAAGTTGTGTGTTCGATTAGAATGACACGCGCAACGACGACATCGAGTTCTTTTCGTACTAAATGAAAATTAAGCGAGCGCGCAGTTTTTTGGCTGCTTTAAAAAAAAATATTATTTGTTTAGCTATTTTGTAATCAGGTTTAACTAAATTAATACGCAACATTACGTAATCATGTTTGAAATATAAGCATAACACTGAAATGATTGATGCACAGCGATGCACCCTCTTAAAATCTATATGCTATCATAAACAAGTACAAAACTACACATTCGATAATGCACCATGTTCTTTCACTAACAGAAGACTACTTATCCGTGAGGGCGAAATTTTATTCTGTATTTCAATGTAAAAGTTCAAACGCCGAACTTCACACGAGCAGAGCCACGGGTAGTAGATAGTATACAATACGTGCGTACAAATGCAACTACACACAGTTATTTATATACCTATATATACTTTTATGCATAGTAACGGTTTTAACTCTTATAAAAAGGGGCCATCCATAAATTACGTCACATGAATTTCATGATTTTTTGACAACTTTTGTTATAGCTTCTAAATCGCGAAATTAAAAATAAAAATTTAAACTTTATCATACAAAATATATACAAACACAATTCTTGAATTTACGGATCATTTATTTTTCATATTTTTTTGAAGTAAAAACTTCTTTAGCGGCGTTGTGCACTTTTTGGGATGAATAAAAAATGTTAAACTCCCATCAGGACACGTGACCCCGATCGTAAGATTTTGGTGAGAATTAGAACTTAGTTCGCTGCAGCGCTAAAACATTAGTTACCTGTAATTAATCAATTAAAACATGCAGCGCTAGACCGTTCATAAGGCATTATTTTCTTGCGACCAAAACGTTGTAAGCGCCATGAAATTCTTGGCGCTTACGCGTTTCGTTCAACGTAGTTTATCAACATCGCTGTTTGGTTTAAGAGGGCGCTTGCGGGAGTGTGCGTGTGTGTTTGAGTTAAGGGATTGGCGATGATAATGCTTGTAATGATGATGGTGAAAGAGTCGTTGAAATTACGCATGAAAGTTGATTTTTCTTAGAGATACTAATAGAACTTTTTAATGTAAAATAATTGTAATAGTTCTGAAGTGTTCAATTTTGAATGTAATATAAATTGTCATGTTTGTGTACGATAGCGCAATAAATGAATATTGTATTTTACCACATACATGATAGTACTTTTATACTGATAAATAAAGCAATTCGTGCGAAATTAATCCCTAACCATTCCAAAATATTCAAAAATGCACAACGTTAATGATCAAATTTTCACTTCTGCCGGCACTCCCGGCGTGCAACCCGTTTTTTTTTATTTTATACAACGTCGGGAGGCATATAAGCATACGGGCTGTAATGAACATCTAATGTAAAGCGGTTACTGTAGCCTATAAACGCTCGCAGTACATTAAAGTATCGCTAGCGCGGTGCCGCCTCTGCTGCTAACACAGCAACTCGTTACGACCTTAGTGGTGACCTTACTCACACGCAGGAACACAACAGTTCTCTAGGGAGTTGTCGTTATTTTTACAATTTCGAAGTAGCTCGAGTACATTAACTTCAGAGTATTAAAGATCATAAAATCTAATCTCTGTAATATAATTAATATAAGTAATTTCAGATGGGTTGCATGGGTGCCATTAAATGATTAGGTACATTATAATAACACTATGCATTAAGAGAATTATTCGTGGAAACTACTGTTATCTGATGGGTTTTATTTTCAAATAATCCAACATGTCAATGCTTAGACCAAACTCTTCAACTAGTGTGTACTTTGTGGTTTATCCCATGATGGAGAGAGCTATTTTTGGCGTTTCTCTACGGAATAGAATCCGGAACGACGATGAAATTCACAAGAAAACCAAAGTTGTGGATATAGTCCTCAAAGTAAGTAAACTGTTCTGGCAATGGTCGGGTTATTCTGCTGAATGTGGTCATTGGTCGGTGGAAGGTGGAACGTGGAAATCATTAGAGATGGCGTATGTCCAGCAGTGGCTATATACAGGTGATAATAATAATGAAGTTTCAGTTTTATATTGTTTTTTCATTATGGACACTAGTTTAGACTCGTCTTCGGGGCTCGTCTTCTGGGCTTCTAATTAGATCAGGTGTACTTCGTAACAATAAGTTGGCAATCTCATTGAAGTATATTATAGGGTTAGTCCGGAACACCATAAGGGATATAATAGGATGATTTTGTTTGGACCTGGAGATATTCCTAACACTTTTAGGCAAAATAATATGTGCCTGAAAATGTTATTTGATTTTTTTAATTCTATTTCCATCTTCACAATAGATTTATATTTTTATTTTTGTGTGTTGTGTAATTATAATTACATTATTTAGTAATATACAAAAAAAATTAAAATTATAACTATTTAATACATATGGTATATAAACATACGTACATATGCAAAAAATCGAATGATGATTAGCGGTTCATAACAATTTGTTGACAATTTTTTCAGTAAGTAGACATGAATTACTTTTGAAGCATACTTTATTTCATATAATTAATTTTATACAATATATTTATAAAAGCGTTGAAAGCAGAGTATTTTTGAATAAAGAGGATTTATTCAAAATTTCTCTGCTCTTGGGCGATTTTAAATAAAGTCGGCTATTCCGGAGACGTGTAAATTGTAATAGGAAGTAGTGAATGTAAAGTCAGAATGGAAGAGGTGTAGAGAGGTTTAGATAACTTTCTGACCAAATTTGACGGTCGTGAGATACTGAAATTTGACTTCAAGTATTCAGGAGGAAAATAATTTTAAAATATAGTTGTGTGAATAGAGTTTAAGAGTTGAGACAGATACGTAGATCTAGGAATAAAAAACAATATTTTAATAAAATGATAGCCGAATGTGTATTCATTTCAAACCAGTTGAGAATGCGCAAGCTTGCATTGCCAGAGGAATACCTGGCTAGTCAATTATATAACAATTCAATTTTTTTTATTTTTTATTTTGTCGGCCCTTTTAACCATATCCCTAAGGGATAGGAACGGTGTTCCTGAACATTCCTATTCTACTTTTTTATGCTGAATCCGAATCTGAAGTCAAAATTCGAATATTCGAAAAAAAGCGACAGACAAACGCACAGACCAACGCACAGACAAACATATAGAATCCATATAGGAACGGTGTACATGATAAGCGATCTGGTTTTTTTTAAATTGGACGATAGTTTATGTAATGACATCGGGTGTGGCCTCTTCGTTTAATTCAGAGCCAAAGCTTTTAAGTGTTTGTTTATTGACTATTTTCAAGTTTGGAGTTTAGTTCACATTTGGCCGAGAGGGTATCTGGAGTATCTGGCGACATCACATCATTGGTGAACAAGAGTCGGGCGGCACCTTTCAATTTCCCGTCGCTAATTACAGTTTCTACACTTTTTTTCAGCTTAAAGGTTGTGGAGAACATGGCTTGAGCGTTTATGATCGACAATATGAGGTAGTTGAGGGATGGAAATGAAGCAGTTATTTTTTATATTTTCAATGAGATTTTTTTTCCTATTTTCTGTTGTGACGTGGAGAGTCGAGAATGAAAAAGTTAGTAATTTATGCCGAGATTGCATGGTGTTAGATTCCATGCAGTTGTTAATTACAGAAGATAGACGGCTAGCTGCGGTAACCCTGGTACCGCGGGGCACACCCTTGACCATGAGAATGATATTTTTAAGATGACTAAGATGTAGATGAGAGGCGCTGTAGTATTGGTGAGCATTACTAAATGTAGGTAGGCTGTGTACATGGTACTAAGTGATTTTTAATTAAGTTTGTGCACTTTTAGCGAGCTCGGTAGCTCAGTTGTGAATGACGCGACTTTGACATCAACGCTCGTAGGTTCGACAAACATTTGTGTGCATGAACATGTCTGTTTGTCTTGGTCTGGATGTTTTAAGAGAGGAAGGGCGCGTCATAGCAGCCCGTCTGGAGAAGTATCTCCACCTCACAGAAAACCGCAGCCACACAACAACTCCCTAGGTTGCTGTGTTCCTGCGTGTCAGTGAGGTCTCCAGTAAGCTTCTAAGGAGTTGCTGTGTTAGCAACAGAGGTAATTACAGAGGGTTGTTGTGTTCCTGCGTGTGAGTGAGGTCACCAGTAAGCTCCTAAGGAGTTGCTGTGTAAGCAGCAGAGGAGGCATCGCGCGATTGATAATTAATATATCGCAAGCGTTAATAGGCTATAGTACCCGCTTTACATCAGGCGGGCCGTATGCTTGTATGCCTCCTGACGTAGTATATAAAAAAAACTTCAGAAAATGAATATATTAACATTGCTACGTGAACAGTTAGTAGTCTGTTGTTCCGGTAGACACTGGAAACATTCCTCCTGGAGTTTAGTCCTTTTGTTGTTAAATCAGTGGAGGTGATTCTTGTGATTCAGCAGATCTTACATATTTTTATGATATTCCGTATCAAGTTCATCAATCTCAGTTAAGTGTACATATGGGATTCTATCTTCTTCAAACAATTTAATGACATAAATACAATTATTGCTTTTTTTTCATAATGGGATGGTATACTATACTATACAACAATACCATAGTATGCAATTAAGATTGATCACTAGAAAGATACGCTTATTAATAAAAAAATAAGTTATTAAATCGATGCTTATTATAACCAGTTTAATCAAGTATAGCTACTGAAATCAGTTCATTTCTGAGCTCCTTTCACTAAAATAACGGTTCTTGGATCGATTAATTGTAGGATCAAATAAAAAATAAACATCTGTTGTGTATGATTACTCTGTTATATGGTTACATGTGTCAAGAGCCCTAGAAATGGACGAGTGTGGATGAAAAGAGCTATAAATACTAAAGAAGCGATCAAGGTGTGTAAGGAACGCGTTTTTATGTGCTCGGTCCTCCCTGCAGGGTAGCCGCAAGTAATCTGGCGTGAGGATATGAATAGACAGATTAGATAGTTATTTTACTAGAATGATATTTGATAAATGTAGCACTATTTCTAGCTATGCTTTGATTTCAAATTAATGTTGTTTTGACTTAGGTGGCCGCTTAGCTCTATTTTAGCCAAATCGTCTACGAAATATCTATTAGTTTAAAGTATGTCTAAATTAAAAAAATGGGCTCTTGTTTTGCATGCAATTTATTCATTCATACTTATTATAATTATTAATTAAACGACATTTGTAAATTTATTAATTCTTATTAAAATACATGTTGAAGCGGGCTATCCGTTTCACTTAATCTTAAAGCAATAACCCTACTTAAGAAGTGGGTCTTTGTACCGTCCAAGAACGGTAAATTCAGTATCTGGTTGAGTCATACATTTTATTTAGATTCACATTCACAATATATTCCAAAAACAGTTTCACAAACTTATTCAATTAAATATATTTTTTAATTTTGGGATCAACCTAATTTTTCATTGCACGTTAACAAGTTTTTTAATACTACTAAGAGAATCAAGTATACGACCTAAACAATCACAGTAGCCTATGGACATTTGCAACACCAGGGATATCACACATGCGTTGCCGACCCTCTAAATCCTCTTCACGCATTTCTTGAGGAACCCCATGTTGTAGTCCCTTGGACAAACCTCGATTGGGAGATCATTCCACAGCTTGAGAGTTCTTGGAACAAAACTTCTCTGGAACCGCACAGTACGCGACCATTACGATTCCAGCATGGGAGGGTGAACTACCCGCCGTCGGCGAGCGGTGCGGTTATAAAAAGTAGCTGTCGGCATCATATCGAACAATTCTTCAGAACACAACCCGTTATACAATCGATAGAACACATAAAGGTAGGCAAAATCTCTCCTTAAACTTAAGAGTTCAATACCGTGTGTAAGCTTAGGATCGTCGACAATTCTCACAGCTCGTCTCTGAATCGAATCACATGGTAGCTGGTATTCAGATGCTCCCGCCCAAAGGTGACTGCAGTACTCTAAGGCTAGGATGAGTTTGGTTGCACAGCGGTTAATAATGCGAATTTGACACCGACGTTCATGGGTTCGATTCCCACACAAGACAAACATTTTAGCGCATGAACATTTCTGTTTCTCTTGGTCTGGGTGTTTTTAAGAGAGGTAGGGCGCATCTAAGCAGCAGATTGTGGAAGTACCTCCACTTCACAGAAAATAGAGGGTTGTTGTGTTCCTGCATGTGAGTGGTCATCAGTAAGCTCCTAAGCAATTGCTATGCTAGTACCAGAGGTGGCATCGCGCGAGTGTAACTTAATGTATTACCAGCGTTCATAGTCTACGGTAAGATAACCACTTTTCAAAATATATTACTTTTTACATAATATATTATTTACACGTTACATAATATTTAGTATAAAAAAATGTTGATAATTTCATCAAAAGCTGTTAAAATTGTTAAATATCTACATGAAATCCTTTTTCATCCTAATGTAGGGAGCGAAGCGGGTTTAGACCATACTCCGCCACCTTTATCAACTGCATCGAACCAGATTGGCAAAGGCACTGAATTAGCCTAACGACTGTCATATTTCGTTTACGCCGGGATAGACGGCTTAACGTATTCTCCCCACCTCAATTTGTTAACAGAATATTAATTTGTCTTCATCTTTTGATCAGATTTTTATTTACATAAAATTTTGACGAAAATTTAAATTGATTGTTCACTCTGTTACACGAATTACTTAATAATTTTTTTCAATAACTAGGTATTATATCGTTTTATTTCATTTTAAATCGTTGAATATGGAAACATTTTAATGACCTCGGTGACGCAGTCGTTAACGACGCAACTTTGACACCAACACTCGTGGGTTCGATTCCCACACAGAACATTTGTTTTGGTCTGGAAGTTATAAGAGACGTAGGGCGGGTGAAAGCAGCCCGTCTGGGGAAGTAAGACAAATAACAACTGCCTAGAGGGTTCTGTGGTCTTGCGTGCGTTTTACATCAGGTGGGCCGTATGCTTGTATGCCTTTCGACGTTGTATAAAAATACATCTCATAAATTCAAATGCAATTCACCAATATAGATACACCCTTACATACCTTGATTTTCTTCACTCATACTATTTTAAAAGTTTTGGACAATCTGACGTCAAAGGAGATTGAACATTTACCGTATTTAAACCGTCAAAAATGTCAGTTTATCTTTGACATTCATTTAAATCGAGATTTAAGCTAAATCGATGGATTTTAGGCTAAGCTGAGTTTAGTCCATACTAAATCGAGGTTTATTGGCAAGCTGCAACTCGCCCTTAATAACATTACGGGAAATGAATTTTGGTAAATACTATCCTTTGGTCACAAGTTTGACTTGTGCATAAAAAGTTACGAGTACAATATTTAATTTTTTTGTGATGTGGATCGACCGAGTTACATGTAAGAAATGGTATTTTCATTGAAATGAAAGAAAATCATTCATCAGCGTATTTTTGTACAATTTGTGTGCTTCCTAGTTCTTTTATACATTATAAGTTGACTGTGATTCCATACAGCTATATAGTAAGTAGATACGGGCACGCTCCTGTAATGACTGTACAAAAACATGTCGTGAGCATTTTATAATGACATGAACGACATCTTTTAACTTGAGAACGGTGTATTTCACGATTCATAAACTCAACCTTAACCTATATGAAATATCCTCGTCTGCACACAACAAGATAATTTCTTCTTTCACTTAATATGTAAGGTAGCGAAGGTATCTACCGTTTTTATGTTCGTGTTTGTTATTTAGGCTGATGATATGATGCTAGATGGAGCCCGCGACTTCTTTGTCGCGTATGGTATCCCCATGGGAACCGCTTTCTCTTATTGTCTTTCTTATTCGTTGGCTTCTAAGATTCGATCATAACATTTAATGGCCTACATCAAGATTAGCGCGTTCAAACAAACAGACGTCGGGACGAATGCAAACGATCTACCTGATATAAATCGATTAGGTAGGGTTTATATATTAGTATAGATAATAATAATGTACAACGTGAGTGTCGCAACCAACGACTAATTTATTAATGTATAATTTATTAAGCTATACTAACGCTCTCCTGAAAACTATGTCTAAACTTGAATTTTCAGGAATCTTGATGTAACAACAAATAATTCGGAATCCGATTTAGACTGTTCAAAGAGGAATGTCTGTAGGTAATTGTTTCATTATTACGTCTGCAAAGTACTTTACTCACCACAATATCAAAATGTCAAAGCTGAATAACAGGCAGTTTGATTTAGATTACTTTGTTTACTTCCGCTATCAATTAGTTTATGACGACTAGCACCCACCCACTATCGTTAGTAGATGTAAGCCGTCTCTGCCATGGCTGTTCAGGTCGTCTCTGCCTCGGCTGCTACGATCATCTTTACAATTGCCGCTATCTGGAGCAGGAACTGCATGTAAGAGGTATTTTAAAAGATTGAAATATAGAATTGATTATGGTATCCATTATATATTCCATTGTTTAATAGAATTGCATTGACATTATTAAGTTTTACATACCGTGCTATGTCATGTCATAATAGAAAATTCCAAACAAATAATATTTGATAGAATATAGTCTCCTTAAAGGGAAGAAATTAGCTATAAGAATGAAACCCTACGTTTGAGATACTGAAGGTAGGGAACAGGCAGTATCGCCTAGTACTCACCTTCGGAGTGCAAACCAAATGGCCTTGACTAAAAAACATGATACTGAGGAGGGATGGCCTACTGTCAAACGTCGTTGACCGAATTTAAAAGAACGCTTTAAGCGGGAAATGCGAAAACCTGAAGTCTGCGAAGATTAGTTCAGAGAAGCTGACTGGCATATCAATTTTACATTTAAATGAAGACTAAACCATTGAAGAATACATAATGAAAAAGAATTATGCGGCTGGGAAATATAAAAAATAATGTAATTCAAAATGAAAGTGCACATAATGACTTAAAATTTTTGAGGCGCAATCTAAACAACACACACATATCTATTTTAGAGGATAACTTGTGAACCCGAAGCATTTTTTTTTCAATATTTCATGAGGTTTAAGCATAATATATTAACAAGAGCAGCACTTTCTGTTTATGGCCATACGAGTTCAAAAACCGAAAATCATATCTGTCTGAGACACAGTAACCGAAATATCTAAGTTTAGATGATGTTGGATACAAATATTGTAAGTTATGATTTGGAATAAATACATAGGATTTGTCTGAACTATATTCTCGCAAGCATAAGTTGGTATGTACACATGGACAGCAATCAGCGGGAAAACGGCATAAAGAATAAACTGCAGCCAGCGACTTCGTTCGTAGATATCTGGGTATTCCGTAGAAACCACTTTTTATTCCCACGGCTTGTAAGAGTCGTATCGTGATGGAGAATAGCCATCTTTAAGAATTACACTATCAAATGCAAAAAGGATTTATCAAATCCGACGGTTAGTTCCAGTGATTAATGGTTAAAACCAACACACTCTTTCCCTTATAACATTAGTATTGATTATAAGTTACTAAGGCGTAAACATAGTACTTGTCTATTTGATAAAGTAACTAGCTATCCGCCCCGGCTTCGGAAGGGGGATCGCTACCAAACTTCACAGGATCATCCGCTGGACTGAAGATTCCCTGAAAATTTCATCAAAATCTGCCGAGCCGTTTTTGAGTCCATAGAGGACATACATACAAACATTTTTTTTTATTTATATAGAAAAGAATATCTGAAGGTTCCTACAAAGGTGTAATAGCAATAAACTGTACATAATTTACAAAGCTATAACTTCTGTTAAGGTGCTCTTCTCCAACACTTGTTACTACGGCGGCCCTTACTCGTGTACACCTTAACACGTCTAACTTTTTGAAGGACTTAAAAAGGAGAGGGTCCATAACTATGTTCAACGAGACTTTTTTTAATATATGTTCGCTGATATAAAGCCAACGGGTCGCCGGTTCGAATGTTAGCAAGTACCACTAAATTCGTGTATTCGGATTTATGTACGTACATATTTGTAATTATGACTAACTTGGCGAAGTAGCAAAACGTGAGGAAATTCGCACGTCCAAGAAATTATATTTCGAAAGACGTGCGACCTTACCTAAGAAAAGCATGATTTTCCGCTAACGACAGTCGCTCCAATTAAAATCAGTATTTTTCGCAAATCCATAGGCTTAGGTAGCGGATCCCGCCGACCTTAATGGATTAGGAAACGGGATAACGCTAAGAAGACTTTCGTTATTAGCCTTACGTTATAATGTTTTGTTATTAACTCAATTTTGACTAGTAATTTATGAGTACCCAGTACCACAAATTTCAGTCTATAGTCCAAGGATTGCAATAGAGTAAAAGTCTTTGATTGCTCCAAACAGCCTTCCTCTCTTTAGCGTTATCCCGTTTTCCTAATCCACTAGGATTGGCGGGGTCCGCTACCTAAGCCTAAGGATTTGGCGAAGATACTGATTGTACAAGAGTGACTGTCGTCAGACCTCCCAGGCGGGTATAACAAATAGAATTTCTTGGAGGTGCGGGTTTCCTTACGATTACACTTCACTGCCACTTGCAGTGATAATTACAAATAGGTACATAAATCCGACAACACGATACATGCCTGGATTCGAACCGGTGAGAGCAGTGATTGTTGTAAACAGCCTATCTAGCGGTAATATAAATCGATTGATGAAATTAACTTAGAAAAGATGTGTACGCACGAACGAAGGCGGCCATCGTGGACACAAACATGGAATATTTTGTATGTTGGCATTAAATATTATAATAAAATCAGTACATAATATAGAAATAGTAAATATCATAAATAAAACCTACTACAACAAGAGTAACAGCAAATGTTCATAGACTACGGTAACTGCTTACCATCGGGCAGTTCGTATACTTGTTTTTCACCTTAGTGATGTAAAAGTTTAAAAAACAAATAACCTTTTTGCATGCTATTTGATCTAACGTGCTTTGTGTGCTTCACACAGGTTAGATCAAATTGCATGTAAATTTGACTTTGGCAAATAACGCCTGAATCTATTAACTATTAAAATAACCTTTTTGTCCAAAGGACTCATGCAGATTAAACTATTATCTTCCCAGCATGTCACATTGCCTCGAAACTCCTTATTCGAATCGGAAACGAAAAGATTTCATTTATTTTAATTGTATGGAATCTGAGAGAAAAGTTTTCCATTGGAATATAGTGTTGAATGTAAAAATGCGTACTGAATAGTATGCCATACCAATTGATGTGCTTGCAATAAGTATTGCAATGAGCATTAAGTATCGCTGACGCGATGCCATCTCTACTTCTAACACTGTAACTTCTTAGGAACTCACTGGTAATGTCACTCACTCGCAGGAACATAACAACCCTCCGTGCAGTTGTTGTTCGGCTGCGGTTTTCTGTTAGGTGGAGGTACTTTCCCAGTCGTTGTGCTTTGATGGTAAAATAAAGACTGTCTTGCCATTGGCCGTCGAAGAGTACCAGACTCAGCGCTACTATCAAATCAGTTCGATGGTGTCAAAATTCAATCTAATATTAGTGAGTCGTTGAAATATTGTATGCAATTTTTGAAACGGACAGCTTACATACAACAATGATCCAGTATGCGCTACCTGACTTTTGGTAGGGGCATGTTTATTAATCTGCAAGTTGTACCATGAGTAGGTGAGGCTCCAAAGATTATGATGAGCTACTTACACCCCAGGATGTCAATAAAAACACTTTACTCATTATGCCCATCAGTCCATAACACTGTCATTAAAGCCAAGTCAAGGTTAATGTTGTATTTTGAATACAGAGAAGTAATCAAATTTTTATATTAACAATATCATGATGTTTACAATAGTCGTCATTATGTCATTCCAAAATATATTGTATGCAACCATAATTATGGTACAATTAATGATAGACATCTCTACATGACTCTGGGATATGATGATTTCCACTGCTGGTTTTCCTATGTAGCTGGGATTAAGAACAGCAATTGCCACTATGATAACGACTGGTGTAGGCCATTGTAGTTCTGGCAATAAAAATATAGCCGTCTTGGAACTTACGACAGATTTAATCAAAACAAAAAACAAAAGATCTGACTTCCTCCTTTGCTAATATGAAAGATATCAGTATGGCATGTAGACATCATAACCTAATAAATAAACGATATTTTTTAAATCAACCTTTTGCATTATTAAAAACTAACTAAACTAAAAAGCACTTAAACTTTTTCTGTCTTTAATCAGGATTTTAATTTTTAATTTTATTATTTTGAGAAAAAAGTAAAAGTTTAAGTAACTTTTGTAACCTATCTGATACGTCCAGCTTACAGAATACAATCAAATAACGTTTTCCCGAAGGATTGATATGTCATTAAGTATCATCAAGTAATACATTAAGTGTCACTTGCGCGATGCCTCCTTTGCTGTTAACACAGCAACTCTGTGGGAGCTCACTGAAGACCTAATTCACGCGTAGGAAACAACAACCCTCTAGGGAGTTGTTTCTAGGATGTGGTTTTCTGTGAGGTGGAGGTATTTCCACAGACGGGTTGCTTTGATACGCCCTACCCCTCTTAAAAACATCCAGACCAAGATAAACAGACATGTTCATGCACACAAATATTTGTCTTGTGTAGGAATCGAACCCACGAGGGTTGGAGTAGAGAACCGCGCGTTTTACCACTGCGCCACCGAGCTCGTCAGTGTAGTACCTATAGTTAGATATCTAATATTTTATTGTCTGATATAACATAATAAGTAATTGTTGGGATAATATTGCACATAATGACTATTGTCTGTACAAATTCAGTCGCACTGTTTGAAAATTACTATAATTGTGAATTTCCGTCGAAATTTAGTATATAAATGATACTAAAAATTGGCAACCGCTACATAGAATTCGAATGGACATTAGAAGATACGGGAGCAAAGCGGTAAGATATTTAGATATATTTTTCTGTCATTTCATTAAATACTAAAGATAAAATTATGATGCTATGTTAAATCTAGCGGCAATTAATATCTGCTTCCTAGCTTTATACCGTCTCCTAATCTATGAGGATTGGCGGGGTCCGCTACCCATACCGAAGGATTTGGCGAAGATACTTATTTTGACATGAGGCGACTGCCATCAGATTTCTTTTCGCCATCAGACTTTACACATTCCTTATGTTAGGTAACTATAGGGTAATAGACCGGTTTTAATTTCCCTAGTGAAAATTAATATACCTATTCGACTTCGCTACCTCCAGCCCGACATTATGAATTCTTATAACTTTACATGGTAAGTTTCTATCATTTATCATTTGTATTGCCATTGCATCTTCAGAATAATGTACGGAACTTATATGTGCTTGTTTATTTCAGAAAAAAATATTATTATGTCCGGGACGCTGACATTGCGAATGAGTATGTGACTGACTCGGCAGTGCCAGCGTACAATGAAGCATGAATGGGTGAGGTTGAATAATCGGTACGAAGTTTGAAAAGTAGAAAATCAGCGCGAATCGGTATGGTTATAGCAGAGATGATCCTGATTTGAGCAATTTATGTTGGAAAACCAGAAGGGCCTCGATCGATTAGAGACGCGCAGCCATTGTACACGTGTATGAAGGCAAACACAGGGGGGCTTTCGAAACGGCAAATGACATACAGATCAAGGGTTTTCACTCCACAATATAGTGGAGAATCATCTAGCTATAGGACCAGAAGGTTTTCTCGTACAGTCGTACGAAAGGATCTCTAAAATATTTTACGCGGATATACGGTTGACGATGACCTGCTCTGTGCTCTACATTCCACATATGAGGATTGTACAGCATGTGTGCGGGTGGACGGCAGCTTGTTGCCCTGGTTTAACATCAATATTACGGTCAGGCAGGGCTGCGTTCTGTCAGCTCGGCTATTCGTCCTGTATCAGGACAGTTGCCTTCAGGGCATAAGAAATATGAATATGGGATTGCAGTGGTGAACTGTCTACTTTACACAGACGATGAGGTATTAATAGAGAAATCACTATCCAAAATACAAAAAACTATTTACAATAATGAAAGATGATTGTCTGAAGAAAAGCTTATAAGTGAATGCGAAGAAAAGCAAGATAGATATATATATATTTATATATAGAATACGAAGATTGCGGTTGATGATGTAGTGTTAGAACAAATGTATAAGACTCTATATCTAATACGCGCTTTTAGCGGGTATGTAAGAACAGTGATATCCCAGTGGATAAGGAACCGGCCCATTGAGCAAATGGCCCCCAGTTCGAATCCAAGCGGGGCATGTACCACTAAATTCGTGTTTTAGGAGTTATGTTCATATTTATCACCTACTCAGCGGTGAAGGAAAAACATCGTGAGCAAACCCACACGTCCAAAAAAATATGTTTCGAAGACGTGTGATCTAACCTAAGAAAGATCTGGTTTTCCCTCTAGGTTGTGGAGGTCTGACGCAGTCGCTCCATGTAAAAATCTATCTCTTCACCAAATCCTTAGACTTAGGTAGCGTACTCCGCCAGTCCTAATGGATTAGGAAACGAGATAACGCGAAGAAGAAGAATATTTTAGCGGGTATGTGCGAAAGAGAGACGAGTGAGTGCAGGGAATAGTGAGAATGGAGCGTTGGGGAAACTTCTAGGCAGTCGAAATCTAAGCAATAAGGCACACCTCTGTGTACATAACTTAGTGCTGATCCCAACTCTAACTTATGGAAGTGGAAGCTGGTCAAAGAGAGCATGTGAGAAAAATAAATGCGGTCGAGATGCGAGCATTGCACAAAATTTGTGACGTGACGCTTGTAGACCGCTTTTGCAATGATGATGTAAAAAAGAGAGTTGATCGAAGGAATGTGTCTGTGTTAAAAAAAAAGATATGCTCCGTTGATTCGGTACGAATCAAAAAACATACATTTTATTTCCCTATCATGGACCACTTATAGAGCTTCCCACTTGTCGTTATAAAAATTTGAATTGTCAACTTTATCTTAAAAATTTCCATGTCATGGCGATATCCCGTTTTCTAATTCATTAGAATTGTAGGAGTACTGCTACCTAAGTCTAAGATATTTGACGAAAATATCGATCGGCATGGAGCGACTGCCGTCTGAACTCCACAATTCAGAAGGAAAACCAGATCTTTCCAAAGATCACACGTCTTTCAAAATATAATATAATATTTTAGACGTTCGGATTTCGTCGTTCGTTCGTTCGGACGTTGTATGTGAAAGAATTAATTCCGCAATATAAAGGCTCGCTGATGAAAACCTTCCAAGCAACAAACGATACGCGAACAGGTTCCTGTGCAGATGGATGAATTCCCTGTCGAAAATGAAATGGAAATGTAGTACAATTGTAGTAGTAATAACACTTCTGTAAGCAATTCTGAAATTTTGCAACCAGAAAAAAATACAAAGAGAGGCAAAGTTTCTCTTTAGACTTACGGGCTCAATACTAAGAAGAATATTTTAGTGGGTATGTGCGAAGGAGAGACGAGTGAGCGCAGGGAATAGTGAGAATGGAGGATGGGTAAATTTCTAGGCAGTCCAAATCTAAGCCATACGGCACACGTCCGTGTACATAACTTGGTGCTGATCCCAACTCTAACTTATGGAAGTAGAAGCTTGGCAAAGAGAGCATATGAAAAGAATAAATAATATATTATGTTAACGTTGAATTATTAATAATTCTCACAGTAGTAGATCAAAGTGGGAAACAAGCACTGGTTAATTTTAGTACTTCGCCATTGAGGTATTTGGTACGGTATAATCTTGGTCTGTTGGTTATGGCTGGGGACAGCCATCGTCCTACCGTTGTTGTTAGTATCTAATGTAGCACTCGTCTCCTTGACATAGCTGTAAGAAATTACCAGTTTCGATAGAGTAGAGTGTTTTTTTCAAAAGGCATCCTTAACGACAAATTATAATCAGAAGCTTTGTGCACGAACTTTCGCAATATTTGTACGGCACTGTAGCCATTATGATACCCAGTCCGTTTCAGAGACTAGAGGTCATCAAGTCTTTGGCCATTTTCATCATTCTGCCAGAGGTCTTAACACAAAACACTTGGAAAATTCCTGAAGTGGTTGACTTTTGTACGACATTATTCGTATAAATTTTCTATTATAATTCTCTTGTTCTCTAGTCATAAAATTGTATAGTTTTTAACATGTTAGGTTTCTCAGTCTTATAAACGAACCAACGTAGACAAGAAAGCGGTTGCCCTAGTCGTACAATAGAAGTAATATAAATCGCGTGTTTCCATACTTTTCATTCGCGCTGAAAAAACTAATCAACTTCTTAGTAGTTGATCCCATAGTGAAAATAGTTTATATTAATGAATACAATCACCTATTTTGTCCATGACTTCTGAAACACTATTGGTATTACATAAACCAATAATAATAAACAACGAAGGGCAAGCTTGCCTATTATATCATACAAAATACAATGACAAATAAAATGTACTCTGTGCTTACAGGCTGTTGAATCCATCATGAAATCCATTGCCATTGTCTTTGTAACCCTAGCAGTACCGCTAGTGTTGTGCTATGATGAAAAGTTCGATAAAATAGACGTGGATAAGATTATCGCTGATGATGCTCTTTTTACCGCGTATACAAATTGTATGCTTGATAAAGGAACTTGCGAAGTGGAACATGCAGAAGAATTGAAAGGTACGTTTTTTTTATTTTACTACATCGAACAGCATACATGCATGCGGCTGCATCTTGTACTCTATCCCCTAAGGTGGGAGAGTTTCAAAACGAGCGCCATCTCGCTGTGAATTTTCCATCTTATTAACAAGATAAATCCATCTCCAGTTAAAGATCATCATGTGTACTCCTTAACTATTGTATATTTATTAACTATACAACAGTTAAGGAGTCCTTAACTATTGTGTAGTTGTTAGCTTCCACCACTAGTTACTGATGAGTCGCCTGTGAATTTAACTTCAGCAAATTAACAGTTGAAAGATTTGACTGCCTTATAAATTATAGGGCGAATTTTAGAGTCATGTGATTCGCTCGCCGCAATCCATAAACCCAAAACCATCCTCACTCTGTATCCCAACCTACCCCATTGTGCAAACAACAGCTCTAGTGAAAGAGAGTTAAGTGCAACATCCTTTCACCACGAGCGGTCCAATTAAGGAAGAGCCAATTTCTTATAACACACCACAGTGACCTAACAAATGATTAAACAGTTATTGTGTCTAGTACTGCTAAAATTCACCAAGATGCTCTTAACGGGGTGCAGCATTCGCAGCGAGCGATACTCATTGTGTTGAAAGCGTGTTTGTACTGTTCATTTCCAACTTAACTAAGTCATGCATCGCTCGTAGAGCAAGCGGAAGATCATTAACTCAGTCTTAGCTCACATTCATTGCTCACATTCTCAGCACGCATAGCTCGCTTCAAATAGTTTGTTAAAAACTGAGCGTCAATAAATTCATGTTCGGAAAGCAAATCTAAGCTATAAAAATCTATTTAGTGGATATCATAGTCATGAAATCAAATCAAGAAAAGTTCAGATGTAATCATAAAAAAAGATTATACTGAAAAAAATATGCGCTAATTTTTCAATTTAATAAAACTAATTTCAACTATACGCGACCATTAGTACAAAAAAGAACAAATAACTACAACAACTTTTGTAACTGTTTTAGCACTGCTCCCCGAAGTGGTAGCTACTGCCTGCGCTAAGTGCACACCAATCCAACGGAAACACATGAGGAAGAGTTTCAAAGCCCTCAGTGAGAAGAAACCAGCTGAATTCACAGAATTCAGGTTAAAATATGATCCCAAAGGGGAATATGAAGCGGCAATGACATCCTTTTTGCTTAGCGCCGACTAACTATTTTAGGCTTTACGTCGATTGTAATACTAATGTATAATTCATAGGACCCGACTAACGCCTGATAAATTTTGGATCGTTGTACTATGTGGAGCATTACTTAAATAAATAAATATTATTGTTACTGGCAAGGAACCTTCATTTTCAATTTCAATTTGCAAATGAATTAAGATAAAGTAGTTCACCACCATCTAGAAAGCCAACCCGATGATCTGTTGAAATTCGAATGAAACATATGTATATGTATATTTTTGGAAAAGGAATCCATTCCTCCACCGCATATGAATGCGGTCAAATGACAATTCCCTAGAAGATTCAGTGTCCTACGCGAAAATGAGAACGCACGACGAACGAGGAGGTACCGTGTCACTAGCGGAGATTGAAACGCGCAAATAGAACTAGGCTATTGGTAAGCTATTATACTTATATATATAATAAAATATGTAAAATTTGTCCGCTCCTTTTTTAAAAGCTTTTGTTTAACTTGCACTGTCCATATAAAAGTTGCCCGTTTCAAAATTTGAAAAACATTTTCCTACCACTTGTTGGTTTAGCTGAAATTTAGTATACCTTTGCAATTCCGGTGACAATAAAATAATCTGGTAGTGAAATTCTGGTGGACCAGCCAGGATCGTAACCGCAGAAGGGAACTTCAACGGTATCGACTTTAAATATACATTCAACTTTAATACCTTATTTTAATTTTGACCATAACCTGACGCTGAAGCCAGAATCATCCCCACAGGAGGAAACTCTTCAACAGTGTTTAATATCTATTAGATCATTTGGAACTACTGTGTAGATGATCTGACCCGTATTTCACGTTAGTTGCACTGGGATGTAAGGATTTTAAATCATCATCTTTCAGCAGCAAAGCCAACTTTACCTACACGTGGTACATCCATTTTTGTAATTTCGCCTTGTTTGTTAATTAGCAATTAACAAACAAGGCTCTCGCGAAATTATAATTTTTTAACGAAATTTTTATAGCCCAAGGCAAGGTTTTGATTATTTTATCTGACCTGTATTTCACGTTAGTTGCACTGGGATGTAAGGATTTTAAATCATCATCTTTCAGCAGCAAACCCCAACTTTACCTGCACGTGGTGCATCCATTTTTGTAATTTCGCCTTGTTTGTTAATTAGCAATTAACAAACAAGGCTCTCGCGAAATTATAATTTTTTAACGAAATTTTTATAGCCCAAGGCAAGGTTTTGATTAAACTCGATATCTGGATGGCACGAGGATTTTAAAAATAAACCCGCAATGATCGCGTTGTGTGCGGTTCCAGAGAAGTTTCCTATCGAGAAGTATTAAGTTGTGGAATGAGCTCCCTGCCGAGGTTTTCCCAAGCGACTACAGTATCGGATTCTTCAAGAAAGGCGTGAAGAGGTTCTTACAGAGACGGCAACGCAAGAGTGACACCCCTGGTGTTGCAAATGTACATAGGCTACGGTAGCTGCTCACCATCAGGCCGTACGCTTGTTTGCCACCTTAGTGGTATAATAAAAATTACATTGCAGTAGTAACGCAATTCACCGCTATGGTTCGAGGGGTAAAGTAGAACGTGCTGTGGGCCAATTCTGCTAAATAACTGCAACTGCACGTTTACGCCTGTCACTTGAGTCGTGCAGGAATAGTGCAGTGCCGATAGGTGTATTCTACTAAAATTTCCTGCACTGCAACTGCGCTGGAACTGCGCGTATGCTGCTCTGCAACTACGCTGCAACTGTGCGTATCCTGCAAGTAAACTACTTAAAACCTGAAATGTTACCATATTTCAATCTAATAAAACTGAATTTTTATTTAATGTTGACTCCTATAGTTTCACTATTGACCTTGGTTGCCGGAGTGGAGGTATTTCTAAACGAAAATAAGCTTTACTTAATTATATTTATCCACAAATATCTCCCAAAACAAAGCAAATATAATTCACCGCTTCAGAATATTAATTTCACTTCGCAAAAGTTGCTCAAGAGTAACGTTAACAAAACTGCAAGTAAACTCCTTCAAAACATCTGTCACCGGTATACAAATGTCAAAACAATTTATCAGAATACGATTATATTGCAGGAAACGTGCAGTTGCAGTGCAGGTTTTTTAACAGAATAGCGATTCATTTACTGCAACATTCCTGCAACGTCGCTGCTGTCAGATCGTTTAACAGAATACCGAAACGTCAAAATGTACGCATTTTGACACACGCCGCGCTGCAGTGCAGTTGCAGTTTTTAGTAGAATCGGCCCACTGCTCTGATTGGCTAGTTCACGGATCAACATCGCATCACTTATCGGTTTGTAAAATATCGTCCCATTGTTGGTCAGTAGGCTCGAATAGCTGAGATATTTAGGCGTTTTTGTGCTTTGGAAAAGTCCTGGATATAATCCTCAACAAAATTTCTTAAACACTTATCCCGAGTCATCATTTAACATACTTATGATATTGAAAAGCAAAAGAATTCCTATGAAAAGGAGCAGAGAAACTTATCTTAGTCTAATTCTTTCGGAATGGTATAGTAGATTGACTTGTCAAATTATTTTTATTTACTTTTTTTATACTACGTCGGAAGGTATACAAGCATACGGCCCACCTGATGTAAAGCGGATACGCCATGCCTTCTCAGCTGCTTACACAGCAACACCTTGAGAGCTTACTGATGACCTCACTCACACGCAGGAACACAACAACCCTCTAGGGAGTTGTTATTTGGCTGCGGTTTTCTGTGAGATGGAGGTACTTCCCCAGACGGGCTGCCTTGATGCGCCCTACCTCTCTTAAAACATCCAAACCAAGACAAACAGACATGTTCGTGCACACAAATGTTTGCCTTGTTTGGGAATCGAACCCACGAGCGTTGGTGTCAAAGTCGCGTCACAGCCACCGAGCTCGTCAATCTGACTACTTACTGAGGAAAACTCTGAAATGGGTACGACAAAAAAGGTCCAAACTGAGAACTTAGTATTGATAGTCTAATCAGCAGCAAGAGGTCATAAACAAAACCGGTTATCGCATTTTAGAAGTGACACTCAGACACTCAACAGACACTCAATCGCAACTTTTTTGGCCGACTTAAAAAGCGGAGGAATTTGTATAAATTATTCGTACATATGCTAAGATTAACTTTACAACCGGTTTAGATTGGCTTTAGGTTAAGGTTAGTTTGGGTTTGATCGGCTTTATGTACGTTTCATGGAGTATTTAGGTCCAGTTCAGGTTATGTTTCTCGTATTTTACTGCGACATATTTTGAAGTCAGGAATCAGGATCAGATAAGTATAAACATTTAAAGATTTAGTTATAAAATCCCGACTACGCCGCTACTTATCTAGAGAAATAGTATATTAAATTTCCTCATATAATAAATACTATTACAGTTTATTAACTTTTAAATTAAACCATTTCATTGTATTCAGTTGACAGCTCAGTGGATAAAGAACCAGCCTGTTTAACAATCCCCGGTTCAAATCCTGGCATGGGCATGTACCACTACCTAAAGGAGACGGATCATCTTCCATAGAACCTTGGGCCTGGGATGTAACACAATGAAAGTAGTATTATTTGAAAGGTAGTAGAAAACTATACGGTTTCTGAAAATTTGGCCATAATTGGCAATCTGAGATCTGAGAAATAGAATATTATTAAAAAGTAGGGTTATGAAAATCCTATGGTAAAACAGTGTAGTATTTTAGGGAAAAAACATCATAAAGCTATATATTTTTAATGATTTTTAACATACAAAAGCATATTAATGTACCTAATTAAATATTAGTGACTTTATGTTAGGTAGGTACTGGAAGTTTTGGTGTGCCTAGTTACCAATTTAGGTACCTAGGTAAGTATAATAGAAAACTATTCCACGCATAATACCTACTCACCTTTTAGAGTACCTAATAGGTACTTAAATATGATTTTAATAAAACTGAAATCCGTATTAAATCGCAAAGGTAGAAGAAAAATTCAAAACATCAAGAGCACATTCAAAACGTAACGAATTAGACGAGTCGAGTCGAGTGACGTGACATGCAACTGACATTTACTTTTTTTTTAGTGTCAATGTCAGTTTTTTTCCACAGCGCTGGCATCTGAGTATTTAAGACAACTTATGTGAATAATCGATTAAAGATAGTTGGCCATTTTATACAACACTGTCTTCTTGATTGCATGACATAAATATCATTATTTGATGTGTAATGTGCGTATGAGTTTGGTAAAAATATTATTTTTAGGTCGCCTGCAGTAAAACTATTATCAAGGCCACATCAAGGCAAACAATGTAATCGATTATAGCATACTATTCGATTCATTCGTTAACTTTAACTTTAAACCTTATTTTCTCTTTTCTCAGATAGCGGTTAAGGCTCAGTTTTCTAATATATCACTACTATGATTTAAGAGTTTTTCTAACGTATAATTCATCTTGTTACATTTTGGCCCACAATGAACCGTCTCCTTTGTGTTTTCAGATTCACGTACATATTTGTGATCATCTCTCGAGCTCGGTGGCTTAGTCGTGAATGACGCGACTTTGACACCAACGCTCGTGGGTACGATTCCCACACAAGGCAAACATTTGTGTGCATGAATATGTCTGTTTGTCTTGGTCTGGATGTTTTAAGAGAGGTAGGCCGCATCAAAGCAGTCCGTCTGGGGAAGTACGTCCACCTCACAGAAAACTGCAGCCAAATAACAACTCCCTATAGAGTTGTTGTGTTCCTGCGTGTGAGTGAAGTCACCAGTAAGCTCCCAAGGAGTTGCTGTGTAAGCAGCAGAGGAGGCATCGCGCGAGTGATACTTAATATATCGCAAGCGTTAATAGGCTACGGCACCCGCTTTACATCAGGTGGGCCGTATGCTTATATGCCTCCCGACGTAGTATAAAATAAAAACTTGCTCGGCAGTAAAGGGGAACATCTTGAGGAAACCTGCAAGTCCATAAAATTATATTTAGAAAGCCGTGTCAACTAAACTAAGAAATGTCTGGTTTCCTCTGGGTTGTGGTGATCTGGATTAGGAAACGTGTATCCTTTCAGGAGTAATTATCCACTGTGGTACACGTATATATATATTTTTATACCACTAAGGTAACAATCAAGCATACGGTCTGCCTGATGGTAAACAGTCACTGTAGCCTATGGACATTTGCAACACCACTCATGCGTTGCCGACTATAATATTATATATTATATCATGAAATATAAAAAGATTGCAGATTTATAAATATGAATAGATATTTATAAATCTGCGGGAGTTCACCCTTACACACTGGAACCACAATAGTTGCGTACTGTGCGGTTCCAGCGAAGTTTTCTTCCGAGAACTCTCAAGTTGTGGAATGAACTCCCAGCCGAGGTTTCCCCAAGGGACCACAGCATAGGGTTCTTCAAGAAAGGCGTGAAGAGGTTTTTACAGGGTTGAGAACGCATGAGTGACACCCCTGGTGTTGCAAATGTCCATAGGCTACGGTAACTGCGTACCATCAGGCAGACCGAACGCTTCATTGTCACCTTACTGGTAAAAAAATAATCATTAGACAAGCCATTCAAACGCTTTTTCCATTAAAATAAATTACGAAGGCAGAAAAACTATTGATTAATGACCCGAAAATTCTAAGAAGTTAAGATAATTAAAAATTTGCTAAGAAGCTTGGTGACAGAAGTAAATAAAAACTACAATTAATGACGTAAAACACAGCTTATGACGCGGAACGATTGCGTCTCGGAAGATTATATGACGACATTACACAATCCATGTTGTGTTGGTTACGTCAGAGTGCACTGCAACAGCAACAAGCCAGCAATGCCGGCTGGCGCAACGTGCGCCCCCCGCTTGCCTGACACAAAAACACAAATACAATGCAACCTCGGTAATTGGACACCACACAACACATACGACTGATACGACACACTCACACGACATCCATTACTAAAGTCATTAGGACAAACTATATAATTAAAAAAACCCGAGAGCTCATACAAACAGAAATTAACATAAATGTCATGCTTACGAGTATTATTCAACTTGTAAATGCATTTGATCAGATTTCTTCGAAAATCATTTCACAATAATAATTAGACAGTTCAGTAACTGTCGCGTCTATACCAATATTTCAAAATCAGTGATCACAATACTGTAACGAAAGAGCAGTCAATAGTTAAAACATATACTATGTTGACTGCGGCATAAAGTAACCAATAAATATTTGCCCAGTTTTCTGTCACGAGTTTTTAAGATTCAAAATTGTGAATGATAAGTAATTATATTACTAAAGGGATGAAAAGAAAGTACCGGTAGACAGTATCAATATAAACTTCGCAAGAAAGCAATGTTGAGTTCTCGCCTGCAATAATACCAATAAATGGTGTTTGCTATTTATTAGGGATGTAAAATATATCACACGAAAAGTGTGTAAATAAAATTATGTACATAGATCAGTCGCCCATTTCTTTATTACAATATCAGTCAACAATGCACATAAATAGCACAACAATATTTTGTAACCCAATTATAAAACCTAACACATTGTAGAATAAATAATTACGCGTCGCATCACAGTTTTCATAATAAAAAAAATGGAAAAACAAAGAAATAAGTGTCTTCGTGGCCTTGACTGAGTATTATAGAGAGCAATGATCACCCACTTACATAATTCAATTATTATTTCAAGGCCTCTGTAATTACTTGTTACAGAGAAATTAATGATGTAATATTGGCAAATAATGAATATTTTTATGATCATAGGTGTGCATTTACATATAAATTTTATATTTTTATGCGCTGGTACAATAATTGAATGCTTACCTGGCGAAAAAAGCTTAACCAAGTATGCTTAGTTCATTTTGTAATGTTAATGTCTCATGGATAACTATAGAAGTTACGTTAAAGCCAAAATCGCGAATATTCAATCCCTAAGAAATTAAATTTAAAAGAATTTCACATCAATCTGTGTACTGTTTAAAACACGTGTCCTAAAAATACTAAATTAAGAGTGTCTTCTATAATAGGGTTTAGCTTCCTTGGATGAATTTGTCAAAATTAGCTCGGTGTTTGCCAGAGGGGTCGTTTTTCTTCACGAGCTCGTCCCAGTGCTTTGGATGTTTTTGTTGTATCGCCTTAATGACTTTCCTTACGTTGGTCTTCTGTTTTTCTGAGCATTTGCCACACACTGTTTCAACTGCTTCGGGCAACGTCTCTGCAATTTTTATAACCTGATGTTAAATGATAATCTAATGACTCGAACGATTCATTGACTAAAAGCAATTTTTCTAAATATATATATATATATATAATTGGCAGATCGCTATAATAATGTTATAATAACTCAAGAAAGATTTAATCTATTATCATTTTTTAATTACACTTTTGATGTTAATAATGATATGTAAGCGGATATCTTCATCAATAACGCCAACGTGGTTCACCGTGGCAGTTAATAAAAGAGTCTCTGGCAAAAGAGGGATAGGACATAGCTATATTCAATAAGAAGCATACAGACTGGGGAAGTCCAGGAATCAGGAATCCACCTTACAGTAGAAGAGAGCCTTAGAGCTTATCCCTGCAGGGTTATTACTTATTGTAATACCCTACAGGTAAGGATAAACCAAAAAACTAGTGAGAGGCTGCTGTACGATTAGCAACGAACGAACGATGTATACGAATTAGCAACGGTATGCAGCAATGGCGTATAGGCTATGGCAACTGCTTCAAATCGGGAATGCTTGATGTAGTAATAAAATAGAATGAGACCAAACTAGTTCTTGAGTTTATATCGGTATTTGATGACCTAACTCACTCATAGCAATAGCGCAACCCTCTAAAGAGGTAACCTTTGGCTGCAGTTTACTATAAACAGTAAGAGTTACTTCCCCAACAGAGCTGTTCTTAATTTAAGATTGCTGTGCCCCGCCCATGTTTCACTAGGGCATCATTGTAAATTGCATGATCACCACGAGTAGATTCTGGCTTAACAAATGACTATGAGTTACTTATAAGCTTGTTCTTTTTTAAGAAAAACGTCTTACGATTGCCAAAATAACTCATACAAAAGCGGTTAAACGAGTTAACATGCCGCGCCGAGATTACCTTCTTACCGAACAGCCTTGGCCTCGTCACCTATTGATAAATACCTTTTAAAGGATAGTGGACATGTTATCCTGAATTACGTAACATGGTGTGTATATAGATACATGCTTAAAACAACCAATGACTTAACAAGAAACTAATAAAAGCACTACCCTAGGCTACATGAAGCTTTGATTATCATATCAAACTTTAGATTTTGTAATCAGGATGTTGTTTGAGTTATGCTATTTTTTTGGAATAAATAAACGATAAATTGGTTTATACACATCTACTACTCAGTGCTGCTATCAAACAAAATGACTTCCACATATTGCAATTCTTAAGACTTTAATTAATTAGTCAAATCAAATGAAATAAATATTAATTAACAATATATCATAAATTAAAAAAAAAAACGAAATCCAAAGTCTCTTGTAAGAAAAATACTGCTCTCTTTGGTTTCTTAAAAAGTAATTGATTATCGACATATGTTTTTTTTTTTAATAAATAAGCGATAGTTACTTCTACTACTTATATTTTTTGATAAGTCTAGTGTTCACACATAGTAGTGTTGAATATGTATAAATTTCCATATAGCAACTTATTGAGATTTATACATGTTGTAGAGTCAATTAGTTGCTCATATATATTGTTAATCAGAAGCCCTACAACCAAAGGTAAAAGCGATTTAGATCGGTTTTTGTGATTGAATGAATTTAATTTTAGTTTAAAGACCCTTTCGACTGCGTAGAAAACTCTGACTAACTAAGAAATCCCAGTCACAGTTTCGATATTAAGAATATGATCTGAATAGTCTTCGCCATAATCCTTAAGGCCTTTGTACTGCACACAGTTTTACTTAAAAATTAATTAAAACTAGAAATACTCTGAATGTTGCCATTGACAAGTGTCATCACAAGGTATTTTAATGTCTACTCACTTTTAAAATCTGCGCCTTCTGGTGTACATCTCCCTTTGTCGAGGAAGCAGTTGATATACGCCTTAAGTAATCTGTCGTTGGAGATTAATGTGTCTACGTCGAAGTTATCATATTTAGAGTTGTACTTATCAGCTGCTGATGCCGCCAGAACGAGGCACGTCAAAACTATGAGTCCTTTCATTTTGAAATTCTGTAAGCAGACAATTATATTCTTAAATTATTTTAAATTGCGTCTGTACTATTATAATACGATTCAGCATATGTCATGAACCGAATATCAAACGATGTACGGCAAGTCCCCATGGACACCAGAGGTGTGAGATGCATTCTAATTGATTATTAACAAAAACAATGGCAAACATGAACCATAGTGTAGACTCACAGAGCCGTATTTTATTAAGATTGTAATTCAATTTATGGCCTAAGTCATAAATTTCCAAACAATATAATATTTATGATCATGATATTTCAACTATATTTATATAGAAATATTTTTACGTTAATTCGATAAATCACAGGTCACTTTCAGATCACAAAAAAATTAATGCTGTTTACACTAACGATTATACATCTTACTATTCACGAAATAGAATGACACAATTTGCAACTAAATGCAGTTCGTTCACCCACCTTTTACTCTCTATAATGGGTCTAAAGAACTAGCATTGGCCGAAAGCGACAGTGGTTTATATTGACGACGGTATATACCCACTACCTTCGTAAACACACGGGTCAAACACGACATCACAACATTCGAATTTAAACCTTCTCTGTATGTGTTTATAGAAGATAATTGAATCTGATTTTATATACATCGGATCCCTTAGTCAATTACCAGTAAAATATTGCGAGGCAAGCCACAGTCAAAACTTATCACAGATTGCTGCACTCTACCAGGAAACTTGAGCAATTTTGAGCTCTACCCAACCTGCGCGTGAGGAAAATGGTTGAAAATAAGTGACTGTTTCAGGAAGTTCTGTTTAACCTTCAGTACAGTTATTGTCTTCAAAAATTGTATAAGGTGACAATTGTGTTGGAAAGTTTAATGATGATTGTAAAATATGATGTCTAATATATAAATTGCCGGCAAATATCTCTTTGAGTAAAACTTTATATTATGATATACCAAATCTAGCTATTTCCTACTTCGACTTGGTATATCCTACTATTTTCTAATTCCTATGAATATCCTAAAATACCTTAACAATATCTGTTACCGCAATTACCTAAATATTTTGTCCACGTAAATTTTCATCACCTACCCCATTCTACCTAATTTCAAGCCATTCAGAAAAAGGAGTTGTGTATGTATGTGCATATGTGTTTTCATAAATGTATTCTCCGATTTCTTGATAATAGTTTGATGGATATAAAAAGTTTAAACTGTAAGGTAGAGTACGATAGAATTACCGAGATGGTAGAGTCAAAATTCTATTCTAGTAAAAGACAAATATACAGAGAATACATCGTAAACATTAAATCTTGATACCAAAGATTAATCAAGGATCAATTGATATATTGAATTTAAAGAAACTAGGTCATATGTTGTGAGTTGTTGTTGGCAATACTTTATGCTTATTGGCTCTAAAACGCTCGAAAGCAGTGTTATATAAAAATAAATAAATATTTGAAAACAATAAAAATTGTATAAGATCCTTAAGTTGACAATAATTGAGAATAAAATAAAGTAAAGTAAATTTATACTGATGTAAATAAAAACTAAAATATGGAAATAAAATTGAAATCAGGAATTCTAGATCGATTCATTAATTATTTGACAAGAGGAGTAAATACGTAATTCTTAAGTTATTTTAATCGATTGACTTTTTTAAATAGTCTATATTTTTATTATTTGTGAATGAAATTTTGGTTTCTTTGTGAGCAAATTAATTATAGACTAGAATAAACAAATTTGTGGAAAAAAATGTTCACAAAAAACCATGGCAAGGGCTAGTTAAAACAATGCCTATCGAACGAAAATGTTGCGAAATTACTCCAAAGATTATGCGTGATGTGACATCAGCCAAGTATTGTTATGTATTAATATTGCTATCGTTGTAGATTACTTTCCCGCTAAACACAGCAATCCACGGGGCATATTTTTGCTAGTTGATATGATGACGGCTTGTTGTTTTTAAATAGTTAAGAGATCCAACGTTATTTTGCGAAAGTCAAATTTACATGTAATTTGATCTAACCTACGTTGTGTTCTTCTGCCACCTA
The DNA here is from genome assembly GCA_947507595.1 of Pyralis farinalis. Classification (NCBI taxonomy): domain Eukaryota; kingdom Metazoa; phylum Arthropoda; class Insecta; order Lepidoptera; family Pyralidae; genus Pyralis; species Pyralis farinalis. The sequence goes on along the minus strand of OX382277.1, from coordinate 15,196,689 downwards.
GAAATTATTGCTAACTAGCGCCGGTCGACACCCGCCTACTGCCGTTAGTAGATGCATCATACCGTCGCCATAGCCATAGCTACTCCGGTCGTCTTTACCTTAGCTGCTGCGGTCGTCCCCGTGATTGCCCGCCATTTGTAACAGGAAGCGCATGCACCCGCGCCGCCACTGCTCCCACGGCTGCACTGGTCGTCTCTGCGACACGTGTTTCGCCTTTCCACGAGGCATCCTCAGGTGCAGTAGATTTTAGTAGGAAAGATAACATGCTACATTGTAGTACGGATATATCAAATTGCATGTTGTTGTTTTTGTCACGCTTTTATACGTAAATTCTACTTATATTGTACTATAACGGGTATTTTTAACCAGTGTCCAAATTTTATGAGTCGATGATAGTAGTTACAAAATAAAATCCTGTTCTTTTATTATTACAAATCAAAATCGTATAGCTCTATATCTCAACACGGAACTAATATAATGGATTTTCGGCGATATATCGTTGCGCGATATGCTTCTTTGTGATATAGATAGATAAGATAGATAAATGATTTATTTGTACTCACACTAACACACATGCTACAAAGAAACACACAAAAAAAAAAAACCACGTACAAAGAAATAAAAAATGAACATTACACACACAGATAAGACAGTAGACATGCATGCGTGTCGCAGTGGTACAAATAGGCTGCAGCTCAGTGAATCAATTGCTCATAGAGCAAGTCACTGGTTTTCAGCTACGGCCTGAGATGGATACACGCGGGGCGAGTGCAACAATACTGTAGGCATATCAGACTATAAGTCATCGTTAAAACACCGAGGATTTGTCTTCAGCGTTATTATAAATAAATATAAATGCGTACTAATTAATGAAAATGGATTAAGAGTGATAAAGATAAATTAGTGATAGGAATATAATCACAACATACAATACAAATAATGTAAACAAATAATAATAATGCATAGAGAGGGACTATGAGCGCACAAGATATCGAATACCAAGGCGACCTGTACCCAGTTTCTGTTCTTCCAATAATACAGATTTCAGTTGCTTTTGAAATGTGTACCTTGAAGTTGCGCGTCTTATTGGTGGAGGTATATTATTCCAGCACTTGGTCGCCTGGTAACGGAAACAGCCATTGAAAGCCACAGTTCTGTGCATTTGAGTTGACAAAGGAACTCGCATCGATGTAAGATTTCCGGACCCATATTGGTTTTGAAAAGTGGGAAATCTCAGCTTAGTATACAAATACTCTGGATTCTTATATTTCATGAGATCGAACATGAGTGTTGCGAGATGCAACTGTCTACGTGACTCCATATTCAACATAGATGCTGCATTAATGAAGGGTGATACGTGGGTACAAGGTGAAGGAACGTCAAAACAGAAACGATAACATGCATTTTGAATTCGCTGTATCACTCTTTTGGTCTTGTACAGTAGTCGCGGCCCATACACAATGTCTCCGTAATTAAGCCTTGAAAGAATCAGAGATTCACAAACGATAATGCGTGCTTTTTCAGAAAGATAGTAACGTATTTGATAGAGCAATTTCAACCTGTAGAAACAGTTTCTTACTAGATTCAGCACATGGCTTTCGAAACGTAACTGGCTATCAAACACGACACCAAGATTCCTTGCCTCACTGACACGCTCAATACTTTCGCCCGAAATTTTTAGAACAGGATCCGAAGTCAAAATTTTTTCAACCTGTCTTTTATTACCTAGGACCATAAACTTAGACTTAGACGGGTTGAGTACTAGACCATTATCAGTGGCCCAAGCAGCAATCCCGGATAAGTCCTCGTCCATGGCGCGCAAGGCTTGAGAGGTACTTTTTGGGTTAACAGCAATATACAATTGAACATCGTCAGCGTAACAATGAAACCTGCAGTGCCCAATCACGCTAGGAAGATCTGCACTGTACAATACAAACAGAAGCGGTCCGAGTATAAAGCCTTGAGGAACTCCGCGTGTAACCGGCTTGGGCGTTGAGATCATGTACGAACCGTCGTCTCTTTTGATTTTAACGCACTGAAATCTGTGCCCTAAATAACTATGAAACCATTTTATCGAATGGCTATCGAAACCGTAGTATGCCAGCTTGGAGAGAAGTAGTGGGATATTGAGACAGTCAAATGCACGTGAAAAGTCTAGCAGTGCTAATAAAGTTCCTTTTCCATCATCTTGGTCAGCGAGTATGTTATCTGTAACATCCAGTAAGGCTGTAACAGTACCGCGTCCTCTCCGAAAACCTGATTGTAAACTTGGCAAGATACCATATGTTTCCAGATACTTTACTACCTGTTCATATACAGCCCTCTCTAAGATCTTAGATAAGAACGGTAGTATGCTTATAGGCCTCAGGTCTTTAAGATCGGTAGGGTTGTTAATTTTGGGCAAGGGAGTAACCAACGCCGTTTCCCATTGAGGGGGGAATTCTCCAGTGACGATTGACCTATTGACTATATCAGTAATAACAGGTAATGTATGTGGAAGTGTGAGCAGGACCATATCTCGGCTTATACCATTATTCCCAATGGCGTTCGACTTTATAGACATGATGTACCTAGAAATATCGCTTTCACTAACTGGTTGCAACTTAAACTGCGGTATGTCTTGGTTAAAACGATGATACTCAAAATAGGTCAATCGTGACATGGGAACCGTATCTGGTCCAGGGACTTTAACGAAGTGGTCATTAATTATGTTGGGGTTATTAAAACAGTCAGGCAGTGTTTCGCAGTTACTTGGATCAATTAGTATTTTTTCCTTCAAGTTCTTCCAGAAAAGTTTTCCATTATTTATATTTGAGTTTACGTAATGGTTGTAATAAGCTCGCTTTTCATTTTTTATGCTAGTCACTACTAACTTTTTAAGTTCTGTATAATATTGTTTATGAACGTCAATCTTCGTCCGTCTGTACCGTTCATGAGCCTCATTTCGCAACGTAATCATAAACTTAATTATATCTGTGATCCAAGGCGGTGAGTCATTTCTTTTAATTTTTTTTGATATAAGGGGAGCATGCCTATCCAGAAGATTTAATAATAATGTGTTAAAACGATTAACCATGCACTCCACACTTGTCGACCGAGTAACATAATTCCAATCCATCTGCAGCAGATCAGTGTTAAATTTCGTCAAGTCTATATTTTTAATAGGTCTATAACTAATAAACCGTGGCGGAACTTTCTCTTTTTTTAATAGAAGACTTACGTTTATCATTGCATGTCCTAAAGAGGCAGCAATGTTGGTCACAGTGACCTCACGAATTCCACAGTCAGTGCAGACTAGATCTATTAGTGTATTGCTCTGAGCAGTGGAGTGCGTAGGTTTGTCAACCACTTGTTGCAAGTCAAGGTAACTTAAAAATTGATTAATTTTCGAAGCATTACTGCTTGCCCGATCAAGCATATTGACATTGAAGTCCCCCAAGAGAGTGATACGGTCATATCCCGAAAAACTAGCCACAGTATCAGTCAATGCGTCGATAAAAACATCGATGTTCATCCATTGCGGTCTGTACGCAGTTCCTATAATAAGACGAAGACCATTAACATTTGTCAACAGCCACAATTGTTCGATGCCTCCTCCGGTAAGGACTGGGTGTTTTATAAATCGCACACGCAGATCCCTTTTGACGTAAAAGCCAACACCGCCGCCCCTTCCGCCACACATGTGCCGCGGTCGTGGAGCATTGCGCAAACGGTACCCAGGGGGTGCCGGCGCGCGAGCCTCTTGGCCAGCTGGCAACCACGTCTCATTAATCGCGACGATATCGGCCTTAAATTGGTGTATTGCGACGAGAAAGTCATCATGACCCGTGCCCAAGGAACCAGCATTGTAGAGAGCTAATTTTAAATATTTCGCTTTAGTATACATTTTTATATAGGTGATGATAAATTACTGGTGATTTATTGTATAATGTTGTCATAAACTGTCTGTAAAAGGTGTATAAAGATATGTATAATATTAAATAAATAATAATATAGGTACAATTATTAGTAAAATTAAAATCCATTATTAGTGAACCGGATGTGAAATAATAAAAATTAGTGGGCGTAAGATATTTAAACACATTGGCGACAATATATTTATTTTCAGTGATATAGTTGACTTGTAAAAAATGTGTAGATGTTGTCAGATACGTGCAGTACGGTGTAAAATATATAGTGCATTTTATGAAACACTTAATTTTATAATAAAATAGAAAATTTACTAAGTTTATATGGTTGCATAGCAAAGAGTATATAAAAAATATAAAATAAGTGTATAATAGTAAATCAATAAAAGTATCTACATGATTATGACGCAAAATTACGACAAAATACCCAGTGTTGAACGGAGAACCGCTATCAGATGTGTAAGGTTGTATTATGAGTCGTCCAAATTTGTATTGCACCACTGCGGCACGTATCATATAGTTACAGGTAAAAAAACGAATACGATCACATATTAATAAAATGACGTCAAACATTACAAAACAAAGCACAAATTCACGTTTAAATTGAACTGTAGTATACACATATATAGCCAAAGACAGTGTACGTACATATTGTAAACAAAAACTATTCGAGTCGGCATAGTACATTCGCAGAAAAACTACGATCTCCCCAAAGAAAACCACAATATAGAATTTAATAACCACTGCTTCACAAAAGGCCCATATTATAACACTAGACAATAAATATATATAACAGAGAAAACAAAACAATATTTGAGCACGAAAATGTATGTTATGTACATTAAGCACAGGATCACTGAATATACGTAAATTAATAATTATTTGATGAACGAATTGCATCTGAACCAAAAACACGAGCGAGATCGTGTTCCGTTCGCAGGCGGAACTTAGGTACCTCACTGCCGTGATGCTGACGCGCGAATATTCGGCCATCTCTCGTCCATACATACCGCCAGTTTAGGCGTGAGCCCAACTCACGAGCCCTTCTGAACAGCTGCCTATTTACTTTCGTCAGTCTCTCGTTCACGTAGAAACGACGTGGCGGACCCGGCAGGTCCAATCCCTCCGTAGTGGCACCGCGGCGCACTCGCGCCGCCTGCAGCAGCTGATCGCGCACGGAGCGTCGCGCCAGTCGCACAACAATGGGGCGCGGGCGGGGCGACGGGTGTGTTTGCGTGGGCTCCTGTGTGCGGCCCATACGTACCACGCTAACTAAGTCCTGGTCGGCCAGGGCGACGCCGAGTTTGTTAGCCAGGGTCGCGACCACATGCGAAAGACTTTCACCCCCCCGTTCCGGAATGCAGGAGACTTCGATTTCATTTAGTAGAAGATCCTGGTCCCTGTCGTTTAATTCCGCCTTCAGATTATCGATAGCTGCAGATATTAGCCCGTCCCCACCACCGGTCTCGACACGACGCTCCAACGTGCTGATGCGACTGTCGAGTTTCTCAATACGGTCCTCAGTGAGCGTCACTCGGCTGGAGAGCATGGTTAAGTTGTCGTTGAGTGTCTGAATCTGTGCCCGATTGGCCCTCAGTTCATCACGCATCTCTTCCCTGAATGATTTTAATTCCAGTATGAGTGACTGTAGGTCCGTGATCTCCACAGTCACATTATGTGCGGTTTCATTTAAACTCATGAGTGATGATGGTTGTTCCGTCAAAGATACGTCAAGCTGCAATGAACCTCTCGCGGCAGCTCCACGTTGTATTGTTACTCTGTCATCGCCGCGGACCGGGGTCTCCGTATTATCGGTTTTTGGCTGAGAGCTCTTACACAACACGCATCGCCAAGTATTCATGTGCTCCCTACTCAACGTATTATAAAAGCGGTCCTCCGTAACATTGGCACATTGTAAGATAATATTATAATAAAGATTAATATTATAAAAGATAATATTATATAGACATCAAAATTGGAATTTTCAAGTCTTTAATTGCAGAGTTTATGTTTTTAAACTTTAACCAAAATGACTATTACAAATATGATTTCACTAATCGTCTATTATCGTAGTTCCTAAAGTGAATTATTTTTTTATTGTTTTTTTTTAAACCACTTCAATGTGAATTATCTATTTCAAAAGTGGTTTAATTAAAGAAGGTCTTAGCAATGGTTTATGAAAATTGGATAAATGAATGAATTGACGAGCTCGGTGGCGCAGTGGTGAAACGCGTTGTTACGCTACTTTGACATCAACGCTCGTGGGTTCGATTCCCACACAGTACAAACATTTGTGTGCATGAACATGTCTGTTTGTCTTGGTCTGGGTATTTTCTATGTATGATAAGTATGTATTTACAAAAAAAAATGTATTTACGTATGTTTATCAGTTGTCTAGTACCCATAACACAAGCTTCGCTTACTCTGGGGCTAGATGGCGCTGTGTAATATGTCCAACAATATTTATATTTATATTTTAATGTTAAGACACGATAACTGGCCTTTTTTTAAACTTAAAAAATAGGAGTAGGTTATCAATTCGGTTGTATTTTTTTTATAAGATATGTCATATTATTATGTCATTTATAAACCGATTTGAAATTTTTTAATCAAATAATAGAATATACCTTCAGATTGGTCCCATAAAAAAAATATCATAATCAATTTTGCAATACAACGGGGGAAAAAAATGTCATTAAGTGATGGTTACGGTCACTATTTCTCTTATACCACTAATATGGTAAAGAGCTCCGTGCTGAAGTCCCTTGGGAAACCCTCGGCTATGAGTTTTTTTCACAACTTGAGAGTTCTCGGAAGCAAAATTTCTCAGTGGAACCTCACAGTACTTTTTTTTGTACAGCGTAGGGAGGCATACAAGCACATGGCTCACCTGATATAAAGCGGTTACCATAGCCTATAAACGATTGTAATACATTGTGTATCACTTGCGTAATACCACCTCTGCTGCTTACACAACAACTCCTTAGGGCTTAGGAGCTTACTGGTGACCTCACTCACACGCATTTACTACGACAACCCACTAGGGATTTGTTATTTGGCAGCGGTTTTTCCCCTGCCTCTCTTAAAAACACTCAGACCAAGACAAACAGACATGTTAATGCACACAAATGTTTCTACTATGTGGGAATCGAACCACAAGCGTTGGTGTCAAAGTAACACGCGCGTTTCACCACTGCGCCACCGAGCTCATCGAGCAGCCATTGCAGTTTCAGCATGTGAGAGTGAACTCCTCGCCGTGGTCGCCGAGCGATGCGGTCATAGAAATAAGCTGTCGGCATCATATCGAGCAATTCTTCAGAATACCCCTTACAATTGATAGAACACACTAACGGAGGCAATATTTTTCCTTAAACTAAAGGGCTCAATTCCGCCTATAACAATTCTCATAGATCGTCTCTGAAACGAGTCACAAGGTCCGAGCTGGTGTCCATATGCTTCCGTCCAAAGACGACTACAGTACTCCATGTGCAATCTGACTTGATGTACACAATATAAGTCTTTGCCCAACACTGAAGAGCTGCTTTGCTCTGTAGAGCACATCTAGTTTCTTGGACACCAAGTTTCTTAGCCAAGTTTAATTAAATAGTCATATACTTCAGTTCTAGTACCCTCAATTTTAGACACAAGTTAATCGTCCATCTTTCTTCCAGTTGTGAACGACTCTCTAGATTTCGTACTTTCAGATAGCCGTTTCTCCCTTTCTTCGCTCATCTCATTTAAAAGGAGCCGTCTCATTTGGCGGCACGTTTAGTGTGCTGCTCTATGAGACAGCTGTAGATGATGATAAGATGAATATTTGAGCTGTTGATGAGACGTAGCTACCCGTGTTCACTTTCGATAAATCAATTACGGAACGCAACATTCACTAAAAAGCAATAATTTTTTTACGACTATGCTATGAAAATATGCACTAAACTTTTTTCTATAAAAGACTACAAACAAATATTATGGTGTCTATGTACTTAAACTGAAATTAGAACTATATTTTTAGACATAAAATCAATGTATTAGGACAATAATATACATTTACTGTGAATATTGTAGTCCGTGCCAGCGCATTTGTTGTGTTCATTTGTAATTAAGTTTAATTAGGCATGGCTACCTAATCGCATTAACTTAACTTAAATAAATGTTGTAAATCTAAGAAAATTTCAAATAAAATCTTAAAAACTCGGCAGTCACCGATTTCAAAAATAAGAGTAAATGTTTATTACAGCCTAATCATTAATTTTATTCTAAGTAGTCTAAAATATATTTATAATCTCTGTTTAAGTACAAAAAGACAGCGTAATACTTTTTAATAGGCTTTCATAGAAATTAACCAATTATTTTGTACCTTTTAGTGCATTTATTAATAGATGTTTCTGGCGACGGTGTCTTTTTTTGCAAAAATGATTTTATTCAACTTGTATTCATTAATATAAATATACTCAAAACAACAATTCAAAAATATAAGAAAACGAACTAAACGATAACAGCGAATTTCGGAAAATCGGAATTGCATATTCCGAATAAGAACCTGCCAACATAATTGTTTTTTGAAAAGTGTATGTTTAATTGTAATAAAAGTAGTGTTTATTATTGTGGCTACAATTTATCCATTTTAATGGTAGTTCATATACTACAGGGAATCGATATGTTCCTTGAAGAAAATTTTAACCGCCTAACAGTATTAGAATTTTTGCATTTAAAAGTTATCCAAATTACCAAAAAAATATATATCTATTATTTTAGCGTAGCTAAGTCGAAAGAGGTTCTAGACATAAGTAACTACTGTACTGATGTTGTTTGAGACGGCCAATTACATAATATGTGCATGAGCGTTGTCTTTAAAAAGAATTGAACGAGAGAAATTAATAAGTCACGACATAACATTTGACATAAGCTTCTACTCATTTGCAGTTCTTCCCAGTATACCTCTACAGTTACTGTTGTGCTAGGTCTCAAGGAGTAGTAATGAGCATACTTGAATGACTGCTTGCGAGTGTATAGTGGACAGTACACTCACAAGCAGTCTTTTATCTCAATTTGTATTCGAGGTACGAGTATGATTTGCTTCCCCTGGGTACAATCAGTGCAACAGACCTTTTCGATTATCACATAAAATCCATGCGATATTTAAATTCAATATCTTATCATTTGTATGTCTTTGGTACGTCTTAAGACATGCTGTGAATCGTTTTAGTTGTTATGACTTCGTTTTATTGTAAAATAAACCACTATCGTTTCACCACGTAAATTGAAGAATGCTGCTAATTCCGATGTGGTATGAGATACATTTTCTTCAATTATGGGTTTCAATTAATCGTTAACGACTTTCGTCTCGAGACTTCTTGTCGAGTTCTGAACTAAAGCGATCAAATCAAAAACACAACATGTGTTTTCTTGCTGTACCTAGCTCATATATGTCTTTGATATTGCGTACTGTCTGTGCTGCGTTAGTACCACAACTTCGGATTTCCGACGGACGGATGGAAAAGAATGCACAGTTACAATTTTTCTACAGTCAAAAAAACTGCGACAGTGTCTTGGCTATAAATTTGCTTTTGAAATTCTTGAACACTGAAGTTTATAACCTATAAATTCTTCCTGAACAAACATAGTTATGCAATTCGAGAAATATATGACATCCGTAGTGTGTAAACCATGTTTTAAAGATTATGAATGAATATGAATTTGGAATAGGATTCATTTAACCAGAACACAACGTGTACTTTCTCAATGTTTAATTATCACAATGTCACAATCGGCCAAGTCAATTGTGATTGCAAAAACAACGCGTAATTTCCAGGATTGCCTTTGTGACTCAGACAAATACTCAAGGTTCACCATAAATGAATGACTAATAGTCTTTATTTAGTACTTACTTCGCATACCATTCCTTACTTGCCAATATTTTAACTAATCTGCTAACAATGACACAAACACGAATATAAATTGAATAATTGTAAAACTCATTGTTGTTAGGTATTGGTTTGTTAATATAGGCCCTAATCAAAACCAAAAAATACTGGGACTCTAGTTCTGGAATCCATAAAAAATAGCACTTATGGATTCCATAAGTAACACTACCGTTTTTGAAAGCAATGTTACAAAAAATACCAGAAAAAATAAACTCATTTTATTCATTGAAGTCGTGTTCTGTGAAATAAATGGAATCCTTTCCAAACAATATGTCAAAATAAATATGTCAAAAGAAATGACAGTGCTCATGTGTTTTATAAATTATTGGAAACAATATAAACTCTGTAATTCCAAACAGTGTTTCGTGTAAAATATATACAATGCCAACAGTGCAACACGATAAAGATTTTTTTGTCTTGACGAGCTCGGTGGCTCAGTCGTGAATGACGCGTCTTTGACACCAACGCTCGTGGCTTCGATTCCCACACAAGGCATTGTGCATGAACATGTCTGTTTGTCTTGGTCTGGATGTTTTAAGAGAGGCAGGGCGCATCAAAGCAGCCCGTCTAGAGGAGTACCTCCACCTCATAGAAAACCGCAGCCAAATAACAACTCCCTAGAAGGTTGTTGTGTTCCTGCGTGTGAGTGAGGTCACCAGTAAGCTCCTAAAGAGTTTCTGTGTAACTGTGTTCTGAACTTTTATTGCTAAATCAGACAAATCGGGTAAAGTACGTTGCCTCGTTAAGACAACAACAAAATATGTATACCCTTGAACCTTATTGCTGTAAGTTTACTCATGGGATAGATTCATTCCATGGATTAGAATGTATGATGAGACAGTTTACTTTGTAAACATCGCGGTAATTTCGATATATATATAATACGATTGAGTGTATTGTTTATTTATTTTACGATTTTTTATTAACCGTGATAATTGTACATAATTTGTATATATTTTTTTAGTTTATGCACTTCTTACAACACCTTTTTTTATATAACGTCGGAAAGCAATGATGCATTACGGCCCACCCGTTGTGAAGTGGTTACTGTAGCCTATGAACGCTTGTTTTACATTAAGTATCACTCGCGCGATGCCACCTCTGCTGCTAACACAGCAGCGGAAGAGTGCTAGTTCACATGATCTAATACACCTAGACCTGCAAAACAAATTTCCTGTAAATATTTATTTTACAAGTAACACTGAATTTATTAATTAGATACAATATTAAATAAGTATTCTAATAAAACCAAAATGAGCGCATTAACTGCTTTATTCATTCTTATCGCTCCAAGTATAAAGGTATATTCAAATCACACAGTTTCTAAGCATTAGCAATGGCTGTCTCTAAAACGAAGCTGAATTTCCCCTCAGGGTCGTACTTCTTCTTGAACGCTTCATATTCGTCAGGCAGGGTCTTCTTCAACCCCTCGAGATATTTCTTCAGAATGTGCTTTTGAGCTTGTGTGCACTTGGCGCAAGCTTCTTCATATGCCTCTTTTAGGTCCTCTGAAAATGGTAATAAATCGTAGTTAGAAATATATATATATTTAATTTAATGATTTATTTCATTGGCTATCATTAGATATCTTCTTCTTATTTCTACCGTTATCAGATCTCCGTATCAAATAAGATTTGCGGGTTCAGCTACCTAAGGCTAAGGATTTAACGAAGTTACTGATTTTGCCATGGAGCGATCAGACACGCACAAACCAGCGGGAAAAAAGACTTTTCTTAGGTTACGTCACGTTTTTCGAAATATTATTTCTTAAGCCTGCAAATCTCCTGACCATATTTTCCTTCACCACCGAGCAAGTGATAATTACAAATATATAATATTGTCGTAGTGAATCTATTTATTTATTTATTTAGGTACACCAACAGGTTACATATTTACATTCTCAATAACATTTTTAAAGGTACTTATTCTAGCATGAAATCCAATTAAAGGTGAACACAACATTTTCGAATACATGGGCAAGTATTCAGTACTAACAAAAATTACATTAAAAGTAAAATAAAAGTAGGTGGGCAGGTCTTAAATTTCATAATTAAAATTTGCTTTTTGGATGTTTTTGTAAAGTATAGAGATTTTTATTACTATGACGATGACTGTATTTTATGTTTAAATTTCAAAAGGGAGTCGTGGTGAATATTTAAATCGCACTTTCCGTTAACCTCATTATAGCTACCAAGTATTCTTGATAAGGGCGCATTTCTACCGAGATTAGTTCGCGAACCAGGTATGAGAAACTTCTTGTACAGTTTTCTTCGAGAGTTTGATCTAGGGACCGTGTATTTAAGGGAATCAAAGCTATCCTGACAGTCGACTAAGTCATTGGTTAACTTAAACAGGAACACCAAATCTAACATTTGGCGGCGCCTTTCAAGAGAAATCATCTCAAATTTTGATAGACGATCACTATAATTGGTTCTGTAGCTAAAGTTAGGTGTTTTGAAAGCTAGCTGTCGTGTGAAGGCTTTCTGGACACGTTCAATGCTATCTATGTGCTTTGCACGTGTGTTCTTTAGCCCATGTAAATTTTTCTATCAAAGACTCTAGTTTGGCTGGAAGAGATCTCTTTTAGGGATAAGTCCGCCTATATAACACCAGCTTCATTTTTATTGTAATATTTTGAATATAACGTACAATAAAGATAGTACAACAACAACAACAAATATGTACATAAATTATAAAACTAGAATTTAGTGGTACATGGCCACGTCAGAATTTGAACCGTGGACCAATCGGTTAACAGGCTGGTTCGTTATCCACTGAGCTATCACTGCTTGCCACTGCTTATTTCGTACCACGTCGAGCGGGAAACAATCGAAATGGTTAATATGGCTTATTTATGTTTATAAAATACTCCGCAGGTGCTTACAGGGAGTTATTATTTCACTCTCGAATACCAATAACATCTTTACCAACTTCACTTGCACCAGGTGCAACTTTGCCAAGGTTCAATAAGACGTAGCATTAAATAGGGACAGTCCAGCTGAGGAAATACCTCCATTTCGCAGTGAATCGCAGCCAAATAATAATCCCCTGAAGGATTGTTGTGTTCCTGCAACTGAGTGAGCTTCTTGGGAGTATTTTAAGAGAGGTAGGGCGCATCAAAGCAGCCCATCTAGGGAAGTACCTCCCGATCACAGAAAACCGCAGCCAAATAACAACTCCCCAGAGAGTTGCTGTGTTCCTGCGTGTGAGTGAGGTCACCTGTAAGCTCCCAAGGAGTTGCTGTGTAAGCAGCAGAGGAGGAATCGCGTGAGTGATACTTAATATATCTCATGCGTTAATAGGCTACGGTACCCGCTTTACATCAGGTAGGCCGTATGCTTGTATGCCTCCCGGCGTAGTATAAAAAAAGAGTATACGGGGCAAGGGAGAAGTCAGAAGGCGCCAGCAGCTAAAATCTTATAAGAAGATTTAAAAACTAGTATATGATTAGGTATAGTTATGAGCTGGAGATAATAATTGAAAGTTTTTTGAAAGAAAGTAACACGTGAAAGATGTTTGTAGCCAAACTAAATTAACAAATAAATATTTACTTTTGAAATCACTAGACGTTTCATCACATTTAGTATCATGGATGAAGCATGAGGTGAAGTCTTGAAGGCGAGCTTTGTCGGCGATCAACCCTTCAATGTCGAAGTCATCGTTGTTTGCTTCATACAGCGCCTCGACAGCAGCGAACGCCACAATAGCACACAGCAATATCACCTTCATCCTGCGCAATATCCTTCTCTGTGGAAAAATTATATCTTTATAAATATAATTCTTCTGAACTCCTCCGGCTGAACCGATTTGGAAGATTTTATCTGTATGTGTTTGAGGTTTCGATTATGTTTTTTTCATGTCTGCTAGTTAATTAAGTAATTAATAATATTAAATTACTATACCCAGCTACAAAGTAAATTATTGAGTAATTTCATAAACTCAATAACTTTCTTCGTTGATATTTTTTATTTTATGTTTCGTGTCAAAATTGACTAAAAAGATACTGTTCGCTTTCGCATTCGATGTATTAATATCAATAAGAAAGTTATTCCGCCCTTTTTGTCTGTTTGTTACCTTTTGAAGATGTGAAATACATCTTGAAAAGGTTCTGGCGCGTAGGAAAAAATGATGAAAGCTAATTTTTACGACATATTCTTACCACATCTAAAATCGACACTACGAAATTGGTTCGTAAATGTATTTCGGGGTTTGTTCGTTTATACAATATTCAAGTTTATACAAATACTTATTTATGAGTTATATTAGGTGTATTATATTAGTACAGTTAAAAATATATGTGGTTATGTGTATTTAAATTATATGTGTGTAGGTGGTGAATGATATTTATTGATAATACTATGTTTTCGTTTTGTTTTACAAATGTAGACGCGGGATAAAAAAAATATATTTGTGTTTTGTTACGCCAAGGAAATAAAAATTTTAATATATTTGAGAGAAGAATCTCGAATTTAAATATAATCGTACATCATCCTTGGTCCAATTTGTGAAATTTCTCTTTAATTCGTTGTCGACTTAAACAATTTGATTCGTATTTCTAATTCATTTTATTACTTTATGTAAATAACCCAGATTTTTTATGAGTTCTGTGTCTCTCGTATGATCGTTTGTCTTTATCTTGCATTAAAAAACGACAGTGATTCAAAATCGTCGAGCAATGCAATGTTGCATGTTTAAGTATCTATATAAAACTGTCGAGGTTCAGTTGATTATTTTATTCTAAAGCACTGAAAGTATCTGGTAAAAAAATTAAAATATATTTAAATTGTTTTTTTAGTAAATTTATTTAAATTTGAATGTTACTCGTCAAATAATACAATGTCAACGTCCGCTAGTTTTAGAAAATAAATGCTTGTCAGATTACTACATTTTCTGTAAATACTTCAATTCTCTACCTATTACTTTTCAAAATAGTTCTGTACAGCCCTGTGACGAACGGACACACAGATGGTAATTCAAAAAAAGAAAAACGGAAACTATGGCAAAATAATACAATACAATTAGATTTGATTAGCACGAGGGCACTTATACACGTAACACGTTTCTAAGTGCCCGCGAGGGCCCAAAGGCAAACAAAGATTTTTTATCCTTAGATAGACGGACAGAGAGCTTTTGGGTACGAAAATCTAAAAGGAAAATATGTTTTCATTGCATCGGCCGAGAAAAAACCGACCCCTAACGAGTTTCGCACTTGTATGAATTATTTTAAAATATACGACAATATACAACAAATAACATAACAATAACAAAAATAATGTCAATACTTATAACAAAGGCGTTTTGGTTTCGCGACCTATTAACAACTAAGTAACTGAAATTAGACCTCTCGTTTTATATACTGTACTGTTAAGGCAAGGTTATTTTATATGTAGTATATAATATGGCACGAGTTGAATTGTAGGTAGTGTAATCGGTCTGCCTCTCACGCGGTTCTAAATTTTGAGGGTTAAAGTATCATGCTTTATCACAAATTTTTCGTTTATTTTACTATAAAAGCTACATGAAATTGTTAGTTTCCTAATCTGGTCAATAATTTAATCCCATAACCTAATTGTTTCTATATTTCTTTTATGTTGTACATGAACAAACTTTACATCGTGAGCAAAAAATCAAAAAGTAGAAAAAAGCAGTGTCTTACTAATAGCCTACAGAACAAAAAGTTCTTGCTGGTTTTACAATGTGAGTGCCTACACTTCCGTAAACTACAATAAATTACGCTTCTAAATATAACATACACCTTGCATAAAGCTTTTATCAACGGCAGACATTACCGGGAAAAATGTGGCACTGGGGAACATTTGATGGAAGTACATTCCAGTTTTATGTATTGAAGGATGGTACCTCTGTTTTTACTAACTTCATATTTTATAGACAATAAAAGTAAATAAGGATAAATAGCATAGGAAAGAAACTACGCTAACAAAATTTATCGATGGCTTGCTTACCCCCGCGGCACCGGGCACCAAGCGACTCTTCTGGGATGTCGTTATTTGCTGCTCTGTAGGCACAGACACCGGAGCGGATAGCGATTGTCTACCTTTTTTTTATACAATGTCGGGACGCATACAAGCACACCTCATATAATGTGGTTATTAAACCGTAGCCTATGAACGCTTGCAATATATTTAGCATCGCTCACAGGAAGACAATAACCCTTCGGGAAGTTTTATTTAGTTGCGCTTTTCTGTGAGGCGGAGATACTTCCCCAGACTGTTTTGATACTCGAGACATGAAAATCGGAGCACATTGTTTTTGGGTTATAATAGAATATATCTAAAAAATAAAATTTTCAAAGACGAACTATTTTAATGCCTTTAATTAGGTACCTTTCTTAAATACTTCTCTCATTTAAGTTTACTTGCTTTAATACAAATTGGAGACAAGAAATCGGAATACCGGTCACTGAATTAGCTTTTTTTTTATTCTACGCCAGGAGTCATACAAGCATACGGCCTACCTGATGTAAAGCGGGTACCGTAGATTATTAACGCTAGCGATATATTAAGTATCACTCGCGCGATGCCTCCTCTGCTTCTTACACAGCAACTCCTTGGGAGGTTATTGGTGACCTCACTTACACGCAAGAACACAACAACCCTCTAGGGAGTTGTTATTTGGCTTCGGTTTTCTGTGAGGTGGAGGTACTTCCCCAGACGGACTGCTGCAGACCCGAATATAAATCTTATAAGAAAATATTTCATATTTTAATAATTTCCCATGGCAAAACGCCAAATTGTCCAATGTTCTCTGTAATACTCAGTGCTGAATTTCCCGGGAAATTCAATACTGTATGTACTCGTATCTAAATAAAACACATTACCTGGTAATTTACGTTATTGGAATGAGTTTTGCTAATCTCAATATTTAATTACTTACAAGTTAGCGATTACTTTGCTTAGAAGCACTCATACAAGGTTAACTTCAGAGATTTATCTGAAGTCCGTATCTCTATAATATTCTGATGATTCTGCTACTCATAAGTCTTATAATAAGTAATAGAGATCAAACACGAATTTATATTATTTTAGTACTAATATTAGTTGCTTCGTCCCATATACAGTTATAGACATTGCGATTATTAACAAAATCATTCAATAAGAAAATTGGTTATGATGTGTAGTAAGCCTGTAGCGTATCTCCTACAAAACAGCGGCTTAATTAGATGCTAGAAAACTTCTAAGTGTAGTCATACACCTACTGAAATATGTAATACAAGTTTTACATGGTTAAGAATAATCATCAACACTGGACCATTCATCGGATCGGATATTATATAGGCGCAAATCGGAGGTAAAATTTATAATGCTCAGTAAATTCAGTTGCTGTAATTCATGACACTGAGCTTCGTAATCGAAGATTGAAACCTATTATATACTCGTACTATTCATAGTTCCCTATAACTTGACCAACTTCCTGGTGTTCAAGTGTCTATTGCAGTTCGGCTACGTTTCTTAAGCCCCGGTGGTATTCCCCACGATTTGCGAATAGAAGCATTTCAAAGACCGCCATCCGGGCGCTTCCTTATGACACGTTTTAGTGCAATAGTATTTTTTTATATCACTGAGGTGAAATCAAAGGACGGGCCGGTCAGATGTTAAGCAGTAACCGTACCCTATACCCGACACTTACAACACCAACGTTTATGCTGTGCTGTGACTCAGTTCAGTGCGTCCAATAGGTTTCCGTAAACGTAAGCGCACCGTATGAAATTTGGTGCAAATTTTGTAATTTGGTAATATTAACCACGCAAAAATTGCTTAACAAAATTTCTGCCGTGTCATTACGATATCATGGGTCAAATAAACCGAATACGCCAAGAGTAAATTCAGCTGCAGTTAATACCGGCGACAATGGTGTAAATAATCACGAGTTGCCACCTGTACTGAAATAAGTAGTTTCTCATTGAATGTTCCGTAACATTAAAATACGATCAATATGTGACATGTGCTTTTTTAACCGACTTCAAAAAAAAAGGAAGAGGTTGTGTTTTTTTTTATGTTTGTTACCTCAGAACTCCGTCATTAATCTGATTGGATTTTTATTTGCCATATTGGTGGTGGTGGTAGTGTAATCGATTTTATCAAAATCGATTTAGTAGTTTGGTTGTTAACGACTGTCATCTATCGATAACAGCTGGGACCGACGGCTTAACGTGCCCTCCGAATCACGGACCGCAACGATGCTATCGAGCTCTCGATAATGCCATTAACGTAACTTTAAATACATCTTGTAAATCTAAGGAAATTTAACAAAATATCTTAAAAGCTTGGTTGGCCCCAACACATATACATTGATTTTATGCTAAATAGTCTAAAAATATATTTGGAATTGTTGTTTTTTTTTTTTATACAACGTCGAAACGCATTCAAGATAAAGATAAAAAATACGAGTAAATAAAGAGATAAAAATTCTTTATTTGCCTTTGGGCATTTACTTTTTCTTTTTTAATCTGCTAGCATTTTGGAAATGACCATTGGTGGTTTTAGTGGTGTTGCTATAAAATGGTAGAATTAAAGATTATTAACAGGCCGCCTAAAATATTTCCAGACATCTTTGTCAATTATATATTCATCATCATGTCTGTAACACCTTTATTTATACCTATGTACCACAATAAAGAACGATTATGATCAATTCTATAATAAGCCCTTTTACAGAGAGTATTTTTAATGTGGTTTTTGAATACATTGTCAGGAAAGGACAGAACTGTTTCAAGCAAGTAGTTATAAAATCGAATACAATTTACAAGAAAAGATCTACCAGTCCTAGCAAGCCGATGTTCGAAAATGACGAAAAAAAATTTCCTACAACGGTATACGACATGATGTTGGGAAAGCAGCTGAAATAGACTAAGCGCGCAGTAGCCACATCCGTCAATTGTCTGATTCTCCTAACCGCATATGCAGCGGAGCTGAGCTTACCGGCACGTTCATTTATTTACGTTGTCATTTGGAGTCTACTGTAATTCCAAGAAACACATGTATTAACAAATTCTAATTTATTATTCCCAAGGTGAACTTCTGTATTGTCAGAAGTCACATTTGGAAGATTAGCAAAAGATTATTACATGTGAACCAGTTTAAAATAGCAGACACAACACCATTTACTTTGTTAATATTTTCACAGCGGCGGGTCACATTAAAACTTAGAGAGGTATCATCAGCAAATAGTACTATATCCTTAAATACTTGTTTTATTTTAATTTAATTATTTATTCTTAAAGTGAATATATATAACTAAATATTCTGTGAACATTTCAAGCGTCTACCTGTTGCCGTTATCAATATCAAGCAAAAATGAGCAAAAAAAAATCACGTTTGTTGTATGGGAGCCCCCTTAAATATTTATTTTATTCTATTTTTTAGTATTTGTTATTATAGCGGCAACAGAAATACATCATCTGTGAAAATTTAACTGTCTAACTATCACGGTTCAAGAGATACAGCCTGGTGACAGACGGACGGACGGACGGACGGACAGCGGAGCCTCAGTAATAGGGTTCCGTTTTACTATTTGGGTACAGAACCCTAAAAAAGGGCCCAAAATAGAACCCTGGAGCACGCCGATAACATTATTGCCTTTAGATTTAACTCCATTTCAACTGTCAACTGTCTGCAATCTGTTATTTAAATAAGATGCAATCAAATTCTGGGCTTTATCTCTTAACTCCATAATAGTTCAGCTTGAGTAACAATGTCTGATGATCGATAGAATCAAAATCCCATGCGTTAAGGATATGCCTAACTAATGCCCTCCTGCATCCATAGTAGATTTACCAGCTGTAAAACCGTATAGTGCACCATGAAAAATTTCATTGGTCTTAAAAAATAGTTGCAATTGATCAAGTATTATCATTTCGAACATTTTACTTAAAACTAGCAGTATAGATATGGGTCTGTAATTCCCCAGCTCGTTCTTTTCCCCTGACTTGAATAAAGTCACAAGTTTGCTAAATTTCATCAAGTTTGGGAACACACCCATTTCTACACATATATTAAAAATACGTGACAAGTGTGGAGCTTTTGCCTCCATAATAAAATAAAATACTTTAATAGACATTTCTCAGTGGTCCTGAGTTATATATGTAACTGATATAAAGTTTTAATAATTTTGTTTGGTTCAATATGTGTAAACTGAAAAAGTTCCACATTAAGTTGTACATTTCTTTTAATAACTTAGCGGCACTATCTGGAGATGAACTAAGGGAGTTAGTGGTAAGGTAAGGGATATTGATGAAGTATTCTTGAAATAGATCTGCTACTTGTTTAACGTCTGTAATACTTCGATTGTCATATTTTATACAACACTCATTATCCCGTGACTTATATTTACCTGTTTCTTTACTAACAATATCCCAAACAGCCCTAATTTTATTTGATGATTGCTTAATTTTGTATTTAATATACATAGACTTTGCTTCTCTGCAAACATGTTTAAATATTTTGGAATAGTTCTTAACATAATTGGCAAAAACTGGGTCAAACCTGTTACACTTTTCTGCATACAAATCAAACTTTTTGTATCTACTTAGCAGAATACCAGTAGTTGCCCAATCCTTAAACTCAAATTTATTTGTAATATCAATTTTTTGCGTTTAAATATTTTTTGATATTCACTGGA
The DNA here is from genome assembly GCA_947507595.1 of Pyralis farinalis. Taxonomy (NCBI): domain Eukaryota; kingdom Metazoa; phylum Arthropoda; class Insecta; order Lepidoptera; family Pyralidae; genus Pyralis; species Pyralis farinalis. Next base: position 15,176,219 of record OX382277.1, on the reverse strand, counting down.
TGTAGCATGTAACAAATAATTAGTCTTTATATCAATCTGTTTCATGCTATATTCAGTGAATATATCCGGATCCTCTACAGTGTAATCCAAAAATTGCAACCTGTCCTTCAATATATTATTGTATCTATAAAGTTTGTTTCTGGTCATTGATCTATAGAAGAGATTACTTCTTAAATCTGCATTATATGAACCTTGATAAACTACCAACTGACCGCAATGATCTGAGGGCAAGTAGCTAATTATTGTTGTATTTATATGGTCACAATTACAAAAAAACATTATCTAGACAAGTTGCAGATGTGGTCATTATACGCGTAGGCTCTGGAAATAGATTTTCTAAATCAAAGGATTTAAATAAATTTAAAAATCTAATATTTGTTTGTGTTTCTACTAATATATCAATGTTGAAATAACCGAAGACGATTATGTCTTTTATGCTTTTGAAAATTTTTCTTAAAATATCCTGCATTACTTGCTCAAATAGCAAATAATCGCCACTAGTACGTCTACATATACAAATAATTATATAATTTTCTAATTCAGCACATGACATCTCGATAGTGCAATCGAGAGCCTAATAATATCCAAATTTTCTTTGGCTTTTTGGTAATATTCAACTGACTATTTTATAATTACTAATACTAATACATTTCACTTTTTTTATGCTCAGTCAATCATAAAATATCAATGTTGTATTTTTCCATATTTTTATAACCAGGAAAACCTTGAATATTTTGGTGTACAAGATTAAAGTTTTGCTTTTGTCTCATTGGGCAGTTTAAATCTGCAGTCAAATCAATAAAATTAGTTTTAGTTTGTCGTTTCCACTGTAAACTGTTAAGACTATTGATATTATAAGCCACTAAAGTGGATATCTTAATTCTAGATTTATTTGAAATATACTTAGTCTGGCCGAAATACTGTTACAATTAAAAATAAACAAAATAGTGCATTTGAATTTGAAATCTGTCATTTTTATATGATTGTTCATTGAGTTTTCTCATTTTGACGCCAATACATTGTACAATATTTTGCGATATTAAAATGGAGTGGGGTGATAAAGAGAACCGAATCGCTGTGATTGCATTACACAAAGTAGGTATGGAGCCTAATGCAATTTTTAAAACTCTACATACACTTGGTATTAGTAAAATGTTTGGGTACCGGGCTATTAGTAGCTACAATGAGACCTCCTCTGTTTGTGACAGAAAAAGATCTGGCCGTCCACGTAGTGTTCGTACGAAAATGGTGGTCAAAGCAGTAACGGAAATAATTCGAAGAAATCCTGTCCGAAAGCAAAAGATTTTATCTCGGATTTATCTCGGGAGATGAAGATAGCACCTAGAACCATGTCGCGTATTTTAAAAGATGACTTAGGACTTGCAGCCCATAAGAGACGTACTGGTCATTTCTTAACTGATAATTTAAAAAAGAATAGGGTGGTAAAATCTGAATAAAACAACTACTGAAGCAGTACGCAAAGGGAGGTCACAGAAAATTTTTGTGTACGGATGAGAAAATTTTTTGAGCAACATTTTAACAAACAAAATGGCCGTATTTATGCTCAAAGCTCTAAGGAAGCTTCCCAATTAGTCGACAGAGTGCAACATGGACACTATCCGACTTCAGTGATGGTTTGGTTGGGTATTAGCTATGAAGAATTGACTGAGCCATACTTTTGTGAAAAAGGTATCAAAACATCGGCACAAGTATATCAAGATACCATTCTTGAGAAGGTAGTGAAGCCCCTTAACAATACCATGTTCAATAACCAAGAATGGTCCTTCCAGCAAGACTCGGCGCCGGGTCATAAAGCTCGGTCTAACGCAGTCTTGGTTGGAAACGAACGTTTCGGACTTCATCAGAGTTGAAGACTGGCCGTCGTCTAGTCTCGATCTTAATCCGCTGGATTATAATTTATGGTCAGTTTTAGAGAGTACGGCATGCTCTAAACGCCACGATAATTTGGAGTTCCTAAAACAATCCGTACGATTGGACGTGAAGAATTTTCCCATGGAAAGAGTGCGTGCTTCTATTGATAGCTAGCCTCAACGTTTAAATGACTGTATGGCAGCCAATGGAGACCACTTCGAATAAGCTTTTTATATTTTAAATTGTTTTATATTTATGTATTAAACTAACACACTGTAAAAGTAACAAATGTTATTTGCAATAGAACGTTTTTTTTCTTTGTTTCAGTATTTCTGGCACACTAAGTATAAGATATGTTTCGTCAAATACAAATCACCTACGAATAAATAATAAGTCAAATCACTAACAAAATTATTAGTATCAAAAAATGCAAAATTGACATTATGACAACATGTCCAGTGGTATAAGTTGTTAATATTGTATATGTTAGTATTTAATTTTGGTGACCGGCAACATGTTCAAGGTAGTGCGCATAGCAATTTACTATTTACTTTTAAATGGTGCAGTTTATCCAATCCACTGGTTACATCGTTTTTTTTAAATATAGGTACTATTCCCTATAAATAGAATTAATAGAACAATAGTAAAAGTAAGTAGTAAAAGCATACGGTCAACCTGATGTAAAGCGGTTACCGTAATCTATGACCGCTTGCAATACAGTAATTATCACTCGCGCGATGCCTCCCCTGCTACTAACACAGCAGCTCCTCAGGAGCTTACTGGTGACCTCACTCATACGCAGGAACACAACAACAGTTGTTATTTGGCCGCAGTTTGCTGTGAGGCGGAGGTACTTCCCCAGACGGGCTGCTTTGATGTTGCCCTACCTCTCATCTAAAACATCCAGAGCAGGACAAACAGACATGATCATGCACACAAATGTTTGCCTTGTGTGGGAATCGCAACCACGAGCGTTGGTGTCAAAGTTGCTACATTTACGACTGCACCACCGAGCTCGTCAAAATTTAAGTATAAATAGACACTATAATATTTGTTTACAATCATTTAAATAAATAAAGCAATAGTTTATACCTTTTAGTACATTTATCATTATTATTTAGTACGGTTTGGCAACGTTAATATGATAGGCATTGCGGGTGGACGTATGATTACGTGTATCATACTATAAATTTTAGTAATTTAAAAATAGAGCGCTAATCAAATCGGCAAAACTGAGTCAAGCATTACACTTTGCCATCCAACACGATCACTTCGTTCTAGGCGATTATATTTAATTACACGCGAAGGAATTGTTGCAGACGCTAGTGGTACTTTGTGTGTTTTTGTAATACATATATATCACACAGAACACGCGTTTTTTGAAATATAATTTCTCGGATGTGCGGATGATAATTACAAATATATATATATTTCCGAAATCACGAATTTAGTAGTACATGCCAACACCAGGATTAAAACCAGGGACCAGTTTCTGCTCGATAGTATCATAGACTACCATTATTTATTATTATTTGTGCCTGCAAAAAAGGTCACGCTTCCAAGGTGACAAGTACCCACAAACCTACATTTTCTTAGTTAAGATTGAAAATAGTAGCTTTGCTAAAATGACGTAGGTCTGGAGGCTGTCAACTCTTAGACGACCTGGGAAACAAATTACTTGTTTGTTAACGGATTCTAAACTCTACTCAAGCTCTTAAATTTACGAGTACTTTAAGACTGTAAAATTTGGGAGCTTGAGTTTGTTGGCAAAGTCATATTAAGTGTAGGCTCTTTGATAGTACACACTCAAAGTGGTAAGCGTTATTTACGCTGTTAAAATCAATGCGCTCAAAAGTTGACCAGCATTGACATACGGGCTAAAAATCTGGAGTCACAAAAACCACCTTTAACTAAAATTTCCAACCAACCAATTTATAAAAACGCCTGATCGATTTTATGGAGTGAGTAGTTTTCAATAGTCAACATGAGTAGACTATGAATACATATGAAATCATTTGTTTTTCTATTATCAATAAACTGGTTGAAACTTATTTCACACTTTTGTTCTTTCTAAAAGTTCCCTGTAGACCATAATAATAGATATAACTCCCATAACTTAAAGCATAATCAGACAAACAGTTTAGTAGAGCATACAAGACGATCGACATATTATTACACGATATTTATGTCGCATAAAAAATATCACGACGTTTTTTTTTAAATATTCAATTAATTGAAATTGGAATGTGATGTTTTTTTTAATACAAAATTGATTTAAATTATTGTTTGATGGATGCCTTTGTTGAATAATATAACGATGGGATATATTCACAGTCTTAACATGTACCAACCTACTTTTCTTTAGCTATCATAAGCTGGGTTCTTTCTGAGCAGGCATTTTTTCTGAGAAATCTGCATAAAAAATTACATGTTTTATGAATCGAGGACCCAGCAGTAGATCAAAACGTAATCCTGATTCGTGTTTAATGTAATATTAACGAAACATTCCTAGAGTAAACATGAAAATTAAACCATTCGATGTTTTAACATGAACAAACCTTTCTAATCCCTCTAAGCGTTTCTTAATTGGTAGTAAATTCCGCATGTCGTAAACTAAATATACGAAATTGATAATCCATAACTGTAGATTCTCACAAGTTGTTCTTTCTGTCTATGCGGGTTGCCAAAAAGAAAAGTACCTATACTCTGATAAAGTACACAGCTTCCCGTAGGTAATGAGTACATATAAAACTATGCATCGTTTAATGTCTAAATTTAAGAAAGGTCACGTTTAATTTTTATAAAGTGAATGCTAACATTTAATTAAATTGGTAACAAAAAGATTTTTTCAGAATTGTCATTAACAGTTCAGTTTTTAATATCTCATATATTAACGGAATAGTTTCCTCGTCACTATTTAATTTTGTACTCACTGTCGTTATACTGTACAAATCATACATAATAAATCATACACCAAAATTTCCGAAATACTCCAATTTTTATCTATACATAAAAATCATATCTCTTACTTAGACTATTTTCAATTGACGCGCTCACCAATGATAATTATTAACATGTTACATATGGTATAAATATGTACTTACATATAGTAAGAATGCCGCTCTCTGTACTACTTCAAGACGTGGAATATTAACAAATATGGAATTTTTAGGAACATAAATAACTATATAGACACATATGTACCTCTGTAATCATCTGGCCACCTATGTGACTCTGATAAGCACTTTATCAGAAAGCCCTCTTGCGGTTGAATATTATCAAAAGAATATGTTATTGAACTTTGAAACTCAGTGGAATATAAGACCATGTAACTAGCTGCTGCCCGTGGCTTCACTTGCGCAGAGTTTGGTTTTACCATGTTTTACACGACAACCGAATAAGTATTAATTTCGTATAAGTAGTAATTTCATTAAAATTCGTTCATCATTTTTTTCGTCATTACTGCACAAACAAGGCATATAGACAGACAGACACGAGCATTTGAAACATTACTGTTTTGATTGTCGATAATAGAGCTGGACTCTATCACTTTTTAAATAAATATATCATATGCACGACAAAAGTAAAATTTTATTATTTATATATAGGTATAATGATACAATTTACGCAAGTGTTCTAAAGTAATTATTTTTCTCCTCCCATAGGAATTACCTATGATTTTTCACTATCCGCCACATTTTATAAATGAACAATAAAAGGGAGAGAAGGTATAATAGTGCTAATAAAGATTTTTAATGCGTACAATAATAGTACCTACTATATTATTTCTACTCAGCAAGTTGTCATGACGTGATGAATACAAAAACTAAAACACTAGAAAATTGTGATATGATATAGAAGAGTTCAGGTATTTTATAATCTAGAGGTATTTCTCAAATGCATTGTACATAATTAATAAAGAATCTTGAAACTCTTGAAGCCGTTTATAATATAAAATAATGCATAACAAAACGAGTACATTATTAAATTTCTGACAGCTGGCGCAATATGATCTACATATATACAAGAGAAGAGAAAATAAAACTCTTATGATTAAGACAATAATGGTAGAGACTAATATTCATACTTACATGAACAGATACGACATGACGTACATATTTAAATATACATATATTTAATTAATCACTTATTCAAAGTGCACTCATTTATAGCTACATACTTATAGCATATATTGTAGTACTCTAGCGTATCCGATAGACGTTGTCCTATTCGAAAATAAACAGAAAGTTTCCTCGAACCCGATTGCAGTGGCACCTATCAGGTCCAATTGTGAATATAAACCGTCATGGGACTACTCAAACACACGAAAAAAATTATCAAAAGCAGTCCAGCCGTTTAGTGCTTCTCAGTACTGAATTCTTTCTAAACGACCCGACTGGACATACACACACGCAGAAGAATTATAGGTATAAGGATATAGCATTGAGTGCAGTGACATCCAAACTGATAATTAAACCTAAATTGATTAAGTTAAACCTAAACAAAATAAAGATACCGAGAATTAAGCTGACTTTTAAAACTAAAAATATTTTGTGTAGGTACTTTGGATTGCTAATGAAAGTTACATGACAATTTTACGAGTATATGGGACTCGAGCTTCAAACCCAAAAAATTGGTGATAAAGCGCTTCAATTAAGAACCTCATACTTGTGAGGTCCATTGAATGCTCGACTATTTTGACTAAAACAATGATAAAATAAGATATCATTTATTATTTTAACTGTGTTTACAATGATTGTATAAAAGAGCTTAAAGTGTCATCAATTTGTCCACAATATTATGATGTATGGAATAAGTTTTATACACAGACGGGCTGCTTTGATGCGCCCTACCTTTAGAAATATAATACCATGAGTCACCGCTTAAAAAACGTAACGTGCAACTTAAATTCCTCAATCTAATAAAATATAATTGATAGAAAGTTACAGACAAAATTCTTCGTGTACCCTAGGGTATTTCGTGCACATTATTGAAAGGTTTGAGCATATTCTTAAGCAAACACTCAGTGAAAGTCCTGCATCTGCAATCCTATACATATATGCAGAATTAATACGCTTTATAATGGGACGTTATTTGAAAAGTTTTGGACAGCAGTTTAAAACTACACGCTTTGGTTTATTTTCCCCAAAACTAAACTTAGCATTTAGCCCTACTTTAAGTCAATCTATATCTATACAGATAAATAAAATTGGAGTGTTTGTTTGTAATATTAAAATAACCGCTTTTTATTAAATACATATGGATGTATACACGGTAGGTACATATACCAAAATATTTTTTTAACAATTTTTGTCTGTCTCTCTGTCAGTTTGTTCCGGCTAATCTCTGAAAAGGCTGGACCGGTTTTGACGGGACTTTCACTAGCAGATAGCTGATGTAATAAGGAGTAACTTAGGTTACTTTTATTTTAGAAATTTGATTTATTTTTATTAATATAAATAAATAACTATTCCGCGCGGACGAAGTCTCGGGCACAGCTAGTTTTCAAAAAATCAACCAATATAATAAGATAATCTAATTAATTTAGCCTTATGATTTCGAAAATTTCCACCTGCTCAACGAGTTCTTGTCAGTCATCAGACGATAAAAAAGATAAAATGTATAGAACAGTATGAAAAAAAAGTTTTCATGTATTTTAATAATAACTATATACGTTGATTTTTTTTTTATATTATGTCCGATGAGTTATTTGTATTATTTTAACAAGTTTTGGCAGCAAAATATCTTAAAATGTTACAAATATTTTATCATACATAATTAAACATCAATTGTAGACGCTAGCTTCAGTTTTTTTTATGATATACACTCGTTTCAGCGAATTTAATTTTTTTTTTCAAGCGTCACAATCTATGTAATTTATATTAAACTGCAAAAATCTCCAGTGAGATAAAGTTGAAACAACAAACACCTATATTGATACAGTAAATAAATATACTCTATTATTCTAATTACTGTACTGTTATATAGTTCATAAATAATATTACGTCCATTGTGTTTTTATATTTCTGAAACTGACAGTTATAATCAAATATCATTACATTATATTTGATTACTTTATTCATAAGATGTTGTTTCTCACAGAAAATTGCAAGGAAAAAACCGTAACAAACAAATTAAAGGAATTATTATGATAATATATCGCACATTAGGAAAGGCCAAAGGTCTTCAACTGATTATTATACTAGTTTATGTAAATATTTTGTTGTTCATTAAATACATCTAGTACGGAAGGTATTTCAAGTTACGTAATAGTAAAATATAAACTCGCCGTAACTGCTAACAATGTCAAAATTCGCCCCTATACAATTTGCTTGAATCAATTTACGAATTTTTACAAATGTTAGTTTATGTGTTAAACTTAGAAACATTTAAGTTATCTCTTAATGACAGTATAAATAAGCCCGCGGTAATATAATATATAACATAAACTATTAGGCAAAAAAAAGTTATATTCCCTGTTAATCACAGAATATTATCGTGAACAGTGCTTAGTTGAAACCAGAATCAATATTTTCAATTTATTAGTGGGCAGTTAATTAATACTGATTAATTTATTGCAAAATGTGATACCTGTTATTTCCTTCGAGAGACTACACCAGTCGGAATGCTCCAAAGAAATGACAGCGGTGATTATAATTCCCTATCTCTTTGAGCACCTATTATATATACATTGGGATCTTATGACACTGCAAATAAGTAAACAAAGTACAGCACATTAGCTATCTATACTGCCCACATAAATATATTTTTATATAAGTATATGAAAATGTATGTATTTTTGTTTGTAAGTGAGTGGAATTTTTCTTGAGTGGTGAGAGTACTTGTTGCGATAAGAAACCACGCAAAAATCGCTACTTAATGGCGGCCATCTACCTAACATTATACATACATACGTTACTGGAATTACCTGGAAAAGTCTACTTTTATAGCTGCCTCTCAAATGATATTTCACAATAATAACTGTACAAATAATGCTTATTACTAGAGGGTCATTTGAAAAGTTCTTAGCCTAACATGGTTAAAGTCATTGGTTTTTTTTATAACAACCCTTATATTTTAGTTACATTATTTAGCAACAAGTATGCACAGTTTAGTTTATTCACAGTAACTCATTGTTCGTTTACACGTGATACCGTAAGTCAAGTCATAATACAAATTTAAAATAATAACAATATTTGAAAGGCAATAAACCAGAACTAACACAAGTAATACAGTTGATGATGTAGTATTGAAACAAGTGAAAGAGATTGTATAACTTGGATGCACTTTTTTGAAATGCTGATGCGGAAAGATGAGCCACCAAGGGAATGGATCGTTGGGAAAACTTCTTGGCAGTAAAAGCTTACGTCAGAATACACAAGCATGATGTAGACGAAACAATGCTGGACTCATCGTTAACTTATGGAAGCGTGAGCGCATTGTACTTTCACACTCACTCGTTTCTTTGACATGCTCACTTTCGCGTTATACTTATTTCGTAATTCTATACTCCGGCATTGGTCTTACCCAACTACTGACTACTATGCCCGTAACTTACTAACATGCCTGTACTTATTTTAACGCCAATATTCTCTTTCAAACTATATAGAAATAGACTTATCTACTCGTATTTCTAACATCATTACAGCGAATACGATCTACAAGCGTTACGCTACAAATTTTGCGCAGCACTTCATTTTGACCGCGTTTATTTTACTTTCAAGCTTTCTGCCTGTAAGTATAACTCTCTCTGCGTATAAGTATAGCTCTCGCTACTTAGTACCTAAATCAAACATGCTTTGCTAACTTAGACAACGAAAATAAGAGTAAACTACCACTAACACTTCTACGAAGGACTTTAACACCTAACTATCCATTCACAAAGTACCTCGTGACAGGCCCTATAATATATATATATATAACTATGATCGTGGTTGCAAAAGTGAGTCGGTACTTAGTTGTTGAATGAACTCTCGGTCATTCAAAAACTTAAGAGTACTCAGTAGGAAATGTCTCTTTAAAAGCACAATACGCAGCTATTGCTGTTCCAGTGTGTGAGGATGAGTTCCCAGCCGACGAACGGTCCTGTAGGTATATAAGGAAGCAGTTGGTATCCTATCAAACAACATGTAGGAACTAGGAACACAACCCATTGTACAAACAGTAAAAACAATAAAGACAAGGGTAAGCAAACTTTAACTTAAGGGTTCCATACCGCGCGAATGCTTAGAATCATAGACAATTATCACAGCTTTTTTTGTATCAAATCACAACGTCCAATGTCGAAAAGCTGGTGTCTAGTTGTTCCCACCAATGATCGTCTACAGCACTCCATATATACAATCTGACTTGAGTCTTCTTTAAATGTATAAAATTTATAAAGACTAGAGACTACTTGCGTAAGGCATTGTTGTAGAAAGCAGTGTAGGGTAGTGTAGTGTACGTAGCAGTGATTTCTCAGTGGATATGGAACCGGCCTATTGATCAACTGGTCCCCGGTTTAAATCCTGGCATGTATATTCTTATTTTCAGATTTATGTATATATTTGTAATTGTTGCACGGCGGTGAAGGTAATCCGCACGTCCAAGAAATTATATTTCGGAAGTCTTCCATATCCACTGGGAAATCACTGCTACGTACACTACACTACCCTACACTGCTTTCTACAACAATGCCTTACGTAACCTTACCCAACAAAATTTTAGTATTCCCTTTGGGTTGTGAAGTTCGGATGGCCATCGCTCCGTGTAAATACCAGTAGGTACCTTCGCCAAACCCTTAGGCTTAGGTAGTGGAACCCCGCCAGTTCTAATGAATTAGGGAACGGGATAACGCTAAGAAGAAAATTGTTGTGGAAAGTAAGTAAGTATTTCACGCGTTAATTTCTGCATGTTTAAACCTAGTTAAATACGCAGAAAGCTGAAATTGCCAGGTCTGTAATAATTTCCAATGGGCATTGTAAATTATGCTAGACAGAATCACATGATTTTGACTACTTTTCTTGATTTTTAGCGAGACAAAAATCGCCCTAAATCGCAGTGTACCTTAAAATTCCAAAGTTAATCATACTTCGGCATATTTATTTGTACTTTGTATTTAAAACATGGTGAAATGTCATCAGTCGTATCGTGGTACAGTTAAGTGCACTTCACTCTTAAAATTTTGGCCTTTGTACCGTTCTTTTTCCATACCTAATAAGTTGCAATTGCACTTTGAATGTCAAGTGTGATCTGCCCATAGTTGTACTTTTTGGCCATGTGCGATGTGACTATGCCCCACTATCATGAATTCACGTTCTTTTATGACGTCCATTTTTCTCTGTGTGCAAGCCTCGATCCACATTTGTTAAGAGTTTTGTTACTTAATAAATACATATATATATATATTAGGGTTTCGAAATGTATGGCATGGCATTTTTGGCCTTTTTCAAGGTAATAAATAATGAAGAAAAACATTAAGAATATTTCACAGTCCGACAATCAATAATAAAAACATTGAAACGTTCTGATCCAGTAGCCACGTTTTCATATTTCCTTGTTATTATTATTGTTGTTGTTAGACAAAACACAAGATTTAATAAAATGTTTATTAATAAATATCTAAAAATACTTATTTGACATACTATACATAAGGCTTTTTTGGTTTGGTTGTAATGTTTAATGTTTGAGATAATTTGAAAAGATTATTTTAAAAATAGGCCAAGTCGGTCTCTTACTAAAAAATATTACGTGTCCTTTAGCATTCAAAATATTCATGAAATGCACAGCCTTAGGGATGTTATTTTTAATAATCCTTTTTAGTTCTAACGTTCATTACTTTCAATTTAGTCATCTCCTTCGAGGAACTTGTCGAAAGAAGCCTTGTACTTGAGGTCCGGGTCATTCTTCTTCACTAGTTGTTCCCAAACATTAGGCAATTTGGTCTTGAAAGCCTCTACGACGGTACGTATCAGTTCTTTCTGTTTGGGAGTACATCTTTCGCAACTTGTCCTCAACGCCTCTGGAATGGCCTCTGTAAGAATTAATGTGTTACTGTTAATACATTTATTTTACATTTATATTAGTACATATTAAACTAGCGATCCTCTCTGACTTCACATGTATAGCACTAATAATAACTGCAGCTGCTAAATGTTAAAGTATTGATATTAATTAATGCTATACTATTTAGCAGCCTTAATCTCGATTACTACTAATCATGCGATAAGGCAAGCAGAAGAAGAGTCTAGACCTATTGAAATTAAACTATTTTTAACGGAAGTATCGCGTGTTTTATTTATTTTGTTGAAACCTGACGTTTCGAACGCTTTGCAGCGTCCGTGGTCGCAGGAAAGACTGTCTTTAATAACTGTCTTTAAAAAACAAAATAAATAAAACACGCGATACTTCCGTTAAAAATAGTTTAATTTCAATGTGTAACAATCGCGAAAGCCTAAGACAGTCTAGACCTACTCCGCCCTTGACTGCTACTGCCACAACACCGCCATCGCTGTCGCCGTCTCGTTAACAGATTGCCTCACGAGTTACTTTAATTTGTATAATATCTTCTGGCATAAATTCTAAATTAATTGCGCCTGTATATATATTTTTAGGTACGTGACAGCACGCTATTATCATTCGTATAACCACGTCTAAAAAACATATATATGTAAATAATGGGTATAATTGTAATTTAAAAAAATATTTTCACGGATTTTCACGGTTAACCTGGCGACGGAATTTTGATGATAGATAGCATGATACCTGGGGAAGATTATAGGCTATTTTCATGAACACCGTGTAAAGTAATCCGCGGGTGGAAGCTTATGCAATTTAAGAATACTTGGTCCATTTGAGATTATGACAATGTCCAAGTTTGTTGATTGTTGTTGATTTAATTTATTAATCAGTTACTTAATATTCACGAGTATTATCTACTTACTATATATAAAAAATATATACTGGCGCAAAGGTTCAAATGTATAAGACTCTAGCCCTGATTCCATACTAATTAGCAAGTGCATATAGTTATATCTATAGGGTTGTTTGCGCGTAAAAACTGCGTACCTACACATATCCAATTAAATTAACAAAACATGTCCAAAAAAATCATGAAAAGAAGTATTTAGTAAACATTTCGTATCACAGTAGGTGTCAAATTAAAATTCATATTTATTCCTTTTAATTCATGGATATTATAAATATTGTCGGACAAACGCTTTTGGTATCCTTTTGGTATCATTGACGAGATCGGTGGCTCAGTCGTGAATGACGCGACTTTGACACCAATGCTCGTGGGTTCGATTCCCACACAAAGTAAACATTTGCATGTGTGCATTAACATATCTGTTTGTCTTGGTCCGGATGTTTTAAGAGAGGTAGGGCCCTTCAAAGCAGCCCCTCTGGGGACGTGGAAGTTAGTATTAAAGTGAGTGCAGAGTTGCCGTGTAAGCAGCAGAGGAGGCATCGTGCGAGTGTACTTAATATATCGCAATGTAATGTAATGTCGTATGCTTGTATGCCTCCCGACGTAGTATAAAAAAATCCTTGCAAAAGTTTACGTATTTTTGGACGTAACTTAGATTGGCTTAGAAGCTTTATGCCTACTTTTCGATATGACTACATTCATGAGATGTAATACGCGTATGTTTACTACTTTATTTACATGAAATAATACTTACTTTTAAAGTCGGCTCCTTCAGAGGTACACGGTCCCTCGTCGAGAAAGCATTTGCCATAATGCTTAAGCAGGCGTATGTTGCCGGCTACTTCTTGTGCGTTGAAACTATCGTACGCTGGGTTGTAAAAGGCTAACTCCTCAGGCCGGGCCGCTACTGCAGCTACCAGCACACAAATTACTGCGACAATCCTCATTGCCTGGAATAGTTACAAAAAGACAATCTATACTAATATATAAAGCGGAAGGGTTTGTTTGTTTGAACGCGCTAATCTATGGAACTACTAGTCGGATTTGAAAAAATCTTTTTGCATTTGGTAGCCCAATGCTTGAGAAAGGTTATAGGCTAGGCAACGCGATACAACCCTTAGAAGCCGAGCAAAAAAAGTAGGAAAAGCGGCCCCTACGGGATACCGGGATACTCGCGGACGACATCGTGGGGTTCAGCTAGTATGAAATAAGTGAAAATCAACAATCATTAAAAAAAATCATTCTTCAGAGGTCGAAACTTTTTTGTAGTACTTTTTGCTAGGATGCTAATAAAAATAAAATAGATCTTGTAAAGAAACTTGCACATTACTTTGCGAGACAGCATATTCCATTACGAAATATAGCAGGTATACATATTATCAATCTATGTTATTGATATCTACTAGTACATATAATGAAATTGTAAACCGACTTGTCCATGCCCTTGTCCAAAAAACAGAATTTTGGATGCAGTTTTCAATGTTTGATTGAAAAAAAGAAGCAATTCGGGAATTTGTTCTACTATTTAATTTCTCTGTCCTAAAAATACTTTATTTTAAATTGCATTTTGACCGGCGTGTCATAGGTTATTACCATTTAAAACTATGTGCATAGGCAAATAAATATTTATGAGTTAACACATTCGGATATCACAAAAAGAAACCAATACCAAAATTTACCGTCACGTGTGGTTTTGGTGCATGCAGGATTCATTCAAGTGGTGGACACTAGAATAATACAAAGTATTTTCATTGTAGTCGAATCACAAAATAATAAATAAGTGCTCTGAAATTCATTGTTTTCGTTGTGTAGATAGATTTGGATAATTACTTAAGCAAATCGTAGATTGTAATTAGTCATGCAGTTGTAGGTTAGAGTGTTTTGTTTTGTTTAGTTTAATGATCGCGTTTTGTTATTTCAAACGAAACCTTTTAACATATGAGGTCACCAATGGAATATTCTATTGTACTGATGTAATTGCATTCAAAATAGGTTTTGCTTTGTTTATATATATTAAATTTGGTTTTATAATAATAAGGGATGAATATTACTATATATGGGTTTACATATTCGATTAAATAATATTAAATAAAACCTCTTTAATCTGTTCTAAGTATATTACTGTGCGATTTCAATACCGAAAAAAAAATTGACAAATATGAATAATTCCTAACTTTATTTCAGCACTACATCTTCTATGGCAATACGTAATAGTAATCCAACTCACGTAAGATCAGCGTCCCGGCTCAACCAGCACTGTGCTAATTGTCTCACCTGACAATCTTATATACAGATTTTAAAGCAGGAAAACGTCAGAGCCGGCGACGTGTGTAAATATGACATAGTAGTAGCAACATTGAATGGAACATAGGATCGTGATCATCAAAACAGATCATTATTTTTATACATACATCGACTACGAATATGTCTACGAGTGTAATTGAGTAATATGTTATGGAAGATTGATGAGTAATTTACAGATATAATGTCAAAGTTAAGGTCAAAGTCAAAATCTTTTTATTCCGTATAAATGGCTACATTTGTTTGGAATCGTCACAATTTTTTTCCCTACCGTGCAGTTCATGACTAGGTGAGCACTCTATTGGTATCCAAACGAATTTACATAATTTATTAATTACATTATAATTGGATCGACTCAATCCCAGACATTTTTATCATTAATATAGTCAGATACTTTATAATATGCCCTGCTACACAATTTGGCTTTAATAATAGTTTTAAATTTGTTTATTGACAATTCTCTTATATTGCTGGAAAGTTTGTTATAGAACCGTATTCATTGCCGCATAAAAGAATTACTTATTTTGTGGAGACGGCTTGGATGTAACGCAAGATTATGCTTATATCTAGTATTTATGTTATGAGTATCACTCTTTTTACAAAATGAGTCTATGTTTTTATGGACATACAAAAGATTTTCATAGATATATTGCGATGCGACTGTTAGAATATTTATTTCTTTGAATTTTTCTCTAAGGCTCTCCCGGGGACCAAGTTTGTAGATAGCTCTTATGGCTCTCTTTTGCAATAAAAAGATGGTGTTAATGTCCGCGGAGTTACCCCAAAGAAGAATTCCGTATGACATAATACTGTGAAAGTAGCTGAAATAAACTATTCTAGCCGTATCAACATGCTATAAGGTAGCTAGAACCCATTACCTGGATGTGAAAACGTTACATAGAAATTAAGATACTAGTTTTCTAAGTATCACTGTAGACAATACTTAATATATTACAGTACTGCATATTACACAATTGATATAGCTTTTGTAAAATCGCGGCCGGGGCCAGACAGACTGGTAAACATAAGAACTTACGTACATAAAAAGGCGTCTGAAGTTGTGTTCTTACTAAGACATTGCATGATGCAATCTGTCGATTAGCACACGGAGCTCTGGCTAGTCGAACATAGGGCACAACTATATTTAATAAGAAGCAGTTTGACAGGCATAGTCCAGCTTATTAAAGACCATCGAAATACAATAATGAATTGAAAGGTTCAAATGTACTTTGTGCGTTTCTGTGAGTAAAGAAGGTATGTAGTGTACATACATAGTCTACCGTAATCGCTTCACATCAGACATCCAGAATATTTGTTAATGACTCGGTATATAAAAGTTATCTTGTTGAGGAATAGCAAGAATAACAGAGAGTTAGGGACTTCTGCACAATCACACGACTTATGTTCAAAATCGTTATTCCAGTAGGAAGATAACAGAAGAATCAAATGGACGAATACTGTTTAATGGGAAAAAGATGATCTTTAGTTCATTTGTAGACATAGCAGTAAGGACAGAGAATAGTAATTACTGAAAATGTTACTGGGAAACAAATACAAGATCATATAATAAGTTACGAATCTTTGGGAAATAGGATTACTAAAAATTCAAGCAATAGTTCATATGTAAAAATAAGAACAACTATAGCTTTACTTCAGGAATACTCTATTCCATAACAATAAAATATATTCACATCCTAACTTTCACATAAAAAAATGTATGTATGTATGTCCTCACATACGATTCGCAGCCATTCTTCCAATACTAAATCATAGTATAATTGCGAATTGCAGACATGGAACAAAACGGATATCGTTTTTCGTATATAATTTTTTAATCTGCCTTGATCCGCTTGAGTATAATCTCCATGCAGCAAGAGAGCTGTCTTTGTTGATTGGCCTACATAACGATAAGTTTACTTCCGATTATATTGCTGTAAAAAATAAATGATAACCATTTCAACCCTACAATAATCAATTGTATCATAAATTCAATGAAAATGCATAATACCTGATAATCATAAACTCACGTGATTGTATTGATTCTATGCAGATTGCGTTAATGCAAACTGTCAACGTTCGCAAAATGTGTAGACTCATTAATTACCACATTTCAAAGAACATACAATTTTGCCATAAATGCATACGTGACATAAAACATGGTTACAATAGTTACATGTGCTTTAAAACTTAAGCTTAAAACTAAGTTTAACTGGGAGTGAGTTGTTTTTGCGGTGAGGTTGTAATTGGAGTGTAATTATTAAATTACTTTATTTATTAACTAAACTTAAAAATAATCACTGAAGATATTTAAAAATATCGACTAAACGTACTTACAATTTAAAATATGAGTGATTGAAGGTGATTAAGAACATAATTTTCAGAAAATATAGTTAAACATTTTTACTTACGAGTATAAAAAATACTGTTCGAGAGATTTATTCTAAGATTTTTGTAACATATCGACTATTAAGTATTTTTTCAGGTACTTAAGGTTATAAGTAAAATATAGTATATGGGTTAATTAATTATGACAAAAAAAATTGAAATTCGAATGAATGCTACATAACACTTTCTTCTATTAGTTAATGTCTTTATATGCTGAACACAGACACAGCCATGATCTTAAACAAATAATCAGGCGTCCTTGATACATATAACAAAAGAACAGTACACAATGTCATTGTTTAAATTAATGAATCTTTTTCTATTCCATGCTCCAAAAGTAGTTTATAGTGAAAATTGTAACTAGTGCTGTGGCACAAATAAATTACATGTATTGTGTGAGAAACTAAAATTTCCAACTTGGAACTTCATAATTATTATTTTAGTTTCGGCATAAATTTAAGTTTAGGTTCATGTTCTTGTTTTATATACCGAGCAACATAAAATACACGTTTGGATTGTCCAGCCAAAAGCACTCAAGGATGAACGAATCATCTAAAATTAGGATATGTATAAAAACCTCTATTAAGTCATACTGTGACGTAAAATTATCAGAAGAATCAAACAAAGACTGCTTCTTATCGTAAGTGATACTTAGCTAGACCCACACAATCTTTAATAGAAAGGTTACCTACTTGTACATTCATTCTCCTTTCTTTAATTTTCTGAAAATATATATATTTTTTTATACAACGTCCACCCACCCACTTAATGTAAAGCAGTTACCGTAGCCTATTAACACTTGTAATATATTAAGTGTCACTCGCGCGATGCCGCCTGTGCTGTTTACACAGCAACTCCTTAGGGGATACCGGGACACACGCGGATGAAGTCGCGGACTGCAGCTAGTTTTGCATAAATGGAACTAATCTACATTTGAATACATTAGCATTGCTGAGAAACTCAAATTTTAAAAAGTTTCAAAGTTAGAGGTATAACAGGTGGAACAAAAAATTGATACGCTGGCCTCCACGTAAATATTAGGGGCCTCCACGTAAATATGAAATTGCCGAATTGTACTCCAAAATTAAAACTCGTTTTTTTTTTCTATGATACCTACGTAAGATACATAACATATTTATTTTGGCAGTATTTTTATCAGTGCTCACCTAGTCATAAAATGCACGGTAGGGAAAAAAATTGTGACGATTTCAAACAAATGTAGCCATTTTTACGGAATAAAAAGATTTTGACTTTGACTTTGATTTATTTAATTAAAATATGTACCCTCATTATCTATACATTTTGCTGCCATCTAATCGGAAGTTTATTTATACTTTTGCGATAGAACTCTGGGGATCTAGATTCGACAAACTGTGTGAAAGCATTTTGTACTGCCGCCTGGGAAGAAAAATTTTTACTGCATCGAAAATTCTCAAAAAGAACGAAAAAATGGTAGTCAGTTGGAGCAAGGTCTTGCAGCACTTGTAGAGACACAACGGTTTTTCGTGCAGTGTGAGATCTTGCGTTATCATGGAGCATGATGTGGTGAAGATAAATTCACGAGTCGGGGCTGTTTCACTGCCAACTTCGCCATCATTGTTCGAAGTTCAGCATAGTAAACATCTGCTGTTATTGCTTGACTAGATCTGAAAAAACTATAGTGAATAACGCCATGAAGAGACCACCAAACAGTTACCATTCCCTTTTCTTGGTAAGCTTTGCTTTAGGGCACTGTTGCGGCGTTTGACCTGGGGTTAGCCATTGCATTTTTCGCTTAACGTTATCGTAAAGAATCCGCGTTTCGTCATATGTTACAATTAGATCCAATATTCCTTCATTTCTGTACCGTTTCAACAAGGCAAGGCAACACAAGTTTCAACACGCTTTTTTTTCTGCAGATCAGTAAAATCATGAGGCACCCATTTTTCATATTTTTTTTGAGTCAATATTGTAGGCAAGGTAACGTTAACCCATGCCGCTAATTTCTGAGTAGTCTGACTCCGATCGGCTTCCACTATTTCCTTCAATTCAGCATTATTCACCTGTGTCCCGGTCTTCCACATGGTTTAGTGGTTGCGGTGGCCGGAACTCGTGTTTAAAAATTACTCGGATTTTCGAAGTATCCATCTTTCCCGTCTAAGCTGAATAAAAAAAATAATTGAGATTCGAAAATCAAATGTTGCATATTTTTTAAAAGAAATACCTCATAGGTATCATGTGAAAAAAGTTTCACTGGAAATCTAACACCATGAACGTTTAATGTCAATTCAATGTACTCGTGTCTATTACTATACAACGGCAATATTATACTTTACTTCATTCCTTTTCTATTTTAGTTGATGCGACGTGCAAACATTTTTCTGTCATCAATTTTGCATCTAACTACATGATGATTGCTTCAATAGACAATCGACTTAATGTTACAGATCGCCACAGCGCTATGTGTTGTTTCTCCAAACTCTACTCAAGTAAAGATTTTCAATTAATAGTTTTTTCTGTCGACTCTACTCAAGTACAAAAAATAATTTAATATTTAAATAAATAAATTGATTTTACTATTAAAATTTTAAAAGTCACAAATTAAATACCTACAAATTATAAATTTAAAAAACCCACGGGGGAAAATTGAGCATGGAAGAAATTCAAATAAAAAAAAAACTAATTATTATTAATGAAGTTAATGAAAAAAATATAAATAATTACACTACCACAACAACTATTATATAGAATATAAATATAAATTAGTATATATATATATATATATATATATAGAATATAATAGTATAAAAGTGGCCAATGCACCCCCTTTAATTTAGCCTCTTTTCAGCTCATCCCCAATTTGATCAATATGTGTGCATCTAGGGCGTCTAGTCTATTTATATCGCCATTGAGTTTTTTTTATTAAACAAGCGAATGAAAAATGAAAAAACCCAGACTCATTACCAGACTATATACCAGACTCATTAGTAACGACTAATTTGATGTAAATCACAGAAAATTTTAGAATTTTAAATCGTACCTCCGATACGAACACTTCCAAAGAACGTGATCGAAAAAAAGAATCATTTTTTTATGTACTGTATTATGTATGTGGATGTTATGTTGTATGTATGTGGATATCATGTTTGGATAATAAAATACAGCCAAATTCGCGATCTGCGCAAATAAGCTTTCTCAGTGGAATATAAGTAGATATCACGACGCTATTACGATATGCAAGACGCGCTGGTACCTGTGTACCAATAGGCAAACAGCCTATTGGTACACAGGTACCAGCAGTAATGTAGTTGCTATGGATGTCAGTCAAAAATGCGTTTACCTCAAAATAGAGAAAAGTAAGTAAGACTAAGTAAGGTGAATGAATGAAACTTGTCTGGGGAAGTACCTGCACCTCACAGAAAACCGCAGGGAGATAACAACTACCTAGAGGGTTGTTCTCTCCCTGCAAGTATGTAAGTAAGGTAAACCGCAGCCAAATAACAACTACCTAGAGGGTTGTTCTCTCCCTGCATGTATGTAAGTAAGGTCAACAGTAAACTCGTAATGAATTGCTGTGTTAGCAGTAGAGGTGACATCGCGCTAGCGATACTTAATTTATTGCAAGCGTTCATAGGCTACAGTAACCACTATACAACAAACGGGTTGGGCGTATACACCATTAAACCACTTGACTGTTGATTGAGCGCACCCCGCCCTCACAAAAGCGTTGTGTTTTAGCACCTTAATATCTCAGTGATTCGAGTCTACAGACCAATAATGGTAGGATATTTTAATCATTAAGCCGATAAGGGCTGCGATGGTGATCCGTAAACTAGCCAACGAGAGGTGCGCGTTCTACGTAAAAAAAACACTAAAAATAAATGGTCCAAGTAGAACAATAGCTGAAATTGAAAAGAGTCTACCGCTATTTAATACATCATTCACAATAATTTAGAAAACTACTTTTATTTTATAAAAATAACCATTCGCTTTATTTATAGCTATCACTTAGGAGACAGTTCAAAGAAATAAATTTCTTCACTGTTATGAAAATACGAAGTAACTTCGTAAGTCGTTTTTAAAATTTAGTGAAAATATAAGCAGAAATAATTTTCCGATACTCAAACACCGGTTTGCTATGACCGCTAGTTGTTTTGTCAAAATATGTATTCGATTCTGCAAATTGAAAAAAAAAATTGCCCAAAATAGTTCTTCATTTCAGCCTTCAAAAGATACATCAAAATAGTTTTTGTAAAAAGATTGACTAATGAATTGGTGAATATTGAAATAACTGACAAAGATGTCATTCAGTACATGTATTATACCAATTAATGATTTTAAGAAAGATTTATATTAACAAGTTAATGGTCATTTCTGAAATGGTTGTTATTATATAATTAATAAATTTGAAAAAAAAATATCTACGAGAAATTAATAAATATCAATAAAGTTCCTATTTATCTATACCATCAAGTTCATTGCAAAGTAGGAAGATAACAATAAGATTTTATTAAAAATATATTGTTTTTAGCATTTTTATCTTTACAAGTTACGGGCTTAGCATTATGCAATGCAGGTGCAGGCTCCCGAAATATAATTTGAAAAGTAAATGTTTTAAATAAATTTAGAATTCTATAATAGTAGGTATGTCAACATTGAAATCTCCGCGCACTATTATGTCTTATTGATTTTATATCTTCTATTTTATATGTTAAAGTATCCTCCATTACATGCTCAAATTGCATATAATCACCACTAGGTATAAACAATTATATATAATAATAAAGCAAATGAAACTCGATGGTGCATTCAATGGAGAACATTATAATATCCATCCAAACGTTCTTCGGATTTGTTGAAATTTTTTAACATACTTATACATTGGTAAACTGTATTATAATTATTAATGGCAAAAATCATTAAAAGGCAAAAAAATATCAATATCATTTTTTCCTGAACATAATTGTGTCATTTGTTCACATTCAGTAAAGCCAAAGTATTGCAAAGTATTTTGATGTTCAAAATTTAGGTTTTACTTCAGTTTTGTCTCATTGAGAAGTTTACATTTACAACTAAATCAATACAATTACTTTGTCGTTTACAACGTGAACAGTTTATGCTACTCGTATTAATATGGTAGGCCATGAAAGTGTCATCTTAGGTCAAAATTTTTTTGAAAGACAGATAGACAAGATATCCTAGCTTTATTTATAAGATATGATCATGATATGTTAATATTACGTAAGTTAGTACTAGTCTTCGGTGGCTGGTAACTATGTAGTATAAGGAGTACACATAATAATATTTTATTAACTTTAAATGGCCACAATTTTATGTAATGCACTGGTTATGCTGTTTTTTGAACTTCTAGATTATCCTTTATTACCAAAACAATAGTAGTTTAGCTACTTGTGTATACATGTTTTTGTGGTGCTCGGTTCTCTCCGCAAGTTCTGTCTACCCCGCAAGGGATTTGGTGTGAAGTTATAGATAGATGGACATATTTTTTTCTATTATTTGACTGTAGGCCAGATTACATCAGGTAGACCATATGCATGATGGAAACCCATGAATCAATTTTACGTAGTAACTCAATTGACCGTTAAGTCGGTCGGGGGCTAAAGTAGCTAAAGTGCGCAGCTCCTATTGGCTAATTCACGTATCATCATTGCCCCATTTTTTTTATTTTATACTACGTCGGGAGGGATACAAGCATGCGGCACACCTGATGAAAGCGGGCACCGTAGCCTATTAACACTTGAGATAAGTATCACTCGTGCGATGCCTCCTCTGCAGCAACTCCTTGGGAGCTTACTGGTGACCTCACTCACACGCAGGAACACAACAAACCTCTAGGGAGTTGTTATTTGGCTAAAAAAAAATTATAAAATACTGCGTCAGTCTAGCCATGGTGATCATTGATCGTAATAAGCAGAGAAGCTCCACCTACGAGTGGGACCAATGGAGTACTCCTCGGCTATACTGTGTATAGCCGATGGGGTCGCGGTGGCTAGGTGGAGCTGTGAAGCTCTCTGTCGCCCGTGGCTGGACTGACACAGTATGGGGAGGGAAGTTTAGAACAGTTAAAATCGTTTCGCCGGCGTTCTAAAATGGGCTAAAACGAAAGATGAATGAATGAATGAGTTATGGAATGAAAGGGAGTATTATGTATAAATGTGTTATATTATAACATAATATTTAGATACTTGACTAATAACGAAATGGCATTAAAATAGCCTTGCCCATGGCAGGGGTGCAAGTATTTAAAAAAAAACACCTTGTTATTTGGCTGCGGTTTTCTGTGAGGTGGAGGTACTTCCCCAGACGGGCTGCTTTGATGCGCCCTACCTTCCTTAAAACCACCGTCACTTATCGGCGATGATTCAAACATTCTCCCATAGGTCAGCAGGTTCGTTTTTGTAAGGCACTCCCCATTCACGAAAACGCAGCAAGTGATTTATTGATTTGTGGCCGTATGCTTTTCGTCTCCTGACATTGTATAAAAAATGACAACCGTTAAGTCAGTAGCCTTCAAACAGCTTGAAATCATTGTCAATTTGCAATTGTGCAGCGTTATAGTGAAAGATATGAAACCTATCAACTGAAGGGAGACCTGTATCCCAGCAGTGGGATGAGTATGGACTGCTATGCCACGTATAGATTTATGATAGGCAAGCGGCACAATCATAACCTATATTATGTCACGTCCATTCGTTTAATTATCGTTCTGTTTCCTCATAACATCACTAAACCTTTTGCCGAAATACATATTTCTCAGTTATTTAGATTACAAGAAGTTCACTGGAGGTTATCTCCGTTTGCTTTGTCACCTCCGTGTCAATACTATCTTAGTATAAAAGATCTTAATTAAAGCTTAAGCACGCAGTCTTGAATTTCAACTTGAGAATATTTCAATACACAATCAAACAACCATGAACAAATTAGTGGTACGTAGTATTGAGGCATATTTTTTATTTAACTGTTTCATCCAGTTGCGTGTTTTTAATCAAATTTAATAACACTAGTTATTTAACCACCACTTTAACCATAATCTTCATTGAAGATCTAGAGAAAACGTAGGTGCCTATGTCAACTTGTAAGTGTCCAATATTTTTTTTTGTTTCTAAACTTTTTAAGGATGACACTAATATTCGTAATAAGCTAATAAGCTACTAAATAAAAAAAGAGAATCGGTTGGCAAACGGAGGATAACTAGGTAACTACTAATATGTTTTGTTTGTCCATTTATTTTGATTTAGGCATAGAATACTTTCTCAAAATGTAATTCTAGATTTAAATTTCTAGTATCATTTGATAAAATAAATATGACCCGCTCAATTATATTTACTGGAAACGATTGCCACACATGGAGTATCGTTTGCTAACTAGTACCCCGCTGCTAACGAAGTATCTCAAGTGCTACAACATACACTCGCAGGAACACAACGACTATCAAAGGAATCTTTATATCGCTGCGGTTGGACTTACTAAATACCGCTACGCTAGAGACGCGTTTGCTAATTATGAGGATGAGGTTGGCTTTGGCTCTAACGAAAGTAGTGAGCACCACAAGTATAAGAACAAAGCAATATCGCGTTATTAATTGCCAATTGTCATAGTTCGTACATAATAGAATTATTTGATTTTCAAAGACAGGTCGCTAAAATAGACGCAGATACAAATCACTTAGAGCCTTAGCCTGACGCTCCATTTGACTTTATTTTATAACAGAGCCGAGTGTTGACTTGATGCATAAACTGTGAGACTTCTTTCTGTCTCTGTCTTGGGTCTCTGCTCGCTTAGGTCAAATATAGTTTAGAAGCTAGTTGTCGACAGTGAGTTCTATTGAACTTCTCTGTCACACCATTCTAAACTCACCAAACATTATAAAACGGCCCAATTTCAGCTACAAACTGTCGAAAAAAGTGGATTTTTGGAAACAAAATTTTTTTAAGTCAAACAAAACTTCTAAACTTTGTTGGTAAATCATGAAAATACTAGTTTAAAATATTTGTGTGAAAATATAATATCTCGTAAAAACGTACTAGCATTCGTACAGGAACATATGTGGGGTTTACCACTTTAAAATGAAAATGTAAATGGCGACTGGTTTTGGGAACAAAGTATAAATGAATGGACGGCTCCATAATTTAAAACAACTAGCTGTTGGAATATTTCGACGAGGAAAATAATAAACATGTTGGTTTCACAAAGTCTATATTATGTTCGAATTTAATTAAGAAGTAATTCCCGTCAGTGTCGTGAGCATTTGTGTGCACGATCACTGTCTAGAAAAAACCAGAAGACTAGAAGAAAAATATCAAGAACTGAAAATTATCCACATTAACACCAACTAATGGTTTTTATTAATAAATTATTTCATGTAAATATATATCACCACGCCTGCACATATTTGTTTATCGGCGATGAAGGAAAACATCGTAAGGAAATCCGCACGCTCAAGAAATTATATTTCAAAAGACGTGCGACCTAAGGGCCTGTCCGCACAGCGATATTTCACCGCGAGATTTTTTTTTCGCAATTCTGTAACACATTGAACCTTATGGAAGTAGCCGCACTGGCGGTAAAAAATTCGCGCGATAAAAAAATCTGTAGTTTTATGCAGATTAGACGCGATGCGGTGAGGATTTATTTCCGCGCGAATGTTTTGTGATGTATGAAGTAGGTATGGCTATGGCCGCACTGCGAAATAAAATTCGCGCGTTTCGCTAAGTCGTGCAATAGCGCTATTGACAGAATTAACCTTAAGAGCCTAACTTATCGAGAGTCTCGGGAGTTGTAGTAAATTATCGAATGATTTTTTTGTCATTCTGTAATATCCGAAAAAGTTTTTACTGTATTTCCGCAGTTCTTGATGTTTTATGTAGAAAAACCTTTCATGGATCTCAATGCTGTAAATGGGTGAATCCAATGTTCATGGCATCTTTTGATACGTCGGTTACGCCGCCGTAGTATTAGATAAATTAAAATATTTTAGTTCTGTTGTCTATTTTAGACGTGCATCTCAATCGTGACCAGCATTAAACTGACAAAAATCGTGCGAAATTTTATTCGCTGTGCGTACTAGGCGTAATTCCGATCGCGAAATATAATACGTGAGAATAAAAACCTCGCGGTGAAATATCGCTGTGCGGACAGGCCCTAATATAAGAAAGGTGTGGTTTTCCCTACTTACTAATTGTATACCTAAATCAACAATTGGTAGCTTCGTGGTTTGTTTTTCTTTTAATTTACAACTGCTGGTTGACTTAATTGGACAACCTTTCTTTTATTATGGATTAATGTCTTTAGTTATAGTTGGGGGATATGTGTATTGAATAAAATGCAGACATACATCATTGAACAAATGGAAGTCCACAACTAGTTACGAATATGACTGAGAGGGGAGATTTGTTACAACTGGGATCATAACATGATTGAACAATGTTAGTAGCTGGTTCGTAAATAATCCCTGGTTCTATAAATGATGGGTATGGAAAAGGTATTATATCTTCCGGCACCACGTGTCTCGTTATTAATGACCAATGCCATGTCACTATTATTTCCTTCTCATTTTACAAGCATGCAGCTCGCTTATTATAGCTAGAAAAGCGGTTACCGTATAGCTTATGAATGCTTGCTGTAATTATTAGTAGAAGTTTTCTTATTTTGTTTTGTGTCACAAATTATATATCTCTGTTCTATCTCTTCTTCGCAGACACCTCATTTCCTATTGCAATCTACAGCACGTTCTACTTATTCTACTTAAACTTATCACAAATATCATACTTGCATTGCATTTTTAAACTACGGTAATCAATTATTTGCCTCTCGATGTAGTATATGTAACAATAAAGTGGGTCTAAAAACCGCTCACACCTCAGAGTTTTGACAATGGAAACTTTTGTATGTATGTATATTTTCACACCACGTCCCTTGCGGGGTGGGCAGAGAGAATCGAGCGCCATAAGACGGGATTCTTATACACTTCACTCGCTTCTTTAACATTAATAACTCTGTTCATGCTCACTCGCCGGTTTCTAGGACCCCTGATATCACCTTCTGATAAAACACGACCAATTTGGTCATGGTAGGTTAGTCTTGGTCTTCCTCAGCTCCTACATTCTTCCACTTTCGCATTGTATATGTAGACTTCACGCCCAATGTCTCGCGTGGTAGGCAGAGAGAACCGAGCGTCACATGACTCGACCCTTACAAACCTCATTCGCTTCTTTAGCATTCATTGCTCTTCTTATGCACGCTCGCCGGAAACTTTTAATATATATTATATTTGTTTACAGTTTGTTTTCGCTCTGGTGGCCCTGTTCGCAATCAGCGCTGCGAAGCCTCAAGGTAAAGAAAAACCTGTATGTAGTACTAACTACTGCACGCAGCGACACTCGCGTGAAGTTTGGTTATACATATTTTAAACTGAAACAAATTATTCCTTGTTAAAAAGTAACCTAGATATTGATCTAGCATGTTGCATGCAAATTAACTCTTTTGATACATACGTCAATGACCAGATAAATCTATTTTAAAAACATACTGTTGAAACTGGGCATTAGATAGGGTCGAATTTAAACAAGAAAATATTTCACATTTTAGAATACATTTTTTTTATACCACAAAGGTGGCAATCAAGCATACGGCCTGCCTGATGGTAAACAGTTAACAAAGTTACAGACAATTAAAATTCAAAGTTACTTAAAGACAATTACAGAATGTTGTTTTTTATATAAAACTTCGGATAGAAAATACACGGAATATTACTCGTGTGTTTTAATATCAAAAAGTCTAAGGGCAAACAATTTACTAACTAAGAAAAAATTGCATTGTTTTAATGGTTTTTGTAGCTCCGTCTAAAAAAATAATGTATGCATACAAGGTTAAACCTTGGACTGATGTGTGTACTGTCCATAATTTAAACTAAAATAACAAATAATAAAACTAAAAGTTAGTCATCAACAGTAGATGTAGGTACTTCGGACAACTCTCAAGATCAACAACATAAACATGTTATCTACACCACATTAATCTTACGGAAGCATTGTTTTTTCCTTTACTATACTTATACATCTTCATTTATGCTCTAGTATCCATTACAGTGAGATTAATAAGTCAATAAACTTTTGATTGAACAATATATATTTTGCAGAAAATAGATTATTAATAAATTCTGCTTAAAAAACAAGGTAACTGAAAATTAGATACGGCTGCGAATTGATGAATCTAACTACGAGTATCTTTGTTATTCTTCGTCTATTCACCATTCAAATATATATATTCATTAGTAACTATACATTACCTTGAGAATTGTCTAAGCATATTTAGTAAACGTATCACGTAATTGTATTGCTACGAATAACTATTATGTTACAAATTTATAATAAGCTCTTCTATTGTACTTTTTAATTAAAAGAACTGATAACAATGTTAATAAAATCTCAATTGATAACAAATATAAACGCGTAAAATATAAAATATCAAGTGCGCACTTGTATGCAATTTTTTTCTTATGTTAATTCTAATATAAAAAAATCGGGTAAATAAAAATTTCTTTTTTTTTTCAATCACGCTTACTAAAATTCATTAAGAATAGGGTTTTTAGTACTTGTAATATAAATAATTTATTATTTATATAAATGAATACAAGAATGGAGACTACAAGAAGTCTGTTTCCCTTAAACTTTGGTTCTACTGTATTCCCAAACAAATATGATAAGAGGACCTTCAAGAATGTGTGTGTTGCCTTAAAAGTCGTGAAAAATGGTTTTTCTTTTATTGCTAAATAATGACGGATTGGTGACATTTTGGTGTTGTCTATATGCGACAATAAACGCTTACCATAATGTGATCACATTATCGATTACATGCAAAAAAAATGCTGCATCCACGTCCATTC
This sequence comes from Pyralis farinalis, assembly GCA_947507595.1. Lineage (NCBI taxonomy): Eukaryota > Metazoa > Arthropoda > Insecta > Lepidoptera > Pyralidae > Pyralis > Pyralis farinalis. Next base: position 15,146,871 of record OX382277.1, on the reverse strand, counting down.
AAACTCACCATGTACATCTAGGTTTTCTACGCATTCGTATTCATATGAACACATACTTATCACATTGTTGAGATTTTGGGTCCGGCTTTATTCGAAGGGGTAGAGCATACTCTGCCACGCTACTATTGCGAATTGTAAGATAATGTTCACAAGCCACCTGAAGGCCATTGACTGTTTAATGACTGTCATCTATTGACATAACAAAGACCGATGACTTAACTCACCCGCCGAACCCAGAGTAAGTCGAGGTATGTATGCTTGGTTTGCGTGTCTCCATATTCTGATATTGCTGATGCAACAATGACATAGACCTCCTCCATGGTATGCATTCTTAAAAGATAACGCATACCTTGGACAGTTGTAGCTCAATAACCTTGTTTCATTATTATCGTTGTTTAAATGATGATTGAAAAAAAATGTTAAGTACTATTATTGGAGATATAATTTTAACGATTATCTTAATCTCTATGTAGAAGAGTAGAGCTGTCTTGGTGACTGGTGAGTGATGTGATAACGCTTGTGACAATCGTCTATAATATTCTATATATATATAGAATTGTCTTTATACGTTTATATGTATAAATCAGGTGGGCCTCATGCTTGAACAAGTAAACAATAAACCATTAAAATTTGACACACATCAACCATACTGAATTCGAAACTCTTATATCCAACAGTGGGTAGATAAAAATAGAATAAATAGAGCTGACGAAAAAAACACCACAAAAAATAAAGCTTCATTTCAATTCACAGTGTAATTTCGTTTATTACGCTTCATGATTGTTGTTATGTTCTATGAACTTCTCATTCAGATTTAAAAATAAATACGATTAGCATAATCATTGCTATTCTTATCATGTTGCGACTGTTCATTTAGTGTGCCGTATGAAGATGTTACCATACCTACGATACGAACTTAGCCTATCCTAATTACATACTACTGGTCACCCGAGGGTCGAAATTCGATCGTAATTTATATATTTTGTCATTTCAACATTAAGAATTATCTATCTTTGTTCATGTTACTGCGCTCTTTCTCCATGGGAATTTTAAGTGCCAATTTTCACTCTCCCCCGTGCATATAGTGTGTTTAAAAAGGATAAAAAAAATTATCTTCATAATTAATCGTTATGTAAATTGATTCACATGATTAAATTAAATAAATAAATAGGTGGCTCACATATTTTAATCAGGAAAGTCAACTAGTTATTACGTTGTCGCACGTGCGTTTTTACCATACCATAGTTAAATTATATAGTCGATTATAGTACATTAATTCAAATGATTAATATAAAAGTATAACAATTTTATTACTTCTTCATGAGATTTAAAAACTAATATGAAAGTCTTTATTCTCTATGTAGGTTTATACAATTTTACGCAAATGTTAAGTTTGTTACATACAAATTATTAACTGTCACAAGTATTTTCAAAAACTAACCTACTTACATTTAAGGTTTTTAACACTTAATATTTTTTTTTTACTGAAGCATTTTTTTTTTTCAGTAAACACCGTAGATGGCCCTCCTGGTGGCGGCGGTAAGCATCAAATCAAATCTACATTGAATATTTATTTATTACATAACTAAAAGTCTGTTGGATATAAATTCATTTAAAATGTATCGATCTCGAACTATTTATCAATTTTATGCCTTTTTAAAAAGTTTTTATTAGATCAACCTTCATATAAAAACCTCCAAACCGAGTTCATATAAAAACCTCCAAACCGAGTTCATATAAAAACCTCCAAACCGAGTTCAGCTACTTTAGGTAGTTGTAAAACAACTACATGTCACTTAGGGATTGAGTGCAGTTCTGATTACAATACAGTAATAATGACCATTGAGCTGGTCTAAAAATGAAGGTCGAAGGTGGCCACGGGAACACCTCAATATGATGATTAAAATACAACAGCCTTTATACACAAAGTCTATATACCTTTGGGTTATAGAACGTGATGTTTTAGTTCCATTAAACTACAATTATATTTACTTATTTCAGTAAACATCGCTGATGGCGCGCCTGATACTGGCCGTGGTATGTATGTTTGAATATTTTATTTCATTATACACCGTAGATGGCCCTTCTGGTGTCGGTGGTAAGCATCAAATATAATTTACATTATGAATGTTTATTTACTAAATAACTGAAATTCATTGGATAAATATACAGAACTTTTACCGACCCATAGGTCCGTTCTAAACTCTCCCCACTGAACAGGGTTACCAGTAATATAATTATATTGTGACATTTTTAAACTTGCGTGTTTTTTTTATACAACGTCGGGAAACATACGGCCCACCTAATGTAAAGCGTTACCGTAGCCTATGATCACTTGCAATGCATTAGGTACACCTCACGCGATGCCACCTCAGCTGCTAGCACAGCAACTCCTTAGGAGCTTACTAGTAACCTCACTCACACGCAGGAGCACAATAACACTCTACGGAGTTGTTATACGGCTGCGGTTTTCTGTGTGGTGGAGGTTTCCTTCCCCAGACTTGCTTTGATGTGCCCTACCTCTCTTAAAAACACCCAGACTAAAACAAACAGACATGTTCATGGACACAAATGTTTATCCCGTGTGGGAATCGAACCCATGAGCGTTCGTGTCAAAGTAGCGTAACAACGCTTTTCACCACTGCGCCACCGAGCTCGTCAACTCGTGCGTGCCGTAAAGCATGCCAACCTGGCAAGTTGAGTTAAACAATCGAAATGACATTCAGCTTGGCACCAGCTGCTTATCCAAAAAAAAACGGGTTGCACTCCGGGAATGCCGGCAGAAGTGAAAACTTGAACATTAACGTTGTGCATTTTTGAATATTTTGGAATGGTTAGGGAATAATTTCGCACAAATTTTTGCTGATTTACCCATGTCTAACAAACACACACGCACACTTGCGCAAGCGCCCTGCACCCTTAAACCAAACAGCGATGTTGATAAACTACGTTGAACGAAACGCGTAAGCGCGAAGAATTTCATGGCGCTTACAACGCTTTAGTCGCGAGAAAATAATGCCCTATGAACGATCTAACGCTTCATGTTATAATTGTTTAATTAGAGGTAACTAATGTTTTAGCGCAGCGAACTTATGTTCTAATTCTCACCAAAATTTTACGAATTTTTGGTCAGGGTCACGTGTCCTGACGCGAGTTTAACATTTTTTACTCATCCCAAAAAGTGCACAACGCCGCTAAAGAAGTTTTCACTTCAAAAATATTTTCTTTGTACAACCTAAGGTAACGTAAGGTAAGTTACCTTACGGCCAGCCTCAAATAAAGCGAGCACTAAAGTACAGTATAGTATACAACATGAAACAGGTGTGCAAGTGCATTACATGTAAATTGATCTGTTTGAGTGACTGAGAGAGGACTACAGCCACCATTGCCGAGGATGGGTTTATATGCAAATACTAATACGAGTATATACGTAGCAATGTTTGCGTGAACTGATTGTTAGCGGCAGTATACTAAATGCCTAATATAAACCAAATTATTAAATATTTGACTTCCTAAGAATCTATTTACTATCTAAATACTCATTATGTTTTTACAGTTACCGTTATTGACGGCGAATCACAAGGTAAGCTTATTTACAATGCATTTACAATGCTAATTTATACCGATACAGTTCATATATAAATCTGATTACCTTAAAATATTATCAATGAAGCCTTTTTTTTTATTATGGGATCGTAGAACCTGTCTGAAATATCAACGTCATAACGGTTGGCGAACGGACGTATATTATTTTCGTTCTTGGAGTATTATTTTTAATTTCTTTTTTGTTTGCACACCTTCCAGTTTTCATGACGTCAATTGATCAGGTCCGAGCATAATTTCAAATGGGTTTTACTTACCTTGACGTAAGTCTCCCAATCCCAACTCTGATATTGCTAACAGACAAACAGTATATGTTCTGTTTTTACGATTAATTCGTTAAACGGCTAGTAATGCAATTTGATTTGATGCAGAGGTAGTCCGGAACCTAGAAAAGGACTATAGGTAGTTTTTACCGCGATGTCGGGATCCCATACGGAATCATTCTTATAGTAACAGTTCAATAATGAAATGCTAGGATATGATGGGTATTATAGAATCATAGAAGTTGTTAGTTGTGTAAAAAAATCAAAAATCACTTCTTGAATGAAAATATTAACTTGGTTAATTAACATTGGTTTTGGTCTGTCGTAAGAAGTAACTATTTGTTGTGTTTTCATCTCAAAGATTGATATGAAGAAAAGAGACAAATCTAAATAAATATCAATGAAGGACCCATTTCCTAATTTTATTTTAATTTTGTAGTGATTTGGTATTAATATCACGTAACATTTGTTTTCAGTGAACTTCGCAAACGAGGCCCAAGGTAAGAATGAACAAAAACTTTATAAATAAATAAGTAAGTAAGTAAGTAAGCACATTTCGAATCTTTAAACATTTAGTACCTTATTATATACCAAATATTTCTTCTAGAGAAGAAAGAGAGATTTCAAAATTCGCATGGAAAAGAGCCATCTTCAAAACTCACTTTTAGTATATTAGCTTATTATATTTTTTTATCTTATCTAATTGTTAGGACTCTATATACTTAAGACATTTGGTGAGTTAGCTAATATAATCCTTAAAGTTCTTATAAATAAAGTCATAATACGCATGGAAGAAAGACATAATTTTAAAACACCTAATGAACCAAATGCATCATTAGGTTTTGTTCATTAGCTTACTAACAAATTCTTAACTTAATAGATAGTAGATCTAAACTTGTTAGTTTACCTACAGTATAAAATAATGTTTAATAAGTTTAAAGCTGCCATGTTTTCAGAGGAGCGTGATATGCCTTTTGCTAGTTGTTAATAGATAATAGAATAACATTGAGCCCACGTAGAATAGGTAAATCTAAACCTGTTGAAAATGGCCATAGCGAAGAAAAATTGCCGTAAGAAAATAGCCAATACAGGTATTTTTTCAATTAATAGTACAATAATAATACTGCTGCCAAGTAAAACACAATACATATGTTGATTCATTACCAGACAATGTCCCTTATATATATAATAAGCCCTTTCACAAAAAATACGTTTGATGTACCTTTTAAAGATTTATGTGTATCAACTTGAGGTATTATAATAGATAACCCAGTTTACAGTACAGTCGTACCCATTTTTGTTATTTATATTATACGACACTAATTCTAGGTTATTTCTGTTACAGATACTGCAGCACCTCGAGGAGGTGAAAAATGAGTACAAAACTCATAGGATATTTTTGTATAAATAATATATAGTTACACTACATGCTATTTTCGTATGATTCCCCCTGGTATTTATGATAAAATATATTTTTATTAAAACACTACTTGTCTTGTTTAGTACCCCGATATTAAAATTATTTTATTGCAATAGATGGTGTCTATGTGTAATCAGAAAATTAGTCACGGATGAACAAAACGTATGTTGAGAACGTGAAAAACGTGAGAAATAAAATAGAAGAATAAAAAAGCTAAGGTTCATGTAATTCTTCAGCATCGCACAAGTAAACTTCGCTCACGGGCACGAAATATGATGAAGTGTGTAGGTATGCCTTTACGCAAAGACCAATTACAGTGGAGTGAGCACACTAACAAATTATAAGTCATAACTACGTTCACACCGCATTAAGTCAGAACTGTAAACCACAATCAAATCATGCATTTCACAGCCGTATATAAATTCATCAGATTTCGTATTTAGTCAGTGAGTAGCTTTACTTGATTTCCAAAGTGTTTTAAGAAACTTTAGAAACCACCTCGTTCATATCATTTTCCAATATCATAAAGTAAAAAAACATTTTGCAATTTTACTACTCTTTCGAAAGGTTTGATTCCCCGCTATATGTAAACGTGCTAGTCCGATTACAACAAAAAGTGACCAAATGTCATTTACCTGGAGATTAAGTAACGATCGTTTTTGCGGACGTTATTTATATTACATCTGTCTTATTATAGAGATTGTATTAATACATGTTATTTTCATGGGAATTTCCAAAGACTGATGCTGGCCAGACCAGATGGCTATCGGGACGTGACGTGCATGACAAATAACAAAAAAACTACTCGAGGTGAGTAAGTAATGTGAATATATACTTTTTTACGTGCATTAACACTGGCTACCTTTAGAGTTCCTTTGCAAGAAGTAAAAAACCTTAAAGCATATTTCTAACACTTGAATTAACATAAATTGATGAGCCCGGTGGGCGAATAGTTAGCTACTTTAACATCAAAGCACATATCTGTTTATCTTGTTTTTTTTTGGATTGAAAACTTGTGCCCAGTTTTACAACTACATGATTTTTTAAGACAGAATTATTTCTTCTTTCCTTCCTCGTATGCGGATCTCATTTAGATAGTTTTTAAATATATATATTGGCCAATAATGTTCTCACGAAATCAACTTCATAATCCGTATGAAGTTCCACCAATCAGCCGTACCTTGATCGTAGTTCGCTCTAAATTCTGTCCAACTGGACCTAGTTTACCCGACTCAGCCAATATAAAGGATCCAGGCCATTCTGTTGCAGCAAGGGAGTTGGAAAATAATATTTCCATTTTTGGTATACTGCATGCTGGGGCTACCTACCCAGATCAAAAATTAAGAAAAATACATCCCCGCGTGTAATAAATAATGCACATATAATATGTATTTTAATAAATAGAGAAACCACATGAGACATAAAAATAATCCTGCAGTCTTATTCATCATCATCGTAAGTTTGGATAATTTGCATACAGCATCCTTGAGGGCTTTCAATAACAAAGGATTTTTCGAAATCCTCGCGGATACCGAATTACTAGCAAACTGCAAACCAATGAACCACTTTATGGCGTATAAAAACACCCGATCCGTAAACTAACTTGTAGGATAACGCTTGCTGACCACGATCGCAATGATGATGTAAGAAAGAGAATTGGTCTGAAAGAGGGTTTCGACGTTGAAATTAGAAAAAGCATGCTCCGTTAGTTTGGACATATAGAAAGAATGCAGGATGAAAGAATAATGGAAGAGATATACAATGTGAAAATGGAAGGCTATAAGAGCCGAAGAAGACCTAGTATGACTCACCTACCATGACCAAATTGCCCGTGTTTTACCAGAACGTGATATCAGGAGCTCTAGGAATCGACGGGAGTGTGAGGTGTGTAAGGACCGTGTCTAAATGGCACTCGGTTCTCTCTGCCTACCTCGCAAAGAATCTGGCGTAAAGATATACATACATACAAAAGCACCCGATTCGTGAACTAGCCAATTGCTATCGGCTTTCTACTTCACCCCCGGCACGTAACAGAGAGTCGAGTTGTAAAGCATAATAGTTCCATCGATCCTCGATTAGGTTATTTCCATGAGGTAGCTGACGAAGAAGGATAGGAAGATTACGTTCCCTGCACCTAAACTATAAAGATTTAATAGATTTATGAGTTATTTTGTGAATGTCAAAGTTGTAGGCGATTTGACCTAAATTACTTTGTGTTTTTCCGCTGCTAATTAATTTATACAATTAGACAATGGTAGTGCGTGGCTGTGGCCAGCGCTGGCTCGCACGAAATAATTGATACAATACCCAAAGTAGTTTAGATCAATTGTCTGTAAAATATAAACGCTAATAACTACAATAACTAGATGTGTTATTTATTATATCGTAGAAATGATTATTTAGAATTGCATGTCATTTTTTTTAATAGTAACTGTTGCCAGTGGCTCCGACTTTTCAAGTTTTACACAGGACCCACTAAATATCTTCAGTATAAAAAACAACCCTGTATTAATCTAGAACATATCCTATTTCTGTGCTAAACTTCGTCTAAATCCGAAATTGTTTGGGCTTCTATTGTTCTTATGAAGACCCTCTTAGATTATTTTATAGGCAACTTTGTCCGAAATAGTTTTAAATGTTGCGTATTCAATCACATTGCCAATGGACAAAAATTTAAACAATTTTGATTAAAATACTTGTCCATGTGACATATGAAAGGACTCCGCTTGCATATTCTAAAACAGATTTTAATTTTTTTGCCATGTATTTTCGATTGATGGCGAAAAATGACAAAGAAAATACCATACCCAGGAGAGATTGCCTTGCCTTCATCTCCAAAGTTCGTAAAACGAAAAATCGTGATAAAAAGTGATAAAAGTCAATGTGAATATTACCTTTCTTTTCTTCTACCACATTTAAAAAAAAATATCGAAATACCTTCTTCTAAACTTAGTGTTGCGATCGGCTTTTATTACGTTTGAAATCAGATGTCGTATGTGACGGATCGTCAGTCTGCATTTGATACTTTGCCGATTAGTAAGCAAACTCTGGTGAAAGATTGATAGCGCACAGTGATGTTCCTAAATCAGATATTTCCTATTCATTATTTACCTTAGATAAAACTTTAGATAAATACCTTAGTTATTCCATCCACTTGGTTATATAAACGTAAACGAACTTGATTTTGTATCGCAGCCATATACCTTCTTACAACCCTCTACATTCTTACAACAATACAAATATAAATGTAGTGATACCGGCAAATGTAGGATCATGTTTTCAAACTTTGTGTTTGTAATAATTATTATGTGGAAGGAATATTATGCGATCAAGGTAAATTATGTTAATATAGAAATCGTTTTGTTTGTAATTGTATAGTGGGGGGCAAGTATACTTGTTGTATTTCATATCTCTCGTGGTATAAAGAACTCGTTCGTACTTCCGTGGGCTGTGACTTATTGGTGATGTTATTTTTTATCTTTTTCTTTACCAGAACAGCATGGTTTTGTTAAAGAGCGATCGACTGTTACCAATTTACTAATATATACAAATTTTATTTTCCAAAGTATGGATAATCGTATACAGGTTGACTCAATATATACGGAGTTCTACAAAGCTTTCGATAAAATCGATCACTTGATTCTTTTGCGAAAGATTGCTGTCAATGGCATTCGTGGAAATCTTTTGAGATGGTTCTTGACATATGTCGAGGGTAGAATACAAAAAGTGTGTTGTAAAACCCATTTGTAGCGTAGATAACTTATTTTACGGGAGGAAACAAAAACGTGGATCAATCTAAACCAATATGAGTTTACCAGATGACTTCATATAGCTTAAGGTGACTGGATGATGAAGCAGATGATCGTGTATGATGGAAGAATGTAGGGATAATATATCCACCATAAGGTAGATACAGGCTGACGATGTCAATTGTAGTATACGGAACGCAGAAGCCGAATCGTAGTCATATTTGCCCGTCGTTCTTTTTTCTCATTCAGACGTGAGTGATTACTACTGATTACCATGTATATTAAAATCACGTCAAGTGTTTCCATCCTCGAATAAAACTCAAGCACACCAGTGGCAGTATTGCTATAACATTAATGAACAATACATAACAATATACGTCAAATAGTGCAAACTTGTAAACATCTACTACTACTGCTATAACTTCACGCCAAATCCCTTGCAGGGTAGCCAGGGATAAGTGAGCTCCACGTGACTCGACCCTTACATATCTCACTTGCTTCTTTAACATTCATTGCTCTTGTCATGCACGCTCGCCAGTTTCTAGGGCTCCTGACCTTTTGATAGAATACGACCAATTTGGTCATGGTAGGTAAGTCTTGGCCTTCCTTCCTTGTAAACATCACTTATTATAAATTACAACAAATTTAAGATACCAACCTTACTTTGGAAAAGACCATCTTAATATTTTCTTCATGCAATGTCGGTTGACAAATAGGCTTGATGTGAAGTCACCACTACAGCATTAATATACACTTAGAATATAAAGAAGAATCATTAGAATTCTTAGAATAGGAGTTTATTCCGCATGTGAAGTAACACTCATTGCCAATGTAGTAACTAAAGTGTAGCAGCCGCAGCCTATTAACGCTTGCCATATATTAAGAATCACTCGCGCGATGCCTCCTCTGCTGCTTACACAACAACTCCTTGGAAGCTTATTGGTGACCTCACTCACACGTAGGAACACATCGACCCTCTAGGGAGTTGTTATTTGGCTTCGGTTTTGAGGTGGTGGGGTGGAGGTACCTCCACAGACGGGCTGCTTTGATGCGACCTACCTCTCTTAAAACATCCAGACCAAAACAAACAAACATCTTCATGCACACAAATGTTTGCCTTGTGTGGGAATCGAACCCACGAGCGTTGGCGTCAAAGTCGCCTCATTCAAGACTGAGCCACAGAGCTCGTCAGCTACATGTCATCTCATCATAATTTCATCATCGCATCGTATTTTGCCGGTTGTCCATCTCTCTCGTAGATAGCTTTATACGGATAGTTTGCGAACATGCGAATCGATTACAGAGCAGTGTGTGATACAGATTGTCCATGACATGAGTTATTTAAACGGTATCTTCAGAAAATTGGATATGTGTACACACCGTCTATATTGCACGGAGAGATGAGTGTTGATGAATCACTTCATCGTCATCATTATTTCAGCCTTTAATTGTCCACTGCAGAACATAGGCCTCCATGCCTCGATCCTGTACCATATGCATCCCATCGACTCCCTAAATCACTTATTAAAATGGAATCAGCTCCACGTAGTGTCACGTATGTAACGTGGCACTACGCAGAGGGATTCTACCACCTGGTGTGACCTGTGCATACATGCAGCAGTTCGAGAATAGAGAGGATTCTATCTAATCGCTAAGTACGATGAGTAGTTTTCAGAATTACTTACAACTTTGGAAAAGTTGAAAAATCTATCCAATTTATGCGTGACAAATAAGAGGGCCATAATATATTGACATAAGAAATCTAGCAACGTGTTTGTGTGTTAGAAGAGATATGAACGAGCTCGGTTGCCCAGTGGTTAGTAACGCAACTTTGACATCAAAGCTCGTTGGTTCGATTTCCATACAGGACAAACATTAGTGTGTATGTCTGTTTGTCTATTGGTCTGGGTGTTTTTACAAGAGGTAGGGTGCATTAAGTCAGTCCGTTTAGGGAAGTATCTCTACCTCATAGAAAACCGCAGTCAAATATTAAGTCCCCGGAGGGTTATTTTATTGCCTTCCCACGTGTGAGTGAGGTCATCAGTAAGTTCCTAATGCTTAATGTATTGCAAACATTCATTGGCTACAGTAACAGTTTGTAATACATCAAGTATCACTCGCGCAATGCCACATCTGTTGCTAACGCAGCAACTCTTTATGAGCTTACTCTTTAGGAACACAACAACCCTCCAGGGAGCTCTACAAGATAGCCCCAAAAGCTTGGGGCCCAAGAATGTCATTGTGAAGTTCGCTACTCGAATGCTGCGTGATAATTTTGTAGCTTCAGTGCGCTTGGAATAGGGTATCATGAGTTATCAATTGAAGATTTGCCGTCGCAAAACATTTATATGTAGTATATTAGATCTTATATGTTTACATACATATTAAAAAATGTATTATGTGCACGCTATATAATAAAGAATAGGATTAATTATTTGATTAGTTTAATATTCCAAATACTAAATTAAAATTTCAAACAAAATTGAAACTAAAACTGACCCGATCAACAATTTAAATTTTCTACGCCAAAACTGACCCGATCAACAATTTAGATTTTCTACGCCACTAAAACTAGTTTAATTGTCAGTCATTCGTTATATAAATAAAGTAATTATTAAAATATCCAAGAACCAATCTAGCTGCTGACATTATACGGCAGTATTCTAAAAAAACGAGTGTGTTTAGACCACACGACTGAAGTAAAACTTCTTTAGCTTCATAGTGTGATACAGACAATAGGCCTGCACTGTGCCTTAGATATACGAAACTTAACTCGCTATGAGAGAAAGACAGAAAGAAAATGTGTGCTCGCACCTCTCTCTCTCTCTTGCCCCTACAGTAATATATGAAACGTAACGCTCTCTCTCTTTCTATTTTCACTAACTTATATCTCCCTCTCAACTTCAGTTCGCCTCGCCCGATCACACTTTTCGTAACGCTCTCGTCACGCATTCACCAGTTTACTCCCCAAGTCAAACGTGCGTAAAGAAGTTTTACTTCAAAAATAGCCAGTATTCATTACTCATAGTACACACAGCGATTAGAGAGCAAGGTAATGGACAAACACATAGGTAGATGTCTCTCACACAGTCTGGACTAAGTCTTATTTAGTTAATAGATTCAGGCGTTATTTTGCGAAAGTCAAATTTACATGCATTTTGATCTAACCTGCTTTGTGTGCTTCCGCCACCAATATGTGGCGGAAGCACCCAAAGCAGGTTAGATCAAATTGCATATAAGTCTTATTTGTAAATAATATTTTTCTTAAGATTATTGTGTTCTTCCGACTAAATAAGATAGCCAGAAACCACAAAACTAAACGGGCACTGCTTTGAAACGATGGCAACGCGGGCTACTAAATACATGATGTTTGCTATATACGACGGGATCAGACAGATCAGGTGGACGAATATACGAGTAAGATTAAACAGTTTTGATAATGTAGACGTAGATATATACAAACATCCATATGTATAGACTTGGACAATTGGACATGTCGTTTGTAACCCAAAGAAGTACCACTATTTCATAAGGGCATGTCCATTACGGGTTGACAATAATGGTACCTAATGGCCTGAGCTATACATAAGTACTTGTGCGATGATTGCCACGACGCTGCGACCCAGTCACATAATACAACGCTGCGATTTCCGCTGGTCATTGTTGATTTATCCTATTTCGGTCACCTTTATGAGGTCAAGGTAAACACAATTGAGACTAATGTACACATGCTACAGTAATATGTCAATTATATTTACTTCTTTAAATGGAACGTTGACCACCACCCTAAAGACTTACTTTCAAGTTACATTTCTTTTTAGACTTTTGCGAGCATTTGGCGAGAATGACTACTCTAAAAACGGTACGTACGATATTAACCACATTACGATCCGTTAAGCAGTTTAATTGTGAAATAAATAGATTACATGGACAGACAGGTTATAGTTACTTTCAAATATTCTCTAACTAAAATATAAAAACTATCACAAATCAAAAAATATCAAGTTCCATGCAGACTTCGTCATGATGTAAACATAGTTAAGAAAACACTGATTTTGGAGTGCCATTCTTCAAGCACCAGAAAAACTCTTTGGTGTCCGTGTTTGTGTCAAGAAATGACAAATCAAAACCTGTAGGTAACATGTATTTGCAATTGGCCTAAGATCATGAAATTTGCGAAGAGGAAAGTTCTCGTAGAATAAGTACAGGGATATATTTTTTGATGAACTCGGTGGCTCAGTCGTGAATGACACGACTTTGACACCAACGCTCGTGGGTTCCATTCCCACACGAGACAAACATTTGTGTGCATGAACATGCGTGTTTGTCTTGAACTGGATATTTATGAGAGGTAGGGCGCATCAAAGCAGCCCGTGTGGGGAAGTACCTCCACCTCACAGAAAACCGTAGTCAAATAACAACACCCTAGAGGGTTGTTGTGTTCCTGCGTGTGAGTGAGGACAGCAGTAAGCTCCTAAGGAGTTGCTGTGTAAGCAGCAGGGGAGGCATCGCGCGAGTGATACTTAATAACACGCAATTTGATCTAACCTACTTTGTGTGCTTCCGCCACCAACTAGTTCATGCGGCCTAGCGCCGGCCGGCACCCACCCACTACTGTTAGTAAATGCAACATGCTGACGCTGCCATGGCTGCTCCGGTAGTCTCTGCCTCGGCTGCTGCGGTCGTCCGCCATCTGGAACAGAATCCGCATGCCCCCAATACCACCGTCGCTGCCACGACTGGCCAGCCATGCAATTTTGTAAGAGCAAACATCCTTACATCCTCGGAAACAGCGGCTGTTATAGCCTTGAACACAAAATTGCAATTCCTTAGTGTCGCTTTTCATGGTTGTGCGACACTAGCGCCGCAAGGCTGCGTTTGGAATTGGAACTCTACCAGGCAAACGGCCTCGCGTACGCTTACAGCCTTATAGAATACCATATAATTTAGCCGTGATCGCAATAGACGATGTCAAAGCTAAGACATCTGTGATCACAGCGACGCACACAGCCATTACGAGTCGCTTAGAGAATTGCATGGCTGGTCGTCGCTGCGACACGTGTTTCGTCTCTCCACGAGGCATCGTCAGACGTTGTAGATGTTAATTGTAAGAATAACATGCTACAAGTGACAGTGCCGTCCCTTATATTGAACTGAGGGTGGGGGTGGATGGTGTGAGTGAAAAGATATTTAATAGAGGGGAATTGCTTACGTCTGTCTGTTTGTTCAAAAGTGTAATTTTAGAATTTTTATGTTTAATTATTTCTAATGTTCCCTAATATTTAAACCTTTGTCTATGGTGTGTATAATTTGATATGTGTTAGTGGGGGATAAAGTATGTCCTTTATCTATGAGATGCTCGGCGAAGTGCGACCATCGCCCAGAAAGGTCGTACTTAAAATAAATTTTACGTTTTTACCTCTCTTAAAATAAAATTTTAGGTTTTTAATTAATTTAACAGATATTAAAACGTATCATCGCCTGTCTCCCATCGGGGTATGCAGAGACTGGAATGCCAGGTACACCGATCCAAACATACCTATCTCGGCTCTTCCACACCCATTAACATCTTAATGATCGCTCTTCGGTTTTGGGTGCTTTTGAATTGGCCCATTTTCAACACTTCACTAAGCATAGCAACGCTACTTTTATCCCGGCGACGTGTTCCTATGATATGACCCCTTTGCGAAGACTCTGCTCTACCCAGAGATTTCCCGCTATTAAACGTGGAATGCTCCAAGAAAGGAATTGAAGCGTCGTATACAAGGGACTCTTGTAGAGAACTGGTAAGGTGCAAAGGCTGGCGAAGCGCAGTAAATACAGTGCATTTATTTTTTTAACAGGACAGGAGCATCACTGTGTCTCCTGTGTAGCCAGAATTAACAGCTGCGACCATCAAAAAGGCAATGAACAGTTAAGTTCATTGCTGTCCCGGAGGTTAATCTACAACTGCCTTGGTATTCACAACGAATTTATGTATTCGTACAATAATGATATCAAATTGTAGAATTAAAGATTATTAGGGACAGGTCGTCAGTGCTGAATTATTTCCAGACATAATTGTCAGTTACATATTCATTAATTCTATAATAAGCCCTTTTACAGAGAGTATTTTTAATGTGTTTATTGAATACATTGTCAGGAAAGGAGAGAACCGTTTCGGGTAACTTATTATAAAATCGAATAAAATTTACAAAAAAATATCTGCCAGCCCTAGCAACCCGGTGTACCGGCATACACAACTTATTTCTACTTCTACGTTTTGAAAACGACTTAAATTTTTTACGGACACACAATATGTTTTCATAAATATATTGAGAAGTAATAGTAAGGATATTTATTTCGTTGAACAGTTCTCTGATTGATTCTCTGGAGCCCAAGTTATAAATAGAGCGAATGGCTCCTTTTTGTAAGATAAAAGTTGTCTTAACTTCAGCCGCGCCGTTCTCCACAACGGTATACCATACGACATAATACTGTGAAAGTAGTTGATATAGACAAAGCGCGCAGTAGCCACATCTGTCAATTGTCTGATTCTCCTAACTTCATATGCGAACTTCTGTATTGGCAGAAGTCACATTCGGAAGACTAATTTTGATACATTTGGTTTAGCACGAATCGATCGATCGTTATTTCCATTCCGGTATAAAGGCTACAATTTCCGTTAAATATAGCTTTTTGTATGACGAAAAATAAATCCCAAAGACAAACCTTCAAAGTGGCAGGGATGCATTTAGGCTCCTCATGCTTCTCGCATGGTCAACTTTATGTGGGTTGCTCTAGAGTTTCGAGCATGCAAAGTGTTTGCGTGTTCTCGCCGAGTGTAATCAGTCTTATCATATCGTCTACAGAAGCATATTGTAATAGAAATGAGAAGTTGCTTAGGATTATGATATCAACTACTCGTACGATTATTGTAAGGAGTGAACGGATTTGATTTTTTATTCCGGAAATATTAATGACATTTGAAGGATAGCTATTTTTGTATAGAGATTTTGTGACGCATAAATTGATAAGTTAAAATATGTGTCACTTTTATTCCAGGCAAATGCACGGCTGCCGTGGAATAGATCGTAGCGTAGAAAATCATAGAATTCATGGAATCCAAATGTCTTAGGGTTCGTTTTTTTGTGTATGTAAAGGTGTATTTATTTGTCGGTTTCTCCTTTTTGTCAATCAAAACGGAGCGACGGATTGATGTGTTTACAAAAGTATGGAGATTTATTTTGTATGGAGGGCCCGACAGTCGCATAGGCTACTTTTTACCACGGCAAAATATCTTACTCCCAAAAGAAAACACGATTTGTTTCCCTTATCTAAGGCAATAAGTGATAATAGAATATACATCGGGCTGCGGTGTCTGCAATCATTTTAGCCTGGGACAAACTACATACATAGTTTAGCCTAAAATCGGCATTGGAGTAAACTCCAATGCCGATTTTCAAGAAGAGAATGAGAATCAACATTTCCTAATGTTAACTAGTTAGATGCTAGTTTAAAATAAACCTTTACTTACTTACTTGAATCCAAAACTAATCTAAGATGCACACGGTGCACCTTGTTGATTACCAAATGAGGCTCTGACAAAAGCGATGTTGATGAGAACTTAGGTTTAGTTTCTTACCGAAGGTCGCAGTCAAATAATAACTAGTAAATGACTGGTTATCATTCTGTATGTGCATGAGGTTACAAATATTCATAGACTATCTCGTTACATCAGGCGGCAGGTTAGTTGCATTCCACTTGTCGTAGTATAAAAATTAAGTGTACTCATTATTGTATTGAAATCGTTATGCAATATAAGGCAAAAAGGAAATGAGTAATAAGAAACGCAGTATCGACAAAGGAATGCCCGCCTACAGACTATAGACGTATCGCGAACCATCCTTGTCACATATCAAAATATGATCTATTTCATTGAAGAACTCGAGTCGTACTAGATGACATCACGCACTAGCAGAGTTACATCTGACACTAATTGAATGCGGCGACGAGTGGACCGATCGCAAGCCGACACTGTATCAATCTAACCTCGTTTGCAACACGACCACTTTCGACGCGACAAAAAAATACGCAAATACAAAATGGACGGTGACATGATCGGCTTCATATGCGCTGTTATTCTGGTAAGTTTACATTGACGTTTGTTTACTCACATATCAACCATTAGTTCCACAAACAAACCAATGTTCAAGGAGAATTATTTTTTTGCAGGCGTTGCTGATTTTAGCATGGATAGCGTACTGCATGTTTGTGAAAGAAAGACACAAGTCGGAGTACTACCAATACAATATAAACGATTTGCTGAAGCGTCAGAATGAGATAGCAGCATTATCAGAAGTTAATACGGATACCAAAGAAGAAAAGAAAGGGATAACAGCTGGAATATTTATACTGCCATCGCGACATAAGAACAAAGAGGATGATTATAATAAGAAGCGACCGGATTATCCTGAGAGCACTGCGCATATGAACGTCGGTGCCAGCCAACTGATAGATATTCTCAACGACAGTGCTGACGTACACTACAAAGATGGCATCTGTGAAGTCGATAACAGCGGAGGCTGTCATAGTGATGTTTGATATTGCTTGTATAACACGATCGACTTATCTGTTCAGGAGACAGCGTTGCTGTCATCCATTCAGAGATGTGATTTCAGTGTCTTTTATGTGGCATTATATAGCTCTCTATTCGTCTATCTTAACAAATAAGTCTATATTATCATTTTCTAAGTTAGATATTAGGTAACTGCACTGATTCTATTAATTCATATTGGGATACTTCCTATTAAGCTGTTTTGTACAATAATCTTAAGGCTTTTTCTACTTATAATAATAGTTTAAACTGTATTAATATTAGACATGTATCGAATGAATCGAAGGGATTGACTAAATGTCTTTTCTCATTTAACTGCTTCGAATTAATTAAATATGAATTAAAAATGCATTTTTGTTCATAATCGTTATTTATTTTATAACTTATCTGCCCCCTGTATTTCCAAAATAGACTTACAACAATATAAATTGTGTTCATAATTTTATTTAACTTTACCAGACACATGAATAATATACTTAAAATAATACGTAACTTACTCTAAATATTTGTTTAAAATAACGTGATGTAAATATCACTTAACAAGTCTTAACTGAACATGTTTGTATTACGAAATCTGTTGAACTTGAAGACTTTACCTAGAAATACACAAACTGCAATTATAAAACCATGTCCACATATCAGCCAGAATCGTGAATACATTATATGGTAGATCGAAATAATTAGCCACGGTGGCAGCAGGTAGGTACCTAATAATCAATATTTATACTTTAGTATAGTAATAATCTGTACATGATTAGTATAAATATTTTTTTTAATAATATTAATTTGTCTGAATATTAATATTATTAAAAAAATATATGACAATACTAAAGTATCGAAATATAAGATATATATACACAGAACATTATTGTTATTTATTATTATTATTATGACATAAAAGATTACATTATACGCAAAATTCAGCTTTCATATTGATGTCGAAATAGAACTCAATTTATGTAGGTGTTATAATGTAATATGACATACATAGTAGCAAGAATCATAAATGCATCGCAATCATTTGATGACCAAGTACTTAATTGGCTCAATACCTTGTATTTTATCCGACACAGTGAGCAAGAGAGACAATTGAAAACGTAAATGATTATTTGTTGTCTTGTACCATATTGGTATATTGGAGTGGAACGGGTTATTGCGTAAGGCTTTTGACCCCGTCTGCCATTTTGTCAACGACGCTCTTCTCTGTGGGCTTGAAAACGTGTACAACCGCGTCACCAGCGTCACTGAATGTCTTCACCACTTCACCCCAAGCGCTTTTAATTGAATCCATGACGGTACGCTTCTCTCGTAGGTTTGACCTGTCGTCAGGAAAAGCAGAAACGACTACAGCGAAGAGCTGAAAGGAACGGAAAACAACACATTGTTTATTTAATTAGTTTCAGGTTTCATGATCTGTTTATTAAAAGTATTTGGAAATTGCTTAAATTTACTTTGTACTAAGTATATCGATTCTACTACTATTTTTCTGTAATGATAGGATGAACGCTTGTAATACATTAAGTATCACTCGCGCCATGACACCGTTGATGTGAAAACAAACACAAACACCCTGTAGGGAGTTGTTATCTAGCTGCGATTTACTGTGAGATGTAAGTACTTCCCGAGTTGGGCTGCTTTGTTGCGCCCTACCCCTCTTAAAACTGGACAAATTCCATTTAGTGAAACAGATCGCCAACATTTTTTTTTAATTTCGCTTTCGTATTCTGTCGTATACACCTATATCACTATTGGAAACAATATATTCTGTGTGTAAGTATAGATATGACGAGCTCAGTCATATCTATACTCAGTCGTTAGTAAGACTACTTTGAACCAACGTTGGTGGGTTCGATTCACTCACAGGACAAATATTTGTGTGCATGAACATGTCTGTTTGTCTTTATCTGGGTATATAAGAGTTGTAGGGCGAATCAAAGCAACCCATCAGGGGAAGTACTTCCACCTCATAGAAAACCGCGGCCAAATAACAACTCCCTGGAGCGTTGTTGTGTTCCTGCGAGTGAGTGAGGTTACCAGTAAGCTCCTAAAGAGTAGCTCTGTTAGCGGCAGAGGTAGCGTCACGCGAGTGACCCTTAATGTTTTGCAAGTGTTCACAGACTGCGGTAACGGCTATATCTCAGGTCGGCCGTATGCTTGTATGGCTCCCTTTTCGTACTAAAAAGACAACATCATTCTCATGGCATCCTTTTCCAAATAACTTATTACTCAAATTCCAAAGGCTTTCCATTTTTACCCGGTGTTTGTTGAAAAAGTGCCCTAAGTATTACTAATAGCAAATATTATTATAAGAAACATTGCTTTACTGAAGAGTAAGTAAAGATTCTTTAACAAATCGATACGTGATATGCTTTAGCTGAGATTCAAGCCATCATATATGCGGAAATTTTTGGACTTCTTTTTTTTTACAACGTCGATTTTTTGTTACTGTGAGGTGGAGAGCTGCTTTGATTCGCCCTACCTCTGAAAAGAACATCTAGATCAAGACAAATAGACAAGACAATCTAGTAAATATATCTAATTACTTTTCTGTTATTAGAGCCTCATCGTAGGTACTAATTTGTTTTCAAATATCTATTTATTTTAATTCCTCACCAAGAAGTAAATGAGAAAATGAGGTCATAGTTTCATTCATATCATTAGTTTCAAATAAGGGATTACGTCTCAATGAAATTGCGATTTTAATGGTGATTGCATATATTACCGCCAATGTATATAATCTATGCAATCAGGTATTCTATGCAATAACTAGGCAATATAAACAATACTATAAATGTTCAGCCATGCAATTCTCTAAGCGACTCTGGCTGTGTGCGTCGCTGTGATCACAGATGTCACAGCTTTGACATCGTCTGCTGCGATCACGGCTTTTTATTTGGTATTCTATAAGGCTGTAAGCGTACGCGAGGCTGTTTGCCTTGTAGAATTCCAATTCCAAACGCAGCCTTGTGGCGCTAGTGTCGCACAACCATGAAAAGCGACACTAACGAATTGTAATTTAGTGTTCAAGGCTATAACAGTCGGTGTTTCCGAGGATGTAAGGATGTTTGCTCTTACAGAATTGCATGGCAGATAAAGTATGAAATATATGAATATATTTTGCAAGCATTCACTTTATGTCAGGTGACCTGTAAACTTTCACCGCGCTAGAATTGACGTTTCTATGGAATCGGTATAGTTTTGGGATTTTACGATAAACTAATTCAATATTTGACATGATACCCCATTAAGGCACTACGATTATTATTAAATGTCATGTAGAAATAATGACATGACATTATTATATTATTTTATCAGAAGGTGAAGTCAGGAGCCCCAGGAACCGGCGAGCGTGAGCGTGAAAAGAGCTATGAATGTCACAGAAGCGTGTGAAGTATGTAAGGACCGTGTCTTATGGCGCTCGGTTCTCTCTGCCTACCCCGCAAGGGACTTGGCGTGAAGATATACATACATTATATGTGACTCACATTTGGTCAAATTACAATTGCAGATATAATGTATATTAGCTAAAAATAATATACAAATTGTAAAGTAGGTCAGAACAATTGAAAAATAAGAAAGTGGTAATTGTCAAATAGTAATATATTTATGAATAGGTTAGTTATATTTATGTGAGCAGTATTTAATTTATCCACTGTCATTTTATGATTACCATCTTTTGCAGTTTGTTCCTTTAATCCCTTGTGCTTTATAAATTAAATTTACCTACTTCAGTAAGTAAAAACAAATTTATTTTCCTTTAAATACCTACATACATATGAGTAGATATTATTAAATATATTCATATATTAGGACTGTGAAAGATATTAGGAGAAATGTAGTTTGTTCTACACAATTTATTTTCTACGTTTCTATTATGTTTATGGTCGGTTCATTCGCCAGAGCCATTTTCGAAATATCTTTCTTTATAAATTTACTATCATAATTATTTACGATACTGCCCTTACAACTGTAACCTTTTTTTAACATTGTATATGTTCTGAAAATATAAACTTATGTATGTTAACTCTTTACATGCGCGCTCGCCGGGTCCTCGGGCTCCTGGTCTGATAAAACGCCAACCAATTTAGTTGTTTCTTAACACGTATTATATAATTATGTACTTAATATAATTTCGTACTGTATATCTGTTTCGTTATTCTTTCATCCTGCATTCTTTCTACGTGCTCAAACCAATGGAGCATTTATTATTTCATATTTATTACACTAACATAAAGACTTCTGGGACTGCTCTGAATAAATGAATAGAATAAATGTCATTTTTAGGTTTTTCGCAACACAGGTAGGAACGATGGGTAACTGTCAAGTTTAGGTCATCCTGGCTTTGGCAGGTAATAGGTAGCAAAGGTGTAAAAAATACCAACTTAATTTCATCAAATAATAAAGTATAATTTTGTTTAATTTTCTTCGGAATAACATTAAAAAGTACATCATCCATTGCCAGACACTATTTGTCGTGGGTATCCCTTGCCAGACACCCTTAAACTTGAATAAATTGTAACTGTATTTACGTAATATAAAAGCTGAAGGTTCACAATGTTTTTATTCACCGCCAAGGAAGTGTTAATTACAAGTATGTAGGTACATAAATCCGTAAACGCGAATATAGTGGTACATGGAAACACAAGGATTGGAACCAGGAACCAGTCGGTAAGTTGAACGGTTTTTTTATCCACTACGCTAACATTGCTCGACATTACTTTGTATTCCTATGTACTCCTAAGTATGCATAAATCCCACAATTATTAATGAACAGGAATACAAAAATGTGAGATTTAATTTCAAAGAGTATTGTTTTTAATATTATTCTTTGATATCTGATCTCCCTCGCTACTAATATAACGATTTCTCAGAAGCTTACTGGTAACCTCACCTACTCATATATAAAAATCATCCAGCAAATATTTTTTGCGCTGTAGTTTGTAACGCTACTTTAACACTAATGCTTGTGGATTCGATTCCCATATGAACAAACTTTTGTGTGCATGAATATGTCTATTTGTCTTGGTCTGGGTGTATTAAGAGAGGTAGTAGAGTTACCTAGTTGCGACGAGCTCGGTGGCTCAGTCGTGAAAGTCGCGACTTTGGCACCAACGCTCTTGGGTTCGATTCCCACGCAAGACAAACATTTGTGTGCATGAACATGTCTGTTTGTCTTGGTCTGGATGTTTCAAGAGAAGTAGGGCGTATCAAAGCAGCCCGTGTGGGGAAGTACCTCCACCTCATAGAAAACCGCAGCCAAATAATAACTCCCTAGAGGGTTGTTAAGTTCCTGCGTGTGAGTAAAGTCACCAGTGAGCTTGCTGTGTAAGCAGCAGAGGAGGCACCGTGCGAGTGATATATGTAACAAGCGTTAATAGGCTACGGTAACTGCTTTACATCAGGTGGACTGTATGCTTATATGCCTCCCGACGTTGTATAAAAAAACTCAAGTCACTCTTGTGTTGCCGATCCTCTAAAAAACCTCTTTAAAACCTTTCTTGAAGAACCGCATGCTGTAGTCCCTTGTGGAAACCTCGGCTGGGAGTTCATTCCACAAGTTGAGAGTTCTCGGAAGAAAACTTCTCTGGAATCATTTGCTCTGCGGTGAAATAAAATATCTTTAAACCAGCACGTCCAAGAATTTCGAAAGACGTGTGACCTAAGACAGGTTTGGTTTTCCGTCTGAGGTGTGGAGGTCTTACGGCAGTTACCGCTCCATGTAAAAATCAGTATTTCGCCATATCCTCAGGCTTGGGTGGCGGACCCCGCCGATTCTAATGGATTAGGAAATACTAAACCTCCAATGTACTATAAGTTTATCTTTATGTAGGTTATGGATAATAATAATGGTTGTTAATTATCATATCAATAACTACTCCAGTGGGCAGTATTCACATTGCTACGTAAAGCCATATTCGAAGCGGAATCAAAAGTTATCTGTCAAAATGTATGCAGATTCCATACATTTTGACAGATAACTTTCCGAATCTGTTTGGAATATGTCTTTCCGAGGCAATATGAATAGCCCCACATATCTTATACCAACAGTCATTTAAATTCCGCCATATTCACTCCTGCTAAGACCTGCTCATAGGTACATAGCTCCATTGACATTCCCTGGAGCAGGTCACGACGGACGTTCTAAATTACAACAATCTCCTGTAACCGGGCTCTAAGTGTGTGAATTGAGACAATGGCATTAACACTGGATGTTCAACAAAGTACCAGTCTCATTTTAGGGGATTATCCAAAATGATTATCCAAATTATCTAATGTAAGCGAAAAATGTTACAAGAAATTCGTTGCCAATTCTAAGGTAAAAAAAACTATTTCATTTACGTTTTATTTGTCTTATGACGGTTTTATGAAGTGTTATTAATTAAAATTGTATTATAATATTGCAAAATTTGAAAACATTTTTTTTACAATTCCATATGGCCGCTATAACAACAAATCATAAAATAAAGTGAAAGTAAAAAAAATAACTTTAAGTAGTTAAATATTTTTTCAATATTCTAGACATGATTTTGGAAGACTTCTTAAATATGTAGAAATACCATTAAAATAAGTTTGAAAACTATCTACATTTACTTCTATTTTTATATCTTCGACATGTCATACGTTCATTTTTTTCACTATATTTTGTCGACGAAGCGAGCTTATTATAGTTATCTATAATGACGAAAGAGGACTGGTACGGCAGTTACGACAAAATACTTTATTTGTATCCCATTTTGTACCAAATGACTGATATTTGCAACAAACAGTAAATTAACTGAAATGCCGAGAAATAAAGCCCTTGTCTACATAATTTATTCTACAATGATTGTAGGACACACATCCAGGCACTTTTCATGTCAGTTACAAAACTAATATTTAATAATAATAACTAATAACTCATATTTCATAATAATACTGACATATACATATGCACTAATAATATTAAATCATTAACGAAGTTATACCTATTCTACTTACAATACAGAAGAAAACTGTCAGCCGAAAATCCATTTTCAATGCTTCTAAAATTGCCAATTTGTCACAACAGCGAGTGTTGGCAGACCAATGTTTCGACTCCTACTGGACACAAGGGATCAACAGGAACTCTGAATTTGCTTTAGCCACGCACGTGTGTCATAGTAATCAAGCGGACAAATAATATTGGACAAAAGACTTGCAACCCGTAAGAGTTGTGCACACAACAGTTATAACAGTTATAACAAATCCTAACAACAAGTTAAAAATATTTCAAGCATGCCAATGAATTTGATATAAAATATTGGACAATGTCTGATACAACAAAGATTTGATCAAATATTTGATCTAAATAATACTTACTTACGGTTCATAAGTACAATATTTTTATTTTATTACTAGCTGCAGCCCACGACTTACTTTCATTTTTTAATAAATAAATATTTTGAAGAGCTCGGTGGTGCAATGACGCGATTTTGACACTAATGCTCGTGGGTTCGATTCCCACACAAGACAAACATTTGTGTGCATGAACATTGTTTTGGTCTGGATGTTTTAAGAGAGGCAGAGCGCATCTAAGCAGCCCGTCATCATCATCATCATAATTTATTTTATTGCATGTCACATGTGAAGAAACAGTGTACAGGTTTAAATTCCTAAACTAAAGTAGGCACTTACAGTCATACGGTTACAGTATAACAATGAATGTAATTTTTTTAAATTATGATAATTTATTTTATTGCATGTCACATGTGAAGAAACAGTGTACAGGTTTAAATTCCTAAACTAAAGTAGGCACTTACAGTCATATGGTTACAGTATAACAATAAATGTAATTTTTTTGCTACACCCTATAAGCAAAAAAAATACATTTATTGTTTTTATAGATACATCTATAGTTTTAAGTATATGGAGACATTCATTACATACATTAATTATCAGACAGTTTTAATTAATTTTATCCTCAAAAAAATCCGATAGACTGTAATAGCTTTTTTTTAATAAGAAATTCCTTTAATCGACTTTCGAAAATCATATATCATATTTTCCAATTCTTTGATAGGTGTGGGGATATGATTATATATTTTTATTGACATTGGATGTGGGGCTGATGAAAGTAGTTTGAAGGCAGAAAAGGGGACCGTGAGTTTGTTTTGGTAACGATAATTACTCGTACATCTGATTAATTTGAGTGAGGAAAATAAGTCAGGATGCTTTTTAATGAAAATTACAGGATTCGAAGATATATGTAAGGGTGAGTACGTGAAGTTTTTTTAAAATGAGGTTTACAAGATTCCGTTTGTCGTGTATTAGTTAATATTCTAATACATTTATTCTGAAGAATAAAAATTTCCTGAACGTTTGAGCAATTTCCCCAAAGTATAATTCCGTAGGCCAAACGTGAGTGAGCGTACGCGTAGTAAGCTGAGAGGACAGTTTGTACGAGTATGTTAGTAACACGTTTTAATTACCTAAGAGCGTATATATGAAAGAAGATAGCGGTTTGATAATTTTGAATATGGGATTTCCAGTATATATGCGTATCTATGTCTATACCAAGCATGGTTGCCGATGCTATAGTTTCTAATTATTAGAAACTATAGAATCGGCATATAGTCTGCGGAAGTACCTCCATCTTACAGAAAACCGCAGCCAAATAACAACTCCCTAGAGAGTTGTTGTTTTCGTCTGAGAAAGGTCACCAGTAAGCTCCTATGGAGTTGCTGTGTTAGCAGCAGAGGAGGCATCGCGCGAGTAATACTTAATCCATACGATACGGTAAACGCTTTACTGGTGGGCCGTATGATTGTATGACTCCTGACGTTGTATAAAAAAAACCAAAGTAACACTGGATAAATTGGAAAGGAAACAGGAATACTTAAATAGGAAATATGATTAGGTTGTAATGATATGAATGTTACGGGAGTAAATTAAGTAGTTGAAAATATCTTTGACAATACAACAAAACACTTTACAAAAACACACTTATTTTTAATTAATATATTATGCTGCGCCAACACTATTTGTTCAGATTTGTAACGCACGCAAGACTGACCATAGCTAATTACGGCTAGTGAGACGAATGTAGGAGTAGAATTTCGGCGCACCATGACTTTATAATACCATCAGAATAAATGATTATAATATACGAAACCGCCACATCTTAATCTGGTGTTGACGTCGTGTAAGTAATTACTAGTTATATAAGTACTTATGTAAGTATATATATATATATATATACTAGCTGACCCGGCGAACTTCGTACCGCCTCAGGATCAATAAATGGTGTGTTAACATATTAGGTGGTATAAATTCTCTTAATACTTATTATCCTGTTCCGGACGAAGACAAATCCAAAAACACAAAAATCATAAAAATCGGTCCAGCCGTTCTTGAGTTATAAATGGTGTAACTAACACGACTTTGTTTTATATATATATATAGATATAGATATGCCAATTCGTACTTGAGATATCATAAAAAAGAATTTCATATAAAATGTATGAGAAATGTAATTTACTTTTTTTTTTGTTATTTTTCCATGTTTTAATACTTATTATCCTATTCCCGATGAAGACAAATCCAAAAACACAAAAATCATAAAAATTGGTTCAGCCGTTCTTGAGTTATAAATGGTGTAACTAACACGACTTTGTTTTATATATATATAGATATAATTATCACAGAGGAAAGCTCCTTCACCGCGAGCAAGTGATAATTATCGTGACGAAACCCGCACGCCCAAGAAATTGTATCTGGAAAGACGTGTGCCCTGAATTAAAAAAGGTTTGTTTTCCCTCTAGGTTATGGAGGTCTAATGGCAGTCGCTCTATTCCATATGCTAATGGATTAGGGAACGGAATAACTACAGAAAGAAGAAGACAATAGACTGATGCTAATAACATTTTCTAAGAGGATTCCTGCTGAAAATAGACCGGCAGCAAGCAACTGATGAGGTGCCGTGTTAGCACCAGGGTAGAATTGCAACCGACTATTGTGTGCAAGAAAAATATCATTTGTTACGGTCTTTTGCGACAACGTGATAAAATTACAAAACAATGTGGTACATTCAAACTAACGACTCAATAAACGGCCTGAGTCACGCAGCTATACACTATCTAAAGCAGAAAGGATATGTTTGAGGAAAACGGATACGGTGATACAGAGAGTGATTATATAGGTACCGTCAGCACCAAAAGTTGGTGACCATATCTAAGTTTACAAAATTAATTGCTATACAGTAGTACATAACGTACATTTTAGACGAGCTCGGTGGCTCAGTCGTGAATGACGCGACTTGACACCAACGCTCGTGAGTTCGATTCCCACACAAGACAAACATTTGTGTGCATGAATATGTATGTTTGTCTCGGTCTAAATGTTTTAAGAGAGGTAGGGCGCATCAAAGCAGCCCGTCAGGGGAAGTACTTCTACTTCATAGAAAACCGCAGCCAAATAACAACTCCCTATAGGGTTGTTGTGTTCTTGCGTGTGTGTGAGGTCACTAGTAAGCTCCTAAGGAGTTGAGGTGTATGTAGCAGAGGAGGCTTCGAGCAAGTGATATTTAACATTTTACAAGCGTTAATAGGCTACGGTGACCGCTTTATATCAGGTGGGCCGTATACTTGTATGTCTCCGACGTTGTATAGAAAGAAAAACATAAATCGCACAAGATTAGTGTCAGACTTAGAGCTATTTTAAGAGGTAAAATGTCGTTAAATATTTTTATACTCGTAAGGAGGCAAGCAAATTGACAAATATGACATTATTACATATATATTACTATATACAAAACTGACACTATTCTGAAATAGTAATAATATAATATTTTGTATAAATAGTAATAATATAATATTTAATATTATAGTAATAATATAATAGTAATAATATAACTGACTTAATCATTAAATATTCATTTTTTTTAATAAACCATATTCATAGTATACGTGTGAATTGCAAATATCTTGTAGAATAATGATAATAATAATTACTTCTACGTCGGTACGGGCAGTTAAACTGTTGCTTTTACATGTTATTATTATTTCTTCTAAACTCAGGGGTAATAATCCCGGTCATTTGATAACCGTACGCGGGGATACAGGTACAACGCGTAGAGGCCTCTTAGAAAAGATTAATGTGATGTAGAACTTCCGCAGTAACCCGCTCCACAGGATATCATTAGGACAATATACCCACGAACAGGTCACGGCAGGCATTGGGAGTATTGGGACTATTGCGAATATGTAGGAAATTATAGGGCTATTTTAATGTGATCTGTAGGGATTATTGGTATTGATCTATTGCAATAGTTTAAAAGAGGTTGAGCGCATTATAGCAGCTCGTCTGCGGAAGTCCCTACCTCACAGAAAACAGCAGCCAAATAACAATTCCCTAGAGGGTTGTTATATTCGTACATGAGAGTGAGGTCGCCAGTAAGCTCCTAAGGAATTGCTGTCAATGTCAGTGTCGATATCGATGCTAATCAGCAGAGTTGGCATCGCGCGAGTGATACTTTATCTATTACAAACGTTCATTGGCTAATGTAACCACTTTACATTAGGTGGGCCGTATACACGGCGGCCTCTCGACGTACCTAGTATTAAAAAAAAGAACAGGTCTCAGCAGTTATTGGGAGTTTTGCGATTAGGTGGGAAATCATTGGGCTCTTTTAATCTGATCTGGAGGTATTATTGGTACTGGGCTATTGCAATAGAGGGCCGGACGCCTTCTACAACTATCGTATCTAATTATTACTTCCGGCAGGCGATAGCTCATCACTCACTGGATGACCACCGAAATGTCGAGGGGTGTGTTTCGCTTTCTGCGAAGTTACCAGCGGCGTTACTCCCCTTAAAGGTCGTAGCACACTATAAAGCCCCGGCACCAGACCAGCACCGCCTCAACTCTCGCCGACAAAGAGCCGCCATATCCTCGCGCGGGCCGCGCGCCGTACACTATTTCTATCTAATATAGAAAATTGTACCTTTGTAACAATATTCAGAGTTCACTTTCAAAGATTTTGCTTCGAGTCGAGGCGGTGCTAGTCTGGTGCCGGGGCGTTATAGTGTGCTACGACCTTAACACTTCCACGACTGGAGCATATGGCTCTAAAGACTCCCCTCTGCCAATGCCTCTGGCCAATGAAAGCAAGCCAGAGCTGAAAGTCCTGCAGGACTTCAAGAATTACGACTCTCTAGAGCACACGTGCACCTGTAGTTTCATTATTTACCTACAGCTCGTCTCAAGCTATCCTCTAGGGTTATATTGTTTGTAGGTCTAAAATGTCCACAGAGGACGCAGTATTGTTATTGACCTCAAAGATAACAAAGAAAATAGATGACAGAAGCAAGTGTATTGGCATATTTTTAGACCTGCAGAAGGCGTTTGATACAGTTTCAATTCCAATTCTGCTTTCTCGTTTGGAGAACCTTGGTATCAGAGGAGTCGCTCTTGACTGGTTCAAAGATTATCTTGGTAAACGAAGGCAGGAGGTTCGAGTAGAAGGTCAGTCGAGCTGTATTTCATTTTGTACATATGGCGTACCTCAGGGTAGCACTTTAGGTCCAACATTGTTTCTAGTATATATCAACGAGCTATGTAATATGCGATTGAAAAATGGTGAACTAGCTATGTTTGCAGACGACACTGCCCTTATATTTCATGGCTCTTCTTGGGATAACGTGCGAGATAATGCTGAAAAAGGATTATCCAAGGTGATCTCCTGGCTTGAAAATAGTCTTTTGTCCCTTAATTTAGGCAAAACCAAATACTTGTGCTTTTGTATAAATAAGGCCGGTGCCCCAAAAGATACCTTTTCTATAACCGCTCACACATATCCATGCAAATCTTTAACCACTCCTAAATGCAACTGTATACGTTTAAGTCGCGCGAGGTCTATCAAGTATTTGGGGGTCGTGATTGATGATCATATGAACTGGGAGCCTCACATATCTTTCCTCTCTGGCCGTATCAGAAAGCTAATGTATGTTTTCAGAAATCTTCGAACAGTAGCTGACTTTTTCCTGCTAATCAAAATCTACAAAGCATTGTGCGAATCGCTATTGAGCTATTGTATTTGTGCTTGGGGTGGAGCTGCCCAGGTCTATTTACTTCAGCTTGAAAGAGCCCAGAGAGCTGTTTTAAAAATTATCATGTACCTACCAATTCGATATCCAACTATACTATTGTACGAAAAAACCAAAGTTCTAAGTGTTCGCAAATTGTTTATGTACCAAATTATTAGAAGATATCATCGCGAGTTCGTCCCTGCTCCGAACACATCTAGTAGACTAAATCGTTGCGAAGTGCCTTTCTTCAACACCCGTTTTGCACAGCATTTCTACGATTTCATTGCTCCCCGAATATATAATATTTTAAATAAAAAACTTCAATTACGTAATTATAATAATTCACAAATAAAAAAGCCCATATTTCAATACTTATTAGAGGCAAGTGAGATTTGTATAGATTTCTTGCTGACACCTCTGGTCTAAAAGTGGACAGACTCAGATACACACGCCCTACGGACATACATTCATAGTACTTTCTTGACCCATTCTATATAACATTCACATGCATACAAACATACCCACCCATAACCCACTCTCCTTCTCACACACATCATATTTATTCACATACATATCCAACCTCACACTACTTCCACACATTCATACATACTCATATATTTAAATATAATTGATGACTTATTCACCGTACACTAGATATTGGTTGATAATTAGTATGCATTACAGATATTAACGTCATAGTCAGGGGGTGCAGAGCTGGTGTCTTGTAGCACAGGTTGCAACCTATTTCAAGCGCCAGTCTTCACACTTAGAATACGTAGTTATAGAAAATGCATGTAAAATAATTTGTAATTCGTGTGAAGAAATAAATAAAGAATATTATTATTATTATTATTATTACCTACTATTAAGTCGTATTAGAGTTATATTGTGCTTTATTTTTAGTCCGAGTGATAGTTAAACAAACAAGTCGTTTAGCAATGACAACAAAACTTTAACTGTTCCAAGTTTATACTTGTTTTCACTTCTGACTGATCTCAAAAAACGACTGCCTAAGATTGAGTCAAGCAATGATAGACGGGTAAGGGAGAGAACAAGGCGAAGGGCTCTTAAACACAATATCATACCAAAATTTAAAGTAATGGAACACAGTGCTCAATATCAAGCTTACAAAGCTTACAACAAGTTGCCAAATGAGTTGAAAGACATAGACAGCCTTAGTCTATTTAAGGTGAAATTAAAATCATATTTACTAGAAAAGAATTATTATTCCATTGATGATTATTTTAAATAAGAAATTGGACATTTGTATACTGAAGTGACATTGTTTTTGTTTGTTAAATTGATAATATTATAAAATGTTTAATACCTAGTTTAGTAATAGTTATAATGATTTCAAATACGATGTAAATTGTTTATGAATAAATACTTGAACTTGAACTTGAAAAAAAGGAAATACTAATATTTAAGAAGTTCGTCTTATGGACACAGTGACGTATCAAAAGGTGCACACGTTATACACCAATATTATTGTATTTTAAAATGATACAAGTAGTACTATATCTACGTACGGTTATTTACTATGACACTTTGCTATATAATAAGAGACAAATGATAGGGCATACCTGTCGTTAGAAAGAGATGAATATATATCTTAAAAATTTATGGTTTGTGACGAAATACGTATAGCCGCGACGAGAGAGAGTGTGGCCAACTGAATGCGAGTAGGGCAATTACCTTACTTTTGTATTGCCATTCTAGAGCGTGTACGACGTATCTATAACTATAAAAACTTAGTATTGACGGGACTTGTTATGCGGGCCTTATATAACATGTATTCACGAGCAACAATAATTTGTAAAATGTAATACTGCTGTTGCCTGCGAATGCTTGTTATACAAAGAGTAACACTGTCAAGCATCTCCTCAAAAGCTTAGTGGCAACCTCAGAGGCACACAACACCTCTCCGGTAAGCCGTTTAGTTATTGTAATCCAGTTCCGGGCTTAGTGGCGTAAGTACTCGCCGAACACCGCGTAATAAGTTCTTAAATATTAGTATTTCCTTTTTTACCCACCACCACCACCTCTACCGCGTCCAATTGTAAATCTTAAATATCTACGGACCTACTCAAGCACGCACATAAAGTTTCACTAAAATCGGTATAGCCGTTTAAGATGAGTTCAGTGATGTACAAAGAATTATACCTCGGAACTGAATTGTGGATTTAACTCCCTGCCGAGGTTTTCACTAGTGATTACAGAATGAAGTTCTTAAGAATGAAGAGAAGCGTGAAGAGTTCTTAACAGGATCGGCGCGACGTTACGTGTTACAAGTATCCATAGGTTACGGTAACTGCCTATCATCGGGCAGGCCGCTCGCTTGATTGCCAATTTAATGGTATAACAAAAATAATTACAGATTTTTTCACATATTTTTAAATCAAGAGCGACGAATCCAAAGCTGTTTGGTCAACTCAATGTGTAAATTGGGTAATCGTCCAGCAGCGGACATGACGAGTAGCAATAACAATATAATGTCTACACTGCGAACGCAGTTTATATTACTTGAGTAATATATTTGTGAAGCTCGATGACGGTGATGCTAATCTAATCGAACACGAAAGTGAAGCAGCCTGCATTTGATACTTAACTAAGGAGTCTAAGGATGGGTTTAGTCCATGTGCTCTCCGTCCGGGCTTTTTTCGTTAGATTATAAACGTTAAGCTAATTATAAGTGAGGAAAAGGACGCATGAAAGCAGCTTGACAGATGAAGTACCTCCACCTTATAGAAAACCGCAGCCAAACAATTCCCTGGGGGCGGCGTGGTGTGTTTTGCAGCGAATAAATGAGGTTCATGGGTTACAGTAACCACTTTACATTTTCATGTCTGTCTGTCTTTCATTAACATGTCTGTTTGTCTAGGTCTGAGGGTTTTTTTTAAGAGGCAGAGCGCACTAAAGCAGCCTGTCTGGAGAGTACCTCCATCTCACAGAAAGCCGCAACCAAATAACAACTATCTGGAGGGTTGTCGTGTCCCTGTGTATGAGTATGGTCATCAATAAGCTTCTAAAGAGTTGCTGTGTTAGCAGCAGGGATAGCGCGAGTGTAGTACTTAATATATTAAAAACGTTCATAGGCAAATATAAAAATAGGTAACCGCTTTACATCCTACTAATATTATAAATGCGAAAGTTTGTATGTATGGATGTTTGTTGCTCTTTCACGCTTAAACGGCTGAACGGATTTGAATGAAATTTGGCACGTAGATAGATTATGATCTGGATTAACACATAGGCTACGGTATTTGACTCCACGCGGGCGGAGCCGCGGGCAGCAGCTAGTTAGTAATAAATGTGAAATACTTTCCATTCAATAAACAGATGGATGAAATTCATTTCTTATTCGTATTCTCTACTATGTAGACTTACTTATTCACACACTTAAAATATCCTAATACAAAGATAAATAACTAAAATATTGAGTTGGTTAATTATGTTGTATTGAAATGAAAATCTTTACGAGTATTATTACTACAACGCACAATATACACGTACAGTTGAAATTCAGATATTCATGCGCAAATAGTACCTACTGGCAGTATCATTAGATGCTCAGATGCTCAATATTAAACACGGATATCATACAAAAGTATCAAATGGCATCACATAATATTTTTTTCTTGTTACCGCTTGTAGGCGTTACAAACGAGATAAAGACAAAGCCGGACTTAGTACCTTACAGCATGCTAACTAAACTGATGATTGGGTATTCCGTAATAAACACTGATATTGCATTATAAATTTACCGTGTTACTGCTTATTAACAGAGTAACCGAGATTAGGGCGAAGACAGAAGTACCCTATATAATACCCAATATGCTAAACTAAAGTATTAAAAGAGCTTTGAATAAATTGTTTATGATTACACCGATAACTTGCAAATTGTACGCCTCGAATCGAGCCCTCGTCCTTGCGGCGCATTAACCAATCTATTCAATCGCTCACCGGACATCATTGTATTTGTATATAACATGACAGACGTCGAATTAAATTTGTTGTGGTAGCATGAGCAGCCGACAGAAGTTTCACATATGGCACCCAGAGGGAAGGCGCGCCAGTCACTCGCCAATTTTACGGGTGAAATCGAATTTTGCTCTAGCAATCGTCCTCTTACTGTACCTCGAGACAGTATTCACATTTGCGTTTCAAAACATTAGAATCCCTATTAGCACACGCCGTAGTCAAATGCCTACTTATAACTAGCCCGCTAGAGAAGATTACCATCTCTATAAAGCCGATAAACCACGGTTGTTTTTTGGCTCCTGCAGCAGTCATTAGGAATATAACATTACATGCCTTCTCATATTGTATGGGCCACTGCGGTCGCATAGGTGTCAGTATCATCTGATTTGAAGCAGAGTTGCCTCAACAAGTTCGATATGTAAAATTCACGGGATCCATCGGCTGACTTATAATACCACATGCGACGCCATCCGACACGCTGAGGTGGGTCGCCTCTGATACACCCGAAAGTAAACGTCGGCAGAAGATGCAATAGAGAGCTCTCTTGGTCCTCTATATCTGGGATTCTCAAGTTTAGTTAATAGTACCCGAGTGGAAACGGTATCAAAGGCCTTTGTCAAGTCTAGAAAAACATCAATGCTGTACTGGTTTCTGTCCATATGGGAGGAGACAGTTGAAACCAGTAGATCGACAGCATCCTCGGTATGATCCGAAATCAAATTGCCGGAAAGCGAGCAAATTATTCATTTCAAGGTAGCTGACAAGCCTTTTATTAACTAGCTTTTCAAGCAATTTGGAGAAAGCTCCCAATAAAGAGATGAAACGGTAGTTATTAGGTGTTCTTTTGTATCCACTCTTATGTATAAAATGTATAAATGTATAAAGGGGTAAACAACCGCTATTTTCCATAATTCTGGAAAGACGTCTGTTGAGAAGCTGATGTTACAAATTGCCACTAAAGGCCCTATGATAAAATCTTTGATTTGTTTAACTAGACCATTACTCAATCCATCAATACCTGGAGCCTTGTCATTCTGCAGCTGATCGATTAGTTCACCAAGTTCAGATGCGTCGGTTGGGTGCATAAAAAATTAGTCACGTAATGCGTTATCAATCTTTATTCTCGGTGCCAAGTTTTCTTCACTTTCATTAAGTTTATTTAGAATGTCGTTTGCAAGTTTATTTCCAATTTCAGAAAAGTGTGTATTACACAAATCAACTCATTTCAGATCTAATAGTTCTTTATTACGTATACTAATATCACATATATTTCTTATTGTTTTCCAGAGCTTTTTAGGCTTTCATTCACTTACTTCGAGTTCATTCTCTTCGTATTGTATCTTTAGCTTGCGTAAGATTCTGTTGCAGAAATATCTGTAACATCTGTATTTCATCTGGATTACTGCACTATCAGGATTAGATTTAGTTTGTTGGTGTAGCTTATCGCTTGGTGCACCGAATTAGTCCTAGTGTAATCCAAAGCTTAATATTGAATTTAGAATGACTGATTTTGATTACTCGAGAATGTGAGTTTATAATATTCATCAAAAAGTCGTTAAATTTTTTACAGCTTGTACAGTGATTAATAACATTAACACCGATGGTTTTTTTATTTTAGTTTTATTAATCACTGTACTCCAATTCCATCGAGATCCTTTTTGATAGCTTCGACATTGTAGTTATCTCGATTTAGCTTTTCAGATTTGAAGATTTGTAATTGGCCAGCCTCTTTAACTCCGGGATCGATGACTGTAGCACGCAACCACCATCGATAACCTCCTGTGGTCCCGTTATACCTGATATTCATATCAGGCAGCGCGATGTGCGTTTTAAACTACAATCACTTCATGTCCGAAAAGCCAGTGGTCCTGATGGTATCATTATATGATGCCCGATGTTGACGCGCCTCTTTCGTTTCTCGTACTTTACCGGTTGTATTCCGGAGGCTTGGAGAGATGCCAATGTGCAGCCGGCCTCCAAAACAGGAGACCGTTCCGACCCATCAAATTACCACCCTATGCCGTAACTTCAGTGTTCTGCAAAGTCATAACGGATACTTAATAATCAATTGATCCGCTACCTAGAAGATCACTCCCTAATTAATGATCGTCAGTATGGTTTTAGATCGAAACGATCAACGGTGATTCTATAGTATGTGACTCTGCAGGGAGGCAATCGATAAACATCTTCGCGAATCTATGGTAGTCAGCATAGATATGGCCAAGGCATTTGATCGTGTTTGGCATAAAGCACTTCTCTCAAAACTTCCGGCATACGTTCTGCCCCTCCAGCTTTGTAATTGTATTTCTGGTTTCATACATGACCGTAGAACCCGCGTCCTTGCAGATGGATGCGCTCCGCGGTTCATGCCAGTGGATGTCGGTGTCCCACAGGGCTCCGTTCTATCGCCCACCCTCTTTATTCTTCATATTAAGTAAGTATTAAGTCGTTAATAAACTTACGACATTCGACACGCTATGTGTTCATATTAGGAGTCTATTTACGAGAAAATGCGATTAAAAAACAGATACGAACTTCTAAAGAGAGAGGTAGAGCGCATTCTTGGAGTAAGTAAGTATTTTCACCTCATAGAAAACCGCAGCCAAATAACAAATCCCTGGAGAGTTGGTGTATTCGTGCGCGTGAGTGAAGTCACCTGTATGATCGTAAGGAGTTTCTGTGTTAGCAGCAGAAGTGGAAGTGAATGTGTTGTAAGCGTTCACAGGCTATGGTAACCGCTTTAAATCAGATAACTCGTATGCTTGTATGCCTCATTACGTTGTCTAAAAAAACTTATAAAAGCAGGTAAGTACGAAACTCTAAATGTAGGTCTTTAACTGATAGTGAAATGACTTTAACTGATGTACATAAATACCCTGACTGTTTACCTAAACCTTTTTATGCCGGTGGGGTTTATTTGATAGGGCCAATTTGCCAGGATGTGTGCACGTGGTTAATTGTGTCGTTAGAGTGCCTCCAAGTTTTAATTATTTTAGGTTATCATTATAATTACCAAGTAATGCATCTTGTCAAGTAAGGTACTTACGACTGCAATAGATATGGAAATAAATATAAATATGC
The DNA here is from genome assembly GCA_947507595.1 of Pyralis farinalis. NCBI lineage: Eukaryota > Metazoa > Arthropoda > Insecta > Lepidoptera > Pyralidae > Pyralis > Pyralis farinalis. The sequence goes on along the minus strand of OX382277.1, from coordinate 15,109,135 downwards.
GCAACCGCGTTTTCGAATGCAGTACTCGTGAAATCCTCGAAATAACCAAAGTAAGAAAGAAACATTATATGTATATATAAAACGTATTATTTGCCAAAGTAATACGTCATAAATAAATACAGATTACTTGATATAGAAAATAAATGTTCCATAATTAATTATTCTAACTCTGAGAAACAAAGTAATAAAAAGGATTAATTATTTTTATAACTTTTTTTATCAGAGATCACAGAGTAGTATTATCTACCATATTATATTATCCTGCGTATGGTTTCTTACAAGTACACAACAACCCACCAAGGAGTTATTGTTTAACGGTGTTCTTCTGTAAGGTTATTAAATATCTCTCTATAGCACTTCTCTTGGCTGACTGGTTCTTATTGTCTAATTGTTTTTTCTTTTTTTTTTAGATGAAATTACTGGCAATAACTATTCTTCTCTTTATGGTCGGATCCATATCTACCGGACCACCTAGAAGACAGAAACGAGACACTGAAACTTCAATTGGCAACTTGTTTGAAAAGTTAGAATTGGAGAAGTCTTCCGACTTGCAGATATCGTCTGAATGCAAAGCTGAATGGCTCAGTGGCATTTTAAAATTTTTCAGTGATATTGCTAATAAATTTAATCCACTGAGCTCTACTTTATAGATTTAGTGAGAGGTAAAATAAAGAGCATATATACGAAAACCAACATAAACTCTTTCATTAAAAAACCAGTTGAGAATGCGCAAGCTTGCATTGCCAGAGGAACACCTGGCTCGTCAGTTAAATAACAATTCTTTTTTTTTTATTTGTCGGCCATTTTGGCCATGTTCCTTAAGAGATAGGAACGGTGCTTCTGAACATTCTTATTCTCCTTTTTTATGCTGAATCCGAATCCGAATCTGAAGTCAAAATTCGAATATTCGAAAAAAAAAGCGACAGACAAACTCATAGACAAACGCACAGACAAATATATAGATTTCATATAGGAACGGTGTTCCTGAAAATAACAGGAGTAAAAATGCGTCAGATTATAAAATGTTAGCGAAATATATTATCCTGCACACGGTTTCTTACAAGTACACAACAATCCACCAGGAAGTTATTACTTAACGACGTTCTTCTGTAAGGTTAATTCCTTAAACATGTTATTTATTAAATATAGCACTTCTCTTGGCTGGCTGGTTTTCTCTTATTGTTTTTTCTCTTCTTACATGAAATTACTGTAATAACTATTCTTACCTAGAATACAGAAGCGAGACACTGATTCTGCAATTGACAACTTGTTTGAAAATGTAGAATTAGAGAAGCCTTCCGACTTTAAAATGACATCTGAATGCAAAACGCTTCATTATAGTGGCATTTTAAAATTGTCGAGTGTTCAAATTGTAAAATGTTAGCAAAATATTTTGTGTTTAAACCCAAATATCTAAGTATCTAGTCAGCAAAAGCTTTGGTATATGTTGGTACAAACCATAACACTTCACATACAATGCAATGGAATGTTTCATCCATATTTCTATAAGTCATCTATAAAATGGCATTATAGATATTTATTATATTGCTTGTGCTTGTGATTGTGCCAATGTTTTGATACTTTTTTCACAAAAGTATGGCTCAGTCACTCCTTCATAGCTAATACCCCACCAAACCATCACTGAAGTTGGATAGTGCCCACGTTGCACTCTGTCGACTAATTGGGAAGCTTCCTTAGAGATTTGAGCATAAATACGGTCATTTTTTTTGTTAAAATGTTACTCAATCCGTAAACAAAATTTTTCAGTGACCTCCCTTTGCATACCGCTTTAGTAGTTGTTTCGATTTTACCACCCTATTCTTTTTTAAATTGACAGTTAAGAAATGACCAGTACGTCTCTTATAGACTGCAAGTCCTTATACATCTTTTAAAATACGCGACATGGTTCTAGGTGTTATCTTCATCTCCCGAGATAAAATCTTTTGCTTTCGGACAGGATTTCTTCGAATTCTTTCCCTTACTGCTTTGACCACCTTTTTCGTACGAACACTACGTGGACGGCCAGATCTTTTTCTGTCACAAACAGACGAGGTCTCATTGTACCTATTAATAGCCCGGTACACAAACATTTTACTAATACCAAGGTATGTCGTATCGTACGGAGAGTTTTAAAAATTGCATTTGGCTCCATACCTACTTTGTGTAATGCAATCACAGCGATTCGGTTCTCTTTATTACCCCACTCCATTTTAATATCGCAAAATATTGTACCATGTACTCGTATTGGCGGCAAAATGAGAAAACACAATGAACAATCATATAAAAATAAAAATTACAGGTTCCAAATTCAAATGTAATATTTTGTTTATTTTTAATTGTAACAGTATTTATGGCCAGACTAAGTAGACACGTTAATCCTACTTATAAAGTGTTTATGCCACGTAGATGTATAATAATTTGATAATCCCACAATGCCTTATTAGATTATACTACTGTAATGCAATGTAATGCTCAGAAGAAATTATCTTATGTACAATATGCGAAAATACCGTTCTGGCATATGTGGAGAAACTAAACACATACGTAGCACGTCGATTCAGCTAAAACGCGATGGAACGAAACAGAAATGGCTAACTCATGCTTCAATATGTTCAAGTATGTATATTCACCACCATAATGTATGAAAACTTGTGATATTGCTATACGAATTAATTATTATCAAGCAGTCTTAAATTAATATTCACCGAAAATTCGAGTTATTGTTAAAAAACTAAAAAAGGTTCTTAATGAAACCGGTATATAAAAAGTTGACAAATCTGATATCAAAATTGTCAACTCACAACATTAACTCCTGTATTCTCTTTTTCTTCAAAACACCGCGAACAGTAAGCTCATTATAATTTAGCGCACTTCTCCCTTACCCTATAAGGGGTCTCTTTCACTAAGCTAAGATTAAAAATATTAAAAAATAAATTACAGGTGCCTGAGCGGCCTAGTCTCTCTCTCCTACATATAAATAAAATTGAAGTGTTTGTCTGTGATTTCAAAATAAAGCCTTTATCTTAAGCTCATATTGTTATTTTCACGTTACCAAAGCCTAAACATGCAGTTTAACTTTTTTGGCTGTCTGTCTGTCTGTTTATCCGGGCTCATTTTCGAAATGGCTGAACCGATTTTGACGGGGCTTTCATTAGTAGGTAGAAGACTGTTCAGAGCAGAATATAGACTACTTTTTAACCCCGTAAATATTTAGGGTCCCTGCGTCAAAAATGAAAAACTATTAAAATTAGAGGGAAATATCGGTAACTTTGCGATTTTATTTTTATTATTTTCCCAGAATACGTATTTTGTGTGACATAAAATAACGACGCATTTTTTATGTAATAATAAATGGCGCTGTATCAAAATTTAATCGCGAAATATTTTATATATGTTTGTTAATATGTATGCCACGCGATGAAGTCTAAGGTAAATTACTTACAAAGAAAGGGCCTGAACTTTTTAAACAAAGAATTTGAAGGCTGGAGAGTAACAAAGGCTACTAAAAGCCCAAACCTCGCGCGTGCGAAGCCACGGGTTTTAGCTAGTATAATATACATAACTAATCTGGCCATAAATAATGTTACATAGAGACTTTCATTTTTTTCAACTCTTTAATTATTTTGAATTTGGAACACGTTTATTATGTTAAAAACTTCTCGATTTCCTGCCGTTTTACATATGTTTTTCTTGTTTATTATCAAATTACAATATGGACCCCAACCCATGTGTTAAAGAAAATATAATTGAAGTGATTTCATTCCACGAAGTGGGTATAGAGCCGTCGCTTCGGTCATATTCATTTTCATATTCATATTCACTTCAAAGGCTTGGTTCCGCCGAATGTTCGTATTTAGTACTATAGACAGATATACCAATACTTCCTCTGTTGAAAACCATAAGAGAACAGGAACAGAACTACAAAGGCTGTTAAGGCTGTTAAAGCCAAAATTCGCCATAACCGTATTAGGAAACAAGAATCTTATCGCGAGAAATAAAGATTCCCGCTAGGACTCTGACGCGTATATCGGCACTTATCGTCGATATACGGGACATGCCCTAAAATCAATCCCTACAGTTGAAGAGAGTGGATGGATCAAAACGCCTTCTATCCCGATACGCAGGTGAAAGCACAGAAATATCCTTTTTACTGATAAAAAAAAATCACAATTGAAGAGCACTACAACAAGCAAAATTACAAAGTTCTAAAGAAGCCGTCCAAGTGGTCGAAAAGTCAAAGGATCAAAGGCGTCTATAATGGTTTGATGCGGTGTCTTATCAAGGAGTCACTAAGCTTCATTTTTTTTAAAAAGGAGACTTCAGCCAATGTGTATCAAGTGACAGTCTTGGATCGTGTTGTGAAACCTCACAACAATACACACTTTAAAATGTACCGTGGACTTTCCAGCAGAACACTACACCTGGTCATAAGGCACGAGCTACCCAAGCCTGGCTCGATGCTAGCTCATCTAGCCCAAATTCGAACCTCTTAGACTACAAATTATGATCAGTTTTAGAGGATATGTGGCCTCTCAACACGTCACGCCGTTATTGTGTCTTTTAGGAAATATCTGATGCAAGCAGTGGCCAAATTTTCCATGGAAACAGTGCGTAAATCTATAGATTCGTTTCGAATAGAATATTTTTTCCATTTTCGCTGAGACTTCCATAAATATGTACATATAAAAAAATATATGCATATTCATTTGTAACAGAACTTATGGCCGGACTAGGTATATATTTCAGGTATGTCGGAAACGTCTCTATTGTATACATATATATTGTGTGTGTATATGAATATACGTATATACTGTTTAAGTAGTAATATTACTTAATAAGCTAGATAATAGGATTCACGTAGTGATATGACCTAGGTGCATGACACATGAAGTAAATCAAATTGACACTTAATTTTCAAACGTTAATTGTTAATATCAGGACAAGCCACCACACAGTCACGCTGCTATGTCTTCTTGTAGCCAGGATTAGCAGCGGCAAGTAATAAAGAAATTTATAACAGCCCCGGAGTAAAAATATAAATGTCTTGAAATGGAATTCACAATGAATTACAGTTCTATATGACTTTTATACAAAAACATATTCAAGTAAAATTATGGCTTTAAAGCAATTTATGCAGTGCGCACCTATAGGGGTCCAATAAGCAAAAACCGGTGAACCATAATAATGCAGTACTTCCTAAATAATTACCTATATAAAATGTAAAAAAGTAAAGTTCTTGTTAACTTTATACTGCAACCGGTTTCATATGCTAAAATAGATTTTTTTATCTAAAAGGAATCCCAAATAACAGATCTATTCGCAACTGATGTTAGTTAATGCAGTGGAATCTCTAAGTTCCCTTTGAGCAAAATTTGATTTGTTTTGTGGAGGGCAAAACGAAGACGTTCACAATTCTAGATCTTAAATTTCCATTGATGAAGAAGTCGTCGTTATTGATGGTGGATGCACAATAAGTATTCTATATTAAATTGCATGTACTTGTATAGAAGTAAACGGGAATATCGAAACAAGAAAATATGTTGTATTTTCCCAATCGTTTACAGAAATGGAAACAATTTGCGACAAACTGTAATTATACCTACAAAGAGCGAACATAAACTGACATTTCGAGTATAATTTCCTTTGCACTGATAACCCTAATTGGTACGAGTTTACAGTGAACAATACCTTATTTAAAGAGTCTCTCATGATGCACAGTTCTAGTGCAGTTTCACATCGGAAAAAGTCAGACAATAGCCATAAAAAGTATTGACAAGATGAATATAAATTTAAGAAAGTTGATATTATTGGTATCTATAAGCGCGGTGTTTGCGGAGTACAGTGAAATCGACCCCGGGATAGATGACACTAACCCACAGGACTACGGTTGGCGTCCTAATTTCGGTCCCTATGGAAACAGAGCCAAGCCGTTGAAGAAAGATGACGACAAACTGTATTATTACATTCAAAGTGCTTCGTATAAACCATATGTACCGGCGATATATTTTTCTGGACTTTACACACATCCATATTATGCTTATGAAGAACCTCACTATCCCCCGTATCCATACCAAAATAATTACTACCCAACGATTAAAAAGGAGAGTAAGGAGTATGTACCATATTATAAACATTAGGAACTTATATTAATTATAAATTGTATTAACATTATTAATTATATTAACTCAAAATATCACTATACGAAATGTTCAATTACTATTACAAATGAAAAATACAACCTGGTTTGCAAACTTTGTTGTTTTTAACGGACTTCAAAAATAGGAGGAGATTATCAATTCGGTTGTATTTCTTTTTATGTTTGTTACCTCATAATTCCGTAGTCTATATACCTATTTGAAATTTTTTTTTTTATCGTAAGGATATATGCCTTCAGATTGGTCCCAAATAAATTTTATCTAAATCCATTTAGTAGTTTGGTTTTTAAATCAAAATAACTGGATAAAATGAGTCATTCAGTGGTATTTACAATCACTATTTTTTATACCATTAATATGGTTAACAAGTATACGACTTATATGATGGTAAGCAGTTACCGTTACGTATGGACATTTACAACACTAGGGGTGTTACACATGCGTTGCCGACCCTATATTATAATCCTCTTCACGCACATTATATATGTACTTCAACCCTACTAATCACTTCTTCTTGAAGAACTCCATGCATATAGACCTTGGGAAACCCTCGGCTGAGAGTTTACTTGAGAGTTCTCCAAAGAAAACTTCTCTGAAACCGTGCAGTACGCAGCCATTGCGATTCCAGTGTGTGAAGGAGAACTCCTCGCCGTCGGCAACTGGCGTAAAGTATATAGATATAAATCACAATATAAAACAGTAGTCTTCCTGCGACCACGGATGCTGCAAAGCATTCGAAACGTCAGGTTCAACAAAATAAACAAAACACACGATACTTCCGTTAAAAATGGTTTAATTCAATGTATAAAAATCGCGAAAACCTAAGACAATACTATAAGACATAAATGTGTTATATTGTAAAATAGGTAAAAGAATGGATATAAATCATATTGCAGCCAATCATTACATAGCCGTCACTCTACATCGCCAACTTGTAATGAATTGAATACATAAATTTACAATCAGTTATTATAAAAACATGTATTTATTTAATTGTAACTGTCTGTTATATCCACATAAAAGGAATTTAGAAAATGATCGGAAAATTACATTAATCAGTATATACGACGAAGTATAGTTGGTCCGTCTGAATTTGAACCAACTGGAACGTATGCGCTTGCCTATAAACAACACTGTTACCGAATCGCCGGTATCGATAGATCTTATGTAGCAAGTATACAGACAAATATACAAGCTGCAGCCCGCGACTACGTCCGCGCGTATTCCGTAGAAATAGGGTAGCAGGATATCCCGTAGGAACCGCTTATTCAACAAATACACGATTATTTTTTAACTCGATGTTTTCTAGAAATTTGATCGATCAAAACACAAACGAACTCTTACTCTTTATATTTGTGTAATTTTTTTATACATTGACTATATTTGATAAGATACTAATCATAACGAAAGCAAAACCCAGAGAGCACCGCGCACGTTATGGTTGTGCACGGCAATCAAACTTAGCTTGTCTTGCCATATCTTTGATTTCAGCTATCTTTGCTGAAATCAAAGATATGGCAAGACAAGCTATCAAGTACAAGTAATATCTGAAGTAATTAGCTTTTCAATATAATGTTTTCATTAAAAGACATCTTGTTCTTTAAATTAATAGGATTTAATTGTTGTAACTAATTATTGAATGAAATCTGCCTTTAAAAAATGAAATGCGGCATTGTAAATTATAGCTTAATTGTTAACTACAACGACGTAAACGAAATCTACTAGGTAGCAGTAGTAAAAAACTATCAAAATTGGTACTAATATAGGTAATTGGCTGTGGTTTTCTGTGAGGTGGCGGTACTACCCCAGACAGGCCGCTTTAATGCACCCTGCCTCTCTTCTCTTTTATCATTCCAATTAAATATAAATAAAATACTTTTATTTTCGATACTCCTGTTGGTAGGGAGCAAAATACGCAGGTAACAATTCAAGGGAAGGATATGTTACAGCAGTGCTGGCGAGATAGTAAGCAGGATATAGTCACAGTATCATAATATCATATTACATCTTAGTTACCAGTTTTTTTACATTTTAGTTGTAAATAGAAATCTTGAGCAGTCAGAACCCGTTATATACGTTTTCCCATACATTACGCGGTCGTATACGACCACCCGGGTTTCGAAGGGTTAAGATGAACCTATTTCAACTATGGCTGTCAATTTCATCGTTATCGGCTTACGTCTCCAGTCTTTCATTGTGTTCAATATTGAAATCTAAATTTCAAGAACGGAAGCGATCAAAACCAGAGACGTTGATTTTGTGTGCCTTATGCTGTCTGCGTACTTATTCGAAGTAACTACCAACGTCGATTCTCTCACTGTTACAAACCGCAAAATCAAAGAATAATCGAACGGCCGAAAAAGCTGTATTTCAGCATGGTGGCTCCGCTTTGCCTAATGGAAAGCGAAAGAGGAGCCCAAATCGCAACTGCAACTGACAAGAGACTACACAGTGCCCTGTCAGTTGACGCTGCCATGCTGACCCGCAAGATGCTTCTTCACGCTTCGTTTGAAGGATCCCATATTATAGGAAGGAGGGAACATATGTGCAGGCAAGACGTTCCACTTTTTAATGGCACGACAAAGACAGGAGTTGCCCAACCTTTTGATACGCGAAGAAATGTTCACAACAGTGGAACAATGACATCGCAAGCCTGCACATGTAGTTCTATGACGGAAGAGAGAGGGAAGGATAAGGGAAAACAGTTCTTCAGAGCACTCGCCATGGTAAAGGCGGTAAAATACGCTTAGCGAGCCAATGTCCCTACGGAGTTGCAGAGGTTCTGGGTTTTTGGTGACCTCTTCGTCGTCGAAGAAGCCCAGCCTCGAGAAGATACTGTGCGGAGCCGTCCTAGAGATGCGAGCAATACTCCACGCAGGCCCGAACTTGTGTCTTATAAAGCAGACAAAGCTCCAAGACTCCGAGTTTCTTGAAGCTGTTGAGATGACGCTCTCGATGTAATTACGCTGATTATTCAGGCTTTCTCGCATATTGAGGGAAGCGCTCTGAAGACTGGAAGTGGGAAGACATAGGGGCTTTTTTGTTGTAAACGCGCACACCTGAGTTTTCTTGGTATCAAATTCACGACGCGCGTAAAATCTTACGCTCATGCAGAAAACCAGCAATCCAATTACAAAGCTGGAGGGGCAAATCGTATGCCGGAGGTTTGGAGAGAAGTGCTTTGTGCCAGACCCGATCAAACGCCTTGGCGATATCTAGGCCGACTGCCATGGATTCGCCATATTTATCTATTGCCTCCCGCCAGAGATGCGTCACATACGCTAGAAGATCACCCGCGTAATTATCTTGGTAACGGATCAATTGATTGTTGAGGATCCGTTCCATGACTTTGTACAACACTGAAGTTATGGTAATGGGGCGGTAATTTAATGGGTCAGAACGATCTCCCTTTTTGGGGACCAGCTGCACATTGGCCTCTATCCAAGCCTCCAGTATACAACCGATCGAGTATGAGAGACGAAAGAGGCGCATCAACATCGGAGACAACTCCGCTGCAGATTTTTTTAGAACAATCACTGGGATACCATCAGGACCACTGGCTTTTCGGACATCGAGTGAATGTAGTTCAAATAAGTAGAATAATCTTCACATTAGCCAATATTATACATTGTTATAAATATCTTAAATACTTACTTAAATGAAAATGATTACAGTGTCTAATTTTACTCAGGTTTGGTTATCACCAAAATTGTGTATTTGCATTTCGCACTTCAGTCACAGGTACATATCCTGAACAATGGTTCTCATTTTAACCGATTTTAAAAGATCACGATCAGTCTGCATGTAGACATATGATATCTATACTCTAAAAACTAATGCCGTTCTTTGCTCAATAGGACTCTATGGTTAAAGTAAAGTAATGGCCTAGTTAAGGCCTAGTTAACACTACCAAAGTGGGACCTTGCTTGTGTAGTAAATACAGTCTGTTTAATAGCCAAAACTCTCGAACGTAGACTAGCTTCGCACTCTGAGTTTTCCGTATACGGCACTTACAACTCTTCAGTTAAAAATGTTACAAGTAACAAATTTACTTTATGTTGCTTGATCATTTAATTTAAATGAGTCGTGTCGGAACTCGAGGGTTCGAGGGGAAAAAGAATAGCAAAAACAAAATAAATAGACATGCTCAATACATTTTTCTCCTTAGCGCGTCAACGAATTATATATTTGTGTCAAGATAGTTTTATTTATAGAAAATTTTATTATAGTCGAATATCGGACTCTTTAGGGCGAAAAAAGTAATCTGTAGTATCAAAAATCTCATTTTCGTTCCTTAGATTCTGTCACAGAGTTACATAAATATGTAATGTCTTAAAAGTGTGTGCAAATATATGCTCTCGGACCGAGGCATCTATTACATTAATACCGTGATATTGCTTTGAATGTTGAGAACCATATGCTCGGAAAAACATGATCTCATTGTAAGCTAGTATATAAGCCAGCAAATATATCCCAACAAGTACCAGTAAAGTAACTTGCACTTCACGTACTACCATGGCATCTACAAAGGTAAGTAAAAATAGCAAACAAAAAATGTTCTCATGTTTTTTTTTTATATCCCGGTAACTTACTGTTAAATTATTTTATTTATACGACACTTAATCTTTAATGTTCAGTAACTAGTTTAAAAATAAGAGTGAAATACGCTCATCATTCTCAATTTTCCCGGGGCACAATGTTATGTCGGACTCCATACCTGAAAATTTGGGATAAAAACGTATATGCCTTTGCTGGTTTTTTTATTTGATATGAAATAACATGATTTTACTACGAGTATTCACTTAAATTACTCCGGCTAATTCCTTATAAAAAAAGTACCTTCTAAAACTTGGGACCTAAGTTCAATTTTTTTAGTTAATACAAAAACGTATGCATGATAAACGAAAATATAATCAATATAATATTCTAAACAAATTGCTATTCAGGCGTTACTTTATTTAGATAATGTAAGTTTTTGTCATTCGAATATTTAGGTCAAGTGCTTTGGATATTGTGCATCTTAATCTTAGGAATTTGAGTCTTAGGCATTTTGCTATTAAGGCATTTTGCGTTTTAGACATTGCGCTTATGAAATGGGCTTACAACCCTCCCTTGTGTATGTATTACATATATCATACTGCGTTATGGTGCTCATGTGCTAATTTCCGCGACCTCAGTTCAATAGTATCTAATGTAATCAGTGCCTTACTCTTCTTGATGAATATTTTTCCTATTAAAGCATTGTCTTAAATCGCCGCTTCTTCCATGGAGCAAAACTGTGATTAACAACGCAAGTGGTAATTATTAGCTCCAGAAGTATGTTAAGTAATTCATCTCCAATGTGCTAAATATTTGTAGCTATATTATCTGGTATGATAATCAATTTCGAAACTTGTCCCGCAAAGATTTTAAAATATATTTTTTATAGATACTTACGACCCATAAGGGGCAGCATAATTTATTTTCCTTCGTATTTACGGATAAGTACCTACTGGGCAGTTACTTAGATGACCTGAATATAAATGTACAAATTCCCTTAGGAATTTGTTTTATAATCCACGGATGTGGTAACTAAGCATACAATATCAAGAGTACCATTTTCATATAATCATCCCTCTAGGAACCCTACAAGCCCTTCTAGAAGAAGCCAATTCTATAAACTCCTGATAAACTTCGACAGGCAATTCATTCCACAACCTAATACATTGCACTTTATGTGAGATCTAACTGGCGTCATAAAAAACGACATCTTAGTACTGTGAACACAACCCATTGTCAAACACGAGGCGGGAACTGGATTTATTCCCCAGCTAACTTAAGATTTTGGAAGTATTTCCGGCAAAGCCTCGGGAACGATATTCGAACCACTGAACTATTAGTTATTATTATAGTGACACAAACCAAAATCTAGTAGTAAAACATGATTTACAACTGATGTTTGGTCATTTCCATGGCGTAGTAGTATAAACGATGAAACCTATGAATTGAAGGTTTAAACCCAGGTCAACACTACTATCAGGTCACGTGGATAGTAGGGTTGCCCTGAGTTTATACCTGATGATACAATATTCTTTTCAATTTTATAAACGTATCTATTTCCAGATCTTAGTTATCTTGGTGTTGGCTTTGATTGCTACGACCCTCGCAAAAGGTCCAGGTCCAAGCAGCCAAGTCGGTCGCGGAAATCAACAGGGACCATCGAACCAACGTGGCGGACCCGGGGGCAGTCAAGGAGGACAAAGTGGACGCGGAGGAAGCCAGGGTGGATTCGGTGGCAACCAAGGTTATAAAGGTAACCAAGGCGGACGTGGATAGGGCCGACACTAAACTTTTTTGACACCTGTAGGATTGGATTTTACATTTTTGACTAAGCAAATCATACTCGTATGTAAATATACTTTATGTTGAAAATACCTTACTTTTGTTTTTATTGATTCTTCCCACGACATACCTACGTGAACTAAAAAGTTTTTACTCTTTTTCTGGAATCTTTTTATATACCCCTTAGTGGTATATAATTAAATGGTAATCAAACCTTTGGCCAGACTGATGGTAAACAGTTAACTACAGTAACGTTTGCTTGCAAAATTAAAATGTTGTATGAACCATAGAACATGACTATGGATGAAACAAGTGCCTATGAATGCTTGTAAAACCAGGGGCACTACCCTGCAAAAAGCTCTCCACGCCTAGACTACAGAATGGGGTTATACACCTCATAGTGTAGCCTTTTGGAATAACTTTGGCAGGGAATTTACTCAACAACCAATGTACTCGTAATGGCACAATACACGACCATTGCGGTTCAAAATCTCATACTGTTGTAGATTTTAATTACAACGCAGTAAACATTACGTCAAAATAATAAATGTCTCCGTGTAATGTGTGTCCTATACAAATTAATTACATGTATGATTTTAAACTGTTTTTGTACTATTAATGTAGGTACGGGACTTACCACCATTTGTTTTTATATTTCCCCGATATTTCGGCGATTTCGCAGACACCATGGTCACGGGATGACTGGAGCCCGGCGCATAGATAAAGCCGTTAAGGGCAGACATATCTGTCTACCCTCTTTCTGCATTGCTTATTACTCGGCGCCTTACACACTACACTTACGGTGTCCTGTTGGAGTTTGCTGTTCGTAGCCCGCACATAACGTTTGCATGACTCATCAACTGGGTTCCACGTTCCCGACAACGTCTTCACGATTCAAATTACGATACTTCTTAATTTCCATTTACGCTTCCCTGACTAATCACAGTATGAAGCGTCGTTCAGTGGAGAGTATCTTAGGCTTATGCAGCTCAATCCAGTGATTGACATCCATTTGCAGAAGGAGTTCGGTTATGGCGAGCTTCTTCATTTCTCTATTCTTGACTGCAGCTATGCGCTCCTTGACCCTTTGTGTCACAGACCTAATTGTATGAGCTTCCACAGCTGCAGTCAATTTTATAGACTATTAAATATTTTATTTTTCAAGTGGGATAACATCAATCGGTGACTGCATGTATTTTTTTTTTCATTATCATTCTGGGAAAGACGTACATTGTAGTGTGTATTTGTAGGAAGCTCCGAAGGAGTTGCTGTGTAAGCAACAGTGCAGGCATCGCGCGAGTGATGCTTGATATATCGCAAGCGTTAATAGGCTACGGTACCCGCTTTACATCTGGTGGGCCGTATACTTGTATGCCTCCCGACGTAGTATAAAAAAAACATTGGTCATTTTAAATAAATAAATATAAATCGTGTCTACAATGTCCCCATTGGACCCAATGACAAATAAAGAATTTTTATTTTTTTATTATCTATATTTTTATTATCTATATATAGTTATTATATATGTATATTATTAGAATAGTTTTTGAATGAGAGAACACGACGACAATCAAAATATTATTAGTTTGGTACTAAACTAAATGTTGACCAATTTACCTATATCTACTCATGAAACACATATACCTACACACAGGTCATACATTCTTCACGTAAGTGTATATTATTATTGTGACGTAACGGCCAAATGTAACCGTTTCGTTACGATATACGTATGATAAATCACATCCCATGTTTATTTTTCAGAATAAAATGTTTCCTATAGAATAAAAATAATAAAATAAAAGAGTTTCTATGGGAAAAAACAAAAACTGTGTCTCGGCAATAGCTAAAACGATTGATACCCTGTGTGGGAATCGAACCCACGAGTGTTGGTGTCAAAGTCGCGTTATTAACAGCGGCGCCAGAGCTCGTCACATTAGAGTTATTAGACTTGCCTGGATGGCGTGATTATTTTTATTCATTGTTACTAAAAATATCGAAAATGATAATTAAAGATAAATGATGATTAGGCAATGGGGATTAGCATTAGTTATTTAGGTTAGGTCAGTTTCTAAAAACACAATACATAGAAGAAAATCTCAGATTAAATTAGCTGTATGTATGTATAAATGTAAATTAAAAACCACATTTAAAATCGACGGTAGTGATGTGTAAATGAAACTCGGCGATAACTTAGGCGGCAGTTTGGTCATCTTCCCGCTTGGAACGCGCTTCTTTTACGCGCGGGTAAAGACTTTAGCTGCAAGTGTGCCTAACGTTTCAATATATGAAGTGATTTCTTGGTCTTCTGGAGGATGTAAATCACATCCTCTATCCTTTTCGTATAGAAAATGCAATAGGTAGTTGGGCCGTTTCCACCACAGTAATAATTGTACTAAACATACTCGTGTATCCGTCTTCAGAATTATTTATTTTAAGCAGCATATTCTGTTGTAGCTGTCATTTCTCGCCTCTTCATTGTGTTGTTTAAACTGTTTACCACGGAGATATCCCTAATTATGCACCGCCTATTTATTATGATGAAATCTATCTTGTTTCTCGTCGCTTTATTGGCGCTTTGTCAGGTCCAGGAGGGTAAACCGCTTCGTTACGTTACGCGTTACGGCGCCAGTCTGTCTGGTTTCCTTTTCTCTCACGCATACGGCAGCGGGTTAGTTTAAGTTATCACTTCTGTCGGGCGTCCCGAGACGCACACGTTTTTTTTATACTACGTCGGGGGGCATACAAGCTTACAGCCCATCTGATGTAAAGCGGGTACCGTAGCCTATTAACGCTTGCGATATATTAAGTATCACACGCGCGATGCCTCTTTTGCTACTTACACAGCAACTGTTTGGGAGCTTACTGGTGACCTCACTCACACGCAGGAACACAACAACCCTCTAGGGAGTTGTTATTTGGCTGCAGTTTTCTGTGAGGTGGAGTTACTTCACCAGATGGGCTGCTTTGATGCGCCTTAAAACATCCAGATTAAGACAAACAGATATGTTCATGCACACAACTGTTTGCTTTGAGAATCGAACCCACGAGTGTTGGTGTCAAAGTCGCGTCATTCACGACTGAGCCACGGAGCTCGTCAAAACGTTACCGGTAACGTCGCCGTTACGTTACAATAATAATATTATTCACTTACATGAAGAATGATGACCTGTGTATGTGTGTTTCATGAGTATAGGTAAATTGGTCAACATTTAGTTTAGTACCAAATTAATGATATTTTGATTGTCGCTGCGTATATTTCTCTCATTCAAAAACTAGATAAAAAATAAAGATAAAAATTCTTTATAACGTTTGTTGACCGCGTTCGTAATCATGATAAATAAAATCGGCCAAGTGCGAGTGGGACTCGCGCACGAAGGGTTCCGTACCATTATCTATAATAAATGCAAAAAAATCACGTTTGTTGTATGGAAGCCCCCTTAAATATTAATTTTATTATATTTTTTAGTATTTGTTGTTATAGCGGCAATAGAAATACATCACCTGTGAAAATTTCAACTGTCTAACTATCACGGTTCATGAGATACAGCCTGGTGACAGACGGACGGACGGACGGACGGACGGACGGACGGACAGCGGAGCCTCAGTAATAGGGTTCCGTTTTACCCTTTGGGTACGGAACCCTAAAAATTGATCTAAAAGTGAATTTCGACCTTAAGATAAGCAAAGGTATGCTTTGTCGGACATGCAGAAAAAATCCACGATTGAACAAAGACGAAACATGACGATATACAATGCGAAAGCGGAAGGATGTAGGAGCCAGGGAAGATGAAGACTAAACTAAACTGACATACTCGTAATAAAACACGACCAATTTGGTCATCGTATGACCAAATTGGTCGTATTTTATCAAAAGGTGATATCAGGAGCCCTAGACACCGGCAAGCGTGCTTGAAAAGAGCTAAGAATGTTTAAGAAGAGAGTGAGATATGTAAGGACCGCGTGTAATGGTGCTCAGTTCTTTCTGCCTACGCTACAAGGGACCTGGCGTGAAGATATACATATATACATACAAAAATTAGTGTAGACATGCATTTTGATACCAAAAGATTATCGACCACGGTAGGTCTATATACATATATATCTATATAGATACATGATCATGTATTAGGTCTGTTTTTTTTATACAACGTCGGGAGGTATACAACATACGGCCCACCTGATATAAACCAATTACCGTAGCCTATTAACGCTTGTAATATATTAAGTATCACTCGCGAGATGTCTCCTCTGCTGCTTACACAGCAAAAGAGTTATGTAATCTTAAGCTTTAGTTCAATATAATAAATATTTCCTGGTAAAAATATGTTCATAAATATTGATACAGCGTTGACATAATTTCTAGGAAAAACCGCGAGTGATAATGAAATTCAGCAACTCGTGTAGATTTCCCCGGTGAATAAAATAGACAAACACGGTGGCGCAGTGTTAAAACACGCTGTTACGATACTTTGACACCAACGCCTGATGAGTTTGATTCCTGCACAGGACGAACATTTGTGTGCATGAATATGTCTGTTTGTCTTGTCTGGGTATTTTCTACGCATAAAAAGTAAATTTACAAAAAAAAAAATTACGTATGTTTATCAGTTGTCTAGTACCCGTAACACAAGCTTCGCTTACTTTGGAGCTACCTGACGCTGTGTAATTTGTCCGGCAATATTGTATTGTATTTGTTTTGGCAACGTCTGGGAGTAAACAAGTACGCCTCATCCCATGTAAAGTACCCATTGTAGCCTATGAACGTATGCAATTCGACGAGAATCACTCGCAAGTTGCCATCCTGCTCCTGAGGAACTTACTGGCAAGCTGACTCGTTCGCAGGAACACAGCAATTCACCGGGGAGATTATATTTCGGTGCGGTCTTCTGTAAGGAGAAGATACTTCCCCAATTGGGCTGTTTCCCTATAATTAGATTTTTGATTCATCATTGATTTAAATTGAAATTATCTTCATATAAACGTGCCACGTAACTCACCTACCATGACCGTGTTTTCAGATCAGAAGTTGATATCAGAAGCCCTAGGAAGGCGAGCATGCATAAAGAGCTATAAATGTTAAAGAAGTCAACAGCTCAAATTCGATTTTGGGTCAACATTTCACATGCCTATAGGTACAATTATAGGTCTGCAACTCACTTCGTTTACGGGAGAGAGACATGTGCGGGACATACAGACAAACGGATGTTAAACATTCGCTCGGCGTTTACTCACCCGAAACGTTAACGCTGTTTTCTAAAATAATAATAATACCAAAAATAAATATGAATCGCATACGATTTTGATAAGTGAAGTTCGCATTTGATAAGTGAAGTTTTTATATGGACAAATATAGTTCTTTTGTTGCTTCAAAGTACCTAAAATGGCCGTCTTTAGTTCTTTCGCCTAAAACTTTCGCTGCGTAAGACTAAATGGACACTAAGTGACGTAAAAGTACTTCATATTTCGTATGAAAATTTAATTGTTTGATAAGTTTTATTTTTATTTACGAGCTTATATTTTTATAAGTTTGTAAAACTTATAAAAATATAAGCTCTTAAATAAAAATACAACTTATTTACGAGCTTATATTTTTATAAAAAAATTAAAATTATCAAACAATTAAATTAAACATAAAAATGTCGGCGCTTGATTCGCGTGATTATTCGCCTTAAAATAGAGCTTTAAATTTCGGGTACTCAATACTAAAACGTATTATAGAATCGGTTCAACCGATTTGACGTTATATACATTTGAACTGACAGACAGAGAAACAGATAAGGTCCTAAAAATATTGCTCGGTTTTTTGACCAAGCATTAAAACAGTCTCCTTGAAAAATATTTGCTATACTCACTCGGTATAAAGAAGGTAACAATAGCAGAAAAAAAATAACAAAATGTAACCACGAATAGAAACCGAAACTTACATGTGATAATGATCATGTGTAGAATGATATAACAATTAAATAACAATAGAAGTCGCGAATATACGTTACATTTGACAAGTTCTGGTTTATTGACATACTGGTGGCCAGAGCTACTCAAAAGTTTTTATTTTTTTTAATACATGACTCCCCGCTTACCATAGCGTCAAAAAATAATTTCGTAGATCAAAATAATTCCTAATTTTCGGGTTTGTTAGAAATTATCTGTGTGCCCAATATAAGAATACAAACAATCGCGCGTGTGTCTGTCTTGCTATGTTAGGGTTCCTTTTCACTCTCTTTGTATTTTCTTTCAATGGTTTTTGCAAGAATAACATTATTTATTTGTTACATCAACACCTGAAAGAAATATATTATGTTTGTTTGTTTGATCACAGCTCATAATCATCGTATATATCATCATTTCAGGTATTTGCTATTAGATAATCACATTTAAATACCGAAGTTTAGATTCCTAATTCATTTTGTTTTTGAGATAGATCCCATAATAACAAAGGTCTATAACGTTCAACTTCGACAGTCACCAATTCTTTATTCTTGTAGATAAGATATTATAAATAATTTATTGTACTCTACTTCAGCCAAGATTAATTTGTGGCCGTTAGAATTGACAATCCCGAAAGATTTTTGTAAGTGGTCTAGGTATCTTATTAATGAAGCTATCTAGAAATTGGTGAAAAGGTGAGCGTTTATAAAAATACCTATGAATATTGAAGATGTGAGTAAAATGTGTAAGGATCGAGGACAATCCCTTTACCATTAATTGCAATTATACGCTTGAAAATAATAAAAAAAACATAGATTGGTATTAAAACTACTTTATAAAAGTTATAAAACACATACTTCTATTTAGTTACATCAAATTCAAAAGTTAACACACTTAAATTTTCTATGCTATTATTACATTATTCATTTACAGCTCTTAATTGCTAAAACTAATTTCTTCATATAATATTTTTCACTTTATTATTTCAAATAAATAAAGCGACGATTTAGACCCTGTATAATCATAACAATTTAGTTATGTTCATACTGTTGATTGTTGGCGCCTGGTGAAATTTTGAAGACATCTTGTTTATGTTAACACTTACACTTGTACAGATTCCACTTCATAACTTATAAAGTGAAATCTGTACAAGTATAAGTGTCAACATTAACAAGATAATAATTTGGTATTTATTTTCCACCACAATACACAAAACAGTTTGAGTAGCATGCTGTTGCCATGATGTAAACGGCAATTGGAAATAAACAATTCCCAAATCCGTACCCGCGACCTACGTATATTTAAACGAAATTATTTAGCACTTCACTCAGTTTCGAAATATCTCGATAAAAGAAACATCGCGAAAATGTGGTCTCAGGTAAGATATGCGCTAGATATTATGTAGATATTATAATTGTTTCTTTAGTTATATATTCTTTCTTTCTTTAGTTTCTTTCTTTAGTCTTCTTTAGTTAGTTATATATAGTATATTTTATTTGGCAAATATACTTATTTTAATAACTAATAACTTGTTTCATATACATATATATATTTTAATACTGAATAATTTTTGAAGCATTTACTCAAAACACTGACAGTTGATTTTTCTTTTTCTCAGGTAATTTTCATGGCGATCATACTAATCGTAGCCGTATCAAGCGTCGATGCTCAAGGCGGAAGAGGCGGCTTCGGACAAGGTGGCTTTGGACAAGGCGGACAAGGAGGCTTTGGACAAGGCGGACAAGGTGGCTTTGGACAAGGCGGGCAAGGTGGACAAGGCGGTTTCGGACAAGGAGGTTTCCGTCCAAGAGGACAAGGCGGTTTTGGACAAGGTGGATTTGGACAAGGAGGTTTCGGTCAAGGAGGGCAAGGTGGATTCGGCCAAGGTGGACAAGGCGGGTTCGGTCAAGGAAGACCAGGCGGGTTCGGTCAAGGAAGACCGGGCGGGTTCGGTCAAGGAAGACCAGGTGGCTTTGGACGCTAATGTTATATACATAATGGGGTACTAATCTAAGCTATTTATACTGAACAATTTAATGATTATTATTATTATAAACCAATTAAATTTTATAATCGAAATAATTATGTCTACTGAATTGGAGTCGACGGATTTGGAACCGGATTGATAGACGCCCGTGCATTGTTAAGAAACCGCGACAACAACGTAAGAAAAAAATCTCCAAATAGGCGTGCAAATATTCCTCTCCGTGAGGTTGTTTGAGGAGGAGCTGGACTTTGTACAACAGGCGGAGCTAGAGTAGGCGGAGTTAATAAATTTACTCTAAATGGATCATTATTGAAAACCGGAACCGGACCAAGTTGTCCTGGTGTACTAAATCCGCCTGTCCATGGCTGAGAAGGTACTGCTCCAACGGGTGAGGCGTTTATTGGGGCCACAGAAATAATTCTTGGAGGTAATCCTGCTGTTGAACCAATAATCTCATTACTCGTTATTGGCGGTACAAAGCCTGTGTTTATTGGGACTACCGGAACATTAGAAGGCACAGGATGTGGTGGTGGGTTCACTTCATATACAGGAGCTGGACTACGGTCAATTAATCTAGTTACATCAGTATTCAATCCCCATGCAGGTGGTACACTAATTGCAGTATTCATTCCCGGTGGCAAAACTGGATTTAGAGGAAGTGGAGGCGGTGTAAGGGTCGTTACTCTGCTACCGATGCTTGAAATCCCTTGATTTAGTACAGGTTCACTTTGAGCTATAATATCAAATGCTGTTTGTCTCTTGCTTATAGAATGCCTCCTTCCAAATGTTCCGAAAGGTCCCCATTTCTCTTTTATGTATGTCAGTGGTCTAATTTTCAAACGTTTCAATGCTATTTCAAAATTTTTGGAAATACTTATACCTTGAAATAGGGGTGTGCAAACGATAATCTCCGATAACTGAATCACAGCAAACATCACAAATATCTGTAAAAAAAACACACCAATATTTCACCATGTTGTAATATCAGAATTATAAAGTATTTTTTGAAAATATATTAACCTCTGCGAAACGTGCCATATTGTAACGAGTGTTAGAATAAGACTATAAAGATTTGTTGAAGCTTCTCAGTAATTAAGAGTGCTTGAACGACATTGACTATTATAATGGAGTCGATTATTAAATGCAAATAATCTTCATCACGCTATGACATCCCATTCTTGCTGTTATATCAGTTCAAGGTAATCTGGTAAGTTGAGCACACAATTGTCAGTTGTCCTAATTTAGCTATTGTTATTTCGAGCATCATAATCATAATTTCACTATTATTTATGCTGCAGTATACAAATAATAACATAGTATTTACGTAGGTACAGTCGTGTATAAATATATTTGCCTCCGCGAGGATTCTAATGTGTGTCTGCTTAAGTTAGATTTAAAATTAATGCGTCTAGGCATCACTGGAGATTGTGTGTAATCATCAACAACTTGTATTTACTCACGCTAAAGCCCGTCACACATATAACTATAATAAATAGTAACATGAACATGCTGTGTTACTCTATATTTGTATGTACATATATCTATATCTATTTACCACATACTTTATATTTCTTGTGATATATTAAAATTACGCCTATGTTGGGCATAAAGTGTAAACCTTTCGTAACGCTGCCCACCATTGTAATCCTTCGCATTCGCACCGCTTGTTTGAGGTTACCGATCTATTTTAATAGAGCTAGAGTGCATCAAAGCCGTCCGTCTGGGGAATAACCTTCACTTTATAGAAAACTGCAGCGAAATAACAACTCCCTGGAGGATTGTTGTATTCTTGTGAGTGAGTAAAGTTACCAGTAAACTCCTGAGGAGTCGCTGTGTTAGCAGCAGGGGCGGTAAGCGATATCCTTATATTGCAAGCCTTTATAAACCACGGTCTCCACCAATACAATGGGTCGTATGCTTGCCGAAGTTGTATGAAACAAAATCTAGTGGGGATACGCCCAACACAACGTCGTTCCATAAGCAACCTCCACAAATACTTATGGAAAAATATATATTATGCAATGACTACATTTAAAATTCAGATTCTATATAATGTATCTCAAAGTCAGATACTTAACTCGATTTTAACAGGTACACCTGTTAAATCGAGTTAAATTGAAAGTTCACTGCAGTAATTCGAAAGTATAGACATGTATCATCTATGAAAAACATCAGATGCCAAACTTAGGTTAACATGTTCATTTCGAAGTAGTACGATTATCACCGGTATTCTTCTATAAGAACATAGTTGATAACCGCCTATACTAAATTCACAATAAAAATAGTTAATGTAAGATATCAACAAATTTCAAATCAACAAGCAAAATGACAAAGTGTACGCACACAGTTCTAAAGAAGCCGCCCAAGTGGTCGGAAAAGTACAACGTGGTCATCATCCTGCGTTGTAATGGTTTGGTATGAGGTGTCTTTTTAAGGAGTCACAAAGCTTCATTTTTGTGAAAAAGGAGTGTATGAAGAGACTGTCTTGGATCGTGTTGTAAAACCTCTCAGCAATACACTCTTTAAAAATGTACCGTGGACTTCCAGCAGGACTCTGCACCTGGTCACAAGGCACGAACTACACAAGCCTGACTCGAAACCAACATTCCGGATTTTATAAGAGCTGAAGACTGCCCAATCTGCCCTCGTCTAACCCAGATCTAAACCCTTACGCTAACGCTTAGACTACAAATTATAGTTAATTTCAGAGAACTTGGCCTGCTCAAAACGACACGCCAACATTGTGTCTCTTAAGAAATATCTGATGCAAGCAGTGGCTAAATTTCCCATGGAATCACTGCGTAAATCCATAGATTCGTGGCAAGGCAGGTGGCCATTTCGAATAGAATATTTTTTTTTATTTTTTGCTGAGACTTCTATAAATATGTACATATAAGTTTTATTAAGATTACAGTGGGTGATAAGACATGAAACGTTTGGCGTAGACGGGAAACTGGAGGGAAACGGCACAAGAACATATATTAATGAGGTAGGGTTGAGGAAATCTACGGAAGATAATATCAAAAACAATTACACGGACAAATACAAAAAGGCGCTTATCTTAGTCCGCATAAGTTTCAATAAAGAGGTGAGTTTTAAAACTGGAGCGAAGATTAGATAAGGTAGAGGATAAAAGTTAAAAATTTGCACATAACCTATTTCTTGTGCAATTGCAAATGCAATACAATGATAAATAGTGGTATATTCGAAAGCATGGAAACGTTTACGACATGTTGAGAATATCAATTCATACCTCAAACTTTCGTTGAACTTTCTATTGTGCACATCAATTGTAGGTACTAATTAGGTAGTTTGTGCACACATTGAAGTGACTACTTAATTTTTCTTTACATTTAGTAAACATTACAAATAAGACAGGGAGCAAGTAAATATACATATATATGTGTGTGTAAGTATATTTATATACCCTCTAACACATGGCTAACTATCATCTTTAGAATCAAAACCAACCTCAACTGCACGTGGTGCAGCCTGCTAATAAACAAACGAGGCTCTGACGAAAGAGAGGTAGGGCGCCTCGAAGCACCCCGACTGGAGTTGGGTTAGCAGTAAAATCCTGAAGATTTACTGTGTTACAGCAAGGTTAGCAAAGAGCGAGCGATGATGTTTGTATTGCAAGCGTAGGTACATAAGCTATCGAATCGCTTCACATCAGGTGACGCTTATGATGTTTAGCCTGCCCACATTGTATAAAAAATAGTAAATAAAAAGTAAGTAGAAAATAAAGACATGTCGCACACTACACAATTTTAAAGATATTTTCAGCAAGTTTTCTCTATAGTCGCTATGTGACATTGAGACGCCCTAGATGTTGCACGTGTATAGTACCTTAAAACATTTCACCTCGAAAGAGTTCAAAAGTGAACCACGAATGTAAGCCAAGAAGCCTAATAAATTGCGTAAAGTTATAAATTAAATATGCATGAGATTCCACATTCTTTCGTGAAAGGTTCTCATTTCTGTGCATTACGACAATATTTTTTGTTTAAAGAAGTTGTTCACGTTTATAGAAAGTTATACATGTGGTAGGCGTAGAAGTGTCTTGCAGATATCAGTCGATTGTCAGCCTGCGGCAGTGAAGGGATGGCGACACACCAGCCTTGCCTTATTCACGGAGTACCTGGAGTTAGTGATTGTTTTTGTGTTTGAACTATTGAATATTTTTGGAGTATATACAAATATGTGATCTAGGAATCCCATGAAAAGGTACCGGTTTCTTTAATTTAATCAATATCAAACAAGCTTCGGCTGCGCCGGCGAATTCTCCCGCGTGGAGATTTCTTACTTCATTGTCTTGACGCTGACCCGTTTCCTAATTCATTAGATTTGGCGGAGTGCGCTACATAATTCTAAGAATTTAGAAAAATACTAATATTAACATGGAGTAACTATTGTATTTTGATCAACTATTTGATCTCCATAACCCAGCGGCCAAAACAGATCTTTCTTAGGTTAGATCACACTACTTTCGAAATATAATATCTTGGATTCCTCACGGTGTTTTTCTTCGCTGCCGAGCAACTGATTATTACACATATGTACATAAATTCGAAAACAGAAATTTAGTACTTATTACTGTTTATCACTGTAATAAGCAACTTATATCCTTCTCCAGATTCTACCTCTTTTTCAAATTTCATTACAATGCGATGAGAAGGTGACAAATAGATACAGAGACAAACTTAAAAACAAATATACACAGCCACTTCACCTTTGTGATACTAGTAGGAAGGGAGGATAAACAGTGTATGCTCACCGCCCAAATAATAATATATTATACTTTGTTAAACTCCACCAAATTTCATTTCGTTAAGTGAAAGGGCACATTATTTGCACTTGCAAATTTACATATAGTTATGTACAGTCAAAAGTCGGTTTTGTTTCATTGTCATTCAATATGATGAATGACGAGCTCGGTAGCTCAGTCGTGAAAGACGCTACTTTGACACCATCGTGGGTTCGATTCCCACACAGGACAAAAATTTGTGTGCATGAACGTGTCTGTTTGTCTTGGTCTGGATGTTTTAGGAGAGGTAAGGCGCATCAAAGTAGCCTATCTGGGGAAGTACCTCCACCTCACAGAAATCCGCAGCCAAAGAACAACTCCCTAGAGGGTTGTTGTGTTCCTGTCTGTGAGTGAGGTCACCAGTAAGCCCCCAAGGAGTTGCTGTGTAAGCAGCAGAGGAGGCATCGCGCGAGTGATACTTAATATATCACACGCGTTAATAGGCTACTGTAACTGTTTTACATCAGGTGTACCGTATGCTTGCGTGACTCCCGACGTTGTATAAAAAAAAAATCAATTATAAGTGGAAGTTGATAGGATGACTAATGTGTAGTAGTCAGTTTTGTATGGAAAATTAGTTTAATAAGTGTACATAAGTTCGCATACTTTTGTTGTGTTTGATCATCATTACATTACTTACTACATTTGCATTAAATTAGTAGTTTTACGCTCTCACTTTGCGCAACGAGTTATATCATATAGTGGTACAATATTACAGGAGATAGGTAACATTTATTTGTTCCCGTTAACAGTAACAATTAACTATTTAACTTTGTCATATTTATGTTTAAAGAAATGAACTGACTGGTATATCAGGCACTGTTCAAAATTGTACGAAAGTTCTTTATGTGATGTGTGAGTATTATTGAAGAAAGGATTTTTGACAATAGGTACCGACCATAAATGCATATTTGCATTACTTTGTCATTAAAAAATTCGGTACCTTTTTATGGCAGAGTATTGCAAAGAAATTAATATTAATTAATTAATACAGATGAAGTTGCAGGGGACGTGACGAAAATCACTTTCCAAGAATATTTCCTGTTTGTACCTTTATTACGATCGCAAGCAAATACGAGAACTACTTATAATTAAAAGATTAAATCGGTATTAATCAATATCAATGACATGAAGTGAAAAAAGGTAATGTAGCCGTAATTGGCAAAACTTATATTTACTATAAGTTTTCCCTTAAGCTGTAAGACGAAATTTGGAGGGATTTGTGTGCAAAAGTTTTCGATTTCAAAAGAGGGAAGAGTGCATTTTACCTGTGTGTTGTTCTTGTGTGCATGTTATGCTACATAGTTGCTAAGTTGGGATGACAAGGTAACAAATAGATACAGAGACAAACTTAAAAACAAATATACACAGCCACTTCACCTTTGTGATATTAGTAGAAAGGGATAAATAGATAGATGTATGCTCACCGCCCAAATATATTCATTTCGTTAAGTGAAAGGGCACATTATTTGCACTTGCAAATTTACATATAGTTGTAAATCGAAACTTCGAAAACTCTTTTTATGTGATAGTTCTAGTGTCCGATTGGCATCATTTAAGTTTGACAAAATGACGATTTCATTGAAGTTTTATTCTCGGTTTTTAATCCTTTACTTACCACAAAATCTATATAACACATGAAATGCCTGCAATTCTTATTTTACACTGATGTTATTCTAAATCTATAATGACCGCCGATAAAGTCTTATACATATATATATGAACTTAAGTTTAACATCAACATTAAAAAGTGTTTCACAATCATACCGTGTTAATATTACAATAATTAAATACCATTCAGGTCGAAAACAAGCGTACGACCCGCCTGATGGGAACAGTAGAGTTGCAACCTCGCATCGTAAGAAGCATCGCATACTTGTTATAAATCCCGCTTCTAACGCCGCGTCTTCTGGATCTTCCTAGTAGTACTATTTGCTGCTTGCAATTACTAGTATTTCCTAGTACTATTGGTTGCTCCTAATTAAGCAAATATTGGTGTACCCTACCTCACGTTTTTCAGAAGCTAAGAGCCTTTTTGACGAAACCGGTGGCGGAGTGGTTAGCAATAGCTACTTTATAATCAAGGCTCGTGGGTTCGATTTCCACACATTTAAGTGCATGAACATTTTGTCTTGGTCTGTGTGTTTTAGGCGAGGCTATACAGCACGACTGGGGAAGTATCTACACTTTACAGAAAACCGCAGCCAAATAACAACTCCTTGTTCCTGCGAGTAAGTGAGGTTACTAGCACCTATGGAGTTGCTATGTTAGCAGGCAGCATGTAGGTGTGGCAACGCGCATGCGATACTTCTTGTATTGCAAACGTTCATAAGCTTCTGTGAGAACTTCAGATAGGTCGTATGCTTGTATGACTCCCGACGTTATATAAAAAGAGGTTAGTTCGCTACCCGTTGCCTAACAAAATTCATTAAACTGTTAACATATCATATTAATTAACGTGCACTTTCTTTCATGCTTCGATTGCCATCTTGAACGTCACTCAACGAGCGTGTACGATTTCAGTGTTAAGTGCTAACATCATTAACTTGACGTAGTTACCCTAGCCTAGTTGCCACTAATTACCACTTACCAGTACTTATTAAACTATCGAGACATTGTCGGAATCCAATTATGGGAGAATTACCAGTACTCCTTAGTGGAGGTGTCGTCATTTGTTTCTATATCAGCAACCGGACAGACACAGCTGTGAGAATGTTCAGTATAGTTCTGGGTCAAAAGGAAGTTTTTATCCTACCGAATAAGTGATGTATATATATTATATATATATGTATATATATGTATATATATGTATATATCTCGTCGTCAGATGGTAAGAATTGTCTATTTCATTAAATAACCAGGCCAACCAGGTGTGATACTCAATTACGAAAGACACTATCAATTTATGAAATATTTCGAAATAGGAGAACCGTTTCGCAGGACCACATGATCTGGCCAAGATATAGCGCAGTGGATAGAGAACTAGCTTGGTAGCCAACTGAATCACGGTTCGATTCTTGGTGGAGGTACGCATCACTAAATTGGTATTTTCAAATTTATGTACATATTTGTAATTATCACTTGCTCGTCGGTGAAGGAAAACATAGTGAGGAAAACCGCACGTACCAGAAATTATATTTCGAAAGATGTGTGTGAACGTAAGAAGTTCTGATTTCCCTCTGGATTAAGGACGTCTCGGCAATGGCTCTATGTATCTAAGGCAATCGCTCTATGTACCTTCTTCAAATCCATAGGCGTAAGTAGCAGACCCCGCCAATCCTAATGAATTAAAAACAGGATACCGCTAGAAAGAATAGAGTGATCTGGCCACGATGCATACATTGTATAAAGAACTGTATACATGCTTGCACTGCAATTGTAGCATTTTCTAATTCGTAACAACACATGTACCGTCGTAGTGAGCATATGACGTACGCGAATTCCAGGCGCCGACACTATCTTATGATACCTAGCTCTCACACATGAGTTTAGGTTTCAATTCCCGGTATCGGAACCATTTGTAACAGTTTCTAATTCAATAACAACACATAGGTATATAACATAATTTAAATAACCGTTCCGATACTTACTTTTTATTAAATTGATAAAAATTTTAATTAGAACCGAACGAGTTCTTTTTAAAATTTTTATCAATTTAATTTAGTTAATTTGAAATTTTATACAATAGGTGCATATGATATTATGCTTTTTTCCACAAATTTAAGAACATTAATTATAAAAAATATAGAGAGGCTCTCACTATGTGATTAGGCCAAGAATCGGATTCAGGCTGTTCTTCTTGATACGACTTGAAGAGGAGCATCACCGGTAGCTGTGATCCCCGCTCCGCTGGCGGAATTTTTTGTATTATTTTACAATTTTATGGTTAATTTGTTTATATTTACGTTACGTAATAAAACAAAACCTATTATTGGTTATGACTTTTAATACCACTAAGAAAAGAATATTCTAAATTTACAATCAATCACTAAATATAGCTAAAAAACAGGTAAAGCATATATAAAAATAATTTATTATAAAATACATATCTACATTAATGAAAAGAATGAATAGGCATATACAATCTTCACTTAATCATCTATCACTACGTTATCTTAGAAAATGTATGTAAACTCAGAAGTTCGACCACATATGTCTTTAGTTATATGAGTGAAGTACATAGTCGTGCCACTTATACCCATAAAAATATTGTAGAATAAATTATCTCAGATCAATTTAGATCCGAAACGTAATGATGATATATAGATTCAAATTGCAATAGGTGTATGATGATAGTCCTATAGTCTGTAATTAAAACCGATCAGAACCAGCTTCCTGGATATAAAAAATATACAATTATCTTTTACTTCAAAAGCTTTCTTCTTGCCAAAACTGGATTCATTGCAAAATATTGTCAGCACGCAACAACGGTCATTATGCAATGTTAAGAGAAAGTTTTTAAGTGGCTAATTTGGCTGCCTCTTGGCTCCCATGTCTTCGCTTCCACGGGATTATTAGGAATATGTTTCGCCTCCCAGAGATCCCAGAATAATTTGTTATTCCTCTTAGCTTCTATATGGTTATTGTATAATTTATTGCCTTTGAGCAAACATTAAGACATCTATCTGAATACAGTGTTTGATAATCTTCTCTACGACACATACTACATTTATAAATCTTATTTTTTCAGGATGGCGACTTATAAATATGCTTTAGGAATCGTCATCGTAGCAATCCTGGGTACATGCGAAGCCAGTATTATCGAGGAGCTGATACAATATTTTTTCGGAAGCAATAAAGGGCGGCGGAGTCTATCAGAAACTATTATAGACTACCTAGACCAAGCTTTTCCAAAAGATGACACGGATACTAAATTGATGAAGCATATCTACATGATGTATGCCGAAGACGATGTCCATGTACAAAATGTTGAAGAGTTTTTCTTTTGATTCTTTACGCAAAAATAAGAAAATAAAATGAAAATACGTCCACAAAATAGATACCAAATACAGCATTACTTAGTTATTGATATTAACTTATTATTAAATGTATTCGGTAGAAAAAAATAACTTTCCCGCCTAGTTGGAAACTAAACTCTAGGTCATTGACCAACCAACTACTCTGAGCAAAGTTTCTATAGGTGATTAACCCTTCGAAACCCGGGTGGTCGTATACGACCGCGAAATATATGGGAAAACGTATATAACGGGTTCTGACTGATTTTCCTTTTATGTTTATTGTTTTAAAACCACAATGTGTTGCCATTACCCTTCTGGCATAGCAGGTAATAATTCACCTAAGTGCTTACTATTAAATTTAGCTCCGGTATAGTTAACATTACGCCTAGGCGAGGTTAGTTATTTTTTTTTATTGAAATATTTAAAAATATATTACGTTATCGAATTATTTGTTAATTATTTAATGCTTATAATCATGAAAAGTGAGGTGTGCAAGGACCAAGTCTGGTAGCAGTAGATACTCGGTTGACATCAAGTCCTTTGAGGTAACCAGAGACTTGAGTGAGACACGCCCTTGTGAGACGAACGGCCTTAATCTAATTGTATTAAGGATCTTATAAATAAAATTTTCATTGACATAATTGTTTATTATAATTCTGGATCTGAATTCTTTCCATTCCCACACTAGATTTAGCCTGTCGTGTGAGTAACGTTTCAACTTGATTTATCTATATATATAGGATACAATATTGTAGGACAAACATAGAGTGATGTAAACGGTCTTCGTAAGAACAGTGGTGCAACAAACCGAAGTAGTTTCATTGTATAAATTAGTTTCCTTGATCTTTTGTGTCAAATTGTAGATTATAGAGTTCATATAATTGATTTCGCGGTCTTTTAAATCGAGTTACCGATCATAATTTTTAATTTTGTGCCTTAATGTTTGTACGTCCTATCTCAAAAGACGAAACTCCTGCAAGGCGATGCAACACTGACGAGAGGAAGAAACTCATCGTTATCTGATCCATCACCGATAGAACGTTTATTCCGATTTCCGCGAGTTTTATTTATGCAGGACATCTTCCTAGCGTTATCCCATTTCCTAGTCCATTATTGGCTGAGTTCGCTACCTATGCCTAAAGAAAGGCGAAGACACTGAATTTTACACATATTTGTCACACGTCTTTCGAAATAAAATTTCTGGGACATGTGGGTTTCCTCACAATGTTTTACATCATCATCATTTTCTCAGCCCGTATTCGTCTACTGCTGAACATAGGCCTAACCTCTAGAGTGCCATTCGTCTCGATCCTGTGCCACCTGCATCCATCGACTCCCTATAAACCTCTTAAGGTCGTCGCTCCATCTAGTGATGGGTCGTCCCACACTGCGCGCGACAGTACGAGGGCGCCTTTCGAGAAACTTTCTTCATCAGCGGTTGTCGGTTTTACGAACTATATGGCCGGCCCACTGCACTTTAGCTTACTTGTCCTATGGGCTTATTTGGCTTATATGGTCTTAGTTCTACTGCGGATATCCTCATTTCTGATTCTATCACGAGCATAGCTCTTTGCGTAGCACACTGAGCGACCTTGAACTTCTCCATATGGCCCGCAGTGAAGGACCACGGTTTTTTTTCAGATTCGATAAGAAGTCATTAATTGAATAAAAACATTTGTCCAACAGCCATTTTGATAATATAATTTTAAATAAATTACATGTTACCTCCCGGATGTTTATTGGATTTTTTTTATACAACGTCGGGTGTCATACAAGCATACGGCCCACCTGATGTAAAGCGGTTACCGTAGCCTATGAACGCTTGTAATACATTAACTATCACTTGCGCGATGCCTCCTCTGCTGCTAATACAGCAACTCCTTAGGAGCTTACTGGTGACCTCACTAACACGCAGGAACCCAACAACCCTCTATATATATATAGGGAATTGTTATTTGGCTACGGTTTTCTTTGAGGTGGAGGTACTTCCCCAGACGGTCTACTTTAATGCGCCTGGATACGATACCCTGAAACCTGATGACTCTGTACAGGAATCTGACACCGCATCGGATTTGGTTGTCTCAGAGACAGAACATGGGTGTCAGACCCATAACCAGCGCCGTTTTAAACGAAAACATGGGGATGCAACTCTGTCGGAAATTAAAGATATTCTTGCTGATCTGAAGCGCCAACAACATGTACAAAGTGAAGAAATGAAAAAAATGACCCAACAAAATTGCGAAATTAAGCAAAGTATCCAATATATGTCCGAGAAATATGATGATATTTTAAAACAACTTCAAATAACGAAAGATCAAAATACTATGTTTAAAAAGAGCATTAAAGCACTAGAACAGAAAGTTGAATACTTAGAGCGAAATTCAAAGGCGACATGCCTTGAAATAAGAAATATACCGCAACCTGAAAATGAAAACAAACTTGGATTATGCAACATCGTGAAAAGTGTCGGACAGGCGCTGGAGATTGAATTACACAGCGACGATATTAGAAGTGTATACAGAACCAAAAGAAACCAAAACAATGGCCCCATATTAGTTGAACTTTCTTCGAGCTTGCTGAAAGAAAGTGTGATAAAGGCCTCAAAAACGTTCAACAAAGGGAAGAAAGAAAAGCTCTGTACTTCGCACCTCCGACACGAAGGCAAGCCGTTAATAGAAGGTAAATCACAACCTGTTTTTATAGCAGAATCACTTACCTCGACAGGAAGCCGCCTATATTATCTAGCCAGGGACTGTGTAAAAAACAAACAGTGTGTAGCATCATGGACCTCATATGGGAAAATTTTTATACGAGAAGAAGAAGGATCTCGGCCCATGCTAATTACTTGTGAGGAAGATCTTTTTAAACTAAAACGACAATGACTAGTATGTTTATTTTATTATTGGATATATTTATACACATTGCTAGTGGTCGAAAACTATTGTTTAAGCTACCAATTCTATCTAAAGTTTAGCATTATATCATATATTTTTTTGCATGCTACATTTCAATTCAAATCTATTTTTTACTATGTTTATTGTGCACATACTTTAAAGCACCAATTTATATACAATTTAAAATCAATTTCATATAAGCCTACTTACAAATTAATATACATTTTAGCCCTAAATATTGCTAGTAGAAAATATTTTATATTCATTGAAATACTGCCTGTACACATAACATGTTATGGACTTTTATGTGCTTTGCTATATAAATTTCAATATTGTTATGTACATTACTACAAAAACATGCTAGTTGTACTTCCACCACAACCAAAAACAAAATACTCGTTAATAAGAAATAAATACCATTATTTACATACAATTTATAACTCAACAAAACAAAACTTTCAAAAAAGTGCACTTTCTTTTTTTAATTCTTTATTACATAAGGCCTTAACCTTCACGTTTAAAGATCATCAGTTCACACTTATTTTACTCTCTCAAAAAGTATTTCTAAATTCATATAATGTATTCACTTGGAATAATTCTATTTACAAAATTCGATCACATAAATAAATTAATAGAAAATATAGATCAATTTAATATAACAACCCCAATCACGTGTAAACCAGAAGAATGTAACTCTTATCTAAAATTCCCAAAATGCTATCTGAAAATATTACAACAAAATATACGTAGTCTAAATCGTAATTTTGATGAATTAAGTATTTTACTAAGGAGATTCGAAGACTCGTGTGATATCATGGTGCTGTCTGAATGTTGGCTATCGCGTATGACTAACTTGCCTAAAATACCCGGTTATAACTCACACAAAACAAACGACAACTATAATCAAAATGATGGGATTGTGGTTTATGTTAAAAATAATTTGAACTGTGTTGTGGAGGAGCCGCATTTTGTGGACGCGAACTGTCTGGTCATTACAATTAACAGGGAGACCGTACTGGTTGCAATTTACAGGCCACCAAGTTTTAAGAATATAGACAACTTTTTAAACTCTATTCACATGTTGCTTGGATCACTGTCGTTCTATAAAAGTATTATAATAGTGGGTGACATCAATATTGACCTTCTGGGATCCACCTCTAATACCACCTCATATCTAGATGCAATGGCATTCCATGGACTTCTACCAGCTATAAATACTTCAACTAGAGGTAGCTCGTGTTTGGATCACGTAATTTTAAAAACTAAACTGCATGCTTACACGTTTTCATTAGGTACAACTATTACTGATCATGAAGCTATCTTATTCTGTATTGAAACAGGTAAAATAAACAGTGAATGCTCAAAATATAAAATAAACACCAAACTAGATACTGAACAATTAAAAATTGACTGTATGAATCATAATTTTAATACAATTCTTAAAGAGAAGGATCTGAACGCAGCAATGGATAGTTTAGTTAGCACAACGGAACAAATGATAAATAAAAACTTAACAAAAAAGCTTGTCTCCAGAAATAGACAAATAATTAAACCATGGATAACGCCAGGCATACTTCGTTGTATTCGTACTAGGGATAGAATGCACCAAAAGTTAAAATCTAATATAAATGACGAAATTTTACGAATCTCATACAAACGATACAGGAACCATTGTAACAATTTACTAAAAAATCTTAAAAATCAGTATGAAAAAGATCAATTACTAGCTTCAAAAAACAACACAAAGAGACTCTGGACTACTATAAAAACGATAACTAGTTATAAAAGCGAAAATCAAGGACATGCCGAATCACTACTAAAAAACAAAGAACCCCTAACAACAATTAATAAAATTAACGAATATTTTTCCAATATCGGCAAAAAGCTTTCTGATGAAATTTCCTCAACTGTACCCAAGTTTAACTATAAAAGACACCCTTCTGCTAACTCATTCGTCCTGTTACCGACTGACTGTGATGAAGTTTATAGGTCAATCCAAAATTTAAAAACCGATTGCTCTCCTGGATGGGATTCCATAAGCGCCAGAGCTCTTCAAATCATAGGAGAATTCATAACGCCAGTACTCACAAGTCTGATAAATCGTTGCTTTGAAGCTGGAGTGTTCCCACTTGCTCTAAAAAAAGCTATAATCCATGCGATACATAAGGCGGGGGATAGAGGCTGTATTGAAAACTATAGACCTATAGCAATACTCACGACCTTCTCTAAAATATTTGAACGTATCATTAACACGCGATTAGTCAACTACCTAGAAAAACACAATATAATATCTAATAGACAGTATGGTTTTAGATCTGGTCGCTCAACAGATGATGCTGTTATTGATTTTACTGACTACTTGGCTGAAAAAATAGATGGGAAAAAGAAGTGTTTAACTATATTTCTCGACCTAGCAAAAGCTTTCGATACCGTCTCTATTTCCCACCTGATACAGAAGCTTAACGATATAGGTATTAGAGGCACTCCACTGAATCTGATAACAGATTATTTAAGAGGCAGAACGCAGTATGTTAAAATCGGAGACTATATCAGTGAGGAGTTGTCTGTAGAATTTGGGGTTCCGCAGGGGAGTATCATTGGCCCAACGCTGTTTCTTTGCTACATCAATGAACTGTGCGAATTAAATTTAAAAAATTGCCGTATCACGTCATATGCTGATGACACGACTCTTACATTTTTTGCAGACTCGCATCTCGAACTGTTTGATTTGGCGCAATCTGGATTCAATACAGTGTGTCACTGGCTATCATCAAATTCTCTTACATTAAATGACACAAAAACCAAATATATCAAATTCACTATTCAAAACAGAGCAGATGTATCTAACAACGCTACCTCGATCTTTGCGCACAAATGCAACTTTTCCCCAAACTCCCACTGTAACTGCCCTGCTATTAGTGCTACTCAGAGTACAAAATACCTCGGTATCATAATTGACTCCAATTTGTCTTTTGAAAATCATATCCACTGCGTGGCGCAAAGAGTAAGGAAACTTACATATATCTTCAGACAACTTCGCACTGTAGCTGATGGTCGTACCATGAGGTTAGTGTATGAGGCTTTGGTACATTCGATTTTAAGGTACTGTGTCACTGCTTGGGGTGGTGTAGGTAAAACTAAACTGATAGAACTGGAAAGAGCTCAGAGATTGATCCTTAAAGTCGGCCTTTCCAAACCTCGTCTATTTCCTACCTATCAATTGCACCAAGAAGCAGACATACTTACTGTGCGCCAAACATACATTTTATTAACATTAATGCGTAAACACGCTGCGATTTCGTTGGATGTGGTGAAAGACAGGGCGCATACTAGACGCCATTATTCAGTATGTGAGACAAAAACCGCCAGAACCTCTTTTGCTCAAAAATTTTACCTTATTCGTTCAGGAATGCTATACAACAAAATAAATAAGATACTAAATATTGTGAACTGTACCAGGTATACATTTAAAAATAAAATATCTAAATGGTTAAAAGAAAGGACTTATGACGAAATTGAAAAACTTATTGTTATACAAAAATAGGAAGTATTTCATGAAGCATAGATAAAGCAACTATAAAGTGTAAATGTACTGTTTATGTATTGTGTGTCTATTGCATTGCAATTAGGTGCTGTGTGTATGTATATATATATATATATATAGTATGTGCATGCATGAAAACTGTGCAAAAAGGGGGGGACCTGGTGTTCTAAAATACAAGCCTTGGCTTAGTTTAGGCTCCAGATCTCCCACAAATTGCATACTAGTGGTAAATATATTACATTCTCACTTGTTTAGTTTGTAAGAAAATGGAATTTGTGGAGATAAATAAACTATATTATTATTATTATTATAATAATATTTTTTTTGACACAGCGTTGAAGTTGAATTTGGCAATTATAACTTGATCGGATCCCGGGACGAATGCTTTTTGTACAAATTCCTTTTTTAAACATCTCTGGGTGCTTGTTAACAAATATTTAAATCTATCGTTACTGCGGAATAAGTAACTTCGACATTCAAATGGAAATCTAGGCGCCGTGTTTTTTGGAAAGTTAATAACAAAGTGGTTGACATTATTCAAAGCGTAGGTACTTGTAACATTCACGACAGCCATCGACAGAGTTTCACTTAACGATTTTACGTCTAGAACTCTAGATGTCTTCGCCTTTATAAAGTATTTCAGTATGTTGCTTTAACACATTTGAGCAGTGTCCCCGGAGCCGGCTTTCCTTCACAAGGGAATCAGGGATGTTTGCACAGCCTGTATAATAAGTGTCCCCGGTGCTGTCGTCCGCATAACAATGAATGCCATCAATAAACAACATGTCATTGATTTATATCCATGCTATCGGAGCAGCCCTCATCAACCACGGCTTTTAGCATCTGTTGGATAATAAGCTGGCAACCCATTTACACAAACCCTCGGGCAGCCCGCACGATGGTAACTTCGATAGAACACCCCGAAGCCAAACCCGGTCGAACTTGAAAAGAGGGGAGGTTATAGCAATAGGCCTGTAATTCGATGGGTTTGATCTATCGCCTTTTTTGGGCACCAGGTGCACAATCGGTCTTCTATGAAGACGGGACTTGCCCAGTGGAGCAGGATAGCACGAAAATGCGCGTTAGTACTGAATACAACTCAAGAGCACACAGCTTCAGCACCACTGCCGGTATACTGTCTGGCCCACTTGACTTATGAATGCCGAGAGATGCCAGCTGGACATCTTGCTGAGTAATGAAGATTTCTGGCATTGAGATACCGCACCACGGGATGGTGGTGCGGCTCCCCTGTCATTCATATTCGAGTTAGAGGCAAAGAGTTTACCGAGTAAATAGGCTTTCTCTTTTGCTATTTGGGCCAAACTGCCATCCGGTTTTTGCAGTGGTGGCATGGACGGTTGACAGAAATTTCCCTCAGCAGCTTTAGCGAGGACCAGAAAGCACGGCTCCCAGAGGGAAAGCTTGCAAGCCGCTCGCCAACTATGCCGACGAAATCGAATTTTGCTCTAGCAATCACCCTTTTACTGAACCCCGAGGCAGCATCCAGTTTGCGGTTTAAAACAGAGACATTAGGATCCTCATAAGCACGCGCGTGACGTGGTCCAAGTCTTATAAGTAGCCTGCTTAAGAAGTTGGCTTCTTTACAATGCCGATTAAACCACGGTCGCTTTTTGGCTCCCTCAGCAGCTACTAGGCGATTGGAAATGTAGCATACCATGCTATCCAATATCCGGTTGCACTGCGGTTGCACAGGAATCAATGACGTCTGATTCAAGCACAGCTGCCGCCACGGCTACGATATCCATCCCAGTCTACTGACCTATAAGTGCCATACGCGACGACATCCGGCAAGCCGAGGTGGGTCGCTCTGTTGGTTCGGACATTTAGAAAGAAAACGAAAGTACAAGGATATAGGGGCCGAGGAAGTCCAAGACTTACCAAAGAAATTGATCAAAAGGCGATATCAGGAGCTCTATACCAGCGAGCGTGCATGAGAAGAACTATTTAATGTTAAAGAAGTGAGTGTAGTAACGTGGCATGTAGCGCTCGATTCCCGATGCCTATCCCGCAAGAGATTTAGCGTGAAGTTATAGATGATTATTATCAGCGACGTAACATCGAACGTTTACAATAACAAACCTTCTTCTTAGTATATCTTGTTTCCTAATCCATTAGGATTGACGGGGTCCGCTACCTTAGCCTAAAGAGTTGGCGAAGATACACTGAGTTCGACATGGAGCGACTGTCGTCAGACTTTCACAACCCGGGAGAAAAATTCATTCTTTCTTCGGTTAGATCACACGCATTTCGACATATAATTGTTGGGACGTACGGATTACCTCACGATGTTTTCCTTCACCGTAGAGCATGTGATAATTAAAAATATGGACATAAATCCGAAAACACCATGTCTAGAATAGGATTCGAAGTAAAGGCCGATAGTAGGCCGGTTCGTTACTAGGCAATCATTGCTACAATAACGAAACTAAAAGTTGCACTAAAAATGCAATATACACGCCAAGGTAGCAATGCTAACTTTTTTTTACAGGCGTTTACTACGAGTACCTTCCAAATGGCTAAATAAGTAACGGGCATAACCACAGATTTTATGATACCACGTATTTAATATTCACACGAAGAATTTATATCGTGTACTTATTGAAAATGTTTGGTAACATCATTTAAAATGTTAAATTAAAAACCACGTACTATTGATACATATTATGTAATTTTGGTACGTCATTTTCAATTCTTCCACATTTTTAGCTTCGGAACAAGAGAAGAGGCATATAACTTTTGCATGAAACTCAAAAACCTATACGAAATGTTTGAGAATATACTCACCAAAAAAATGTATTTTAAAGCAGCTCATTTGCGTTATCAAATGGGCAATTTCAATATAGATATTTTATATCGTTTCTGATTCCTACATGCGAGGATACAAAGCAGCTCGCTTTAAAATTGATTTTTTGCCTCTAGTTCGTTACATTGTTTTTTTTTGGATTCCGTACCAAAAAGATAAAAAGGAACTGTTATGTTGCGTTTTTGTCCATCTATGTCTATGTGTCACAGGGGCATCAAATACTGATGCTACTGATTTAAAATTTGGAATAGTTTGAAATATTGCTATAGTGGCTATTCAAACTGCGACTCCTAGTTCAGGTAGGTAAATATGAAAAGGTTCCAATTTCACTATCTAAAATAGGCTTTTTTCTAGCGTCTGCCTGTCTGCCGTCAGACCTCCACAATCCAGAGGGAAAACCAAACCTTTCTTAGGTTTGGTCACACGTCTATCGAAATATAATTGCTTAGAAATGCGGGTTTCCACGCGATGTTTTCCATTATCGCCAAGCAAGTGGTAATTACAAATATGTACATAAATCTGAAAACAATTTATTTGTACATGGCAGGATTCGAACCGGAGACCTGTTCCGCTTTTCTTTTTTTATGCCATGTAATTTGGAGTTATGATGAAAATATTTCTTAGAGATTTGTGGGGCATAAAATCTGAAATATTTGTCCGTTAAAAAAGTCTACCCATATATTACAGGAAGAATAGTATGATATTTCCTAGACGTTCCTACACAGAGCTAAAAATGTATTAATACCGGTAATGAAAGTCTATGTACATGTATACAAATAGTACAGGAAAAATATGACAATATTACTATAATTTTCAAAAGATCATCAAAAATTCGTCGCTATCAAACTTAGGTATGCGGTCGGCTTTTTGTACTAAAGTTATTGGCCAAGTCAATAATCCTCACAAAGTATTTGGTATCATAGCGGAAATTCATATTTTATTAAAAAATAATTTTTGTAGTGCTAAGCGAATGCAATTTAAATAACTATTTATAGGATCCCTCAGTGAACGAATACTACTCGTACTTGATCGGGTTTTTTAGAAGTTTTACCATATTCAATATAAAAAATAAATAAGAACGACTGCGACATTTTCGTGAAACCAAATTGTATAAAGTCTCTATTCTATCCTGACATATAATCAAAAGCAATAATTTGCAAAAACTATGTAGCTTTGTTTTGTAGTTACAATAGTCCAAAGATTTTTCAACAAAAAACGCTCTTTGGTACGAATAAAGTTGGCAAAGAACATGTAGTCGACCTAGCAGTTGTTACCTCCAGTGAATTCTTGTTGGCCACACGATGTTGATCTTAATTATGCATGTTTTATGGTGGCGTTGGGTAATTCTCAGCAATCGATCGATTGATGTTTTGCATTGTTTATTCAGATACGTATCCTATTTCTTAATATTTTAGGATAGGTCCGCTACCTAAATCTAGAAAGATATTCCGAAAATACTGATATTAAAATGGCACGACTGCCGTCAAATCACTACAACCCAGAGGGAAAACCAAGCCTATCTTAGGTTAGTACTCGTAGTCGTACGTCTTTCGAAATATAATTTCTTAAATATGCGGGTTTCCTCATGATATTTTTCTTCACCGCCGAGCAAATGACGATTACAAATTATAAATCCGAAAACCCTTATTTAGTTATACACCCTCACACCAGGATTCGAACCAGGGATCAGTCGGTTAATAGGCAGGTTCTTCATCCGCTAGAATATCCAGATAGTTCTAATACACATCTCTATTATTTGCTGTATCTCAATCTTTTTCATAGATTTGCTAACAGCGAAGACACAGACATTAACTAGTGCATGTCTTTTACTTACTTGATTTTGCGAATTATCAATCGATTGATGTTTTACGTAATTGCCATTTTTTTTAAATAATAAGGCACCGTCTAATCTCAAACTAAAACTCTAGCGTAGATTCCTAGGATATATATTTTCTCGTTACGTTACGTTAACGTATTTACAGTTGAAAAAATATGTTATATTTACATAAATATATTACGTTGTACACTAAAATATATATCTCTGTATCAATAACTTCATGCTAAGTCCCTAGCGTAGCGTAAACAGACAGAACCGAGCTCCACATGTCTTGGTCGCTCCTTACACACCTATACGACATTTATATCTTTTACCTTTTTTTATTTTCCCAAATTCCCGGCGAGGCTATTGTCTATGCTCATTCATAATACACATTACAGGGTTAAAAAAATACTACATTTTTCAAAATATTTTTTCAATTGTTTAACAATATTAGGAAACGTTAATACTATTAAACGTTAATACTCTGCTACAGTTATACTGGCTCCACATTCTTTGAGTTTCTGTCCATCGATCTTGTCTTTTTAGGGTTCCGTACCCAAAGGGTAAAACGGAACCCTATTACTGAGGCTCCGCTGTCCGTCCGTCCGTCCGTCCGTCTGTCACCAGGCTGTATCGTGAACCGTGATAGTTAGACAGTTGAAATTTTCACAGATGATGCATTTCTGTTGTCGCTATAACAACAAATACTAAAAAATAGAATAAAATAAATATTTAAGGGGGCTCCCATACAACAAACGTGATTTTTTTTTGCCGTTTTTATAGATAATGGTACGGAACCCTCCGTGCGCGAGTCCGACTCGCACTTGGCCGATTTTTTTATAATGTTTTGGTATTATTCTCGTTTCTCGTTTTAGGTAATAATCTGTTTGTTATTTATATATGGTGCTGTGTGGATTTAAGGTATAGCGACATCTAATACGCACTCCGGTTAAGGAAATACCAACACCCTACAAAATACTGCCAAATAACTCCCTGAAGGATCGTTATATTCCTGCGAGCGACAGAGATAAGATGAGGAGTTGCTACATTTAACAACAAAGCGAGCGATATTCCTTGTATTGTAAGCCTCCATAGGCTATGGTATCCGCTTCACATCAAGGTAACTCTGTATAATGCGAAGTAGTGTAAAAAATATATAAACACATCATAGAACAATAATCGGTAGTTAACGCTGTTATCTTAGAGTGTCATGGGTTCGGTGAAACTGTAGCTGTATTGTAGCTATCTACATATCCCTAAAAAGCGTCAATGGGTTTTCAATGGGTCAACCACATTATTTAAGAAAACTATATCCAGCTAATATTTTGATCCTCTTTTACACAACTTACTCCAGTTCTAATCACATATCCTGGCAAACAATACGCTCACGTATCTCAACGCATCTGGTCACTAGTCGTTTATATGGCACACTGGTTGTTAAATTTACTGACAGTTTATTTGTATCTTCGCCTTGTATTATACGATCTCCATCTTCCTGTGATCCATAATTATACCATACTGGCGGTCGTCTAGGATTCGTGTAA
Source organism: Pyralis farinalis (assembly GCA_947507595.1). Taxonomy (NCBI): domain Eukaryota; kingdom Metazoa; phylum Arthropoda; class Insecta; order Lepidoptera; family Pyralidae; genus Pyralis; species Pyralis farinalis. The sequence goes on along the minus strand of OX382277.1, from coordinate 15,066,351 downwards.
GGGCCATGGATGTATCCGCATTCTAATATACCACCACGCATTCGGCAGCCATCAGCTAGATCTAACACTTTATTTTTACTTTTTGGTTTACCAACATTCCTATTGAACCCGCAGAGTATTCTGTCATCTATTATTTTGCATAGTGAGCTGTCAAAGTCATAAGGACAACAACGTTTTCGAGGTCTTCCTAGTGTAGACACAGTTACGACATTTGCATTTTGATTTTTATTAACATTAGTGCTTTTGGAATTATGGCTTGGTTGATTCTTAGGACCAGAGTTACAATCTGTATTAGAATTGGAGTCGGTACGCAAATCTGAACGTATAATATTTTCACGATGTCCACAATTTTTTGCCTCGACCATTAAGCACACAGCAATACACACCTATATGAACATGAAAAAGATTTAAAATATATCCTCGAACCATTGGTATATAATATGTTTAGTTTATTATACTAGTAGGTCGTGGAGAAAAAATCTTTACGCAAGATTTCAGAAATATTTTATACAGAGCTATGATTGGGGAATAAGCTCCACCTTTCAGAAATCCGCAGACAAATTACAATTCCCTGGAGCGCTGTTGCGTTCCTACTGCGAGTCACTGAAGTCACCTGCAAGCTACCAAGGTGTTACGTTAGCAGCGACGGTGGCTACATGCGAGTAATACTTCTAAAGTTACAAACGTCCGTAAACCTCGGTAACGTCGGGCGGTTCGTTTGCTTATTTGCCACTCAAATTAGTATATGTATGTAATAATTACAATAAGGTTCATAAACAGAAGTCTACCTAAGAATTTTCAAAATCAGTTTTTTATGCAACACACAAAAAACAAACAATCGAATTGTCACGCCCTTGCTTTTTCAAATCCATGGCAGAGAAAAAACATCAAACTTACAATACCTAATTTTGGGGCCGGGTACAGAAAAAAAATGTAGTTACATAATAACTCCCCACAGAATAAACATCATTTCACTAACCATAACTGAGTTGACATCGCCTACCCACATCTCTCTTATCGCGAATCAGCTAAAACTACGCATTCAATTAATTTTTCAGCTATTATATCAACAGCAAGTACAGACAGTTCACCACAAACGATTTAATACACTAGTCAAACAAACACAAGACCTCGCTTCACGTTAAATGTCTACGACAACGTGGGCTCTCTATCCAACAAACCAAACTTCGTCACTAGCAAGACCAGAAAAATTCCGATAGTCGACCTCATTGGAAAAACGCTACGGAACCCTCGAGTATTTTCAAATCACTAAGGCGACAGACCTACGACCTGCTTGATGGTAAGCAGTTACCGTAGCCTATGGTCCCGTGAAACAAACTCGTCAGGCTATTTTTGAAAACCCCTATGCTTTTGGGAAAATCCTCTTGGAAACAATAACACTAAAGTGGAAGGACTGCGGCGATATGTAATACACCTGCGGCAAAGTCCCATACACCAAAGAAAAACTACATTAAGCAATACGTACTAAGCAAGCATTAAGAAGAGCTAAAATTTTTTGTTTACGCTCGGAATTTCTTTGGATTCGCGCCTTCACTGCTTTGATTGCCGCTGGTGTCCTAGCTGTGCGAGGTCGGCCGCTCCTCTTACGATCTTCGAAGCTTGAATCTTTAGTATATCGTTTGATAGTGCGATAAATAAACCGTAGTGTTATTTTCTTTTTTTGTAGAATGTTGAAAATCTCTTTTGGCGCGTAACCGCAACTCTATCTTCCTTCTTCGACCACTTCATATTTGAAAAAGAATGAAAATGTTCTTTTTTATTTATGGCAAGCGAAAACGTTCTATTTTTAAAATTTGTCAAAGTATTTCTGGCCAGTATTGTAAAATTAAAATAATAAGGTTGTAACAGAACTTATGACCCGACTAGGTATATGTATTGTCCTCTACTCGACAAATGTTTAAATATATACGAGTACATGTATGTACGTGCTTAATCATTTTCAAACGTCTTTGTCAATTAGATATCCATCGATTCTATAATAAGCCTTTTCCAAAGAGTATTTTTGATGTGCCTTTAAAAAACATTATCGGGATATAGAATCTATAATAATATATAGAATCGAATACAATTTACAACAAAAGATTTACCAATCTTATACTGGAATCCGCAACTTATTTCTGCTAAGATTTTCACTGAATTTTGAAAACAACTTTATATTTTTACGAACAAACATTATACTTCATAAATATACTGATAAGCAACGGTGAGGATATTTATGAACATATGAACAATTCTCTAGTGATTCCCTGGAGCCCATGTTATAAATAGAGCGGAAAGCTATTTTATGTAAAACAAAAATATATACATACATACATAACAATTTACCTAAAATAAAGCCATAAAAAAGTGGAACACCTTGCCTGCACATGTGTTCCCTCCTTCCTACAATATGGGATCCTTCAAGCGAAGCGTGAAGAAGCATGTAGGGGGTCAGCATGGCAGCGTCAACTGACAGGATACGGTGTAGTATTTTGTCAGTTGCAGTTGCGATTTAGGCTCCTCTGTCGCTTACCATCAGGCAAAGAGGAGCCACTATGCTGAACTAATACGTAATACGTAAAAAAAATATGCCTGGAACTCCCCAATATTAACACTACTGTCTTTAGATTTAACCCCAATGTTCTGTATTCCGTTATTTAAATAAATTGAAATCAAATTTGATCTTTACCTTCACGCATAGTGTCTCAATTTGAGTCAAAATGTCCGATCGTCAACACAATCAAAAGCTTTAGAGAGATCACAGAAGCCCCCGATAGCATACTACGGCCTCTCCCAAGTATTAAGAACATGTTCAACTAATGATATATGTGTAAAATGGAAAGGCTCCACACTCGGTTGTACAATCTCTTTCAATAGCTCAAAAGCAACATGTGGAGATGAATTAAGGGAGTTAGTGGTAATATAAGGGATATTGGTGAAGTAATCTTCAAATAGATTTGCAACTTGCTTAACAGTTGTAACAATTGTTGTCTCTTATACTCAATATCTTATAATAAATAATAATAAATATTGTCTGACAAATTACACAGCGCCATCTAGCCCCAAGGTAAGCGAAGCTTGTGTTATGGGTACTAGACAACTGATAAACATACGTAAATACATTTTTTTTGTAAATACATTCTTATTATACATAGAAAATACCCAGACCAAGACAAACAGACATGTTCATGCACACAAATGTTTGTACTGTGTGGGAATCGAACCCACGAGCGTCGGTGTCAAAGTAGCGTAACAACGCGTTTCACCACTGAGCCACCGAGCTCGTTATTTATGGTATTTTTTACCCGTTTCTTTTTTCACAATATCCAATACAGTACATGATCAGTGATGACAGTACTCTTAAAAATCCTGTTAAATAATACTCATTATTATTATAATTTATGATATTTCTCATTCTTAACAATAAAAGTATGCTACAGCATTTAGCATGTTTTTATTTTATCAAATTATATGTCATCACTGTCATCAGAATAGATCTTATTATTATTATTTATAACTATATAGTTATATTCATTAACATACATTAACCAGTCCCCCGTGCAAAGGCGGGTCGACTACTTTTTATCTCGTACGGAAATGTCCCGAAATTCAGGATGTCCTAGAAAAAAATTAAGTCTAGAATATTGTTATAAAAACTAAGTTTCTTTATAGGATTTTACACAGGAAAGAATTAAATAACATTTGGTTGCCAAAAATGTACTTGTACTATTTTTTATCAAGAAATAATAACCTACAAATTTTATTCTACAATAAATCTATCTATATCTTCTCGCTAGATCCCTTTCGGAGCAGGCAGAGAGAACTAAGCACCATAAGACTCCATCCTTATACACCTCACTCGTTTCTTTAATATTCATATTTTTTCGTCCTGCACACTTTCTACATGACAACCAACGGAGCATGTCTCGTCTTCTTACCTTAATACCGACACTCTCTTTCAACGCTCTTTCTTACATCATCATTGTGGACGGCGTCCAACACTACAGCAGGAATCGTAAAGCTTGTGTTTTTCTGATTTTCTTTCTTTACCATCGTCTTGGTTTACTTCGCATTCAATTGTAAGCCTTTATTCATACAATAATCTTTCTTTGTTGTGACTAACGTTTGAAGTTCGAATGGAGTTTCTGTTATTATTACCGCAAAGTTAGCATAAAGCAGACAATTCACCACTAAGTCACCACAATTCATTCACAATTTCACATTCATAGATCTTCTTCTATGCAAACAACTGTCTAGATACTGTCTGTCTGTCTAGAACTGTCTAGGATGAACAGACAAGTTTCGCCCCCATTCTCCTCTGAATATTTTTTCCGTACACTTTATTTGCCATGCTGATAAAACTAATGACCCTGAATGAATGATGATAAGAGATTACTGGCCGTCTTCAATCTGTTTGAGTATAAATTGAAACCACCTTGATTATTTCAGCTGAAACCATATCGATTCGTCGTAAACGTATTAACAAAATTAGAATTTTCAATTGTGAGGCAATTACAATAACTTCAACTAAAACGGGAAGTAACAAATATATAGAATTTTATCAACACATATGCACTTTTATCGTGTTTCTTCTAAACATTCAAAATACACTGTCAATCACATAAAAATATTACTTTTATAAATGCCCTTAAACTTTTTACTTCGAAAAATTTGAGAACTTTTATTCAAAAATTCTTTAGATTTGATTTGAACAGCTTCTAATAATGGCTGTAATTGTTTTAATCCTGATTGAGCTGAGAAGGAAAATTTTCTGCTCTTCTTCTTCTTGTATAATTCCAACATCTTATGTATTTGTTCTTTATTTATTTTCCTCGCATCCATGTTGTCTTCTATTAACTTTGAAAGTGATAATTTTCCTGATTTATATTCTTCCATCATTTGCTCAAAAAGTTGTCCCTTTGAACCCGTGAAATTAATTTTTTTCTTCAAATCAGCGGTATCTAATTTGTTTAGTTTGAGCATGTTAATTGCAATTTTTTTCTTATTACGCACATTTTCATATTGTTCAATAATGTTAGTGAGTTTCTCTTTAGTAAGCAATTTATCCTTAAATTTAGAATGATTTGATTCTCCAGATAATGACAAATTTCCTTTATTGTAGTCGTTGATCAGTTTTTTTAAAACCTTAGCCTTTGAGTCACTCATTTCAAACCTATTTAATAATTCGTTTGCATTCATTCCGTCAATTAATAGCAAATCTTTGATAGATACGTTTTCAAGAGGTAATTTGTTTTTGTTTCGGAATATTGTTATCACAGTGACGTGTGATGTTTTACTACCATGATTAAGTTCAAACAATGGCATGCTACTGTGACTTGATTCTTTTTCTTTAAAAGATGGTTTAGTACCACGCCTGTAGAGAAATGAAAACGCATTGTTATGTTCCAATGAATCCGCTTTTAAAGCTGATACTTGTGGATCTGAAACATCAATCACTTTGTTATAGTATTTTGAACAAAAAAAAATAATAATAATATAATTGCTAATGAATCTTCATTATATTGTATAAAAGTAGGTACTTCTTTATCTCTCTCTAGGTATATCTTTGGTGATTACCAAGTAAGAGATAACCTTGAAGGTTTTCTTTGGCTACTCTTCCTTGCGAAGAGGTAATCTTTCACACTTCTCTTCTAAAAGGTATAAAGGTATTCTATGGTACATTTCTTTATTCGTCTTGTTCATATTAAAAAACAAAGATGATACATAATCGAACCACAATTTCCTCTTTCTTGCTACGAAGCATTCAACCTCCGCGTCCCATTAGGCGTCAGACGTCCTCTCAGTGATTTATGTTTCTTGGAGTATCCTTTCACTATACTATCATCCCAGCGATTGTCTAAATCTGATTAAGAAAGGTGAGCCTTTCCGATTCACATTTCTTTTACTTCGCAAGTCTTTCATTATCTAGACGTATTTATGTATTTCTTACATTTTCGTTTTTTAAATTTTCATTTCTTGTGCTTTCAAGATCTCCGAAAGAGATAGGCACTGATCAGTTCCTCCACTTGTTGAAAAGGCCAACCAACTGGCTTGCCACTAGGGTAGGTAGTACGTTAGTGGTCCATTTCAAGAGTGGAGTCTGTTTATTCTTGTATTCATTATAGTACATTGTATCGGAGTCCAAGCATACGTCCTTAATTAGATTGCCAGCATCAGTCAATCTTTTATATCCATATGAACCAAGAACAACCATGTAACTTATTCACGTGATCACCAACACTACCTACGAGTATTAGAAGTCAGAGATATCTAGGACCTAGCAAAACATAATGTCTCATAAAAAAAGCTACGTAGTTTACGTAATACGTACGTAATACGATACTACAGTTAATGCACTTACTTATTTTACCTTTCTTCCGACGACACATTTCATCTGATTTACGAGTATCAAGCGTATCGCCATAACTAACATAAAGGCATTATGTTGATTAAGTTTCGTCGTATCATTATTTTTACAGTTTGTCGTATCATTATTTTAATAATCTTCCAGTAGTACGTTTGCTTGATATCTTCACTATATTAATTTCATTGGCACTGTCAACCAGGTTGGTTTTTCTTTGATGATTAAATTCTCTTTAACTACTGCCTGACCAATCTCTATGGTTAAATTCTTATTCAAAGAATATTAGAGTTGAAAATTCTTACATAATCTATCGAACAGGTAATACTCGTATTAACGAATTTTCTTGGTTATTTTTATCAAAGGGATCTAGCCCATACAGCACAAGTTTTCAGACTAATTTCAAAATCTTAGTTCTAGATAGGGCATCTAGCTTCAGGAACTCTTTTCAAAAAGTACTCGTTCTCAAAACCAATCCTGAAATTTAAATACTACCCGTAAAACGATATTAAAAATTATTCAATTCTTCTATAAGGGAAAACTTAAGTAATTTATGAATCTTCTTTTTTGTAAATTTATAAAAAGTATTGTTTTGAAAAACTTGTATTATATTTTGAATTTATTTACATCTATCTCAGTCTATCCATTTCTAGTAGCTCTTCATTGTTACAAGGTATTTTGCTGATTAAGTTAATAAAATGTGCAATTCAGTTCTTTATTTTGAAGACTTATCCAGAGATACCTGTGGAACAGAGTTTGGAACCCTAATAAACCACCTGAACACCACACACCTTGGTCAACAGGGCTTCACGGGATCTTATTGACTATTGAAGACCAGCATCAGCAAAATACAACATTCGTCCCATAGTGCCATGGCTGTTTTTGACTATTAGTAAGAGCTACCTACTCGTACGACCGTTTTTGACTACTATTTAGAGCTACATATTTATGCGACAGAGTTGCATGTCCAAATAAACCACGTAAACCACTCCTTGGTCAACAGTCCTTCGCTGTATCTTATTGACTATTGAAGACCAGCATAATACAACAACATTCTTCGTTCCATAGTACCATAGCTGTTTTTAACTACTATTTAGAACTACATACTTGTGCGACAGAGTTTTGAGCTCAAATAAACCATGGAAACCACTCCTTAAGCAACAATACTTCGCTGTACCGTATTGACTATTGAAAACCAGCATAATACAACAACATTCTTCGTCCAATAGTGCTATGGCTGTTTTTGACCTGAAACTACAGATTTGGGCTGAATAATGTGAATTACATGGTTAATGGAATGTATTCGAACTAATGGAATATTAGTATCGTATCGTTCTTTTCGCAAATAGGACCAATAAATTTCTGTAAAATTCTGTAAAATACCCGATAGAACATCCACTTTTTGAATGCACCATGCTTAAATGAATCGTATAATTCTTTTGGTAACCTTCCTATTTTGTTGATATCGCAAGTATAACAGTATAATAAATAAAAGTCAAAGCTTTCAAAACTTTGAGTGAAAGCGCGTTATAACACAACGTTTTTGTGAGCGCAGGGTGCCTTCATGCGTAGTCAAGTGGTTTATTGGTTTGTGTTTGTACCTAACGAATTCTGTCATAAAAATTATTTTGAATGGGTGGTCATAGAATTATAATTGAATCAAAGAAAAGGGATGGAAGCGGTTTTATCATCCTTAGAACAAAAGTCAAGCTCGCTTGCTGGTTTAGGCTAAAAGTAACTACAAACGGAGAGTACCAACAAGTACAAGGGAGAAGCGTAGTGCCAGTGGCAATATAGATTCTAATCTTTTAAACAAGCATTTCAGTGCTTCACCCGTCATTCTGGATCCCATTAGAAAGTCGTTCACTTTATCGCTACTGAATGCGGCAACATCACAATTCACTGCTTTATTTGAACTTGGTGAGATAATATTAGATGAAGTTGTTAAATTGATTGGTAGTATTAAATCAAAAGCGGTTGGAAATGATGATATATAATAAAGAACGGCCTCAGCATGATCGACCCGATAAAGCAGATTATTGATTTTCTCGCACACATATTAAATTGTTCTCTTACATCTGGAGTCATTTCATTATTATGGAAAGATGCCCAAAACGGAATTACCCACTTCCCAAAAATTCGAAGCCTTCTTCTTTCTCAAACTTTCGTCCTATATCTACTTTGCCTTTTCTTTCTAAGGTATTGGAGCACGTTGTGCATCAGCGCCTAACTACTCACCTCCGAAAACACAATCTTCTGAGTCGAAATCAGTCTGGGTTTCGTCCAGGGCACAGTACTGTGTCAGCGCTTGTCAGAGTTACTGATGACATTATTATTTATAATATGGAAAATCAGTGTTAATTGACTCTATTGGTTCTACTTGATTTTACAAGCGCTTTTAACTCCGTTGACTTTGACATTCTGCTGACTAAATTACGTGCCCTAAATCCTTCACCAATAGCTTTGGCGTGGTTTTACATCTAACTGATCATCGGCAAATTGTTAAAATTGATGAATTATCGCTGGAGTGCCTCGGGGAGGAGTGCTGTCTCCTATTCTTTTTTCTATCTTCATCAATGATATTTCTTCTACTCTTCGTATCTTTACGCAGATGATCTTCAGATCTACACGGCTGCTTCGCTCGACGATTTCAGCAGTACTGTAAATATTATTAATAAGGATCTCTCTACGATTGCCCAATGAACTAATAACCTCGGATTGAAAATTAACCCTTCTAAATCAAAAGTAATAATTATTGGACGCCAATGGATTGGATGCATCTCCCGTTTATCAAATGTCATGTGCCCAAATGTTATTTTTTGTGACAATTACATTACATATTCCTCATTAGTTCAAAATTTGGGTAGTACACGGCTCCAAAATATCTCCACGAGCGTTCCAAGTTTCGTGTAATAGATACCCGACTTCGCCCTAGGAACGATTTATGCTTAGAAATCCCTGTCCATAATTCCGAATGTTTTTCCAAATCCTTTGCGGTTCAAGTATTTTATGTTGAGCCTAAAGTGTACATTGTACGTAAATTGCACCATACCGATCGGAGGAATTCCTTTTCAAGTATTTAATGGTTGACTGGAAGAGATCCCTATTGGGATAAGTCCGCCATTGTCTAATTTAGATTTTGTTTTTTTTAAATATAGTTATTATGTATTTTTAATGTTAAATTTATTGTATATAAATAAAAAAAGTGGAATGGCATAGGGAGAATAAACTAGGAGCAGCACCCAGTACAAGGACAAATAATAATTCCCGGGCATATGATATGACATCAATAGTGCTGAAATAACTATAAACACACATAATGTGCTTCACACATCAAGCTTTTAGCTATACACTTTACATGTGTGCTTACAAATTTATTAATTACTAAGATATGTTGCTATAAAAATATTAAGAAATGTCTATTTTGTCGACAGTACTTATTACTAATGAAAATACAGGTTTATCCATGGTAATGTAGTAGCAATAATACAATTTTGATTAAGCAATATCATTGCCGGAAAGTTTGTAATGAAAACGTACAATCAATTTAATTTATTTTAGATAAATAGATAAAATAGAGAAAAAAGATTTTAAATATTTTTTAAATTTTAAATTGTATTTCTAGACTTAGGACTCAAATGCATTTTCATTGAATATGTGATGATTTGTACACACATCAACGGACAGCAAGTTTCGAGGTTGATATATATTAATATGCCTAACATCATCACTAATTGGCGGGAGACAAAATATTTAATGAAAAACATTAAATAGTTAACACATTCGAGAACACATTTGATGATTCTAAAAAGTATATCCGTGACAAGCACGGTGACAGCTTATAAATGATTTTATTGCAGATGTGTTTGATAATGAGTGAGATGCTAATAATGTGTAAATGTGTTCCTAAACTTGGGCCTCCCCTCTTTGATCCTCTAATATTTGAGATCTCTCCTGTAGACTTACTCCGATCTTCTGCAGTAAATAGCAACATAGATACTAAAGTACGTACTAATGAAAATTCTAAAGAGAAGGAAGAAGCCTTTCACAAACCATGCAGAGGTTACGAGTTTGATGAAAGCAAATGTAGAATTATAAACAATAGAATACTCTGCGGATATAATAAGAATACAGATAATATCCAAAACACTGAAAGTATAGTAAATTTGGGCAATGGTTGTCGCATGCGTGGCGATAGAATCGAATGCGGATATGTAGAAGGGCCATTTACTAATCCACGGCGACCACCAGCTAATTTCCAAACAAAACGAGAATTAAAAACTCTGAGAGGGAATAATCCTATAAAAACGATGGAACTCGAAGCATCCAAACACACTAGTATGGGTGCTAACGAAGAGACGGGACATTCTACAAATGTTATAGCAACTAGTATTTTAACAACAAAAATGAACCATATGTACACCTTAACATCTGTTAAGAATTCATCAACTATTACTTCTAAAAAAGAAAATAATAACATAGTTGAAAGTACTGTCACTAACAATTTAACAACAGAAAAAAATATTACACTATCCACTACGAAGGCAGCAACGGTACCGTACAACTCGACAGTTAATATAACAACGCTAGAGCCACCAACATCAGTAACTTCTACTTTACCTACGACCATCAATGCACCGAAGTACAAGCCAAAAGGTCCGATAATACGATGTGTTGAAAAAGATGTTCGCATAGTTTGTTATGAAATACTATGAATTATAATGAAAATATTATTATTAGAAAATTTATTAAAGCACATTAGAACGCTGAAACAAAATATTGTGACCGCACAAGTTGAAATTTGCTATTACCTATTTAATTGATTTATGGGTCCTATGAAATTTTAATTTGAGAAAGATTTAATTTAAGCCTTGCATCGTGGATTGAATAAATGAAAAAATTAAAATACTTTTCTTTCGATTTAGTAGTCAACTTATATATTTAATCGTCGTAGACGAATCTAGGCCTTCCTCGGCACCTACATCTTTCTACTTTCGCGTTGTATATCTGCTTCGTCATTCTTTTTTCTTGCTCTCTTTGCTTCTTGTCTAAACCGACGGATCATGCCTCATATCACGTCCTCGGATTTTACTTGAAGATGATACCTTGTGATGAAAACTGCTTGCACATGCTATAAGAGAAATATGTAACTAGCTGACTCAACAGACGTTGACCTCTCCCAATTTCAATAGGTACTGTTCATATAAAATTACAAAATGTCATATTTTTGTTCTTATCTTTACGTCATATAAACACTTGGAGATAAGGACAACATCTTCTCTACCTACCTTACAAAAGTCATCACATGAAGGTATAATTAGATAGATATGAATTCTTGCAATTTTCATCTTGTAGTAATCATTATTTCGTCCTGTATTCGTTACGGATCAACCTTAAGCTGCCTGAACCCGTCAATTCCCTACAAATTTCTCAAGGTCGTCGCTCCATCCAATGAGGGATCGTCCCACACTGTGTATATTAGTACGGGGATAGTACGGCCATTCAAATACCTTTTTTACCAGTGGTTATCTGTTCTACGAGCTATGTGGCCGGCCTATTACCGCTTCAGCATGTTTAACCTTTCCACTAAAAACCAAAGAGCTAAAGCCAAAATAATAATAATAATCGTGTAAAACTGTCCTGGGTATAACAAATTTTCTCCAGCTAATTTTATGAGCCAGCGCTAAAACGATTTTAAACGCTAAAACATGTATCTTTACAAAGAAGCATCAGCCTATTACGACAGTCTTCAATTTATCTCAATTCTCTTTAACAAGAGTAAGCGCATGGTGAAATCGATCAAAATATAGAAATGTTGGAACTTTACCAAACGAAAATGGTATTAATCTACCTTGAACTTTACAAAAAAAAAAAATTCCGATGAGCACGATTTTTCTCGACAATATCATGACATATGTCCAATACCTGATTCACATATGCAATGCCCCTGTATAAAAAATATATTTGACTATTTTCCTCGAGCCGGTAACTTTACGTCGTAAGTAGGTACTGTACGTATATCAACATAATATTATTATGGAACATGATTTCTAGTATTACACCACATGTTTCAATACTTAGTCATTCATATTTAATAAAAATAACTAAAAATAAGATCTTTACTATACAATGTAGTTTTTTTAACGATCTTACGCTTACATTTAATATAAAGAGAGACTTTGCTTCCCTTTACTTGTTCTACCGATGGCACAATTGATTCTGTTTAGAAAAATTACCAAAGTGATCACGTATACATTAGTTTAATATATACGAGTATAATATATATTGTACATCTAATATTATTGACCTTGAATTTTATTCATAGGTACATGTTTAGTAGAGTGTAGCCATAGTGTATAGTAATTCCTAATAGTCAGGCAACTCAGCCGTCTAGATAGGGCAACTACGCTGTGCGGTGCAAGGTAGAGCGCCTTCCCCCAACGCTAATTCGCGTGCGTCCAGTGCACCCGATCTTTAACGCGCGTCGCTACTGTACATTAGGCTCTTGCTAAATTTAAATTATTACTGCGACAAAATAATGTACTAAAATTTATATATATTTTATACTACGTCCGGTGGCAACAATATGTTCGGCGGCTTGGACGCGTACAACGCAAAAAGTGTCGCTTGCACGTTGTTACCCCCGCTGCTAATATAGAATATATCAATATCTTAAAAAATGGATACTTAAACCTGATTTAATAGTTGAGCATCTTTAAAATATATATGTATATATATTTTAAAGATGCTCAACTATATATATATATATATATATATAGGAAATCTACTGTGTTTTATTCATAAATAAAGATTTTAGGACAAATTACACAGAGCTGTCTAGCCCCAAAGTAAATAAAGCTTGTGTAATTGGTGCTAGACAACTGATAAAGATATATAAATACATTTTTTTTTGTAAATACATATTTATGAAACATAGAAAACACAATGCATGTGCATGTTCCTGCACACAAATATTTATTGGCAAGCTACGAGCGTTGGTGTCAAAGTGACATTACTAGCCACTGCGCCACCGAGCTTGACATTGACTTTGACCTGTCGCGTAGTAGATCCCGGAGCTGATATTTGACTTAAAATGATATTAAGTAGTAATGATATTCATTACTTCCCAATAATTCTACTCATCTAGGTACGCCTAACGTAAAGAACAGGTTTTCATTATTGTGACAACCCTGACGTATTTTTAGTGTAGTCGATTGTCACATTATCGGCATTTAGCAAACACAAGAAGTCTCCCACTAGTGTAATAATTACCAGAATGATTACACTATGGAGCAGCCTATACCTCAATGGCACAAACACACTTTGCAAATAATACTCTACAGAACTCGAAATTAAATTACTTTATTAAAAATTGAGTAGCATTCAAATATCAAGTTAGTTTCCGCATTCATTGAATAAACTCAAATATTTGTCAATTTATAATTTGTTTATTTGAATTCATTTTTCTGTTAGATGTGATAGTGATGTCATATTCAAAAATATTTATTATGTATCAATAAATTGTGTAGCGCAAACTAAACAGCTTTCCCGTGACATAACTTTCACAGCCGACTTTTTAACACTACTTGTCTACAGCTATAGAATAATGATACAGCTATATTCCAAAATTTAATGCAGTCGATTTCCACATAATAAGAAACAATAAACAATAATATAGCTAAGGAAAAATACACTTAGTCATTGTTGTTTACTAAGTATATAATAATTGTTGGAAATTTATCCTTTAATTAAACCCCCATAAATGTAGGCCGAACTTCATATGATACCTTACATTTTATGGGGCAGCTTTAAAATTCAGTACTTAAATTTATTATAGTAAAAATATAAAATAATGCGACATGAGCTTCACATTTCTTTTTCTTCGGAAGGCGAGGCACTGAACTGAAGCGGAATACATTCGATTTTATCAGATCTAGATCGATATATATATACATATACATTTTAGGATACACATGTGTGAAGTGGCTATAAACAAGGTACAAATAGAGAAGTATCACTTGTGCGTTACAACACCCTCTGTTTCTCGTTCAGAAGCTTACTGGTTATTTCACTCACTCGCAGGTATACAACACTTCTCCAGAGATTTGTTAGATAAAAATATTTATTTGCGATAGGACGCTCGCGGGCACTTATACAGATATTAATAAATTATATTCTCAAAAGTCAGTATCTACCAAATCCTATATATAATCCGATAACGATAGGAAGAAGTCTGTGGGTGGATTGATTTTAACAATACCGACCTGTACAGGATTGCTTGACTAATATTACAAGTTCCGTGACTATCGACATGCTGTTTTCCCAACTGTATTCTTTATCAGACCAAGTTTGCAGTATCAGGTCACATCAATTGCTGTCACGTGAATGTGCAACAAATTTACGGTGTAGCGCAAGCAGAAGCTCCTTTATTGCAAGTCTCCATATGCTACGGCAATTACTTTACATCGCCAGCCATATGCTGGTATGTCTCTTTACGTTGTTTAAAAATAGCATCGCTAACTGTATTATGTATTTTTGTTAATTAATAAAAATAAGTTAAATAAACAAAATATTATCGGTTAAAAATGTTTACACAAAAAGTAACCCCAAAACATAGTTTTAACGAATTAAATTTTCAAATTATTTATACAAAACCACTTAAATTTTAACTGTCACCGAAGATTACTCATGAAAAAAATTGATCATATAAAATAATAAACAGCGGTTTTGCGTTCGAACAAATACAAAGGTAGACTGTTCTGGAAACTTGTTTTTATTTAACTGTTTAATGTAATCGTTTCCGGTGGCCCTACGATAATATAATATTTTAAAAAAGCATTAAAAAATAAAACTAAAAACTACCGTTTGAACTATCCAAATTGCCTAAGCCGTTTCAGAGATATGTACAATAAAATAACAGATAGTGAAGCTAAGGGAGCTTTACTATATATCTGTTATTTTGAAGATTAACAACAAAAACATCACGATATAAACAGTTGCCTCCTTTAAAAAAGGCAATTACTGCTACTTCCATAAATCCTAAATGTGTAATTACGCCAACAATGGTTGATTACAATTATTGTTATTACAGTTTTGTTACCTAAGGCTACCTAATTGTTAATTCGGTTATTATCACTGACATTGGTCCGCTGATACGTTAGAAAACCTGAACCATCCACTTTGCATACAATTCATAAAGTCAGTGGTTTCGGCTTACTTCCTACTTGATTTAAATACGACGTTGAAAATGTAACCGCATGTTTTTTTTACATATGATTTTATGATTAAGAACTGCGATATAATCTACTCGCATTAAAAACTGTCAGGAAAATGCGAAGGTCATAACATTAAATCATCAATTTAGGTCATAATACATATGTTTTATCTTTTTGATATATATTTTATTAAACTATAATGAATATACAACTATCATTGCATCATATTTTGCAGAGGGCTGCTTTGATGCACCCTGTGTATCATAGCGGTTCCTGCGTGAAATGAGGTTACCAGTAAGCTCCTAAGCAGTTCTTGTGTTAGCAGCAGAGGTGACATTGCGCGAGTGATATTCGATATATTACAAGTGTTCATAGGTTACGATGCATAAAAAAAGTCGTGACGCCTATCATGGATGGCACGCAAGTATAAAATAGCATCGTATTTTTCATAATTCCTGTCTCGTGACATATGGAACCCTATTACTAAGGATCCGCTGTCTCTGCATCTGTCTGTCGCAGGACTGTAGGTATTTAAAGAACCGTTAAATGTAGATAGGTATTTGAATTTTTCACAAAATATGTATTGCTATGGGCGCTATTACAAAAAAAAAATTTTAAAGTATACCATGTTACCTTGCAAGAAACGTATTTCATTTCAGCGTTTTTTACATGATGACACAGTATGTGAATAAACTTATTATATTATTGTTATTATAAATAGAAAAAATAGAAAATTGATCTCCTCGGGAGAGAGAGAGGTACTTCTAGTCCTCTATCGGAAACTATGGAAAGCAAGGGGCATTCATGCGCATCAAAATATTTATACCACACTGTTGAAGACGGTAAAATCTTTCTGCCACTCACCATATGTGTTTTTTATATTGGTTCACTGGCCTAGCAATCTACGATACTTATTTCAGGGAATTACCACAAGGCCAAAGAAGCATGTGTCAGTTTCATCTTCCGATCAGATGTCATGAACTTGAGATGATTACTTAGTCATTCCGTACACGTATACATGCATTAATTTAAAATTATGTGTACATTAACTAAGATTTTTGCTGATGAGTGTCAATATTTTGCACATGGTGAATACAATTTCTATTCATACCTTACCTTCTACCGGATTACTTCTCAACAACTACCTACCTATCTACAGGAAAAGCTAGACCTTGATAGTTACTAAAGTACTCGTATACACAAAGTACGTAATGCGGCGGGACCCCGAGGTGAGTTGAGATCTCTTCACATCCGTCTCATTATTTGAATCAAATTATTGAATTGATTACTTTGGCCCATAATTCACTGTATTGTTATGAGAGATTATACAAAGCGATCACTTTTTTTAAACAAATAATTAGGCATAGTAATAATTTCTAAAACATGGTATTTGAAAAAAATAAAACATAGCGAACTCATAGATTACGGCTGATAATGTAATGTTGGGACAATTGAATAATATTATCAGGGTCCGATACGAGGAGGGGCAAGCTGTATATTTGCCCAGAACAGCAAAAAATGAAGGGCGGCAAAATTTACTTATTCCTCTCTTCCAACTAGCCATTAGCCATCTACCACCCACTCAGGTTGGCAGGTTGGATGTTGAGAATTTTATGTACCACCTTCCAACCTACTTCAAGTTGGATAGTGGGAATATTTAAGTTTATCATCAGAATATTTTTTGTTCGAAAGAAAGAAGAAGAAGAAATACCTAAATAGGAAATAACGAACCAACTAGACGAGAACTTAGAAACTAGAATACAAAGAAATTCATTCGAATTTTTTGCCGGTTTTACCTTTCTGAACTGGTAACCCTTTCGGTCTGTTTATGTTTGATAGGGCTTTCCCTTAAAGTTTGGGAGGAATACTCTGATACTGAAAGTCTCTGCCTACCCCAATGGGAGACAGGCGTGATGATATGTATGTATGTATGTATTGTATTATATTTACATTACTCATTTAGATGACTCCTAGTAAAATGTTCTGCCCTAGAGACAAATTTTCGTTGTATTTGTGAATAGTGTAGCGGTAGCCATGAAGAAAGTTAATAAGTGACGAAAATTAAATTTTTTTGTCTACTTATGCGAAATATACCTATGCCAAATCTACTAGTTCTATTCTTAAATTTAAAAGTGGCGTGAATTTTAGTGGCATATTTTAATCATATAAATATTGAAGTGCGCGTGTGAATTTACGACGTAAGTATCGATTTTATAAAGTAAATTGTAGTACGTAAAAAAATACGTAATATT
The DNA here is from genome assembly GCA_947507595.1 of Pyralis farinalis. Taxonomy (NCBI): domain Eukaryota; kingdom Metazoa; phylum Arthropoda; class Insecta; order Lepidoptera; family Pyralidae; genus Pyralis; species Pyralis farinalis. The sequence goes on along the minus strand of OX382277.1, from coordinate 15,048,523 downwards.
GAACACACCTTGCTAAAAAGTGTACTTTTTGTGTTTAGTCAAACCATAAAAAATATTTTCCTTGTACCTAACCGTAGCTTCGTAAAAAGAAAAAGAAATCTTGGTTGGAAACTGGTTTCGTACATAGATCATCTTTTGCACCTTCTCAACTGGTTATGAATTTTGGGATGCGCTGAGTTAGTAATTTTGTATTTAAATTAAATCTTTTATATAATTTTATTAATAAGTGTAGTTTTAAATAAAAACCTAATCTTAACCTAAAATAAATAAAACAAAAACCATGTGCTTATAATTATGCCTTTTTTCTATTTCAACTGAATTATATTGTTAATGGCGCTCGGGTTCACTCTGCCTTTTTTTTATACTACGTCGGGAGGCATACAAGCATACGGCTCACCTGATGTAAAGCGGGTACCATAGCCTATTAACGCTTGCGATATATTAAGTATCGCTCGCGCGATGCCTCCTCTACTGCTTACACAGCAACTCCTTGGGAGCTTACTGGTAACCTAGGTGCCTACCCCACAAGGGACCTGATTTGAAGATATACCCAAGTAAATTTAATAAAAAATATTTTTTGTATCGTATTTAAAGATGAAGTGAATAAGCAATTTTGTATCTAAATGATTTTACCAATAAACGTATTTTAAAGTATGTACCTATAGCTTTAACTTGAATGATTTGAATATAAATATGCAAAACAATAAACATGAATGTAGAATTGCAACCATTTAATAGTCTAAACAGGAATACATATGTTTTATTTTACATGTTATATTGTGCTGTATAAGAAAAATAATTGAAGTCGTAATTTGGTTTGTTAGAATTTGTTTGAGAAAGTGTAGTGGCATGACAAGAGGTTTTTAAAAAAAAAACAGAGAATTTGAGAAAAGCACTGCAATACATTACACGAATATATAACAAAATAAGAGTAAGCATTTAATTATTACATAATCCGTTAATTTGTGATTCGTTGGTAATTGAGATAATCACTGAATCGGTATCTTTCCTCATATAGACACGTCCATACGACGTCCAGCAATATTTATATTTGTTTAATTTTGCAACTTCTTTCGCGAGGAAATAAAGGCGGGCTGCCCTCCCTAGCCGTAAGATTCTCCGTTACGAAGATGGGGGTGTCCTCATTTGTTTTCATACCTAAGTGTTTGGCAGTTAGTTTAATCTTCTGCTTCGTATTAAATATTTTGCATGACTTCATAAGGTCATTTTTAACTAGGGTCGATGTTCGAGTTCGTGTTCTATGCTATATTATATACCAATGTGCAGCAGACAGTGCCAACTTCATGTAATAGTGATTGGTTTTTCATTGCTACTAATTACTACCCAGAAATCAAGTAAGATAACTTTAAAATATTCTACCATTAAATTGGTCCTGACCTACCCCACACAAGCTGACTGATTGCGTGCAAAGGTCATACCGGTGACTGTAGAATTGATTGGATCTGGATACGAATACTTCCGATACGTGTCGAATTTACCCGAAGTGGCGTGATACTACGTGCACTGTCCATCTGGGCTTAGTCGTGGATGTACTCACCGTCTCCGCCTACTGTGCAACTTCATAGAGAGTAATCTACGTACCGATATCGCCACGAACGCTGTAGAATGCCGAGTCTACAGGAGCTTTCTTGCACTACATAATTGTTAACAACGCAATATACACGAAACAGAAGTACGAGTATCTTGTACTTAAATTATCCAAATAATATCTTGCTTACTATCCTAATACGGAGGTGTAACCGCTACACCGGCAATATGAATACTAGCTTAAATAAGTCATTATCAGAATCGGATATGGTCTGTGTGGGCCTGAATATAAGCGCTAATGTACAAAATGCCACCCTCCGAACTTTGTGGCAGCCTGTCAAAAAAGAAAACTTGGTGATGACTTTTCATCTGAATTTTCCAAATTTAAGGATGAGATACATAGCATGCTCGCTTCCATACTTACTAAGCAAAATCAGGAACTCTCAAAAAGCGCCGTCATCTTGAAAGAAATTCAACGGACGAGTACTAATATCGAAAACTCAGTTCAATTTTTATCCGCCCAAAATGAAGAACTAAAGAAAAAAATCACGACTTTAGAGCAGAATATTAAGGAGGACCGTCAATATATCACTAAACTCTAGGACCGCCTTGAAAACATGCAGGTGGACAGCAGAAACGCCAGCGTTGTTATAAGAAATGCTCCTAAAATGGCGAAGGAATCAAAAGAAGATCTTATAAACGTCGTTGAATATCTGTCAAAAACCGTAGGCATTCAATTAACAAAAACCCATATAAATTACGTTTACAGGGTCTGAGGATAAATAAATACCTCTAACACTCAAATCGTATTAGAGACTACATCGACCCTAGTTAAAAATGACCTTATGAAGTCATGCAAAATATTTAATACGAAGCAAAAGACCAAACTGACTGCCAAACACTTAGGTACGAAAACAAATGCACCCCCATTGGGGGCATTTGTTTTCGTACCTAAGTCCCCATCTTCGTAACGGAGAACCTTACGGCTAGGGCAGCCCGCCTTTATTTCCTCGCCGGACAAATTGCAAACATAAACAAATATAAATATTGCTAGACGTCGTATGGACGTGTCTATATGAGGAAAGATGCCGACTCAGCGATTATCCAAATTACCAACGAATCACAAATTAACGGATTAAGTGAAAATATGTGTTGCAGTGTTTTTTTCTCAAATTATCTGTTTTGTTTCAAAAACTCTTGTCATGGCACTACACTTTCCCAAACAAATTCTTACAAACCAAATTACCACTTCATTTATTTTTCTTACAGCACAATATAACATGTAAAATAAAACATAAATTCCTATTTAGACTATTAAATGGTTGCAATTCTACATTCATGTTTATTGTTTTGCATATTAACATTCAAATCATTCAAGTTAACGCTATAGGTACTTACTTCAAATTACGTTCATTGGTAAAATCAGTTAGATACAAAATTGCTTATTCACTTCTTCTTAAAATACGATACAAAAAATCTTATTAAATTTACGTATTATATCTTCAAATCACGCCCCTTGTGAGGTTAGACAAAGAGAAACCGAGCGCCATTAATAATATAATCCTGTTTAAAATAGAAAAAAGGCATAATTATAAGCACATGGCTTTTGCTTTATTTATTTTAGGTTTCGGTTAGGTTAGTTTTTTATTTAAAACTACACTTATTAATAATAATTATGTAAAAGATTTCAATACAAAATTACTAACTCAATGCTACCCAAAATATTATTAAATTCCATAAGAAAACATATCCATCAGAAATTCTAATAGAAAAGCAGTTAAATTCTTAATATTTATTTTTATGCATTTTCTACATGAAACTATAAGTACTTTTTTTTCGGGACAAAACAATATACAATAATAATAATAATAGATAACCTACGAATAAATTCGTAGTAGATAACAAAAGATTTCCTTCAAATCGGAGGCCCGCAAAGATTTGCTTTAGGTGCGGCAGCACTAAACATTTATCTTTTGAAAACGAATGTCCAACGAAGGACAAGAAATGTTTAAAATGTGGTATTATCGGTCACTTTAAATATTATTGAACAATTAAACCACAAAAGCGGAAGATAGACTCAAGATAGAACAAGGAAACCGACAAAATTAAGAGAAGCAAATCAGATAAAACCAAAAAAGAGACTGACTCAGTGGACTATATATTCCATCTAGACGATGAAGCAGTTATATAATTGTGAAGTTGTAAGTGTGATAATTGAAATGCTGATAGATTCAGGTAGTAAATATAACATCGCTATGGATAAAACATGCGAATATCTAAAAAAAACTACGGGGTGAAAGTTACGAACCAGATTAAAACACCAGAGAAGATATTATTTTCTTACGGGAGTCAAAAGGCTTTAGACATACTTGGGGCCTTTGATGCTAACATAATGGTAGAATAGTCAAATAGGCTACTTTCTATGGTATACGTGCTGGCACACGGAATCTGGTAGGAAATGTGACCGCAGTAGAACTTAATGTAATCAAGATTGGCATTTCGATCAATAATATTGGTACATTCTCCAAGTTCAAGGACGTTAAAATTCAGATCACCATCAACCAAGAAGTTAAACCAGTTATTCAGCCATACAGAAGAATGCCAATACCTTTGGAGGAAAAGGTAAACTTCAAATTGAAAGAACTCAAGGAAGCTGATATCATTGAAGAGGTTAATGGACCTTCCCTATGGGTCTCCCCAATGGTGCCAGTCCTGAAAGAGAATGGTGAGGTGCGGATTTACATCGACATGAGGAGAGCAAATGAAGCTATCATAAGAGAGAATCATCCACTTCCGACGATGGATGAGCAATTACCTAGTTTCAGGCGAGCTAAATATTTTTCTCGCCTTGATATAAAAAACGCTTTTCATCAATTAGAGATCGATGAAAATAGCAGATACATTACAACATTTAGTACTATCAAAGGCTTATTTAGATATAAAAGGTTGATGTTCGGCGTGTCGTGTGCCCCTGAAATGTTTCAAAAGGTGCTACAGAAACTGTTGTTAGATTGCGAGGGCACAGGGAATTTTATTGATGATATCATAATTTATGGATTAACGAACAGGAGCACAACAATCGGCTAAATATAGTATTGCACGTATTAAAAGAAAACTGCGTCCTTCTTCTTGAACGAACATGTGTCTATAAAATGAACAAAATTGAATTTTTGGGGCACCAACTTACCGAAAAAGGTATTAAACCTCTTGACAAATACATCATAGCAATTCAGTCTACGAGAAGGCCATCTAACATCGAGGAGATACAAAGCTTTCTTGGTTTGGTTAATTACGTTGGCAAGTGGATTACCGATTTAGCTTCACTTACAGAGCCTCTACGTTCAGTACTACGATTAAAACTGAGTAAGACAGCTAATATTCAGAAATATTGGAGGGGCATACAAAGTAAGGTATTCGAAAGCCTCAAAGAACGACTATGTAAAATACGAATCGAGAATAAGTGGGCCGAGTTGGTAAGCGGCTATAAAATATTAGAGATCGAAATTTGTTTTCAAGGAAATATTGCTCTAAGGGGACGTATAATAATAATCCCCAAAACATTGCGCGATAGAGTGTTTGATGCTGCCCACGAAGGCCATCCAGGCATAGTAGCCATGAAAACTCGCCTCAGAACAAAGGTATGGTGGCCAAAGATTGCCAAAGATGCGGAAAATCGAGTAAAAGCCTGCAGAGGATGTACGCTTGTTTCAGTATCAACTCCATCACACCCATCCGTTTTCCGTTAGAACCTTAGATAGAATCGCGATAGACTTTCTGGGCTCTTTGCATACAAATGATAATTTACTTGTTTTAGTCGACTATTACAGTTGTTATAAAGAAATAAAAAATATGAGAAGCATCACGGCCACAGAATCGATAAGGGCCTTAAAAGAAATATTTTCTCTCCTCGGTTATCTATCGTTACTGATATGCGATAACGGTAACCAATTTTAAACCAGTAAAACTTTTAATGCTTTCTGCAAAGAGAGTGGTATTTTAATATTTAATTCTATTCACTATAAACCACAAATGAATGGCGAAGTCGAACGCCAAAACTGAGATGTGATAAGCGGCTAAGAATCAGCCAACTCGAGAAGGACTGGAAAGAAGATCTTTTAGAATACATGATTATGTATAACAGCATGCCTCATACTGGGGACCTTGGGCTTCCAAGCTGAAATTTGAAATGCAACCGGGATAGACACTTAGATGAAGAGAAGGTGGTTGATTGATATCTCATGTAGTTTTCTATTTTTAGATATATTAAAGTTGTAGTTTGATATTTAGTCATTTTTTTCAATAAGTGTATTTTTTGATAAGTACGTATAGTCTTATTAATAAAAGCTAATTCCAGATCAAGTATAGAAAACCTAGCCAGTACTTGCCTTGGCCTGATTTCAGACTGGGTTACGATAATAACCCTCTCGAATTCGCACCCCACAAAACATATCAGCCCTTACTCATGGGAAATTTACAAGTTCCGCCACGATTACACTTCGATGGAGTATCAGTTGCAAATAAAAACTCGGTTTGTTACTTGGGATTACTATTAGACAAAGGTTTTAATTACATTGGACTGCCTCTAATGAAATATTTAAACTTAATTTTAACTTAAAAACTATTTTTTTTTTAGAATAATCTTATATACTTTATTGTCATGAAGCAGGTTGGAGAAAAGCCAAAAAGAACTTTTATGCGTTAACTCGAATTTCGACCTCGACGTCTGGCTTTAATTTTAAAACGTTAAAAATTATTTACACAGCTACATATTTAGAATGTATTACGTACGGTTCACCTGCATGGGCTGATAGGGCTACCATAGGTGCTGCGCGTCGTAAGTTGCTGCAAAGTCAGCGTCTCGCTTACTTGCTTGCTTTACTATTTTTATATAAATCGTATAGAACTGTGAGCACCGAGCACTACCAGTGCTGGCAGGCATGTTATCAGTTGATTTAGAAATACAACGACGCGTTTCAATGTACTACATCTCCAATAACATGCACCCTGACTTTCTAAAACACCGCAATCATGACAAAATACTTAGATTATTCAAACCAATTGACGAGGTACTTGAAACTTTGCTGTCTGAATGGCAAAAAAGATGGGAAACTTCTACTAAAGGATGCCACTTGTATCTGTTCTTTCAATCAGTGCGAGACAGATTAAATAAAGAGTGGTTAGAAGCTCTTTTCGTTTAGACTTGTGTCATCGCCTTTATGTCAGTGTTCTACGACAAAACATGAATTCGAGCAAACATCACATCATGTTCTCTGGGAGTGCGATCTCTAGCGTGGAGAGCGGGATGATATGATGATGATGAACTTCACTGTTCATTGCCTTTTTGGTGGTCGCCGCTGTTAATTCTGGCTACAAAGAGTGGTGGGCCTGTCCCGTTTAAAATCCAGAGAACTCTTGAACCTACCATACCATATTATTTTACTCCGGAGATTAAGCGAGACGAGAGCATGATCCCACACCCGCGTTGGTAATATCGTCCTGGTCCACCCCTAACTAGCCCCCAGGAAGATCGTCGGTATCACTCCTCTTTCAGTTAGACTTTGTTACACACAAAACACCTAAATCATTAGTTACATCGATCGGTTAATTTATTTTATAACATATTTGCTCGTAAAGTGGTTGTAATTACACCAATTTCAATATCGTAATGTATCTCATTACGCACTTGTGCGATAATGTAATGTAAAAGGCACGTGTTTTTTTTAAATAAAGTTTTAGGATACTCCGTCTAAAAATGAACGATACTTTTAAAAATCCTAGCAAAGAGGTTTTATGTCAAGAAAGTGGTCAATATTTTATGAATACAATTAACTTTGGGAAATAAAATATAACAAATAAACATTTAATTCTTTAATTTAATTAATTTTGACAATAAATTACAACCATTTATCTGTAACAAAAACACAAAAATATTAATTTACTTTATTAGTAATACTGGCTGTTTTTGTACCTTTGCCTAAAAAAAAAAAACGTTGATGCGCGCGCATCGCTTATTTGTGGACAAGTAAAAATAATTCCGCGCGCTTTTTCTTTTCACTGCATTGTTTTTATTTGAAAATGTCGTCAAGTAGTGATGAATTTATTAATTTGACACCGCCACAAGTCTTAAACGCGGCGAAAAAGGCTACTCTAAGCCTCTTGCCTGAAAAATCGACCGATAGATACTTACAAGCCTATCAAAATTTCATCTTATGGAAAACAAGCCAAAATGCAAATTCATTTTCAGAAAATGTGTTTTTAGCCTATTTCATGGAACTTTCTCATAAATATAAGTCAAGCTCATTGTGGTGCTACTATTCAATGCTAAAAAGCACTATGAAAACAAACCATGGTATTGATATCAAGTCATACTCCAACTTGCTAGCATTTCTAAAAAGACGCTCAGATGGCCATATGAGTAAAAAGTCGAAAGTATTTTCGGCTGACAATATCAAGACGTTCCTAAAAGAAGCTCCGGATTGCCGATATTTAGCAACAAAGGTCAGTTGAAACTAAATAATTGTGATTAATTTCTTTCACTTTCGTATTTCTTTACTATATAGTTGTTTATACGTTATTTTTATCTTTTTTCAGGTTGCATTAATATTCGGTATAAATGGTGCATGTAGACGTCAAGAGTTGGCAAACATCACAACTAATGATATCGAGAACCATGGGCGAGTTCTTCTTGTCCAGGTTAAAAACACAAAAAATAAAATTCCAAGGTCGTTCACAATACAGGGCCCTTTTTACGACGTGGTGAAGAAATACGAAGCGCTTCGTTCAACAAAAGCTAATTCCAACAGATTTTTTCAAAATTACCAAAATGGAAAATGCAGTAAACAACCCATTGGCATTAATAAATTTGGAGCAATGCCGAAAGAAATTGCCACTTTCTTAAATTTGCCTGAAGCTCATGAATACACAGGGCACAGTTTCAGAAGGTCCTCGGCTACATTGCTCGCCGATTCAGGTGCGGACTTATTAACACTAAAACGCCACGGAGGGTGGCGGTCGAGCAGTGTAGCCGAGGGATACATAGATGACTCGATAAGAAATAAAGAAGAAATTAGCTCTCGCATTACAAGGAACATACATTTGGAGTCAAGTGTTGACTTTCAACCATCTACGAGCACACACGCGTACATTCCACCATCGTCGCCGCAGCCGCAACCGCCTCCGCCGCCGCCACCGACGACTGCAGAACTCTGTGGTCTCGTTTCTCCTACTTTCACTCAAGAGAGTGAGAGAGAAACTGGGGAAATTGTAACTAATAATAATAACTTGACAACATTAAAAGTGCCAACTGGCAACGTAACAATCACTTTTAAAAATTGTTCAAATTTTTATAACTGCTTTAACAATTAATTAAAGATTTATTCATTTAACAAAGTCAGAGTTTTATTAATTTCCTCGTAAATATGTTATAAAACGTCGTATGACATACGTGCGCTTTGAAAATTACAGCCTCTGCTTCCTTATAGCCCTCGCCGATGGCTCGGGCTAGTAATATCGCCTCGGCTGTAATTTTCAACTTACCGCACTTATATCATAATGTACTATTATATGTTAGTCCATCCCTAGCATACCATGTGCCTACACGGCACTCAGTTATCCTAGTCCCAACTGACAAGGCGCTGGGTGCCTGGCGGCGGTGTCCATCGCCGCATGCACCAACGAGGGCGGATCGGTGTGCGTCACCACCATCAATTTAACAACATATGTTTCTATTTAGGTATTAAATTGTCATTAACACAAAACATTATGTAGACAGACCATAACGTCGTGGTATCAAGGAAGGAACGATTATATGTAATTGCTTCCCGATGACAAAACGAATTATTCGGAGGCGCGAAGTACACATTTCACTGAAACCCATGCTTCCGGCGACAAAAGTACAATGCCGTGCTCGTTCCGCATTGACACCAGTCAAATACGAAGTACGCAAAGTTTGAGTGCCAGTACCAATTGCGTGCTAAGCTGGAACATGCCATCATAATTCTGCGCGTCGTCGTCTTTAGCACTTATAGAAAATTTAAATTACAACACAAAAAACCTTATACCCAAGTCCATGCGGTTATTTACCTACGATTACGCATCTGGAGAAGGATTGGCCGCTAAACATATAAATAGGTCGCCAAGACGGACCACACCATACATTATTGCGCAGAAAACGCCAGAATGAACAACGTAAGTTAAAATCTTATAATTTTTTATGAACAATCTAGATTTGAAAAGTATTTGCACGCGTGTTTTATCTGTTTATATATATATAATAGCATTTGAATCATAGTGTCTCATTAACATTAGCAGTTTAATTTAAGTTTTCGTGATGTCTTAAAGGAAACCTGTTTTTTTCACTATATCCATTTCATTTTTAGGATTTTGTTTACAAAGGGTGACAAAGGAATTAAGACTATTTATTCGGCAGACGTCCGTCCGTTCGTCCGTCACAGGGCCGTATCTTTTGAACCTTAATAGGTAGAGACTTGAAATTTTCACATAGTGTATATTAACTATATCCACTAACTCCTTCCTGGCGTTATGTCGTTTCCTAATCTAATAGGATTGGCGGGATCCTCAACATAAGTCTAAGGATTTGGCTAAGATACTGATGTTAAAATGGAGCGACTGCCGTCAGGCCTCTACAACCCAACGGGTAAATCACACCTTTCTCAGGTTATGTTACATGTCTTTTTGAAATTTCGGTTTCCAAAGGATTTTCCTTTACTACCTAACAAGTGATAATTACAAAGATTGTACATAAATCGAATATAGTGGTACATGCCCGGCCAGAATTCAAACCAGGAATCGTCGGTTAATCTAAGGCTGCTTCTTTAGCCACTGGTGTTGTTAGTTATAATAACAAATATTAAAAATAAAGTTAATATTTAAACCGAGTCCCCATAAACGTAAAGTTTTTTTGGTGGGTCCAGAAGCCATGGTGTAAGAGTCGAACCCGTTTGGCACTTTGTTCATATTTCAACTACATAATTTTTGTCTTACAGATTGCATCCGTTTTCGTCTTGGTGTGCGGTTGTCTGGCGTTGGCTACGGCATATCCAGTAGAAGATGAGGACTCCAATAGACAAGAACTGGCTGCTGAAGAGACCTTGGAACCGCAGGAATCCGCTTGGGGTGGATACGGAGGTTACGGCGGTTACGGTGGCGCAATAGGGTTCGCGAGATTCGGTGGGTTCGGTGGTGGTTTCGGCCGCGGCTACGGTCACCACGGGTTTGGCGGATACGGGAGAAGATTTGGCGGATATGGTGGGTTCGGTGGTGGGTACAGGCGATATGGTGGATATTGGGGATAGTTTTAAAATTCCTACTGTGAACTGTGACTTGTGTGCTTGTTTGGTAAACTAAAGAACGAGTTCTCCCTCGTTAATTATTAGAATCTGTGATGTGTTAAGTGCAAATTATTTTTTTAATAAAAATATTTTATAAACTGTACTTCTGTTTTTATTGCCCTTACAAATTTTAAATACATTCGTCGAGTCTGTATCTCAGTTTGTAATAAAGTCTTACAGCTAAAAGGCATACTTTAACCATAGCATCGAACTGAATGATGTGTTTAATGTTAATATTTATAATGTATCATAATTATGATATTCAGAGCTAATTCAGAGAGTTCAAAGTCGTCCCAAAAAGAAATTTGGTTGTCCGTATAGAACGTAGTAGCAAAATAATATGTGCATATTTACAAAAGATATTAAACAAACTTTATTTCATAAAAAAAAAAGCGAAACCAATCTACCTTTAACGATCGCCATTAATATGTACTGTACGGAACGTTCCGTATCTCGGTGACATTTGATAGTTTTGTTTGGTTTTGTATTCCAAGTGGAATAGACATACTACATCAGAATTTTTTGCCGATTACACTACGCTCAAATTATTCATAGTCTTTTGTGCTGCACTATTAACATTCACATATACATTAAACAAGATACGAATTTATAGTTTAGGCATTCGTCATTATGTGTTTTGACTATAAATTAATTCGATTTCAGAAATAAAGGAGGGAAGTTGTCCGCGACATGGTTAGATAATATTCCTTCATAATTAAGGCTGAGGAAAGATGAAGAAACGCTATATGCCCTAAATATATGTTTAAATTTGTAGCACATTAGTCTTACAGAGCACAACATTCATATAACCATCATGAACTTCTGTAGAGGCGTTACGATAGCAGTAAAGGTGAACTCTTCTCCATTTAGCAGACATTGTATGCGATATCCGGTTCCTAAATAACCACGTGCAATTGTAATGATAATATTATGCAACAATTTGTCTATTAATATTAAGAGTTTCTTGCAATCTAGATAATTTTCTTCATTATAGGACAAATACAACAAAAATATACATATGTACTAAGTATATCCTCTGCTTTGTTAATCAGGGTCAATCGATCATTGACAAATATTTACACGTTTAGACATAAAGGAATACTAATATAGAATATTAATTATCTTGTGCATTAGTTAATGTAATATCTAAGGCATAGGTACTTTATATCCTAGTTCAATTCCCACAGTGATGACGACGTCCTTAATAAACTACATAATATACACACATATGTATATGTAACTTACAGAGTAATCTACAAGTGTTCTATTCCGCTTCAAAAAATAAATAACTAGCCAATAATAATCTAAACTTTCAGACAAACTTAAAATTTTATAGAATTTAGTAAAAATACGAAGAGGCATGCATACGATAGCAGTAAAGGTGAACTCTTCTCCATTTAGCAGACATTGTATGCGATATCCGGTTCCTAAATAACCACGTGCAATTGTAATGATAATATTATGCAACAATTTGTCTATTAATATTAAGAGTTTCTTGCAATCTAGATAATTTTCTTCATTATAGGACAAATACAACAAAAATATACATATGTACTAAGTATATCCTCTGCTTTGTTAATCAGGGTCAATCGATCATTGACAAATATTTACACGTTTAGACATAAAGGAATACTAATATAGAATATTAATTATCTTGTGCATTAGTTAATGTAATATCTAAGGCATAGGTACTTTATATCCTAGTTCAATTATGGTTCGGGCATGTAGAAAGAATGCAAGATGAAAGAATGACGAAGCAGATATACAATTCAAAAGTGGAAGGATGTAGGAGCCGGGGAAGGCCAAAACTTACCTACCATGACCAAATTGGTCATGTTCTATCAGAAGGTGATGTCAGGAGCCCTAGAAACCGGCGTGCGTGCATGAGAAGAGCAATGAATGTTAAAGAAGCGAGTGAGATATGTAAGGATCGAGTCACGTGGCGCTCGGTTCTCTCTGCCTACCCCGCAAGGGATTTGGCGTGAAGTTATAGATAGTAAAAATACGAGTATCCACAGTGCCCTGCGCGCGGCGGAATACCAGCGCGTGACGGTTGGCGATAGACCCACGTTCTAGCAATCGAATTAGCAATTATTGATAATTGTTGTTTTGGTTATGTTGGTGCATTGTTCATTTCAGTGAATAGAAAAATTTAAAAGGTTTTATATTTACATTTCGGAAAGGTTAAGGTCCAATATTTGTGTAGAAATAAACCCTTCGTCCGCAAGGATCTACAGTCTAAGTCGACAAATGGATCATTGGATACTTTTATTATACCGTAGTCCGATCATATCGAATCTTAACATAAAATTCTGCAATATGAACAAAAAATATCTTCTTCAGTAATTAAGATTCCATTTCAAAGAAATGAAAATTCATAAACAGTTCAGAACAGAAACTAATGACGCTAAAAACACACAATTAACGGAAAAGTAAGAAAAATAATAGAGAAGAGTGGGGAAAGACAAATGTAGCCTGAAATCCTAACTTTCTGAGTGTGGTAGAGAGGGTGGAGTAAGAAGACAAGTATTGGCAGGTGAAGGTTGAGGCCGATATTTAGATGTGAAATGAGATATAAATAAGCTAGAATATTACAATAGCATCATCATCCGAGCGTTAATCCCGGTCGCGTTCTATGCGTTCGCTTCGGGGCCCAAGCTCTTGCACTAAGTATTCCCAAATATAAGGTTTTCTCCTATATGCGAGGAAGGTAAATCGATGACATAGAACTTGATCAATGGCAGAGAAATTTGTAATGTATATATCAGCGTAGAACCTAAACCTTATCTCTACGATAAGCTCGACATTTGGTAGTTGTACTAGTAGTCGAAAGAAACTCCTTACGTGTCCTAACCTATGTATGGTATTTGTATGTGATTGATATTGTTGATACTACTTAGAATTCCAAATTCATTTTTCTATCTAGCTGTGACATTTTTTAGGCAGATTGCCTAAAAGATATGTCACAGCCGCATTTGTTTTCCCGCCGTTCTATTTTCTTTAATATTTCTGTTTTTGACCATTGAAAGTCCAATTCGTATACGAAGTCCGTTATGGACACTGACGCTACACAAACGTAACACAATATTAGCAACATATATGGAATTCGCAACAGCCTTCAATGTAAGTAACACAACAATACACATATCTTCTTCTTCATCTCGTCGCACTCATTTACCAAATACGTGTTCATCTAGGACAGCTTTTTCCCAACGTTTCTTTCGTTTTCTAGGCCCGTTTCTTTATAAAAAGCTGCATAAAGAACTGGATTTATTCCCATTTACAAAATACGTGTGCAAGAAAAAAGTCATCAACCATCTTCAAAGCTTAAATTATGACGATACCGAATACCTCATTCATCTCGTAACCTAATACTGTTACAGTTAATAATGAATATTTATTTGGATTACTTATCCACAACCTACTTACATTTGAGAATACATGTGTCTACTGAGTCTCCTCTTACCTTCATCATGCTCACTTTACCCCACACCACCACTACCCACTGTAATATACATACCATTCACACTCTACACTTACAACACACACCACACTCACTCATTCATGCACAACACCTACCTATTTGTAAACTCGATAGTTCTATATTCTTAAATAAATTACCTAATCTGGCCAAAACTTTAAAATAATCCTTCACCTTAATTAGCTTGTAATAATATATATATTTTTTTTTTTTTGTATTCTTACATATTTTTAAAATCGAATCATGATGATAGGCAATCAGTGTATCGCAATGTTAAGATGTTGCGGGAAGAGGACTGGTGTACTGAGCGACCGGCTTCGGCCTATCTTTGTCACCAGTCTCTCTCGATCTTATTCTGTGCATGTGAACATTAACTATATTATATAATAATTGTCTAGGTTAAGAGAGAAAAAAAAAAAAAACTAAATAAATATGTATGTCAAATCGTAAAGATAAGTAAGCTCGAAAAGTAGGTAGCGTGTCAACTTACTGAACAACAATAAGAAAATCACATCGAAGCTTGAATTTGCAAACAAATGATCTGCATCAGATGTGTATGTATGTACTTGGTATATGTCAATAGAAAACGTCCGACATGCGTCCGACGATCTAGTTGCATACATGAGAGGTAATCATACATATCGCAAATGTAAAATTGAACAAATGAAATTGAGTTATTAGTGTGTGGTGAACCTGAGGCGACTTTGTTAAAGCTTCGTTTGATGTTGATTATGGATAAAGTTACTGTTAAACAACCCAGACTTCAATTGCTCTAGTCTACACCTTCAGCTCGTCCAGCAAACTGCCCAACAGACAATTAGAATGCATCAGTAATCAAATCTTACTCCTATTAAATTCCATTATTCAATTCAGATAACATTTTACTTACGGAGTGTAATTTATTCTACAATTTCACCGTACGTGGTAGAAAATGCCTCAAAAAGCGTACTGTAGTAGATTGCCTCTCGTCAAGATGGTGAGGGTGAAAGGAAGTTTATGGCGAGTGGTACGATGTGGAACTCAGCGGCTGGTATTAAGTTGAACAGCTCCTCCGAACACTCCCCATGATACAATTGTTGCTCGATTGGATCTCTTAAACAACCCAGACCAAGACAAACAGACATGTTCATGAACACAAATAATTATCCTGTGTGGGAATCGAACCCACGAGCCCTGGTGTCAATGGCTTTATTGACCATAGCGCTACCGAACTCACCAAAATGTAATAATGTTTTTAGCCGCTTCTATCTCCACCTCCGCCTCTACATGGAAGTGGACCTCATATGAATTAATCATTTTTAGGGTTCCGTACCCAAAGGGTAAAACGGAACCCTATTACTAAGGCTCCGCTGTCCGTCCGTCCGTCCATCCGTCTGTCACCAGGCTGTATCTCGTGAACCGTGATAGTTAGACAGTTGAAATTTTCACTGATTATTTATTTCTGTTGCCGCTATAACAACAAATACTAAAAAATAAAATAAAATAAATATTTAAGGGGGCTCCCATACAACAAACGTGATTTTTTTGCTCATTTTTGCTTGATATTGATAACGGCAACAGGTAGACGCTTGAAATATTCATGGAATATTTAGTTATATATTCACTTTAAGAATAAATAATTAAATTAAAATAAAACAAATATTTAAGGGGGGCTCCCCCTAGATAATGGTACGGAACCCTTCGTGCACGAGTCCGACTCGCACTTGGCCGATTTTTTTAATTAACATCCAACAACCGATCTGATTAGCTATCTATATAGCTGAAAATTCAATCAGGATTAAGTAACGATAAACGCAGTCATGAATCAAAGACATCAACTAAGTTACTTTGCCGGTTTGATATAAATTGGGAGCAAACATTTGGAACCCACCGGCGTATATTCATCTCTTCTCAAAACTAATAGAAGGTTGAGGGGCCTTGAAATGTGAACTTATATACATCATACAGCAAATAGTTGAATTTAGAGTTTTGGTATAATTACAGTATTTTTTTTTATACAACGTCGGAAAGCATACAACCATACGGCTTAACTGATGTAAAGCGGTTACCGTAGCCTATGAACACTTGTAATACATTAAGTATACTCTGCTTCTAACACAGCAACTCCTTAGGAGCTTACTGATAACCTCACTCACACCTAGGAACACAACAACCCTCTAGGGAGTTATTTGGCTGCGATTTTTGCGAGGTGGAGGTACTCACCCCGACGGGCTGCTTTGATGCGCCCTACCTCTCTTAAAATATCCAGACCAAGACAAACAGTACACAAGTGTTTGCCCTGTGTGGGCATCGAACCCATGAGCGTTGGTATGAAAATCGCGTCATTCACGATTGCGCCACCGAGCTCGTCAAAACGTAACTTCCATAAAACGAAAATTTGAAAAATGTGTTGTAGGGGTTTTACAGAATGTCTACGGTTACTTATACCTATAAAGACAGCCTTAGGCTACATAACTGGTTTGGTACTTACTCTAACACTTGTCGAAATTTTGTTGCTTTTGGCATTTGATACCGAAACCTGCTTAAAAATATCTGTTCGTGATCCTGATTAGTCTTAGTTATACCTTACAACAAAAGGACGCGACAAAAAAGGTTGTTTTTTGCTTGTTGAAATGTCTGAGTTCCAAGTGATTAGTATGCAAGAAATGAGATAAGCAATTCTTTCATAACATAGTGCATATATTCGCTTGTCATAGGTGAATTGTGTGCATGAAGATCAACTTGTACGAGTACTTGACTCCTTTTTATGAAACAATAAAACTGGTATTTTATGAAATAATGAACAAGTAAGATTCCACGATGCTTTTTCAGTTTTAGTCCTGATGTCGCTATAACATGTGTAAAAAATACCTACAATACATATTTCTAAATAGTTTTGTAATTTAAGATAGACTTCGTAACAAAACTGACATCAGTGAAGAAAAAAGCTTACTCGTATTTGTGCTTTACTCAATAGAGGTATATAAGTTAGTTATAGTATTGCTTTACTCATTAGAGGTATATAAGTTAGTTAATACAAATAAACATATAAGGGCATGAAGGGGATATTTTTTTCACCACCTTTTGTGCCTGAGACGATTGAATGTTTATAATTTATATTTTCATGTCTACTAACTAACTCATTGCGCTTACCGTTCGTGACATATTGAACAGCAGATTTTTGTTCGACCTGATGTAAAGCGGTTACTATAACCTAATGCTTGCGATACAGAATATAACGCATAACGTAACTAACATAGCGACGACTATTTAGGGCTGACTGGAACGTCACTTACTTGTAGGAACAACACATAACCTCCAGAGAGTTGTTATTGGTTACGGCTTTGTGTGAGGAGTAGTACTTTCTCGATTAATGATTTTTTTATACTATGTCGGGAGGCATACAAGCTTTTTATGTATATAGGGAACAATTAGAAATTAATGAACATAAAAATTCTAAAATTACTCTCATGAACAAATAGACTGACGTAAACCATTCCCCACTATTAAATATTTTTTCGCTCACACCATCCAGCCCCACCCTCAATTCAATATTTGACGAGCTCGGTGGCTCAGTGGTGAAACGCGTTGTTACACTACTTTGACACCAACGCTCGTGGGTTCGATTCCCATACAGTACAAACATTTGTGTGCATGAACATGTCTGTTTGTATTGGTCTGTGTATTTTCTATATATAATAAGTATGTATTTACAAAAAAAAAAAAAAAAAAAAAAAAAAAAAAAAAAAAAAAAAAAAAAAAATTACGTATGTTTATCAGTTGTCTAGTACCCATAACACAAGCTTCGCTTACTTTGGGGCTAGATGGCGCTGTGTAATTTGTCCGACAATATTTATTATTATTTATTTATATTTAATATAAGGGACGGCACTGCGATGGATTTGTCACTTGTAGCATGTTATTCTTACGATTAACGTCTACAACGTCTGATGATGCCTCGTGGAGAGGCGAAACACGTGTCGCAGCGACGACCAGGCCAGTCGTGGCAGCGACGGTGGTGGTGGGGGCATGCGGATTCTGTTCCAGATGGTGGACGACCGCAGCAGCCGAGGCAAAGACTACCGGAGCAGCCATAGCAGCGTCGGCATGTAGCACGTACTAACAGTAGTGGGTGGGTGCCGGCCGGCGCTAGGCCGCATGAACTAATTGGTGGCGGAAGCACACAAAGCAGGTTAGATCAAATTGCATGTAAATTGGACTTTCGCGAAATAACGCCTGAATCTATTAACAGCATACAAGCATACGGCCCACCTGCTGTAAAGCGGGTACCGTAGCCTATTAACGCTTGCGATATATTAAGTATCACTCGCGCGATGCTTCCTCTGCTGCTTACACAGCAGTGGCGGCGCTAGACGAAACGTGGACGTCGGCGACATCAGTTCTACGAGGCCCCCGTCATTTTCGAGACAGAAAGAAAATGTTAAATTAAATGAGCTGAATTATACACAACTAATAATTGCACCCACATTTTATTTTACATGTATTATTGCTAATCAAATAATGATTTTAATTATATAAATAATTACAAAAAAAACCTTTTTTGCGAGGCCGTAGGCGATCGCCCACTTCACCTACGCCTAGCGCCGCCACAGCAACTCCTTGGGAGCTTACTGGTGACCTCACACACACGCTGGAACACAACAATCGTCTAGGGAGTTGTTATTTGGCTGCTGTTTTCTTGAGGTGGAGGTACTTCCCCAGACGGGCTGCTTTGATGCGCCCTACCTCTCTAAAGCCTACCTCTCTTTCAGCGATAGGGTTCCTATACCGGCACAGAATATTGTAGTGGTACAATATGGAACTAAGTATACAAGAAATGAAAACCAAAAACCCACATCTTAACACCTACTCTCTTGTGAGATAGCCAGACAGCACCGAGCATCATACGATATTGTTTTTATATGCCTCAATTGCTTCTTTAAATTTTATGACCCGTTTCATACAAGTTCGCCGCTTCCTATGGCTCCATTATATAGTTGCAGATATATTACGCACGTTTACGTACTGGTGCACGCTCATCAGACTTGGCCGCTTAGTATCTCTCCACGGGTTTTGTCTTTTTAGATGGTTCAAATAGGTTGGTATATTGAAATTTAGTCCAATACGTAGGTATTATAGTTTCGGGAAATATACGATTGATTAAAACACTATTTCGTTATCATACTTTGCTTCCGTCTTTGTTTTGTTTATAATAAAAAAAACATAAAACAAAAAAACCCTTTTTTAGACCAATTAAACATTTTCGAATATATAATAAAATAATTTAATATAAATTAAATATGCTTTATGAGTCTACTATTCCTATGATTACCCCATGTACTTCTGGTGAAGATTTGACAATGAAATGAAATATATGAATATAATTTTAAAGCTATATATTGGCGTCGACTTCAATAAACTCCGTTTCGCATTTTAATTAGAAGTTTGGCACAACGTGAGAAGAAGAATGCATGTAAGAATGTACAATAAACTATTTGCAAGCTACGGCTGTAACGTCTTTAGAGAGGTATAATTAACGTGTTATATAACGGCTTAGTAAATATGTTTTTTTTTTTGGCCAATCGCAATATAGGTATTAATATTATATTTCCTGTAGAGTATTTGCAACTAAAGTGGCAAACAGCATACGGTTTGCGTGATGTTAAGTAGTTCTAGTTACCTAGTCTATTTGACACATGCATTAAAAGGAGTGTCACATGCGCGTTGCTGATCTCGTAAACACCTTTTACAAGTATATTTCTTTTTTTAGAGACCAACAATATATTTCTAGTTGAGGTGATGGGAGAGATGTGGCTCTATTGAGGAAACACCGTAGAGCTATATTTGTAAAGGCCACAACTGCAGACCAAGTCAGTGAAATAGTACCGGCGCACATACAGAACCCATTTTTACCGACACGAGTCACCTCATCAAATTATAATGTAAGTAATCTTATTTTACTGATTTCAAAAAATCTCAATTTTCTGTTTTGTGTGCATAAGTAACATTATGTACGTATTTAATTTTAAATTTAAAAGATTTTCTGTTAAGTAATCT
The DNA here is from genome assembly GCA_947507595.1 of Pyralis farinalis. Classification (NCBI taxonomy): domain Eukaryota; kingdom Metazoa; phylum Arthropoda; class Insecta; order Lepidoptera; family Pyralidae; genus Pyralis; species Pyralis farinalis. The sequence continues at coordinate 15,028,108 of OX382277.1, read as the reverse complement.
CATATTAAATTAGGAACAGATTTAAAATAAATGGTTCCGTATATCGAAAAATAAAAAGCAACCTTTACAGGATCACTTCATTCGCCGTCAGTCTGTCAGTCAAGAAAATGAAAACTAATACACAGTGAGCGGTTCTTCCTAGCTCTAAAAAACTATATTAATAAAGTAAAGGAGTAGTCCCTTTAATTTATAACTTATTTTTATTTTTAATACTAGAAAAGCACTTTTAGCGATATATATAATAGCGAAGCGATTTTTAGAAATTGTTACGGATCGCTTCTGCGCAGTTCTAACTACGCACATGGCGGATATTTCTTTATTGTTATTAGTCACTATTAGCGGCAGACAAAAACAATTACAAAAGCAACAAGCATTTATCATTGGACACAGATAACGGCTTACTCAAAGTATTGTGTTATCTGCATGATATATTCAATTTTAAAAGAGTGCCGCTTGACTCGTGGGCACCCAGAAATCAGCTCTACGGAGTGTTTTTTTTATCAGTTCCCTAGAGTCGCGCGGGCCAATAACAGTAAAAAGCTTAATAGTGAGTGAACAATTTATTTTTAACCTTAAGTGAGTGGCTCAATTTGTGCTCATATGCAATTTTGTTGCATCACCCAATTGTTTAAATGTAACGTTAGTGACCAATTGTTAAAAGCTTATAAGTAATTACTGTATTTCTTTTCAGATAATCTCATGGACAGTGAGACGGCGATTGAAGAAGGCCGATCTTAAATGTAGAAGACCTGCAAATATATATATATATATTAGTGATGCTCACAAAGAAGATAGAATTAGCCTCGCTTTAGAATTTTATAAGTTTTTATTGGGAAAATAATATAGTTATTCTCATCGATGAAAAAACATTTCAAACTACCGATGAAGGTAAAAAAGTGTTACGGCGGTTTGATAACGAGAGGTTTGAGGAAAAAAACACTCTTCCCAATCGGTCTAGCGGCTTTTAGGGTTGGATGAACTCTATGGGTCCATGCGACTCCCTACCTCAACTAATTCTCGTTGTCAAAGCGCAATGAGACTGGTATTCTTTTTATACAACGTCGGTAGGCATACAAGTATACCACCCACCTAATGTAAAGTGGTTACCATAACCTATGAACGCATGAAATACAGGAAGTATCACCAGCGCATTGCCACCCCTGTTGCTAAAACAGCTTCTCATTAGGAACTTATTGGTAACCCAATCACTCGCAGGAACACAACAACCACTAGGGGTTGCTTTGAATGCTTGAAATGTTCTTTCTCAAAAAATAAGTGTATTATTTCAAATTTCAAATTCTAATTTGAAGTTAATTATAGCATCGTTTTAAAAATATATTCAATTGTATTTTTGCAGGTTTTCTGTCTTTGAGACCTTTATTCATTTTAAGTTGATTGTTAAATTTAATCTTATGTTAATGTTGATTATCAGCTGCTTTAAATTTTATACTTAAATTTTTAAATATTATGTTGTTATTTATTGCCCTGTTAACAGTAATTAAAAAGGACAGATCTTATTATGAAAGTTTAATTTTTATTGTTACCTATATAATTTAAGTTTGTTTGATTATTTTACCTTTTAAAATACGCAGTTTAATTTATGCAATTATGTTTTGATTATATTTAATAAAATATATTATTTTCAAAGTCACATATACAAATATTTTCTTGTTCATAATAATTAGAAATGAATAGATTTGTAAAGTTTATTTCTATTGCTACATAAATGATTTTATTTGGTTGTGTAATGTATGCAAATTGTTGTTTATAATGATACTTTCCATTTAGAAAATACTTTATTTATCAAAAACTTTAATGTAACGTTATAATATAACATTATTTAACACTACTCTAATTTATACTCACATCGCTGTCATCTATCTATATCTTCATAGACGAGCTCGGTGGCTCAGTGGTGGAACGCGCTGTTACGCTAGTTTGACACCAACGCTCGTGGGTTCGATTCCCACACAGTACAAACATTTGTGTGCATGAACATGTCTGTTTGTATTGGTCTGGGTATTTTCTATGTATAATAAGTATGTATTTACAAAAAAAATGTATTTACGTATGTTTATCAGTTGTCTAGTACCCATAACACAAGCTTCGCTTACTTTGGGGCTAGGTGGCGCTGTGTAATTTGTCCGACAATATTTATTTATTTATTACAATATTTATGCCTAATCCCTTGCATAGTAGGCAGAGAGAACTGCTGTGATATTATTTCTTTGTATGTGTATTAATTGAATATTTTTGTAATATTAAATACATAGGAAAAAACATAAATGATTTTCATTAAAAAAAGGATAATGTCGACATATCGCCCAATGTAAAAAATAAATAATGTTAAAAACCTGAACCATGAAGTTTGAGTTATTATTTCCTTCACTTGTAATTATTTCTACCAACGTTACAAGAACTAATTAAAGATTAATAATTTATGTTTCCATCTATGAAAATTTGGAACTGATGCATGTGATTCATGAGTTAACTCCATTCTACAAAATTTTGAAGAATGAAGTTTAATTCATCATAATATGCTAATTTCATCAGTAGGTAACCAATCAACTTTGAATTCAACTAACTTGGTGGTTATCAATGCTACTTTAACACCAAGGCTCTACAGAAAGCATTGAATTGACAGAATACATATTTGCAACAACTTCACCGTTATCTTAGCAGCCTTTACTCCGGCACACTGCCCGACGGTGGATTGGCTGAAGGCAAGTAGACTGGCAAAGCTTAACGACCGTCATCTATTCACAACAGCCGGGACTGACAGTTAAACGTTCGAGCTCGTAGAAGTTAGAGATAGAAAAAACCATATCATAAATAAACAGACTGCGGTCGACGTTACGAAGCTTTAGAAACCGGCAAGAGTGCATGAGAAGAGCAATGAATGTTAAAGAAGAGAGTGAACTGTGTAAGGATCGAGTCATGTGGCACTCGGTTTTCTCTGCCTACCCTACAAGGGATTTGTTATGAAGTTATAAATACACAGACATTTCATTTATATACCCAATATAACTTAAAACATATTTAGAATAGGCTGCCTTCATAATACCTGTCTTTATTATAAATTTAACGTTGTTTTTCATTCCAATATTCAAATGTTAAAAATAGGGATTTCAATAAACTTAACCAGCATTGCAATTGATTCACACGCTGCTCTTAACATTTCAAGCTCAGTATTATAGCCGAACAATGACGCGCGGATAGTTTGCTTTATTCACTTTCAAACGCAAAACATGCCAAAATCATATACCATCTTTAATGTCTACAAAACACGAAAACCTGTTCGATGAGACGCACACGAATAAATGTTATTGTTTCCTGTAGCAGAACTAACATTATGCGTACCAGAGAAAAATAAATAAATTATCTCTGTCGTGCAATCCTCACGTTCAACTTCTACTAGTTCAAAGTCCAATGTGAAGTAAAGCTCAGGCTGCTCTTAACTGTACACTGACGCATTAATTAATGAATTTGATTTTTGATCTTTTTGTATCCCGCCCTAATCTACCACCTCTCTTATTCTCTTCCCCAATATCATCCACCCCCACCCCCTTCCATCCATTTCTTCTATTTCCTCTTTCCCAATTTCTAGAAGAAACTGGAAGAGACGAGGGACTGGATTTTATCAAAAAACAATGTCGGTATACTATAAAGTGTCACGGTGGAGTCAAACCGGTCGTTGTGAGAACATTGACGAGCTGCACCGAAATAATGAATAATAAAAAAAACATTATTAATCATTACAGTAATGATCATTACGTCATCCGTTGGAGAATCACTTTTGATTAGGATTTGATTAACTTAAAAAATGATTCACAGATTTGTGTCAGATAATCGCAAGCTTTTGTTCCTATTATCCAAAATGGCACTGGCTTGCCTTGATAATACGGACTCATTAATTTACCACAGGTGCATAATCTGCACTTATTATGAAGCAATAATGTATTTTTAGATCTTTTATTTTTATCTAAAATTTGTCGGCCACATAAAGGTACAGAAGGCAGGCAATTTTTTTCTTTCCTAGGCTTTATCAAACAGTTTAGTTTCGGTAAATGCGAGTACGTCCTATTTTAAAATAAAGAAAACGGATAGGTAAAAAACCATATCTTCATAATATGTATCACTTTTTTTATTATGAAATATACAGGCTGAAGGGCTAATCGAAACGAAAGGGCGTAATTCTGATCTGATCAGATGTTGCATTGGCAGCGAGAGTGGCAACACGCAAGAAATACTTATCTACTCCTTGTGTTACAATCAATACAACGATAACTGCTTCGCACCACTACATGTGTAATTTTTTCGGATAATGATTTTCAGGAACACCGTTCCTATATGAAATCTATATGTTTGTCTGTATGTGCGTTTGTCTGTGTGTGTGTGTGTGTCGCTTTTTTCGAATATTGGAATTTTGACTTCAGATTCGGATTCAACATAAAAAAGTAGAATAGGAATGTCTGAAAAACCAACCTCCTATCTCTTAAGGAACATGGTCAAATTAAAAAGTAGAATAGGAATGTCTTAAAAACCAATATCATATTTCTTAAGGAACATGATTAAAATGGCCGACAAAGTTTTAAAAAAAAAAATTAAATTGTTATATAATTGACGAGCCAGATGTTCCTCTGGAAGGACTAATAAATATCGTAATATTTGAATTTTTTTTATTTATATACAACGTCGCGAGGCATACAAGCATACGGTTTACCTGATATAAAGCAGTTACCATAACCTATTAACGCTTGTAACATATATCACTCGCGCGATGCCTCCTCTGCTACTTACACAGCAACTCCTTAGGAGCTTACTGGTAACCTCACTCACACGCAGGAACACAACAACCCTCTAGGGAGTTGTTATTTGGCTGCGGTTTTCTGTGAGGTGGAGGTAATTCCCCAGACAGCCTGCTTTGATGCGCCCTACCTCTCTTAAAACATCCAGACCAATACAAACAGACATGTTCATACACACAAATGTTTCTCTTGTGTGGGAATCGAACCCACGAGCGTTGGTGTCAAAGTCGCGTCTTTCACGACTGAGCCACCGAGCTCGTCAACTTTGAATTAAATCAATTGTCGTTACATTCATGGACATCGAATAAATATTGTTACATATGCAATAATTCTGAAGGTGTAGTAAAATATGAAGACACAAGTAAACGCGTTCGTCTCTAGTAAAACTCCATTTAATTCTTAATTAAAAAACATACGTCTTACTATCTCCAAAAGCATTATGGGTTGTGGTTGGATTGTGTTTCGAAATACCTGTATGACAAAGTCAATCCAAGGAACTCGGCGTGCTATATTTTGCTCTATTGAAGGATAGTACATCAATTAGGAACAAAGACCTTGAAGTACTGTAGTCACTTTTAAGTGAAAATACTACAATACCAGTTAGAACTTAGTAATAGGCTCAGAGAGATTATAACCGCGCTGCTCGCCGACAGCGGGGAGTTCACCCTCACACGCTGGAACCGCAATGGTCGAGTACTGTGCAGTTCCAAAGAAGTTTTCTTCCGAGAACTCGCAAGCTATGGAATGAGCTCTCAGCCGAGATTTTTCCAAGGAACTACAGCATGAAATTCTTCAAGAAATGCGTAAAGAGGTTTTTAGAGGGTCGGCAACGCATGAGTGACGCCCCATGGTGTTGCAAATTTCCATATGCTACGGTGACTGTTTACCATCAGGCATGCCGCATGCTTAAGTGCCACCTTAGTGGTATTAAAAAAAAAAGAGAGAGACAAGCTGTGTGAATTGTCGATCGATCCTATGCTTACACACGGTATTGAGCCCTTAAATTTAATGAGAGATTTGTCTCTTTTTGTGTGTTCTACCGATTGCACAATGGGTAAGGCTCCATAGTGCTGTAATATATCCATCCATTCACATACACTAGTCCACCACCCCCTCTACAACGGTCGCGTACAGCGTGTTATTACATAACAATATATCATTATTATGTAATAACTACTAATAAATAATTATTATTATTTATAATACTTATTTAGTAAATAATATAATACACTGTAAACGATCGGGTGAGGTGTGTAAGAACCGCGTCTTATGGCGCTCGGTTCCCTCTGCCTCTTCCTCGAGGGCCTTGGCGTAAAGATACAGATAGACAGAACTTAAAATCTCAAGTGAAACAAGTGAATATACTTTGGGCCATTTAACTGCATCTGTTTTGTCCATTAACGAACCGACCAAGGGCAAAAGACGTTGACATAGTATAAAATCTAGTGGGCAATTAGTATGGGTCACGGTAAACATTATGAGAAAGAAGAGACACAAGCATTTACGTAACACAGCACAGTCTAAGTTATTTTACCGTTGATTAATTTGTACAAAATTTGCTAAGCGCCCCGGCTTGGCAAGTTTCATAAAAACTTCTTTACAAAAGACAGTCGTGGACGCTGTCGACAGAACTCATAGCTACACATATAATATTAATATTACCGGCATGTCAGTAACAGTTCACAAAATGTTAAGAAAGGTGGGTCGCATCAAAGCAACCTGACTAGAGACACTTCCCCACATCTCAGAGAAGTACAGCTAAATAACAACTCCCTGGACTTGTTCTGTTCCTGCGAATGAGGATACCACTTAACTCTTAAGGAGTCGATGTTTTAGTAGCCAGCAAACAACACGTAAGCGATACTTTCGATTTTGTAAAATTTTAAAAAGCATTTATATTAACACATGCCTAGTCCATTTACAATGAAGTACTCTACATTGGTGATTCACCAATCAGGACGCATCAACCATCTATTTGTTACGCATTCAAGTCACTTTGACTGTATAGACATTATGCCAACAGGGTAAGAAAATTCGCAATCAGTACTTTTAAACCTTAAAAAAATTTACTACCAGGTAAATTTGCCATGATATATTATTTACTATCAAGTTCAAATGAACTCAGATCATAATATATGTTAGTTTTATGTTTAAATGTATGCTACGAAATGACTATGTCTACCCTGGACAAGTAATATAGCTTAGACGAGGTAACTTCATAAAGAGATCTATTCACTCATGGGAATAGATGAAAACGTTTGCGAAACTTCGGCACACCTTTACAGCACCAAATTCCTCAATACTTGCAAACCAAAGTCAATCTGCCTGCAACCAAAGTTTCCTGCAGTTTTTGGTGCTTTGATCCACCAATGGAGGACCTCTAGTCTAGTTTTCAACACTGTTTAGTCGACAATCACACCGCGAGCTACGCTCCAGTTTTCTCTAACAAATGAAATCTGGCACAAACTCAATAAACGACATAATCTGAAGTGAGATGACCATACGTGTCAATGATGACAGATAGTGGAGGGAAATACTAAAAGGAGTCCACATATGGCACGACGAAGAGTCAATGACCTGAAACGAGTAACCGGAGGTATCTAGATCCGGAAAACAGAGAAACTTCTGAGATAAAAAACATTACGGCACTCTTATATCTGGCGTATATTTAATATTCAGGCTGTGTTTTATCAGAAGGTGGTCTCAAGAGTCCTAGAAATAGGCGTGCCTGAAAAGGGCTATGAATGTCAAAGAGGCTAGAGAGATATCTACGGTCCGAGTCATGTCACGCTCAGTTATCTCTGCCTACCCCGCAAGGGACTTAACGTGATGATGGTGTACTATATCTGATATTGAATACATACGGGTTGATGACTACTTTCAAAGGATTATTATTTAATACAATTCGTAATACACGTTTAGTTGACCATATTCAAAGTTGAATTATATTTAAAATCATGCAGCTTATAACTAATATAAGGAGAGTAAGGTGCATCAAAACAGCCCGACTGCTGAGGTACGTCCTAACAAAATAAAATTCCTTAAAAATGAGAATATTCCTTTCTCCAATAGGTTGCAAATTGCAGACTACCGTCAAAATTCCTTAAAATGTGAATGTTCCTTTCTCCAATAGGTTGCAAATTGCAGACTATTTACCGGAAATGCAATGGTTAATTCAGCAAAATAAGTTGCTTTCATAATATCACTTATACAAAAGTAATTAATTATTAGACATGTTTTAGCATAAAGTTTTTTTACTAACCACAATCACCAGAAAATATCAACGTTTTCATGGGCATTTGATATTTTCCGCTATAAATTTACATTTTTGAATTCTAATGACATGCTGTTTTCAAAAATTTAATCGGAACGGTTATTTAACATAATATCAATTCATAAGCATATAAACAGTAATTTACATACGCTCAGTATAAAATTCTCAGGATTGGTGGTGGCCGCTCTCGAAGTATAAATAGGTCTCCGCCGCTGTCCAACATACATACTGTAGTGCAGTACCTGATACAATGAAGACTGTAAGTAGAACAGTAAAAAATATTTTTTTTAATAAAAATTAAATTAAAAACGTGTGAACAGTAAACATGCCGGTGATTATATTACGATCGTTAACCTTCCTTTATTACCAAAAAATTTTTATTATTTCTAATTAAATAATTATACTTAGTTACATGCGTGTATTTTTTTTTGTCGGAACAAAAAGCAATTCTTTTTTTTATTTTGGCAGTATCAATTTGGCAGTATTGAACATCACTTCTAAGTGCTTTCTGTTCATCACAGTAACGATCGTAATGTATTAACCTTTGGATAGTGTAAAAGTCTTAATAGTGTGGGTATTGCAGTGAAACAGTTTACAAAAAACGATTTGTCATAAGTTCACAAACGATAACAATAATATAATAACTAATCTTTTACGTATCACACCCACAACAAAGTACGAGCTCCATAACTTTTATGCTATTCATATTACAAACAAGCATGTGATCCGCCTTATGTGGAGCAGTTGCCGATACTTGCAATACAATGTATTGCTCTTTGTCAGCGCTACACCTTGGAGAAGGAACTTCCTGGTAACAACATTCAATGGCAGGAACACAACAACATTTTAGTACATTATTACCAACCAGGCAGGGGGCTTCTATAGGTGAGGTCTAGCCAGCCTAGCCCCACCACATTACTGGTACGGGTAGTGTCAAATAAATATCATTACGGTATCCATTTTTCAACAAAATTTCGTTGTGGTGAATAATAGTGCAAATGACATTAACTTTGGCTGGAAAGCCGACTGTGAACCATTGCACTGGTTCAATATTATCCACTATTATTGTAATACAATAGTCGCTGTCACAGAAAGACATAGACCACCATACTGATCATTTTAGTTCCATACGCTGCTAAACTCATACAGTTCGCTAACTTCTTTGGTAGAATTGAATTCACGTTGAGCATTTACCAAATAATTGTAATCCTTTACAGATCGTGAGCTTGTGCCTGTTCGTGTGCTTCCTGGCGTTTGCCGCGGCTGCTCCCGGCGGTTGGGGATACGGTGGTCATGGCGGCTATGGCGGAGGCTATGGAGGATACGGAGGTCTTGGAGGATGGGGCGGTAGAGGTTGGGGAGGACACGGATATGGGGGATACGGCGGTGGATACGGCGGTGGGTACGGCGGATGGGGACGAAGCTGGGGGGGCGGTTATGGCGGCAGAGGCTGGGGCGGCTACGGCCATGGCTGGTAATCTATGACAAAAATCAGTGACCTGTGTTTGATGTTAGTAACGTCAATATGTGATGCGACTGTGATGATAAAAATATTGTAAAAAAATATAAAATTACAAAACTAAATCATGTAGTTTTCTGAGTGTCCGAAATTGCAAAACTTATCCCATCCTATTTAAAAGTATCCCATTTAATCCCAATCCCTAATAATTCTTCAATTCGAAAGTATCAGTAAAGAATAGTAAGTATAGGTATTTTCTCTAAGAAATCTACACGTTACAAATATAATTGCCAAATGTTCTGCAACCAACAACAAAACAAAATTTCTTAGTTTCTTTCATGATTTTATATGTGGCTAGATATAGTCCTTAAAGTAAATTAAAATCAGTAAAGATAACGATATCTTTACTGATTTGAATTTACTTTAAGGACTATTTTTTCACATAGTTTCTTATTATTCTAAATGAATTAATATATTATTATTATTCCTATATTTATTTATTCCATCTATATAACAATAGATGGAATAAATAAATATAGGCAATTGTTATCATCGATGTGAATGAACATTAGAATGTAGAACTCGATCGCAATAATTATAAGGGCTCATGGTTTTAATTTTATTGTATCCTTCAAATAGGGTTATCGAAAATAGTTTTAACTTGTCAGTGTTGTACAATGCGAACGATTAAGATGCAGATGCACCCATGAGTGAATCATATTGAAAGTATGTCCATCTGCTCTCCTTGAAACCAGCGACCTGTTTTAACTGTTAAATATCCTCATATTCGCAGTGTAAACAAAATAATATCAATAACAAGACTGTAATTAATTAAGCTACAGAAAAACGATATTATAAAATTACTGGGAAAAATTATAGTTTTTTTTATACAACGTCGGGAGACATAGAAGCATACGGTCCACCTGATGCAAAATTGTTATATAGCCTATGAACCCTGATCATATAATATATTACCAGGGTTCATAGGTTATATAACAATAGCTAGTGATACTTAATATTATTAAGTATCACTAACGCGATGGCACCTCTGCTGCTAACACAGCAACTCCTTAGAAGCTTACTGATGGTCATCACTCGAACGCAGGAACGCAACAGAGAGTTGTTATTTTGCAGTGAAATGGAGGTACTTCCCCAGACGGACTGCTTTGATGCGTCCTACCTCTTTTGAAAACCCACCTATAAACCTATATAGTATCTATAAACAACAAACAACATACGAACTATGGAACTTTTTTGACTTTATCCTTATAATCACGTAAACATGCATATATGGTAAGTAAATATCATACACGTTTGTAAAAAAAATATCAATGGCGGACAAAAACAAAGTCACATTCAAAGTGGTTAGTCACGTATATAAGGTAGTACCCGTGATACCGTCACAAACATTTTTAACAAAAACAGAGTTCCTTCCTTCGTTTAACAAGTTCACGCTGGGGTGTACCACCGGTGGGGCATGGTCAAGTCGCCCATCTGGCGGGGTGTACCACCGGTGGTCACGCAACCTTTGATTTTTCATATACTAATACGTCCTCCTCGCCTTCGGAGAAAGTAATACAGCGCCCTGTGAAATAATCAAATTTTCATACTTTAGCTCCGGAGTACGAAATTATCTAAAGAATATAAAAGAAAATCAAGGTTGAAAAAAGATATTTATTTGAAAATAATCTAAAAAATACGATGGTAAACAATGCAAATATCCAAATGCTAATGAATTGTGTTAAAACAGTCCAAACACATTGGTTTATTATTACATTCCCTGCAGAACGTATTTACGCGCTTTGATTGTTTTCCTGCCATAGCAGATTCGATTCTCTTTCGAGTGTTTCTCATCGATCCGACCTGTTTTGCAACTGATGCTTTGGTTTTCTCTGATGAACACGGAGCACATGCTACTCAGCAGCATTATTAGGCCGGTTATCAGCGCAAAGCATAATTTCGAGCCGTGTCCACCGGGGGCGCACCCCTCCCGAAGATACTTTTGTTTTATGGGCCGGTGGTGTATCTACCACCGGTGGCCATACGAGATTCTGGCCCGCCGGACAACAAATATGATCATTTTTGATCCTGGTGTGAACGTGTTAATGACATTTAAACAGTTATACACTTTCAAATATTTGGTCTTGGAGCAATGTTTGAATTCGCCACAGCAAAGTCATCCAAATCGGAAAAAGTTAGGCGGCAGTAGTTACTAAGCAGTAGTGGAGATATGTCCCCAAAATCAAAAAAACAGCTATGTAATAACTCCGTGGAGATTTGTTGTGTTTCTACGTATGAGTGAGGTCACCAGTAATCTCATAAGGAGTTGTTGTCTTAGCAGCAGAGGTGGTATCGCGCGATTGGTACTTAATGTATTGCAGCGTTCATAGGCTACGGTGACCGCTTTACAGCAGGTGGACCGTATGCTTGAATAAAAAATGTTGCAAAACATGTCTTGTGAAGGTAGCAACAATCTCATTCCAGAAAACCATGAAACTAAAAAGTGTCCAGCGTAAAAGTTAAAATAATGATTATCTTTTTTTATGACGAGGTCATTGTTTGATAAACAAATATACAACTAGCCTAATGTGAAACATCTAATACCTATTTATAGAGATGACTCGTTCCCACCTCCACTACTGACGCCGCACCCCATAGACGCTATCAACATCTACAATTCGATGCCCTAGTTCACAATCATATTTTGTCACTTGGCCTCATCATTGTTATTGTTATTGAATTGTTATACTGACACAATTCATTGAAATAAAGCCGTCAAGTCAAGAGTACGACTTGCGCACTGAAGGTTCCGTAAAAAAATATTTACGCAATTATTTACCCAAAAACATATTCTTTTTTTGTGTTATACTCACTAACGGTTACTACAAATTTACGGTTTACGGATTGTTTCCTTCACTTGTGCTACATGGCATTGCTTCTTGCCAAATTTCATGATTCTAGGTCAACGGGAAGTACCCTATTATATATATAGGTTTTGATTCCCTTGCGAGTGTCAAAATATGCGGCATAAACGGGACATAAACGGTATCGTATCTTTTGATTGCGTTGACTTAGACGTTTAAATTTTCACTGCTAACTGCACTGTAAGTACCTATTTGATATTAATTTCAGCTTGATTGCTCCACCCGTCCCTGAGCAAAAGGGTCCTGCCAGACAACAAAGTAATCATATAAGGGCAATGATTTTCCTTTTGAGGTACAGGAGCCTAAAATAGGTACCTATTTTGTTGCTAATTTCGAGATTTCTTCTATGGTCATTTTCAAAATAGTAATCGAAAAAAGAAAAATGAAAGCTATGAGAAATTTGTAAAATAAGATAAAATTTAATTTTACTAATATAAGCCGTATCTAAATGCCCGCGAGAGCTTTATTATCTTCATCTATTTCATTTTTTAGTCAATGAAACTGACACTTTATGATTTGTGCACTAATGTACTACTCTGTGTAAAAAGTATCGGGAATATGTCAATAAAAAGACCCGCGTAAAAGAGGTCGTTCTAATTTTTTTACTGCATGTTGGTAGCACTGTACTGATTTAGCGCGCAAAATTTGAGCGGGATCTGTCATTTAATTTGTTTTAAACTACACTTTTTGTTGGTCATAGTTTTGAGTCCTCGGCGATTTTTACAATGGAAAATATTGTTGAACAAAGAGTGTGCCTTAAATTTTGTGTTTCAAATGATATTTCATGTGGTGAATCACTAAAAATGTTGCGAAATACCTACGGCGAATCGTGTATATCGAAGACAAGAATGGTGTCTTATGAATGGTATAAGGCTTTTAAAGAAGGCCGAGAAGTAGTAGTAGACTTGCCTCGTTCTGGTAGACCTTCAACCGCTACGACCAGAGAAAACATCGACAGAATCAAGAAGCTAGTGCTCGAAAATCGACGTATGAGTCTGAGAGAGTTGGCTAGTGAGGTGAACATATCTTTTAAGTCCGTCCACAACATTCTCATTGACATTTTAGGCATGAAACGCGTCGCCGCTCGACTAGTTCCAAAAGAGCTCAATTTTGTTCAAAAAGCGCAGCGAAAGCATGTCGCTGAAGACATGGTTTCCCGAGCTTCTACGGATCCGACCTTTATGAAACGTATAATAACTGGCGACGAGACATGGGTTTATGAGTACGACATGCAAACAAGCCAACAGTCTTCAGAATGGCGTCTCGAAAACGAGCCGAAACCCAAAAAACCGCGGCAAAGTCGCTCCAAAATCAAGGTGATGCTGACAGTTTTTTTTGACTACCGTGGTGTGGTTCACTCCGAATTCCTTCCAGAGGGAGAAACAGTGAATAAAGAATATTATTTAGGCGTCTTGAAGCGTTTGCGTGAGAGTATCCGCCGAAAACGTCCAGATTTGTGGCAACACAACTCATGGATGCTGCACCATGATAATGCACCATCACACACAGCCATTATAGTGAAAGAGTTTTTAGCGAAAAATTCAACAAAAGTTCTCGACCAAGCACCGTATTCACCTGATATGGCTCCGTCTGACTTTTTTTTATTTCCCAAGTTAAAATTACCACTTCGAGGAAAACGTTTTGAGTCGATAGAAGCCATAAAAGGAAATTCGCTGAATGAGCTAAAGGCCATACCGCAAATAGCCTATGAAAAATGTATGGAAGACTGGGTGAAGCGGTGGAGATGTTGTATTGCAAGCGATGGGGCCTACTTTGAAGGCGATAAAATAAATTTAGATGAATAATTTGTATTTTTTGTTTTATTGACAAATTCCCGATACTTAGTACACAGAATGTATGTCACTCGTTCCGTTCATTCGTTCGTCGCCGTTCTCGTGGTGATGAAACATACTACGGATATGTTGAATTGTTTGTGTGGACCAAACAATATTTAGATATGCATAATTTTTGGAGGTACATAGTAGAGGTACGGCCCGTCTGGGGATGTACCTCCATGTGACAGAAAACCGCAGCCAAATAGCAACTCCCTAGAGGGTTGTTGTGTTCCGACGTGTAAATGAGGACACCAGTAAGCTCCTAAGGAGTTGCCGTGTAAATAGCAGAGGCATCGCAATAATGATACTTAATATACAGTGATCGGATAATCGGGCGCTTATATACCTAAACTTCTTTCCTTGAAAGAATAATATGGATATTCCTTCCTGAATTAATATGTAATCCGGGATACCCGGGATTGAACAATTTAGTAAAAACAACTATAAGTAACATAATAAAAATATAGCAGTGGTTACTACTAAAAAAGTACTCATTCATATTTTTTGTGAAAGATTTTATAATTATAATTTGCTTTTGTACGAAAATAAATGGTGCTACACATAAAATTACAATTGTTTCAATTCCATAAGTCGTTTAGGTTGCTGGCCTGTTACGAAACCAGTTTTTATAAAACTTTTATTGTAAATTAAAAGTTTCATTAGAATCGGCTTTTTAAATCTAAAAAAAAATACAATAAGAGTTTAACAAGGAACAGCCGTCTTGAAAGTACGAGAGGGTATGTAAGCATTATTCAATGAAAATATATCATTTTCACAACGAGTTCTAACTATATTTTGTAGGCAGGTAACATTTTTAGCAATCTCAGGAATTTCAAACGACTCCGGGATCCGGGGTTCTAAAAGGCATGTCCGTATTATTCTTATGTGGGAATAAAAATGAAGTTTAGGTATATTAGCGCCCGATTATCCGATCACTGTTAATATATTACAAGCGTTAATAGGCTACGATAACTACTTTACATCAGGGGGCCGTATGCTTGTATGCCTCCCGACGTAGTATAAAAAATAGTCATAAAAATAAATTTGGCCTCAAATTTTCCGCCACTACAATCTGCCGTCCTAGACTCCACAGTATACACAGCCTGTTGAAAAATCTGCCACTAAGCTAATCTCGTAAAAACAGGTAGTTGATTAAATGTCATCACACCCTACCTTTTAGCATTACCCTGTTGAATAATAGTCAATGTTTCCCAAAATGAAGAAAAAGATCATAAGTAACTAAATTTCCCTTTAACAAACAAAAGTAATTCTCACCTTCACCACCTACACGTAACAATGATTTTGATTGTGTTCTTAAATTTCCATGTCAAAAATAAGCCTTTCCGCTTGGGAACAGTATCATTAAATCCCATCGTATATTCTAAAGGATAGCTTTCTCTTTTATTCTGGGCCTGTTAAGTCTATCTTCTGTACATTTTTATTTTAACTATGTCGGGTGATAACGTATATAATTTTCGTAGTCTATAGACAACTAGAGATATTCTTAACTTTTGAAGATATATCTCTCTACTATTGCTTTGTCACAACTTCAGCCGCCTAACTTTTTTGCGCACAGTTCTTTTTATGCATGTTCACGGGTTCCTAAGGCTTTTGACACCACCTTCTGATGACTTACTCAATGGTAGGTGAGTCATATACATTAGCGTTAGGGATCAGCACCGCGTTGTATAAAGCGAGCCGCAATCTGCTGCTGCGACTCAGGTCCTCAATGCCATGTTTTTTTTCCAAGGCTCACCCTATTCCCTGCACTCCACTCCCACTATAAGTGCATCGATACCTCCAGACTTCTACATATTTACTGGCTTCGAGGTCGATCAAGGTCGTCTTTACTTTTTATTTGCAGATGTTTCAAATCATTTTCGTATTCAACAATTTTTTTCCAGAATTTCAAGGAATCTTCAGAAGACTAAATGTATGAAAAAAATCGAATTTTATACAAAACAACGAGATAAAGAAATTCAACAGTAACAGCTCAGTTGATATAGAACCGGCCTATTGATGATTTAGTCCGCGGCTCGAATCCTGACATGTACTTACCACTAAATTCGTGTCTTCGGACTTATATACTTATTTGTAATTATCATTTGCTCAGCGGGGAAGATGATCGTGATGAGGAAACGTGTAAGTGCAAGAAATTATATTTCGAAATACGTGTGACCTAACCTAAGGAAAGGTCTGGTTTCCCCTCTTGGTTGCGGAGGTCTGACGGCACTCGCTCCTTGTAAAAATCAGTATCTTCGCCAAATCCTTGGGCTTAAGTAGTAGAGAGTAGTGCTTTTCATGAAATCACCTTCTGATAAAACACGACCAATTTGGCCATGGTAGGTTAGTCTTGATCTTCCTCGGCTTCTACATCCTTCCACTTTTGCATTGTATATCTGTTTGGTCATTATTTCATCCTATATTCTTTCTACATATCCGAACCAACGGAGCATGCCTTTTCTTATCTTAACACCGACACTCTCTTTCAGACCAACTCTCTTTCTTACGTCATTATTACGAACGCGGTGAGCAAGCGTTACGTCACAAATTTTACGCAATGCTCTCATCTCGACCGCATTTATTCTACTTTCATGCTCTCTTTGCCATACCCAGCTTCACTTCCATAAATTAGCGTTGGGATTAGAAGAAAGAAAAAGATTAAAGAAGTGTTTTATTTTTTATACAACTAAGGTGGCAAAGAAGCGCACGGCCTGCCTGATGGTAAGCAGTAACCGTAGCCCATGGGCATTTGCAACACCAGGGGTGTCACTCTTGCGTTGCCGACCCCAAAATAAAAAGTGTACATGTACATTATTAATATTGAATTATCAAAATCATTGCGAAATATTTAAAATTAATTGAGGTAGGTATCTACATGTTTCAACGATTGAGTAAAAACAAAAGATATCCTAAACGTGTTTATGGCAAATTAATAATCATAGGTCTAACAAAAGTTTACACTTCTGGTCTCCTAAACAAAAACAATTTTGAAAATATTTTGGCCTTCTGGTAATCCCCGACCACAAGTACATAGGTCGTTGGCCGTAGACCATACCATTACAAGGCTTAAAACCTGTTTTTAACTAAACATACGAATGCAATGGTTCTCAACCGTAGAGCGAACTTAAATTTTGTGTTTTTTTATACTACTTTGGGAGGCATACAAGCACGGCCCACCTGATGTAAAGCGGCTACCGTAGCCTATTAACGCTTGAGATATATTAAGTATCACTAGCACGATGCCTCCTCTACTGCTTACACAGTAACTCCTTCGGAGCTTACTGGTGACCTCACTCACGCACAGGAACACAACAACCCTCTACGGAGTTGTTATTTGGCTGCGGTTTTCTGTGAGGAGGTACTTCCCCAGACGGCCTGCTTTGATGCGCCCTACCTCTCTTAAAACATTCAGACCAAGACAAACAGTCATGTTCATGCACACAAATGTTTATTGTGCACCTTATGAAATCGAACCCACCAGCGTTGGTGGCAAAGTCGCGTCATTCACGACTGAGCCACCGAGCTCGTCAAAATAGTTCTATAATATATAGCTCTAGCTAGCTCGTTAATATAGACAAAACAAGTGAACAGCTAAATAACGCATTTACTGTTGTGTCAAAATACTTTACAGTTTAAACATTTTATTCGGACGGCATGACTGAAGTCGTGAACACTCTTTTATGACTTCATAAAAGTCAAACCTGTGTTCAAATTTTTGTTATACAGGAAATTGAAACATCTTCTCAAAGAAGGTCCGCGCTCTTTGTAGGCCTATACTACAAAAAGTCAGCACCTTCTTTGATCTGATATATTTATTTTCCCGAAAATCAAAGATTTGAGCGCAGGTTTAATTGACTGGCTTTCCAGTTGACATATAAAAACCTTTGCTCTGATCGATGTGTAATATGCAAAAGTATACAGGTTCTCGCAAGTTTTAACCCCTTAGTTAGCGCATTTAAAGCTATTTACGGTTTTGTACTCATATATTGTTGTACTCGTATATATGATTAATAAAAATATATTTATATCACTTATTTATGATGGTAGAAATGTATACAGGCCAAGTATACATTTTTACCGGTAAAGTTTAAGAACCTTTACTCTTTTTCTAGTTGTTCACATTCTAGGGCGCGGCGGCGGCACACGACCAAAATTCTTAAACGGCACTGATTGCTCGTCGCAGCAATTACAATTCCACTGCCGGTCATCTTAATGACCAGTTTTTTCTTTCCTTTGATAACCTCTGTACTAAAATATAGGTGTTACATTGCAAATTGTCAAACAAAAAGGTGTTATTTTAGCATGGTGGTAAATTTATTATAAAAACCTTGTAAAGGAGAATGACCACTGAAGTGTTATGCATCGTACCAAGAAGTATCAAAGCAAAGTTTGATTTTATTAGTTACCTTCAAAAAAGGAAGAGGTTTTATGTCCATCGACTATATTTCTCTTTTTTATGTACTTTCACCGATGCTCAGGGCTCAGGGACTGGCTTAAGGGATTTGGAGAATTCAAGCTGTGTTCTGTTAATACTAATACTGTAAAAGATCTGAGTTTGATGCCATATCAGTTTGATGTTATGTGAAATTTAAAATAAACTTTCTTTAACCGCCTTCTACATGTCCTTGTTATGTTTATCATGCGATTTTTTTCTTTTGTAAGTGTAGTTCTTTTATCTTTCAATGAATTTTTAGTTATTGAGTGAAGGTCAGTTAAAAACAAAGTTATGGAATTAAACTTTTAAATAAAGAAGTTGACTGCGTTGAAGATCCCTCCACAATATACGCAGCGATGTGAATATAAGACGTCGATTTCAGTGAAACTAGTTTCAACTTTTTATATAAAACCTTTTTTTAAACTATGTTTATCCTAAAATAATAGGCATATAAGTATAGAGAGCGTAGAGATTGTAGAGGTCTGACGGCAATTGCTCCATGTTAAAATTAATAGCTTCGCCAAGTTCTTACACTTATGTAGCAGACGAAATGACGAACCAGATATGCAATGCGAAAGTAGAAGAATGTATGAGCCGGGGAAATCCAAGGCTCACCTATCACGATCAAATTGATCGTGTATTATCAGGAGATGTTGTCAGGAGATCTCAAAACCCGCGAGCACGCATGAAAAAATCTTATGATTAACAAGCGAGCAAGGTTTATGTGTGACGTATGTCAATTTAGTTATCTTTTCGTTAGAACAATGTTCGGTGCTATCATTGTTGGGGGGGGAGCTCATAACATACCTACCATGACCAAATTGATCGTGTTCTATCAGAAGGTGATGTCAAGATCCTTAGAAACCGTCGAGCGTCCACGAGATGAACAATGAATGTTAAAGACGCGAGTGATGCAAGGATCACGTCATGTCACGCTCGGTTCTCTTTTCCCTCCGCAAGGGATTTGGCGAGAAGTTATACATACATACATAACATAATCGGAAAAAATAGAGAAAAATCTGTCAAAATCTGCCTAGTTTTATTTTCGGTCTTCGTAAGTACGACCATGTTTCGGAGTTTCGTGAACAGTTGAAGTGGCTCCCTATTCGACTTCGCAGAAATGTGCACATACTATCCCTGCTTTTCAAATTAATTACCAATCCCAATTCCCCTCAATACCTCTGTTCTCGTTTTCCACTCCTTCCACCGCCAACTCGAGCCCAACGTTCCTGCCATATAAAAACTTTACTTTGATTCCGTGATGGACGAACAATTTACGTACATACAAGTATGCACCCCTCATAACCCTCTGTGCACTAGTCGAACTCGCACTTGGCCAATGTTTTTAAAGTTTCACTACATGGCGGGTCTATGGGCTAAGTCGCGGGCAATAGTAATAAATATGAAAACTGCTCTGTGAAAATTTCAAGTTTACCTATTACAATACAAAAGATGCTATCCGACAGACGGACGGACACACTACTGAAGCTTAGAAATAGGACCCAGTTGACAACTTTTGGGATAACCCTAACAACAACTGTCGTCCTTTTTATTACAATAGAGGTCACCCCATTTATGAGCAGTTATAGCCCATTGGATAAGGAACCAGCCTATTAACCACCTGGTCCCCGTTTAGAATCCTGGCGGGGGTATGTACCTACCATTAAATTCGTGTTTTCGGTTTTATGTATATATTTATCACTTGCTCGGCGGTGAAGGAAAACATCGTGAGGAAACCCACACGTCTAGGAAATTATATTTCGAAAGACGTGTGACCTAACCTAAGAAAAATCTGGTTTTCCCTCTGGATTTTCATAAAAAATCCAAGCGCCTAGTGAAGTGAAGTGAAGGAAATAACGGCAAGAGAACGCGTTCATACGCACAAATGTTTGCCCTGTGTGAAAATTGAACCTACGAGCCTTGGTGTTAAAGTAGCATTACTCACAGCTCCGCCATCGAGCTTGTCAATTTCCAGCTGATTTCCACAGACGTCTAAAATTATACTGATCTACAAATGTACAAAATATATCCAAACCATATTTACCTTGTGTTAATGTAGGTACCGTACCGTAAGTAATGAGCCCGATATTCTTGTTTTTGTAATATCAAATTGACAATTTTAAAAGAGACCTATATTGGCAAGTTTCTTTCGGCATTTCTTCTTCAACATAGGTCATTTCCGAAATGCTAGTAGATAAAAAAAATCGGCCAAGTGCGAGTCGGACTCGCGTACGAAGGATTCCGTACCATTATCTATAAAAACGGCAAAAAAAAAAACATTATTGTTGTATGGGAACCCCCCTTAAATATTTGTTTTATTTTAATTTAATTATTTATTCTTAAAGTGAATATATATTCACTTTAAGAATAAATAATTAAATTTTATTTATTAATTTATTAATTAAATTAAATTTAGTTATATAACTAAATATTCACAGAATATTTAGTTATATAACTAAATATTCACAGAATATTTAGTTATATAACTAAATATTCTGTGAATATTTCAGAAATACATCATCTGTGAAAATTTCAACTATCACGGTTCATGAGATAGAGCCTGGTGACAGACGGACGGACGGACGGACGGACAGCGGAGCCTCAGTAATAGGGTTCCGTTTTACCCTTTGGGTACGGAACCCTAAAAAAGGAAAAAAGTAAAATAAGAGAATTAAATAAGATACAATAAGATTATATTTCAAAAAATGTAAGACGTGTCTTAATACCCGCGAGGGCCCAATGGCAAATAAAGATTTTTCTATCTTTTTATTAATACTCGGTCCTCTTTCTCAATAAGGTATTCGCGAGAAGAGGTATTATATTTATTGTATAACACAGTACGGGTTTATAAATTTAAGTAGGTAAGTACATACATAATTATGATACCCTGTAAGGGTACATAACATTTTATTAATTAGATACATTTCATTTTGTCTAATACTGTATTTTTCCCTTTAAGCTGAATTACCTAATTTATATTTGAGACAGGAGTATATGTCGCTAAATATTATTATCTCGAAAATGCAGCAGTTTGGACTACAATAACAGAAAGGGTACTATAGGCGGTAGAAAAATACACGGGTAGGCAATACTGTCTGTTTATTTTTTCCACCTATTATAGTACGTACTCTACAATAATAGTTACCTATTATTATACCTATATAGTAGGTTTAGGTAATCTACAACTATGCTGATGTAATTGTAAACGCCCGAACTTTTATGATTATTTCCGAGATGACAGCTACGTCATTTACCTACTTTCAATAATAAAAACACGTACGCTTTTTTAACGTAAACATTTTATTAACATTAATGGTATCCGCCACTTACGCCTATTATTTATCGATTTAGTTAGGTGTGACATCTAAAGTCCAGTTTTAAATGTGTGACGCCTTGGTGACCTCATTTGCAAAGTCATATAACTTAATAGAAACACATGTTAAATTTTCTAGCGTAGATACATCAGTTCATAATAGTATGCCACGAGATAGAGAATGGTAGCATTTGGATTAGAAACTTTCAGTGTTGGGGCGACCGAACTGAAAGTTTGCGATGGCTTTCATTGAAAAGAAGAATAATGACGAAAATGAAAAGAATAATATGATGTAGCAATCAGATATGATAGTTATCGCTGGCGTCCATCCAGTCTCTGTACGAGCCCACTACCTCCATCTCTCCAGCAGGGGCATTCACATTGACACGGAATCTTCTCATTCGAATCGAAAAGTCATCATTACCTTGTGAATAAAAATACGTATTTTCTTTTTGTTCCTTTTAGTCCAGAAGGGTACAGGCATATGTCCAAATAAGAAATTCTGTTCAAAAGGGTTCTCAGACAAAATCCTAAGTTTAAATACCACCCGTAAAACGATAATGAATTAAACAATTTTATCTTCGTGTTCGTGTGTTTTAAATTATATACACGCATTTTAAAACCCACAATCATTAAAATACTTTTGCAATTTACATATAATAAATGTACACGTCGGAAAACTTTCACGAGCCTTCAAGCTCTCGAGAATACTTCGAGTAAAATTTAAAAAAGGCGTAATTTTAAGAATTAAGAAAAATAAAATCGTTTTGACCCGAAATCGTAATTTGTATGGATTAAAATTCCATTGAAAAGATTTCTATTTCATGACGAATATTACATACAGTGTCAATGTGAATGAAAATGAAAAACATTTTACTCGAAACAACTCCAATTCAGTGTAACGACTTTTCGATACCGACAAATTTGGAATACCTGCCGAGACCTGCTCATGAGTAGATATATTGTTCCGTTGATATTAGGGTTACCAACCGTACTATAATACTCGTATATAGTATTGTACTATATTTCGGATCTGCGTTCTATATACTGTGGAAGAAATATATAGTACCTACGCAAAAATACTATTTTTCAACACCGAAATCTAACAAATAAATCCTACGGCAGGGTGGCAACTTTACTCAGGATTTTTTCACTCAGTGCCATCTTTACTCAAAATACGGCCGTCCGCGCAACTTTCGATGAGTTGAAATTGTACTCATTTTTTAGGGTTCCGTACCCAAAGGGTAAAACGGAACCCTATTACTGAGACTCCGCTGTCCGTCTGTCCGTCCGTCCGTCTGTCCGTCCGTCCGTCCGTCTGTCACCAGGCTGTATCTCATGAACCGTGATAGTTACACAGTTGAAATTTTCACACATGATGTAGTTCTATTGCCGCTATAACAACAAATACTAAAAAATAGAATAAAGTAAAAATTTAAGGGGGCTCCCATACAACAAACGTGATTTTTTTGCTCGTTATTAATAACGGCAACAGGTAGACGCTTGAAATATTCACAGAATATTTAGTTATATATTCACTTTAAGAATAAATAATTAAATTAAAATAAAACAAATATTTTAGGGGGGCTCCCATACAACAAACGTGATTTATTTGCCGTTTTTATAGATAATGGTACGGAACCCTTAGTGTGCGAGTCCGACTCGCACTTGGCCGATTTTTTCTTTACTCAAGGATAACTGTGCTCAATACTATCGATGGCAAGACATCGAGTGTTGGTAGAAAAGAAATGTTCAGTCGTTCAATTACTATGTGGCGTTCCGAACTTGTCAATGATGTCAAATTGACAACGTCAAACAAATTTTTGCCAACTTTACTTTCGTTTTGGGATTTTGGTAATTATTGTTAATTTGATGTTGTTCTTTCTTTTGATAAGCTGAAGTATTAAATAAATTAGTTACGGAAAGTGGTAGCGATAACGAAAGTGCGACAAGTTCAAGTGCGACTTCAAATAAAATCCTGATTGGGATTGAGTGTATGACTGGATTACTAAAGATCCCCAAAATATCTATAATGTAAAATGTAAAAAAAAATGACGATAAATGTTTTATCTTAATAAATGATTTGATTTTGGTGAAAGCAATTGGTTATGTAAAATCCAGAAATTTAATTTAAAATGGCGTCCTCATTTTGTTTTTATTAATAACATTGAATTTAAGACCAATTCTACAAAAAAAATACCCAATACTGGGCCTGTATTGGGGATTTTTATTGAGAAATATTCTGTATTTATTATTTATTTATTATTATGTACATGTAGTCATAATTTTGATTATTGCTATAAGCGGTCGCATTAAGCAACATTTTTTTTTATTTAATTAAAAAACATATACATTATCCTACAGTGCCAGTATTGAGCGGTTTTTTTTAATTGATCTTAAATTCAGCGTTGCTAATATAAACAAAACGAAGGCGCCACTTAGCTTTATACGCCCTGTGATGTTGTAATGACTGTGAGACAATATTATAAGTTCTAAACTTACAACAATAATTAGGTATCGAAATGAACGACTGAAATAACAATATTAAATGTAATTTTTGCAAAAGTAAAAGATTTTAGTGGATTTACTGACAAAACTACAGACCAAAAATGGCAACATATTCTAAAAATTACTGACAATAACTTGCCAAATTTATTTAAAGTACTTTATTCCCGCAAGTGCTATAGTTTCTTTCTTTCGAAAAATACTATATTTTGCCGAAGTAATGTTGGCAACCCTAGTTGATATCCCCCCAGAGCGGGTCACGGCGGCGAATGTACTAGGTACATTACATATCAAATGACCGAGATAAATTACCCGTGATAATAATATTCCTTCTTTCCAAACCAATGCATTGAAATTTATAGACAAAATGACTGTATAAACCTTCTTGTAACCATGCTGCCAGTGTATACAAAGCAAGAAAAAACGTTTTGTATTAAATATATTTTTTGTAAGTAAATTATTTCAATTTATATTTAGATTATAATTAAAACTATTTATCTAATAATTTTAATTTATTTTGTACGCATGATTTTGTTGTAGACATAATGACTAACTCGATAATGTTTAATAACGTTCTTTATCATTACGGAAAAATCAATGCCATACGTATATACAGTATTTATAACCATTTTGAGCTAAATTTTGTACAAGTTATTTACCGGGTAATATATATTGTATAGGTATATGGCAAGTAAGTATGTATAAAGGCTTCATAGGTACACAACATTTTCAAGAACAAGTTCACGCTTCAAATAACCTAATTACACATTACGTTTAGCGTCACTTTGTTATTTATTGGTGAACAACTAATTGTGCAATACAGTAGTAAAGTAGATTATTTATTAATAGATTTTTAGTAGAACTAAATTTCGTCACTCTCGTGTAAGTCTAGTTGACACACAATGTCAATATCGGTCGCATCGCACCGTTTCGGAGATTAGCCAGAACAAAAAGACAGACAGACAATTATTTGTATTTAAGTATCGTGTATACATTCATATGCATTTAGTAAAAAACTATTATTTTGACATTACAGCCTATTTATACTTGTGTATTTGTATATACATGAACTAAAAAAACATTTCAACTCGCTAGGAAAGTAGGAGTATGAGCTGCAATTCATTTAATTATATTTACAACCATTGTAGCTACTCTACTTCACAACTACTGTAACAATTAAAGTTAGTTTCTAAAAATATTTTTTATAATTGTTATATTATTTATAATTTATCAACATTACCTAAAAACAAGACTAAAGACTTACATAAAAGACTTAAAGAAAACCGTTACAGTTAGAGCGGTTTCCGGGATACACGAAATCGACGACCTTGTCCTGCCACCGAATCCAATGTTAAATCTAAACTGTGCAGGGGTCCCTGAACGGTTTCTCGACACATGCAAAAGGACTCGAACAAACAAATACAAAAAAAACTTGAAAAGCGGTGCAGTGGTTTAAGGCGACACATCGAAAAAATAGACCAACTTTCATCGAATAATATAGGCTAATGACTAAACTGACGGATCTAAGATTTTAATATAAATAACTTCATTTCTTTATCTTGAATTTGCTTGCTCAAATACGCGATTGTGTAAAATTGATTCGATAATAATTACTTTCGAAAACACCTCCTGAAATTCATTATTTTTGAAATTACAACGAAGTTGTTCTGTTTATACGCTTCAAAATTACTTAAATCTATTAGTAATATCTATGTTTATAATATGGTTGCTGCATATTTTGATAAGTGAAACATGAAATTTTTTAAAAATATTTTAAGTTTCTGACAATTTCTAAGCGATTACATTCGTCTTGGGTGCTACATGTTTTCGACCTTATTGTGCGGTAATGAGGATTATAAACGCGTTGACTAACTACATGGATCAGTCCGGCTGCAGCCCGCTTCGAGGTGATACCTATGTCGACTGTCTGCTCGAGCTCGCTCCATTAACATCGCGACACCGAAGTTTTTATAATTAATAGTTGTAAATATTCAATATTATAGTATTTAGCGTAAGTGTATTATTATTAGATATAAGTAGTAAATAATATTATAGGTTTATATATATTTATTATACTGTTGTAATAATGGGGAACACTAAAAAGAAAATATATAGAATAAAAATACAAAGAAAATGTTCGTAGAATGGCGGAGGCGAACAAGACAAGGTATTTTTTTTTTAATTATTATATTCATTAAACATATTATAGTAACATTGTGTAGACATATTTCTAGTTTTTAGAACAGTTCCTAGGTATGGTTGGCCCAAGCTATGTAATTCCTCTTCAAACTATTTTTTAATTCTGCTTACTTAATAACTCTATATAAAACTGCATTAAATAAGAGTTATTTTTTGCAGGAATAAACAGTAACATTTGATAATTGGTATACATTATCCACAGGCTGACCGTGTACCTATAAAGGACGTCAAACTCCTATTTTTATCTATTATAATCTGACCGAACTCCGACTTAGAAGTTGTACGTCGGTGGAGGTCAGGTTACGTTGGAAATTTATACCAATACGGTTCGCGCTCTCAGCACATAGCAACCAGTGGAGACTCTTTATTTCTTTGTATTAAAATAAAAACTTATAAAATAGAATATTTTTGCTGTTTTGTTTTTTAGGAGAAACTTACTAAATAAACATATTCCACCAGAAGAATCACTACTCGATTTATATGCTACTTTAACGTAAGTGTCATACGGGACGACAAACTCATAGTAACCATTATAAGCTCACCGAACTCCAACTTAGACATTGTACGTTTCGCGCTATCAGACGATAGAAAACCAGTGGAGGTTTTTTTTTTTTTTTTGTATTAAAATAATTATTAGTAAAATAGTGTATTTTGTTAGTTATTAAAGAAAACTCGGTATGTTTCATGTTAAAGAAGCGAGCGAGGTGTGTAAGTACCGATTCATGTGGCGCTCAGTTCTCTCTGCCTACCCCGCGAGGGATTTAGCGTGAAGATATAGATAGATAGTATACTTATACCCATGCTACTCGTGAAAACAAACAATGTTTACTATGAACCAACACTGAAATCACAAAAAACTCATCTATTCTATACATTTTGGTTAGTATTGAACTATTGTACGGATTAGATTTATTTCGCAACATCAGAGATGGTCCTGGTTCTTTCTTCTTGAGAGTTTAACAAATAACAAGGAAACGTACAACAAGACAAAACACAGAGTATACGTAAGTAAAATACAATAAATGTCTGTATACTAAAGTTAAAGTTATGAAACAGCAAGAAAATCATTTGTCACATGTTTTTTTTTAAATATGAATAGATTATAGAATCTATTTGTATATATGTATATTAGGGTGTCCCTTATTTTTCAAAGTTTTTATTTTCTAACGCATAGGTCTTAGTTTTGTTCATTTGCTTTTAAAACACTCGGAAATTAATTTTTAACTTATTTGGATTACGATAATCCGTGCCGAATTACATCGAAACATGTTCATACAAGTGGCGCGGCAGTGCCGCGCGTACTCGCGGTATTCATTTGTTCAAAGTCAAAATCTTTTTATTCCGCAAAAATGGCTACATTTGTTTGGAATCGTCACAATTTTTTTCCCTACCGTGCAGTTTATGACTAGGTGAGCACTGATAAAAATACTGCCAAAAAACTCAGGCATCCCTCTTTTGGTATCCAAACAAATTTACATATTTTGTTAATTACATTATAATTGGATCGACTCACTCCCAGGCATTTTTATCATTAATATAGTCAGATACTTTATAATATGCCCTGCTACACAATTTGGCTTTAATAGTAGTTTTAAATTTGTTTATTGACAATTCTCTTATATTGCTGGGAAGTTTGTTATAGAACCGTATACATTGCCCCATAAAAGAATTACTTGTTTTGTGGAGACGGCTTGCATATAACACAAGATTATGCTTATATCTGGTATTTATGCTATGAGTATCACTCTTTTTACAAAATGAGTCTATGTTTTTATGGACATACAAAAGATTTTCATAGATATATTGCGATGCGACTGTTAAAATATTTATTTCTTTGAATTTTTCTCTAAGGCTCTCCCGGGGACCAAGTTTGTAGATAGCTCTTATGGCTCTTTTTGCAATAAAAAGATGGTGTTAATATCCGCGGAGTTACCCCAAAGAAGAATTCCATATGACATAATACTATGAAAGTAGCTGAATTAAACTATTCTAGCCGTATCAATATCAGTGAGCCGTCTAATAGTTTTCACTGCATAGGCTGCAGAACTTAGTTTTCCTGATAATTTTTCAATTTGTGGGCCCCTTTGTAGTCTGGAGTCAATTGTTATACCCAAGAACACAGTTGTCTCCACAGAGGCTAAATTAGTTCCATTAACATGTACATTGGTAGCCACCTGCCTTACATTAGGTGTTGAGAACTTAATTACTTTAGTCTTTTTATCATTTAAAAGCATTTTATTTTTTTTATTTTTTATTATTTATTATTATTAACACTAAACCAATGAATAACTTTAGAGAGAGCATCGTTAACTTCATCATAATTACCTAACCGTCTATTAATTTTGAATGTCAGTTATTCTCGTGATTAATACGCAATGTTTTAACTTTTATAAGATGGCAATGGAATTGAGAAGCAATAAATCAAGTATTTTCTTAGTTGGAGACGTAAATTATCAAATAATAGGCGCAAAATTACCGTCTAACCGTCAAGTTCTTCCTGTACTTTTTTATAAAATTCGCGAAGTTAAATTGACTGTTAGTGAAAGCGCATACCTAGTCATTCGAGAGTGTATTATATTTAGGGAAAAAGCTAGGATCCCTACCAGAGCTATACCTAACTGTGTAAAATAACTTGTGAATCTTCACCAGGAGGGAGTTGCAAAAAAATTCCAATTTTCTATTTCAGTTTCAATCTAATTCAATCTGATAATTTTATTTCTCTTATTTATTTGAAATAAAAAATCCTGTGTTTACTCGGCGCTATCAGCCATTATGACACTCGAACATCTATAACTTCAAGCCAAATCCCTTGCGGGGTAGGCAGAGAGAACCGAGCGCCACGTGACTCGATCCTTACATATCTCACTCGCTTCTTTAACATTCATTGCTCTTCTCATGCACGCACGCCAGTTTCTAGGGCTTCTGACATCACCTTCTGATAGAACATGACCAATTTGGTCATGGTAGGTAAGTCTTGGCCTTCCCCGGCTCCTACATCCTTCCACTTTTGCATTGTATATCTGCTTCGTCATTCTTTCATCTTGCATTCTTTCTACATGCCCGAACCATCGGAGCATGCCTCTTCTTATTTTAACACCGACGCTCTCTTTCAGACCAACTCTATTTCTAACATCATCATTGCGAATACGGTCTACAAGCCTTACGCCACAAATTTTGCGCAGCGCTCGCATTTCAACCGCGTTTATTCTACTTTCATGCTCTTTCTGCTATACCCAACTCTCGCTTCCATAAGTTAGCGTTGGGACCAACACTGCATTGTGTATAGCGAGTTGTGCCTTCTGGCTCAGGATTTTACTGCCAAGAAGTTTTCCCAACGCTCCATTCACACTATTCCCAGCACTCACTCGTCTTTCCACATCTGCGGTGTACCTTCCATCCCTGCTGAAAGCGCATCCAAGATATACAAACTCATCCACTTGTTCCAACATTTCATCATCAATCGTAATCCTTACATTAGTTCTGGATTCTTCTCTTTCAAATACCATTATCTTTGTTTTCTTCGCATTCAGTAGTAAGCCTTTCTCCATACAGTCGTCTTTCATCGCTGTGACCAGTGTTTGCAGTTTAGATGGTGTATCTGCTAACTAAACATATGTGTCCGAATCAACAAATGGCCCCGCTTTAGCCTCTCGATAAACAATGTTGTATTATGTAGCTGGTGTTTCATTCTTCTTAAGGGGGATACATGCCGTCCAGTGGCGCCTCAAGGAATAAAATATCGTATCATAGCGTGGAAGATAAACATTATAAAGTCCTGTGTTGCGTGTGTTACAAATACAATAACGTACTTTTACGTCATTAAACCAACAATTGAAATGTTTTGCTTTCGTTGTTATAGGCATAATTGCCAAAAAACGGCCTCTTTTAGCACTTTTGCTTATAACAACGATAGTGGAATATTCTGAGTGTTGGTTTAATGACGTAAAAATACTTTACTATCTTCGTAATAAATGCAACATAAGATTTCATAATGTTTATCTTCTATGCTATAATATGATTTTTTATTCAATGAGGGCGCCACTGGACGAGACCTAAGTAAGAACAACATAGATACCAAGACATGTTAACTTGTAGAGATATAAACATAAAACGATGTCATTGATTTCTCTTTCAATAAACTTTTAAAAGTGAATACGTTTCTGTAGTTTTTTATTACTATTATTACTATTGTTTTCCGTCTAGCTTAAATAAATATGTTTGGTTTAGTATGTATAAAGCTAAATAATAATTAAATCAATAATTTTTATTAAATATTGGTATTATAAATTTTATTTAAGTGTGACGCGACTCCGTAGCTTTTCTGTTCGTTTGCATTGACTATACGTTGACCCCAGGTAACCTATTAGGCGCTAATTTCAAATTTTACAAATCGAGCGTCGAGTGTCAATTGAGGGGCGCGGGGTGATTGGGCGGAGCCATTTTAAAGCTTCACGATCGAGGTGTCGCCTTAAGAGCTTAGTGACATACACACAGGTACAGAAGAATTATATATAAAATGATACATATAAGATCTGCTCGTTTAACATAATAAGATAAACAACCGAGTATAAACCATTAAATGGCGTAGTGGCATACCTGACATAAATGTTTTTTCAATAATATTTAATCTACGTCGCAGAATTGTACCGGCTGTCACGAATTCGCGACCTATCCAATGCGTCCTCGAAAAGCTCCTGGGTAGTTTTCCTTATGGAATTTTCATTCTGCTTTTTGAATATCATTATACCGAACCGGTTAAAATTTGAACCGGTTAAAATTACCGGTTTTATTTACTTGTTTATATGTGCTTAGTCACACAACAGAGGGAAGTACGCACATGCGTCGACCTTTTCGACCTAAGACGGAGTCGTCTTGTATAAATAATGGTGATCTCCAGTGCACCCATAACACTGTGCCAGAAGAATCGCTACAATGAACACTGTAAGTACTACTCTTTTTCTATTTTAATATTTTATAACAACATATTTAAATAATATGTAAATATATTGTTGCAAATTACGTCCAAACATTAAATCAAAAATGCATAATGCATCAAAATACTAAAATATTTTCATATCGTTGATTAATTTATATATTCATTATACAAGCCAATTATTTCCATATCACTGATGAATTTATTAACATAACCATTTAACATTGTTATCCATAACAAAGCAGCGCCTGTTTATACAAAAGAAAATTGCAGGTGCCTCCTGAGCTGTTAACACAGCAACTCACAAGGAGTTCACTGGTGACCTCACTCACACGCAGGAACACAACAACCCCCTAGAGAGTTGTTATTTGGCTGCGGTTTTCAGTAAGGTACTTCCCCAGACGGACTGTTATATACACCACCAAGTAATTTAATAAATGCTCTGGGGCTGGAGATCTGTTGCTTTTCACCAAACACTTTCCAGCCAACTTCGTCTGTGATAAATCTAATTCACACAGCTTTAATAATTGTGAGCTATAATCGACGTAAATATGTAACCCTAAAATAATATCGTACAAAACTTAAAATACTTGCTGTCATAAAATTTTATACCCTGTGTAACTAACACACAAAATAAGATAAACTTGTGATTATTTTCAGTTAATTTGCGTCGGTTTGCTGCTGTGCATCAGTGTAGCGTACACCGCTAGCGTGCCTGTATCTCCTTCCTTGCCTACTATAGTCATTGAAACTCCTGGAGAACCTAACGAAACACTGGAGCCTCAAGAATCGCGGAGGGGATACCACGGCGGACAAGGGCACGGTTGGGGCAACCACGGCGGCGGCGGTGGGGGACACCACGGCGGCGGCGGTGGGGGACATCACGGCGGCGGCGGTGGGGGACACCACGGTGGTCATGGTCACTATGGACAGCACGGCTAAAAATAACCAAATATCCTAAAGCAGTAAATCGTCGGATACTATTTAAATGTACTTTCTCTTTAACTAAATGTAAATTAACATTAGAAAATGGTCTTAATATATAGACAAATATATAAATTAAATCGTATCTCCTTATTCCAAAATGTACTTAAATTATAGAACTTAATATTAAGCTGCAAGTATTTCTGATTCTAATACCGATACTAACTAATGACCAAATAAATTTCAGTTATAAGAATTTTATTTATTACGCTATTTGGTAATAAACAGGTGAGTAATTCTTGTTGTGACCATTAAATACTATGTATTTTTTATTGGGACAGACCATTGAGGTATTATGTACTAACATAGTAGTTTAATGGGCCAGACCAGGAGTCCAGTCTGGTCCCCCCGGGAGGACCAGGGGCAAGCAATGGGACAGTGACAGTGAGACTTCAACTGCTACACATCTATTATATACCTATATTAATATTTCGTAAGTATAAGTCATAATATTTCTGTGGCTATTGTTACATGTTGAATAAAATTATTTCTAATTCTATTTCTGTTTCTACCTCTCCTAAAATGTTTTTATTTATTAGGAATAAACACCCCCCCTCCCCCACCCAACCAGGTGTAAAGTAGAAATCGTTCCTTGATTTTTCAAAAAATGTTGCCTTGAAAATTGTATTACGTCATTTTAAATTGTTTTCTTAAATTAAGAATTTTAGTAAACTTTTTAAATTTACCTCTAATATTTAAATCGCTCTATTTGGATAGCTAACTTATTGCTGTAATATTAGTAACAACGAAGAGAGGTAGGGCGCAACAAAGCAATCCCGTCTGAGGAAGTACCTCCACCTCACAGAAAACCGCAGCCATATAACAACTCCCTAGAAAGTTGTTGTGTTCCTGCGTATGAGTGAAGTCACGAGTAAGCTCCTAAGGAGTTGCTGTGTAAGCAGCAGAGGAAGCATTGCGCGAGTGATGCCGACGTAGTATATAAAAAAAGAAGAATTTTAAAGAAATCTATCTATCAAATAAATCTATCACAGTTGAGTAGTAACTAAGTATAGAGTGTTACTTAATTGTTGGGTAGTACCGAGTTCCATATAAATGTAATACAATCGAAGCTGTAAAACATCTTTGTAATGTAATACACATCACAATTATCTATTTTTACGACCCACAAGTAGCGAATGTAAATCTCAGAGGTCAGACCCTCCCATTAACAAGTTCCATAGAAGTTGCATGAACCAAAAACCGCAAAAACATGTTACATGTTTATACAACGTCCGGAGTCGTAGGTACAAGCATGCGACTCACCTGATATAAAGTGTTTACCTATGAATGCTTGAAATAGAGAGGGTATAATTCGCGCAATGTCATCCCTGGTGCTAACACAGCAAGTCCTTGGGAGGTTACTGGTAATCACACTTACTTGCAGGAACACAACAACTCTCCCGAAAGTTATTTGGCTGGGTCTTGTATATGGTGGCGCAGCTGGCTATACACAATGGAGTGCTGGTCCCAACGCTTACTTATGGAAGCGAGAGCTGGGTATGGCAGAGAGAGCATGAAAGTAGGATAAACGCGGTTGAAATGCGAGCGTTGAGCAAAATCTCTGGTGTAACGCTTGCAGACCGTATCCGCAATGATGAGGTTAGAAGCAGAGTTGGTCTGGAAGAGAGCGTCGGTGTTAAAATAAGAAGAGGCATGCTCCGTTGGTTCGGACATGTAGAAATAATGCAGGATGAAAGAATGACGAAGCAGATATACAATGCATAAGTGGAAGGTTGTAGGAGCCGAGGAAGGCCAAGACTTACCTATCATGATCAAATTGGTCGCGTTCTATCAGAAGGTGATGTCAGGAGCCCTAGAAACCGGCGAGCGTGCATGAAAAGAGCAATGAATGTGAAAGAAGCGAGTGAGGTATGTAAGGATCGAGTCACGTGGCGCTCGGTTCTCTCTGCCTACCCCGTAAGGGATTTGGCGTGAAGTTATAGATTGTATATGGTCATGGAACTTCTTCAATCGGGCACAACAGCCTCCGTAGCTACCACGTGCAAGTGAGGTTGACATTGATTGTAAAGTGATTGACTGATAGTGAACCACTTCTTCTTCTTAGCGTTATACCGTTTCCAAATCTATTAGTAATGGCAGGGTACCCTACCTAAGCCTAATGATTTAGTGAAGATTCAGATTTTTACATGGAGCGACTGCAGTCAGACCTCCACAACACACAGAGAAAACTAGATCATTCTTAGGTATGGTCACGCGTCTTCGGAAATATACTTTCTTGGATGTGCGGGTTTCCTCACGATGTTCACTTCACCACCAATTGATAATTACAAATAGCCGAAAACACGCATTTAGTGATACATGCCAGGATTCGAACCGACGACATGTTTGGTCACTAGGCCAATTCCTTATCCACTAGGCTATCACAGCTCCTACAGTAGGAACAGTGACAGTGAGCCACACCTCAAATAATAGTGAAATTTTGACTCTCTCGGTGGCGGAGTGATTAATATCGCTACTTTGACACCAATGCTCGGGAGTTCGATTCCCACACAGAACAAACAATTGTGTGCATGAACACGCCTGTTTGTCTTGGTCTGAGTGTTTTTAAGAGAGATATGTGGCATTATAGTACCTGAGGAAGTTCCATCACCTCACAGAAAACCGCAGCCAAAAACAACTCCCTGGAGGGTTGTTGTAGGGAGGACGACGAGTCGCTTACGGGCAGCGAGGGAAGCCAGTTTAAAACAAAGTTGAGGTATCGCCTTAAGAAGTTGCTGTATTAGCAGCAGAGAGTACCATCGCGCGGGCAATACTTAATGTATTACAAGCATCCATAGGCTACAGTATGCCTCCTGACGATGTGTATAAAAAAAATGTGCGTAATCTGTCATGGTTAAGAGAGCACGTTAAACGTTCAAATCCGACTGTTGTCCATAAGATGACCGTTATTAAGTCAGTGACCAGCATTATAACATGTCATAGACGGTTAAAAACCTCCGCAGGAAAGTGATTGGCGGGATACACTCCAACCCAAACCGTTTCCCGGAGGCCTACCGGACAAACCGCTTAATGCTGGTTTAGACGAATTTCGAAATTCAGCAATCTGGTTGACGATGACAAAAATCGATGTTATTCTAGTCAATACGAAAAGCGGCCACGGGCAAGCAAGACTCGTGCTCGAAGAGTTCCGTACAACCGTGTAAAAAAACAAAAGCCAACATTAACATTTTCAATTTTATCATTTGTTGTTATAGCTTTAATACTCGTAGTAATAGACACTCAGCCATAGTAATATACAACTGTGAAAATTTCAAATCCCTACCTATTATGCTTCAAAAGATACAGTTCCATGACAGACGAACAAACAGCGACGTCCTAGTAATAGGGTTCCGTTGGTACTCTCCGGGTACGAAACCAAAAATAAGAACACTTTTGGCCTCAGCTTAGTGACCGTCCTTACAACCAGCTGTGCATTATGCGTGGCCCATCCCACTTCTACTCAGCAGGACTCTTCATTTGTTAATTGGCCGCGGATTTCTGTTTGGTGAATCTACGTCCCTAGTCGAGCTGTGCTCTACTAATATTCTTTATTGCACACACAAATAGTACATAATAATCATTGACAAATACAGTGTACAAAGGTGAGCTTATCTCTTCAAGAGATTTCTTCCAGCTAACCCTAATGAATGTGGAACGAAATTGTACAAGGGCAATATATGTGCCAACTAGCAAAAAAATCGGCCAAGTGCGAGTCGGACTCGCGCACGAAGGGTTCCGTACCATTATCTATAAAAACGGCAAATAAATCACGTTTGTTATATGGGAGCCCCCTTAAATATTTACTTTATTCTATTTTTTAGTATTTGTTGTTATAGCGGCAACAGAAATACATCATCTGTGAAAATTTCAACTGTCTAACTATCACGGTTCAAGAGATACAGCCTGGTGACAGACGGACGGACGGACGGACGGACGGACAGCGGAGCCTCAGTAATAGGGTTCCGTTTTACCCTTTGGGTACGGAACCCTAATAAAAACAGATACTCACAATAAATATATATATATACACACATACATACGACATATAACCACACACACATATATACAAATATACATACATATACATAGCTACATACTATTTGTCATTAGATGATAACATATTTAGATAGTGCGTCTTTAGTTTTCTCCTGAAACTAAATACAGAAGGACTCTCTCTTATCTCTAGTGGTAATTTATTCCAAAGTCTAGCAGCACATACAGTGAACGAATTAAAAAAGAATTTTGTGTTTGCTAGAGTCTACCTCTCTCTTTCGTGGAGAACAAAAGACTGCAAAATGGAATAATGCACACGATCGCAGGCATACGTCTTTTAGTGTTGCGTATGTTTTAGAAACAAATTTCCGAGATTTCGTTGTGTGAAATTTATAAGATGTTTCTCTACCTATTACGGTTCAAAATACAGCCTTGTGACAGACGGACGGACAAACAGACGAACGGCAGGCGGACAGACAACTGAGCTTTACTAATAGAGTAAGAACGTTGGTACCCTTTGCCGTACCGTATTGCTAGTCACTTCGTCGGTACCATAATGGATCCTACGTCCGCGAGGATAAACTATGAAACGCTAATAATACCTATAAAAGGTAGTTGTGTCTAAAGTTTTCAGACAATCTTGAAGTACATTGCACAGAAGAAAATGCATGATTTGCAGTACTTACCAGAATCATTTTCAATTCAGAAAGATATATTGTAGTTGTGGAGTAATTAATACTCGGTCCTCTTTCTTAATAAGGTACTCGCGAGAAGAGATATTATATTTATTGTATAACACAGTACGGGTTTACAAATGTAAATTTAAGTAGGTAAGTACATACATATGATACCCTGTAAGGGTACTTAACAAATTTTATTAATTAGATATATTTCATTTTGTCTGAAACTGTATTTTTCCCTTTAAACTGAATTACCTAATTTATATTTGAGATGTATGTGGGTAAATATTATTATCCCGAAAATGCACAACAACAGAAAAGGTACTATAGGAGGTAGAAAAATATACGGGTAGGCAATACTGTCTGTTTATTTTTTCCCCCTATTATAGTACGTATGCTACAATAGTAGTTGACTATTAGTATATAGTAGGTTTAGGCAATCTACGACTATGCTGATGTAGTTGTAAACGCCCAACCTTTTATGATTATTTCCGAGATGACAGCTATGTCATTTACCTACTTTCATTAAAAACCAGTTGAGAATGGGGAAGCTTGCATTGTCAGAGGAACACCTGGCTCGTAAATTATATACCAATAAAAAAATGATTTTTAACAATTTGTCGGTTATTTTGACCATGTTCCTTGAGAGATAGGAACAGTGTTTCTGAACATTCCTATTCTACTTTTTTATGCTGAATCCGAATCTGAAGTCAAAATACGAATATTCGGAAAAAAAAGTGACAGACACACGCACACAGAGACACACACACAGTCAAACATATAGATTTCATATAGGAACGGTGTTCCTGAAAACACACACGGTTTTTTAACGTAAATATTCTAATAACATTAATTGTATCCGCCACCACACACATTATTACACCTATTATTTATCGATGAATACTTTCCTTAATGTCAACACTATGTGTAACGGTTAGTTAGGTGTGACATCTAAAGTCCAGTTTTAAATGTGTGACACCTTGGTGACTCCATTTGCAAAGTCAAAACTTAATACACACATGTTACCTATATTTTATAGCGTGCATACATCATTTCATGGTAGTATGCCACGAGATAGAGAATGGTAGATTTTTGCAATAATATCGTTCTACATTCTGCACCTATTGGGACTGAACTGAAAGTTTACGATAGCTTTCATTTAAAAGAACAATAACAATGAAAATGTAAAGAATAATATGATGTAGCAATGAGATATGATAGTTATCGCAGGCGTCCGTTCAGTCTCTGTACGAACTCACTACCTCCAACCAGCAGGGGTATTCACATTGGCACGGAATCTTCTCATTTGAATCGAAAATACGTATTCTTTTTTGTTCCTTTTTGTCCAGACAGACAGGCTTAGGGTATATCTCGACACAGCACAAGTTTTAAGTTCAGATACGTTTCAAATTTTTCCTAATTCTAGATTCTAGCTTCAGAAATTCTGTTAAACATTACTCCGGAAGGGTTCTCAAACAAAAAAAGTTTAAATACCACCCATAAAACGATAGTGAATTAAACAATTTGATCTTCGTGTTCT
Organism: Pyralis farinalis; assembly: GCA_947507595.1. Taxonomy (NCBI): domain Eukaryota; kingdom Metazoa; phylum Arthropoda; class Insecta; order Lepidoptera; family Pyralidae; genus Pyralis; species Pyralis farinalis. The sequence continues at coordinate 14,989,223 of OX382277.1, read as the reverse complement.
TCATTATTTAAGTTTTAAATTATATACACGATATTTTTAAGAATTAAGAAGAACAAATCGTTTTGATTCGAAATCGCAATGTGTATGGATTCAAATTTCATTGAAAAGATTTCTATTTCATGATGAATATTGCATACTGTGTCAATGTGAATGAAAATGAAATACATTTCACTCGAAACAACCCCAATTCAGTGTAACAACTTTTCGATTCGAATGAGAATTTTCCGTATCAATATGAATACCCCTGCATCTCTCAATACAATAGCCCAATAATTACTGACATATTTGCAATACCTGCCAAATGATGCCTGTCAATGATATCCTATATGTATATGTATATTTCTACATCAGGTGGGCCGTATGCTTGTATGTGTGCCTCCCGACGTAGTATAGCCTCTACGTGTTGTATCCATATCCTCACGCACGCCTATCAAATGACCGGGATAGATACCCGTGATAATAATATTCCTTCTTTCAAAACCAATGTATTGTAATTTATAGACAATATAACGGAACCTTCTTGTAACCATGATTGCATTGTATACAAAGTAAGAAAAAACGTTTTATATTAAATACTATCTTTGTAGTAAATTATTTTAATTTGTAATTGGATTATAAATAACTATTTATCTAATAATTTTAAATTATTTTGTAGGCATGATTTTGTAGTAGACATTGATTAAATGGATAATATTTAATAATGTTCTTTATCTTTACGGAAAAAACAAAACAATATGTATACATAGTATATATAACTATATTTTTAAACAAGTTATTTACCGGTTAATATAATGTTGTATATATCGCAAGTATGTATAAAGGCTTCATAGGTACTCAAAATTTTCAAGAACAAGTTACGCTCAAATAGCAAACCTAATTACACATTTATTGGTGAATAACTAATTGTGCAATACAGTAATAAAGTAGATTATTTATTAAAAGATTTTTAGTAAAACTAAATTTCGTTACTCTCGTGTAGTCCAGTTGACACACCATGTCATATGTTAATAACCAGCGACCCTCCATTGGTATTTGATCACATTTTTGAATTTTTTCTCAATGGATTTTATATTTTCTCTGGGAACCCTAATTCTTTGCTAAAACAAAAGAATTCTAAATTTATCCTTATAATATTAGCAATCTGTCCATGAATCTTTCGTCAAAATCGGTCGCATCGTTTCGGAGATTAGCCAGAACAAAAATACAGACAGTCAATTTTTTATATTTAAGTATCATGTATACATTCTTGTGTATTTGTATATATACATTAACTAAAACACACATTTGAACTCACTAGTAAAGTATGAGTATATTTCGTTTAATTATATTTATAACCATTGTAGCCACTCTACTTCACAACTACCGTAACAATTAAGTTAGTTTCTAAGATTATTTTTCATAATTGTTATATTATTCATTTATAATTTATTAACATTACCTGAAGACAAGACTAAAGACGTAATGTAGCGATTCAAGAGTTTAGTGACATACATATTATGTTTAATATAATAAGATAAACAACCGAGTATAAAGCATTAAATGGGGTAATGGTATAATTACATATCTGATAATAAATGTTTTTTCAAAAATATTGAATCTACGTCGCAGAAATGTACCGGTTGTCACGAATTCGCGTGCTTTATGGCAGCCTATCCGTTGCGTCCTCGAAAAGCCCCAGGGCAGTTTTCCTTATAGAATTTTGATTCTGCTTTTTGAATATTGTAACACTTTTGAACTGGTTAAAATTACCGGTTTTATTTACTTGTTTATATGTGCTTAGTCACACAACAGAGGGAAATACTCACATGCGTCGACCTTTTCGACCTAAGACGGAGTCGTCTTGTATAAATAATGGTGATCTCCAGTGCACCCATAACACTGTGCCAGAAGAATCGCTACAATGAACACTGTAAGTACTACCCTTTTTAGTTATTTTATTTATTTTAATATTTTATAACAACATATTTAAATAATATCTTAATTAATATATATTCTTGCAAATTACGTCCAAACATTAAATCTAAAATGCACAATGCATCAAAATGCTAAAATATTTTCATACCGTTGATTAATTTATATATTCACTAGCTTATACCCGCGGCTTCGCACTAAACAAAGTTTCATACTTCATTTGCACCCCCGTTTTACCCCCTTAGGGGATGAATTTTCAAAAATCCTTTCTTAGTGCTCCCCTACGTTATAAAAGGAACCCCTGTGCAAAATTTCAAGTTTCTAACCCTTACAGTTTAGGCCCTGGGTTGATGTGTCAGTCAGTCAGCTTCTCCTTTTATATATATAGATTATACAAACCAATTATTTCCATATCACTGATGAATTTATTAACATAACAATATAACATTGTTATCCAAAGCAAAGCAAAGCAACGCCTGTTTGTACAAAAAAAATGCGAGTGCCTCCTCTGCTGTTAACGCAGCAACTCACAAGGAGCTCACATGTCACTGGTGACCTCACTCACGCGCAGGAACACAACAATTCTCTAGGGAGTTGTTATTTAGCTGCGGTTTTCTGTGAGGTGGAGGTACTTCCCCAGACAGGCTGTTTTGACGTGCCCTACCTCTCTTAAAACATCCAGACCAAGACAAACTAGCATGTTCATGCGCACAAATGTTTGCCTTGTGTGGAAATCGAACCCACGAGCGTTGGTGTCAATGTCGCGTCATTCACGACTGAGCCACCGCACTCGTCAAAAGTTGATCTACTAACATTTACTATAGCGATGAAAGCTGCACTGTACTCCACTTGCATCAGGACGCACGGTGCATGGCGGGCAGGTGATTTTTTTTTTAATCACTCATAAAAATAAATATTTTTTGAATTTAGAGTTCCAGAGTGGGATAAATTTCAGATCGATTTTTAAATTTTAGGTTTGTGGAATCGGTAAAGGGAAACAAAACGCAGCGATTCGTAGTTTTATTATTATGTTTTCCTATGCACATCATAATGTTTTTACGCATACCTCACCGGCCAATCAAGTGACTCTCTGTTCTCTACTAAAATGCCAACGGTGCATTTACCCTAAAAATACAAAAAGACAATTAAATAATTAATTTTACAATGCTACCCACCCTAAGTACCTCTGTTCTCTACTGAAGTGCCAAAAACTGGAGCATTTATCCTAAAAATAAATCAAAATAATTTTACAATGCAGGCAGCATTGTAAAATTATTTTGATTGATCCTACGTACCTACCTAATTTTTGAATTATCGTAAATAGGTAACTAGTAAGTACCAACTAGTTTTCGTATATATTAAAATATTTTAAATCATTAATCCCTGTCTGGAATTAAGAAACGTCTAGAGTTGATTTTCCGACAACCCCTCCTCTTCTTTGATTTGTTCACATTTCCCTTTAAAAAAAGTGAATAAACACATTATTCTTCCTTAGTTTTTGATAGTAGGCAAGCAACACAGATTTCACTGTTAACAGCCGAAGCAAGACTAAAGCGGTCACGGGGAAGCGTGGCGGCTCGAGCTAGACTGGGCGTAACGCACGCGAAATAAGGTATCTCCTTATTATTATTATTTAGGTTATTATATTAATTAGGATTATTTAGGTTTAGTTTAGTAACTTTGGTTTTTTTTCTGTCGAAACTACAATCGTGTTCCGTTCCTAGAACGAATGATTTATAGAGTGAATTCTTAAATATCTTATATATGAATTGCATAACTAAAGATTTAATAATAATAATACAGCAAGGGATCAAATGAATGCAATTTTTTCACTATTGTGTCGGCGGACCCTTTACTCTTGCCAGGGCATGAAATACTAAGCAAATACCGTAACTGGTCTACGTAGTCGATACTTAAAATCTCGTTTATTTATTGAAATAATATTTTAGTATGGTATTCGGCATACAAAAAATTAATCATGTCTAGAGATTTTGTTTATATATTATAGAAGCTTAATTAAAAAAAAATTACCGAAGATGTGAAATACCGTTGTATGTATACGTATATAACAGCAAAAAAGAAACTAATAATTTCCCGCAATAACTTTTTATCTACTTAGATTAAAACAAATACAATTAGTACGGAATTTTAAATAGCCTTTTTTAAGAGGCTCATTTATATTGTGATTTTTTTTTGTAAATATTCCATCATTATCTGTAGCTTTTCGTATATTCATTGATCTTGCATATAAATGTCAATGTTATCCCACCAAAAACATTCTGTAAAAAACTAGCCAAGTCTCGACGGAGCTGCTTGTTTATCGCTAAAAAGTAATGAAATCTAGACAAAGTCGTGCCAAGTCTAAGGTTCCTTACTGCGATTTCTTTATTATTATAGTTAATGTTGTGTGACTTGGCCGTTGAAAATTCTTTATACGTTAGTGGGTACAAGTCAATTTTGTTTACACGTAATGTTATATCTGTACCTATGTTTATTAAGCGAGATAATAGCCCATACTGGTGTTGGTAATTGGACGCTAGTGTCTCATTTTAGGCTGTTGTTGATTGTGCAACACATGCATTCAGCATTGACAATGCTGACTTCTGCTCTCTTCTTTTTGGAGTGTCAAATCGACCACCGATCCTACATAAAATAGACGTACAGACGGACTTCTATCAATGATTAGAAGTCCGTCTGTACTGGAAATATTTTTTTATATTGTTTGTTTCAGGCTCGCCTATACGTAAGTATTATTGAAATTCCCAGCTTTATCAAGCCTATAATTGACTGGTTATTGAATCAACGTTTTCCAAGTGGCAATTTTCCATCGTCAATGGGTAGCGGTTCTGGCGACAGATTGGTGCAATGGTGTCATGGAGCACCTGGTTTTGTACCCTTGTGTAACTTTCAACGGCCAAGTCACACAACATTAACTATAATAATAAAGAAATCGCAGTAAGGAACCTTAGACTTGGCACGACTTTGTCTAGATTTCATTACTTTTTAGCGATAAACAAGCAGCTCCGTCGAGACTTGGCTAGTTTTTTACAGAATGTTTTTGGTGGCATTTCACTTCTTTTTGTAGAAACGTAGACATATTGATTTATTTTATTACATTTTCTTATTTGACACAGTTTTTTTCTCATAGTAGAAGGGGGCATTACCATATCTCTAATACAGCTGAGACCAGCTGAGGGTTCTTCATCAGATACTTCAGACCTTCGATTTTTGACATCAAATGAAGCGGCCCACCAAGTTGAACATTTTTTGTAAAGGCGGTATGTCGATCTCTAATAGTTTAGTTGGGCTCTTGTGTTTTCTAATCAGGGTCACCAGGTACTCCAGATCTTCGATTATCCTAGTTTTTATAGTTTTCCCTTTATGTGGCCATTAAACCCTAACTCTGTACCAAATTTCAGCTCTCGGAGTTTATGGGAAGTACTAGTTCTATTTTGATGATCATGAGTGAGTGTCATAAATGCGAAACTTTGCTTTCGCTTAACTTCGGAACTAAATGACCTACAGACTTGAAATTTTGGATTTTAAGTATGTGATTATAGCTTACTGGATGACGAAAATTTCTGCGTTCTGGTCTTATCCAGAGGTTCTCAAATAGGGGCCTGAAAATGCGGCGAAATGGTTCCAGTAAAGGATGGTACGGCAGTGTTTGCTTCGCGCTCGACTTGGCGGGGGCACTGCCGTGCCCCCTGATATACACCACCAAGTAATTTAATAAATGCTCTGGGGCTGGAGATCTGTTGCTTTTCACCAAACACTTTCCAGCCAACTTCGTCCATCATAAATATAATTCACACAGCGTAATAATTATATAACACAGCGTATAATTAATACTTGTAAGGTATAATCGACGTAAATATGTAATATGTAACCCTAAAATAATATCGTACATGAAAAAACTTAAAATACTTCCTGTCATCTGTGTAACTGACATACAATATAAGATAAACTTGTGATTATTTTTATTTACAGTTAATTTGCACCTGTTTGCTGCTGTGCATCAGTGTAGCGTACACCGCTAGCGTGCCTGTATCTCCTTCCTTGCCTACTATAGTCATTGAAACTCCTGGAGAACCTAACGAAACACTAGAGCCCCAAGAATCACGGTGGGGACACCACGGCGGACGAGGGCACGGTTGGGGGCATCATGGAGGTTGGGGCCATCATGGAGGTTGGGGCCACCACGGCGGCGGCGGTTGGGGACACCATGGAGGTTGGGGCCATCATGGTCACTGGGGACACCACGGCTAAAAATAACCAAATATCCGAAAGCAGTAAATCGTCGGATACTATTTAAATGTACTTTATCTTTAACTAAATGTAAATTAGTAATAAAAAATGGTCGTAATAAATAGGCAAATATATAAATTAAATCGTATCTCCTTATTCCAAAATGTACTTAAATTATTAAACTTAATATTATCGTACAAGTATTTCAGATTGTAGTACCGGTACTAACGGCCAAATAAATTTTTAACTATAAGATTCAAGAATTTTATTTAATATCATATTTGGTAATAAACAGGTGAGTAGGTAATCCTTGTTGTGACCATTAAATACTACTTATGTATTTTTTATTGGGCCAGACCCACCACGCATATCGCTGTGTAGACAAGATTAACAGCGTCAATCACCAAACCACAATGAAAAGTGAAATTCGTTCCAGTCAAAAAGGAAAAACGAAAGCTGCCTTCTTCTACTAATTTCCATTATGTTAGAAATGTTTATTATGTTAGAAAATGTTTCTCTAACAAAATAAATGTTAGAGAATGTTATTATATTAATAGTAACCATATTTTTTGAGGTTGATCATGAACCGAAGGTGAGAATTTACCTTTTTAAGTGAGTCAAAGTTATACAAAACAAAATAGGTTTGCGCTATCACTCTAGACTATACAAATAGGACATTATTGTATTTACATAGATCATTGTTGCCGTAAGACCAATTTAAGCGCGTCAAACACGTAGTAATAAAATCTGCTGCTGCTGTAAATCTCTTGTTTTAGCATGTTTCATGGCTTACGATAATTTATAACAAATGATACTGTCTCGGAAGTCATCACTCCAATCTCGATACTTATGACTTCGGAGATCGCATAATTTGCTCCGCATAAGACTCCGATCCGAATAAATCGTGGCCTGATGCACTAGGTACAAAATGTACACAAAACTGCATTAATTTTAACCAATTCGAACCGCCAACCCCAACTATGAATATATACAGAATCGTAGGCTTTTTAAAATCTATCCAGGAACGGAAAAAAATGCGGAAGTGCAGATTTTCTTAATTTATAAGCTCCCCCGGACAGCACGTGACTTGCCCATGCTCACCCTGTCTAGTCCCTCTTGATGTACCACGAATAAAATATTTGCCTGTAGAACCCCTGCATAACAATTTTGTAATAAAATATATTTTTATTGCCCGTGGTACCCCATCCCAGATATATCAATCAATGACAAAAATGGATATGCAATCACCATTTAATCTGGTTTCTGTCACATTAACTTATTCTCTTATCATAGATCATCCGTCACTTATGCCTTGTGCATAAATATTGTATTTTCATTTATATATGTGGCGATGAGCGGCGGTACCACGGGACAAATCACTTGTCCATGGTACCCCTTTGTACCTCTTCGGGGTTCCACGGGCGAATACTTTTCCCGTGGTGACCCCGGGAGGACTGACTAGAGGGACCATGGGCAAGCAACGGGACAGCATCGATCAGACGATATGCTTTATCTAATGAGATGCGAGTAACTTCAGAGAAAACTCCACATCATAATGTTTTCACTTCCACACCTGGACTTCCACACATGCAGTTTAGCGACGATCAATGAAAAACAAATTTATTTCAACTATTATTATTTCACATGGTCTTAAGTAATGATAGTATAAATATCCAGTCTGCATGTAGATGGGCAAATATTACATATTATAATACAAAGAGCCTAAAGTATATTCCTAGTCAGGTCATAAGTTCTGTCAAAAACTTTTGATGTAATTAATGATACACTTTTTGAAAATTATGTAAAAGTTATATATGAAATTAAAAGTAATTAAATGTAGAATTAAATTTTATTTACATTATTCGAAATGCCCTCCTCCATTTTTAATATATGCTCTTAATCGACGCGGCCAGTCATCGATCGCAGCACGCACCACATTTATATCTATTTCTGCCGTTGCTTTAACCAGAGATGCTCGGAAAGACTCCAAATTCTGATGAGGTTTAGCCCAGACTTTCTCCTCCAAATGTTGCCATATCTTGTAGTCCAGTAGGTTTAAATCTGGACTAGAAGAGGACCAGTCTTCGTGCCCGATGAAGTCAATTCCACGGGCGGTCAACCAGTTTTGAGTGCTTCGTGCCTTATGAGCTGGCGCAGAGTCCTGTTGGAATATCCAGTGTCTGTTTTTGAACATTGTTTGAGAAAGAGGTTCTACTATGTTTGTTTGGACGGTATTTTGTTAAATCACGGCACTGGTTTTCACACCTTTTTCACAGAAAAACACCTCAGTTAAGCCTGAATATGAGACTCCAAGCCAAACCATGATTGATGAAGGATAATGCCCTCGCTGGACCTTCGAAATACGCGCGTTCGCTTCTTCACAACTGTGGGCATACACCTTATCATTTTGTTTGTTTGTTTGTTGTAACTTACTCCGATGGTAAAAACTTTTTCATCTGAAAACAAAATTTCGCGGTATTTTTTCCCCGCGTACCGCCGTAACAAAGCACGGGATCTTTCCATACTAATTTTTTTCAAATGCTCGTTCATAATGTCCGGTTTTTTTACGATAAGCTCGTAGTCCTAGGTCTTCATTTAACACTCTTTTGACAGTGGTTCTGCTTAATCCCATCTGAAGAGCTAAGATTTTTTTCTTTACGCACGGGATTTCTTTGGATTCGCGCCTTCACTGTTTGATGACCGCTGGTGTTCTAACTATGCGAGGTCGGCGGCGACTCTTACGATCTTCAAAGCTTGAATCTTTAGTATATCGTTTGACAGTGCGATAAATAAACCGTAGTGTTATTTTCAACTTTTGTAGAATGTTGAAAATCTCTTTTGGCGCGTAACGATAACGATGCAACGCGATAACCCCACTCCGACCACTCCATATTTGAAAACGAATGAAAATGAATTCATTTTTTTTTTCGGAAAGCGGAAACGTTCTATTTTTAAAATTAGTGAAAGTATTTCATTATATAGTATTTTAGTTTTGACAGAACTTATGACACGACTAGGTATATCTCAGAACAAGAAATATTTGCAAATGGAATGACCTAATCACACAATTTATTTCATGCGATACTACCTATTAAACATACTGCAACTGATATCAGTAGGACAATAAGTGATCTTTGATTGGTTATTAAATCCCATTCATAATTCATTGATTACATTTATTTGTTACTAGCCACCAGAACCGCCCTGCACGACTATATCCGCGTAGAATTGGAATTTGTTCAAATTCTTTGGGTTTTTTTATACCGCATAACTCTAATGCTTTTTATAAATCTGAAGTTGCACCATATAACATCATCTATCTGACAATGAAAGTCTTGTCAAAATAGATCCAGCTGTTTCGGAGATTAACCGGAACAAACAGATCGACAGACAAAATAAATAGATTTTTTGATTCAAGTACCGTATATACGTGTAGTTTATATGCATTTAGTAAAAGGGTATTTTATTATATATAAATATTAACTAGAACTTATATTGTCTTTATTCTTGTCTAATATACAAGTAAATTAAATAAGAACATTGTTAATTCTAAATAATGCAATTTGATCCAACCTGCTTTGTGTGCTTCCACCACCAATTTGTAATTTGTAAGTTTGACTTTCGCAATATAACGCCTGAATCTATTAACAATTCTAAATAAAATAAAATTATTTCGAATTAACGGACGGAGTTGACGGATTTTGTTCTTTTTATTACAAACGCGATTAGTAATAAAAAGATCAAAATCCGTCAACTCGGCAAGCGATTTGGATTGGGGCTCCAACGTTTCCGGATGTTTCTTGGCACGCACCACATAACTTAGTTAATAAATTACCACCACATAATATAAAAAAAAAATAACTAAGTTCATGTAGGATTTTTGATAATAAAACTGTGCTAGTAAACATCATTATATTTTTCTTCATGTTTACCGTAACCTAATTCAAAATTGATCAAACCTTGAAGTCGAGTGCCAATATTGGCCGACCTTTCCTTCAAAACAGAACTAAATTATGAAAATTTAATATTGTCTTAATGCGACCACGGATGCTACAAAGCATTCGAAATGTAAGGTACAACAAAATAAATAAAACAGGCGATACTTCCGTTAAAAATTGTTTAATTCAATTTAATATGAATTTGAAAAAATACCTATGATTTCAGAATTCTTGATTGTTTCTGAAAAACCGTGTTTGTTAATTTTACCTTATTACTTAAAACTATGCAAACTTTACAGACAACCACAAGCAATGGACACAGCAGATAGTCCTTTTGTTTATTTGTATGAATAGACTCGCTTTTGCCCGAGGCTTCGCACGCGTAGATTTTGGAATTTCGGCAGTTTTACTTCTTCTTATTTTTAAGTACAGTCAGCATATTATACACAAATATAAACATCCATTATTGACATAGGTTATAAATTGTTGACATAGGTTCCTAGTAAATAACAGCAAGCTGTGTAGGCAGAGCTGATATTTTTTAAATTTAAAAAATATTTAAATATTTTATTTTTAATTTTTTCAAAATATATGGAACCCTGTACGACATCTAGCGACGAGTGCTGTTACTTTTTCTGTTGATGGGAGTGCAGTGCAGACTCTGCACTGCAGAGTGGCCGGCCATACGTTTTCCCATATGTTTTTTTTTCTAATTGGACCGTTCTTCCTCACCAACGAACATTTAAATTTCAAATTAAAGGATACAAAACTACAATATGTTAGCTATTAGTGTGTCGATTTTGGAGTTTCTCACTATTACCGTCTAAACGCTAGCTGGATGACATCAGTCTACCCAAAACGACAATTTTAAGGGTAATGTGGCTCTGCTGGCTATCGCAGCTCTGCCAATAAATTGATGAATGAAAATATTAAAAAAGTTAACGAAGTGAGGAACTTGGGTGTCATTCATGACAGCAAGCTCATTTTTGATCAACATATTGATAATATAGTACCGAATCTTCAAAAGCGCTTGGATTTATAATTAGAACTTCTCCAGATTTTCGTTCTCTAAAGACAGTAAAAATTTTGTATTGTACATACGTCCGCAGCCATTTAGAATATGTATCCCAAATATGGAATCCTCAGTATGCATTTTATAAGAACCGGATAAAATGCATACAGTTCTTTGCGTTACTTAGACTTTAAAGCACAGCAGCAAAGTATTGATTATCAACAACGGTGTAAACGTTATCACTTCTTGCCTCTTGAAATACGACGGAACATAAGCGATATTTGTTTGTTGATGCAAATTGCCTCAGGGAAGGTAGACAGTCCTGAACTACTTTCCAAATTAACATTCATTACTCATCAACTTAAGCACAGACCGCGTCCTGTACTAACTGTACTGTCCCTTTGCGACTACTAATTATAGACAGAATAGCTATCTTACTCGCGTTTGTTGTAGTTTTAACAGCATACCATTTGATGTCGACCTGTTTTCCACCAGTATTCCTTCATTAAGACAACAATTGGCTAATGTTCATTTTGGGATACTCTGTATTTGTTAAAAAATATATAATATTTATATGAGGGTTGTATACCTTAATCAAAATTCTATTACATGATTATTTATATGTGGAGATTTGTAATTAGCATTGAAGTACGAGTACTACTCGTACATTGTTCTTTAGCATATCACTGTTATTAGATCTGTAAATCTTCCAAAAAAAAAGCACTAAATAGTAAAAGTACCAAATATCCTTGTTTGTATAGTAATGAAGATATCTCATGATCTGTTTGGTTTTCATTAACTATTTGATACTGACAGTATACACTCAAAGCACCTCTTTATATGCAACATTGCCTATTTTAAAAACAAAAAAGTTGCAGTATAGCTTTGCGATGAATCAAGTAATGATAATGACAATCCCTTTATACGTCAGATGTAATCTAATTGAAGTAATCATTACCCGTAGCTGATGAACCAAAAATGAAAAGCTTTTGACAGAGCAACTTAAAGTAGGACTGCTTGACTTTGACTATGACTGGTTGATTAACAACACGCCCAGTGCCCGACAATATAACACGTTTTACACCTACATCACTATAACAAGTTTTTCTGTAACTCGTTTCGAAACCTGTATGGGCACGTCTTGAAGAATTTTATCTATTTTACTGTGCTTCTAGGCAATTCGTCATATATTATGTACATAGTAGAAATTGTTTTAGCACGATTAATGTTATGTACACAAGTTACACAACTCTTTGTTTTTATGTGTGTTAATCAAAAGGAAGATCCGGTTGCGACGTGCCTTTTTCAATGTATGTATGTATATCTTCACGCTAAGTCCCTTGCGGGGTAGGCAGAGAGAACCGAGCGCCATAAGACGCGGTCCTTGCATACTTCACTCGCTTCTGTGACATTCATAGCTCTTTTCATGCACGCTCGCCGGTTCCTGGGGCTTCTGACATCACCTTCTGATAAAACACGACCAATTTGGTCATGGTAGGTTAGTCTCAGCCTTCCTCGGCTTCTACATCCTTCCACTTTTGCATTGTATATCTGTTTCGTCATTCTTTCGTCCCGTATTCTTTCTACATGTCCGAACCAACGGAGCATGCCCTTTCTTATCTTAACACCGACACTCTCTTTTAGACCAACTCTTTCTCTCACATCTTCATTACGAACGCGGTCAGCAAGCGTTATGCCACAAATTTTGCGCAATGCTCTCATCTCGACCGCATTTATTCTACTCGTACTTTCATGCTCTCTCTGCCATACCCAGCTCTCACTTCCATAAGTTAGCGTTGGAATTAGCACCGCGTTGCGTACAGCGAGCTGTGCCTTCTGGCTTAGATTTCGGCTACCTAGAAGTTTACCCAACGCTCCATTCACCCTATTCCCGGCACTCACTCGTCTCTCCACATCAGCGGTGTACCTTCCATTGCTGCTAAAAGCACTTCCAAGATATACAATCTCATTTACTTGCTCCAACACTACATCATCAACCATAATCCTAGTGTTCGTTCTGGTTGTCTCTCTTTCAAATACCATTATCTTGGTTTGGTTTCAATATATGACTAAAGTGCCAAACAGCATGTGGTCTGCCTGATCGTAAGCAGTCACTGTCTATGGGCACTAGCAACACCTAGGTATTCACTTGTGCGTTGCTGACTCTCAAAAATCTAAGCCTGAAAAGATAATGTACAGTCGCATGCAGTCTAACTTATGACTTGTATAATATATTTTTTTGTCAATAGCTAGCGCTATTTGGCCCTGTTGATCACTGATTTTGTTATACAACATCAAGAGTAATACAAGCATAGCTCCCACCGGATGTAAAGTAGGTACGGTAGCCTATAAAAGCTTGAAATTTTATGATTTGCTTTGCTATTGCTATGAAAAGAGTTGCGTCCCATCTCACTTATTTTTTGAAGTGAAAATTTTTTTAGGCACGTTGGACACTGTTGGGATGGCAAAAAAGCACTGAACTCTCATGATCGTCACGCTCTTTCTTAACTACCCAAAAATAATGTTTACAGGTTAGTGTTGCTAAGAAATTTTTCACTTCTGCTTTGCACTCCTACAACTGACAGTTTTTTTTTTTAAGTTTCTCTGGCACCAGCTAGACCTTCTCCTCCTGGTGGTTTCATAATTGTATTTTGCTGGGGATCTCGACACCAACAATTTATATGCCATTGGAGAAGTAAAGCTCGTGTTCTGGAATTGAGAAACTATAGTAAATGTAGAATGTAAACCTTAGCGGTGAATGGTGAACTCTTAGATATATTATATGATTTACACGAGAAAAGTTATAATCATGTTTGAGTTCAATTTCCTAAGAATTTCTGTCGAACGGAGTAGATCGCAATCTTTAGGCAAATATATTTAACAAAAGTAATGCGTCGAATGTAGCTAGATACGTATTTATGGCTTGAATGAAGTGCAAAGGAAGAAGAAAACCCCTTTCAACCGCAACCATCACGGGACCGTACCGAAATATCCGTGCCTGCTACGAGCCTTGTCTGGTAGTTCTTTCTCATAACGTATACCTACTCGTACAACCAAATACTGCTTTTGCATTAAGGTACTATTATTTTTTTCCAATAAAGGCAATTGTTTCAAATAGAGCAAAATATTTATTTGATTGTCCTTACATATCTCACTCGCTTCTTTAACATTAATTGCTCTTCTCATGCACGCTCGCCGGTTTCTAAGGCTCCTGATATCACCTTCTGATAGAATTGTTATTATTTTAAACCGAATACTTTTATATTTGCACACACTGCATAGTAACTATAGAATAATAATGTCCCAATAACAAATTTAAACTAAATAATTGATAATAATAAAAGGACAACAATTGTGACTTTAAAATGTTAGAAAATTTAATAAATTTTTAAACTACTTCGCTTAAAAGTTTGAAACTGATATTTGCTGTTAATATCTTTAAATACTTCGCACAAGTAAAGTCCAAAATAAAAAAAGCCCAACCAGAGTGATGTCCAATGAGAATATTGTCCAACTAGATATAGATACTACCTAAACTATGCGTTAAGGGCAGGACAAATTACAAACAAGAGACATTAATTACTTGACTTTGTGCTGGGTAGTATGCCTATCTAGCCTACCTATCTTGCTTATCTCTCTTATTTCTCTCATTTTCCCTATCTGTCCAGCGTATGTCTTCTTTCTAACTTAACCTAATAACACAAGACATGAGATCTTGTATATCTATGGTTATTTAAAAATTCTCAATAAATAAAATGTGAAACGAATAAAACTTTATTTTTTATATAATACCTAATTAACGTAATATATGACGTAACAAAATTCTTAAACTAAGTAGCTGTTACGCCCATGGGCCTCTTGAAGCTGATACGGCCCGCGGCCCGCTATGATTGCTTGACATATATTTACAAGCAAGTGTGTTGACATGAAAGTCATGAAATGATCCGAATTAATGAAATCAAATTGTATTAACATGATTACCACGACCTATAGAATCTTGAAATAAGAACAATCTGAGTTGACATTCTGACTTATATTTATTTGGTAGGCTTACGATCAAATTATGGCCAGGACATGAGAGGCACAAGGGCAACTACATGGCCCTATACCTATACGTCATCAGTAAAACCTTATTTAAAAGATAACCTCAGCCTATATATTTGTAATTAATAATTTCATGTCCCACATGTAGGTATTTAAAATATATTTATTATAGAATCTCTTGTTAAAATTAATTCCATAAAACTGATAAACTTTTTGTAATTTAGCATACCAGTTTTCTTATGCATAGGTAATGTAACAAAAATAATATATACTGAATTTAAAACTAATATTTACAAATAATGGAATATCATAGGGAGGTTTCGGACAAATAGATGTTTCGGGTTCGAACGGGCTTTAAGGACTTGCGAGGATAGTCTAACCAAATGTACAAATAAAGTTATGTAAATAACATTATGTAGAACTAATTATAAGTTTTTAATTTAATGTCCTTAACAAGCCATTTTGATCTACTTCCATCAGGATCTTAAGGAATGTAGACCAAATGAGTAAAGTTACGCACAACTTTAATATAAATATTAGGGGTTAAAGTATGAAATTGCCGATTTGTACTGAAAAATTAAAACTTGTTTTTTTCTAAGATGTAACATATTTATTTAATCAAAATATTTAACCTCCTTATCTATACATTGCTGCCATCTAATCGGAGGTTTATTTATGCCTTTGTGATAGAACTCTGGGGATCTAGATTCGACAAACTGTTGAAAGCATTTTGTACTACCTCCTGGGAAGAAAATTTTTTACCACGTAGAAAATTGTCCATATCACGAAAAAAGTGGTAGTCAGCTGGAGCATGATCTGGCGAGTACGAAGGATGACGTATGGTGTCTAATTCCAGCTCCTGTAAAGTTACAACGGTTTCTCGTGCAGTGTGAGGTCTTATGTTATCATGGAGCAATAATGGTGAAGATCGATTCACGAGTCGGAGCTGTTTCACTGCCAGTTTCACCATAATTGTCCGAAGTTCAGCACAGTAAACATTTGCTGTTATTGCTTGAACAGACCAGAGAAAGCTATAGTGAATAACGCCGTGAAGAGACCACCAAACAGTTACCATTACATTTGACCTGGGGTCAGCCATTGCATTTTTCGCTTACGGTTATCGTAAAGGATCCACTTTTCGTCACATGTCACAATTCGATCCAATATTCCTTCATTTCTGTACCGATTCAACAAAGCAAGTTTCAACACGCGTTTCTTTCTGTAGATCAATCAAATTATGAGACACCTATTTTTCATTTTTTTTATCTCATTGATTTGATGCATTTGAGTCAATATTGTAGGTAAGGTAACGTTAAACAATGCCCCTAATTCCTGAATAGTTTGACTCGGATCGACTCCCACCATCTCCTCCTTCATTTAGAATTATACGCCTGTGTGGGCGGTCTTCTACTTGGTTTGTTCTTCAAGTCAAAGTTTCCATTACGAAAGCGTTTAAACCAAAAACGCATGGTGCATTTATTAGCAGTCTCCTCTCCAAACGCAGCATTGATATTGCGACCCGTTTCTGCCGCGTTAGTTATTAAATTAAGTAAAAATGTCTCCGACGAGAAAAGCAGATATTATCGTCCCATTTATAACGTTCTGTTGGGCTAACTTGTGAACAGTACAATGGTGAAAAAGACAGGAAAGGCATATTGTATTTATTAAGTAAATTATGGAATGCTCGAGATTTTAAGTTGAGTTCCGTTGTCTATTATAAATTAATGGAATATCATAAATACCATGTGGAATACCATCGAACATCTCTTTTTATTTCTTTTAGAGATATTATTAGCAATTCACCTGGTCTTGGGTTATATTTATGTCTTATTATTTTATACAAGTACTCGTTTTTCGACTTATTTCTTCTTATTATTATGTAAATGTTAATCTACCACACAACAGTAGGTGCTTGCAGGGTATATAGGTAAACTTAAATACATATCTTTCTCATTATGTGCGGGACGGAACTTAACAGTAAAGATAATTAAAACTAACCACAAATGCTCTAAGGGACTTTACTTGTAGACAATAACTATATCCAATATTTCCAATAGCCATACGCATAAGTGGCTTGATGACATTTACCTGTCCTTGGAAAACCCCATCTAAAGGTAAGCATCGACTGGCGCGCATCGGACCTAAGTTAACACTTTAGTACACAACATATTTTTACATATTCACTTGTATCGTACTGCCCCGCGCTCTACGATACCGCCACCAGTTAACTGCATTTTTCGTACGGCCTTATTTCGTGCGTATGCACAATGCGACCGGTACGACTCAGTTGACGCTTATCTTTATAGTGACATGTCGTTGTTAAAACAACATGAATGTTGATTTAAACAGCTGTTTAACCACTTAATGATTTGCTTCATCACTTTTGTATGACAAATCAATTTACGACCGTGAAATTCTTTGTATATACTCCATGAATTTTATTAGTTTACCATGTCTTTAACTTTATAGTCAAGTCGAGAACTCTAGTCGAGTTGGAAGGAATATTCTGTAAATATTATTTGGTTATTGTATTGCTATTTGACTGCATGACGCGTACCTATAGACAATAAAACATATCAAAAACGCAGTAAATTAGTACGTAACTACACGTTTTTATTGTTATACATGCAATTGTTAATACTTAATAATTGAATGTAAATAGCCTACATTATAAGTTCAAGAAATCGCAATTTTTATCTATTTGTAATAAAGCTGTAATAGAAATTTATATGTATATAATTATAGATTATTATTTATAGAACTAGATACCTAAGCCGTAAACTAAATGAAGCATATAACTTTTCTCTAAAATAAATAAATAATAAAATTGTAGCAGTTTGAGCTTGCACATTTCTTAAGGGTTTCATACCTCAAAAGGAAAAAGGATCTTATGATCACTTCGTTGGTTGTCTTTCAATATCCTTGTCTCAGGAACGCGTAGAAGTATCAAGTTGAAATAAAAATAAAAATCTCAAGTCTGCAAGTGAATAATCATACTTCTGAGTTAACGCAGGGAAAAGATACGGGCGTTTATGCCACAATTTTGACACTCGCAAAGGAATATACTACTATAGGATATATACTATACTACCTATAGGCGTAATAAAATTATTACACATTAGGGTACTTCACTTTGTCAATGACTTGGAATCATGAAATTTGGTAAGAAGCAATCCAGTTTATCTTTTCGTTGGAACAATGTTGGGTGCTTCCGGAGTTGGTTGCTTCCAACTTAAAAAACATAATCATAGTCAGAAAAAAGGGAAAAATATTCGAGACTCGACTCCCGTGATTTTATTTTATCTATGTTATTTACATACCTACAAGTTTGTACGGAACGGATTAGGATTTTTTTATAAAAATGTTACATCGTAATTCCGGTTGATATCGAGATAAATGGTAAAAGAGTTATGTATTTTGGCTCTTCTTTTTTATTTTATATGTGTTACATCTCCTATTCGTTCAAAGTATGAAGTCGTAACTAAATTATTTTATAAGACACAGTTAAGTAAATAAATAAATATGTACTGTCCGACAAATTACACAGCGCAATCTAGCCCCAAGGTAAGAGTAACTTGTGTCATGGGTACTAGACAACTGATAAACATAAATTTTTGTTCTAAAAATAAGACAAACAGACACGTTTGTGCACACAAATGTTTATTCTGTATGTGAGTTGAACCCACAAGCGTTGCTGTCAAAGTAGAGTTACTAACCATTGCGCCAACGAGCTGCATATCATCGAATTAGTCAACATACATGTATATGCTGCGTTGATGACTATCTATATCTACTATGACTATCCAGCAGCAGTCTGAGCCTCTTCAGTTGCAGTGCAGTAGACTCTTCTTCTTTCGCAATCCTCACAACAACTGGATAAGCTTAGATTATTATTCCTGACCGCGAATAGTCATTGTTGCAACGATATACAGGAATATTGACAGCTCGATATAGTGTTGCTCTATCGCAGAGTTTCTCAAACTTATGGTTGCACGCACACCTGTTACAGTTTACAGATGACAGCGAACCCCTAATATATGTAACAAACACATTGACGAGCTCGGTGGCTCAGTCGTGAATGACGCGACTTTGACACCAACGCTCGTGGGTTCGATTCCCACATAACGCAAATATTTGTGTGCACGAACATGTCTGTTTGTCTTGATCTAGATGTTTTAAGAGAGGTAGGGCGCGTCAAAGCAGCCCGTCTGTGGAAGTACCTCCACCTCACAGAAAACCGCAGCCAAATAACAACTCCCTAGAGGGTTGTTGTGTTCCTGCGTGTGAGTGAGGTCACCAGTAAGCTCCCAAGGAGTTAGTATTGTCTTAGGTTTTCGCGATTGTTACACATTGAATTAAACAATTTTTAACGGAAGTATCGCGTGTTTTATTTATTTTGTTAAACCTGACGTTTCGAACGCTTTGCAGCGTCCGTGGTCGCAGGAGGAAGTCTTCCTGCGACCACGGACTCCCAAGGAGTTGCTGTATAAGCAGCACAGGAGGCATCGCGCGAGTGATAATTAATATATCGTAAGCGTTAATAGGCTATGGTACCCGCTTTACATCAGATGGGCCGTATGCTTGTATGCCTCCCGGCGTAGTATATAAAAAAAAACATTGGCAAAAAGAAATCGCGTTTTCCATGGTAATGTGACTGGTGGGCTTGTTTTTTGTCATCTTTGAATCGAATCAATTGTATGAGTAATTTCAGTCTTTCGCGCGCCGACATACGTTCCTCACGTGTCTGCCAGTCATTCACCCACCATCAAATTTTGTCGCGAGCCTGAGAACCCACATTAAGAAGAGAAGTTTATATGATAGAGACTTAATACATTTTTTTTTAGGTTAATAACGTTTATGAAAAGGAATACTGTCAACAATTAACACGACATTGCCATGATTAGCACAACACAAATCAAATGACACATCATGCAGAATAATAAACAACACAGAAACCGGTAGACGACTTGTGTAAAGTCTATGTCTTACTTGTTATTTTATGATTCCGAATCCAAAAGGAATAACCAAAAGACAAAATTGTTGTCTGTCTGTCAGCTGTGAATTTATCTCAGAAAATTTGGCGCATAGTTAAGCATAGTTTTACAATTTCATAACATTTTCTCTAATATAACGTGGGACAGATTAGAGACTCTGTAGAGTCGAGATACAACGATTTTTGACCCCCTTTTAATATATAAAAAAGTTTTTAATGATTCGTTTGAGGTGTTGTGTCACGAAAAATTTTAATGAACATATTTTAACCTAAATTTATATAAATATAATGTTGCCCCTGAATGTTTACTCAACTTTACGGAAAAACTACACCGAATAAATATAATCTAATGTAACGAATGTAAAAGAACGCGATTTTCTTGTTTATAAATCAATTTTACTCTTACTTGTGAGTGAAATCGTGTATAAATTATGGCGGAAATAATAAAAACCTAGGAACCCTAAGAACATGAGCCCTTTTGACTGTTTTTTTTTTGACAAATAAGTCTTATTGGAAACCAAAAACTATGTTTGATTGTGTACTTTTTTATGTTATTGTGCGCGTGTACTGTTTAACAAACAAACCGTTACCGGTCTTGTAATTCACGAAGGCGAGCGGGCTTTACTTGTGGAAACCACGTACCTGTGTACGTGTCAACGTGTGCGTGAGAGAGGAAGCGCATATAGTTAGCAAAAAAATAATATAAAGGAATATTCAACAAATTTATTGTATCGTCACAATACTTCTGGCAAAAAAATATAAGAAATCAATCGAGTAATTATTAATTTACAATACAATACAATCGGTACAATCAAAGATATTACGCTAGCGTAATAAATGTATGTTTACAGTAGGTACTTAGTGTTATTCGTATAAACTATTACTGTCACTTTCAAAGTTTTCGGTATCGCTATTACGAGTACTTGATTCACTTACATTGATTGACAAATTCAAAATCGTAATTTTGTAATGTAATACTTCATGTATTCCTTTTCAATTTTGTGTAGTGGCATGCAGGTACTAAGCCAGGTGTTGTCATTGTAGTTGTTCAAGCCCTCAAATATTAAATTTTGTACTTCAGTCATATTTTGTCCAATATCTTTCGAAGCAATCCGGTTTTATTGAAATACCCCAGATGTTCTCGATCGCGTTTAGTTCGGGGTGATATGAAGCAGTCGCAATGTTTCAAAACACTTGTTTCTTATTGTCTCATCATTTTTAAATGTTACGAAACGCTATTTCTTATTTTTAGGATTCCGTAGAAAACAAGGAACCCTTATAATTTCGCTATGTCCGTCTGTCTGTCCGTCGTCCATGGCCTAGCTCAGAGACGCTTGACACTAGCGCTGTTAGATAGGTGTTTTAAACACATCGAGGGTTTGGGCAGATCATTTTTCGATATAGTGATCCGTTTGCGAAATATTTATATTAAAAGTGTAAGTTTTTGTTAGACTCGAGTGATGCAATGAATGAAGGGTCGCAATCAACACTTAATGTACCGCAAGTGTTCATAGGCTACTGGCAATGTATATAAAAAAAGATAGAAAACCTGTTTGTTTACCTTCCGGCGGCGCTGTACAACAAACAACTTTAGGTACGCATGAGTACTGTAAATGAATGCACAATACAATTACAATAATTACTACCGTTGGTATTCAAAGCGCTATTATTTGTTAACAAAAATATTTATAAAGATCTAAACTCTTCGTGAACTAGCTACAAAAAACATACTGGACATGAAGTAACGGGATAACACAAACTACAAAGGTTAATAGATCTATATTTTACATTTTATTACTTATTTGTGGCATTTGAAGGATGTGCGACGCGACCAAAACATTACGACGCATTTTGTATCCGTATAACAGTGAAATCACCATAATCTTTATTAGACTTTTACTGCGTTCTTAGAAACATGAGATTTGACTGCCTGGGCGACTTAGCTTCACCCGGTGTTTTTTATGTTATTTTATATATACACGAATTGGTCTGGAATAGAGTGCTGTTAACGAGTTTCGAACCGGGGACCTATGTGACCGTCTAAGATACACCGTACATATGGTGCATGGGATCAAATACGCAATAATCATAATTACAATTAGGTGGTATCATTGGTTAATTAATTAATTAAATGTCATTTATTTCGGAACAAATTATATATTTAATTAACATGTATGTATATATATCTTCACGCCAGGTCCCTTGCGGGGTAGGCAGAGAGAACCGAGCGCCATAAGACGCGGTCCTTACACACTTCACTCGCTTCTTTCACATTCATAGCTCTTTTCATGCACGCTCGCCGGTTCCTAAGGCTCCTGACATCACCTTCTGATAAAACACGACCAATTTGGTCATGGTAGGTTAGTCTTGGTCTTCCTCGACTCCTACATCCTTCCACTTTCGCATTGTATATCTGTTTCGTCATTCTTTCATCTTGCATTCTTTCTACATGTCCGAACCAACGGAGCATGCCCTTTGGTATATTTCTTGCTTCATTTCTTTCATACCATCACTCTGGTGCAAAGATGATACGTAATCCAGCCACGCTTTCCTCTTTTTTTCCACGGAGGATTGAACCTCCGCATCCCACCAGGCATCTCCTCTTAGTGTTCTACGTCTCTTTGCGCATCCACATGCTTCTTTCGCACTGCCCACCATACTTTCTTTCAGAACTTTCCAACATTCGTCTACATCTGAGTCGGAAAGACTCGCGTTCGCAAGTCTTTCACTGACTAGACGTACATACGTACTCCTCACACTTTCATCTTCCAATTTTTCTTCCAATTAACAGACTAAGTTCTGGCGAAAGAGAGACAGGGCACGACGTTAACCCGACTGGGGTAGTACCTCCACCTCACATAAGACGCCAGCCAAATAACAACTCCCTGGAGGGCTGTTCTCACTCGCAGGAGTGCTCCTGCGACTGAGTGAGGTCACCAGGAGATGAGGAGTAGCGACATTCTTTTTGTTGCTAGCGTTCATTCAGACGGACCGTATGCTTGTTTGCTATCCGTCGTATAAAAAATAACATTTGTGAACATGAATATGTCTGTTTGTCTTAGTCTAGGTGTTTTCTATGCATCATAAACATGTATTTACAAAAAAAGAGTATTCATGTATGTATATCAGTTGTCTGGGACTAGATGGCGCTCGATAAAATAAATATGAACATATTTATTTTGTATATATCGGAAATAGCTCTAACGACTTTTATTCAATTTTATATTCAGGTAAGGTTTTGCTTTTTGAGTTTATCTTTATAGGTGTACTTCACAGGAAACAAGCGAGTTTACTACATATAAACAAAAAACGCCGGTCGTCGAGGTGCTTCATATAATAAGTAGGTATGCCGGTATAAATTTTTAAACAGAAACAACCAAACAATCTTTAAACAGAAACAAAACAAATACAGAGCTAGACAGTTATAAATAATATATTATATCTAGCTCTGTATTTGTTTTGTTTAGTTATTTGCCTAGCTCTTTCTTCTGTTGTATTATACTGTCAAAGAGATTTAACAAGCTAGTCGAATAAGGATAAAGTTTGAGCATTCGAAGTAATTAATGTCAGTGCATTCCAGCAAACTCACTGCTTGGACTGACAAGGACTTTGAGTAGAAATAGGTGAAGTGTGATGGCGTTTTAAGGCGAAGGCGATGAATTTCCCGCAAGGCACGACCCTGCACTCTAATGTGAAACAAGAAAAGTCTTTTAAGTAGTTAAGAGTAGAGGGATTGACAAGAGTGGCATAAAGTAGCGGCAGTAGCCAGTGCGGCAAAGTCTGCTCTTCGTCGCAACTGGCACAACTCTTTGCGAAGTCAAATACAAGATTTTGCTGACTGACTGATGAGCAATGAACACGAGCAATGAACAAGGTTAACCGTGTTCATTGCTCGTCAGTTACGTCAAGATAACAATAATAAGCATAATCAAAGATGGAAAGGAAACAAACGTCACAGCTCAACATACTTACCTTGGTTGCCGGCTGAAAATTTCTTTCTTTAAATGTAATTTAGTGCAATGCTAGTAAAACATCTGTTGCAATAAAAACCAGCTAAGTGTGTGTCGGGTCACGCGCAACGTAGAGTTCCGTAGTTGCCCATTTTATGATTTTATATTACTATTTTGTCGGCGTGACTGATATGTATATTCATTCCAAATCACAGATTTCTATTATTAAGAGTCTATGAGTTAAGTTGCGGATAGACGTATGGATGGCAGAACCCTAAAAATACATATATATTGTATATAACAGATATAGTAATCGATATCTCGGAATTATTTTCTTAGTTTTCCCTTTCCAACGTCCGTAAACCAAATGCAGTCTCCTTGGATCTAAGTCAGTTCGATCGAAAATTGAAAGCACACAAAATTATATTTTTAACTAGCTTAGTATATTTACACATCATTAAAATCTTCACATATTTAGTTATGCGGTTCAAGGCACTCACGGTACTGGCACGATACGACTCGCATTTGTTCGGTTTTTTCCTAGTTTCACTCCACAATGATTCATACTATTGTTCATAGCTAATATGTCAAATTTAAACCATGTAGTTAGTTCCAGTAAATTGCAAGTACGATGACATACTGACGGATAATAGTACTATATGAGCACGCAACCTCTAAAAATGTCTCTTCAATGTTTGAACATACCGGTCATTCACTTTTTCTTCAATAGAGCGTAAAACAAGGCGACCTTGACCGTAGTGGTCGAATCAAAATAAAAATGCTGTCAGAGTGGGAGAAAGTCTTTCCCATATTACATAAACACGTGTTATTACCATAGTGCATTCAGTGCAGTGACCATTGCCTATAGTGTCTCTGTAGTGTTGTTTGATATCAACATGTTTGTAAGTTTTATACATCTTTTTTAATGGCTGATTTTTTCATGTTATTTGAAATAAGTTTTGTGGAAAAAACGAAGCACTAGAATGTTTGCATTTTCCAAAGCAGTTGTTGTTGGTCAAGTATCTAATAATACTAACCAATAATATCGTTTAAGTTCATAACGCAACTTACGGAGCCCTTTACTTTACATTTTCTTTTTAATGTCTCTGTAGTGTTGTTTGATATCAACATGTTTGTAAGTTTTATTCATCTTTTTTAATGGCTGATGTTTTCATGTTATTTGAAATAAGTTTTGTGGAAAAAACGAAGTACTACGAACGTTTGCATTTTCCAAAGCAGTTGTTGTTGGTCAAGTATCTAATAATACTAACCAATAATATCGTTTAAGTTCATAACGCAACTTACGGAGCCCTTTACTTTACATTTTCTTTTTAATGTCTCTGTAGTGTTGTTTGATATCAACATGTTTGTAAGTTTTATTCATCTTTTTTAATGGCTGATGTTTTCATGTTATTTGAAATAAGTTTTGTGGAAAAAACGAAGTACTAGAACGTTTGCATTTTCCAAAGCAGTTGTTGTTGGTCAAGTATCTAATAATACTAACCAATAATATCGTTTAAGTTCAAACCGCAACTTACGGAGCCCTTTACTTTACATTTTCTTTTTAATTATACACATATTAACATGTTTATTAATTATCTTCTGTCTAACACAGGTCAGTTATCAAAAAAATTATATAATAAATTTAGTGTTAGACAAAACATAAATTAAAAAACATGTTAATATATTATGTATTTTGTTAACAAGTCAACATTAATTTCCATCATAATAAATAAATAAAATAAAGTTTGAAGAGTAGAGGCATTTGCGACTTTAACAACAAAAGGCGTGGGTTCGATTCCCACACAGGACAAACAATTGTGTGAATGAACATGTCTGTACACAAAACTTGAAACAATGATTATTTTGTTTTTGTGCAAAACGAATAACATCTGCTCGTTCCCGTCTGGGTATTTTTAAGAGAGGTAGGATGCATTAAATTAGTGAGTCAGGTTACCAACTACCAAGAAGCGCGAGCGATACTCATTGTTTGCAAGCGTCCATAGACTAAGGTGACAGCCTCACAACTAACTATTATATCTACGAGTTTATTTGTCTAGGTAAACTTTGTAAGCACGTGTATTCATACCAGCTAAATTCTTCTGTACCAAATCGAAAATAACATCTCAATAACCTAGGAAGTTGCTAATGATGGTAACGTAAATAAGAATTGTAGTTTATATACTCGTATTATCCCAATAGATGATTTGTTCTGGTCCCAACGCTTACTTATGGAAGTGAGAACTGTGTATAAGCAAAAAGAGCATGAAAATAGGATAAACGCGGTCGAAATGCGAGCGTTGCGCAAGATTTGTAGCGTAACGCTTATTGACCGTATTCGCAATGATGATGTTAGAAACAAAGTTGGTCTGAAAGAGAGCGTCGGCGTTACAATAAGAAAAGGCATACTCCGTTGGTTCGGACATGTAAAAAGAATGCAGGATGAAAGAATGACGAAGCAGATATACAACGCAAAAGTGGAAGTATGTAGGAACCGAGGAAGGCCATGACTTTTTTTTTTATTGGCGGACAAATTACACAGCGCCATTTAGCCCCAAAGTAAGCGAAGCTTGTGTTATGGGTACTAGACAACTGATAAACATACGTAAATATATTTTTTTTTTGTAAATACATACTTATTATACATAGAAAATACCCAGACCAAGACAAACAGCCATGTTCATGCACACAAATGTTTGTACTGTGTGGGAATCGAACCCACGAGCGTTGGTGTCAAAGTAGCGTAACAACGTGTTTCACCACTGCGCCACCGAGCTCGTCAAAACTTACCTACCATGACCAAATTGGTCGTGTTCTATCACATCCCTAGAAACCGGCGAGCGTGAATGAGAAGAGCAATGAATATGAAAGAAGCGAGTGAGGTGTGTAAGGATCGGGTCACGTGGCGCTCGGTTCTCTCTGCCTACCCCGCAATGGATTTGCCGTGAAGTTATAGAAAGATTAGATAGATAGACGATTTGATCATTTCCTGTTAAGGTAAACAGGAAGGAAAGAGAACAGTTCTTGTATATAAATACTTGTATATTTCGTGTATCTCGCACTTGTGTATCGGATACAGCTTTTACGATTTGGATCAAATTTTATATTTGGATAAGGTTTTTCTTTTTATGGTTTTTTATACTTATAGGTAGTGTCTTTCGTGGATAGTCTTTTGCCTGGAATTTGACGTCATATATAAGATGTGACGTAACGAAATTTAAATCTATTACGCCCGTAACGATGTAAGAAAAGAGAAGAAGAATTGATCACGATATTTGGATGTACAATAACTTAAAGTGTAGTAAAAATAATCCCGCAACAATCGTTTTAAACTTCACTGTATTGATTTTCAGCCCAGAATTATTTGCCCGCTATACTCTCTGCGATATCGGTAGACAGGGAAATAATAAATATTTTTAAGAAAACGCAGCACACCTCTCGATACGTCGCAGCCACACCGGTGTTGCCCCCGGCCGATTTTCTCTGGCATTTCGGAGATCCATCCAGTGAGTGGCGAGCCACCGCCTGTCGGAAGTAACAATCGCATATGATAGTTATGGCAGGTGTCCGTCCCTCTTCTGCAATAGCCCAGTACCAATAATCTCTCCAGACCTCATTACAATAGACTAATAATTTCCTACACATTTGTAATAGTCCCAATACCTGACATGTCCTCTTCATGGATATATTGTTCCATGAAGTCCCGCTTCTGAGAAAAAGCGGGTCTCGGTGGGTGTACAACATAACATAAATCTTCTCAAACGGGCCTCTACGCGTTGAATCCATATCCCCGCATACGCCTATCAAATGACCGGGATTAAAACCCGTGATATACGAAATATTACAAAAAGAGAAAATAGTGAATTGAAGGCAATAGTTCGGCTTGCACCACTCCGGCACTTAACCCACGTTGTTTCGATCGACAGTCATAGACCTAAACAACTGTAGGTACATCTGAAACAGTTTAGTACTACTGACATGAGAAAACTAGTTGACAGATTTGAGATTACCTACTAGCACATTAAAATCTACTGAACTAACTACTTTACTAAAACCTAGTTGAACTAAATTCGTTCATACTAACATTGATAAAAATAAACACGCTATAAACAAAAATATCCTCCTTGTTGCAATTAGATGAAACGTTCCCATCCTTCAAAACTAATTAATTATCAGGTATCTTTTTAGGTTTTCATAGAAGGATTAATTTCAAGGAAAGGTCTTTTCAGGTTCTGAAATTGTGGTGTATGTCATTTTGTTTAATTTGGAGAGTCAATAGCGCAATTTTGGACCCAGCGCTGTATCTGTCTCCAAGTCCACCATTGACACCAGCTACTAATGACGTATCGCCAGAAACCCTGTGGTCTCAATCTCTTGCATCAAGACATCAAAGGGATACTGAAGACTTTGTAGACATACCCGCGGAAACAAGTAAGTAGATATACCTTGTAAATATATAGAAATAAATTTTGGCACTAGATGAACTAATATGAGCGAATACAATGCAGATCGCTTTGTATCTTTGAGTAATCGCTGCACTTGTAGCAAAAATGCATACATATATATATGTGTGTGCTCAGTGACACCCATGTCACTCGTCACAAAGACAAAAGCGCGGGAAGAAGTCGTAAATAGAATATTGTTATGCGCTCTACCTTATACATGTTGCCAGTAAACAAAATAAACTACTAACATATTATACAGTATTAACAACTTATACCACTTGAAGTGTTGCCAAAATGTCAATTTTGTATTTTTTGACACTAATAATTTTATTAGTGATTTTTATGTGACGAAAGATATATTAAGTCTTCCAAATAAATGTAGAATTAATATATCCACTTTAGTAGCTTATAATGTCAATAGTCTTAACAGGTTACGCTGTAAATGACAAACTAAAACTAATTTTATTAATTTGACTGCAGATATACACTGCTCAGGTAGACAAAAGGAAAGCAAAATGTAAATCTTTTACACCAAGATATTTAAGGCTTTCCTGACTGTGAAAATGTATTAATTTTAATTTTTTTGTAAAATACAATATTGTTATTTTATGTTTGACAGAACATTGATTAAAAAGAGGATGTATTTAACATAATTATAAAATAATCAGTTGCTCTAATAGGGAGTCTTCTATAAGAGGTGGGTCCATGATAGTGTTAAAAAATTACCAAAAAGTCAAAGAACGTTTTGATATGGTATTGTAATATATAGATATTATTAGGCTATCTATTGAGTATACTATCGAGGTGTCGATGTGATGTGCTGAATTACAGAACTTTGTAATTATTTGTGTATTTAGCCTGCTACCTGCTAGTGACGATTATTTGTAATTTGAGCAAGTAATGGAGGATATTTTAAGAAAAGTTTTCTAAACGAAAAAAGGCATAATCGTCTGTGGTGATTTTAATATTGATATATTAATAGAAACACAAACAAGTATTAGAGTTTAAAATGAGTATGAATATTGTTAGTAAGGAAACAGGTGAATATAAGCTACGGGATAATGAGTATTCTATAAAATATGACAATCAAAGTATCACAGACGTTAAACAACTAGCAGATCTATTCAGACTACTTCATCAATATCCCTTACCTTACCACTAACTTCCTTAATTCATCTGCAGATGGGGCTGCTGAGTTGTTAAAAAAAAATGTGTGACCTAGTGTTTTTCAGTTTACACATATTGAACCAACTAAAATTAAACAATTTTATTGTATTATCCAGGCAATAGCTCCACACTTGTTACACATTTTTATGTATGTGTGATATGGGTGTGTTTCCAGACTTGATGAAATTTAGTAAAGTTGTTCATTTATTCAAGTCAGGGGAAAAGAGCGAGCTGGGGAATTACGGACCCATATCTATACTGCCAGTTTGTGAAAGGATAATGCTTGATCGATTGCAACTTTTTTTTAGGAGCAATGAAATTTTTCATGATGCGCAATATAGTTTTACAGCAGGTAAATCTCCTACGGATTAAGGGGTGACATTGGTTAGACATATCCTTAACGCATGGGAGAGATCACAAGATGCTATTGGGGTTTTCTGTGATCTCTCTAAAGCCTTTGATTGTATCGAGACATTCTTACTCAAGCTGAACTATTATGGAATTAGAGGCAAAGCCCAGAACTTGATTGCATCTTATTTAAATAACAGATTGCAGATAGCTGACATAAACGGGTTTAAATCTAAAGGCGTAATGTTAATATCAGGGTACCCCAAGGTTCTATTTTGGGTCCCTTTTTATTTTTAGTATATGCTAATGCTCTGCTCTGCATGGTGCAGAAAATGGAATATAGTACTATTTGTTGATGATACCTCTCTAATTTTTAATGGGGCCCTCCGGTGTGAAAACATTGACAAGGTAAACGGTGGTGAGTCTGCTATTTTAAATTGGTTCACATGTAATAATCTTTCGCTAAACAGGGCTAAAACCAAATACATTAAATTTAGTCCTCCGAATGTAACTCCTGCCAATACAGAAGTTCTCATTGAGAATAATAAATTAGAATTTGTTAAGAATACATTGTTTCTTGGAATTACAGTAGACTCCAAATTACAATGGGGCCCCCACTTAAGTAAACTTGCCGGTAAGCTCAGCCCGCTGCCTATGCAGTTAGGAGAATCAGACAATTGACGGATGTGACTACTGCTCGCTTAGTCTATTTCAGCTACTTTCACAGCATTGTGTCGTATGGTATACTGTTGTGGAGAACGAAGACTGCTATTGAGACTATTTTTATCTTACAAAAGAGAGCCATTTGCTCTATTTATAACTTAAGCTCCAGAGATTCACTCAGGGTACTGTTCAAATAAATGAATATCCTCACTATTACTTTTCAATATACCTATTTATGAAAACATAATGCATGTCCATAAAATTGGCAAATAAATAATTTTTCTTTAATCTTTAGTAGTTCGTATGGAGATGAAAGCAAGCAAAGTAATACAAGTATAGTGAAAGGAGAGCGCTACCACCACATTCTCCAAATTTAGCGACTTGCGACTATTTCTTGTTTCTAAATAAAAAAATTAGGACTTAACGGTGAAGTTTTAACTCTAACAAAGAAGATCATGCAAGTAACCTACGTCTAGTTTACCAATTTGGGAAAATAAAAAATAATAAAGGTCAAATGCAAGTAACGTTGGATATAGATTAATAAACTAGGTGAAAAATAAATAATACTACGTCGAAAAATAAATAATATATTTTACAAAATATTACATAGGTTTTTAGGGTTTCGTACATCAAAAGGAAAAACGGAACCCTTATAGGATCACTTTGTTGACTTACTTCTGCAATCCCTTCGAGCAGTGAACTTCTAAGTCAACGCAGTCAAAGATACGACCGTTTATGCCCCGTTTGTTGCATATTTTGATACTCGCAAAGGAATCAAAACCTATAGGGTACTTCCCGTTGACCTAGAATCATGAACTTTGGTAAGAAGCAATGTCATGTAGCACAAGTAAACCGTAAATTTGTAGTTACATTACAAAAAAATACTTTTTTTGCGAAATATTTTTTAACGGCACTCTCTGTGCGCGAGTCGCACTCGCACGTGATGGTTTTTTTAACAAACTAGTCACTGCACTCTTATACTAGAAAATATGTTTATATAATTTAGTTTTATTATGAACGTATAAACAGTTACAATTAGACAAGAATTGAGGATGAAAAAGAGAAATGTTAAAATGGCTGAAAACATTCAAAAGGACCATCATACGAGTTGCTTGGTTAACATGTTGTCTTATTATTAAAACTAGTATTGTTCAGTTTTGACATAAAGAGGAAAAAACTAGTCAACGATATTAAGATTTTGTTTTATTTCAATAATTTTAGTACTTTAATCTGACAGCCTTTTCAATAAAAAAGGAAGACGTTCTACTATCGTCGCGTATGTTTTATTTTTTTATCTGTTCACTGACACATCGGCAAAGTGATAAACCACGGAAACTGGTTTACCGATTTAGATAAATTTAACAGTACTCTATTAAGACCAACAATAAGCTATAATACTCTATGATGAAGGTGAAATATCCAAGAGCCAACATGCAGCAAGGGCCATCTCCTGCAATTCGGGTCATATGACCGAGAGGCCGGCGGAGTCAAGGGAAAGTGGCGAAGATATAAAAAAATCAAGTCGAATTGAGTAACCCCTTTCCTTCGAAATCGCTTAAGTAATAAGTTCTTTAAACAAAGTTTACGTCATACATAGCGTGATAATTTTAATGAAATTACGATTAAAATTTATTGAAACTAAAAAGGTGTGAAGTAACTTTTAAGATTCTTCAAATTCACCTTCAGTAATTTATTGTGGGTCTAACTCAGATGAATTATTTGCGATAGAAACTAGACCTACTACTCGTAGTAAAGTAGTAGAAAATCCAGCTGCTACAATTAAAACAAGAGAAGATTTAGAAATTTCACAAGTGAAGAAGAATTATGAGATATTTTTATGCCATCTACGATGAAGAAATCCAGAATTAATCACGAAGTGAATGTTTTATCTAATGGTAAAATTTATGAAAAGTAGAATGAAACAAGTTAGACATCAAAAAAAAATTGCTGTTAAATAATGTAAATAAGTATATCAAAAGCTTATAGTGAGGTGTTGCTTGAAGTCTTGTTCCCCCAAACTATATGGACTTGGCATTCGCTGACACGGCAAAAGTAGTTAATAACATATTTTGAGAATAAGAAGCAGTACGTATAGCTTAAAAATATGAACGAAGATTAAAAAAATCAACATATTGACAGGTTGAAAATGTTAATAGTCTACGTACCAGTACACTACCTTGCACTCCTGCAAGGTAGTGTACTGGTACGTACCCCTTCGATCCCCAGATCACACACAGGACAAACATTTGTGTGCATGAACATGATTGCTTGTTTTGGTCTGGATGTTTTCATCCGCCAAATAACCTTCCTAATGATGTTTTCTTTCACTGCCAAGCAAGTGATAATTACAAATATATACATAAATCCGGAAACACAAATTTAGTGGTATACGCCAGAGTTCGAACCGAACTGGTCGCCAGTTGGTCAATAAGCCGGCTCCTTATCTACTGGACTATCACTGCTCTAACTAGTAATAAGGTTATATCCTTTAAGAGATGACTAAAGTAGATAGCATAAATGAATTTCTTGAGCCAACAATTTATAAGGAAGTCAAGGTCGGGGCTGATGAATCTCACCAAGCCCGTTGAACTAACCAGCGGCGACAAACCAGACTTCACACGAGAAATATTAAAATGTAGGACGTGAAAATATTAAAAAAGGGTGTCAAGCATGATCTACTCTTACCACTAGCATGATCGGCTCTAAAATGTTGGATAGTCAGTGATAAATCCATCCCACCCATTTTATTAAAAAAACCCGCACCCAGGCCCGTACTATTTTGTTTAGATATGCCTATTCCCAGATTTAGACTTACTTAATATTATTTAATTTTTATGATAATAATTACTTTAAAAAACCTTTCAGAACAACAAGGAACTACAGACAAAGAATTTTTGAACACGGCAGAAACGTTTTGGCCGAGTCTGAGTGCTACTGGTCACAGTCTACGAGGTATTCATATCCCATTAACATTCAGCATAACTGGGTCTTACGGCCACCAGGGGGGACATAGACCTGGCATCATTGGTAGCAGTTATGCAAGTGTATCTAGCGACGACAGCGCTGGTGTTTTTGGGTCTTACGGAAAATCAGCTTTAGCGGGGAGCAGCTACGGTGCATTCAGTTCGAGTTATCCGGGTGTCCGAATTTTCGGAAACTCTGGAAGAACTGGATGGAGCGGATGGGGAAATGGAAAATGGGGGCATTACGGTAAAGGGTAAAAAAGCAGTTAAGGTTTGATACTTGAATAAACTTGTCTTAAAACTAAGGAATTATATTGTTAATTATTTTTCTCTGTATCTAATAATATAAAAAACATTCTAATAAAATTCATTTTATGCCCACTGCCTTATAGCGGTACATATACACTTAGACGAATAGATTGGTCTAAATTGAACTATGCGCCAGCCAATGTTTTTATCCACTACTACTACTATAACTTCACGCCAAATCCCTTACGGGGTAGGCAGAGAGAACCGAGCGCCACGCGACTCGATCCTTACATACCTCACTCGCTTCTTTCACATTCATTACTCTTTTCATGCACGCTCGCCGGTTTCTAGGGCTCCTGACATCATCTTCTGATAGAACACGACCAATCTGATCATGATAGGTAAGTCTCGGCCTTCCTCGGTTCCTACATCCTTCCACTTTTGCATTGTATATCTGCTTCGTCATTCTTTCATCCTGCATTCTTTCTACATGTCCGAACCAACGGAGCATGCCTCTTCTTATTTTAACACCGACGCTCTCTTTCAGACCAACTCTGCTTCTAACCTCATCATTGCGGATACAAGCAAGCAAGGTCTGCAAGCGTTACACCACAGATTTTGCGCAATGCTCACATTTCAACCGCGTTTATCCTACTTTCATGCTCTCTCTGCCATACCCAGCTCTCGCTTCCATAAGTAAGCGTTGGGACCAGTACTGCATTGTGTATAGCGAGCTGCGCCTTCTGGCTCAGGTTTTTACTGCCAAGAAGTTTTCCCAACGCTCCATTCACACTATTCCCAGCACTCACTCGCCTTTCCACATCTGTGGTGTACCTTCCATCCCTGCTGAAAGCGCATCCAAGATATACAAACTCATCCACTTGTTCCAACACTTCATCATCTACCGTAATTCTTACATTGGTTCTGGTTTCTTCTCTTTCAAATACCATAATCTTTGTTTTCTTTTTTTTTCTGTTTTACGTTTTTATCCACACTTATCATAATTTTTAATTATGAAGAATTACCATAACTTTGATAAAACCATTAGCTCAGGTGGCAAAACAATGACTCAGGTTTTTTTACAACTTCGGGACGTACAAGCAAGCATACAGTCCACCTGATTAAAACAAATACATAATAAAGCAATCCGGAACATTGTTATCTACTCGTACTTGAGTACCTAATCAATTTTTAAAATATGAAAATCTATATCTCCACACCAATTCTCTTGGTTTTCTAGAGCAGTGTCCCGCAAACTTTTTGTGTTCAACGCGCACATACCAAATCAAGAATTTAAATTTTATTTAACATTTATATATTACCACCGACGCGACCTGCCATGCAATTCTCTAAGCGACTCGTAATGGCTGTGTGCGTCGCTGTGATCACATATGTCACAGCTTTGACATCGTCTACTGCGATCACGGCTAAATTATTTGGTATTCTATAAGGCTGTAAGCGTACGCGAGGCTGTTTGCCTTGTAGAATTCCAATTCCAAACGCAGCCTTGCGGCGCTAGTGTCGCACAATCATGAAAAGCGACACCAAAGAATTGCAATTTTGTGTTCAAGGCTGTAACAGCCGATGTTTCCGAGGATATAAGGATGTTTGCTCTTACAGAATTGC
The DNA here is from genome assembly GCA_947507595.1 of Pyralis farinalis. NCBI lineage: Eukaryota > Metazoa > Arthropoda > Insecta > Lepidoptera > Pyralidae > Pyralis > Pyralis farinalis. The sequence continues at coordinate 14,953,666 of OX382277.1, read as the reverse complement.
ATGGCTGATCTTGGACAGGTGAGCCGATCGCTACCAAACTTGATAGGATCACCCGCTGGGCTAATCCAAAGGTTGCTTAAAAATTTAGATAGATTGATAGATAGAATACAGTTCATTTGCATAATACAGAATTTAAGGAAATACATTGAAAAAGATTCTTAAGAAATATACTATGCAACAAGGCGGTCTTATTGCTACGAGTAAAAGCAATCTTTTCAAGGGAACCTTTAGGTAACGTATCAAATTATTAAAAAGGTAGGGCTAGTCCGGAAGGAAATGAAGAAGTAAATATAGCTAATGGTAATTTAAACATTAATAATTAATAAATAAATTTAAACATTAACAATAATAAATTTAAAAATAATTTTGATATTATTAGTTACAAGTATACAAACATAAATACATACACACATACAGTATATGCCTGTATGTGTGTATTTATGTTTGTATTTGTATACTTGTATTACTTATATACGCATATACATATCATTACATACACACATATACATGCACTGTACATAATATACCTAACTGTACATAATAAACAAACATATATTTTCAAAAATAATTTTTAACTTGTTAAAACCAGAGAGAAAGTAGATGGTTAATTGCTAGTTTTTTGAAAATGGCAATAGAATTGTTCTGATAACGACTGAAAGCTGTTCTGATAACCACTTGTAAGTTATCCCATTGCCTAATAGCTTCGACGGTGATCGAAGAAATTAGAAGAATGAGAGAAAAAACGTCAGGGTAAGGTTTTCACAGGTGCCAATTTGCAAGTTGTGAGAGATGGAGCAAAACTTGAACCAAACTTTGAGATAAGAAGGCGCTCTAGGGTTGAAGAGTATGGTAATTTCATCAAAATCGGTCAAAGGTCCAACCATTTTGGCGTCCATAGGAACATACATACGGACATCGAATTTCATATATAAAAAGAAGTTTAAAATCAATATAACATGTAAAGATGTTCAATTGGAGTAGTGATAGCTCAGTGAATAAAAAACCAGTCTTTTCGAGCGATCGCCATGTTTCGAACCATGCGAGCATGGTTCGAAACATGGCGAGGGCCTGTGCCACTAAATTCGACTTTTTGAATTTTATACATACTAAGCTGACCCAGCAAACATCGTTCTGCTAAATAAATTATGTATGTATGTATGTATTTCTTCACGCCAAGTCCCTTGCAGGATAGGCAGAGAGAACCGAGCGCCATAAGACGAGGTCCTTACATACTTCACTCGCTTCCTAATGGATTAGGAAACGAGATAACGCTAGGAAAAAGAATGACCACGGTGCACCTGTATGCACCATGCACTTTGCACTTTGAACACTAGGAATGGCGATCTGAAATCGATTACTCAAAAATCGATTTTTTGGGCAAAAATTTAGATTCAAGTATTTCTGTTTTGATTAAAATTATTTACATTTGGTTGAATGTACTCAAATACGTGTAAAGTAACGACAGTTTTTCACTTAGTTACTCAAAAACGCTATTTGTAATCTTATGTACTTTTAGGGTCGGCAACGCAAGAGTGATACAAATGACCATAGGCTACGGTAAATGCTTACCATCAGGTAGGCTTGTTTACCACCTTAGTGGTGTAAAAAAAAACCGAATCATTTCCAAATCTAACCATTGGAAATAAGCTAATCTTAGCACCAGACAATGCAACACAACGATTGATATAGGTACATAATATTCTTTTATATTAAATATTTGTGACTACATAATAACCCTGAACTTTCAATAATAACATCAGTCCAATTATGAAGCAAGTGAATGGCATAATAAGTGATGATATAAGCCAGTGGGATATAAGAATATAATATGTAAACATCTAATTACAACAAAGAGTAATAATCCTTTGAAGCTTAGTGGTCTACACTTCCGACTTTACATCAAAAGACAAATTAATTACCTACAAGATGGTGCTCATATTTCCCACTACATGAAATGCACTTAATATAATTACGTCATATTTCTAATAGAAGTATGCATCAGCAATTGTTTGTCCATTAGATGCTTCAATCAATGTAGTGTAGATAATTGTAAATGTATGAACGTGTAAAATTAAATACATTAATTAAACGAATAGATTCAACATCAACCTACACGTGGTCATCACAATTCATTATTACATTATGAATCTATTAATTGAATCCAATAATAATTGGTTGAATATAAACAATAAGGACGAAAACATTGCAAACATTTATAGACAACTGGCTTTTGTAACCGCTTCCAATCAGGATATACGCCTCATTGCCATCCGACATAGTAATAAAATTTTACTATATCGGGTGATGCTTGTATGAGTAATAATTCTAAACATTAGTTCCAATTTAAAATTGTCGCTTTGGGTATAGCAAACTTTCATGACTATAGTTATTGAAATGAAATGAAAAAGAATGCGAAGAAAGCAAAGATAATGGTACTTGAAAGAGAAGAAACCAATGTAAGGATGTTACGGTTGATGATGAAGTGTTGGAACAAGTGGATGAGATTGTATATCTTGGGTGCGCTTTCAGCAAGGATGGAAGGTACACCGAAGATGTGAAAAGACGAAAGAGTGCTGGGAATAGTGTGAACGGAGCGTTGGGAAATCTTCTTGGCAGTAAAAACTTGAGCCAGAAGACAAAGCTCGCTATACACAATGCAGAGCTGGTGCCACCGCTTACTTATGGAAGCGAGAGCTGGGTATGGCAGAGAGAGCATGAAACTAGGATAAACGCGGTCGACATGCGAGCGTTGCGCAAAATTTGTGACATAACGCTTGTAGACCGTCTTCGCAATGATGATGTTAGAAAGAAAGTTAGTCTAAAAGAAAGCGTCGGTGTTAAAATAAGAAGAGGCATGCTCCGTTGGTTCGGATAAGTAGAAATAATGCAAGATGAAAGAATGACGAAGCAGATATACCTACAATGCAAAAGTGGAAGGATGTAGGAGCCGAGAAAGCCCAAGACTTACCTAGCGTGACGAAATTGGTCATGTTCTATCAGAAGGTGATGGCAGGAGCCCTAGACCGGATACCGGCGAGTGTGCATGAGAAGAGATAATGAATGTTAAAGAAGCGAGTGGGGTATGTAAGGATCGAGTCACGTGGTGTTCGGTTCTCTCTGCCTTCCCCGCAATGGATTTAGCGTTAAGTTATAGATATATAGAAATAAATAAATAAAATATGATTACTCTGATCGTTGAACTCTCATACTTTCCGTTATACGTCAAAAGAACACACCTACTCCTCGATGTGTTCAACACGGTCTTACTATACAGTAGACATGCCTTATTAGATACCTCTGTGACCTATATGTCAGTCACCCGTGTCAGAGTGCACTAATTTTGCAATGAATGCACAATAATCTAGCGTCAACTTTATGTCCATCATTTGTCAAAATTAATGACCCACCTTCCTGTCCATTTTTATACTTATATACGACGAAAAATCTGAATTGCTCATTAATGGCTTTGAAATGGAGGGGTTCGTACTGTTGTTGATCCTACCTGTTATGGTCTCGAGTTCAGGAGAAGGTAACATCAAATTGTTAGAAGATGAAGTAGCTATTGCTCTCAAAGCATGTGAAATACCAACTAATGATGTAAATGCAAATACTAGCCGTCGTCAACGGCGTTCAGAAGACTATCCACGCATTGACAATGCAAGGCAAGTAAATCAATACGGCCACGAGAGAAGAAATACAAGTGATATGAAGGAACAAAATGTGTCCGTTATAAATACAACTGATTATGATTATGGGAGCTACGGCATTGGGAACGTAGAAAAACTTGCTTTTGCTCCACAGCCTGCTACTAACAGCTTCACCAATATAACCGTGGACAGCAATGTAACTAACAGGACTAGAAGGAGTGAACCCTTAATCATTAAACCTGATAATGACCAGGTAATCTTCAACAAACCTATAAAAATAAACGTAGGTCGATTAATTTAATGACTGACAGATAGAGATAATGCACAGCGTAAAACTGTCGGAGACTTGAAAATTAAAAAGAATTGTGCACTCGTTGCATACACTAAGAAAGAATTATCTACTGCACAGAAGATCATGTATGCAACGCAATGTAGAGGACAATACCAGCTCTCTACTCGACCTTCTGTTGACCGCACGTCTGGATGAGGACACGTTGACGAGCTCGGTGGCTATGTCGTGAATGACGAGACTTTGACACACACGCTCGTGGGTTCGATTCCCACACAAGGCAAACATTTGTATGCATGAACATGTATGTTTGTCTTGATCTCCATGTTTTAAGAGAGGTAGGGCGCATCAAAGCAGCCCGTCTGGGGAAGTACCTCCACCTCACAGAAAACCGCAGCCAAATAACAACTCCCTAGTGGGGTGTTGTGTTCCTGCGTGTGAGTGAGGTCACCAGTAAGCTCCCAAGAAGTTGCTATGTAAGCAGCAGAGGAGGCATCGCGCGATATATCGCAAGCGTTAACATCCCCGTGGATGCGCCACTTGATCCTCGTATTACTGTCTCATCCAGACCCAAGTGCCTTGCACCAGACGAGACGCACCTCGGTCTGCCGGATGTCATCGTGTATGGCACTATAGATCAGCAGACTGGGATGGATTGCGTGAATTCTACGCATCGTACCGCCGTTGCGAGAACCACAGTGGCTGCCGCGATATTGACCGGCATGGAATGGCTACATTCCCAATCGCCTAGTACTCGTAGCTAGTGCGGAAATCATTTCAATTGAGAGTCAAGGTGAGGCGTTGGCAGTAAGCCTAGCTATGGCGAAGGCATTCGATCGGATCTGGAATCGGGGTCTTCTATCAGAGTTACCATCGTACGGGCTGCCCGAGGGTTTTTCCAAATGGATATCAATGCTGGCGTCCCACAGGGCTCTGTACTGTCTCCCACACTGTTTCTGCTGCATATCAATGACATGTTGTCAATTGATGGCATTCATTGTTATGCGGACGACAGCACCGGGAAACTTATTACATAGGTCAAGCTAACATCCCTCGTACGCTTGCCGACGAAAGCCGCGATAAACTAGTGTCTGACATTGAGGCTACTTCGACAAAAGTATGGAACTTGGTCCTATTCAACCCTATAAACCCACAGGTTTGCGCGTTCACCGCTAAGAAAACTTCATTTGCTGTGGTTCCTCAATTCCAAAACACACCACTTACAATCGCCAAACGCATTGGGATTCTCGGTGTCGAGATCTACAGCGATGTTCAATATCGAAATCACCTGGAGGAGAAGGTCAATCTGGCGTCCAAGTAACTTGGTGTCCTCAACAAAGCAAAGTGTACTTCAGTGCGGAACAAAGACTTATATGATAACAAGTCTCAAGTCACAAAGTGACATGATATGCACATGACAGTACATGTAGTACTGTAGTCAGTAGAGACGAGCTGTGAGAATTGTCGGCGATCCTGAGCTTACAGACGGTATTGAGCCCTTAAGTTTAAGGCAAGATTTTGCCTCCCTTTGTGTGTTCTACCGATTGTACAACGGGTTGTGTTTGTGTACTATGTGGTTTCTTCCGAGAACTCTCAAGTTGTTGAATGAACTCCCAGCCGAGGTTTTCCCAAGGGACTACAGCATGGGGTTCTTCAAAAAAGACGTGAATAGATTTTTAGAGGGTCGGCAACGCATGAGTGACACCCCTGGTGTTGCAAGTGTCCATAGGCTACGGTAACGGTACGGAAAGAGCTCAAGAGAATTACAATTCTCTCTGCCTCAATTGCTGCTTAACACTTGCTGTATAACTCCTCAACGCATATACACCACATCTGCCCCGAGTATCAATATGCTGTTCAAGAATCACCAACGGCGTTTGCTGTAGCTTGTTGGATGCCTGAAATGCATGGAGTATTGGTTGCCAATCTATTGCAACACCGCCGTTAAGCAGCAATTCTCAGCAACTTCTTGGGTGACCTTATTCACCTACAGCAATCCCAACAACCTTCCTGAGAAATATTCCTTTGATGCTGTCTTTTGTATCATGGAGATATTTTTCAGTGGCTATATTATATATATTCAGGAACACCGTTCCTATATGCAATGTATGTGTTTGCCTGTGTGTGCGTTTGTCTGTGTGTCTGTCGCTTTTTTCGAATATTCGAATTTTGGCTTCAGATTCGGATTCAGCATAAAAAAGTAGAATAGGAATGTCTGAAAAACCAACCTCCTATCTCTTAAGGAACATGGTCAAAATAACCGACAAATTAAAAAAAAATTGAATTTTTATTTCAGATTCGAAAAGTAAATTAAAAAGTAGAATAGGAATGTCTGAAAACCAATAACATGGAACATGGTCAATATGGCCGACAAAGTTTTCAAAAAAAATTATTAAATTGTTATATAATTGACGAGCCAGGTGTTCCTCTGGCAATGCAAGCTTGCGCATTCTCAACTGGTTTTTTGAGGATACAACTATATATCCAAAGTCAATATAATTTGCACGTGGTGTAAGCTGCATATTTTTTGAGGTGTATTCATTAAAATAAGTAGATAAGGTTATCAGATTCACTGAGAAATTGTGTCAGTGGCAGAGACGGCAACATAATATTACTTGTGTACTAAACGTCTATAGGCGATGGTAACCGCTTCATATTAGACGTATGATGAGATGTTTGTTTGCCATCCGAACGGTACAAAAATATATTTTATGTATTTCAATCAGTTACAACTAATTTTTATTTCAGATTCGAAAAGTAAATTAAAATGTAGAATAGGAATGTCTTAAAAACCAATATCATATTTCTTAAAGAACATGGTCAAAATGGCCGACAAAGTTTTAAAAAAAATAATTAAATTGTTATATAATTGACGAGCCAGGTGTTCCTCTAGCAATGCAAGCTTGCCTCATTCCCTTATTTCCTAATCGGCAGGGTGCACTACGTGTTAGCAAGTTGACTTTGAACTCCCTAAAATACGTTATCTATTATATGTTCAGTTTATAATAATTATTTGTGTTACTACAAATTTTTTAATTACAGTGCCTTAGTCAATGTGTGTTCGCCAATTTGCAAGTCGTAAGTACATATACTTTAATGATTTGTTTAATTCATCAACGTTGAATGTTTATTAATGCTAATAACGGCGTCAGGTTGATTCCCGGGGAATACCTCGAGAAGCTGAACTTTGGAACAAGGTGCAATCCTCGATTACGTCTCAGCAGTCTCGAACTGCGCTTAGAGATCAGATCCGGGCATGCTTTCAAGAACTACAAACAGGTAAACTTTGTCAATTATTATGGCATTAGCATTTTAATTTCCCTATTCACATTCAGTACACACGCATTACATCGTCAATGATGGCAAATGAGGAAGGAAATTCCTGGAGTGGATTCCGCTTATGACGAAGCGTCGTGCCCCCAAAGATGAGCCGATAACCTCAAATAATAATATTAGTTATAAAAAGCGGCACAAAAACAGCACAATAACATGCAAAAAATCTACTCTCAATAATGACTAAGTCAATAAGAAACGCAAGAAGATTCAGTATTCACTGCTATGACATTTAGGACCATGGACCGACAAATTGATTTAAACTTGTTTATTTTGTGCTTCAGTAGGTACGGCATAAATATACAATCGTTGTGCTAATGATATTTTTTGTTTATTTAATCGATATAAAACTCGAGGCACTGAGTATACATGAAATAATTTTGGAAAGAAGTATTTAACAATATGTGTTTTATTAGAAGGTGATTGAGGTTATGAATATTAAAGAAGCTAGTAAAGTGTGTAAGGACCGCATCTTATTGCGCTCGGTTCTCTCTGCCTACCCCGCAAGGGATTTGGCGTGAAGTTATAGATAGATAGATATTTAAAATATGCTTTAACTACTCATATAATTTAAAAATCCACGCATCACTTGAAAACGAATAGAATAATTTTAATGAATTTTCGTATGATGATAGCTTATATTATATATATATATTAAATCCGATAACATATAGGATACTTTTTAATCGAACAATAAAAGATTTCTCATGTGAAAAGTTAAAATCTGAATCTCAAGACTTTACAAAACGGCTCTATTTTGTCCACTTCACTGCTCGCTGTCCTTTCCCAGTGGAATAAAATGAATGATTCTCATAGGATAACTTAGTCTGTTTCTTTCCGGGTGTTAGAGTGATCTGATTCGCTTGATTAGTTTTATTTGCTAAGAAATGCTCTCGAAAAATATTACAAAACAATGTCGAACACGATGAGACTGATTTATGTCTGAATTATGGCATATGCATGGCTAGCTTATTAACATCATATCACTTTGCAAGTCATATGATTTCATGATGACAGCTTTGAATCACAGAAAAAATAGATATAGCAAGTTAGTTATATCTATTTTTTTCTGTGATCTAACACCAAAACTCCAATTAACTCTCGAAAATCTCTGCGGATCGCCCATTTACTTCGCCATTGACTTACGATATAGAACAATGGCTTAGCGTCGTCGTCTAGATACATACTACTAGGTATACTTAAAACTTACAAGCGTTAGGTACACTGCAAAGTATACGAACGTGAATGGTATTACTTTTCATTAGTGAATATAATAGTATTCTTTAAAATATAATGACTTAAGCGAAAATGTAAGTAAATAAATAAATGGAGTGTAGGGCTCAAGCCCGACTTAGTGTACAGTATCGGTTCGGTTTAGTTTAGGCTCAAGTTAAGGACTGTTTAGTTCAAGTATATTTCTCAGTTCAGATTAAGTTACGCATAAGTCGGGGTTAGTTTCAGTTTCGTTGTGTGATTTCACCAACACGCTTTGAAAAATAAAATAAAAATGTCGCCATAGAGAGACGTACAATAAAAAGACATAAGACGCAGTACGGTAGGTACCTCGGTCTCTTCTGTAACATTCGGGCACGCTCGCCGGTTCCTAGGGCTCCTGACATCTTATCTTACATTTCGACTAACTACTACTAACCTAGACAGTCGAAATCTAAACCAGAAGGCATTCACACTGGCGCCGCATTCATACTGTTTCCTGCACTCACCACATCAGCAGTGTACTTTCAATCCCTGCTAAAAGCTTCCAGGATATACAATTTCGTTCATTAAAACAACTCTACATCATGAACCGTAATCCTCGTTGTTCGTTTCGGTTTCCTCTGTTTCAAATAGTTTTATCGTTTTCTTCGCATTCAATTGTCTTTCTTCATACAATTATCTCGCATTGTTGTAACTAGTGTTTGCAGTTCGGATGGTGATTCTGACTTTAAGCGCATCATCTGCATAAAGCAAATAGCTCACAAATGAGTCACCCATTCTCACTTCCACGTTTATACATATTATTCTCTGAAAACATCTGTGCAGATATAGGATGAATAATCGAGTCGACAGCACGCAGCCCCTTCTGACACCAATATTGATGTCAGACCAGGGTGATAAGCTGCCATCTCGCACACGCTGTACTTTCCTCAAAAGTGGGGTGGGGTTCCTCAAAAGTTCCTCATAATTATTGGTCGACAGTGACCTGCTCCGTACGAGCAGATCGCTGTCAACCCCCTGTCGATACAAAACGGCCCACAAATCCTTTCGCTATTACATGCTTTCTCAAAATCCACAAAACCACAGAAAACCTTCTGGTTTACAGCCAGATGCTTCTCCAATATTGCGGAGTGAAAACTGGACGTTACGTTTCCACCCTGTGCTTCCCAAAGCATTCCATGATTTCTATGAATGATTTGACACTCATTCTCCTTTCAACAATTTATCCTTGCACATTAGCTGCTAAACTGATCAAATTATTGGTCCTATAGCTGGGGTAGTCCATGTGTGATCCGTTGCTTTTATACAAGGACATAATGACTGTGCGTCTTCAATCTGTTGGAGCTCGCCGTTTTCCAGCATTAATTTTCCATAAACCAATAGACGCCCCGAACGTAGGTGTCACCTAGTTTGATCATCGCAGCTACAACTATATCGATTCCCGCTGACTTTCCATTTTCAGACTTGGTATCGATCATTCAGTCTCATCCATTTCACGGTATCCTGATACTGTGAATGAGTCTGTAACTAACTCAGCATTGCCATAACCTTGTCCTGGACATAATCATATATTTTTCTAAAATGTTCACTCCACCATTCTAACTACCCGGAGACTTACCTCTATTCTCTTACTTTCTTTACCTCTCTCCAGAAGAGTTTGGTGTTCACGTCGAAGTCGAAGAAACAAAATAAAATGAACGAATATCCCGATTAAATTAACTTTCCAATAAAACACCCCGTTTGAAATCGTTCTGGGCAATGTCGTACACAAAATACCATGAAGGAAATACAGTTGCAAAAAATACGAGTAGGTGTTGAGCTTAAATATAATAAAGTGGGTCAACGTCAACCCCAAATAGTTAACAGTCATGATTGGGGTTTAATACCTGCTATTCACCTGCTTACGTTATTTATTTTTGGGGAAAACTTTCGATGACGAACGAACACAGAAATGACATGAATTCTGATTTTTTTCTTGTATAATCAAACAAAATACCTAAATTTTTAAAAGCAAATATTTAATTTTATTTATTTTTATTCCGTGTATGTATGTATAGTAGCGTTTTAGCTAAAAATATCAAATAAGCATAATATCCTAGTAGTGTGAAAATCTCTTCATATTTTTAAATGTATGAAAATGTTTTGAAGCGTATAAATGTAGGTATATTTTGTGTGTGTGTACGGTATGGTGTGCATAGTTGGGTTTACCTTACCAGTTATAATATTATATATACCTACATATGGACGCTCCTCCTCTTGTATGTATGATCCTGTGACATTTGTTTTATGCAGAAGCCGAAGATAATGGATGCTCTTATTCGAACAAGTTGGAACGCTGCTTGATGCTACGTTTTGCTTATCGAAAGAATGATGGAAACAACACAAAACCTTCACCAAATTGATAAATACCAAGAATTTGGAATTCAATAATATAGTGCAAATACCTTCCAGTATAGCTTAATGTTTACAAGTCGTCTGTAATAGAATAGCGAAGCAAATCAGAATAAAGTCTGAACTAAGCAATCATTATGTTTAATTAACCGTGTAATCAATTGTGAGAATATTAAATTACCTACCTACATTTATATTGTTACGCAAGCAACTAATAGGGTAGACCGAATACAATTTGTAGCAGGGGACGGTGTTACTACCGTAACCATACCGTGATATCGCCAATATCTTATTAGCTACGCTCCGTATACCCATTTCCCCCTGACAGAGGCTTCCTGTATCTCATGCCGACTCGGCTCGAAGCTTAAGCTTGTGACGGGGACATTGTGAAATTTTGGGAAGTCAAAAGTAAGGTTTTACGATTTATTATCATAACAGAAAATCGTGACTTTATTTTACGCCCAGAGTCAGTTTCAACGTTCCTTATTATTATTGGCTTTACATTAAAAATTGTATTTGTACAGTTGTAGTTAAAAAAAACGAGAATTTAAACGTTTCCAATGAAATCACCTATATGGGACAATTGTAGCAATTTGTCGAGGAACTGACCCAGAGCATCGTAGATAGTTCCGAAGATTGAGCTTTGGTATCGATGGGCTATAAATCTGCAAAAATGGTTATTCTCAGAAAACCAGGAACATAATAGGTAACAGCAATATATCTGCAGAGATCGCAGATATGTACTTTGAAGAATTTTCTGTTGACAGCGAGCGGTACGGTTGTAGAAGGAAACTGCTGACATCATCATTTCAACCAACATAGAATACAAACCATTGGATACACAAAGTGAGGCAAAGTTTCTCCTTAAACTTAAAGGCTCAATAACGGTATTCAGACTGCAAGTTTTTTTTATGCAACGCCGGGGGCATACAAACATACGGCCCACCTGCTGTAAAGCGGTTACCATAGCCTATAAACGTTTACAAGAGATTAAGTATCACTCGCGTGATGCCACCTCTGCTGCTACGCAGCTACTCCTAAGGAGCTTATTGGAGCCTCCACTCTCACACAGGAACACAGCAACCCTCAAGGGAGTTGTTATTTCCCTGCGGATTTCAGTGAGGTAGAGGTACTTCATCAGACGGGCTGCTTTGATGCGCCTTATCTCTCTTAAGTTTAGAATCTTCGACAATTTTAAATAAAGAGAAACACTTTATTTAAAATGGTTATGTCATAAGTTTATCATCAAATCTTCACCAATATTACCTACACGTGATCATCACAATTCACTTTTCGAAATTGTATTATTTTTAATAACTTTTTAACAAATTTGCAGATCAGCACTAATTTTAAACAGGGCCAAATTTAATATGACGTTTAAAGATACCTTTTTTAAGACTGGGTGGTTATGAAGAAAAAAGAAGATTTTGTTCTATCATAAATATATCACAATGGGATATCCAGGAAAAGAAAACGGTTGCGGGTGGTACACTACTGGTGCGTCCAAATTTTCATTTTTCAGTTCATGCGGGTAGACCTGCTTAGGTAATGGATCTACAACCATAGACTTGGCCAGCTGGAAACACGAGAAACAAATTAATTTTGCATAAAAACACATTATTTGTTGATGCCTTGAGGCCCGTTATATACTTGGCGCCCTAACGCGCATGGCGGAATTCAGCCACGCGGGCCTCAACTGGTTAAACAACGGCGGCAGACTTACAAGCAAACGGCCTACCTGATGTAAAGCAGTTACCGTAGCGTATGAACGCTTGCGACACATTAAGGCGACACATCGAAAAATTAGACCAACTTTCATCGAATAGTATAGGCTAATGACTAAACTGACGGATCTAAGATTTTAATATAAATAACTTCATTTCTTTATCTTGAATTTGCTTGCTCAAATACGCGATTGTGTAAAATTGATTCGATAATAATTACTTTCGAAAACACCTCCTGAAATTCATTATTTTTGAAATTACAACGAAGTTGTTCTGTTTATACGCTTCAAAATTACTTAAATCTATTAGTAATATCTATGTTTATAATATGGTTGCTGCATATTTTGATAAGTGACACATGAAATTTTTTTTAAATATTTTAAGTTTCTGACAATTTCTAAGCGATCACATTCGTCTTGGGTGCTACGTGTTTTCGACCTTATTGTGCGGTAATGAGGATTATAAACGCGTTGACTAACTACATCCAGCCAGTCCGGCTGCAGCCCGCTTCGAGGTGAGACCTATGTCGACTGTCTGCTCGAGCTCGCTCCACTTACATCGCGACACCGAAGTTTTTATAATTAATAGTTGTAAATATTCAATATTATAGTATTTAGCGTAAGTGTATTATTATTAGATATAAGTAGTAAATAATATTATAGGTTTATATATATTTATTATACTGTTGTAATAATGGGGAACACTAAAAAGAAAATATATAGAATAAAAATACAAAGAAAATGTTCGTAGAATGGCGGAGGCGAACAAGACAAGGTATTAATAACATTGTGTAGACATATTTCTAGTTTTTAGAACAGTTCCTAGGTATGGTTGACCCAAGCTATTTAATTCCTCTTCAAACTTTTTTTTTAATTTTGCTTACTTAATAACTCTATATAAAACTGCATTAATTAAATAAGAGTTATTTTTTGCAGGAATAAACAGTAACATTTGATAATTGGTATACATTATCCACAGGCTGACCGCGTACCTATATAGGACGTCAAACTCCTATTATGTCCATTATAATCTGACCGAACTCCGACTTAGAAGTTGTACGTCGGTGGAGGTCAGGTTACGTTGGAAATTTATACCAATAAGGTTCGCGCTCTCAGCACATAGCAACCAGTGGAGACTCTTTATTTCTTTGTATTAAAATAAAAACTTATAAAATAGAATAATTTTGCTGTTTTGTGTTTTAGGAGAAACTTACTAAATAAACATATTCCACTAGAAGAATCACTACTCGATTTATATGCTACTTTAACGTAAGTGTCATACGGGACGACAAACTCATAGTAACCATTATAAGCTCACCGAACTCCGACTTAGACATTGTACGTAGGTGAAGGTTAGTTTACGTTGGAAATTTATCCAATCAGAAGATAGAAAACCAGTGGAGGTTTTTTTTTTTTTTTTTGTATTAAAATAATTACTAGTAAAATAGTATATTTTGATAGTTTTTAAAAAAACTCGGTATGTTTCATGTTAAAGAAGCGAGCGAGGTGTGTAAGTACCGAGTCATGTGGCGCTCACGAGGGATTTAGCGTGAAGATATAGATAGATAGTATACTTATACCCATGGTACTCGTGAAAACAAATAATATTTACTATGAACCAACACTGAAAACACAAAAAAATCATCTATTCTATACATTGTGGTTAGTATTGAACTATTGTACGGATTAGATTTATTTTGCAACATCAGAGATGGTCCTGGTTCTTTCTTCTTGAGAGTTTAATAAATAACAAGGAAACGTACAACAATACAAAACACAGAGTATACATAAGTAAAATACAATAAATGTCATTATACTGAAGTTAAAGTTATGAAACAGCAAGAAAATCATTTGTCACATGTTTTTTTTAAATATGAATAGATTATAAAATCTATTTGTATATATGTATATTAGGGTGTCCCTTATTTTTCAAAGTTTTTATTTTCTAACGCATATGTCTTAGTTTCGTTCATTTGCTTTTAAAACACTCGGAAATTAATTTTTAACTTATTTGGATTACGATAATCCGTGCCGAATTACATCGAAACATGTTCATACAAGTTGCGCGGCAGTGCCGCACGTACTCGCGGTATTCATTTGTTCAAATTCAAAGTCAAAATCTTTTTATTCCGTAAAAATGGCTACATTTGTTTGGAATCGTCACATTTTTTTTCCCTACCGTGCAGTTTATGACTAGGTGAGCACTGATAAAAATACTGCCAAAAAACTCAGGCATCCCTCTTTTGGTATCCAAACAAATTTACATATTTTGTTAATTACATTATAATTGGATCGACTCACTCCCAGGCATTTTTATCATTAATATAGTCAGATACTTTATAATATGCCCTGCTACACAATTTGGCTTTAATAGTAGTTTTAAATTTGTTTATTGACAAATCTCTTATATTGCTGGGAAGTTTGTTATAGAACCGTATACATTGCCCCATAAAATAATTACTTGTTTTGTGGAGACGGCTTGCATATAACACAAGATTATGCTTATATCTAGTATTTATGCTATGAGTATCACTCTTTTTACAAAATGAGTCTATGTTTTTATGGACATACAAAAGATTTTCATAGATATATTGCGATGCGACTGTTAAAATATTTATTTCTTTGAATTTTTCTCTAAGGCTCTCCCGGGGACCAAGTTTGTAGATAGCTCTTATGGCTCTCTTTTGCAATAAAAAGATGGTGTTAATATCCGCGGAGTTACCCCAAAGAAGAATTCCATATGACATAATACTATGAAAGTAGCTGAAATAAACTATTCTAGCCGTATCAATATCAGTGAGCCGTCTAATAGTTTTCACTGCATAAGCTGCAGAACTTAGTTTTCCTGATAATTTTTCAATTTGTGGGCCCCTTTGTAGTCTGGAGTCAATTGTTATACCCAAGAACACAGTTGTCTCCACAGAGGCTAAATTAGTTCCATTAACATGTACATTGGTAGCCACCTGCCTTACATTAGGTGTTGAGAACTTAATTACTTTAGTCTTTTTATCATTTAAAAGCAGATTATTAACACTAAACCAATGAATAACTTTAGAGAGAGCATCGTTAACTTCGTCATAATTACCTAACCGTCTATTAATTTTGAATGTCAGTTATTCTCGTGATTAATACGTAATGTTTTACCTTTTATAAGATGGCAGTGGAATTGAGAAGCAATAAATCAAGTATTTTCTTAGTTAGAGACGTAAATTATCAAATAATAGGCGCAAAATTACCGTCTAACCGTCAAGTTCTTCCTGTACTTTTTTATAAAATTCGCGAAGTTAAATTGACTGTTAGTGAAAGCGCATACCTAGTCATTCGAGAGTGTATTATATTTAGGGAAAAAGCTAGGATCCCTACCAGAGCTATACCTAACTGTGTAAAATAACTTGTGAATCTTCACCAGGAGGGAGTTGCAAAAAAATTCCAATTTTCTATTTCAATATCAATCTAATTCAATCTGATAATTTTATTTCTCTTATTTATTCGAAATAAAAAAATCCTGTGTTTACTCGGCGCTATCAGCCATTATGACACTCGAACATCTATAACTTCAAGCCAAATCCCTTGCGGGGTAGGCAGAGAGAGCCGAGCGCCACGTGACTCGATCCTTACATATCTCACTCGCTTCTTTAACATTATTGCTCTTCTCATGCACGCACGCCGGTTTCTAGGGCTCCTGACATCACCTTCTGATAGAACATGACCAATTTGGTCATGGTAGGTAAGTCTTGGCCTTCCCCGGCTCCTACATCCTTCCACTTTTGCATTGTATATCTGCTTCGTCATTCTTTCATCTTGCATTCTTTCTACATGCCCGAACCATCGGAGCATGCCTCTTCTTATTTTAACACCGACGCTCTCTTTCAGACCAACTCTATTTCTAACATCATCATTACGAATACGGTCTACAAGCCTTACGCCACAAATTTTGCGCAACGCTCGCATTTCAACCGCGTTTATTCTACTTTCATGCTCTTTCTGCCATACCCAACTCTCGCTTCCATAAGTTAGCGTTAGGACCAACACTGCATTGTGTATAGCGAGTTGTGCCTTCTGGCTCAGGATTTTACTGCCAAGAAGTTTTCCCAACGCTCCATTCACACTATTCCCAGCACTCTCGTCTTTCCACATCTGCGGTGTACCTTCCATCCCTGCTGAAAGCGCATCCAAGATATACAAACTCATCCACTTGTTCCAACACTTCATCATCAATCGTCATCCTTACATTAGTTCTGGATTCTTCTCTTTCAAATACCATTATCTTTGTTTTCTTCGCATTCAGTAGTAAGCCTTTCTCCATACAGTCGTCTTTCATCGCTGTGACCAGTGTTTGCAGTTTAGATGGTGTATCTGCTAACTAAACATATGTGTCCGAATCAACAAATGGCCCGCTTTAGCCTCTCGATAAACAATGTTGTATTATGTAGCTGGTGTTTCATTCTTCTTAAGGGGGATACATACCGTCCAGTGGCGCCTCAAGGAATAAAATATCGTATCTTAGCGTGGAAGATAAACATTATAAAGTCATGTGTTGCGTGTGTTACAAATACAATAACGTACTTTTACGTCATTAAACCAACAATTGAAATGTTTTGCTTTCGTTGTTATAGGCATAATTGCCAAAAAACGGCCTCTTTTAGCACTTTTGCTTAAAACAACGATAGTGGAATATTTTGAGTGTTGGTTTAATGACGTAAAAATACTTTACTATCTTCGTAATATGCAACATAAGATTTCATAATGTTTATCTTCTATGCTATAATATGTTTTTTTATTCAATGAGGGCGCCACTGGACGAGACCTAAGTAAGAACAACATAGATACCAAGACATGTTAACTTGTAGAGATATAAACATAAAACGATGTCATTGATTTCTCTTTCAATAAACTTTTAAAAGTGAATACGTTTCTGTAGTTTTTTATTACTATTATTACTATTGTTTTCCGTCTAGCTTAAATAAATATGTTTGGTTCAGTATGTATAAAGCTAAATAATAATTAAATCAATAATTTTTATTAAATATTGATATTATAAATTTTATTTAAGTGTGACGCGACTCTGTAGCTTTTCTGTTCGTTTGCATTGACTATACGTTGACCCCAGGTTACCTATTAGGCGCTAATTTCAAATTTTACAAATCGAGCGTCGAGTGTCAATTGAGGGGCGCGGGGTGATTGGGCGGAGCCATTTTAAAGCTTCACGATCGAGGTGTCGCCTTAAGTATCACTCGCGCGATGTCACCTCCGCTGCTAACACATCTGTTCCGTATGCTAAATTACATGATCGGAAAAGAACGCGTGGAGGACAGACGGATGGACAACGATTATACCCTATAAGGGTTCCAGATTTTTTAAAAACACGATACGGAACCCTGAAAAATTTACAAACTTCAAATTTGTAACATGTTCCAGCCCAAAAGCGCTTTCCCTTCTATGATTTGAAATCTTGTGATAGGTGAATCTTGTAGTAATGATTAGCGGTTATTTAGTGTCTAGATATTGCTTTATTTATCACCATCCGCGTCCTTCGAAAGGTAAAGAAGTCGTAGATACATGGACTTTGCTTAGTCCTCGATTGGGGGTAGACAGTTATTAATCTGAAAAGCTATAAGTATGGGTTCACAAAAAGTGCCTACGTAAACGTACTTAGCAACCAGCTGTTTTGTCACATTTGCTAGCTGTTTTAGATATGAATTGATACCATAGATATGTAACTACTAATAAATGGCCAACGACTTGTTTTTTGGTATCTTCTTCCTAGCGTCATCCCCGGTTCCTAATCCATTAGCGGGCCCGCTACCTAAGCATTAGGATTTGGCGAAGATTTTGGAGCGACTGCCGTCAGACCGCCACAATCCAGAGAATTAACCAGACCTTTGTTAGATTAGGTCACACGAATTACGAAATATACTTTCTTAGATATGTGGGTTTCCTCACAATGTTTGCACACCGCTGAACAAGTGATAATTATAAATATGTATGGAAATACAAAAAAAAAACTTTGTGATACAACTCACACCAGGTTTTGGACCAGAGGCCAGTGAAACCAGGCACGAATAAAATTTGTAATAATCGCCCGCGAGGTGTCAAATAACATAGCCTATGTGTTAATCCAGATAATAATCTATCTACGTGCCAAATTTCATTCAAATCCGTTCAGCCGTTTAAGCGTGAAAGAGTAACAAACATCCATACATACAAACTTTCGCATTTATAATATAAGTAGGAAGTAGGATTCAACAGACGTATGGACAATATTTTATACATTCCCATTTACTATTCAGTAGTTCCACGTAATGCTCAGGAAATGTACTTACATAATCAGCTTCTTTATTTTTTTATTTTACTCCATAAACAATATACAATGTGTTAAAATTATCATCATATTTAAATCTAATTCAAAATTTACTTATATCCCCTAAATATTGTCAAATTAATCTATCTAACAAGTTAGGTATGTTAGATTTCATGAATTGGCTCGGCATTATATACCTTTCTTTCAAAGGTTTCTTGCATTTCCGGTTACATAAACAAGTAACGTTTATTGCCAGAGTGGTACAAAAAAGGTACTCACACTTTCATTAATTTTAGAAGTCACAGAAAACAGAAACAAAGAAAAAACATGTTTCCAGTACAATACCATTATTTCAAATAGATTTTACAGTCATAAAATTTTATAGTGGTATTTTTATTGAAAATCAATTCATTTTTATAGCTCCCGGGGCTCGCAAGCAGAGGAAATAACAGAAAAATAATATAAAAATGTGATCTCAATAGACCTTTGTAACGATATGCGCCTGTCAGTTGATATGTACCTATTTATACCATACAATAGCAATATTAATCAATTATTAAAATTAAGATCACAATTATTAAAGATATTATGAGTTACGTTTTCAGACTGAATAGTTTAATAATTGTCTTTAAATATTGCCGGACAAATTACACAGCGCCACCTAGCCCCAAAGTAAGCGAAGCTTGTGTTATGGGTACTAGACAACTGATAAACATACGTAAATACATTTTTTTTTGTAAATACCTACTTATTATACATAGAAAATACCCAGACCAATACAAACAGACATGTTCATGCACACAAATGTTTGTATTGTATGGGAATCGACCCCACGAGCGTTGGTGTCAAAGTAGCGTAACAGCGCGTTTCACCACTGCGCCACCGAGCTCGTCAAAAAATGAATTGTATAAACCCTAAGTATCTAGCGCTACTAACAAATGGACAACTTCTAATTGATTCTAATCGACCACTTCTAATTGGTCCATCAAAAACTAATGTTTGATAGCCACAAGACCAAGGACGTTGCTGTTTATATATCTACTATTTTATTTCAGGGTGTGACCAAAGTGGCATGCGCCTAAAAAGTATATTCCTATAACCCACTTCGAACGAGCAAGTTTGATATATATGTTACTGTAAAAGAATTTCGTTTATTTCGAGCATTTACCACCATTCACTTGGTAAATCTTAAGATTTACTTCGAATACACGGTAAAAATCAATAAACAGATGTAGGCACTGCACCCGCACGTTTCCTGCAATATAATCGTATTCTGTTAAATTCTTTTGACATTTGTATAGCGGTGACAGAAGTTTTGAAGGATTTTATCTGCGGTTTTGCTAACGTGAGTCTCAATCTCAAGCAACTTTTGCGAAGAGAAATTAATATTATGAAGCGGTGATTTGTGGGAATACATGATTAACCCTTCGAAACCCGGGTGGTCGTATACGACCGCGAAATGTATGGGAAAACGTATATAACGGGTTCTGACTGCTCAAGTAAAGCTTCTTTTCAGTTAGAAATATCCCCACGTCGGCAACCAATGGGGTAATGGGGGTTTGAAACTACAGGAGTTTATTTAGTAAAAATTCAATTTATTAGATTGAAGTATGATAACACGACAGGTGTTAAGTATTTCATTCGGAAGATACGCACAGTTGCAGTGTTGTTGCAGTGCCGTTGCAGTGCAGGAAATTTTAATAGAATAACCCTATCGGCACTGCATTATTCCTGCACGACTCAAGTGACAGGCGTAAACATGCAGTTGCAGTTATTTAGCAGAATTGGCCTACAGTATAACTTGTATGGTAAAGGTCAGAAAAGCTTTATGATTTTCTTTTATTTCGAGCATTTATCACCATTCACTTAGTAAATCCTAAGATTTACTTCAAATACACGGTAAACATACAGATGTCAGAACGTGTTCGCCACATTGTCTCGAACTCGCGGGTAGTTTGCAAGCTTCGCTTCCCGTACTCAGCTCGCCTCAGTCGATCGTTGAACACGCAAATTAATTCGTTTCCTGTTTGTAATTTTGATATTTTAAAGTAATTTATAATTCGAAAGTGAGTTCAATTCGATATTTGATTATATTTTACAAAAGTGATAAAAGATAAAAAGTGAGTCTTCGAGAAGTTGTCGTCAACTGGAGTTGTCGTTGTCTCATCAGGATTACTTTGCTAAATGCCACAACAGCGCTCCTGGTTATAGCAAGTATTTTTTATTTACTACATACTAGTTAGTGACAATAGATAAATTGTCTTTATTTTTGTTTGTTAAATACTAAGAAAAGCAATGATAAGAAAAGCAATGATTCTGTTGGATCGATTAACATTATGTTTTTAAGAAGATTTCAAGTTACTAATATAAGGTTTCACTTTTCCTCATGAAAGCGATTTTTAAAACGCAATAGGCCTATGTAGCAAAATGCCTAAAATCAATGTCTAAAAAGCAATTTACCTCAAATAACAATGCCTAAGACTCAAATTCCCTAAGATGCACAACATCCAAAAAGCAATTGACCTAAATATTCCAATGCCTAAAACTTAACATTGTCTAAAGATTACGTTACGTTGTGTCACGTGAAAAGAAATTTGTCTAGAATATTGTATTGATTATATTTACGTTTGTCATACGTACATTTTTGTATTTACAGATAAAATTGTAACTTACGTCCAAGTTTTCAAAAGGTACTCATTTATTACTGGACGGTCCGGAGTAATTTAAGTGAATAGTAAAATCACGTCATTTCACGAGGTTTTCTAACAACATGATTGAGTATGCTTGAGATAATAATTCTTCTCTCACAACTACGAGTAGTTACCAAACAGCGAAAGAAAAATCTTCTCTTGTAACTGGTTACGTAAGTTTAGTTACCAAAGTGGACGAAACGCATAAAAATCTCCGTGTCAACACAACACGATCTTTAGTTTAATACGTATAATGGAAATTAAACTGCGTCTCTTTCCACTCTTATCCTATTACTTTAAATGGGCAATTATTGTATGAGCATATACATAAATAAAGGGGGGAGGGTTGTTTCCTGCGTATGAGTGAGGTCACCAGTAAGCTCCAAAGGAGTTGCTGTATAAGCAGCAGAGGAGACATCGCGCGAGTGATACTTAATATATTACAAGCGTAATACGCTATAACTGCTTTACATCAGGCGGGCCGTATGCTTGTATGCCTCCGGACGTTGTATATAAAAAAATTGCTTTAGTCCAATTCGTCTGCGGTTCTTACTATCGCTTCAGTAAAGTGTGTATGTTTGAGGATCCATGACTTGATAAATATCGATCATATTCGTATTGTTTCTAACATTATAATTATAACTCTCTGCCTACCCCGTACGGGATTTGGCGTGAAGTGAAGAAGAAGATAGATAGTTTCTAACATTTTTAGGCAATCATTGTTCACTTTTTGTCGTCGTACCCTTGTATAAACGCAAGGGGTCACACATGTGGTGGCCCTATAGCTGACGCAGTCCATGTGTGACACCTTCAGTTTGATCAGCTTAGCAGGAAAATTATATGGAAAGGTAATTGAAAAGGAGAATTAGGGTGAAATCAGGTAAAATGCTGTGGGAAGCACAGGGAGGATTCCGAAATAGAAGGGAATGTACGGTTCAAGTTTTCTCGCTCCGTAATATCGTGAAGAAGCATCTGGCCATAGACCAGAAGGTTTTCTGTGGTTTTGTGGATCTTGAGAAAACATTTGTTAGGGTTGTGCGAAAGAAACTGTAGCCATGTCACACCGATTTGATGTCTAAATTGGTGTCAAACAGGGTTACATGTTGTCTGCTAGGCTATTTATTCTGTATCTCCACGGTTATCTACAGAGAATAAGATCAACGAATGTAGAAAACCGCCTGGGTGACCTAATGGTGAACTGTCTGCTTTATGCAGACGATGCCGTACTATTAGCAGAAACACCAACTGAATTGCAAACACTGGTCATAATAATGAAAGACGATTGTATGAAGAAAGACTTACTATTGAATGCAAAGAATACAAAGATAATGGCATTTGAAAGAGAAGAAATCAGAACCAATGTAAGAATTACGGTTCATGAGTAAGTGTTGGAACAAGTGAATGAGATTGTATATCTTAGATACGATTTCAGCAGGGATGGAAGGTACACCGCTGATGTGGAAAGACGAGTAAGTGCTGGGAATAGTGTGAATGGAGCGTTGGACCTTCTTTGCAGTAAAGCCTTAAAGAAGGCACAGCTCGCTATACACAGTGCAGTGCTGGTCCCAACGCTTACTTATGGAACTAAGAGCCGGGTATGGCATAGGGAAATACGATCGAAATGCGAGCTTTAAGTAAAATTTGTAGCGTAACGCTTTAGACCGTATTCGCAATGATGTTAAAACTGAGCTGGAATGAGTGTCGGTGTTATAATAAGAAGAGGCATGCTCCGTTGGTTCGGATATGTAGCAAAAATGCAGGAAGAAAGAATTACGAAACAGATACAACGCGAAAGTAGTAGGATGTAGAAGCCGAGGAAGAGAGACTTACCTAGCATGACCAAATTGATCGTGTTTAATCAGGTGATGTCAGGAGCCTTAGAAACCGGCGACCGTGCATAAGAGCAATTAATGTTAGAGAAGCGAGCGAAGATTGTAAGGATCGAGTCAGGTGGCACTCGGTTCTCTCTGCCTAGGCCTACCCCGCAAAGGATTTGACGTGAAGTTATAAATAGATTGTTCACTTTTAATAAATGCAGAAGTTATTGAGTACAACGATTAAAAATTTTGTTAGCTTCATATCTCTAAATTAGCCAGAATAGCCGTATTGAATGTAGTAATTATGTGTGAACAGCACTTCACAGTAATATGACGCGGTGCCGTTCTTTGGGCGCTTGAGACTGAGACGTCACTCAAAATCTGTCGTTTTAGTCAGTGTTCCGGTTTAAAACTACAAATTGATTCCTGTACAAAAATACTTCAATACATTTTTAGTGTTTTCATTCATCTGGCAAATGACAGTAGAGTTTTTTCTGATTGGGGTGTCACTCTCGGACCTTGCGTCTTAGGGGTACAGCCACCCGAAACTGACACCACCATCGAAATAATCTTCAGGATTTACAACTAGGTACTCAGGTGCTCTTCGTCGATCCAGCTTTCTTTCCCCACATGAACAGGTCATTTCAATTAGCTGACTTTAAAATAAAGTCAAAGTTTTTGGCAGTAGACCTTTATTTGTATATAATAAATATTAAATTGCTACTTAATAAGAATTAATATACTGCTAATATTATAGTGTCTAACTTTAAAGGCGACATATTCTCGCATACTTTTGGTTGAACTTGCATATGTTTTGACCATCGGCATAAATTCAATAGAGATTCCCTTTCGGACATGGAGAGAGACTCCTGAAAAAGTAATGTTTTCGTTTAAGTATATTTATAGGTATAGAAAGCTAGAGGATCAATGGCAGTTTAGAAGTTGGAAGCAACAAAGTGGGACTGATATCTGTCTGTCTAACGCTATTAACATATTCCAGTTGAACAATTATTAGACACTCTTGATCATATTTGTAAGAAATAATCAAACAAATATGGGAACAAATATTTCGACGAGCTCGGCGGCTCAGTCGAAAATGACGCGACTTTGACACCAACGCTCGTGGGTTCGATTTGTGTGCATGAACATGTTTGTTTGTCTTGGTCCAGATATTTTACGAGAGGTAGGGCGCATCAAAGCAGCCCGTCTGGGGAAGAACCTCCGCCTCACAGAAAACCGTAGCCAAATAACACCTCCCTAGAGGCGTTCCTGCGTGTGAGTGAGGTTACCAGTAAGCTCCTAAGGAGTTGCTGTGTTAGCAGTAGAGGTGGCATCGCGCGAATGAAACTTAATGTATTACAAGCGTTAATAGGCAACGGTAATTGCTTTACATCAGGTGGGTCGTATGCTTGTATGTCTCCCGACGTATAAAAAAAACTTTCATCTGGGCCTTTTTTCTGAAACTAGGCGCCATGGGGCACCCATTTTTGCGTAAATATGTAAAAACATAAGATCGATAACAAATAAGCCAATTACACAATATAACTAGTACAGTCCAGTCCCTGGCCAACAGGAAAATGCCAGGATTGGACATACTTCAAAACTATTGGCTGAAATGTCTACCAAGTTCCACATACTTGTTTGGCAGATTAATTTTATAACCACAAATCTAAAAATATACAGACTGATTATGTCCTTGTCCTTTAAGAGGCATACATATTGTTACCATGATAATGTTGTGTGCTTCTCAAAATACGAGTAGATGCAAGAATGGTCTCAATCCAGGATGCCAATTGATCAATAGTGAAGGCATAGTAAATAATAGTAATGGACATAAAAGGATGTATTTTTCAAGGCAAGTTTAGGTCACTTGTGGTTTTGTTTAGCTTTGAATACATCAAGCACATTTTTAGAGGTTTCAAGATTAGGCTATTAGTTGTGAAGAGATCAAACTATATCTCTCTATTCATGGATGATTTGAAACTTTTAGCATCTAGCAAAGTTCAATTAATTTCTTTACAAAAGAAAACATTAATAATTCTATTAAAATGTAATTTAGTGTAGACAAATGTATGTTATGCAAGTTAATAAAGGAAAGATATTGATATTTGAAAGACATGAACTTTTAGATACTATTCTGACGCTGAGTATAGTTAGTTCAAGACATACTGAGGTAAAACTTAGCAATTATAGAGACCTCTATGAAACAGTCTTTGAAATAATGTTTCTTTGGCTGCCTGACATGAAATGTACTTGATAGTCATTTGATAGTTAATAGATTCAGGTGTTATTTTGCAAAAGTCAAATTGCATGATCGTTATTTGTCAGAAGAATAAGGTTCGTACATTTAATGGTTATGACATGCCAGTCCATTCCATTAACATACTTAAATGGACTCAAGCTGAACTTGACTCTATCAGTAATTCTGAACAATGATGACTGCACACTGTATTATTCTTGCATTAACCTGCAATGAGGGTATATCCAACGAATATGTGGCAGACAAGGCTTTTTAACACCATAACATAATTAATAGATATGTATACTCAGGGAATATTTTCTGTATACTGACATGGAAAAGCCTTGGGGTGTAGTTAGTGTAGATTGTGGATTAAGCTTTTTAAAGAGAACTTGTGTAGACTAACAATATTAATCACTCATGATCACAGGGTTATCTGGTAAAGCACAGAGCTACAATATGTAGGCCTATTATATATATAGTCTATATCTATAGACCTGTAGGCCTACATATCTTGGTTGTTTCGGTGCCTCTTTGCCTGTATAAGTAACTACCAGAGCTATATCAAGAATATAGCATGCTACACATCTGTCGAACATGTCAACTATCTGGGGAATCTCTCAGGCATGTAGTTTCCGGTTGTCTTCATCTTCCTAATGGTGAGTACTCACATAGACATGACATTTAATGCATGAACTTATTTAGTGACCAAGTTTGAATATTTCCTGCTATCGAGGGATGCTGTTTTCTATACTTTTTTTATATATAATTGTATACCTATTTTAAATTGTATAAAGTAATGTATACTTACTAAGAATGGGTACAGTGTATAATATGCTGCAACATCTGCTATTGATAGAAACTGGCCAGTTAAATATGTGTCCTTTTGTAATGCATCGTCAAAAGCCTGATAAATAAAATTGAGTATTACTAGGACTAATAAATTGACAGAAACCTTAAAATCGGCCAAGTGCGAGTCGGACTCGCGCACGAAGGGTTCCGTACCATTATCTATAAAAACGGCAAAAGAAAACACGTTTGTTGTATGGGAGCCCCCCTTAAATATTTGTTTTATTTTGATTTAATTATTTATTCTTAAAGTGAACATATAACTAAATATTCTGTGAATATTTCAAGCGTCTACCTGTTGCCGTTATGAGCAAAAATGAGCAAAAAAAATCACGGTTGTTGTATGGGAGCCCTCCTAAATATTTGTTATATTCTATTTTTTAGTATTTGTTGTTATCACGGCATAGCGGCAACAGAAATACATCATCTGTGAAAATTTCAATTATCTATCACGGTTCATGAGATACAGCCTGGTGACAGACGGACGGACGGACGGACAGCGGAGCCTCAGTAATAGGGTTCCGTTTTACCCTTTGAATACGGAACCCTAAAAACGCTGCTCTGGATAACTGAAAGACTGGATAATTCAAAAATTACAATATAATTTATGCTAATTATTTAAAAAAAATAAATGAATTGCTACGGAAAAAGGTATAAAGCTGACAAATAAATATATTACC
This sequence comes from Pyralis farinalis, assembly GCA_947507595.1. NCBI lineage: Eukaryota > Metazoa > Arthropoda > Insecta > Lepidoptera > Pyralidae > Pyralis > Pyralis farinalis. The sequence goes on along the minus strand of OX382277.1, from coordinate 14,926,492 downwards.
TTCAAGAAGCTTTTGGCAAGTGTGGGGTTAACAGCAGCTTGTTTAACGTTTACAACAATATATTCAAGCCACTGATAATTGAGGAGCCACTGTATCCGGGTCATCTGCACTTCACTCTTCGAAGTCAACATGAGTATGATAGTCATAAAACCTTCTACATTCTCATTGCCTAATACCGCAGTGACTTTCTGAAATTAAATATTTCTGTGTGAAACTGAAGATAATCTAAGATAAAACTAGAGTATTATACAAAAATATAAACGATAAAATTATATATAGTCTAGATAAATAGAAAACAACGTGAATATTGAAAGTATATAAAATGAATAACAAGATTCTTACGATGCATTCTCACCTTATCAGTATTGTAACATAAAGAACCAACGGGGACATTTAAATATTTACTGATTAGTTTCACGACTTCCAAAAGACAAGTTCTCATATTCATGTAATTATTTAGAAATGAGAAATAAAAGAATATTAACAATTTACATGAAAATAACACACAAAAGGGAGAGGAGACTGTTTTTTCCCCGAGGGGAAAGGCAAAGGGATCTAGCCCATACAGCCAAGTCAGTTTAGACCCAATTTAAAATCATAATTCCATGTTCGAGCTTCAGGAACTGTGCTGAAAAAACACATGGGAAGGGTGCCTAGACCCAATCAACCCAGTTTAAATACCACCCGCAAAAGATAGTGATTTTTACAAGGTATTCTTGTTGAACTTATTCACGTGTTCCAAAAAGTGCATAAATGTGTTATGATTGAGTTTTTTCATTACTGTATAATTTCACTAGTTTATGTTACAAAATACTATCGAAGAGATCACATAAAACTAATTTTATACTGAATTATAAAATTTTCAAGTATAACAACAATGTCACTTTGTGACATTGTTATTATACTTGAAATTTTCAAAAGCGAGATGAGTCGCGACGAAGTCGCGACGTCAAAAAGCGACTAAGGAGAAAGATTGATTAACTTTAGCTGCCGCCCCAGTGGAACGAAAATGAAAATTGAGGACATAAGGATTTTTATGCATATATTTGAATTCTATGTACTAATATGATAATTTAATGTCATATTGTCTTTATTGATATAATCGATATTTTTGGAGATATGACACTTTAAAGTTTTTATGGAGAATTTTTATTAATTTCTGATATTTTTCAATATACAGCGTGTATCGGATGACGTGTAAAAAAAATAAGGAGATGACTCAGTAAGCGATTCTGAGCAGAAATCAATTAAAAAACAAATATATTTTTTTTTCTCGAAATGTCCACATTTTTCCTTGCATCACAAACACCAAAATCGCGTAGGACAGCACACGTAGTGCAGTCGGTGCGGGGCCCGGGCGGCACGGCGGCGGCGTATCAAAGATACCTGTGTCTTGCTACTCTCGCGCCGACAAACAGTGCCGACGCGCATGCGCCGGCAGCCGGCCAGTTCGTTAGCGCGCGACCGCCGGCCAGTTCGTTACTGCGCTACCGCATGATCATACGTAATTGCTGTGAACGCGAAACAACGCAATACGCGAGCGCGACAATGGCTAGTGAACTTACGAACATTGAACTCTGTGACGTCGTTCTTTTGTACGGGGAAAGTGGTGGTAATTTAAGTCTTACCTTACGCCTGTGGAGAGAACGGTATCCTACACGAATCGTGCCTTCCCTACGTCACGTATTAAGAACGGTTCAAAATCTTCGCGACTATGGACAGTTCACCAGGCCTGCTCACGCACACGGTGGTGGGCAAGAAATACCGGTAGAATTACAAGAAGAAATTCTTCAATTTTTCGAAAATGAACCACGCGCGAGTACACGCGAAGCGGGTCGGCGTTTTGGCGTGGGCCATATGACGGTATGGAGATTATTACGTGCGGAAAACCAACACCCGTATCATTTTCGACATGTACAAGATTTACTCCAACCCGACTATGAAGCTCGCGTTACATTTTGCGAGTGGCTGCAAACCCATCTCCACGAGAACATTCTATGGACTGATGAGGCCTTGTTCACTCGAGTGGGTGTTTACAATATCCACAACGAGCACTGGTGGGCAACTAGGGGTGAAAATCCACTAAAAACAAAAAAGGATTCATTCCAACATCGTTTTTCATGGAATGTTTGGGCAGGCATACTCGGGCACAGATTACTTGGACCCTACTTTATTGAAGGAAGATTGACGGGGGCAGCGTACCTAGAAATTCTTCGTAACGAAGTCGAAGAAATGCTTGAAGATGTCCCTATTAATTTACTTCGGGGACTGTACTGGCAACAAGACGGTGCACCACCTCACTTTGCAGTGCAGGTGAGGGAGTACCTTAACGAGCGATTTGGCAGTAGGTGGATTGGACGTGGTGGGCCAGTGCCATGGGCAGCTCGCTCCCCTGACTTAACGCCCTGTGATTTTTATTTGTGGGGGGACATTAAGCGGCGCGTATATTCCGACAGAGACGGTGAGGTCAATGACCGTGATGAACTTCGTAGACGTATCGAAGGTGCTTTCGAGGAAGTGAAAAACAATGAATTTATTCTTTTACGCTTACAAGATAATCTACGAAGACGCGTAACGTTGTGTTTAGCGGAAAATGGACGCCACTTTGAGCACCTGTTAAGAGTGACATGAAGATTTTTTTTTGTTTATCGTAAGTAAATTATTACCCAATCATTAATGTAAATAAGTTGATTCAGTTTTTTAACTACACCAAAGTACTTGTGGCACTAAAATTACTTAGGTACCTATTCATTTTTTTATGATTTTGCTGTACACACAGAGAGAGAGATTGTTGACTTTGGTCCGACCCAGCTGTGTATGAGGCTTCCATACTAAGAGAGAAGCGCATACAGTGGTGGAAGACAGTGTCATGTGCGGCCCACTGTACCTACCACTGTACTCAGAATAATTAAATTTTAGCTGCATTGCCGGTCCTAAGTCCGGAAAAAGTAGGAAGGAAAAACTGAATCTCTGAATTTACACGACACATAATTTACGTACTTACGTAGTTACGTATTATCTAATCTGTGAAATAATGTAGCATCGCCCGCCCGGATGAACTCAGGCGTTATGTAACTTTCGTAGTGCGCGCTATGCTATGAGGCTACGACGGCGCGATGTCCATGTCAGCGGGTCCATTTACGGAACTATTATTTTCATGATAATACCATGCATGATAACTTACATTATGGGAATTAATTTTTTTTGAGGTGTTCACCCCTCACTTAATACCTACGTTAATTATTTTACACGTCGTCGGATACACGTTGTATATACCATAAATAATAACAATATAGGTAAAATAAACATCTTATAATGACATTCCTCACCACCAATAAGGCTCTTTTTTATTAAATTCGAATAAAAAATACGTTATTTGTATACAAAAAAAAAATGATTTAGTGACAAAACAAACAACGTCATTTGTTAATAACGTTGTTTTTAGTAACAGAACAAATAATGTCATTAGGTAATGACGTCACTTTTATTAAAAAAAACAACGTCATTTCTTAATGACGTCGTTATTAGTAGCAAAACAAACAACGTCATTTATTAATGACGTTGTTTGGCTGGGCGTATACGGACTGCTTGAAGCAGTTTAGAGCGACCGCTTCAAGCTGCGACTGCACAGTGAACTGTGATCTTTTATTCACTGCCATACACACGACTGCTTCAAGCCGTCAACCGCAAAACGAAATTCCATCGTGCTGTCGACCGCTCGCGAGCGGTTGCGAAGCATACACCGACTGCTCGAGCTGTTGACTGCTCTAGCGCCGCCTTCGACGTCCCCCCCCCCCTCTCTTCTTGACCCCCGCGGCGTGTGTTTCTGTCTCTTTCATTCTCTTTTCACGTCGTCGCCGCCGTTTTCTCCGCTTGAGCAGAAGCAGCAAAAGCAGTGCTTCCTCGTCAGAATCCATGACTCAACTGGGGTAGAAAGTAAACTACTTCAGCAGTTGGCAGCGACTGCTGGAGCAGTCAACAATCGACCGCTCGAGCAGTCGAAGACGACCGCTCGAACGGTACGTGTATGTCGCGCGGTTACAAACTGCTCGAGCAGACCGTGTATGCCCAGCCTTTGTCTGATAAAAACAAAGGATGTCATTAGCTAACATTGTTTGTTTTTCTATGTCGGCCAATCAGAGCGCAGATAGCCATGACGTGTCTTATTGTCATTGATTGATCCAAATCAATTACGAAAAGGTTTGGTTGCGTTTGAAATAACAATGTTATAAAAAATAAAGAAATTAAAAATAACGTTCAGTATGTTGTTACATAACATAACATACCGACTACCTTGCAATATTTTTTTATAGAAAATATTTAATTTCGTCAAAATGTTTCTAGATTTGGTGACAAATGTTGACCCAAAATCCTTCTGCAGCGCAGTTTTGGTAGGGTGAATACAGACCGATTACGTGAGGATACTTTAAACATGGATTGGTCAACAATAAGTTTAGCACCGACTGTAGACGAGCAAGTTAACTTATTTAACGATAAATTAATATCACTGTACGACACTCATGCTCCTATTCATCCTGTGCGGGTAAAGCATCTTCCGGCACCATGGCTGACTAACGAAATCAAGAACCTCATTTCCAAAAAAAATGTCGGTAATCGATGATCAAACTGATAGTACCGGAAAAAAATATTTCCCTAATTTAGATCTTAAATCGGGCTGCTATCAGATACCGATGGCTGAGGCTTCTTCTTATAGGAGTCTTATTTGAATATAAAACTACTTTTATGTTTGTCTTATTTATGCACAGCAACCTCGGGTAACTCCGTTAAATTCTGAACTAGTAATATATCTGTTTGCAAGAAATTATCAGGAACTATACACGCTCGAATAGCTGTTTCGACAAAATCGACCCTAAATTCTATCGTTGTTGAACGTATAGATTTCATCGTATCAGAAGCAAATCCTTTAATAATAGGTAAATTATCCTGTTCAACTACCACTTTTAAATCATCTGAAGAATTACCTGAGGTATTGATTTGGTGGACTTTTTTTTGTAGTTGTACTGTTTGGGCCAGGTATACTTTTATCAAGCAGTCGGTCCGGTTCAGGGATCTTCGATATGTCCTGAGCATTGACATTTCGGCTTGGGACATTTCAATGCAGTTTGCCCGATTTCAGAAGAATTGTAACACCTGATTCGTGTGTATTTATTGATTTTACGACTTTGTCGTCTATTTTACTAGTATTTGGTTTTGTAAGAGACAGTACAAGTCTTTGCCTATTCAATATTGGCCTGAAATTTCTTTTGCTCCAAATGTTTCTCAGGTTACGCAACAATTATATATGCAACGGCATCTTTTTCTCTTATTGTAATATAAGAGAAAAACATGCTCCATTTACATTTATATACGTTTAGTACATGATTACGATTTACATGCAATTTGATCTAACCTGCTTTGTGTGCTTCCACCACCAATTAGTTCATGCGGCCTAGCGCCGGCCGGCACATACACACTACTGTTATTACGTGCAACATGCCGACGCTAAATACCGCGTCAGTCTAGCTACGGTTGTCATTGATCGCAACAAGCAGAGCAGCTCCACCTAGGACTAATGCTGTATACCTCGGCTATACTCCGTATAGCCGATGGGATCGCGGTGGCTAGGTGGAGTTGTGAAGCCCGCTGTCGCCCGTGGATGGACTGACGCAGTAAGGGGAGGGAAGTTCGAAAACAGATAAAATAATTTCACCGGCGTTTAAAAACGGGCAAATATTAGAATTTTAGATAATAACACTGAAAGATGATGAATGAAAGAAGGAATTGTGGAAAGGAAGAGAGTATGATGTATGAATGTGATAATTTATATTTAATTGAATAAAAAAAATGTTATATATAGATATTGTTGTCGAAATAGCCTTGCCCATGGCAGGGGTGCACGATAAAAAAAAAACATACCGACGCTGCCATGGCTACTCCGGTAGTCTCTGCCTCGGCTACTGCGGTCGTCCGCCATCTACAGCAGAATCCGCATGCCCCCACCACCACCGTCGCTGCCACGACTGGTCTGGTCGTCGCTGCGACACGTGTTTCGCCTCTCCACGAGGCATCATCAGGCGTTGTAGACGTTAATCGTAAGAATAACATGCTTCAAGTGACAAATCCAAATTGGTGGCGGAATCACACAAAGCAGGTTAGATCACATTGCATGTAAATTTGACTTTCGCAAAATAACGCCTGAATCTATTAACTATTTAATGATTACGATTTACCTTAATATGTACATAAATACGAAAACACATATTAGTGGTACACGCCAGAATTCGAACCGAGGACCACTAGATCAATAGGCCGGTTCTTTATCCACTAAGCTGTCACTGCTCATGATGGATATGGTTTATTTTACTGTAAAATCTAGGTATGTCCATTCAGTAAAAATATTTTTAATTTGTTAATTTCATAACATTATACCTGTGCACAATAGCAATAGTCTGTAGTAAGTACACGATGCCAAAATTACAAGAACAAATTAAATTGTAGTGATTATCTATCTTGTCTCTGACAAATGAAATGTCATGGCTGTATGGGCTAGATCCCTTTGCCTTTCCCCTCGGGGATAAAAAGAACCAAAACAAAAAAAATGAAATGTCAAAAACTTGTTCTGTTCTTCTGTTATAAAAATTTATTCTAATAAAATTTAATAAAACCGCTGTATGTCTAGTAAACTTTAAGGTTTTAGTAAAAATTGGAATATTTGGTTTTAAACTGCATCACGATGCTTTCATATCATGATTAGAGAAACGTGAGATGTTTATGTAGATAAAAACGATGGACCTTATCATAACTTTGACGGTGTAACTCTTATTTGTATTTCCGACAATTTTTCTTAATGTTGACTTTATGCCACGATTATTTTCGGGTGTCCTCTCATAATAAGAATAATAAGGATGTTGGTCACCATTATAGTCGAAGAAAATATGCCTTTGGTATATTTTTACTTTTGCTTGTTGTTATATTGTGGGTGTTATCATCGGAGATGACAAAGGTAAATAACTCTTTCGTGTTTAGTTTGTGAACCTGACCTCGAATCTTAACGTTACTTTTCTGTTTCAGTACATATATATAGATAAAAAGTTGGACAGGCCGTTTCTAATAACATATGTTCGAAGTTCTCTGCTTTTTGTGTATCTATTAGTATTATGTTTTACTCCACCAACAAGAGATCCTTGCCGACCAACCGACTATACTGTAAGTATATTTCTGGTTTAATAAAACACTGATTCTTTTTATATATTTTGTCTCATCATGTTATAAAAAACATGAAATGTTTTACAGCAATTACTAGAGCCATCACCAGAAACAGATGATGAAAATTATTTTACTGAATCTAACAGCAGCCTGGTAAGTACCTATATTTAAGTGATATCAATAAAAATGGACTTTTTGCTCAGTGACATTGTTATTTGTTTGCAGCAATAGACAAATTGATTAAATCATTTTTATTAAAAAAAATATTTGAAGGTATTTGTCTATACAGCCCACAGTAAAGTGGTTACTATGAATGATTGCAGTACAGGAAGTATCCATCATGTGTTGCCACCCCTGCTGGTAACACAGTAGCTCCTTAGAAGTTTTTTGGTAACCTCACTTACACACAACAACAGTAACCCTACAGGCTGTGGTTTTCTTAAGGTTGTACTTGACCAGACATAAAATAGTATATAAATATGAGTTAAAAATTAATGTATTAAAAAAGGACTGTTGGAGTAAATACTTGTATAGTATACTTGGAACAATATCTGGCCAATAGTCAGACCTTAGCAAAATAGGTCAAATCTTTACTAATGCATTATTGAGCACATTGTAATTTGTATGTCCCACCCTATTGTTCTCGTATGTTGTCTCAGTATGAATTTGACTATGATAGAATCTTGAATTGAAAATAGAATTGTAATTTGTCAAATTACAAAGTAACCTTTTTAAAAATATCTTGAACTATATGGCTCTATGACAGTACTGTAATTCAAAAAATTCAATAATTCAACACCACCCTGCAAAAGGTTTGTCGGATTATAGGGACTGTATTTATATTTGAACACATGTGAAATCATTTATATGAAGTGTTATAAAATCTGAAATCTGGTGAAAAATACCCGTAGGGAAGTGGGTAAAAAAATAAAATTCAAAGAAAAAATGTTCCAGGCAAAAAAATGCCGTCATCCAGCTAAAAGAATGATATTAGAATTTTGATTAAAGTATATGACGGAAATGGCCACATGTGCTTTATCTAAGTCACTCACCATTTATTCCAAAATTATGCAATTTGCTATACAATTATAAAATTCATGGGCTATGTCCATCTTACAAAATAAATTAGGTTGTTTCAGACCTTTAAAACCACAAATTAAGCCAAAGCTAGGAAGGAAAGTGAAAAACCTTCATTGGGTAGTTTCGAGTGGTCAAGAACTCTTCTTCTTCTTTTAAAATTATGTCATTGGGATGAAACCAATTGCAAACAAGGCGTATCATCATACAAACGGAATATGGACACGGAAATTCCATGTGGCGAGAAAAACACTCGTCACATATATATGGACATGTCTTTTTTTAAAAACCATTACTGAAAACCCCAGGATTCCAGGATTTCATTAGATATTATTTAGGTTGTGATTTAGTAGCCATTGCATTGAATTTGAGGTTTCGATAGCACACTATTTTCAATTAATACTTTATTTGCTATATGTAAATATTGACATTGACAATATGTTTGCCGTTTAAAAAATCGCGCAAAGAGTAATATCTCTTACAACTATAATAAAATTTAAGTAATAAATAATATTTGAAAGCCTGTAATTCCAGAGGCATGTTCATATTAACATCAATGTTTAAGATTATTGACCCTAAATCAATTTACCAACTCTGATCACTCGTTATGATAAGACTTAGAGAATCATTTAAGAACTTAATAATGATTTTTACGTTTTGCCACTGTGGCACTATTTGCCTTTCCAGTGCTTGCTTGCCAGTGCAGCCTCTTATTCAATGGAATTTGTATTTAAAATTTCCTCCAAACCAGTTTCGGTCAAATATTTATGCCTAGCCTGGTCATAAATACTGTTACATAAAAACTTTTCTTTTTTTCCACTCATTAATTATTTTGAATTTGGAATACATTTATTATGTTAAAAACTTTTTTCGATTTCCTACCGGTTTACATTTTTTTTTATGTTTGTTATCAAATCATACTAAAGTGGGTATGGAGCCGTCGGTAAAATATTCAAGACACTTCAGAAGCTTGGCTGCTGTATGTTCGTATATACCTAATCGGGTCATAAGTTCTGTCAAAACCTTATTATTTTAATTTTGGAATACTGGCCAAAAATACAATGACTAATTTAAAATATAGAATGTTCCCGCTTGCCGAAAATAAAAAATAAATTCATTTTCAAATATGGAGTGGTCGAAGAAGGAATATTGAGTCGCGGTTATCGCGTTGCACCGCTGTGGTTACGCGCCAAAAGAGATTTTCACCATTCTACAATTATTGCAAATAACACTACGGTTTATTTATCGCACTATCAAACGATATACTAAAGATTCAAGCTTCGAAGATTGTAAGAGGAGCGGCCGACCTCGCACAGTTAGGACACTAGCGGTCATCAAAGCAGTGAAGGCGCGAATCCAAAGAAATCCCGTGCGTAAACAAAAAATCTTAGCTCTTCAGATTAAGCAGAACCACTGTCAAAAGAGTGTTAAAAGAAAACCTGGTACTACGAGCTTATCGTAAAAAAATTAGAATGGAAACATCCCGCGCTTTGTTACGGCGGTACGCGGGACAAAAATACCGGGAAATTTTGTTTTCGGATGAAAAAGTTTTTTTTTTGAAGAAATTTACTACAAACAAAATAATAAGGTGTATGCCTACCGTTGCGAAGAAGCGAGCGCGCGTATTCCGAGGGTCCAGCGAGGGTATTATCCTTCATCAATCATGGTTTGGCTTGGAGTTTCTTTTTCACGATTGAAGAGCACTACTACAAGCAAAATGACAAAGTGTACACACACACAGTTCTAAAGAATCCGCTCAAGTGGCCGGAAAAGTACGACGTGGTCATCATCCTGCGTCTGTAATGCTTTGGTGGGGGGTATCTTATCTAGGAGTCACAAAGCTTCAAAGCTTTTGTGAAAAACGAGTGAAGACTTAGGCAAAAGTGTATCAAGAGACTGTCTTCGATCGTGTTGTGAAACCTCTCAGCAATACAGTTTTTAAATAACCGTCAACTGCGAGTCTGACTTGCGCGTAGAGAGTTCCGTAAAAAAATATTTTCGTTAATTATTATCGCAAAATTTATTTTTTATGTAACTACATATTTCGGTTTTCGGATATTTTCATTTACTTGTGATACATGACATTGCTTCTTACCAAATTACTTGATTCTAGGTCAACGGGAAATACCTTAAAGGTTTTGATTCCCTTGCGAGTGTCAAAATATGTGCATAAATGAGGCACAAAAAGGCGTATATTTTGATTGCGTTGACTTAGAAGTTTGCTTTTTCACTGTTCGATGGAATTGGAGACCTGAGTATTTGATATGGATAGCTCCCACCAGTCCCTGAGAAAAAGGATTTTGACATACGGACAGACACATAGATAGACGTATAACAAAGCGACCCTATAAGAGTTCCGTTTTTCCTTTAGAGCCCTAAAAATGTACCGTGGACTTTCCAAACTACCCAAATCTAGCTCAAATCCAACGTTCCGGACTTTTTATGAGCTGAAGAGTGGCCCTCGTCTAGCTCAGATCTGAACCTTAACTACAAATTATGGTCAATTTTAGAGGGCAGAGCCTGCTCGAAACGACACGCCGACATTGTGTTTCTTAAGAAATCTCTGGAGCAAGCAGTGGCTCAAATTCCCATCGAAAGTGTAAGATTCCTTTGGGCCATCACTTACTGTTATTACTGTTGGTGTATTAATTATCTATGGCAAGTATTTGTCGTACGCGATATTTCGGAACAGGTGTCGTACTAGTGATTTACTCAAGTGATTCAGTAGTCTGGCAACACTGAGATATAGCGAATAGACTTCTCACTTGGCCACGAGACGTAGACTAGAACGGTACTTTAAAAACACTAAATCGAAGTCAATCAGTGCCATCGTTGTTTTATTTCGTGAAATAGATTCCTGTACAACATTTCAGAAGTGGTATGAACATTATACACTCACAATTTCACGAATTTGGTATTATTAATTTTTTTTTGTCATGAATAACCATCATGACATTAACGATGTTCGTTGCCGAGAGAGCCGTGCACGGTATACTCCAGATATCGTAAAGCCGAAACGCAGAAGCCGTCGTGATGATGAGCACAGCGATGACAGATCGAACAAATCAAAACGTCGTAGAAGGCATGAAAGCAGGCGCAGTTCGTCACCGAACGAAGATGAACAAAGGAGCCGTTCAAAAACGGTTACTGAAGGTAAACGTAGCAGAACGAGGAAACGCAGCCGAAGGCGTGAACACGAGCATCGACCAAGTCGTAGCATGGAGAGGAAGCTTCACAAAAACCGAAGATCAAGGCACAATCGCACAGCATCCGAATCCAGCAGCAGGTCTCCAAGTAGTTATAAAAGTGCGTCAAAGTTGCAGCCTCCCCAAGGTACGAACACTATTAATTCTGCTATAACAAATAATGAAACGCGGCTGTTTTTATGTGATTTAGTAAAATCGTTGACAAATATTAGATCGGAAGGCAATAAATTTCCAATGTTAGGTAATGTAATACCTGAATTTGACCCTATGGTCAAAGGTCAAACTATACAAATGTGGACGAATAAAGTAGATGAATGTGCGAGACTTTACAATTGGGGTGATGACCAAATTATACACTATGCATTGCCAAGATTGTCAGGTGTCGCACGAACATGGTATCAAGCCTTACCTACAATGTCATTTTCGTGGCCTGAATGTAAAAATAAATTAATTGATTCGTTCCCTAGCTGTGATGATTACGCTGAATTATTAAATGAAATGTTATCTAAACGTGTGAAATATAACGAATCATTAGAATTATATTATTACGAAAAGATTAATTTATTAAATCGTTGTGAAATTTTTGGAAAACGGGCAGTGGATTGTTTGCTTTATGGGATCGAGGACCGCTCCTTAAGATTAGGGGCTAAAGCCGCAAAATGTCAAGAGCCAGAACAGGTGTTGAATTACTTTCAATCGATTAAACAGCAAGGTCGTGAATTTGAGCGGCCTAAAACTATTCAAGATAAAAGGCCCTTTTCTTCATTTAATACTACAGCAAATATTAAGCATCACAGTAGTAATGAACAAAAAGTATCAAAGCATCAGTCAACTGTAATTTGTTACAATTGTAACGAAATAGGTCATTTTAGTTTTAAGTGTCCTAAAAAGATAATGAAATGCACTGTATGTAACAGATTAGGTCATTTAACTATTAATTGTCCTAGATTACCGAACGATTCTAACAAAGATTCAATTATTAATACTAATGAAAAGTCTGTGATGCAGGTTAATTTGGAAAAATCTGCTAATGATAAATTTGTAATGTCAATAAAAGTAAATGGTGTTACAACTCAAGGGTATATTGATCTAGGCAGTCAATGTACGTTGATCCAACACAGCGAAGCAAAACGTTTAGGTGTAAATTGGCGCGTCGATAAATTACCGGTTATGAGAGGATTAGGTAATAATATAGTTGTCCCGGTAGGCATAGCGTGTGTCGAAATTGAGATTCACAGTATTGCAGAAAAACTTAATGCCTATGTTGTCGAAGATTGCGTCATGAATTATCCTGTGTTGGTTGGCCACAGTTTTACCGAAAGCCCTGGCATAATCATGACAAAAACAGCAGATTCCTTAGTTTTTGAACGAAAGGATCTATTAAAACTACATTTATTTTTAAAAGAAAGCGTTCAGGTTCCTGCAAGACAAATGTTGATTATACGGATTTATTCAAATATTAATTACTCCGGAGGTGTATATGTAAGAGGATCTCTACGTGGTGAACCAAATAAGGAATTTTATATTTTACCCGGCGAATATGATCTAGAATCTGGAGTTGGAGCTTTATTAGTGCAAAATTTAAGCGATAATTTGTTAACCTTACACAAACATGCCTTAATTACTAGAGTTTTCAGTACTAGAAATGCGTTTAATATAAATACTTTAAATTTTAATGACCAAGAAACTATATCAGATCTGAACTGTGGTAAACATTTAAATGACAATGAAGTCACTAAACTTAAGGATCTGTTAAAAAGATATGAAAGTTGTTTTTCGTGCAATCTAAGGGACTTAGGTTACACTAATGTAGTCGAAATGGATATTGAACTGGATGATACACGGCCGGTCGTTTATCGTCCATACAGACTTTCGCACACAGAACGTGAATTGGTACGTTCAATGGTACAAGAGATGATCGATGCCGATATAGTATGCGAGTCCAATTCCCCATATGCTAGTCCTATTCTTCTAGTAAAAAAGAAGACAGGCGAAAAACGACTCTGTGTTGACTACAGAGCTTTAAACAATAAGACTCGTAAGGAACATTACCCTTTGCCTTTGATCGATGACCAATTGGATAGGTTATCTGGTAATTCTTTGTTCATTAGCCTTGATCTTGCATCTGGGTACTACCAGATTCCAATTTCAGAGAGCTCCCAGGAAAAAACAGCATTTGTTACGCCCGATGGGCAATATCAGTACAAAAGAATGCCATTTGGGCTGGCGAATGCACCCTCTGTTTTCCAAAGAACCATGAACAGAGTACTTTCCAGCCTTAAATATGTAGTCATTTACATGGACGATATTCTGATTCCTGCTTGTTCATTTGATGAAGGGCTATTACGACTGGAAGAAGTTCTTAAACTTTTACTCGAAGCGGGTCTGACATTGAAATTAAAAAAATGCTACTTCTTTCAAAAAGAACTCGACTTTTTAGGATTTCATGTTTCTGGTGAAGGAATACGGCCAGGTTTACGTAAGACACTTGCTATTTCAAATTTTCCTGTACCTAAAAACATACATGATTTGAGGCGATTTGTAGGGCTTACGAGTTTTTTCCGAAGATTTGTGAAGAATTTCGCATTAATATCATGTCCTTTAACAAATCTTCTGAGTACAAAATTCGAATGGAAATGGACTGATGACCATACACAGGTTTTTAATATATTAAAGCAAAAGTTAATGGAGCGACCGATACTCTCCTTGTTTGATGGTAAATTAGAAACCGAATTGCACACAGATGCGTCAAAAATAGGAATCGCAGGCATACTTATGCAACGAGGAATTGATAGTCAGTTTAGGCCGGTAGCGTATTATAGTCGCAAAACATCCGCAGATGAGCAAAAGTTTCACTCATTTGAGCTTGAAACTCTAGCAGTCATTGCGTCATTGAGTCGTTTCCGTGTGTACTTACTTGGTCTGAAATTTAAAATAGTAACAGACTGTAATGCTTTGCGTACTACTCTGACGAAACGGGACCTTATCCCAAGAATAGCACGTTGGTGGGTACAGTTGCAGGAGTATGACTGTAGTATTGAATATCGTCCCGGTGCTCGCATGGCCCATGTGGATGCATTAAGTCGTGCCCCAGTAGCCGATACCACATCGCGATCTGATATACATGTGATAGATGTTCTGCAATTAGAAGTTAAGAATTGGATTGCTACGGTCCAAAGTAATGATGATGATATAAAACGAATTAGAGATATTTTACTGGATAACGATACCAAATTTGTTGCCGACGTGCGCAAAAACTATCAACTGAAAGGAGAACATGTGTATCGTATTTTAGACGATGGCATTCGTTGGGTGGTACCGCGTGGTGTACGCTGGCAGGTATTGCGCATGAACCATGACGATGTAGGGCATTTCGGTTATGACAAAACTCTGAGCCGATTAAAAGGAACGTTTTGGTTCCCAAAGATGCGCCGTTTTACGAAGAAATACGTTTCTTCATGTTTAGAGTGCGCGCACCACAAAGCACCATCTGGACGTAAAGAGGGTTTGCTCCATCCCATACCCAAAATAGAAATGCCTTTCCATACAATACACGCGGATCATCTTGGCCCGTTCGTTCGCTCTAAAAGGCATAATATATATATACTCGTAATCGTTGACGCATTTACCAAGTTTGTCGATATACGTGCTGTCAGAGACACGAAAACCGCGACTGCGATAAAAGAATTTAAAAAATATTTTAGTTATTTTGGTACTCCCTCGCGATTAATAACCGATCGAGGCACATGCTTTACCAGTGCGAAATTCCAGGAATTCGTGAATAAATTAAATATAAAGCATATTTTAAATGCAGTCTCAACACCCAGGGCCAACGGACAGGTCGAGCGATTTAATCGTACTATATTAGATGCCTTAAGCACTAAGTGTCACGGCAAGAATGAAAATACTTGGGATGATTACGTAGGCGATATACAGATAGGTATTAATACTACAGTGAACAAAACAACTGGAAAGAGCCCCTCGGAATTATTATTTGGATGTAAATTAGTTACCGTATCAGAAAATATGTTAGGAGACATTATTACAGAAACATCGCAACTAGTAAGTGGCGATAACTTGATGCAGATGAGATCTTATGCTAAAGAAAAGATTGACAAGGATCAGGAAATCTCTAAGAAAAGATTTGATAGAAACAGAAAACCTTCGACGACTTATAAAGTGGGTGATCTCGTTCGAATTGAAAGAACAATCATAGATCAAGAACATTTGGGTAAATCAAAAAAATTGATATCAAAATTTAATGGTCCATATCGTATTATAAAGATCCTACCAAATGATAGGTTTTTAGTTGAAGATACTCCACTAACTAAAAAAGGAA
The DNA here is from genome assembly GCA_947507595.1 of Pyralis farinalis. Classification (NCBI taxonomy): domain Eukaryota; kingdom Metazoa; phylum Arthropoda; class Insecta; order Lepidoptera; family Pyralidae; genus Pyralis; species Pyralis farinalis. The sequence goes on along the minus strand of OX382277.1, from coordinate 14,910,664 downwards.
ACAAGAAATATGAAAATGTAATAGCGATAGACAAAATTCATCCATGGCTCAATTTTAATGACTATTCCAGTGATGGTAGCGAAAATGACATTTAGAGCTGATAGTTATATGAGATAATGAATAAGAAACGAGAGTAATCGTGATTAACTTCATGAATTTTGATAATACTTTATTAATAATATCATTGTGTATTGTTAGTAATGAGCGATTGGTAATTGTATTAATAATTGTTTGACAACCTGTAACTGGTAGATGTTGTAGAATACATAATGTATTTGAATTCTTATTTGATGGTATTCGAGTTGTTGATTAAATTAAGATGCGTTATTATTAATGATGAAAACTGACATGAATGTGAATTGATTAGAATTACAGAACCAGCGCAGATAGCGAAATGAGCTGTATTACCAGTTCCGCGCAGATGGTTGTAATAAAATATAAACATGAGCAATCAGTACAGATAGCAAGTGACATCCGCACAGGTACAGATGATTGCAGATCATGTAAGATAGTAAGCGTATATAATGAGCAATCAGTGCAGATACCGAATAACATTGAGCAATTGATGTTGCATAGATGATTGCAAGATAGTATAAGATTATATTTGTTGTTAGAGCATGGGCTACGAGCAATCAGTGCAGATAGTGAATGATATCAAGCAATTGATATCGCACAGATGGTTGTAGATCGTAGCAGACTGTGCAAGACAGTTAATATTTAAACAAGAAATTAATGTAATTTATGTGCCTTGATTAAGTAAAAATTGTATTTTTAATCCTCTAGTTCCCAAGTGAGAGGACTCACTTCTGATAGGATGGCCGAGTTGTAAGATTCCTTTGGGCCATCACTTACTGTTATTACTGTTGGTGTATTAATTATCTATGGCAAGTATTTGTCGTACGCGATATTTCGGAACAGGTGTCGTACTAGTGATTTACTCAAGTGATTCAGTAGTCTGGCAACACTGAGATATAGCGAATAGACTTCTCACTTGGCCACGAGACGTAGACTAGAACGGTACTTTAAAAACACTAAATCGAAGTCAATCAGTGCCATCGTTGTTTTATTTCGTGAAATAGATTCCTGTACAACAAAAGAGTGCGTAAATCCATAGATTCGTGGCCAGACAGATTAAAGGCCTGTATCAAAGCCAAAGGTAGCAATTTAAATTTCTAATCATTTTTTGGTGAGACTTCCATAAATACATACATCAAAAGTGTCTAGGGATCAACATATATTTTTGCAATAACTTTTCTCCTGATTGATATTAATTAAAATTTTCTTTAAGGATTCATCAAATAAAGTGTTTTCGTTTGTCTACAGTAACGATAAACCAAGTCACCTTTGCATTAATAAAGAAATTTGCCATTTTCATAATAAAGGGATTTTTGACATTTGAACCACTAACATTAAAGTTCGAAAAAAAGACTGAAATAACAGTTTTCTTTAAAATTTTATTGGGTAACTTAAACAATTAATACTCCGTGTTTCTACCGCGAACACTAACAACACAAGAACATCGGTTTGGCATACTCAAAATGAGTTCATCCAAATCACGCTGTGGAATGGCCGCCCATGTTCGTTGCAACAACAAAAAAAGGTCTTTGGACACGTTACCGAAGCACTGGTACCGTGGCTGAGCGCCATGGAGGACGGTATCGCTGCACCACATGGAGACAAGACCGATACATTCAAATCACAACTCGAAGAGCTCCAACAATAACCGCCATGATGTTAGCCGTGACGCTTCATCACTCTTCAGGGAACTTAATTAGCGACCAAACAGTCAGAAACCGCTTGCATGAAGTGAACCTTCATTCCCGAAGACCGCTAAGGGTACCACCTATAGCAATACACAATCGTAGGATTCGATATCAATGGGCGCTTGAACACAGAAATTGGGCAGAAGAACAATGGCGTTTCGTGTGCTTTTTTGATGAGTCTCGTTTTGGTATGAGACCGGATACAAGACGTATACGACACTGGAGAACCCCTGGACGCCAACAGCGATTAAAATCCTGCCAGGAAGTCCATCCTTATAGTGGTGGAACCATCATGGTATGGGCGGGTATTTGGATCGGCGGAAGAACTGAGTTGATTTGGATCAGAGGCAACCTCAACGCTCAAATTTATGCTGAGACGATTGTATCAGACGTCATCGTTCCTCTACAAGTGCAAATCGGTCCCTTATTTCAGTTAATGCATGATAATGCACGACCGCACACCGCAAGAGTTGTAAGACAGACTCTCGCCGCAGCTAACATCAATGTCATGCCCTGGCCTGCTCAGTCGCCAGACTTGAACCCGATTGAGCATGCATGGGATATGCTACAGAGAAGAGCTCTGCCGAATATGGAGGGTATCCAGTCGCAAGAAGACCTTTTTTTGTTGTTGCAACGAACATGGGCGGCCATTCCACAGCGTGATTTGGATGAACTCATTTTGAGTATGCCAAACCGATGTTCTTGTGTTGTTAGTGTTCGCGGTAGAAACACGGATTATTAATTGTTTAAGTTACCCAATAAAATTTTAAAGAAAACTGTTATTTCAGTCTTTTTTTCGAACTTTAATGTTAGTGGTTCAAATGTCAAAAATCCCTTTATTATGAAAATGGCAAATTTCTTTATTAATGCAAAGGTGACTTGGTTTATCGTTACTGTAGACAAACGAAAACACTTTATTTGATGAATCCTTAAAGAAAATTTTAATTAATATCAATCAGGAGAAAAGTTATTGCAAAAATATATGTTGATCCCTAGACACTTTTGATGTGTGTATGTGCATTTAAGTTTTATTAAGATTACATTACTTCATAAAAAAATAATTGCATATTCATTTGTAACAGAACTTATAGCCGGACTAGGTATATGATTTGGGCAACTCTTGAATGTCACTTGATTTTATCTGTTACAAGCTGTTTCATCCCATTCCATTCACTACTTATGCAATAATTAATGTTAAACTATGAATTTACACAGATTCTATATAGCTCCCAATGAGAACATGCCTCCGTTTCTTCCTGCGTCATTTCAATGACACTTTTATGTTAACATATTCCATAATATTCAGGATCACATTCAATGGTGTCTAGTATGAATTTATGTAATGTAATAGCTCTTGAAGACCTGGATTATTCCTTGGTCCATAGGTTGGTGTAAAGCCGTCATATTAGAAAGTAAAAATACCACCTATATATTTAGATGCATAGGTTCATACTGACAAGAGAGACTTGTCAATGTCTAAAACTGAGAAGGTCTATATATATATAAATTTTTTTTTCAAACATGTCTGACTTATGAAATAAAACAAGATTGGAACCAGTCAAAAAATATACGATTTGTAATCGCTTTCTAATGCAAATTAATAGTCAAAACACTGGTAGATTGTTCTTGTTTGGATTTTTAAAACACGAGGATTAAATAATTTTTAAAACAGAGCCACTTTAAAGCCCAGGATTGACTTCGAAACCATATAATTGATCCATTAACACTGAAAGAGTGTAAAAAGATGCCACGCTCATACCATTATACACATACACATTATATGCTCGTACAAAACTTGATTCATATCTCAAATACCCATACCTTATATGTTTTTACAATCTACTTGTAAAAATTCTAATAATAATTCTAATGTATAGCGTATTCAGTTATTCTTGTGATAAGCGTATACTAAAATGTAAGCAAGCTAATAACATTCTATAAACAAATATTTTATTAAAATTGATTTCTTTTTTTTATTGGACAACAAGATGCAAAACACAGGTTGAAATCAGTACTTCTATCTGAACAGGATCCAGGTAGCGAAATACGTTTTATAGCTCCTTTGATTGAAAATCTGAATCAAGTATATTTTATTACAGGGTGATTCAACATTTGTACCGGTACGTGCAGGGGAAACTACAGATAGTGATGACGCTGCGCCAAGAGCTGTGCGGTTTAATAAAGTAGCCGAGGTAAGTAACCTTTTATTTTATTGTTATGCTAGGGCCGCATCTGCGCCTGTCGTCCAAAAGCAATGCGTGCCACAAGCTTCGTACGCTGTGTGCGCTAAGTTATCGCGATAATGCTATGGTCATATTAGCCCCTTCGTTATTTTGCATGAACTTATCGTGCGATAATCAAAGATGCCTATAACTCAAATTATTTTTTAAATGACGCCATACGTCGGCCACTAAATGTATTTTTTTATTCTAATTTTTTGGATCCCATATGATGAATTCAGCTTCCTTCAGTTTAAACTAAACTTCAGCTTCAATTTTAAAAAATATGTAAAAATTCTAAGGCCATTTCGTCGCTCCACACCATTTTTACTTATTAATTAGAGCCACCTGCATGCGTGTGAGCTAACCGAAAACAACCGCCGAAATGAACGATGCTAGTCTGACCACGCAGCGCGCTACTAAAACCCTTTGATGTACCGCCACCCGCGCGATATGAAGCCCTAATATTCGCGAAGATAGCCGATAATGCCCGGTCATATCTGCGTGTATCGTGTCATAGCACGAAGCTTCGTGACGAAAAAAATTACACCTGTATATAGAAAACCCTAACGAGTTGTAGTGTTTGCAGCAGAAGTGGCATCACGCGATCGTAACTCATATTGCAAGCGTGTATGCTATGAATATTTGCGAACGCGAATATACACGACAACTCTATTACATACACCGCGAGGTTCTATCATTTAATTTCTTATATTTGTAGGTCCGTGTAATGTCGGCGGCCATGGCGGGTGAAGCTCTTCTGGCGCGGCTGTCGTGGGCGGCTTCCGTACGGGCCACCGAGTACGCACAGCGCCGTGCAGCAGCCGCCGCTACACGTAGACACCTGCGGCTCGCTATTATATTTTGTATACCAGTAAGTCAAAAAAAATACTTCATTTCTCATTTTTATATATTACAGTGCCAATACTCCTGTCAACAACCACTTAGGAGTCTTACTGCACGCTATCGCAGCCGTTATAAAAAAGTCCTAGCTTCTAAAAGGCAAAAGAAAAGTAATTATAATCTGTTATCATACTCATTTTATTATGTAATATTTTCCTCCTCTCGCGCCTCAGTGGGTTCCGGGCCCCCATTTTTTCAATTACCAGTTGAGTGCACTTCCAATTTAGCTACCAGAAAAATTCGTGGTGGGAACGAGTTTTTAATATTTTTGTATATATCTTAGAGCCATATATACCTGCTAAATAATATCTTTTAGTAGGCATAAGTGCCCAATGTTAACATATGGAATTCAGCTATTTTTTGGTAATTTGCATTGGCAGTAAGAAGGCTTGAAATTAAATGTCTAGTAGGTGGTTCATGGTTTATTTATCCCATATCAAACACTTTTGTACCCTAAAACTGTAAAAATAAAAAGAAAGGTTTATAAGGACCACTTGCCAGTTCTTGTCAACGAAACTACTGGACCAACACGACTGCAGTGTCAATTACATATTTTTAGTAACAACACTACCGCCGCCTAGTGATGTGGTGAAAATTGAATGGTGTAAATACGAGTACAATTCAGAATACTAATATAAAGTAAATATAACTGACAGTATTCATTTGAAATTCAAATAGTGTAGAAATAATAATTAAATGCATAACGTCATTTTCCTAGGGGAAAATAAGATCTACGGAGCTATTCATGGCGACGATTTCGTCTGTCTCGGCATAGAGCTGGCGATCGCTCACCTGTGCCAATTGTGTACATCGACTACCAGTTCGAAACCGAGCAAGACGAAAATCACATGTGAATAAAGAGCCAGACTACACCGTTGTCAAAAAACATCTTTAAAGGGATGTCATGTCGTGATCTTACGAGTAAATAAATAATTAATAAAAAACACAAGCGAGCCTTACAGTAGTCGCATATGGAGTGTAACATCTAATATCTCATCTTGGTTGAAAGCAACTACAATTAAGTTGGAATTATAAATATTTAAGAAATTATTATATCAAGTAAATTATCCGTCTAATTAATTAATTGTATTTGAAGTTAAAATTATATAGACACAATATTATAACGAGTAATTCATTTTCGAACGGAAATAACGTTCAGTATAAAATATATATGTAGTTTGTTTACGGTAGTATTGTGACTAATGACATATTTAGCTATAAATTGAAAATTAAAGTAAATACATAAAAAAAACAACAAAATACGTATTTATTTGATTAATACTTTTACAAATACAATAAAGTATTAGTTCCTTACCATTGATATTAGTTTCTGGGGCATTGTCTATCTTGTTTTCAGTGATTATGGTTTATTAATCAGTTAAATTCATCATCAATCAGTCAAATTATGATAATAATTGAGTTGGCTTTGTAATCAGTTATGTAAATGTAGCTCTTCATTACTTATTCTGTAAATTATATAATTAATAGTACCAACCTTCCGGACAATGGGTTGGTACCTACGAATAAATAATAAGTTGATACCATCGAACGGCCGACTCTACCACCGCGCGCACTTGCTCATCGATCAAATCAAATAGCACGCGCTTCTCCAGCTTCCTGTTACTTCCACTTCCGTCTCTTTTCACGAAATCACTCTCACAGAGTGCAAGAAAGCGAAAGGAAAGATGTTTCACATCAATAAATGCATAAGTTTATAGTATGTATAGTATATATAAGTTACCAAAAAAAAAAATTGTAAACGACACCAAAGTGGTGAGATCCAATGGTGTCATTGACAATACTTTACAAACAAACATACGGCCTGTTTCACGTGAAGCATTACCGTAGCTTATCACTGTTTGTTACACCACAACTTGATGGTCACCCACCGCCGCTGCCAGGGCAGCAACTTCTCCAAAGCTCTCCACTCACTCTCATCAAGAATAACAGTCGTTCAGGGAGTTCTTATTCGGTTGCGTCTTCTGACCTAAGGTGAAGCTACTTCTCCCGACGGGCTTCTTATACAATGTCACAGTGCCCTACTTTTCTTTCGTCTGAGCCTCGTTTGCTAGTTGACAGGGGAAAGCCACACGCGAGCGACGTTGTATTTGGCTCTAAGGAGAGGCCGAAAACCGCCTCACAAAAATCTAAATAATTCTATTGGGGATTGTTGCATTCCTGTGGTTCACCAGTAAGCTCCCAAGAATTTGTACTGTCAGCAATCAAGGGCGGCCACGCAAAAGCGAAACTTCCTGTATTGCAAACGTTAATATGCTACGGTAACCACTTTACATTAGGTGGGCCGTACGCATTTATATCTCCCGACATTGTATATAAAAAAAATATGTGTAGTATATAATTATTGTTGTGTGATTGTAACCTCATTCGCAATGTGCTCGCGAATCTCCTCGGGACAATGATGGTGTTCATATATGAAATCTCGTCCACAGTGGTTCATATCAAACTACTTGTACCGGCTGAGCTTGAAGCACAGCACGCCGAGTTCCACTACAATCTACACCTCCACGACGAGTGCGTTCGCGCTGTCCTTAGGCGCCGTGTTCGCTCAAATCCCCAGCGACCGTTTTACGCTTTCAAAGAGTGTCGCGGTCCTGCTTACTGCTTCAGGACTTGTAAGTATTTACTATTCTTTTATATACCAATGTGTGAAAAACAATCGTGTAGCTATATTGATGACAAGTAGTTATTGCGGCGTAAATCATTTTCAACGCCAGCATTCACCCGAACAATGCCGACATTTTCCATCAGCAAAACCTTCCCAATGAATCTTACCTTACCTATTTTAATTTTTTCTTGGTAGATGGATATAAAACAATGCATGTACGAGTAAATGTATTTATGAAATTAGTCATATCTCTGCAAGGACCCCAGAAGAACGTAGGGTATTAACAACTGAAGAGATTACCACAAATTCCCATGTGTGTATTGCGACAAACATCACAAAAACAAACTACTACTATTTTTTTTATTTGATCTATTGTATAGACTATTCATTTATTGTATGGCACAAAATTACAGGTGGTATTGGGTTTATCAGAAAGTCAAAACAATTGGAAAGCAGTTTTATCTGCGCTTGGCTCAGCTTTGTGCTACGCCATACATCTGCTAATGCTGCGGCAAGAGTTGAAGAAAGGCGAGGGCATCAACTGGCCACTACTTGTCGGTAAGCATCTTATCATAATGTCGAAGTACAGATTCAGTGATATAGTCCGTGGACATTTGTGAAGCGAATTTAAAATAAACAAAATAAAAATACAGTAAACTGCCGTTTATCCGAACAAATTTTCCTAATGCCGCTGCCAAAGAAAGCGGATTTTTTTCTGTAAGAACGCAAAGTAAACGATCTTTGTTATTTAGGCATTTAAAAACTTTGAGTTTTCAACCATATTTTGGCGCCGTTTTTAACACGTTAACACTTTTTTTTCAGTTCAAAACACGCAGGCAAATTCACAAGCATTCTACGTACGTACGTTTTATTAATTAATTCGGGGTGTTTCACGCGGAATTTCGGTTTATCCGAACCGGCCGCCGTCCCCATCGTTTCGGATAAACGGGAGTTTACTGTACACTTTCAAAAGAAAGCAGAAAGTAACAGTACAACGGCGACGTTACAGCCACCCGATCTCTTCTGACAACTTAGTATACTTGTCTCTTCAAAGTTGTCAGAAAAAAAATATTATGCTTCATATATATTGATACATATTATTTATTAATATAGCTTAATATTTTTCTTGCTGACAGGCCAGATAATTAATTTAAATAAAAACCTTTCTGATATCACTAAACTATCTGACAACTTTCGTTTAAGTGTTAATCCATCACATCTGCAAATTATGACTGTACTGTATTAAACATTAATAGACCAGATTTTTAGGGTCCCGTACCCAAAGGGTAAAACGGAACCCTATTACTGAGACTCCGCTGTCCGTCCGTCCGTCTGTCACCAGGCTGTATCTCATGAACCGTGATAGACAGTTGAAATTTTCACAGATGATGTATTTCTGTTGCCGCTATAACAACAAATACTAAAAAATAGAATAAAATAAATATTTAAGGGGGCTCCCATACAACAAACGTGATTTTTTTTGCCGTTTTTATAGATAATGGTACGGAACCCTTCGTGCGCGAGTCCGACTCGAACTTGGCCGATTTTTATCTTGGATATTCGAAATCTGCGAAATGCAAGAAGCACCAAAATTTTCTCCCTGTCATTACAGGTCCCTGTCCTTTTCTCAATTGGGAGATGTAGCTTATCTCTGCTCATCGGAGAATTAGCTTCTAAGAGGGAGCGTATTCAAAATGTGTGCGTCATTTATGTTTTTAGTATGCGGAAAATTAATTTCATCACACATTATTTTCAATTTTCTTTTTATTCCATTTCCCACTTCAGATGACCGTCTGCAGTCAATCATCTCCTATTAGGGCTTCTAATCCCGCAGTTTGTCTTCAATCTCATTACCTGCGGGACAGAAATTTTGCATCATACAGATATAATAACAAAACATAACACACGATTGAAACACAAGTTAATTTTCAGCTGAATGTTAACTATACTAATTGAAACTCTAAATAATTTGGTCAGTGGTCGTAAATAAACGTACAATCGATATCTGATTTTAACAATTTGTCCTCTGAAGGTCATACAGTCATTTGCACTTTGCAGCCATACGCGCAACAATTTTTTCGAATGAACTTTCATTGTTTTACACTGGAAGATGATCCGTGATTTTCATTCACTCTGTCGCCGGAATAACTAATGGTGGTTCTGTAGTTACCCTTGACGACGAAGCTGTATTTTTTGACACTGTTTTAAATCCGCTATATGGTGATTAGTATTCAAATCCATTTGAAATGTAACTATCATATGAAGAATTTTAGGCATACTATAATTAAATACAATGACTGCAATACAGTTGCTTTACTACTAATTCTTTGTTTAGGAACTTCTCGAATCTAATGACGGCTTGTAAATTATTATGAGCGGTTATCTGTTATTTTTAATTTAATTTAAGCATTTTGACGTCGTAATTTACAGTATATCGCCGGAAAGTGCACTGACTCTGATAGTGCACTAAAAGGTTCTACGTATGTATGCTTTATTATGAATACTGGATGTCAATCAAATATAAATTTAAGAATTATCAGAAATATTTCTGATATTCTTAAAATTAAAGCCATGGAGCATTATAAAAGTAACCAAAAACGTACATAACGTTTTTATTCGTCGTTTAAATCCCCGATCTTAATGCACTAATAAATTAAGTGTGCAACTCTAATTTCAAAAAAATATTTTAGAAGTATATATATATGGTCAATATCCAATAATAGTTCGGTTATGGACATTCAACTTTCAACTCTTTACCTATCGCATAATCGACGACGAAGAGGTCACCAAAAACCTACAACCTCTTCAACTCCGCAGGGACCATAGGCTCTCTAACTGTATTTTACCGCCTTTACCATGGCGAGTGCTCTGAAGAACTGTTTTCCCTTATCCCACCCTCTCCCTTCCGTCATAGAACCACACGTGCAGGCTTGTGATGTCATCGTTCCACTGTTGAGAACATTTCTTCGCGTACCAAAAAGTTCGGCAACTCCTATCTTTGTCGTACCATTAAAAAGTGGAATGCCTTGCCTGCACATGTGTTCCTTCCTTCCTACAATATGGGATCCTTCAAACGAAGCGTGAAGAAGCATCTTGCGGGTCAGCATGGCAGCGTCAACTGACTGGATTCTGTGTAGTCTTTTGTCAGTTGCAGTTGCGATTTGGGCTCCTCTTTCGCTTGCCATCAGGCAAAGAGGAGCCACTATGCTGAACTAATAAAAAAAACAGTTTGAGAGTGACGCACACTGAGCTGAGGCTATAAGGGTTAATTTTTAGCAAGTCGCACTCGTTTGTCTCCGCCCACCTCATACGTCCAACTCTCGTGTTTAGAAACTCCTCATTACTTCACCATTTCTTAATTAATCATCGTTCATAGGTTTAGTTGGCTGTGCATGCGCATGCATGGCGTGGGCTATGGGCGGCGTGCTGGCCGTGGCGGGCGTGGAGCCGGCCGAACTACCCGCGGCAAAGCTGTGGAGCTGGCTGCTACTAGACGCCGCGCTGGGACCGTTGCTGCTTGAGTCGCTGTGGCTCTGGTAATATGCTCCCATATACATGTACTACAATTTTTACGTGTAAGTCTAAATCCTTTGAATTTTTATTTCATGTCAAACGTTTATTTTATGTTCTTCCGCCTAAACCAGGCTATCTAGATTAAAAGTGGTTATACATATCGCGAGTTCTTTCAACTATATCCACAAATAGTAGATTCCTATAAGATACAATATGTAGAGGAATAAAATTTAATCAAAACAATAAACTTGGTTGACATACGGGGCCTTGGGCGTTCAGCGTTATTTAACTAAAAGTAGGCATACTGTAAAAGTATTTCTATCTTACAAAAATGACTATATTTTGTAAGTTAGAAATACTTTCATGTGCAGCCAATTAGCTCAGTAAGGACTTATAGGTGTGTGCTAGCGGAGATAACCCGAATATAGTACTGTAGTGCAATTTTGTTTCCCGCTTTGTACTATTCATATTTTTTTGCAGGGGCCGGGCTCTTACATCGTGCCAGGCGGCAACTGCCATGATGGGTCTGACCGTGCCGCTGTCAGCGTGTGTTGAGACGTGGCGCGGCGGTACAGGTCAGGGCTGGCGCGCTGCAGCCGCCCTGTTGGCGTGTACGGGGTGGGCCGCCGCCTGTCTCGACTTGCCGCAGCTCTCCGGGCTGGTTGCCAGGTTACGACCCAGCGACAGCTTCGCGTATGTACTGATACAATGACCTGTAGACTTCATTAGTGTATAGATAGACTAACATTGCTGTCTATTTTGAAAAAGAATTAAAAAAGCCGTGAACATTATTATAATCATCTACATAGTCTCTGGGTAGACTTCTTGTTCACACATTTTGTTCCATCAAATTTTTCTTCGACGTTCCCCTGTCGCTCATATCTATAAAAAAGTGGCCATGAGCATGTCGGGCCACGCACAGTGTAGAGTTCCGTTTTGCTTCGCTTTGCTTGCTTGCGAAAAAATCTAGGAAGAAAAACGCTAAGTGCAGATCAGTGCAATGTAATATTCTATGACATTTGTACGTTTTCATAAAAAAAATGAAAACCATATCGAAAAATGATCTTCCCACACCCTCAATGTTGTTAAAAACTTATCTAACGACTCCCCACAACATTGGGTGGGTGCGAAAAAATTCACCCCTACTTTACACGGAGAGGAGGTACCACCAAAAAATTTTTCTGATATTTTTTCAAGATTTTATTCTACCACTTTGTCAGTATAGTTAATATGTATATATATCCCAAACTACAGCTTTCTAGTATCAATCGTATCTGAGCTAGGCCGCGGGCAGACTGACAGTCAGACAGACGGACATAGCGAAACTATATGGGCTCCTTGTTTACTACGAAACCCTAAAAAATGCTTTTTACGAACAAAGAGACTATTCTTAACATATTAAGACATATAGAAGAGAATGCGTCTGATTGGTTCTATTTCATTAACTCACGTAAGATACATGGAAGATACTACCCAGCAGATATTTATCTATAAACTGGACAACAAACTCGATGTCAACGAAGATCTTAGTATTACGTCACTGGCGGTAATTTAGACGTGTGATATTTCACGTATTTGTTTGTCTGGAAATTTATAACAGTAGTAAAACTATAAGAAAAATCGTTACACCAAATCTTTACATAATTTATTTACTGACCACATTAGGCAATCCAACTCAACAGACATATTTGTTTGAAAAAAAAAATAGCATGTGTGCCATTTTCATAGAAGTCTCACTCACTACGGCAAACGAGGGTATGTAAGTGTAGGGTTTGATTTGATCAATGTTTTTATTCAATGATCCCTGATTACTATTCTGACGGGCCCCTGACTACCATCTTGCAATCCGAAACGGCGTGCCCAGTTTTCTTCTTAATCCGACAAGGATGGATATTATATTAGATATATGAGTGTTTCTAACATTTTGATAATCCGAATCAAATCGTGTTTTTCAACATCTATGTATTCTTACGGATATATATAAATTCGTATATTATACGATTTATGATCTATGTTTATCATTTTGACATCGTTTCACAATTCAAGATGGTTGGCACGATTTTTTGTCACGTAACGATTTTACGATTGAAATTCTACAGAAACGGGATTTTATACCACTAGAATACCACTAAGTAATCTAACCGATGATAAATAGTTACACCTATCACGAGGTGAATCATTTGTATCGACTTTGGTAAAATCTAATCATGTCTTAAGCTTCTGTACTTACAAAGTCCCAACGAGTCCCTATTGCTAAAGCTCCGCTGTCCGCCCTCCTTTCTGTCACGTAGTATGCGTATCACATAGTACAGGATAGTTCGTTGTCGGGAGATAGAGGAATAGAGTGCCATTCTTTTTCAGCGCCCGGAAAGACTTACTTGTATGTGCGTTCAAGACATACACTTGCGTATTACCTACCTTATTGACGAGCTCGGTGGCGCCGTAGAGAATGACGCAACTTTGACACCAACGCTCGTGGGTTCGATTCCCACACAAAACAAACATTTGCGTGCATGAAGATGTCTGATTTTCTTGATCTGGATGTTTTAAGAGAGGTAGGGTGCATCAAAGCAGTCCGTCTAGGGAAGTACCTCCAACTCATAGAAAACCGCAGCCAAATAACAACTCCCTAGAGGGTTGTTGTATTCCTGCGTGTGAGTGAGGTCACCAGTAAACTCCTAAGGAGTTACTGTGTAAGCTGCAGAGGAAGTATCGCGCGAGCGATACTTAATATATTATAAGCGTTAATAGGCTACGGTAATTGCTTTGGTGGCCATATGCTTGTATGCCTTTCGATGTTGTATACCTCTTGAGCGTACTCTATGGTGCCGGATTTAAAACTATAGATATAGATAAGGACTGGTGGACGATGATCCCAGTTTTGAACTAAGTTGCTGTATCCATTTTTTCTGCGAAGGCAAAGACTATTTATTTATTTATATAGGTGAATGATATGGAGTCGTTATGGAACTTCATAATTGACATAGATATGGAGTCAAGTAAAAATCGTAGACTAATATTAGCTATAGCTTTAGCTGGTATTTCATATTTCAGAGCGATAAGAAACATTGGCGAGCTAGACGAGCAATCAGAGGCGTTGATGTCCGCCGACGAGCCCACGTAGCGCCGTGCACACACGCGCAACAGGAATTGTTTCAAGTCTGAGATGCAACATTGTACTGGTTTAGTGTAGCATTGTACTGTACTGGAGGCGGGAACGCGGTTTACTACCGACACCCACTATGAAGTCTCCATCATCCGTTATCTGCAATTTAGAGCTTAGCTTCTGTGAAGTCAACAAAATATCTTATCGTATCTCCCCAAGGTTGAACCCTACCGGCTGTACCAAACATCAACCTATGCGGTTTAACAGTGACAATTATAGTGTGATTTTTGGCATTTATAATATAGATTTTCGGTGTCAGTTAGCTGAGGGTGAGAAGGTTAGTTATTAATACTAATTAATAGTAAAAACGTCGTTTTAGTATTGGTGGCGTTTTCATATATAAAAAGAAAAAATACATCACCTTCTACATTTATCATACATTTAGTTTTTAAGAATATAAGGTAATATTTTCTAACGTGTTATTGAAACTAATATTGTTAAACCAAAAATAATCGTTTCTATTTATACGTTTAGCCTGAAGCACGATATGTTCGAAACATATATTATGTCTTTGGCGTGTTATGTAGGCTTTTGCGCAACAGGAAGGTTTGAATATTAAAGCGAAATTTACTAATAATAAGTTTCATTAATAATCCATGGAGCTGACCATATTTCAAATTATATTACATATGTCTATTCAATCAAATGACCGGAATGCTCGTGAGTTTATCCAAGATAACAATAATACAAAGTAAAAGATTATGGATACAATTGTTAAAATTAACACATATATTTACACTTATAATTTAATTTTGTCTCCTGTTATGTCAGTGCTGACACTGTAGCCTAATATTGAAACCAAGGCTGGGATCACTATGGTTTTAGCATTAATCTAACAGGCGAATTTTGCCGTCATTTGCGTTGCGTTAACTGTTATTTTCATCTAATTTCTATAATCTATAATCGTATGTATATTGCATATGTGCCGTTGGAATAATTTCTAAATATATTAAACATTTAATAATACTTGGGGCAATTTCTCGACAAGAATCTTCATGCGTCCCCGTCATTCAAAAGGACTTTTGTGTAACGGGGATGCATGAAGATTCCTGTCATTCATTTAGTATAAGTATAGTTAACGGTGAACCTTCTTGTCGTACATAGCTCTTAATGTCATGGTGGTGGCAACATACAATCAATTATTCAAACTTTTGGTTATTGACCGCGTTATAGTGAAATTTAGCAGATAGATGAAGACTTCATTGTAGTGAGAGTCGGTTTAAACACGCTTGAGAACTCGGCAATTGATCTCGATATCGGCCAGAAATACCTACATCACTGTCCTTTGAAATTGTAAAGTTTGACTTAGTATTGTATCAAGATAAAATCTATTATATAATGGAAATGTTAAGTGTGTCCAGCCTATTATTTTGTTATTTTACAGCATATGGCACATGTTTGAATCTCTGCATTGTCTGATTGAGATGGTAAATTAAAATTTTAATAAATACACATTTAATGCGTGTTTAAAACGCGAGTGACAGGTAATTTATGTTTTTTAATTACTATATTTTCTCTTTTTAATTTTAATAATCTGTCTATCTTATATCTTCACGCCAGATCCTTTGCTGGGAAAAAAGAACACAACGCCACAAGACATGCTCCTTACACACGTCACTCGTTTCTTTGACATTTATAGGTTTTTTTTCATGTGTTTCTCTCCAACCCCATCTTCTGATAAAAAACAATCAAATGTTTATAATCTTCTATAGATCTCTAAATGTGGCATCTCGTATGTCAATATTGAACGGGAATATGCAATATCGATATTCAATTATAAAACATGCCTTTGTTGGTTTGTAGCTTCCAGACATTTACTAGGAATTCATAACCATATAACAACCATAAGTATGTTTATCTGATGTATTAAAGATTTTTGCACGTAACGCACTTAACCACAAAGAATTTGTGACTACGTAATTTAAAAATTTTAAAAATTAAATGATACTTGTGTTATTGTTAACTATATAAATAGTGGTTATGTACACGCGTATAGTTTATTCACGCTATGTCTATGAAAAAGTTAAATGAATGGAAGTCACAATATTTTGAAATGTACACACTGTTTTTCTTTCAAACGCTTTTTACGTAATTTTGTATATAGAAATATGCAAATTCTGTATTCTATTTGTAATATCATATATATAATTTAACTAGATAACGGATACACTACATTTCCACCCCACAACTACGGCCGAGTGTACAAGCGTAGTCAAAGATATAGCGTAGTTGATTTATATAAAAGTACTTAAGTTTTAATTAAAAAATATGACTTTGTAGTATCTCTGACTGCATCATGTTTCTATTTAAATTGTAACTACATTGGATTGCTGTGTGGAAACCATTTATAATTCCTAGTCTATCTTATGAGTAGCATTTATAATCTGATTAAGTAAAATGAAACATGTTAACCATTAAGTAATATCCATTCCAAAAGATTACCTATGTAATTTAAACATCATTATTTTTTCTTATGTAAGCAACATTAATATGTGTAGGTAAATACAAAATATTTATTTAAATTAAGTAATGTGCGTATCAAATAAGATCTAAAATCATACATTTTGGTCTCAATGTTAGATTAGAAGACTTGTTTATTTTTTCACGCTAAACAAATGAATTTTTTAATCAAATTAATAAGTTTTTATAATCGCTTTTACTGACTATTTAAACTCATTGTATATATTATTATTTTACAAAAATAACTATAGGAACTTAAAAATCTCATTCTCTCACACGTATTATGGCGTTGTCACCTAATATTTAGTAGCGTTTTTTTCTCAAGACGATACTTTAACGGATTGATTATACTAGCATTATATCTAGTGTCACAAAATAAAAAAAGGTAAATCGATTTAGCGCTAGTATGAACAATCATAAACCATGGTAGATAGATAATACCAAGTAACTCGGCTTCTTATAAATCGCATACGAAATGACTATACGCGAGTTTTGTGCATTTATTAAATTTAGTATTAGGTACACAGAGTTAAATAGACGAACCGAAATATAAGGTGTTAAATACATATACATGGCGTACATGGAATTACGCCATGATATTAGACACTACTGAGTGGTTTTTAATGACACAAAAAGTAGCATAAGTTGGTGTTAAAACCTACTGTTGTCTTGTAAAAATTAATCAATATCCAGGACAATATTAATAACAAAGGAAGAAAACAGAAAAGACAGAAAATAATAGAAAATGACTGTTTTGACTTTTGTATCAACATTACAGTCCAGCTATATCACTATTACAAAAATACTAGAGTACTACGCGCTACAATTTTTTTTACGTATAGATTTTATGTACTATATTTAAATACGTATTTTAGATATATATTAAAGTATTGTCGCAAGTTATTCACATTTGCCCTATCACCTAAAACCGCTCTCTTTCTGTGTACTACTAAAGTTAAACCGAGCAAGTGTGAGTTAGACTCGCGTTACAAGAGATTCTATATGCGTTCTTTAATTGCTTACGGTCCGATCACTCGCAACTGTGTAAAGAATCAAAAAAAAATTCGATTTTTCTCGGGATTACCTGGGATCCCATACATCTTTAGTTTTCCTGTAAAGTGTGATAAAAATTAATTATTTCCACACTTTCCCATTTCAAATTTTCTTTGTACAGTTCAATATTTGAACCCCCAAATTTTGAACATTTACAATATATTGCTAAAAGGTACCCAACTTGTAGGTATTAAAATAACGTAAATGTTTATTTGTGTTCTCATTGAGCTGTTTCATATAATTCACGACCTATATATAATAATAATATTTATTTACCAAAAATGTTACAATTTCTGTTGCACTGGCTCCCACTTTAGGTTTCCCTGTGTTATGTATTCAATTATTTATTTTTTAAACTTTTACAATTTGACCTTTTCTAAATTGTTAGCCATTATTTTTTAATATTGATATATAAAAATTCAACATGTTTGGTCACTATGCCACTTTATGTTTTTATATTTTGATTGAATTTTTGATTTTTGTGTATGGAAGCGAAATCTTGAAAGCGAAATATTTAATTAGCAAGTTACCAAGAAGTCAAAGTTTGCTCGTTATATTTCACCATGCCTATATTGTAGCTGTGCCTTCCATCTCTAAATTAGGGGTGTAGTTCTATTTGCTATATTAATGCTATTTTCACGCATAAGGTCATGTTCGCAAATTACCAAACAGTCACAACCCAGTACACAATAAATGTAACCAATGTATAATCTCTTTGTAGCAAGCCTTGATTGACTTTTTGAATAAACTTACCAGGGATTTGACCAATCAGTCGTAGAATGTCCCCTTTTCAAAATGTTCCTTAAATTATGGAAGGGTTTTTAAAAATAAGATTATATCAATTTTAATTATCAGTATTTTCCAATGAACCATCATCATTATCCGAGCGTTAATCCCGGTCGCGTCCTATGCTTTCGCTTCGGAGCCCAGGGTCCGCTTTCCGGCTTTTACTTCTCCATTTCGTGCGGTCTTCGGTATCCTTTATAGTGAGACCATTGGCACGCATGTCATCCCTCACGACGTCAAACCAGCACTTCTTCGGTCTACCCCTACCTAAAGGCTACCGCGAATGCGGGAGTTACGCTATCCTTTCGCGTCACTCCGCACATCCAGCACAGCTTATTCATCTCCAAGACACGCAGCTCCTGCTTGTGCCGCTCAAGTACAGGCCACGCTTCGCTTGCCATATAAACAGGACAGGTCTAATGATGGATTTATAAACCTGTCCCTTTAGCTTAACCGACATTTATGATCACAAACGATACCTGTCATTTCACGCTACTTGCCCCAAGCCGCTGATATACGTGTCTTGACGTCATAATCGATGTCTCCGGACGCGTGGAGGACAAATCCCAAATACCTACACCGGTCCGTGCGCTTGACGTGTCTTCGCCAATGCGAAAGGGTGTAGGATCTAGATGGTAGGATATAGATATTGCAGGCCAAATACTCTGCCTTCGCCACATTTAGTTTCAGAGCGTCGTTCTTATAGACTCTTCAAGCATTCACTCGTCGCACCAGGCACCCCCTGTCCGCGTTCGCCAGCGCTATATCGTCAGCATATATGAGCAAGCACGGAGGTTACGCATGTGTATCTCTAATGCTGTCCGACACTACGTCTAATACTACGCTGAACAAAACCTGACTAAGGACAGATCCCTGGTGGACCCCGACGGTGATTGCAAAAGGCTGCGTATCGCCAACGGCAGTCCTAACTATGGAACTGAAATCGAGGTACATGTCCCGGCAAATATCAATATACGCTACAGGCAATCCGTTTAGATCTCAGTACCCACCAGATCATCGCCCGAGGAACACAGTCAAAAGCCTTCTTCATATCTAAAAACAGAAGATGCAGATCCGTCTTCTTCATGTATTTCTCCATGACGATCCTTAGAGCAGAAACGGGGTCCATGGTCCCCTGACCAGGCCGGAACCCATACTCCGAGCTAAGCACTCCTGCCGGATCCGGGAGACAATTATCCGCTTGAAGAGCTTCATAGTGTGAGACGTGACCTTTATGCTGCAGTAACTACCACACTCCTGCACTGATCCCTTTTCTTTGAAATTGAAGTGATAACACTAAGTCTCTATTGGTCCGGGATTTTTCCGATGATGAAAATTGCTTTGTTACATACATTAGTATGTAAAAATTTAAACAATTATCGGACGTGACATTATGTTACTAAATTAAATTACGACTCATCTTAAACGTATATTGTGTTAATGTGTGGTAATCAATATGTTAAATGTGGTATCAATTTATTTTCGTACTTTTTCTGACACTTTGGAATTGAGATTTTATTTTGACTTTGTGCATGTATGTCTAATAGTTGAATCCTTGTATAAGGTTGAACCGACACTTATTTCAGTTCCTGTGTATTATAATTGCGCCGCTGTTGTTTCGTGCGCCTGATGTACCTATATTTTTATAAATAAATTAATCTAAGTAAATTGTTTGGACGGTAAGTTGCAGAAATGATTTTCCTCAATGGTTGAAATTTGATCCACTTGATTGTTACGTTATAGCATGGTTGCCGATCTTCAAGAGTAAATCTGCAATTTCGTGTGTTTTGTCGCTGGAAACACTATGTAAGCTAAATAAAAAGCTAAGTTTGTTCATATAGATGACATTAATAAAAATTTGATACATTTTTTTTATTAAAATTGTATTATTTTTTTATTAATGATATTTTTTTATTAATGATAATTATGTAATTGGTAGGACAAGATCTCTTATTTTATAATACTTACTTTAAAAGCTGGTTCCTGAAGAACTCAACTACTCCATGATTACTTTCACTATTAATCTCTAAGGTACTATTAATTCCATGGAGGCACTTGTCCGGTGGACAATATCACATGAATATCCATACACCAAAAGACGCGAGAAAGTCTGAGTTACATATATGAAAACACGAGAAAGCGGGCTGCTTTTGGTGGATATAGGCAATATATATCCAAGCAATTTTTGACAACCACGGTGGCTCAGTCGTGAATGATGCGACTTTGACACCGACGCTCGTGGGTTCGATTCCCACACAAGGCAAACAGTTGTGTGCATGAACATGTCTGTTTGTCTTGGTCTGGATGTTGTAAGAGAGGTAGGGCGCATCAAAGCAGCCCGTCTGGGCACGTACCTCCCAGTAAAACCGCAGCCAAATAACAACTCCCTAGATGGTTGTTGTGTTCCTGCGTGTGAGTGAGGTCACCAGTAAGCTCCCAAGGAGTTGCTATGTAAAGAGCAGAGGAGGCATCGCGCGAGTTTATTAATATATCGCTAGCGTTAATAGGCTACGGTACCCGATTTACATCAGGTGGGCCGTATGCTTGTATGCCTCCCAACGTAGTATAAAAAAAGTAGCATATAAAAGCAGCCCGCTTTCCCGCGATGAGATATTTGGCACCCCGCTCGATGAGTCAAATGTATAAAAACACATCTCCACTCTTTCACACCCGGTACCACTTATTATACAGAAGTAAAAAGAGGTAATTGTAAATGCCGTTCATATTTGAAAAGCCATATGGAATAGTGTGATCACTGTTGTTTGAGATGGTAATACACATCTGAATGAGTTTCTAAATATGACACTCGGGTTAGTCCTTAATGCATGGGTACTAGTCATTGGCATTCGTATGACACAAAGTAATTTTGAACAAGTATTGTAAAACTAGGATATTTATTTATTCGCCCTGGCGTTATTTCTAACGTCAAAACCATTTTTTTCGATTTCACTTTTAATATAAAACGTTATTTTTATTAAAAACTAAAAGGCCCTGCGGTACTTGCGTGACTTTAAGCTTTGTGTATGAATTTCATTTCTTTCGCGTTACGCTTTAGGTCCATAACAAACAAAACATTTTGATTTACTCCTGAAGGTAAACCATTCAACGGAACCGCAAGGATATCGATCATAGCAACATTTCTCATATCGAAGAATCTTAACTACAATTGTACCAAATTTCAACCTCCATACTAAATCAATTTTTTGTTTTCTGAAATTGTCTTCATGTTACTGGAGAAATAAATTCACAGCTATAGGAAAGGTATGAGGAGTTGTATAATATATTTACATTTAGCACAACATTTTGTAGGGAAAATTATCGGTACAATTCTAATAAATCATATGCAAAAAAAATGTGGTCTGTAGGCCGATTCTATTAAAAACTGCAACTGCACTGCAGCGCGGCGTGTGTCAAAATGCGTACATTTTGATGTTTCGGTATCTGTTAATCGATCTCACAGCAGCGACGTTACAGGAATGCTGCAGTAAATGACTGGCTATTCTGTTAAAAAATCTGCACTGCACCTGCACGTTTCCTGCAATATAATCGTATTCTGATAAATTGTTTTGACATTTGTATACCGGTGACAGAAGTTTTGAAGGAGTTTATACTTGCAGTTTTGTTAACGTTACTCTTGAGCAACTTTTGCGAAGTGAAATTAATATGCTGAAGCGGTGATTTATATTTATTTTATTTAGGGAGATGTTTGTGGATATAAATGATTAAGTAAAACTTCTTTTCAGTTAGAAATACCTCCACGCCGGCAACCAAGGGCAATGGGGTGTGAAACTATAGGAGTCAACGTTAAATAAAAATCCAGTTTATTAGATTGAAATATTGTAACATTTCAGGTGTTAAGTAGTTCACTTGCAGGATACGCACAGTTGCAGTGTAGTTGCAGTGCAGAATACGCGTAGTTGTGGTGCAGGAAATTTTAATAGAATATACACCTATTGGCACTGCACTATTCATGCACGACTCAAGTGATAGGCGTAAACGTGCAGTTGCAGTTATTTAACAGAATTAGCCAGTAGGCTGTGACGTAGACACGGCCGTGAGTTTTACGTGAATACGTCTTCGCAATGGTAAACGGAAATAAGTTATACTAAAAGGAAATTATATGATCCGCACGCGATGCCACGCAGTCCTTAATAAATGCTACGAACTCTTTCAATCTTTAGCTATCAAGCGGTGTAATTAAATTTTGGATGTAAACGATAGATATGTAGCTACAACATCAAACTGTATCCTCCAATTTTGTCATAAGTTTTCTAACTGCCTCCCACCATGGAAGAAAATTTAAAGACGTATTCACGTCAAAAAATCGTCATAAAATGTACCTAGTTAATATAAAAGATTATCCTACTTATTATTTAAGGTCATGCTACATTTCCAAGAAGTGGAATAAAAAAAGTAAATTTTAAGTGTTACAAACTGGCAAAAAAGAGTCTTGTACGATTTATATGTTCCTACTTGAAAATAAATTTTAGTATGGGTATTCACATTACCTCGGAAAGCCATATTCGAAACGGATTCGAAAAGATTTCACTCAAGATTCCATACATTTTGAGTGATAACTTTTTGATTACGATTCGAATATAGTGTTTCGAGGAAAGGTGAAAACACACCTGCAGATTGTAATGTACACGTTTGCATCAAAAAATCGCATGTTTCAGCTATTACACATCTACAGGGATAATGTAGCTTGACCCGCAATGACTTCACGCTCCATCATAGCACGGGCGTAGTCAGGTTTTTCAGTTCAGTTTCCTTAGGCTCGCAAAGTCCTTTCGGGGGTAGCAGTGGAAACAGGTAGTAGCCGAAATTTGTAGCAATGTGTAAATATGTAAATGTAATAATAATCTTTGGATATAACTTTTAATCGCACTTATCTAGAAATTTCAAAGCAGATTGAGGTGGAGTTGCTTGTCATCACTGCTTTCCACATTTTAAGTTCGAAGCATTAACGAGTACATACAAACTGCCTCTTTAATACAGAACTAACCGAGAAATTTTAAAGTAACACACCCGATAGTGCCGATACCTCTTAACAGCGCTTCGTAAACCTTTCAATCAATTAGTGAATTGTGTGTTCAAGGAACGGGACTAATAAATTATTTTTGTAATATGAGCATGTATCCGATGCAGAAATGTTAGAACGGTTCCAACTACCTCGCAACTATGCGTGGCATCTGCAGTAGGTAGGTATCACCATTGTCTTCAACCAAAACTTTTGCTTTTTCATAGAGATGGTGATACTCGTCGTCAGCTTTATTTCTCAGAAGTTGCATGGCTTTAATTTGCCTTAAGTTGCGAGGTCTAAATTTACATTGTTATATTTTGAACTTTTCGGGGAGGGTTTGAAACCCCAAAACCCCCACCTTGGCTACGCCCATGCATCATAGCACTTGTGCTTTGAGTATTCAATGTACGCATACCTAGTAAATATTAGTGACACAGTATTATGTATGTGAATTGATTTTTTATGTTATGAGATTTGTGGCAATAGATTTTATATTACATAACTATCGTTGTTTCAATATCCACCACAATTTCTGGGTCCGGATCCGGGTCGATTATTCCAAAATTAATTGTATGAAAGATGTCCGCTTATTTCTCATTGTAATCAACTGTATTTACACATTTGTTTTAGGGTAACTATTTGTAGAGATATGATTGGATGGGTCAGGATAAAGCGAACAGTTGCGTGGCTATTCTTTGACTTTAAGGAGTGTGACTATAAGAGAGTGAACAGTACAGTTAAGCTAATTTTGCATGTGTATGTTATACATGTGATGTATAAACGTTGTATTAAACGCATTATTCAGTCACAAATAAAATTCATACCTGTATATGGAGACGCACAAATATTATTAATTTGATTCTGATAGTAAAGGACGAAATTCTATAATGAATACAAGAGCCTTCAGAGGTCCTACTCTTGGACCAACCACTCATATGGTATAATTTGTCACCTTTTTGAAGAAGTAAAGAAACTGGCGAGTGCCTATCCTTTCGGAAATCGTGAACGGATAAGAAATAAACATTTGATGAATGAAAGTGTAAAGAGTAAGTAGGTATATACCTATATCTAGTTATCTAGTCATTGAAAGACTTGTGAACGCAAGCCTTTCTAACACAGATGTGGAAGATCGCCTCTAAATTTTGAAAAGAAGCATGTGGACGTTGGGCGTGCAAAAAAAACATGAATCATTGAAAGGTGACGCCTGATGAGACGCAGATACTAATTCCTCCGTAGCAAAAAAGAAGAAAACGTGGTTGGTTGGTTTATTTACCATCTTTGCACCGTTGGTTGGTTTATTTACCATCTTTGCACCGTTAGTTGGTTTATTTACCATCTTTGCACCTGGGTGCATGAAAGAGCATTGTTGAAAGAGAAGCGAGAAGTATAAATGAGGAAGAGAATCTGATAAAAATACAAATCTCTTTTGAAAGGAGGTAAAGAAGAGTGGTAGGCTAAAGGTATATTCATTAAGAAACACTCGAATGGAAAATACATAAATTTTACAAAATACCGTAATCAAATATCTGCTTCAGGGTTGTTGTGTTTTTGCGAATGATTGAGTAAAAAGAGTTATTGCCTTGTCAGCAGAGGTGGCACCGCCCTAGTGATTACTACTGTAAGCGTTGATGGGAAACGCTGCACTTGGTAGCCCTATACCTACTTGTTTACATCAAACTGGGCCAACTTTCTTGTAAGTAGAGGTAACCTTTGCTTTAGTTGGAAGGGCTCAACATACGCCTTTTAATGCGAAAACCCTAGTTATTTTCAATAAAGAGTAAATTAACTATTTCATTATTCAATAGTTCATACTTGATTTATAACTCAAGTTTATATCATATACGTATTACATGATTGGGGTAATTGTTACAAATACATCGAGAAATATAGGTTATTCGCGTTATACTTATATATTATATTTTCAAGGGGTCCGAGAAAATACGCCGCCGGCAGATCTCGGCGAATTTCACCATGTCATCTTCTAAGATAAACTTAGGTGAAATGCCGGACCCCAGCAGGCGCACTCGCGGGACCGCCAAGACAGCCGGGTCGCATGACTTCACCGGCGTCGGATGGAGCAACGCGGTCCTCGCACTGTCTCGCTTACGCGACGACGAAAGCGACCTGGAGCGCTCGCCCTGAGAAGGGCGCGACGCTCCGGCGCGGGAGGCACCGACGCCACCGGCGGCGTCGATGACTTTTCTATCCCTTTCGCGTGGAGTAGGTATGCGACGGCTGCCTGGTGGCTTCGCCCTGAGAAGGGCGCATGCCTCCGGCGCTGCGCTCGGCCAACGACGAACTCTGGGAAGTAGCGACGCCCGCGACGGCGTCGGTACTTTTTATACCCTTCTTACGGATGGAAGTCAGCGACGGCTGCCTGGTGGCTTCGCCCTGAGAAGGGCGCATGCCTCCGGCGCTGCGCTCCGGCTGGGAGGTAGCGACGCCCGCGACGGCGTCGGTACCTTTTGCACCCTTTCGCGACTGCAGAGACGCAACGGGCGTCTGCAATGCAGATACGACGACGGGCGCACGCGATGGCTGCGCGGGGGATCGCGGCGACGGCACGGGGGGTTCGCCACGGCTGGCGGCGACGGGCGTCGGGCGTGTGGCCCCGAGAGGGGTCTTTTTATCTGAGCCCTTAGAAGGGCTCGACATCGGAGGGACGAACTGAGCGCCTGTATCCGCACTCTGGCGGGCAAATTAAAAACCTCACGCCCCCAGGCCCTAAGGCCCGAGGGGAGAAAGCTCTAAAGGCCTAGCCAAGAATCGTCAGGGCTGTGGAGTCTCCTCTGCAATGCCTTCGGTTTATTGTACTTCAAAAGAAGTCACCAAAACTTTCCGGCGGCGCAGGCGTATCTCTGTTCATATTTCGTTATGAAACACAACAGAGATACACGTAGCGACACTGGTCAGTCGCGGATCGCACAGGTACTACACGGAGCGAACGTCGGAACGTGCACTCAGTACGGCAGTCCGTAACGGTCTGGTACCGATCGAGTGTGGGTCATCTCACAACCTCCTCACGGTGGCTGGGGAATCAGTTCCGAGATAGAAATCTCTCTACTGAGGTATCGATCGCAGCATGTGAATACATACCGGGCGTTGTGTTGGCCGTATAGGCCGAGATGCGCTCTACGTTTCTAGTTCACTGGAATCGTCGCGGCTTATGTGTTGTTCGCGAGTAACTCACGAGCGTAAGGGCGTCCGTCCGGCGGCCGAGTATGTAGAGGCGCCAGATTGCGTATATGACACAAATCCGACGCGTCCGCACGCTCGAACAGGCTTACAGTGAGTCGGCGTATAAATGCGTCCGTGCTCTCCATACGTAGGTCCCTCTGTATAGTGGCGTTCTTTACAAAGCGCATGGCGCCTGTAACCTGCCTGAGGGAGACGTTTTGTTGCTGTTGGATTCTCTCAGCGTTTCCTTTGTTCAGTAGGGCGTACCAAGCCGGCGCTGCATATGTTAAACATGGCCGTAGGTAAGTCTTGTATATGCTGCGTTTTATGTTCAGCGGAAGCTTCGAGGAGAGCACCGGTCGCAGTAAAGCGCGCGATGTACGGGTCCTAGCGATGACTTTGTTCGCGTGTTTTCTCATAGTGAGCCGCCGGTCGATTTCGACGCCTAGGTAGGTCGCCGATTCGCGCCAAGGTAGCTGCTCACCATGGAGGTACAGGGTGGAAGGCTTCTTTATGGCAAGAGTCACTAGCATTGCTTGTGTTTTTCGCACGTTCACCGAGAGCCTCCATTTGTCAAGCCACTCAAGGGAAGCAGGTTTAGTACGCGTTGCATTCTCAACACTGCGTATCTCACATTTTTGTTGTATGTTAGATACGCTGCGTCGTCGGCGTACAGTGCTAACGTGGATTCGTCTGACTTCGGAATGTCATCGGTGTAACGTGCGTACAATGCTGGGGAGAGGCAACTCCCTTGCGGTCCGCCGGCTAAGATTCTCCTTGTCGTCAAGGACTCTCTCTCTACTGATACGTGAAAACTTCTATCACTCAGGAAGGAGGCTAATATTCGGACTAGACGTTGGGAAGCGCTGGACGTCGCTAGTTTGTACAGCAGACCGTCGTGCCAAACTCTATCGAACGCTTTCTCCATATCAAGAAATACTGCGACTGTTGTTCCCTTCTGGTTCATGCCCTGGGTCATCATGTGCAGTACTCTCAATAATTGAAGTGTCGTCGAATGTTCCGCTCTGAAACCATACTGCTCGTCGCGGGGGATGATGTGCGGGGCGACGTGTTTCAGTAGGAGGCGTTCGTACACTTTTGATTGTGTTTCGAACGCTTTGCAGCGTCCGTGGTCTTCCTGCGACCACGGACGCTGCAAAGCATTCGAAACGTCAGGTTCAACAAAATAAATAAAATACGCGATACTTCCGTTAAAAATTGTTTAATTCAATGTGTAACAATCGCGAAAACCTAAGACAATACTACGTTCTTACCGGGTTTAGGCAGCAATATAACGCGTCCGTCTCTGTAAATAGACGGGAAGTGTCCGGTGCGATTTATACCGTTGTACAGTCGAGTTAGCGCCGCGACGGCGCGCGGCGGTAACCGACGTAGGGCTTCGTTGGTTATTTTATCTGCACCGGGCGCCTTTCGCAGTTTCGCGCGTTGTATTGCACGCTGCACTGCACCCGGGGTGAAAACAATTGGATCGTCATCGGCCGCTATCGGTGTAGAAAAATAGCCTCGTAGGTACTGTTGCTCCATTTCGACGTGAGCTGTATTTTCTGTTTCGTTAGGGCGGAATTGGCGTTCTAGGTGGTCGGCGAATATTTCAGCGCGGTCTGCTGCGTGATAACGCAAAGTACCATCGTCTGCCAGTAGTGGTCGTACTGGAGATGGAGTTCTCGTCAGCTGCCTGCACAGTCTGTGGATGCCATTCCAGTCATCACTGACATCCTCTACGTGCCGCTGCCAACTCTCCTCTCGATGGGTTTCTAGCGCGTCCTTTACTATGGTCGTAAGGCGATGAAGTTCGGCCTTTAACACAGGACACCGCGTCCTCTGCCACAACTTGCGTAGTCGACGTTTGTCTGTTATCTTACGCTTGATGGCGTCGGGGAGTGGCGAGTATTGTTGTCGCTTCTTAGTCTCGGTGGAGGACTCATTGAAGGCCGTTTGGATAGTCTCCGTAATATGCACCGCTAGCCGCTCCACATCATCCGGAGTTGAGATGGGAAACGACGCCGCGAGCTTGGAGTCTACTTTTTCGGTGTACTGGGCCCAGTTGATCAGACGCTTGGGGATTGGTCGGGAGACCGAAAGTGGAGTCTCTGGAATCGTCACGAGTACCGGTAGATGGTCCGAGAACATGCTCTCCAGTAGAACCTCTTGCGTAGGTTGGCAGTGTAAGTTCTTGTGAACTATAATATCCAGGACATCGGGTACCGCCGCATCACTATACGGATAATGCGTCGGGACCTCGGGGCCCTGCACAGTATAGCCCCAGCGCTCCGCATCGTCAAACAACCGACGTCCGCTTGGGCAAATGTGCGTGGCGCACCATGCTGTGTGTTTGCAATTGAAATCGCCAGCCAGAAGGACAGGTGTATTAGTCTCCGTATCGACTAGGCGGGTTATCTCCGCCGGGTCCAGCTTCCCAATCGGGGGTCTATAGGCTGCGTACAGGTGCATGGATTGCCTACCCGCGTGGATGTCAACTCCTAAAGCATAAAGCTGGGCCCTCTTGTGGACAGACTCGGTCTCGATTATCTTAATCGGTTGATGGACTAAGCGGCGTCTGACTAGCACTGCCAACCCACGGTAAGCTATTCCATGGGGAGAAAGTTCGTCTTTCCGATAGATGTGGTAGTTCGGGATTCTCAGCGTAATGGACTCCTTCAGGTGCGTCTCAGACACCAAACAGACGTCAATATCCTGCTCCTTGAGTAGCGCTTTCAGCAGAGCAACCTTTTTGTATAGGCCGTCTGCATTCCAGTGCAAAACTCTAAGAGCCCCCATGTTGCAGTCTCAATTGGATGAGCTGAGCCATTCCTCCTAGTAACACTGAGAGGGTGTTCTGTCCTGTCCGTACGGCCTTCAATACGTCCTCCATGATAATAAGAGCGACGTCGAAAACAGCAGTAGCGTTGTTGTCGATCGCTCCAGCGATGGGTGCCGGTATATGCAATGTAACAACCGCCGTTTACCTCGCCTGACGACCTACTTGTTGTGTAGGGACGCCCGCTTTCTTCAAATCACTTTTTTGGAGTGCTGAAGTGGTTGCGGTCTGGGTCCTTTCGGCCGGTTTTTGCGCCTGTACGGCTTGCGCAGCCTTCCGGGACTTCTTCCTACGCCTCTTCTTCTTGAGAGAGGCGCCTCTCTCGGTGGGAGCGTTTGCCTGTGCCATTAAAGAAGTCGTTTCTGTCTGTTTTTCGACTGTAACGGCCTTCTTTGTCTGTTTTGAGGCACCGGCGGTGATTGCAACCGTCCCTGCTTTCTTGTTTCGCAATTCGCGGCGAAACACTGCGCATCTGGGATTGTTGGCCGTGTGTGCCTCTCCACAGTTGGCACACGTCGGCGGCTCCTCTCTGGGACGCGGACAGTCACTAGCTGCGTGCTCCTCTCCGCAGCGTACACACGCTTGTTTGCGGTGACACATGTGCGATGAATGCCTGAAGCGCTGACAGCGGTGGCACTGGGCTGGCCCCTGCCTGCCTCGCCACGCCTCTATCTTAACTCCGGGCATGCACAACAACTCGGTGACGTCGTATATCCGCGGGATTGTGTCGGCGGTCTTCTTCAGATGGGCGAAGAAAATGCATCCGGGTCTCCCTTGTCGCGCACGGATGGGTCGCACGTACTCGGGTACGAAGTTCAGTTCCACTAGGGCTTCTGAAATCTCGTTCGGATCCGTGTCAGACGGTAGCCCTCGTATCGCTACCTTCGCGCTGGTTTCAGCAGGCAACGAATACGAGAACCAGCTGAGCTTCTGGGTCTTCTCGAGATCGTAGAGGTACCTCTGTATAGCACGGTACTCCTCTTCAGTCTTCGGTGTGAACCGCACTCCTCTGCCAAAGGGTCTCGCGTTCGGGCTATGGCCCAGCTTAGACTTCAAGGCTTTGAAGTGCGCCGTCCAGTCCGGTAGGGTCTCAACAATGAGCGGTGGGTGGCGCGGGTTCGCTTTCGGCGGCGCAACAGGCTTGCCACTCACCGACGCCGATGGTACTTGCGACGCACCGGACGTTGATGTTGACGCCTGCGCTCGCACCGTGTCAGCAAACGACACTGTCGGCACTACGTCGCTCCTTGTCCGCGGTGGGGGGAGAAGGAGGGGGGGTGGCACTACGTCTCTTGACGGCGCGGGGGGAGGAGGAGGAAGCACTACATCGCGGCGACGACTAATGCGCGGGTCGCGTTGCTCCCTCGGGGTAAGCGTCGAAGGGGGAGGTACCTCCATCGGTACACTAAGAGAGGCCGGAGGGCTTGTGAGTGCAATGCGAATTCGCTTTTGCAACTCTGCCTCGATGTCACTCCCTGGGGACCTCTGGCGCCGTACGCCGCGCTCGCATAAAGCTTGCGCGGCTTCTTGCGCCTCGACCACTTCCAGTGGGGGGGGGGGGGGGTTGAAGACCCTGCCGCCACCTCGTCCTGGTAGTCCCGGATGGTCATAGCTATCCGCTCCGTCAAGGGGTCCGAGAAGATGCCCCGCCGGCAGATCTCGGCGAATTTCACCATGTCATCCTCAAGGATAGACTTTGGTGAAATGCCGGAACCCAGCAGGCGCACTCGCGGGACCGCCAAGACGGCCGGGTCGCGTGACGTCACCGGTGTCGGTTGAAGCAACGCGGACCTCGCATTGTCGCGCTTTCGCGACGACGAAAGCGACCTGGAGCGCTCGCCCTGAGAAGGGCGCGACGCTCCGGCGCGGGAGGCACCGACGCCGCCGGCGGCGTCGATGTCTGGTTTCACCCTTTCGCGTGGAGTATGCGACGGCGGCCTGGTGGCTTCGCCCTGAGAAGGGCGCATGCCTCCGGCGCTGCGCTCGGCCAACGACGAACGGGAAGCAGCGACGCCCGCGACGGCGTCGGTGCTTTTATTACCCTTTCGGAGGGACGTCAGCGGCGGCTGCCTGGAAGTTTCGCCCTGAAAAGGGCGCATACCTCCGGCGCTGCGCTCCGGCTGGGAGGTAGCGACGCCCGCGACGGCGTCGGTACCTTTGGCACCCTTCCGCGGCTGCATCGACGCAGATGACGTCTGCGGAGCAGGTACGACGGCGGGCGCACGCGACGGCTGCGCGGGGGGGGATCGCGGCGACGGCACGGGGGGTTCGCCTCGGCTGGCGGCGACGGGCGTCGGGCGTTTGGCCCCAAGAGGGACCTTTTTATCAGAGCCCTGAGAAGGGCTCGACATCGGAGGGACGGTCTGGGCTCCTGTATCCGCAGTCTGGCGGCCAAAAACCTCACGCCCCCAGGCCCTAAGGCCCAAGGGGAGAAAGTACTAAGGCTTAGCCAAGAGTCGTCAGGGCTGTGGAGTCACCTCTGCAATGCCTTCAGGTTTATTGTACTTTAAAAAGCACAGAAGGTGATACCGATCACCGCACCGGGGCCCATATTTATACCCCCGGCGTGGGAGCGAGAGGCACTATTGTGTGAAAGAGACAGAGATTGCCAAAATCGCCCAGACCTGGAGGCATTACCTGAACGTGCTTGCTTTATTTCTATCAAAAATGTTTTCAAGTTGTTCTATTTTTACATACTTTTGACCCTTTTTCATACAAGCTCATAAAACTTTGCTAAAACCTATGGGTCAGTGAAGTTTTACACATGAAATGTTTTTATTATAGACTTACAACTATGATGGTAGGTACATCTATTTACCATTGAGCTGTTGCTGCCACTAATCAAATATCTATAAACTTTATTACATATTTGTCTTGCAACAGCTCGTACCTATAAACTAATGTAAAAACTTGTAAAACTTATATCTAACAAACTAAATATGTAAAACTGTGTAAAAAGCCTATTCTATGCGTTTATATAAACAACTATAAAAACAACTATAACTATTAAATGTGCCTTACTAACTACGCGCGACGGTTATTTATTTATGTACAGTAGTTGTCGCGAACATAAGTAATAAAACGAAATCCATTAAAAAAATGGTACTATATCTCCATTATTTGTAAATGTTTTTTTATTTCGGCAATATGTTAAAACAATCTAGTTATAACCAATCATCAATCCATCAATTGTAAATGTTACTTATCTATGTTACAGGTTTTATATTCGGAACCGGTCTGAGCTCACATACTACATAATTTATTATCTAATGGCAGCGAATCTCTAGAGTTTTGAATATAATTATGTAAGGCGCGTCGGAATTTCATTCGTTGTGTTTTTTGATAAATGTTGTAATGTAATCCTTTACGTTTTTATATCATCAAAGTGGCAAACAAACATACATCCTTTGTAATGGATGATGACCAGTCTCAGTTCATGCGCAATATATCTCGGTTTTTGAGATATTTAACGGATATTTGATATTTATTCTTGTTATTGTAGCATAAAGCCAGCATCTATTAAAGTGCACACTTATTGGAATTTGTAATCAGTGTTGTTATGAAATACAAATTAACTGATTAATGATCATTATCATGAGTCAAATGCATAGTAAATGATCTGTGGGTCTGTGGCTAATAATAAATACCACCGCATTCACATTGCCTCGAAAAGCCATATTTGAAATGGATTCGAAAAGTATCCACTCATATTGCATACAATTTGACAAATAACTTTTCGATTCCGATTCAAATAGTGTTTCGAGGCAAATTTAATACAATGACGCCTACTACTGAATGAGTCATAGAATACTACATTATGAAGAATACCGTATTAATTCCATAAATGTATTGAAGTAAGGACTGAGCGCCAAACATAAAAAAAAGAAGAATAACGCGACAGAAATTTTGACAATCCTGTAGACATTTTTCTAAGTGTAGACAGCCAAAGGTATCCATAGGTATCGATACTTTTACTCGATACAGTATCGGTGTTAAAGTATCGATACCTACTCGGTATCGATTGAAAAGTATCGATACTTACTTGTATCGATACATTTATTTTTGTTTAGGATAAATAAGAACACCAAAAAGTATTGATATTGTTTATTCTTGAAAGGAATACACATATACTAAAATTTTAAATGTACACGCAATTTGATCTCATACTAACTGCTGGCAGAAGGATACTTTATCATCAAAACAATTATATTAATAAAAAACTTTAACGAAGACAACACCTAAAGAAATTACGAAATATTCTAAGTATGGCATGCACAGACTAGACTGCGAACTGCGCAAAACTGTGAGGAAGTGTTCAAAAGTTTAATATATTTTCACGCAAAAAAGATGCGTTTTAAAATGTCAATATTAAATTCTTAAAAACACATTTCTGTCAACATAGATCGACAGGTCACAGGCTCACAGAAGGCTCTTTAACCTGTTTAAATAAAATCGTGACCTTGGCATACCGATACAAGTCCTTTTCAAAATTTTGATCGATACCTACTCGATACTCAGTTTCAAAGTATCGATACGAAAAGTACTTGGTATCGGAAGGAAAGTATCGAGTAAGTACTTGTATTTACTCGTATCGTTTTATCCCTAAGCCTTAGACAGTGTAGACCGGTGTAGACAGGTTTGATTTTATTCTCTTGTCTTTCTTTTGTAACATAACTAGGGATGCAAATCAAAAATATACATCGAGATATACGTACAATAAAAATTATCGATATTTTTTCCAGGAGGACATGGTACGAGGGTCATTTGAAAAGTTCTTAGCCTAACATACTTGATGAAACCACACGATTTGGAGTTTATTTTTATTTTTCAACATACTCTCCTCCGAGCTCAAAACACTTGTTCCATCGACCCGGTAAGGCTTCGATACCCGTTTTAAAAAAATCTTCGTCTAACTCCTCAAAATAAGCGTCCACGGCGGCTATGACCTTTTCATTTGTACAAAAATGTTTACCACCTAAAAATTTTTTCAGCTTTGGGAACAGATAAAAGTCAGACGGTGCTAAATCCGGTGAATATGGGGGATGAGGTAACAATTCGAAGCCACATTGATGGATTTCTGCCATGGATTGCACAGAGGTGTGAACGCGCGCATTGTCCTGATGAAACAAGACTTTTCTTCTCAATAAACCTCGACGTTTTTCTTTGATTACTTCTCTCAAACGACGCAACAGGTTGCAATTTACTATTGTTTTGTTACGGAGTTTATTGTTTCACCCTTTTACCACCCTATATCACCCCTAATCCACGAGAATTATACCCCTTTGCATCCCAAATAAAATCGGCCAAGTGCGAGTCGGACTCGCGCACGAAGAGTTCCGTACCATTCTCTCCATCTATAAAGACAGCAAAAAAATCACGTTTGTTGTATAGGAGCCCCCTTAAATATTTATTTTATTCTATTTTTTAGTATTTGTTGTTATAGCGGCAACAGAAATACATCATCTGTGAAAATTTCAACTATCTAACTATCACGGTTCAAGTGATATATCCTGGTGACAGACGGACGGACGGACGGACAGCGGAGCCTCAGTAATAGGGTTCCGTTTTACCCTTTGGGTACGGAACCCTAAAAACGGATGCCATGACTTTGCCCGCCGATAAAACCACCTTTGCCTTCTTTGGGATGGGCGATCCTGCTCTTTTCCATTGTTTCGACTGTTCTTTTGTCTCGGGTGTATTGTGGTGAACCCAGGTTTCATCCATGGTTATAAATCTTTCAACAAATTCTGTTGGGTCAGCTTCATATAACTCTAAACAGTCGCGAGAATTTGTGAGTCGGTTGCATTTTTGTGCCACTGAAAGCAGTCGCGGTACCCACCGCGCAGACACCTTAGAGAATCCAAGTTCAGTAGTAATTATATGATGTGTTCGCTCAGATGAGATACCTACAGTCTTAGCTATCTCCTCGACAGTCAATCTTCGATCAGATAAAATTAAATCACAGATTTTTTCTTTGTTTTGATCAGTGGAAGCAGTCGAAGGCCGGCCACTATGGGGCTCATCTTGAATGGTCTCACGACCACGTTTAAACTCTGCCACCCAGTTTTTAACAGTCGCATACGAAGGAGCGGACTCACCCAAAGTAGCAGTCATGTCTTCATGTATAGCTTTTGGAGTTAAACCTTTCAAATTCAGGTATTTTATCACTGCACGATGTTCAATTTTATCCATTTTCAAAAATAGCTCTGACTTGACTTACGGTATCACGTGTAAACGAACAATGAGTTACTGTGAATAAACTAAACTGTGCATACTTGTTGCTAAATAATGTAACTACAAAATGAGGGTAGTTATAAAAAAAACCAATGACTTTAACCATGTTAGGCTAAGAACTTTTCAAATGACCTTCGTAATACTTATTAAGTTATGTCCGCTGTTGCATACATGCGTCGTATGTGCAGAAGTCTTAAAAAAATTTTGAATTTGACACAAATTCGATACTCTGAAATAAATATCGGTATTTCAAGAATAAATATATCGCCTATATATATCGATAATTTTTTTTAATATCGATATTTTTTCCCAAGCCTAAACATACATAACCTCAAAAACTACCAAACAAATGTTTCCATGAATTTCATATTGCATAAAATTTAATTTTGATTCAATAATTAAATGAACAAATGTCTTCGGCAACGCGTTTATTCGTGGGAAACCTCACAGAAAATATAAGCGAAGATGTCCTACGTTCTGCGTTTTCTGATTATGGACAAGTGACTAACTTAGAATTGAAAAGGAAAAATTCTCTAGAAAATGAGCAGAAGATATTCGCGTTTGTTACTTTATCCGGAACAAATTTTAACATAGAATCGTGTAAGTATAAATATATTGTACCAAATTTTTGTAAAAGTAGATTAATTATCACAAAACCAAACACAACAGGTCATTATTTGTAAGGCCTAGTATAGTTTTAAAAGTAATGTGTATCTGTCGTGAGTGAGTAGTGGAGATATAATGCAACATTTTGATGCCGCTAAGAATAAGATTATTTTAATTAAACTTATTTACCACAACCATCGATGTATATGGATAGGTTCTATCGATAAAAACACTCCCACAAAAGCAATCTGATTTTAAAAATGAGATTGCTTTTGCTCACTGTCGTTTGGTACTACTCGTCTGGTTCGTACGCGTTTTCAGCGTGACTTTACTGGCAAAAAAATGCCTTCATGCATTGTAAAATTGTGTAAAAATTGTTCTAAAAAATATAAAAAGAATTCAGATTTATTTCATATTATTATATAATTATTTGTGTATCATTTAGCAATTATTTTATTGCAATTACGTACAATAAAATCTGTACTCAACTCCCTCCATAACATAGAATTTGGAACAAAAAATGAATGGAGTCGTACTTTAGATATTATATAATTATATAAAATATAAATATAATTATGTATATTTAAAATATTGTATTGTACGTGTATGAATGTATGTATATATTATATGTTTGATTCATTAATTATGCATTCGTTAGAACAGCTATTAACCTATAACCATTGTGTCCATTGTATTTGAGCAATAATTGATAAGTATATAAATTTGGACTGAATTACATAGCCAAAACATTATCTTTAAAAATCACTAAAAGGCAAAAATTTAATAAATTAGTGCTTTTTGAAGGACTTTAGAATGCATTGTAGATTTCTGCAGAAAGATAGGACTTTGATGACGTGCACACATATTACCTTACATGCACAAGCTGTGGTCTCTTCGAACAAAACTTTTAAATTTAAAATGAATTAATACATAATATGTACATGTTCCAACAATAGGGGTGTGTGGAGAGCCTTATCTCTTTTACATGTATGTATGCATTGGCCTGTCTCAGTTGCTACAATATGGTGACCACTGGCATCGAACACACAACTTGAGAACTGCAATTACAGGAGTTTTGTAATAGGTACGAGCGACGACGGATCTCCTCGTAAAATAATGCCAACTGCATTGTTCTACGAGGTGGTTAGTATAATTCAAGACATATGAAAGTACCTACATATGGTCAAATATTTCTAACCGAACAGCCCATGTAGCTTACAAAATTGATGATAAATATGTAATGTAAACAATTACCTATAAGTAGGCATCCATGGTAGTACAAATTATTTTAAGCCTCGCAGGACCTAAGGTCATATTGTCACTTAGATTACTTTAATTATGTATAAATTGTATGATAAATTCAAGCTAATATTGTATATAAATAAAATACTACAAAATAACAAACATAGATTTTGATATTTTTTTTTAAAGAATTGTTAAATTTTTATTATTTATTCCTTTGAAACCGACTCCGTTCCTTCATTGTTCCAAATCAACAAATTACACATGTCACTCCTGATTGGTGCATTCCGGGCCTCATTAACCACGGTTTCTGGAATAGAAACGTGGCAAACTAAACCAAGGTGGGCCTCTGGGTACATTTTTAAAGAGTATTTTGTATTGGAAAATACTCTTTAAAATTGTTTTGTATCCTTATACATCGATAACCACAAATAAATTGTTTTTTACCAGAAAACTATGTCACGAGGCTTAGGTAACGCCGAGAATGCATGAAAATAGCTATAAATGTTAAAAAAGTATATTAGGTGTCTAAGGACCAAGTCATGTAGCGCTTTGTTTTCTCTGGTTACCCAACAAGGTTCTTGGTGTGAAGATATGGATAGATAGATTTTATTATTGTGTATAGGAAGCTAGCTAAAATCAAAATTGAGAATTTTCAATATTTAAGTGAAGCAATTTCTGCTGTACTTTACTGTGTGGATTAAAACTGATTTATATACATCGATATGACTCATTTTTGTTGGTACTGAAATAATTTTGGTTACATGCTTGTAAAATATTTATGTTTGTAACAATTTTGGTGCTACCTTTTTACCAAAGATGTACCTTCATGTAATGTATTATTTATAATCTTTTTGAAGCCTGCTTTAAAGTGATGGAGGACTTCATAATTGAAATGAACATTCTATCAATATATCTGATATATTATCTACTATGTGGAACCTATTTCTTTTATGTATTTTTATTTACTTAGAAAGCCCCCATATGTTTTATTTTTAGTCTAATTTTCTAGCATATTATTTTTCTTATTGAATTTTCATTAAATATGAAAATGAACCAACAAGTCAATCAATATTTTTGTATTCTCATAGCATACAGAATGTTAGGCATTTGTTAAGAGACTAAATCGTAACCACGTCACATTAATCTTTACCAGAAAAGATCAGATGCTTTTACTTCTTCTACATTCATCAACTAGACTTTTACCACATTCTCAAGTTTTTATATGAAGACAGTGGTTAAGATAATATACTATGATTGATTTTCATTATTATTTTTATGAATTTTTTATACATATTAGGAATTTACATCTCATATCTGGTAACAATGTGATTTTGAAATTAAAACACTTTTTTTGAAACTAAGAATTATTTCATAATATGTCCTAATGTGCATGTGTTTAGTCAAAATATATATTTTGCTGATGCAATTGTTGTGCACTGTGCAATTACAGAGAATTTTACTACTATGAACTCACTGCTGAGGTTTTCCCAAGGCACATCATGACTTTTTTCTAAAAAGGGTTGAAGAGGTTTTTACGTGATATGCCTAGTATTGCAAGAGTATAATAACTGCTCACCATCAGACAGGCCACATGCTTCTTTGTCACTTTAGTAGTAGTACATAACAAAAAACATTTGCAAATAATACTGTAAGTTGAATTGTTTCATCAGTTTTTTTGGTTGTGGCAAATTGGTGATGATAGGCATTAATTTGAGTATTATAATATTATTTAAAGATTTATGTAATATTTTTTTAAGAACCGACGCCGCAAATGTACCTAAAGTTTATCAGATTATATAAACAATGTGTCGGAGCCATACACATTCATTGGAACCTTGTACAAAAATTTGTGTAAAAAATTTTTAGAAACTGTACTGAGCTGTGTGATATTTAATAAAAGATATTAACTAATTATAAAGTTATTTAAGAATATAGATGAGAAATTCTATGAGTAGCACCATAATTCCATCTACTTAGCTACCTAGACCATCCCCCATTCTCTAAAACTACTGAGCTTCAGAAATTGAAAAAAATACAGAAAATAGTTATTTATTCTTTAAAAAATATATCGAGAGTAAAAATTATAAATTTTACTAAATCACTGTAATTAAAAAATTGTTCGTGAAATTGACAAGGATGGTGATATAATTTTTCACCATCCTAATCAATTTCATTGGGTAAAGGTCATTTTTATTCTATCCACCATCTTCTGAATTACTTTGGCTATAGGGACAGAAAACCTTAACTCATAGTTTCATATATTTTTAGGTATCAGGCATTTCTCAACCCACTCCTTTAATGGTAATCAACTCCACGTGACACGAGCTCGAGAGAGCTTCTTAGAACGACTTCAGCGAGAAAGACAACAAGCGCAACAAAAAGAGACAGAAAAGGTATGAAGAGCCCAGCACTTACATGTTAATAATTCCAGCTAATACATTGGACCGTGTTCTGCTACAATGAGGACTCTTCTTATATGTGAGCATACTCTGCGTTAGGCATTTGATGAGGACAAGCTAATTCTACTAAAAACCTGCCGCTGCATGTTTACGCTTGTCATTTGAGTCGTGCAGTAATAGTACAGCGTCAATATGTGTATTCTATTAAAATTTCCGGCACTGCAACTACGCTGCAACTATGCGTATCCTGCAAATGAACTACTTAAGACCTGTGATGTTACCATATTTCAATCTAATAAATTAGATTTTTACTTAATTTTGACTCCTATAGTTTCAAACTCTATTGCCCTTGGTTGCCGGCGTGGAGGTATTTCTAACTGAAAAGAAGCTTTATTTAATCATATATTCCCACAAACATCTCCCAAAACAAATATTTGATATAAATCACTGCTTCAGAATATTAATTTCACTTCGCAAAAGTTGCTTGAGACTAACGTTAGCAAAACTGTAGATGTTCCTTCAAAACATCTGTCAACAATGATTATGATTATATTGCAGAAAACGTACAGTGAAGGTTTTTTAACAGAACAATGTGTCATTTACTGCAGCGTAGCTTCAACGTCAAAATGTACACATTTTGACACACGCAGTGCAGCAGTTGCAGTTTTTTAGTAGAATTGGCCTACAACTTGGGAAACAATTGCAGCTGCAACAATTCGTTTATGCACAAGTGGGATTTAAGCTATCTTCTTTAGAGATAAAGCTAAGTGTTGACCACCATGCACATTATATTGTCACATGAGCGTACCTTGCCAAAGTTTATCATTAAAAATATAGTCGAGTTAGGTTTGTACATATTGAAATTAATGAGAATGGCTTATTGTATTTATTTTAATTATTTTTTATGCGTATTTATTTTACCATATACATCAAAAAATACATGTAATGGATTTTAGTCGAGTATGGGTTAGCCTGGATCACAATTTATATACAAATACGCTTGGGAATAGATATATGCGGTGTAACAAATGTATCCAACAAAAGTTGACAATCACACATTTATGGCTTAATTAATAAATTAATTTAAAAAGTACTTGCCTAAAAATTGTTTTTTTTTTTAGAGAAATGCGTGCGAAAATTAAATTACAATATAATATATAATAGACTTACTTCGTTTAGTTCGTAACTTTTTAAAGTATTGACGATGTTGCTTCCTTTCGTATATAAATAAAAGAGATAGCGCTATTCTTAGTCATTCATAGCAATCTCTTTCACACAGTAGCTATTTCCTAATGTGCTGAGAGAGATACTTAGAATTTTTTGAACTTTGGTTTCCGCCAGCTGATTGAATCTCCACCCGTGGCGGCCATGACGTAGCAATAACAAGTCTGTTCATAGTAAAACGGATGTGATACAGTAATACAACTCACAAACATTAATTTCTAAATTATGATTTTTGAAAATATCTGTATTTTTTAATGTTTATTTTTTTATATTATAATCTTAATAGGTAAAACATACACATAAACCCTGCAATGTTTGTCGGGTTGAATATGTTAGACCTTTTTTATACAACGTCGACATACAAGCTTACGGCCCACCTAATGTAAAGCGGTAACCGTAGGCTTTTAACGCTTGCAACACATTAAGTATTACTTGCGCGATGTCACCTCTGTTGCTAACACAACAACTCCTTAAAAGCTTTCTGGTGACCTCACTCACACAGAGAAACACAACAACCCTCTAAGGAGTTGTTATTTGGCTGTTTTCTGTGAGGTGGAAGTACTTCCCCAGACAGGTTTCAAACACCTAGTTTTTAGTTGTTCAAGACAAACGGACATGCTCATTCACACAAATTTTTGCCCTGTATGGGAATAGAAGTCAGTGTTGATGTCTAATTAGTTTATCTTACACCAACAACTGTTTCAAATTAATCCATGGTCTCTGTGGGGTAGGCAGAAAGAACCGCGCACCACATAACTCTATCCTTTCACACCTCAATCGCTATAACATTAAGATGTACAATTATAATGTAATAAAGTTAAAATGTTTCTTTGTAGAATTCTGTTACTGAAAAGTTGCCGAAAGATATACCGGTCTTGAAATTAAGTGAGAAACTTAATCCACGCAAGAGGAAGAATGACAGCAAAAGTTTATCAATGGTCCATAAATCAGTTGAGAGCTTCAATAATGTTTCGAATGATCTTCTCACTGTAGGACAGAGTAAAACTCCATTGACAGAAAAAGATAAAAAAAAAGAAGACTCCGACAAGAAAAGAATAGACTCCTTGAAGAAGAAAAGACAAGAGTTCAAACAAAAACAAATGATTATCAAAACTGGTCTAGTTGGTGTAGTAAGTAGCCACTGGGTCGATTCATTATCTTATACCTGGCCGCGAATGTTGGGTTTATCCTTAATTTAGAACAAATTTAAATAAATAATTATGTAGGTATATTTGTCATTGAATATGAGAGAGGGTCCAGCAATATTTAATCAACTGAGGTTCGTGGACCACAACTCGCAGAATATCACTAATGACAATGAAAACTACTACATGCACAATGACATTATTTCACGTATTAAACGTGAAATAATAATAAATATAAATAAATAATAAATAAAAATAATTAATAAACTTGTAAGTGATCTTACACTTGCTTAATTCGTTTTTAAGTAAGCAATACAAAATTAATTCTTATTTTAATATTAGGTAGGAATAATATGGTAGATGAAGTGGCCATTCTAATGGTAATATTTTAGTTTTATCTCATTCGATAGCAGGAACCTAGGTTAGGCCCAAATGATACTTGTATTGGAGGCGTTCAGATATATGATAATACAACAGGCTGGCCGTATGTTTACAACTAGTCAGCATGACTGAAAGAAGTTAGATTCTGCGGGGTTTTGTAGCCTAGATATCTTTGGTCATATATGTATAATTTAAAAACCTCTCCCTAATCGTTGTAAAATCTTAGGGCTAGAGATTTAAATATACATATCATACAGACAGAGAGACAGCCGTCTCCCATTGGGGCAAGCGGAGACTATGAAATGCCAGGTGCACCAATCTAAACATAACTATCTCGCCTCTCATCAACCTCTTCTCGTATGCTCATGCTTAAAATATAACCCACCATTATAACAAATAATTTTAATTCAAAATTTGTACTCTAGGATAATGTAAAAAACAAGAAGATAATATTCACTGACAATGAAGAACACAATTCAAATATTGTTAATAATGAAAACCTTAAAACAAGTCAAAAAGACATTTTATTTGATGACAACGAAAGCGATGGAGAAATTAATTTTGAAATAAAAAAACAATATGAAGGCAAAATGGGCCAAAAGGTTTGTAATACGTTTTAATTTTACTATTCGACTAATTTCGCTCTGATTTGATAATTATTTTGTAAATGTAATGTTGAAGGTTTTAGATTTACAATCACGATACAAATCTGATAACCGTTTCATCTTAGATGAGAGATTCATTGAAGATGAAAAGTCCATTAAGGAAAATGAGATCCAAAATATAGAAGAGGAAGATGATGAAATAGTAGTGGGGCAAATTGATGAAAAGGCTAAACAGCTCAATATTCTGCAAGATGTACTTGGAGTTGCTATTAAGTACCGTACGAGACAACCAAATGACATAACGGATAATAAGAAAAGGTGAGAAGCCTCCTAAAACCCCTAAAGAACATTAATGTGGAATCCACTTTGAAATCGTGAATAATAAACTCGTGGGGGTCATGTGCCAGAAGCGTGCTCGTTCGCGACACCTGCCAATCGAGTAGATTGCAATTCTGGACCGAAAACGCACCGATGTGCGGATTAGGGCGTCCCCCGGAGGCGACGCGCACCGATCCGCCCCCGTCGGTGCGAACATAGGTGCATGCGGCGGGGGGGGCCGCCACCCACCACGCAGCGCCAATTCCGGCGGGTCGAAGA
This sequence comes from Pyralis farinalis, assembly GCA_947507595.1. NCBI lineage: Eukaryota > Metazoa > Arthropoda > Insecta > Lepidoptera > Pyralidae > Pyralis > Pyralis farinalis. The sequence goes on along the minus strand of OX382277.1, from coordinate 14,866,700 downwards.
GAGCCGAGTGCTGCATAGGCACGTGGAATGTGAGAGGTGGACTGAGTGATAAGATGAATGAGCTGATGGACGTAATGAATGAGAGACGCTTAGATGCTTTGTGTGTGACAGAGACTAAGCGCAAGGGGAGCGACACCGATGATCTGCCCGATGGGATGATGGCCCTATGGTCTGGTGTAGACCGGGACGATCATGCCAGTGCTGGTGTAGGTGTCATACTCTCCTCTCGCTTAGCCCCTGGTGTGAAAGATTACTGTTTGGTAGGGCCTAGACTTCTCTGGGGTCGTATAAAACTGGGCATCACGCGAGTATTTCTGGTTGCAGCATACGCTCCCGTAAGCTCAGCGTGTGCCCAAGAACTAGAGAAGTTTTGGGAGTCTGTGAGGGATGTTCTGGATTTAGCTGAAGGGAATGAAAGAGTGATTATGTGTGGAGATTTGAATGGATGGGTTGGGACCAAACGAGACGGCTATGAAGCTGCTCTTGGTCCCTATGGAGATAAGAGAGTGAACGAAGCAGGTAAGTCGATTCTAGATTTATGTATGGAACGAAACCTCCTCGTGTCGAATACTTTATTTCGTCACAAGGATATTCACACGTATACATGGAGACGGAATGACCAAAAAAGTGTGATTGATTTGATTATAATTGATAGACGTCTCCGAAATACTATAATGGATACAAGAGCCTTTAGAGGTCCCACTCTTGAAACGGACCACTACCTGGTGGTAAGCCGGTTTGTGGGACTTTTCAAGAAGTGGAGGCATTGGCGAGTGCGTATCCCTTTCGGAGATCATGAAAGGATAAGGAGTGAAAAATTGCAAGATGAAAGTGTAAGGAGAATGTATGTACATCTGGTAAGCGAAAGACTTGCAAATGCAAGTCTTTCCGGCACAGATGTGGATGATTGCTGGAAAGTTCTGAAAGAAAGTATGGTGGATAGTGCAAAAGAAGCATGTGGATGCGCAAAGAGGCATAAAACATTGAAAGGGGATGCCTGGTGGGATGCGGAGGTTGAATCCTCCGTAGCAAGAAAGAGGAAAGCGTGGCTGGATTATGTATCATCTTTGCCCTTAAATGAAAGTATGAGAGAGAAGAAGAAAGAAATGTACCGTCAATGCAAGAATGAAACCAAGGCTTTAGTGGAAGAGAAGCGTGAAAGACAAATTATGAATGAGGAAGAGAGGCTGACGAGAAACTTCGAGGCAAATACCAAACTCTTTTGGAGAGAGGTAAAGAAGTCTCGGGGTGGTTCGTCGGCATCCAGTATGAACAAGATTAAGTCTAAAGCTGGTATCATTCTTGCAAACACTCAGGAAGTGTTAGAACGGTGGAGTGAATATTTTGAAGAAATGTACGAATATGCCTCGGACGCTGACAATGAGAGTGAGTCTGATGCTCACTCCGCGTTGACGGCGTCCGATGAAGGTATAACTATGGATGAGATAGAATGGTCGATACGAAGTTTGAAAAATGGAAAGTCTGCGGGAATTGATATGATTACAGCTGAGATGATCAAACTAGGTGGCACTTACGTCCGGGACGCCTTCTGGTACTTATGCAACCTTTGCTGGAGAACTGGAAGGGTCCCAATGGACTGGGGACGCGCAGTCATCGTACCCTTGTATAAAGGCAAGGGATCACGCATGGACTGCGCCAACTATAGGGCCATCAGTTTGATCAGCTTAGCAGCAAAAGTATATGGAAAGATAATTGAAAGGAGAATGAGGGTGAAATCTGACGAAATGCTGTGGGAGGCACAAGGAGGATTCCGAAATGGAAGGGGATGTACGGATCAAGTTTTCTCGCTCCGCAATATCGTAGAGAAGCATCTGGCCACAGACCAGAAGGTTTTCTGCGGTTTTGTGGATCTTGAGAAGGCATTTGATAGGGTTGTGCGAAAGGAACTGTGGTGCATATTGCCGAGATATGGGATTGACGGCTCACTGCTGCGTGCTGTGCAGTCCACCTACAAGGATTGCTCAGCATGTGTGCGAATAGATGGCAACATGTCACCCTGGTTTGATGTCAAAATTGGTGTCAAACAGGGTTGCATGTTGTCTGCTAGGCTGTTTATTCTGTATCTCGATAGTTGTCTACAGAGAATAAGATCGACGAATGTAGGATTACGCATGGGTGACCTAGTGGTGAACTGTCTGCTGTATGCAGATGATGCTGTCCTGTTAGCAGAAACGCCATCTGAGCTGCAAACACTAGTCACAATGATGAAAGACGAATGTATGAAGGAAGGCTTACTATTGAATGCGAAGAAAACAAAGATTATGGTATTTGAAAGAGAAGAAACCAGAACCAATGTAAGAATTACGGTAGATGATGAAGTGTTAGAACAAGTGAATGAGTTTGTATATCTTGGATGCGCTTTCAGCAGGGATGGAAGGTACACCGCAGATGTGGAAATTCGAGTGAGTGCTGGGAATAGTGTGAATGGAGCGTTGGGAAAACTTCTTGGCAGTAAAAACCTGAGCCAGAAGGCGCAGCTGGCTATACACAATGCAGTGCTGGTCCCAACGCTTACTTATGGAAGCGAGAGCTGGGTATGGCAGAGAGAGCATGAAAGTAGGATAAACGCGGTTGAAATGCGAGCGTTGCGCAAAATCTGTGGTGTAACGCTTGCAGACCGTATCCGCAATGATGAGGTTAGAAGCAGAGTTGGTCTGAAAGAGAGCGTCGGTGTTAAAATAAGAAGAGGCATGCTCCGTTGGTTCGGACATGTAGAAAGTATGCAGGATGAAAGAATGACGAAGCAGATATACAATGCAAAAGTGGAAGGATGTAGGAGCCGAGGAAGGCCAAGACTTACCTATCATGATCAGATTGGTCGTGTTCTATCAGAAGGTGATGTCAGGAGCCCTAGAAACCGGCGAGCGTGCATGAAAAGAGCAATGAATGTGAAAGAAGCGAGTGAGGTATGTAAGGATCGAGTCGCGTGGCGCTCGGTTCTGTCTGCCTACCCCGTAAGGGATTTGGCGTGAAGTTATAGATAGATAGATAGATAAACTCGTATGTTCTACCCAGCGAACTTAAAAATGTTCTACCTGACGCAGTCAATTATACTTTATAGTACTTACCCTTTTATAGCACATTTAATCGATATATATGGCTATCAGAAATAAACTTAAAGTTTCACAAATATATTTAGACGCGAACTTTGATATCTAGAAGCGAAGTGAATTGACAAAATAGTATAACTGTGATTCCGAAAACTTATACAAAATGGTGCTGTTCAACTTCATATCTAAAGTGAATTGCACAGTTGAGATAAATCAAATCATTTATTCATAAACATGTGTAAGCACAAGACGGTTGTTTGCAACGCTTGGAGGTTCCAACATATTCTGCCATCCAATAGCTGGCGTATGAATCAATAATAAACAGTTGTATACATTACATGCAATAGTCAATAAAATAAATACAATAATACAAGTAGTTCGAATTAATTAATGTCATTGCAATGTCAGATTATAGTATTGTCACATAATATTTTTTTCTTTTAAATAATCAGATACAGTATAATAGCATTTTTCAACTAATATTCTCTTTAATGTTTTCTTAAATAAATCCGTTTTCATTTTTCTTAATTGTTGAGGTAAATTATTGTATATAGTGGGTGCCATGTAGAGTACGCTTTTACTTTTTAGTACTGTCCTAGCTCTAGGAATACAAACTAGTTCATTGTCTCTGCGGTTCTTATGAGTTGCGTAAAGTTTTGGAAATAGACCTGGGTTTGTTTTAACAAATAGTGCACATTCTAAGATATAAAGTGACGGACAAGTTAAAATATTGTATTTTAAAAAATAAGGCATGCAGCTGTCAGTGGATCGTAGTTTAAAAATTGATCTTACGCACCGTTTTTGCGCTTTAAATACCAACTCTCTGTTTGTAGAATAACCCCAGAATATGATGCCATACCTCAAATGTGAATCCACTAAGTCGTAATAAGCCGATAGCAAGGCTTCAGTATTTAATGTAGGTGCAAGTTTATATAGAGCATAAGCTGACGAACTGAGTTTTTTACATAGAACTTCAGTATGTATTTTCCAATTTAATTTACTGTCTACATGTAGACCGAGAAATTTCGTTGATTCAGTTTCACTGAGGGTTTCATTTTTATAACGTAATATTATATTTAATGTCGCGTTTGCACGCTGTTTATAAGATATACATTTTGTTTTCTTTAAATTTGTAGATTATTTATATTTAACCAATTAATTACATCGCTTAGGGCTGTATTTATGTCATTCTTATAATTATTTTCATTTTTACATTGAATAGTTATTGTACTATCATCGGCAAATAGTGTAATCGATTCTTTTGTGGCTTGAGGTAGATCATTTATATAAATTATAAATAATAATGGCCCCAGTACACTGCCTTGGGGAACTCCGAAACATATTTTCCTTTTGTTTGAGAGAAATGATTCTTGTATTTTATTATTTACATTAATACGAGTTATTTGTGTGTATTGCTCTCTGTTTGTTAAGTACGATTCAAGAAGTTTGGCTATATTACCTCTGATTCCGTATGCCTCCAACTTTTTGAGCAGTAAGTTATGGTCAACATGATCAAACGCCTGCGTCATATCACAATATATTGAACAGATAGGTATACGTTCGTCAACACTACTTATAACTCTTTCCATTAAGTCATATATAGCCATATTTATAGTTTTAGATTTTCTGAAGCCATTTTGCTCTGATGCTAACAGATTAAATCTTTCTAGGTATACAAACAGTTGCTCCGATATATACTTTTCTAGTATCTTCGAAATAATAGGCAAAAGGGCAATAGGTCTAAAAGACTAATAATTCACCATCATCTTTTTTTAACATTGGTTTAATTATTGTTGGTTTCAGTAATTCCGGGTAAATACCCTTAAGTATGCTAAGATTAAGAATATAACTTAAATGTCCAGAAATATTCTCTGCCACAGCTTTAATGATATTGGTTGAGATATCATCATTGCCAGTACTATTTGTATTTTTTAGAGACTTTATTATTTTTACTATATCTTCAGGTGTGCTCGGACACATGAACATCGAATTATTACGTACCGTTATATTTTTAGTGCCTTGGTTAGCCGTTGAATCATTTGTTAACAAAATTTTGTCAATGAAATAATTATTGAAACAATTAGCTATTTCACTCGGGTTTGTTACAGTTTTGCTATTAACTTTTATTTTAGACTAGCAGAAGCCCGCGACTTCGCACGCATGAGATTTGGGCTTTTTGTAGCCTTTATTTCTCTGTAGATATGAAATTGTTTGTTTAAAAAAAAAACAAAGTTCAGGGTCGTAGATGCAACCATAGAGCGATTCAATTTTCGTACAGCACCATCTATTGACCTTTACAGGAGGCAACATATATGTATTTTATTTATATTACATAAAAAATGCGTAGGTAGTTATTTTATGTTACAAAAAATAAGTATTCCATGAAAATAATAAAAATATAATTGCAAAGTCCCCCGAAGGGGAAGATGTTTCATACTAACTTTGCGCCCCCGTGTAACCTCCTAAGAGATGATTATTGAGAAAAATATTTTACTCGTGTTTCATGCCTTTCAATAAAGAACCTTCATGCTGAATTTCATTCGAATAACTTCAAAAACGGCAAAGTTTCATACTAACTTTGCGCCCCCGTTTAACCCCCTAAGGGATGAATTTTGAAAAAAATATTTAACTCATGTTTCATGCCTATCAGTAGAGAACCTTCATGCTGAATTTCATTCAAATAACTTCAAAAACGGCAAAGTTTCATACTAAATTTGCACCCCCGTTTTACCCCCTTAGGGGATGAATTTCCAAAAATCCTTTCTTAGTGCTCCCCTCCGTTATAAAAGGAATCCCTGTGCAAGATTTCAAGTTTCTTACCCTTATAGTTTAGGCCCTGCGTTGATATGTCAGTCAGTCAGCTTCTCCTTTTATATATATAGATATATTCATTTTCGGTAAGTTTAATTTAGTTTTGTTGATGATATCCCACGTCGTTTTCATTTTATTTACAGAGTTTTTAATTTTGTATATATTTTGTGCTCTTTGTGTTAGTTTTATTATTTTCTTAAGCTGTTGTGTATATTTTGTTAATTTATTTTTATTGTCTTCGTTAGGACAACGTCTATAGTTCCATAATAAGTCTCTTTTCTTTTTACTGCAGGTTCTAATGCCTTTAGAGATCCAACGTGTTGATTTTTTTACTTTAACTTTTACTAATTTTACAGGGAAACAGAGGTTATAAAATAATTGAAAGTTAGTAATAAAGTTTGAATACGCCTTATTAGGATCATCAGTTTCATATATGTCTGAGAAAGAGTAAGTTTTGAGACAGTATTTAAATTTTATTATGTTTTGTTTACTGAAATCACGTCGCAATAATCTAAAGTACATATTTGTCTAACCGGAACACTGATAATCTGTGCTGTGTGATCTGACAGAGCCAAGTCCATTACCATCACCTTACATTTCTTGCGTATATTATGTATAATATGATCTAGGCAAGTTTTACTTTTTAATCTCGTTGGCTCCTTTATCATTTATTTCAGATTACAATTTAAAAGTAGGCATTCATATTTAGATGCAGTATTATTATTTGCCAAGGTATTGATATTAATGTCCCCCATAATTATTAAATCATTTCTAGACTTTACTCATAGCACCTAAAAGTAATTCCAATCTTTCAAAAAATATGGTTAATTTATGACTCTTATTATCTGGTATCCTGTAAACACATGCAGTTATAATATTATAGTCTGACAATTCTATCGCAGAACATTCAACTATGCCGGATATCGACAGTTTATGAGCTTCTGGTATTGATATCCATTTATGCCCCCTTTCTACCAATGTACATGATCCCCCCCTTCTAATATCTTTTCTACTGTAACAAGTTGCCATTTCATAATTAGATATTTGAACAAGCTGTTCATCTCCGTTCATAATAAAATGCTCCGTCACGCAAATAATGTCGACACCAATTTGTTTTTTTTTGCTAAATTATCCAACCACACCATCAATTCATCCGACTTATTTATAAGACCCGCCATATTTTGATGCATTATATTTAATTTCTTATCGAAAAAAATGGGGTTACTCTCAACATTTAGATCAGCATTACTTCTGAATTCTTCCGAATTTTCACTATTCATATTATTAGAAATAAATTCATAAATATCATTAAATATTGTTTTCATTCCAGTGTTGTTTAGTTTTCCAATTTTTGTTCTAAACATTGTCCTGTCATATTTTAAATTTAAGTTAGAATCTACTAAGTATGTATATGTATTAGATAAATTATCTAAATACAAAAGTTTGTTGAAATTTTCTACCCGCCAATTATACATTTGTTTATTTGGTGCACATTTAAAAGTTGGCAAACTAGTTAAAATATTAGTGTTGTTAATTGTGGACAAATTATTACGTATATCATTTATCAAATCTTTATAATTGCATGTAGAATGGAAATCCTTTTCACCTAACATAAGTACGCAATAGTCGTCTTTAGTATAATTTTGTCTATATTTTGTAGCATTTGCTTTATAGACCTGTTAGGGTAAAGATGATGGCATATCTCGGACTGATTGTCGAAAGTTTCTCTTGCAATATCCAAGATGTTATTTGTTTTATTTGCACTTATTATGCCTATTCTCCTTGTTCCATTTTTCCTGTTTATGCTGTTTTTAGTTTGTTTTCCATTTAGGATATTAGTTGAATTCCCCAAATATTGAGTCTTTTCTAGGGATTCAATCTTTTCCTTTAACTGCTTGATCTCTTCTTTTGCCTCTTGTAGTTGTGCTTCATAGTTTTTAGGGTTCCGTGCCCAAAGGGTAAAACGGAACCCTATTACTGAGGCTCCGCTGTCCGTCCGTCCGTCCGCCCGTCTGTCACCAGGCTGTATCTCATGAACCGTGATAGTTAGACAGTTGAAATTTTCACTGGTGATGTATTTCTGTTGCCGCTATAACAACAAATACTACAAAATAGAATAGAATAAATATTTATGGGGGCAATTTCCCATACGACAAACGTAATTTTTTTGCTCGATATTGATAACGGCAACAGGTAGACGCTTGAAATATTCACAGAATATTTAGTTATATATTCACTTTAAGAATAAATAATTAAATTAAAATAAAACAAATATTTAAGGGGGGCTCCCATACAATAAACGTGATTTTTGCCATTTTTATAGATAATGGTACGGAACCCTTCGTGTGCGAGTCCGACTCGCACTTGGCCGATTTTTTTATTTGTTCTTGTAGAATCTGTAGTATGAGCGACTCCTCTTTCTCTTTGTTGTAATTTTGAACATGTTCACTCCTTGTTGAAGAGTCTCTTTGTGGTGTCAGACACTTTATTTTTGTTACGAACATAGACTTTCTTCTGTTCTTGAAACTATTAGCTGTATATTCACCTCTGTAGTTAGTTTTCGTCAAGTTTTTTAATACTTCATTTTGTCTAGTTACTTGTTCTAGCTGTTTATTGAGGTCGATATTTAGTAAAATTATATTTTCTAATTCGTTTTGAGTACTTGTTAGTTCAGAAGTTAATTTAAATATTTTATCCTTCATCTCTTGAACATTATCTTCATTAAAAGTTAAACGTTCCATACTCATAGATAATCTGTTAAGTGACGGTGTAGGAGAGTCTAGTTGAGTATCCGATAGTTCATTTTCATCTAAAACATGGTAGTCATATGAACCGGTAGAAGCTATTTGATTGCTCATATCGAGATGATCTTTTGCTACTGATGATAATATAGGTAATTTCTTTCTAAATGTTATGTTTGTATCGCTCAAATTGCTTATTTGTGTTTTCGACGTCGACGCTTGTGAACAATCTTTGCATTTCCAATTCTTTTTAGATTCATAGTTCATTATGTAATATAATTTTTCTGAGATACCACCGCAGTCGAAATCAAAATTTTTTGAACATATAGTACATGGTAGATAGTGTTTTGGTTGATAGAATTTTTACATTTAAAGCAATTAAATCTATTTTCCATTTCGTTAGGTGCTAATTTCTATTAACTTCACTATAGAATTTCTATGCACACGTAACTTTAGTACTTAGAGTAGCTATTGTATGGCTTGTATGTACCGTGTACTGACCTCTTCGTAGCGCCAGAGTTATTGACAACTAAATTCCAAATTTCGATCTCAAAAAATTTTAGTTAGCCGTCAGGTATTGAACCGTGTCATTTGGTGCACGTACATTGAACGTAACCAATACACCAATTCCGTTCTAGTTAATGACGACGAAATTTTTCATTTGTATGTCAACTACCACACAGGTCCTAAGGTCAACTTAATCAACAGCTAAGACTGTACGTATTGTAAGTTCTATCTATCTATAACTTCACGCCAAATCCCTTGCGGGGTAGGCAGAGAGAACCGAGCGCCACGTGACTCGATCCTTACATATCTCACTCGCTTCTTTAACATTCATTGCTCTTCTCATGCACGCACGCCGGTTTCTAGGGCTCCTGACATCACCTTCTGATAGAACATGACCAATTTGGTCATGGTAGGTAAGTCTTGGCCTTCCCCGGCTCCTACATCCTTCCACTTTTGCATTGTATATCTGCTTCGTCATTCTTTCATCTTGCATTCTTTCTACATGCCCGAACCATCGGAGCATGCCTCTTCTTATTTTAACACCGACGCTCTCTTTCAGACCAACTCTATTTCTAACATCATCATTGCGAATACGGTCTACGAGCCTTACGCCACAAATTTTGCGCAGCGCTCGCATTTCAACCGCGTTTCATGCTCTTTCTGCCATACCCAACTCTCGCTTCCATAAGTTAGCGTTGGGACCAACACTGCATTGTGTATAGCGAGTTGTGCCTTCTGGCTCAGGATTTTACTGCCAAGAAGTTTTCCCAACGCTCCATTCACACTATTCCTAGCACTCACTCGTCTTTCCACATCTGCGGTGTACCTTCCATCCCTGCTGAAAGCGCATCCAAGATATACAAACTCATCCACTTGTTCCAACACTTCATCATCAATCGTAATCCTTACATTAGTTCTGGATTCTTCTCTTTCAAATACCATTATCTTTGTTTTCTTCGCATTCAGTAGTAAGCCTTTCTCCATACAGTCGTCTTTCATCGCTGTGACCAGTGTTTGCAGTTTAGATGGTGTATCTGCTAATAGCACGGCATCGTCTGCATACAGCAGACAGTTCACCACTTGGTCACCCATGCGCAATCCCACATTCGTTGACCTTATTCTCTGCAGACAACTATCGAGATACAGGATAAACAGCCTAGCAGATAGCATGCAACCCTGTTTGACACCAATTTTGACATCAAACCAGGGTGACATGCCACCGTCTATCCGCACACATGCTGAGCAATCCTTGTAAGTGGACTGCACAGCACGGAGCAGTGAACCGTCAATCCCATATCTCGGCAATATGTCCCACAGTTCCTTTCGCACAACCCTATCAAAGGCTTTCTCAAGATCCACAAAACCGCAGAAAACCTTCCGGTCTATGGCCAGATGCTTCTCTACGATATTGCGGAGCGAGAAAACTTGATCCGTACATCCCCTTCCATTTCGGAAACCTCCTTGTGCGTCCCACAGCATTTCATCGGATTTCACCCTCATTCTCCTTTCAATCACCTTTCCATATACTTTTGCTGCTAAGCTGATCAAACTGATGGCCCTATAGTTGGCGCAGTCCATGCGTGATCCCTTGCCTTTATACAAGGGCACGATGACTGCGCGTCTCCAGTCCATAGGGACCCTTCCAGTTCTCCAGCATAGGTTGCATAGGTACCAGAAGGCGTCCCGGACGTAAGTGCCACCTAATTTGATCATCTCAGCTGTGATCAGATCAATTCCCGCTGATTTTCCATTTTTCAAGCTTCGTATCGACCATTCGATCTCATCCATAGTTATGCCTTCGTCGGACGCCGTCAACGTGGAGTAAGCATCCGACTCACTCTCATTGCCAGCGTCCGAGGCATACTCATACATTTCCTCAAAATATTCACTCCACCGTTCTAACACTTCCTGAGTGTTGGCAAGAATGACACCAGCTTTAGACTTTATCTTATCCATTCTGGATGCACGAACCACTCCGAGACTTCTTTACCTCTCTCCAAAAGAGTTTGGTATTTGCCTCGAAGTTTTTCGTCAGCCTCTCTTCCTCATTCATAATTTGTCTTTCACGCTTCTCTTTCACTAAAGCCTTGGTTTCATTCTTGCATAGACGGTACATTTCTTTCTTCTTTTCTCTCATATTTTCATTTAAAGGCAAAGATGATACGTAATCCAGCCACGCTTTCCTCTTTCTTGCTACGGAGGATTCAACCTCCGCATCCCACCAGGCATCTCCTTTCGCTGTTTTACGTCTCTTTGCGCATCCACAAGCTTCTTTTGCACTATTCACCATACTTTCTTTCAAAACTTTCCAACAATCATCCACATCTGAGTCGGAGAGGCTTGCATTTGCAAGTCTCTCACTTACCAGATGCACATACATTCTCCTTACACTTTCATCTTGCAATTTTTCGCTCATTATCCTTTCATGATCTCCGAAAGGGATACGCACTCGCCAGTGCCTCCACTTCCTAAAAAGGCCCACAAACCGGCTTACCACCAGGTAGTGGTCCGTCTCAAGAGTGGGGCCTCTAAAGGCTCTTGTATCCATTAAAACATTTCGGAGACGTCTATCTATTAAAATCAAATCAATCACACTTTTTTGATCATTCCTTCTCCATGTATACGTGTGAATATCCTTATGATGAAATAAAGTATTCGACACGAGGAGGCCTCGTTCCATACATAAATCTAGTATAGACTTACCTGCTTCGTTCACTCTCTTATCTCCATACGGACCAAGAACAGCTTCATAGCTGTATCGCTTGGTCCCAACCCATCCATTCAAGTCTCCACACATAATCACTCTTTCGTTCCCTTCAACTAAGTCCAGAACATCCCTCACAGACTCCCAAAACTTCTCCAGTTCTTGAGCACACGCTGAACTTACGGGAGCGTATGCTGCAACCAAAAATACTCGCGTGATGCCCAGTTTAATACGAACCCAGAGAAGTCTAGGCCCTACCAAACAGTAATCTCTTACACCAGTGGCTAAGCGAGAGGAGAGTACGACACCTACACCAGCACTGGCATGATCGTCACGGTCTACCCCAGACCATAGGGCCATCATACCAGCGGGCAGATCATCGGTGTCGCTCCCCTTGCGCTTAGTCTCTGTCACACATAAAGCATCCAAACGTCTATCATTCATTACGTCTATCAGTTCATTCGTCTTATCTTTCAATCCACCTCTCACATTCCACGTGCCTATGCGGCACTCGGCTCCCCTCGTCCCGCCGGAATTGGCGCTGCGTGGTGGGTGGCGGCCCCCACCGCCGCATGCAGCTGTATTCGCACCGACGGGGGCGGATCGGTGCGCGTCGCCTACGGGGGACGCCCTAATCCGCACGTCGGTGCGCTCTTGGTCCAGAATTGCAATCGACTGATTGGCAGGGGTCGCGAACGAGCACGCTTCTGGCACATGACCCCCAAATTGTAAGTTATTGTAAGTTGTTGTAGGTAAAGTGAAAAAAAAAATATGCACTTATCACTTATTTTTTACGATAAACTAAAAATATCACTCAATATTTAGGTAGTGTTTTTTCTGCACTGTTCTATTTATTTAACACCTTTATATTCCATAGAGATTGAGAGTTTATTTTGGAAGTTGCACTGATTCTTGCGATTGTATTGATAAACTTTAAAACGATTTTTATTCACTATACTGATAAATAAATTGTCACGAACACTATCACACAGAAAGCAAATGTAAAAGAGTATATTACGTAGCACTTTAATATGATTCGGTTACTATTTATATTTTATTCGGTTTATTCTTTACGTAGGCAATGTTTACATCAATTAATGTTACAATGATTAATGTCTTTATAGTTCAAGTGTGTGCTGACGTGGAAATTAATTCGAGTATGTTCTTAAATATATCTATACATGAAATACGTATTATTGATAAAATAACAATAGGAAGGGTGAAACCCACCAGATTTTGAAATACATGTCTGACTGTGCACAAATGCCTTGAAAACTACCAGACGGAATTTTATGAAAATTGGTTAGAATAGTTCATAGGTATCACGGATCAACATAATGATATAGACCAGTGTTTCCCAAACTTCTCGGGACCGAGACCCATCTACAAGAAAGTTTAAAGTTCGCGGCCCACCTTGTATCATGAAGACAAAAAAGCAGCGGTATGTTGCTGCCGCAGCATTTACGCGTTTATTCTTATCGTAAGTTCACCACCATACCATCATCATCAGCCTACTGACGTTCACTGCTGGACTTGGGCCTTTTCTAAAATTCGTCACCACACCCATTTCAATTAAGAAAAAATAAAAACTTCCAGTTGTAATATTTTTTTTAATTAATAAAATTATTTGACATGATATTTCAATGAGAATGAGTGGGATGCATTTGTTTTCTATTTTTTTCCATTACAGCTTTAGCGTCGACATCGATTTTAGTCACTTTTAATCGTAATGAGTTCGATACGTCCAATCTATTTCGGTATTTAGTTTTTATATTAACCAAGGCTGAAAAACCCACTTCACATAAATATGAGGTAGTGAAGGGGAGGAGGACTTTCATTGCTTCGTCAAACAGGCAAGAATTTCGTTAATTGCTTGCGATTAAAAGTATTTTTCAGTGTGGTATCTTCTGATAAATCGATAAGCTCTTCACTTGCTTTTGTTGACATTTCAGTTGGTATGTTGTCTTGAAATGGGTTACAAATCCAGTTCTTCGTGTCGAACTTCCTCATCTCTTCGTGTCGAACTTCCTCATCTCTTCCCCGAAGTAGGCATCAAAGTTATTTTTCAACTGTGTTAAATGAGTGGAAATCGCAGACACTACATTGACACCTGGCTGTACTTCGTTTTCTATAATAAAAGTTTCAAATGTTTCGAAACAATTGTACTTGCCTTCCTCGATACATCTCAGCCACAACATAATTTTTTTCATGAACGCTCGAATTTTATCGTGCACTGCAAAAATATCCGATCCGTCTGATCCCTGCAGATACAAATTGAGTTCGTTTAATTTTGAGAAAATGTCCGCCAAGTATGTGAGTTTGAGGATGAATTCTTCGTTCAGGAGAGATTCAAGATATTCTTTTTTTTCTTGCAGGTAAACTGTGATTTCATTGCGTAATTCCACTAATCTTGTTAACACTTTTCCTCTGGATAGCCAACGTACCTCTGTATGCAGAAGAAGAGATTTATGGAGACTACCCATTTCTTCACACAGCTGTTGAAATAAACGTGATTGTAAGGGTCTTGCTTTGATATAATTTACAATTTTAACAGCGGTATTTAATACTGTTTTGAAATCATCAGGCAATGCTTTTGAAACCAGTGCTTCTCTATGAAGGCTACAATGTGTCCACGAAGCACTGGGACTTCGTTCAAGAATCCTCGTGACCACACTGCTATTTTTGCCGCACATAGCTCGAGCTCCATCAGTGCATATACCGACACAGTTATTCCATTCCAAACCTTTTTCTTTTGTATAAGAATCAATTTCTTTGAAAATTTCTTCGGCCGTTCCACGAATAATTGGTTTGCAGAACAAGATATCCTCATGCGTGTTGTTTTGCCATATATAACGTACGAAAACAAGTAGCTGAGATAGGCTTTGTACATCGGTAGACTCGTCCAGTTGCAATGAAAAATATTTACTACCAGCTACCCTACGGATTAACTCTTCCTCTGCCCATTCGGACATCTCGTCAATTCTTCGAGCAACAGTATTATTGGAAAGTGGTATACGTTCGATTTCTTTTAATTCCTTTTCTCCAAACATCGCTCCAACAGCATCTTTAATCGATGGCAACACTAAATTTTCCCCAATCGTGTGCGGTTTACCAGATTTGGCAATTCTCAAGCTAATGAGATACGAGGCATAAGTAGCATTTTCATTAATATTTATGAAACGTGAAACAATATTTTTCGAACATTTTATTTCCAATAATTTTCGTTGAAAAAAATCCAATGGCTTATTTTTTAAATGAGAATGTTTCGTTTCCAGGTGACGTGTCAACTTATTAGGACGCATACTTTCGTTCGCTAATAGTTCGTAGCAAATTACGCATTGAGGACGTGGATACATTGTGTCTTGGTTCCACGTGAATCCTAGTTTTAGATATTCGATATCATACTTTCGCACAACTTTTCTCCGTTTCGTTTCATGTAAACACGTTGAGGGAGCTAGTAGGTCAGGCTCAATGTCACTTTTGTCGTCCGCAATAAAGTCTTCTATTTTTTCATCACTTTGAACATCATCCGCCTGCGGCGGCGTACTTTTTGATATTCGTTTCAACCACTTGTGCATTATTTAATATTAAAAAGATTATAAATGCACGCACGACACAACACTCGAAGGCAAACAGTGCCGCAAGTGCCGGACGACAGACGATAAGGCAATTGATCGCGCGACTCGTGAGTACTCAACTGACGCGTGACTCGTAATTACGTTTGCGTTCGAATGCCCCGCCCCCGTCCCGCGCGCACCCACGACGACGAACGAATGAGTAAAATGACAATTGAACGAGTACGACAATCGTCCTATAGTTTCAGGACCCATCTAAAATCTACCCGCGACCCACCAGTTCGCGACCCACACTTTGGGAAATACTGATATAGACAACTTAATAATATATGTAGTATAGGATAGCTTTTATTACGAAATGTTAAAGCAAAGTTAAGTTAAAGGTTAGGTTATCTCAGAAATGGTATGAAAACTCTAAATATAGAATCTTTAATATCACATTTGCTTTGCCAAAAAGAAAACCCTCCTCTCTCCTCATTCCCGGTGGAAAAACATACTATAGACCTGAAGTTACAGGCGCATTGAACGAATACTTGCACCAGCTCGTTTAGGTACAGTGTAGTCAGTGAGACTGGAATGCACTCAAAATACATGGAGTTCGTCGTCTTTAGAGAATAATTTAAATCTCGTGTTTATAAACATTTTCGTCGTACAAATTAAGACTCTCCGTCTTCTTTCTGTATAGATTATATCTAGACAATGTTTTATTAATTACAGGTTAGGTATATTATTATATATGTATATCTTCACGACAGGTCCCTTGCGGGGTAGGCAGAGAGAACCCAGCGCCATAAGACGCGGTTTTTACACATCTTGCTCGCTTCTTTAACATTCTAGTTCTCTTCATGCACACTCACCGGTTCCTCGGTGTCCTGACATCATCTTTTGATAATACACGACTAATTTGTTCATGGTGATTCTTAGGCTTCCTCGGCACCTATATCCTTCCACTTTCGCATTTTATATCTGTCACTGTTTCATCCTGCATTCTTTCTACATATCCGGAACAACAGAACATTTCTTATCAACACTTGCATCTCGACTGCATTTATTATACTTTCACGCTCTCTCTGCATACCCAGATTACACTTTCTTATGTTAGCGATATATTATTAAAAATACATGCCCGAGCGACTCTCCAGGACAACTTTCGACAAATGTTGACCATACCGTCCTTCAGGAAATAGCGGACATCTCTCTGGTGGTTATTCCTCGTGATAACTTCATTCATACTTGCATAGATAAATCCTTCGGTTTCTCCAAAGGGGTCATTGAAACGTAACTGATGGTTTGCGCCATTGTCGTTCGCTAAGAATGCCGGTATACTACTCATGTGCCACAACGTCACAATTCATTCCACTTTCACATTGGAGACATTGTTCACTAACATTGCGTACCTCACGTTATGCGTAGGTTCTTAGCATTTAAATAACCACGACCGCCACACCTCCGTAGGATATACAATTTTGTTTTTCCTTTTAGTACAATAATGATTATACAAACAAACAATCTCATCACATGTGACCATGGGTGATGATATTTGTCGTAAATAGTTCCTAGAACTTTATGTCCAGAGCGCTTAATTCAACTTAGTAGGCCGAAAGTGTATATTAATAGAGAGGTAACCCAACCGTTGAAGGGTCATATTTGCAAGCGATCTAGGGCTCTCACAAACGCCTTATTTTGTCATGTATGTACATGGACTAATAACTCCTCCACTGGAACCCTCACTTGATCGGGGAGACGTAGAACAGAGACTGTAACTATTGGTTAAAGTACCTGAAACAGAGAACCATCCGAGTACGGAACGCACAGAGATTGGCTCCCCCCTCTGTTGCCCAAAAGAATGACATTTAAATTAATAGCATTCGTCCATCTCATGCGTCGTACCACACCACCTGTAGCAAAGGCTTCTCGTGGAGCGGGGTACCCAGGTTCCAACCTGGCCGGCAGTGAGGGCCGCCCTCTCGAGCAGGTCTTGGCGGCGAAGGGGGCGATGGCCCGTTCTCGTCCTTCGTCACGTTGGAGGTGGAGGAGGAGGTGTCGCGTATTGCTCCTCCGACAACATTGCAGGAGGAGACGGTGGTGGGTGCATTCTATATAGAAAACTCTTATTCTTATATTTTGATAATTCCTATCCTGTATAAAAAACCTAAAAATTAAACCAATAATAAAATATATTATTCAATTTTTTGTATAAAAATACAATGAAAACCATTTGCACATTTCTCGTTGATGTGACTGTAGTTTAAGTATGCTCAATACATTTGTGATGGCATAAATAATGGCGAACATTTAGTAAATATTAAATTACTGAGAATATCAAAAACAATTTCTCCTGCAACTTTATATCATTTATTACGTGGTTAATAATAACATGTTATGATAAAATAGTGATTATGTCAAATGTACCGGCATAGTGACATAGTTACTATTTTATACTACTACTTCTACTAAGCAGACGATATTCATACCAAAAATATGTCAACTAAGCATTCTTATTGTAAGATAAGCCTGATGGTAAATGTATCAATAACTGTTTGGCTGACGCACGGCCGTGTATCTAGCGTATTGCGGCATAATACATATTGCGGCTAGGATTATGGTCGCTAGGCTAGTATTAGCCAACTTCACATGACAGCTCGGCCTGCTAACATATACTGTTCCGTCAATCGATAACTTATCGGCATTTGCAGTAATGTACTATTGAATTTCAAGTGATTCACCCGTTTAGTGAACAATTGTCTTGTAAGTTATTGTGCCATAGGTATGACTGCTTTATATACAACTGTTGAATTGATTTGCGATACCAGACTTGGCCCTAGAGTTTATATAAGTTGGTATTGTTATATGTTGTGTACATTCATCACCTTTATGATGCAGTTGCAGCTGATTAAATTACCATCTAGTATAACAATTATTTATATTATATAAATCATTTTCTAGGGCTAAACTGGGCATGCTCCGATTTGATCCTATGCAACCAGATCATGCAAAGTTTTTGGCATCAGTAGAAAACAATAAAGAATCCCAAAAGAAATCTAAGAAGAAAAAATCAGCAGACAATCAAATAGAAGAAACTAAGCCAGAAATTGAGAAGGAAGAAGTTTTACCAGTAAAAGTTTCCAAAGAGCAATTTTACAACGTTAGTGACACGCTGAAAGAAACTATAGCCCAGCCTGTAACATTTAGCTTAAGAAGTTTATTTTCTAAAAATGAAGACGAGGACAAAGGTGGTACAGAATATCATATTATATTTTTTTAAACAATATTGACAATTTAATTGTTATCTATGTATTAATAAATTTTACATTGCAGTGTAAGTATTACTAAGTGATTTCCATCATCTGAATGTTAGTTATACACGAGATGGGATGCTCTGTAATTAAATTCACCTGAACTAATATCACACACTGAAATACACAATAGGGTAACTTAACTTCTGCACCGATTTCATATAATTAGGCGTTCGAATGCAGATTGTAAAAAATATAATAATTATCTTATATTACATACAAAGGTAAACCCAAAAACTATTATAAGTTTGCATCATTGTTTCAGAACTTCCAGTACAAGATCCAGTTTATAAACCTTTAGAAAAACAAACAGGCAAAAAAGTGCATAATCTTTTAGACCCTGGTGAAAAGAATCCGTTTAAATATGACTCGTCAGATTCTGAAGATGACGAACCAGGCAAAATAACATATCCAGATACCTCAACCCTGAACACAGATACTAAAACAGTTTGGAAAGAAAATCTTTTTTTCACAAAACTAGACAACAGACTAAAAGGTAAAAAAACGGCCAAATGTTTGTCAGAATCGGGTAGGAAAGAGTTTTATAGTTTCACTTGCATACGATTTCTATAAAAATTGTTATAAGAAAACTGTGTTAAAGTAGCCATCCTATAAAATTCCTCTCTGATTTCTTAATGCAATTGGGCAGTCAAAAATAAATAAATATAATCCTTACGTATTAGATTCAAAGATTCCGTGCAGGTCCGACTGCGATTTTCCTCAAACTAATGTAATGAAACGCTAATGAAATACAAAATATTGATATTTTTTTATTGGAATTGTACCCCCAATAAAACACAAAAAAAAAACATCGAACGCTACGACTTTAGGTGGGTGATTTGCACACTAACCATACAAAAATTTTGTGTATTCAGTATGACGACGTCGTGCTGTATATGAGTATCAATTAGTCCGCCTATCCTGACATCCAATTGGCGGGGCCACTAGCTTTGCTGATTGTTAAAGCTATTAAGTTTAATTAGCTTATTAACGCTTGTAATATATGTATTAAGAATCACTCGGGCGATGCCTCCTCTGCTGCTTACACAGCAACTCCTTAGGAGCTTACTGGTAACCTCACTCACACGCAGGAACACAACCCTCTAGGAAGTTGTTATTTGCCTGCGGTTTTCTGTGAGGTAGAGGTACTTCCTTAGATGGGCTGCTTTGATGTGCCCTACCTCTTAAAACATCCAGACTAAGACAAACAGACATGTTAATGCACACAAATGTTTGTTTTGTGTGGGAATCGACCCCACCGAACTCGTCTGACTTTCTTGATATACCCTCGGGAGTACCCCAGAAAAATTCTGGGGTTTGAAGAAGAATTTTGTTGATAAAAAGTTAACTAAATTATGTAATCTTGTTTTGGCCTATTATGTTGAATTAAGTGAAGTATTCCTAATATGCATTGTATACGCTGTTGATTGCAAATAAATAAAAGAAAACTACGATAAAAATGGGTGCGTGTACTTATGTACGCGCGTGAGAAGTTATACTTCTCTGGCATCATTAAATAAATATTTAATAACTTAAATTAAAAAACGTCTATCAAGTAGTAGCGGCGATGTTTATGGAATGTATTATATACAAGTCAAATGTAAAATACAAATGTTATACATTTTTAACTATAGCGCCATCTACCGGTAATACCGTGAAACATTTAGCAGTTTTAACTTATTGCACATTTTTAACTATAGCGCCATCGACCGGTAATATCGTGAAACATTTAGCAGCTTCAACCTGTACTTTTGTGTTCGAGTGCCACGCATTCACTCTCGCTGTATCTTTCTATTCCCCCTCCATGGTAGCGTTAAACGTTTAACGCAACCTTTTTGCAAGTCGCATTAGAAGTATAACTTCAAAAAGTAACTTTCATTCATGTAAACTGTCACTATCAATATTAGTTCAGTAGTTTTCATCGATAATAATTATTCATGTACTAACTACACTTACCATCAGTAAACAATAAAATTATAAAAGTCTCCTCTGCTGTTGCAATTTTTGTAAAATAATATTTTTAACAAGCAGAGCCTATATCAATTAAATCGTAACCATTCACTTATGAAAGGATCATTGAGCCATATACCTCCAGTACACTAATATATGCCTAAATGATGCGGTGTGGGGTATTACGCCTCATCTTTACATAAATGTAAAACTAAATTGAATGCATTTTAATACATGATTTTTGAGGAGGACCTTGGTGGCGGAGGCCCAGTGGTTAGCAAGGCTACTTACACATCCACAGAGACTCATTGATTTCATTCTGACAACAGCCCGATTAAGGAAGTACACCAGCCTCACAGATAACTGCAGACATGTAACTACCCCTGCTCCTAGGCTATTTGCTGTTAGCCACATTAGGTGGCAACGCGCGAGCGGTATTTCGTGTATTGGAAGCATTGACTTTGGTAACCATATTGTATCAGTTGCTCTATATACTTGTAAGCCCCCAAGCGTTGTATAAAAATACATGATTTGCTTAAAATCTAGTTTACATTCAAAATTCAGGGGAAATTTCAGAGGCAGTAAAAAGTACATTAACTTGGTAAGAAGACTTTACTAGCATCTTTTGTTATAATTATATTTGATTCTATAATAAATTATAATAACTTTTTTTTATTTGAAACTGTTGTAAATTGCATTAGATTCTGTAATAAATTGCCTGAAACAATTCTGTCCTATTCTGACAATCTAATACTCTTTATAAAAATGTTTATTACAAAATTGGCCAAGATGACTGAAAATGATTCAGCACATTATCTACATGTCTTAAATTTTGCTACTTAACATCTTATACTGACAAATTTATTGGATAGGCTTGGATTTGAAAAAGGATCTATATTGGAAAATTTATTTTTTTTCTTCACCAATGATCATTTCTGAAATGTTTCATTCTTTTTCAATCAAACCGATTAAAAAGACAAATTAAAACTATGAGAAATGACCGAGATACAGAAAGATTTTATTTAAAAGCATGAAAATGTTTTCAGATGGTTTGGAATTCTTTAGTAAAGCTACATTGCAAGAAGTACAAAAGGACCGGCGTGAATTGAAGTCCCTAATGAAAAAACGCATTTACAATAAAGATAGAAAGAATCAGATGTTCCAAAAGAAAATTGGAGGCAGGAAGAAAATATTAAAAAAAAGTTATAGGAAAAATAACTAAGCATAATGTAAAAATTGTTCTGTTAAAATAAATGATAACATCGATACTAAGTTTTTATTTCAAATATGTCATTATCTTTTCTTCCATGTAGGCTTCTTCCTGGCGCCAGGCTGCCCTGGCTTCTTACGTTCACGGCGGCGATGGTCTCTTGTAAGCAAGCCAGCCACTTGCATCTTTTCTAACATGCCCTTATCAACGAAGCTGCGCAACCCCCACGCTATACCCCATCTTATAGCACCAGACTGACCAGACGGACCTCCTCCTTCAATATTACATTCCACATCTACACAATCCTGCTTATTTGTGAAAATCAATGGAAAGAGCACTTGTTCTCTTGGTTGCACATCTTCAAAATAGGTCAAATCTTTCCCATTTATAGTTATTTTACCTGTACCGGGTGAAAGGACAGTTACATCACCTCTAGAGTTTTTCCTCAAGCATTCGTAAGTGGTCACAAACGCACGGCCTCTGTCATCATAACTCGGTTTGGGAATTTCGAGTGCAAATTTTTGAGCTACAAGGGATTTTCTATATTTTTCTATAAAATCCTTATACCTGTACGAATAAGATAGTGAGACTAATCTCTCCATGACTACTTTAAAATTGTTGTACTCTGGATCTGTGATGGTCTCTACTATAACTTTTTCTAGTTGCTCTTTTGTTAGCCAATTGCTGTTACCAAGATTCAGAGACTCATTAGGGTCAGGTGTAGCTTTTTTACGAATAACTTTATCTTGGAAATTTTGTAATTGGTGAATATTCTCTACAGCGTCATATAAAAGTTTAAAGAAATTAGGTTTCCCTGTATAGAATAAGAAATGATGTGGTCTTCCAGCCTCATCAAACTCCGCGGCTTTGCGTACTGGAAAAATTTCCTCTGGTGGCTTCATAAGTGGCCGTGCAGCTGGGTCATAGATACCACTGGGAAACAGGTACTCAATAGCTCGATCCACATCCTTCTGAGTGAATGATTCAGGGTCTTCTCCCATCATGTTAGCTAAATGTCGCTTACCTATAGTATATTCAAATTGTTGCTTTTTCATAAATTCATCATGCTCCTTGGCTCTTTCTAAATAAGCTTTCATAGCTTTGCTGATCTTTTTCTTTTTACTCAATGTTTCCCAATCCGTTAAATTATTGAGTACATTTTCAGTCGGATTACCGACTTTTGTAGCGTATTTACAATTATATCCAAACGTATGTGTAATGTAACATTTAGTAATAGGAAATGCATGTTTTAATCGATAACTTATCGCCAATGCCATTTTGTAGGAAATTTATAAATTAAAATATTTTTTAATACATTTTAAAGTTCAATGAAGAAACTATTAAAAATAAATTGATTGAATTATGTATAATGTTCCTTTCCTTCCTAACCTAAAAACATTTCAGGGTTGCCAGAAGTGCAATAAGACGGCCGGTAGGCGGAGAATATTATTTTTGGTTACGATTTGAGTTTTCGGCCATGCCATGACTCAAAAACAGAAATACAATTTAGATCCAAATGAAAAAGGTATGAATTATGAAATACCCTCCAGTGGGGATATTCATATAGCCTCGGAAAGTCGTATTCGAAACGGAATCGAAAAATTTTCATTCAGATTCCATACATTTTCCAAGTCAACTTTTCTAATCCGTTTCGAATATAGTGTTTTGGGGTAATGTGAATAGATTGATAAACGGTCATGAAGAGCGCATGCGAATATCATGGTTCATATCTCTTTCAGGGTCGCAACATTTACATATACAGCTATCAACAATATTACATTTTGCTAGATGAGTTTGAGTTTTTAACAAGTTTAATTTCCGTTATAGGAACAAAGTTCTAGTGTCGATGATTAGAGGAAACGTATAATGCGGTTCAAGGGGAAGTTTTGCAAAGAACTATAATAATAATAAAACCAAAGGAAACTGAATTGTTGCATTGGTACGGCATTTGGTGTTGACCAGTGTGCGGTCGTGCATGTGGAACAGGGTAGAGTTGTAAATTCTAATAGTTCGCAACTCTCTGAGACAATGCCACTCATACCCCTGTCTGAAGTTGAAACATACAATTGGTATATCGGAGTCTTTGGGTATAGCGTATAGCTGATGGGGAAACAAACCAGTTGTTTTAATACTTTTGTTAGACGACCAAAGAAACGTTAAAATGACGGAATGATTCTTTGGTCGTCTAACAAAAGTATTAAAGTCTTTCGTTAGTGGCGGTATGGTATTCAAATTGCTTCGAAAAACTATATTCGAATCGAATTTTTTTAATTTGGTGTCCAGGAATAGAAGCAACGAAATCCCATGCAATTCATATCAAGTCGTCGCGTCTATTATGCCGGCCTAGAAGGTGCCTCTTCACATTCCTTTGGATTCGAAAAGTTGTCTATGAAATTGTATGGAATGCTGAATAAAAACTTTTCAATTCCGTTTCGATTATGACTTCCCAAAGCAATATGTAACAGGTGGCAACAAGGTTTGGCCGTCAACGGATGGTTTATGCCACTTGGACAAAATCTGCATTCCAACGTGGATAAAATCACGAGCAAATAACAAATAAAATGTTTACAGGCAATTTCATCTAAACTACTTGGTGTGCTTCCGCTCATGATTACTCCGATCGACACCCAGCCTCTGCCGTTAGTAGATGCATCCCACCGCTGCCATGGGTGCTCCGAATTACGAATCATAAAGATAAAAGATAAAAATTCTTTATTTGCCTTTAGACCCTCACGGGCACTTAGACACGTCTTACATTACTATATTTATATCTTAACATTTTTTTAAAGTTTTCTGTTTTTTAATCTACCAGCATTTCAAATGACCATTGGCGAAGAAGAAATGCCAAAAGAAACTTGCCAATATAGGTCTTTTTTTTTTCAAATAATCTTATTCATATTACAATAAATATAATGATATGAGTGTACATATAGTGATACCAAGTGGTACAATTAAAGTTATATTAATTCATGTGCTGAATCATTTCTATACATCTCTGTCAGTTAGATATTCATCGATTCTATAATAACCCTTCTTACATAGAGTATTTTTGATGTGTCTTTTGAATATATTGTTAGGCAAGGACAGAACTGTTTCAGGTAATTTATTATAGAATCGAATACAATTTACCACAAAAGATCTATTAGTCTTAGCAAGCCGATGTAATACGCAATCTATTCCTGCTCCTAAGATTTTCAGTACATTTTGAAAACGAATTTATATTTTTACGAGCATACATTATGTTCTCATAAATATATTGAGAGGAAACCATGAGGATATTTATATCTTTAAATAGTTCTCTAAGTGATTCCCTGGAGCCCATGTTATAAATAGAGCGGATGGTTCTCTTTTGTAATATGAAAATAGTTTCAATATCAGCCGCTCTTCTCCACAACAGTATACCATATGACATAATGCTGTGAAAGTAACTGAAATAGATTAAGCGAGCGGTAGCCACATCCGTCAATTGTCTAATTCTCCTAACGACATATGCGGCAGAGCTGAGCTTACTGGCCAGTTTATTTATGTGGGGAGCCCACTGCAATTTTGAGTCTATCATAATTCCAAGAAATACAGTATCATTAATCAATTCTAGTATATAATTGTCAATGAAAACTTGTGCACCGGCGAGCAACATTAAAACTTAAAGAAGTGTCATCGGCAAACAGTAGTATATCCGCCGTTTTATGCACCATGTAGGGCAGATCATTTATATATACTAAAAATAAAAAGGGTCCCAATATAGAGCCCTGGGGCACCTCAATATTAACATTGCCGCCTTTCGATTTGACCTCATTTATGTCAACAGTTTGCATTCTATTGTTTAAGTAAGTTGCGATCAAATCATGGGCTTTACCTCTAACTCCATAATGGCACAGCCTGAGCAATAATGTCCGACGGTCGACACAATCAAAAGCTTTGGAGAGATCACAGAATACCCCAATAACATCCTGGGATCCCTCCCATGCGTTAAGAACATGCTTGACCAATGCCACCCCCGCATCTGTAATGGATTTACCTGCTGTAAATCCGTATTGTGCACTATGAAAAATTTCATTGGCCTTAAAATAGAGTTGCAATTGATCAAGCAGTATCTTTTCGAATACTTTACTCAATACAAGCAAAATAGATATGGGTCTATAATTCCCCAGTTCACTTTTTTCACCAGACTTGAATAATGGAATTAATTTACTAAATTT
Source organism: Pyralis farinalis (assembly GCA_947507595.1). Taxonomy (NCBI): domain Eukaryota; kingdom Metazoa; phylum Arthropoda; class Insecta; order Lepidoptera; family Pyralidae; genus Pyralis; species Pyralis farinalis. The sequence continues at coordinate 14,840,636 of OX382277.1, read as the reverse complement.
CATTAAGTCTGGGAACACACATATCTATCCTTCTGTTTTAATTATATCACTTGATTGAATATGTGTAAATTGGAAAAGCCCCACTCTTGGTTGTCCATTCTCCTTTAATAACTTCGCAGCAACATGAGCAGATGAATTGAGGGAGTCAGTGGTAATATAAGGGATATTAGTGAAGTAGTCATCAAATAGATTTGCTACTTGTTTAGCAGGTGTTACAGTTTGATTATTATGTTTAATAGAATACTCATTATTTATCTTTGTATCCTTTTTAACAATATCCCATAGAGCCTTTATTTTATTTGACGACTGCTTAATTTTGTTTTTAATATATATTGACTTTTAACGTTTATATATTAACTTTGCAAACATTTTTAAATATTTTGGAATAATTTTAACATATTTAACAAAGTCTGGCTCAAATCTATATGCCTTTTCTCCATATAATTCAAACATTTTGTTCCTACTTATCAATATACCCAGCGTCGGACTGGCCATATAGTCGAGGTGGCATTTGCCAGCCGGGCCCCAGCCTGCGTGGGCCCCCCACGGGCCTGGCTTCCGGGGCTTGCGGCAACCGTAGGATAGGAGGCCCGCGCAGGCTAGGTCCCAGCTCTTGCGACCTAAATGTAAAACTTGATCAGATGGTTCGTTCATACAATTAGAGAGATATGAAATAGAAAAAATCGAAAAATGGTTGAACCAGAGCAAGCCACCCCCTGAAATTAGTTTTGGATTTTTTTGTTGAACACCAGTAACTTTTGATTGAATCAATTTATTTAGTCGTGCATCATTATAGCGTAATGCATTACATTTTACTTGTTTCATAGATATTTAAAAAAAACGAAATTTAATTTTTAGTTTTTTTTTTAAACTCGATAGATTCGGTACTGCAACATTTATAAATAACAATCGAACGTAACGTATTTATTCACTCTCATCTCATATTTCTGATGAAACGGAACGCATTACACAAGTAAAGAATCTTGTGCTCAGGGAATCCCCGACGCGCGCTCCTACCTCCTGGCATCGTATTCCATTGTTTTGTCGGTTTGTATTGCCGTTATCGCCGATACTCTAGTTAGTGAAAGTTGATAATATTACATATTTTTTTTGCAATATATTGATAGTTTTTTATGTTTTTATGTTTTGATGTGTGATGCGTGTAGTTTGTTTTAACTCTCCTTATATTATGATACACTTAAAACATCAAAAAACTGAATTGTCCATTACAATGGAAAAGTTGCATATTATTGTACTAGTAAAAAAGATAAAAAAATCTTTATTTGCCATTGGGCCCTCGCGGGCACTTAGACACATATATTACTTGCCTTCTGAAAAAAGTTCCTTTGGAGCCATTGCACATGCCTACTATCATATATGTATTACATACTCAAATTGATATACTTAATAGTTTCAATCACATTTAGCGGCATATAAATACAAATCTGGTTCCGAGAAACGAAAAAGTAAAAGAAACATCGAATTACAAACAGCGGCTTCGAATCCAAAGTAATCCAGGCTTTCCTTCACGTCTACATCTCAAGAGCTTGAAGATCCTCAAAATCGGAGCGAAACGCAACCAGGTTAATAGATTTAATTTAATACAGTTCTTTTCTTTCTAATTTAACAAATCTTTACATATTTGCTAGTTTTACATATAGTTTCACTTTTTAATTCCTTTTTTATATTCTAAAATCTGTCAAAATTACGTTTTGTATGTATGTATGTATATCTTCACGCCAAGTCCCTTGCGGGGTAGGTAGAGAGAGCCGAGCGCCATAAGATGCGGTCCTTGCATACTTCACTCGCTTCTGTGACATTCATAGCTCTTTTCATGCACGCTCGCCGGTTCCTAGGGCTCCTGACATCACCTTCTGATAAAACACGACCAATTTGGTCATGGTTGGTTAGTCTCGGCCTTCCTCAGCTCCTACATACTTCTACTTTTGCATTGTATATCTGTTTCGTCATTCTTTTGTCCAGCATTCTTTCTACATGTCCGAACCAACGGAGCATGCCCTTTCTTATCTTAACATCGACACTCTCTTTTAGACCAACGCTTTCTCTCACGTTTTCATTACGAACGCGGTCAGCAAGCGTTATGCCACAAATTTTGCGCAATGCTCTCATCTCGACCGCATTTATTCTACTTTCATGCTCTCTCTGCCATACCCAGCTCTCACTTCCATAAGTTAACGTTGAAATTAGCACCGCGTTCTGTACAGCGAGCTGTGCCTTCTGGCTTAGATTTCGGCTGCCTAGAAGTTTACACAACGCTCTATTCACCCTATTCCCGGCACTCACTCGTCTCTCCACATCAGCGGTGTACTTTCCATAGCTGCTAAAAGCACTTCCAAGATATACAATCTCATTCACTTGCTCCAACACTACATCATCAACCATAATCCTAGTATTCGTTCTAGTTGTCTCTCTTTCAAATACCATTATCTTGGTTTTCTTCGCATTCAATTATTCAATTGTAAGCCTTTCTTCATACAATCATCTTTCATTGTTGTAACTAGTGTTTGCAGTTCGGATGGTGATTCTGCTATTAATGCCGCATCGTCTGCATAAAGCAGGCAGTTGACCACTGAGTCACCCATTCGCATTCCCACATTCATATTTCTTATTATCTGAAGACAACTGTCCAGATACAGGATGAACAGCCGAGCCAACGACACGTATCCATGTCTGACACCAATGTTGACATCAAACCAGGGCGAAAAGCTGCCGTCCACCCTCACACATGCTGTACTATCCTCATAAGTGTATTGCACAGCACGGAGTGGAGCATGCAGCACCACAAAACCGCAGAAAACTTCTGGTCCAAAGCCAGATGCTTCTCTACGATGTTGCGGAGTGAAAAAACTTGATCCGTATATCCTCTGCCGCTTCGAAATCCTCCCTGTGCTTCCCAAAGCATTTCATCGGATTTCACCCTCATTCTCCTTTCAATGATTTTTCCATACACTTTAGCTGCTAAGCTGATCAAACTGATGGCCCTATAGTTGGCGCAGTCCATACGTGAGCCCTTGCCTTTATACACGGGCACGACCCAGAAGGCGTCCCTAACGTAGGTACCACCTAGCTTGATCATCTCAGCTGTTGCCATATCGATTCCCGCTGACTTTCCATCTTTCAAACTTCGTATCGACCATTCAATCTCATCCATAGCAATGTCTTCATGATACGCTGGCACTGCCGAGTCAATCACAGACTCATTCACAATGCCAGCGTCATGGACATAATCATACATTTCTCTAAAATATTCACTCCATCGTTCTAACACTTCCTGAGTGTTAGCAAGAATGCCACCAGCTTTACATCTTATCTTGTCCATTCTGGATGCTGACGAACTACTTCGAGACTTCTTTACCTCTCTCCAGAAGAGTTTGGTATTTGCCTCGAAGTTCTTCGTCAGCTTCTCTTCCTCACTCATATGTAGTCTTTCACGCTTCTCTTTCACTAAAGCTTTGGTGTCATTCTTGCATCGACGGTATATTTCATTCATACCATCACTGTAGTGCAAAGATGATACGTAATCCAGCCACGCTTTCCTCTTTTTTTCCACGGAGGATTGAACCTTCGCATCCCACCAGGCATCTCCTCGTAGTGTTCTACGTCTCTTTGCGCATGCTTCTTTCGCACTGTCCACCATACTTTCTTTCAGAACTTTCCAACATTCGTCTACATCTGAGTCCGAAACTGACTACACGTACATACGTACTCCCCACACTTTCATCTCGCAATTTTCCACTTCTTATTCTTTCATGGTCTCCGAAAGGAATACGCACTCGCCAGTGCCTCCACTTCTTGAAAAGGCCCACAAATCGGCTTATCACCAGATAGTGGTCGGTTTCAAGAGTGGGACCTCTGAAGGCTCTTGTATCCATTAACGACTTTCGAAAACGTCCATCTATCAAAATCAAATCAATCACACTTTCCTGTTCATTCCGTCTCCATGTGTAAGTGTGAATATCCTTGTGATGGAAGAGCGTATTCGACACAAGGAGGTTTCGTTCCATACATACGTGTAAAAGTAACTTACCAGCATCGTTCACTCTCTTATCTCCGTATGTATTACCTGTTTTAAGCCAAAGTTACGACTTTTTATACAGGTTGTCCCGTAAATAATGGTCCAAACTTAAGGATTAGATAGCCTACCCAAGTACCTAAAACTAATTTGAAAATTTAAAAAAAAGCTGGAGGGTTGCCAAGCAGTAATTATTTTTCGAGTTTCACCATTTTCACTACCCTTGACTAGATTTTTTGATCCTGTCGCTACAAGTGGTAACATTTTATGGATCTGATTTTTGTTGAATGTTTGTTCGTTTAATTATAAATATTACTCATTGTGTCGTTTCCATCAATGGTTATGGGCTAAAAAGATATGGAAAATATTTAAATGATTAAATAGTAAAATATTAAATATGTGTAATAATATTTACTACTTGAAGAAAAGCAGGTACTTGATATTTTAAGTATTGATAATTTAGATGTAAAAAATGAATTATTGTTAAAGCGAAATGCGACTGCTAAGTCGATTATTATACAATGCATAACGTTTATCCGTTATGCATTGTATAATAATCGACTTAGCATTTACATCATATTCAAGATTACCAAACGGCAAAGGAAATGTTTCTCAAATTGGATAGTATTTTTCAAAGAAAAAGGGTACTCACAAAATTAACATTAAAGAAAAAGCTTTTAACATTAAAATGAAATAGTGAAATAAAATTAGAGGATCATTTACAAAAATCTAAACAAATAGTAAAAGAAATTAAAAATTTAGAAGTGAAGCCATTTAATGAGGAAGACAAGATATGTCATTTACTTTTATCTTTAAATGATGATTATCAAAATGTTATTACTGCAATAGAAACATTAAATACAGAAATAAATTTTGAATTTGTGAATGCTAGATTGTTAGATGAAGAGATGTAAATGCAAAACAAAAAGTCTGAGCAGCTAATTTTTAAAGCGAATTATTCTCATAATTTTGACAACCAACGACGACTTTTCAACTATCGAGGAAATCGTGGTAGAGGCAGAAGATATACACGATATAGAGGTAACACTAGAAATAATTCTACAGATAACTCAAAACCATGTACATCAATGAATGTTATTGCAATGAATGCAACGGCAATGCCAACGGATAATTGTTTTATATTAGATTCTGGAGCAACGAATCATATGGTAACAACAAATAGGACACCTAAATAGAAAAGGATTAAGAATACTGAAATTACCAACGTCCAATAATAAATGTGAAAGTTGTATTGAGGGGAAAAGCACAATGAGACCATTTCATCCTATTCAAAGAAAACAAAGTCGTCAAATAGGAGATTTTATTTATTCTGATATTTGTGGGCCAATTACACCAACTGGTATAAATGGAGAAAAATATTTTCAAGTCATCATAGATGATTATACACACTATGTAGTTGTAAAATTATTAAAACAGAAGAACGAAGCAGAACAGAATATTGTAAATTTTATTAAATACATTAGAACATTTTTTGTAATTATACTAGAAGAATAAGACTTGATAATGGAGGAGAATTTTCATCAAAAGCTTTTAAAGATTTTTGTGGAACTAAAGGAATTGAGCTTGAACACACAACACCATATACACCTCAACAAAATGGGACCAGTGAGCGTATGAATCGTACATTATTAGATAGAGGAAGAACTAAGTTTGCTGAGACACAATTGCCAAAACGTTTATGGGGAGAAGCTATTTATAGTTCAGCTTATGAACTTAATCGTTGTCCAACTAAAGCACTGAATGGAAGAACACCAGCTATGTTATGGTATGGAAAGAATAAAATTGATAAACTACGAGTTTTTGGTTCTAAAGCTTCGTCTGTTACAATCCCAAAGCCTCAAAAATTTCAAAGCAGAGCTAAAATGATGATTATGGTAGGCTATTTTCCGGTTATAAACTATTTGATCCTGAAACTGATAAAATAGTAATATCAACAGATGTTACATTTGATGAAAATAATACAGTTTATCGAAATGAGAGAAATAATATAAATGAAGATGCTGATTATACAATAATTAATGTTCAAACTTAATAATATAATGAAAATATAATGAAGAACATGGAGATACTGGATTTAAAGATACAAGTAAAGAATTAAATCAAAATAAACTAAGAGGGAATAAAAGAATTGTAATAGAAAATATTGATGAAAACTTACCTGAAAATGAAAACTTATCTGAGGAAGAAAAATTTGTAGATGCAAGTTCGTCTGACGATGAAAATGTTAACCTAAATAATGAACAAATTGTGACAAGATCTGGAAGAGTAGTAAATAAACTCTGTAAATTTACCCTGTTTTCCGCTTTTGGTTTCTTTACGGGATGTGAAGACCCTACGACATATAAGGAAGCAATTCAAGATAAGGAATGGCAGAAGGCTATAGACAAGGAAATTCTATTTCCTTTCCTTTAGAAAAATTGGAGACGTGGAGACCTGTTAAAGCTGGAGGTGAAAAGACTATTGATACTAAATGGGTTTTTTTGCACTAAAGAGAGTGGACTGAAGAAAACAAATTTGTGTAGCCCTCTCTACTGCAGAGGCGGAATATATAGCTGCAGCGACGACGGCAAGCGAAGCGAGCTGATAAATATAAAAGGATTGTCAGTAGATTTTAATAACTATGATGTAATTCCAAAACTAAACCTAGATAACAAAGGAGCTATTTGTATGATTAACAATTTTGAGGATAGTAAAAGGACGAAACATATCATATATATTCTTTATGTTGAATTAAGTTTTTTATAAAATGAAATATATAAGATTTCATTTTATAAAAAACTTAATTCAACATAAAGAAATTTTATTAGACTATGTTAATACAAATTCAAACTTCGCTAATATGTTAACGAAAAGTTTGTCAACTGAAAAAATTATGAATTTTAGAACATTGTTAAATATTATTGAAAGTTTGAATTAGTATGCTTAGCTGTACGTATTTTTAGTATTATATTTATATGATAGCTCACTTAGCTTATGAATATGCCTAGGTACATAGATATATAATTAAATAAGACACGTTATAATTTAAAATATTATAATTTATAATATTGTAACGCTTTTACACATTACAATGTCTAAAAGCGAGGCGGAGTGTTGGAACTCTATGCTTAGTCTTTGACGTATAACCATAGCGACGATGTAACTATTAAAATAACATAAAATGGTTCTAATAAATTAATTATAAATATTACTCAGTGTCGTTTCCATCACCTATATCGTAATTGTTCGGGAACACCGTTGAGGGTAATTTATTCCACAATTTTACCGCACGTGGTAGAAAATTCCTCAAAAAGCGTACTGTAGTGGATTGCATCTCATCAAAATCGTGAGGCAGAACTTTAAGTTTATGGCGAGTGGTACGATAGTGAAACTCAGCGGCTGGTATTAAGTTGAATAGCTCCTCCGAACACTCCCCATGATACAATTTGCACAATACATAAAGAGAAGCAAGGTCTGTTTGTGTACAAAGCTAGTCTAGCCGAGCGGAGATCACTGGATCAACTTAATTAATGACAAAACGAAGAGGCTGTGGTACGAACCACAAATTAAACAGAATGTGAAAACACAGACTTATGAATGCTGTTGATTATTATTGTTGTTCAAGAACGTGATTCTGCCAGACAGTGGGAATCTGTCGTTTTTTAATGCACACCGATGTCGATGACGGCGAGTTATTAAAATGAATTCTGTTTCAACCACGAGAGCATAACGAATCTGTACAATTTACATGACTGGATGTCAAAAGACTAGAATACTCGACTGAATAGACAAACTTCGTCTCAACAAAAATTTAGACAAAATGAATGGGCTGATGTGATAGGGAGACATCTCATTGAACCTTATTATTTATCAGATCGTCTGACTCGATTTTAAGCGGTCGGTTCTCTCTGCCTACCCGCATGGGATTTGGCGTGAAGTTATAAATAGATAGATGTTCTGACTAGGCCTGCTTATCTGGAACTTCTTTTAACTATATTGTCGAAGTCGTTTCGATTGTTTTCCAGCCATAGACGTAATAAAAAAGTCAGACGGAATCTCGCTAACAAACAACTGAAGCACCACAATGGCGGCATGTAACTATGTGTGGGTGTCAAGTGGGTTGCCAGATGGAAGAAAATTTCCCATTTATTTAACTAGAAAGAAATAAAAACTATATGATTCGTTAACGTCTTCGGAGCTCGAATTTTATAGACCGTTGATTTGTAACTTAACACAAGTTACAAATTACAAATCGTTTAAAATAGGTATTGATGAAAATAAATTAAACACATGAAATTACATATTCCTTTTATTATGTAGGATAAACAGATACATACTTATTTGAAATAAAAAATGCCCAAACAAATACACCAATTTTAATGACCAGACGAGACACTGGCGAAAGAGAGGTAGGGCACGTTAGCCTGACTGGGGAAGTACCTCCACCTCACAGAAGACGGCAGCCACTCTTCACACTCCTCAAAATGTATACTGTATATTACACTGGATCTAGATGGATCCAGCCGCTTACTTTTCTGGACTCCCTTATGATTTGTACCCAATCATTCTTCCATACATCGTTTGACGATGGAAATCTAAAAAATATTAAAGGTATGAATAATAGTTGTTCAGTAAAAGAATCATAGGATGTAAGTTTATATGTCTGTTTAAACAAAATTAGGTATCTGAATTAAGTAAGAATTACAAGAGAACAAAAGAAAAATGATCTCCCACATTTACGCTAATTTGGAAATGTGAGTTATGGCAACACCGGTCGATTTATTGTTTTGAAAAATTCATTTAAGTGAAAACGATTAGTTAATCAGAAAAATTACTTGCTTACCTATGAAAAGAAATCCCTTAGCTTTTTTTAATTGTACCACTATGGTTCCGACTGCTCTTCACTACGCACGACGGCATTATTATTTTTTTTCTACAAGGTTATCACGTGGCGAGGTGTCGGTGCGTAATGGCGGGCGGTAGACTTACTATGGTGTGGATGTGTGCGTGTCGGCTCGTACGTATAGCGACTGACTTACTATGGCTGTGCTTCAGTGTTTAGTTCGGGAGACGGTGTCTGCTGTTTTTATTACGTCTATGTTTCCAGCACGCCGGTTATCCGGCATATTTTCAAAGAGCAGTTTAAAAACACTTAGACAACTGTTATCCAAACTCATAGATAGGCGGTTCAATACCTTGGACTGCGCGATCCCCAGATAGCCTTTGTATTTTTTTTTTCTACGTCTAGGTACAGTTAACCACGACAACGATTTAAATAAGAAAAAGGTATCGGGCGTGCATTCGGAAAGGAGGAGAACAATTTGAAAGAAACTTATAATTTAAATTGAGTAAATACACTCTCATAAAAAAAATGTTTTCTTCGCTAGATTCACACTAAACCGTTAGTTCTTCACTAAACCTAATTTCACCATAAATTAACGATTTGCAATTAAGCATACCATATCTTTAGCAAATTTATAAACTACAGAACTTTTTAAAAGAAAATGCAGTTCTCAATAGCTATTACTTTTTTTTAATTGAATTTAGAAGTGAAGCATTTTTCATACATTACAATTACTATTTTGTGGAATAAAAAGGCTTATGTGTCCCTTCGGTAGTATTAATTCTTTTTAAATGACCAAACCAACTCAGCGTACCCTTTTCAATTTTCGTCACTACATCAACTTTCATTCCACCTAGTTCTTATATCGTGCTATTTTTTATTCTTGCGCTCAGCTCGCCCAGCACTCTTATTTTGACAGCATTCATCCTGCTTTTATGCTTCTTTTGCTTCTTCTGTTGGCGTTAATACACCCTAAAAGATAGCAAGGCGAGCTTTGCTCGTTATGTTATCACTTGTTACCACGGAACGCACCATTGATACCGTTTGCTGCTTTCACTCATCTTTTAATATCGCCCTCAAATTTTCCATCTCTCATAAACATAGAACCCAGATACACAAATTCATTGACTTGTTCATCTTTTTCATCTTCGATCATGATGAATGAATCTGGTAACACTTTCATTCCTTTCAAACACCATCGCTTTCGCCTTTATTACATTTGTTTTTTTTTTTTACAAAGATAACTAGACTTTGCTTTTTTTAGGGATGGTAACACAGTCTGGATCCCAACCCAGACTGTGGTGTTAACATTTAGGGGTCAAAGTTACCAACCAACGTCGTTTGCTTCTATACTTCAATGCCTGTGGAGAAATATGTCCATCCCATAATCCAATGTTTCAAATGCTGTAGATTTGGACACGTGACTTCACAGTGCAGGTCAATCCCGCGATGGTTTGTCTGTGGGATTTCATGTACGAAGCAGTCACCGACATGTATGTTTTGTTCCGGCAATCACACGGCCAAGGATCCATCCTGCCCAGAACACTCACGTCAGAAAGCCATTAAACTGACAATATCTCAGGAAAACATGTCATAGTATTGTCTTAGGTTTTCGCGATTGTTACACATTGAATTAAACAATTTTTAACGGAAGTATCGCGTATTTTATTTATTTTGTTGAACCTGACGTTTCGAACACTTTGCAGCGTCCGTGGTCGCAGGAAGACTAAGCTAAGGTGGTATTTGTCTTACATTAGTTATTCAATTATTACATCTACCGACATGGATGGATTAATTATATATGTTCCGATTCACACAAAAATCGCTCACAGTGTCCGAACATTTTTTAGATCTTTGGGTTTGGGACTTGATTCTTTTTAGGACTGGATCCCAAGCAGGTGGTACTTGCCAACCTATTGAAATTGAAATTGAAATTTTTGAATTTGAAAAAAAAAAATTGAATTTCTCTATTGAAATTGGGGTGTTTTCTTATTTCAATAGTCTCGCGCAACATTCTCGGCATGTAGCGATTCTCCTTGGCGAGGATTTGTGGTTTATCGAACCGGATGTAATGGTTTGGCTGGTCCAGTGTATGTTCACATACTGCAGAGTTTTTATCGCGCCTATTCTTCATGTCAGCAATGTGTTCTTTCACACGAGTACCTACGCTTCTCTTTGTTTGCCCTATGTATGATAAACCACATTCGCAGTCTAATTTGTATACTCCTGCATCTTGTAAGGGGATATTAGACTTGATAGGTCTTAGAATTTGACTGATCTTCTTATGGGGCTTGAAATAAGTTTTAATTGAAGCTCGCCGTAGGATGTTGCCAATTTTGTCTGTGACTCCCTTTAAGTATGGTAAGATGGCAGGTTGACGTTCAACTGTAGGTGGCTTCGGGCGGCTTCTGTGACGCATGCGAGGGAGTTTGTGACTGTTGCTCCGCAGTACTTGTTTGACATGTTGGAGTTCCTCCTCTAGATGCTCAGCGTCGCAGATGCCTTGTGCTCTCTGAAACAAAGATTTGCCTACGGTAGCTAACTGACATGGATGATGGTGTGAGTTACCATTGAGATATTTGTCTGTATGGGTGGGTTTCCTATACACTGTGTGAGTAAGTGAGTTGTCAAGTTTCCTGGTAATTAATATATCAAGGAATGCTAGTGAATTATTTGCCTCTAATTCCATGGTGAATTTGATTTTGTTGTTGATGGAATTAAGGTGGTGTAGGAATATAGACACTTTATCTTTGGGTATGACAACAAAAGTATCATCTACGTACCGTTTGTACATCTTCGGCACAGCCGGTGCCATCGACAGCGCTCTCTCCTCAAGGTCTTCCATGAAAATGTCAGCTACAACAGGAGAAATGGGAGAGCCCATAGCTACGCCATCGATTTGGGTGTAAAATTCGTCATTCCAAAGAAAATAGCCAGAAATATACCACCTTAGTCTTCCTGCGACCACGGACGCTGCAAAGCGTTCGAAACGTCAGGTTCAACAAAATAAATAAAATACGCGATACTTCCGTTAAAAATTGTTTAATTCAATGCAAAACATGTCATACTTGGAGGCCTCAGCTAGGTTTCCACTGTCAAGACGGTCCTTTGCAGAAGCTACTAGAGTTACTCCTTCACCAATCCCTCCCCAGTCTCCTCGTCCCTCCCAACAGTTTTCACATATCAACAACTTTGGGGGTCATGTGCCAGAAGCGTGCTCGTTCGCGACCCCTGCCAATCAGTCGATTGCAATTCTGGACCAAGAGCGCACCGACGTGCGGATTAGGGCGTCCCCCGTAGGCGACGCGCACCGATCCGCCCCCGTCGGTGCGAATATAGCTGCATGCGGCGGTGAGGGCCGCCACCCACCACGCAGCGCCAATTCCGGCGAGACGAGGGGAGCCGAGTGCCGCATAGGCACGTGGAATGTGAGATTGAATGATAAGACGAATGAACTGATAGACGTAATGAATGATAGACGTTTGGATGCTTTATGTATGACAGAGACTAAGCGCAAAGGGAGCGACACCGATGGTCTGCCCGGTGGTATGATGGCCCTATGGTCTGGGGTAGACCGAGACGATCATGCCAGTGCTGGTGTAGGTGTCGTACTCTCCTCTCGCTTAGCCACTGGTGTAAGAGATTACTGTTTGGTAGGGCCTAGATTTCTCTGGGTTCGTATTAAACTGGGCATCACGCGAGTATTTTTGGTTGCAGCATACGCTCCCGTAAGCTCAGCGTGTGCGCAAGAACTGGAGAAGTTTTGGGAGTCTGTGAGGGATGTTCTGGACTTAGCTGAAGGGAATGAAAGAGTGATTATGTGTGGAGACTTGAATGGATGGGTTGGGACCAAGCGATACAGCTATGAAGCTGTTCTTGGTCCGTATGGAGATAACAGAGTGAACGAAGCAGGTAAGTCAATACTAGATTTATGTATGGAACGAGGCCTCCTCGTGTCGAATACTTTATTTCATCATAAGGATATTCACACGTATACATGGAGAAGGAATGATCACAAAAGTGTGATTGATTTGATTTTAATAGATAGACGTCTCCGAAATGTTCGAATGGATACAAGAGCCTTTAGAGGCCCCACTCTTGAGACGGACCACTACCTTTTTTTTTTTTTTTTTTTTGTGACGCGGGGAAAAATGCGTTACGCACACCACCGGTGCCTGGGTGGCCTCCGGTGGTAGTGTGGGACTCCCCGTCGGCTGTCCGACGGTATACCCACTAAACAACCCCGCGAAATGCCATCGGCCGCGTTGGTGTGGTGCCCCGGATCTGTCAGCAACAGGGCACCACTGCGACTGGCCAGCCCCTCAAGAGGGGCCGGACTTCTTCTCTCTAGGGGCCGTCCCGGCAAATTGGGACAGCCCCTCCGGCGGCGGGACCGTTATGGGGCCAGGTTCCCAGCCTGACCCCTAGTCCCACAGGTTAGGGAGGCGGCAGGAGGTGCGCGTAGCGCCTCCACCGCACTCCCGTCCGCCGTCTCCGGAGCGGGACAGCCAACGGATCATCCTCCCTGTCCCGCTCCGCGGCCTCCTTCTGGGACATGACCGTCTCACAGAAGGAGGCCATCGCCTGCCAGGCACTGTCACTCCCGAGCATGGAGCGGACCACGCTCGGGAGCGAGAGGTCCGCGCTTCCTAGCGCGGACACCAGATCGTGGCGCTGCCAAGACCACCTGGGACACCGCTCCAGAGTGTGCTGAGCGGTGTCCTCGGCCGCGCCACAATCGTGGCAGCCTGGCTGTTCCTCCCGCCTCGCGACCCGGTGCAGGTACTCACCGAAGCACCCATGTCCGGTGAGCACCTGCACCATGCGGAAAGTGAGGGGTTTGCGCCTTCGGCGCATCCACGCCTCCAGGACCAGGCGCAGCGCATCCGCAACGCGGACTCCGTACCGCGCCTGCGCCAGGTCCTCCCCCCACCTCCGCATCATCTCTGCCTGCCCTCGCTGGCGATACCGCCCCACCTCCTCCAATGTGGGGCGCTCGCCGAGGTTCCTCCTCTCCGCAACAAACACGTATACCTCGGCGAGCACCTCCGCCGCCAACTCCCAGGGCGGGTCGCCAGCAAGGGCGGTCGCGGCCGTCCACGCCACCGTCCGGTACCTCCTTATCGCCCTCTGCGCTATGACCCGCTGCGCTCTGCGCAGCTGAGCTCTGTTCCGAGCGCAGAGGGCGTCCGCCCATATGGGGGCACCGTACGTTGCCATACTCCGACAGACGCCGGAGTACAGCCGTCTGCATGCGGCGCTGGGCCACCCAAATTGGGCAGGAGGCGACCCAGCGCCGCCGCAGCTCTGATGACCCTCGGCCCCAACCGCTCGAAGTGGGGGCCGAAGGTCCATCTCCCGTCCAGGGTGAGGCCCAGATAGCTCATCTGGGCACTCACCCTTATTGTAACTCCTCCTATTTGGAGGTGCGCTCCCGAGGGGGGGCCCCGCCTACCGGTCCCGCGGAAGAGGAGGGCCTCGGTTTTATCCAAACGGACCCGAAGCCCAAGCCTCTCTATGCGGCTGACCACCAGTCCTACACCGACTTCGGCCAGCCGCGCCGCCTCCACGAAGGTCTTGCCCCGGGATGTGACGAGGGTGTCATCTGCATAGCAGATGACGCCCATCCCGGGGAGGAGACGGCCCCGCAGGACCCAGTCGTATGCGAGGTCCCACAAGATGGGGCCCAGAACGGACCCCTGTGGGACACCGCACACGACGCGCCTTCTGACCATCTGGCCCCTCGCGTCCTCATAGCGCACCTCCCTGTCCTCCAGATACGCCTTCAACAGCCTCCCCAAGTACGGAGGCACCCCAAAGTACTTGAGGGCCTCCAGTATGGTACTGTGGGGGAGGCTGTTGAAGGCGTTGGCGATGTCCAGAGACACCGCCACCACCACATCTCCCTCGCGCTCCGCATCCTCCGTCACCGACCTTAGGCGCCTAATGGCGTCGACGGTCGACCGTCTGGCCCGGAACCCGAACTGGGCATCCGATAGGCCCGGTCCCGGGCCATCCTCCAAGTGCTGAGCGAGGCGGGAAGCGACAACCCTTTCGAGGGCCTTCCCCGCCTCGTTAAGCAGAACGACCGGTCGAACCGCCGACCCCGAGTCCGGGGGCCGGTCTCCCTTCAGCAGAAGGCAGAGCCGGCCCACCCTGAAGGGTCCCGGGCAGCACCCCGACCGCAAGCAGCAGTCGAGGATCTCCCGGAACCTGTCCCCGAGGTGCACGAGGGCCAATGCAAGCACCCTCCAGTGCACCCCGTCCGGACCCGGCGCCCTTTTCTTGCCTCGGAGGCGGTCAACGACCGCCTCCATCTCCTGGTCGGTGACGGGAGGCGGAGCGCCCTCCTCTCCTCTGGAGTCCGACGTCCGACGTAGGGCCATACTCGGGGGAGCGTAGCCCCGTGGGGTGTCGGGGAAGAGTTCCCCGACAACCCTCTCCAACACGGCTGGCTGGAGGGTCTCCGTCAGTGGGGCCGACTGAGCGCGGATCTTGTTCCGCGCTCCTCTGTAAGGTCGGCCCCACGGGTCCCTATCCAAACCCTCCAGCAGCTCCTGCCACGCTCCCTCCTTGGCCCTACTGATGGCCATCTGCAAGGCCCTCTTCTTCTCCACGTATATGCCGTGCAGATGGCCATCACTCCCTTCGTCCCGGGGGCGGCGACGCCTGCTCCGAGTATACGCCCTGCGCGCCCCGTTGCAGGCGTCCCGGAGGTCGGTTATCTCAGCCGACCACCAGTAGACCGCCCGCCTCGGAGGCGGACGCCCAACGCTGGGCATGGCCGCCCTGCAAACCGCCGTGAAGGCGTCGCAGAGACGACCAGCCCCCTCCTCGGCGTTCAGATCCTCCATTGGCGGGAGGCCCCAGCGGCCGACAATGGCCGCCTCCTCAGCCAGTTCCCGGTCGAGCCTGGTGAGCGAACCCAACGCGGGAACCGGCTCCGCCACCGGGACGAAGTCGTCGGACTCCCGGGGGCTGGAGACACCTCGAACCTGATGTAGCGATGGTCCGAGAGTGTCTCCACCCCCGTCTCCACCCTACAACCCTCCACTCGGCGTGCGGTGGACGCGGTGGCGAAGGACAGGTCCACCACCGATCCTCCGTTCCACCGCACGCACGTGTGGACTGTCCCCCTATTCAAGAGGGACAGTCCCGTGGCCAGCGCCCACTCCTCCACCTTCCGCCCTTTGGCTTCCGTGGCCGGGTTGCCCCACGCCGTGGACTTGGCGTTGAAGTCCCCGGCCACGAAAACCTGGGCGGGCGCTAGCCGCCTCACTACCGACCCCAGAGCGTCGAGCAGCCGCTCCAGGGCCGGCAGGTCGCGGTTCGGGGAGAAGTACACACCGATGAATGCGTACTCTCCCCGAACCGCCGCCACGTAACCCGCTCCCCTCCCCCACACCACGAGTGGGGGGCTGGCGCCAGGCCTCGCGACGATGGCCACGGAACCGTCCAGATCCCCGGCCCAGTTAGGCCGGAAGGGCACGGAATATGGTTCCGCGACCACCGCCACGTCCACGTCCCACTCCGCCATGGTCTGTAGGAAAAGGTCCTGAGCCCCAGCGGAGTGGTTGACGTTGGCCTGCAGGAAGCGAGGATGTCCGGCCATTACTCGGACATCCTAGCCTCCGGCGAGACGGACCACTACCTGGTGGTAAGCCGGTTTGTGGGCCTTTTTAGGAAGTGGAGGCACTAGCGAGTGCGTATCCCTTTCGGAGACCATTAAAGGATAATGAGCGAAAAATTGCAAGATGAAAGTGTAAGGAGAATGTATGTGCATCTGGTAAGTGAGAGACTTGCAAATGCAAGCCTCTCCGACTCAGATGTGGATGATTGTTAGAAAGTTTTGAAAGAAAGTATAGTGGATAGTGCAAAAGAAGCTTGTGGATGCGCAAAGAGACGTAAAACAACGAAAGGAGATGCCTGGTGGGATGCGGAGGTTGAATCCTCCGTAGCAAGAAAGAGGAAAGCGTGGCTGGATTACGTATCATCTTTGCCTTTAAATGAAAATATGAGAGAAAGAAGAAAGAAATGTACCGTCTATGCAAGAATGAAACCAAGGCTTTAGTGAAAGAGAAGCGTGAAAGACAAATTATGAATGAGGAAGAGAGGCTGACGAAAAACTTCGAGGCAAATACCAAACTCTTTTGGAGAGAGGTAAAGAAGTCTCGGAGTGGTTCGTCGGCATCCAGAATGGATAAGATATTTATTAAAATTACCATTTAGTAAAAGCCGCTTAGAAAGATTTAAGTCTAATATAGCAGAAAAAATTGTATTGTTGCCCTATCACGGTACTCCGGACCACTTGTACAGTTCATTATTTAGCTTAATTACTAGTGAATTTAATGCAATCTTTACTCCAAAACAACTGTCTGTAAGTGACCGTATGACGTTCAGTGATTGGGCAACTCCTGGTATTTACAAAAGTCGGAATAAATTGTATGAACTTTATGAAGAAAGGACCTGTAATCACAATCCGACTTTTCAAGAACTTGTAAAAAATTATGCTAAAATATTTAAACGAGCCTGTTCCAATGCTAAGTCTATATATTTAAGAAATAAAATTAATGGTTCAACAAATATTATTAAATCTGTTTGGAATATGATAAATAATGAGACGGGTAGAGCGAAAGTACGTAGTCGAGACTTTCAGTTAAAGATAAATGATATAGATATCAAAAATGATGTAGAAATTGCGACTGAGTTTGAAAAATATTTTTCTAACATTCCTCTTATTACTACGAGAAATCTTAGGTCTTCTTCTATAGCTGCTGAACTCGTTCTCAAACAGAGCGTGGTAGAATGCGACACAATATTTGAATTTTCAGCTGTAAGCCCAAAAGATGTTTTGAACGCTTTTAAATCAATAAATATGAAAAACACTAAAGATCTGTGGGGTCTATCTGTCAAAACCATATCTTCTATTATTATTTCAATCGCTCCACATTTAGCTACAATTTTCAATTGTTGTGTGGCATCTGGTGTATTTCCTGACTTGATGAAACATAGTAAAATCATTCCATTATTTAAATCTGGTGATAGTTCGGACCCTTCGAATTTTCGACCTGTTTCCATACTGCCCATTCTCAGTAAAATTTTTGAAAAACTAATGCTTAGCCAGTTGCTCAGACATTTTAATACACATAATTTGCTTCATAGGAGACAGTTCGGATTTACGAGAGGTTGTTCAACTATAGACGCAGGGATTCATTTCCTTAAAAGTATATTCGCGGCATGGGAAGGTTCGCAAAATGCCTTGGGAATTTTCTGTGATCTGTCTAAAGCGTTTGACTGCGTGCACCATGACACTCTTGTCAGAAAATTACACCACTACGGTATCAGGAACAAGGCTCTCGAACTTCTGTCTTCTTATCTGGGCAATAGGATACAGAAGGTCGATGTTAATGGTAAAAGATCTTCGGGGTCCCCTGTAGTCATGGGAGTCCCACAGGGGTCAATTCTAGGTCCATTCTTATTTTTAGTATATATAAATGACTTACCTTATTATGTAAAGGATAAACATGAGATTGTATTGTTTGCGGATGATACCTCTTTGACATTCAAAATTAATAGACAGTTAGGTAATTATGACGAAGTTAACGATGCTCTCTCTAAAGTTATGCATTGGTTTAATGTTAATAATCTGCTTTTAAATGATAAAAAGACTAAAGTAATTAAGTTCTCAACAC
Organism: Pyralis farinalis; assembly: GCA_947507595.1. Lineage (NCBI taxonomy): Eukaryota > Metazoa > Arthropoda > Insecta > Lepidoptera > Pyralidae > Pyralis > Pyralis farinalis. The sequence continues at coordinate 14,822,068 of OX382277.1, read as the reverse complement.
CTAATGTAAGACAGGTGACTACCAATGTACATGTTAATGGAACTAATTTAGCCCCTGTGGAGACAACTGTGTTCTTGGGTATAACAATTGACTCCAAACTACAATGGGGCCCACAAATTGAAAAATTATCAGGAAAACTAAGTTCTGCAGCCTATGCAGTGAAAACTATTAGACGGCTCACTGATGTTGATACGGCTAGAATAGTTTATTTCAGCTACTTTCATAGTATTATGTCATACGGAATTCTTCTTTGGGGTAACTCCGCGGACATTAACACCATCTTTTTATTGCAAAAGAGAGCCATAAGAGCTATCTACAAACTTGGTCCCCGTGAGAGCCTTAGAGAAAAATTCAAAGAAATAAATATTCTAACAGTCGCATCGCAATATATCTATGAAAATCTTTTGTATGTCCATAAAAACATAGACTCATTTTGTAAAAAGAGTGATACTCATAACATAAATACTAGATATAAGCATAATCTTGTGTTACATGCAAGCCGTCTCCACAAAATAAGTAATTCTTTTATGGGGCAATGTATACGGTTCTATAACAAACTTCCCAGCAATATAAGAGAATTGTCAATAAACAAGTTTAATACTACTATTAAAGCCAAATTGTGTAGCAGGGCATATTATAAAGTATCTGACTATATTAATGATAAAAATGCCTGGGATTGAGTCGATCCAATTATAATGTAATTAATAAATTATGTAAATTTGTTTGGATACCAAAAGAGGGATGCCTGAGTTTTTTGGCAGTATTTTTATCAGTGCTCACCTAGTCATGAACTGCACGGTAGGGAAAAAAATTGTGACGATTCCAAACAAATGTAGCCATTTTTACGGAATAAAAAGATTTTGACTTGACTTTGACTTTGACTTAAGATAAAGTCTAAATCTGGTGTCATTCTTGCGAGCACTCAGGAAGTGTTAGAACGGTGGAGTGAATATTTTGAGGAAATGTATGAGTATGCCTCGGACGCTGGCAATGAGAGTGAGTCGGATGCTTACTCCACGTTGACGGCGTCCGACGAAGGCATAACTATGGATGAGATCGAATGGTCGATACGAAGCTTGAAAAATGGAAAATCAGCGGGAATTGATCTGATCACAGCTGAGATGATCAAATTAGGTGGCACTTACGTCCGGGACGCCTTCTGGTACCTATGCAACCTATGCTGGAGAACTGGAAGGGTCCCAATGGACTGGAGACGCGCAGTCATCGTGCCCTTGTATAAAGGAAAGGGATCACGCATGGACTGCGCCAACTATAGGGCCATCAGTTTGATCAGCTTAGCAGCAAAAGTATATGGAAAGGTGATTGAAAGGAGAATGAGGGTGAAATCCGATGAAATGCTGTGGGACGCACAAGGAGGTTTCCGAAATGGAAGGGGATGTACGGATCAAGTTTTCTCGCTCCGCAATATCGTAGAGAATTTAATTACAGGCGCCATGAAGTCCTCCCTAGTTAATGTCCTTCAGGTTGAATGTGTTGAACCTCCGCTTCAGTTGCGCAGGCAGTATCTGTCAGACAGATTCATTCACAAGACACTTCAGCTATCTAACCATCCGCTTATAGCTAAACTGCTGCATAAGTTGGCTGATTATATCTCTGCAGGCAGGTACTGGACACACAAATAATCTCAATGCTTGTTTAACAGTCTTCTATCATTCTTGTGTCTTCTATGTCCCATATTCGAGTGTAAAGTCAACCCCGTATTTCACCATTTGAGGTTATTATCTACATTCCCAAGGTAGTCCTAAACCTAGATATACTGAAAGGTTGTCCGTTGGCATCAGGAAAACTAAACTCAGCCATCGATAAGTATTGGAGGGACTGGCTGGTCATATATACTGATGCCTCCAAAACTGATGAGTAAAGTCCCGTTGGGGCAGCTGCATGGATACCTAGGTACAAAATTATTTTGAATTTTAAATGCCCAGCAGAGTGCACTATTTTCACTGGAGAAGCCACTGCCATTCTAGAAGCTGTTTTATTTATTGAAGCACATAATGTGGTAAAAACGGTAATTTTTTCTGACTCCAAAAGCTGTCTTGTAGCAATTACTGCAAATCAGTTCCGCAGTAGATCTAGGTCTCCAGTCATCTTAGCTATAAACAAGCATTATACAGGTGTCACATTAGAGTTAGTCAGGTAGATGGATACCTGTAGGGTAAGCACGAACATTTTAGAAACTCCTATCGTAATGGTAACGAGTCCTCGATAGTATTACGCAGCATCATGCAAGTACGTAGCACGAAGCACCTTCGTCGTCCTATCGTATCCTCGATAGCATTTCAATACTACGTAAACCGGGAACGAACAAATTGAGTGAACGATTCGTTCTGAAATTAGATGAAGTTGTTCTTGTAATTTTTATCTTAAGTATTCTATGAAATATTCGAGTGGATTATGTACAAAAACTTTGAAATATGAATATTGTTTTTGTATTAACATTTTAAATTGTATTAATATTTGAAAAAATATAAATTCTGTTTTAATGTGAAAAACATAAACAGCTGGATTACTTTTATTTCTGAACAGCTTCTTGATATTCTGTCTCGAAGACTCGACAAAGGAGAATTGTCGCAAGCTTTGTTTATTTATATATCGTATAAATAATCAACGGTCGCAAGGTATGCATTTAATAGTCTCAAGAAATTCAAGTGCTCGTCCTAAGTATAATATATAAAAAGTCATCAATCGATTTCGTTCATGTCGCACATACCTTATCAGTATTTTTTGATTGTTTTTGTGACGGAGTGTGAACTCAGTTTTTGTTTTAATTTATTTCGTTTTATTGGGTCAAGGTTGAAGCTCCTTTAAAAACAACACGATATGCATTAGGCAAAAATCTATAGGGCTGCTAGTGGCACTGGTGGAGGGCTGGTTGTTATCATTGAAGGCAAAACTATTTTTAAATTCAGTTTCTATCAGATCTAGCAGTTTTGTTGATTTTCTTTGTTAGCCTTGCGACTTACTTCTGTGTAATATAATCAATAAATAAAAATAACGGTAGGTACTTTAGTACAAATACATATTTTTTCAATTATGTATTAGTAGAATGAAATATAAACTGTATATTTAATATATAAATTTATTATTTACAAATGTTTATTTCATGCTACTAATAATTGAAAAAATAGGTTTATTTTTCTATATTATTAGTATAGGTTTTCTATATTATTGTTCATTTACTGGGTGTTCAATAAGTATTGTAGTAAGATAATAAAATAACACAATAAACTACGTTAAACTCTAGGTAAATCTTGCATTTTATGTAAAACATTAGTCTACTAATGTTTTCAAGCGAAATACTACCAAAAACATTGAAAATAATGGTCAAATACTATGTTTTCACAATTACGCAAGTTGTTTCATCCACAATTTTTACGTGAATATATATTCGTAAGTTTCGATAGCCAGCCTTCGAGATTGTCGATACCGCACGTCAAAACAAAGTTCGTGCTCCCAAATTTCATACAAATATGTCAAGATACGTACACGTTACGATACGAGCTCGATACGAAAGTACTTTGTGCTTCAAAATGTAGTTACTTTTACGTCCGCTCTCAATTTTCATACAAATTGTATACGATGACGATACCAATGTTTTTTCGCAAAGGATTCGTGCTTGCCCTACTGGTCATAGTGGTATACCGGGAAATGAAACGGCCGATCCGTGTATAAATATCAAAAAGAGATCGATAACATCTATGATATACATCCCACTCAGTACGGTTTCCTGTTATTTAGAACGGTGTCCTTAAACTTTAAAAAGGATGATTGAATGAAATGAATTGTTTATGGTACAGAAAAGTAACATCCGTCCGTTAGTGCGTCATTCATTCATTTTATGTTTTAAATAAGTTTTGTTAGTAAACGAATTTTTTCGACGTTCATTACTAATGTTGTCATAGTGCGAAAACCTTTTTAATTATGTGAAAACTATAACTAGAAATATCATTTTATTCAGTTAACACCACAGAGTACTTTATTGTTAACACTTGAAAAATGTCAGACAGTGATAACGAGCTTTTACCAAGTAATGTTTTCAGTTTTCGAGATGAAAACACGGTAAGTTACCAGAAATTATCTGTTTACACGGGTGATAGGTAATGTACAGTGTGAATCTTCATAATGTACATGTCGCAGGCAATTTGTATGATTCCGCCGTTTACATACGGCGTCGTCAGTTTAAAAACGCTCGCATTTATGTAATATGCGGAAGGCAAATTGATAACTCGTTCAATTGTTATGATTTCGACGATGGTTGTAGTTTTAGGGTGACATCAGCCTACAACCCCTGTTTAACGTCATTAATCAACAAAGTGGCGGGCATAGGTAGTCTTTTTTCAATTAGCACACTGATTTGTAATTATTTATTTGTAAGTTGACATAAAGTGACAAAAATGGAATATTTTGATTTTGGTGATCATTTAAATATTTTGGAGCAAGATTTAGCACATGTTCATGAATTCCGGCAACCTCGTACTAAAGTATACAAACTCAGGTTGGATCCCATGATGGAGTACGACGAAGAGGAATTTAGAAAAAAGTACCGGTTTTCTAAGGAAAACATGAACAAAATTATAAATCTTGTGAAAAATGATGATTATTGTGGATACAAGTGGCGGTGGTATACCTGTACATATTCAAGTAATGGCTGTGATTAGGCACTGGGGACGACACGAGGTTAGTATGCGAGAACCTCAAACATGATATTCATGATTCAATATAGTTGTGGTTATCTACTAAATTTGATTTTATATTAACAGATTCAAGATGATAGCGCCGATTTGCATGGCATAAGTCAGCCTATGTCACGTCTATGTAAACGAGTTGCCCGTGCATTAGCGAGAAAAAGTGCAGAATACATCAAAATGCCCACTCATTATCTGAAAATACTCATACTCAAAGACAGTTTGCTGCTGTATGCGGGTTTCCCCAAATAATTGGAGCTATCGACTGCACCCATATCAAAATTAGAAAAGTGGGTGGTGAAACTGGCCAATATTTTGTTAATAGAAAAGGGCATTATTCTATTAATACGCAGGTAAATATCAACAAACATAACTTAATTCTAGTAATCATCATGAAAATACTACCTACAGTATTAATATAAACAATGGTCATAATGCCAATGTAGTTGTAATAGTGGTATATTATTTGTTAGACTTATATATTTGTTTTCATTGTTGCCCTTTTTCTAGGTTGTATGACGGCCGAATTTATCAATTTGTGATGTGGTATGTTGTTGGAGGGGTAGTGCCCATGATGCCCGCATCTTCAGAGAAAGTGCAATTAAAAGAAGGTTCGAAGAAGGTGAATTTATAGGAAGATTACTAGGAGACAGTGGTTATCCTACAACACCCTATTTGCTCACTCCAGTATTACGCCCTCAAACAGAGGCCGAACAGCGATACAACAGTAAACATGTTCGTACAAGGAATTTGGTGGAACGGTGTTTTGGTATTTGGAAAGGGAAATTTAGAATATTGTTAGAAGTTATGCATGGTTCATACGAGACAATAAAAACCACCATCATAGTGTGTGCAGTACTACATAACCTCGCCATTAAATGGAATGAAATTGATGAAGAAGGTAAGTTATAGTAATCAATTGCTTCACAACCTGTTTTCTATATAAATGGTAAAGCCATTTGTATTGGAAACAGGTTGTGAAGCATACGTTTATTACTTATGAATTAAATGACATTCATCTAATGAAAGCGTTACATTGAGAATGCCACTGCACCTATCAACCATATCTTATACTGTAATTAATAACCATTACCCTTATTTTTACAGATTATGCTATTGACTCTGGCAATGAAGATGATGAGGAGTGAAGTGAATTGAATAATTCAATGAACATTTCAAGAAATATTTTTATTAATAATAATTTTAAAAAATAAATTGATATAAGTCAAAAAATTCACTGTTTCTCTGTTAGTTTCTTTTCCCAATACTACTTCTCTAATTTCATTATTTCAATTCTCATATGATGTTCTTTTTCCATCATCTCCAATTTAATTTTATGTTCTCTTTCATGATCATGAAGTTGTTTCAATCGTACAAATTTTGCCAATTGAAACAACTGTTGGCTTTGAGATTCATCCAGTGGGTCCTGAAAAATACAAATGGATTATAATTCCTTTTCAAAGGGCTGTGGAAAAGAAGCAGGCAGGCGGCCTGATGGTAAGCAGTTACCAAAGCATATGGATACTTGCAACATCAGAGATGTTGTTACTAGTACATCACAAAATGTTTAAAATTGTTTGCAATACCTACTCTTTTTTTGGTCTTCATTATACGCTTCTTAGGTGTTATCATTTCCAATTTTTTTTGATCCTAAAATACAAAAGCAACTACAGTGGATATCATTTATTACGACCTTGGTTGTAGCGACCATTTACCTATAGCGACGTTAAATCTAAGTCCCTTGAATTTAAAGCATACTTTAGTACAAAATTCATGTGGCTATAGCCATGTAACGCCGAGTTCGGGTGTAGCGACTGTTTTTAATGAATCATTTGTAACAAATTCCTAGAAATCCCATGCAGATATTGCGACCGGAGTCGGCCGCCAAAGACACAAAGATTTTTTTCTTTCACAAACATTTCTTCTTTTGTTTACATCCATTGCACACAGATGGTCAGCAAGTGTGGAGACCTTTACCTTTTGTTTATAGATATCAACTAAGTAGGTAGGGAAGCCTATACGTTTCGGAGCTTTTATGGTTCAGTTACAAAGTGATATTCTGAGTAGCAACTTGGTTTAGTAAACTTTTGAATAACGACTTCCCGATATAACGACAAAAATAGAGTGGTCCCTTCATTGTCGTTATACCTGAAATCCACTGTACTTATTTTACTGTAGACGATGATGATGTAATCGCAAATAATGAAATGAGGCTCTGGAGCATAAAGAGGTAACAATAATACTAGGAGAACTACCTACATGAAGAGATAGTATTAAGAGCACCATCCACCTATTGGCCTCACTTGTTGGAACATATTTCTCTAAAGATTGTTACTTTAACCTTAGACAGGCTGCTCGTAATTCAGAATCACTATGCCTTATTATCCACTCGAGCCTACTTTACTAATTAGAATGGTGCACCACATGCAAGAATGTCTATCTTTGGCTTTATAAGCCACATACATAATAAATCTACTGATATTAAGATGAATTGAATCGGTTAACATGAACAATTGTATATCAACTCGGGAGCATGATATCTGTTTACTAGATAAAACAATATTAGTGTAATAACCGTAGTATACATAGCTAATATTATTTTATTACTAAATTTACCATTTGTGTAAGTAGCGTTTCAGGTTTATTTAAGTCCACGATTTCTAGTACGTTGACATTTGTTTCCTGAGACAATTGAAGTTATTGTAGATTTTTATTATGGTATACGAAATGTAAAATTTAATATATATTTTATAATAATTTAGTTTACCATTTTTGTTTGTGGCTGTAAGGTACCAGAACACCCAGGTTGACTCAAGTCTATAACTTTGTTTTCCTAAAATACAAGAATAATAATAATTAATTATCATAGAAATTTATAAGTATAACCATCTCAATACATGTACTCAGAAGTATATATGACTATTTGAATAAGTATATATACTAACTAACCTTTGCCTCATTCATTTCATTAAAACTGAAACACAAAATATTGTCGCTATAATATTTAAATTTTAGTTATGATTCATTTTCACAAGAAAACTCTGCATACTTTACCTTTGCAAAATCTCCTGCCATGCTGTCTTTTTGATTTGGTTATTATTTTTACGACATCCTTATTGTCAATAAGATTTATTTTGTCTTTAATTAGTTGCATCAACAGGCTCTGCGATAGTCATTATAGTTTAAATTACAAGAATATGTACACGACTAATAAAGATTATGCAAACTAACAAACACATTTCGTTCCTTCTCTGTTTCACTCCAGTTTGAGGAACGGCTTCGCCTATTCATTTTGCTGTCCATATGAAAATATTGTCTCCATAAAACAAAAACTGATCGTTAAATAAAAGAAAACTAAATAGCAATTTCAAAATGAATTTGTTTGCACTTCTTGATTACAGCTTCAATCGACATCTAACAAGATGTGTTGCCCGATTTCTACCATTTCTAGCAATCGGAAAAAAGTTAAGTAATGCTTTACTAAGAAACGTCAAAGTTCCGTTTATGAATACAAAATTTTTAAACACTGATTAAAACTTAAACAGTTGCTTAGTTAATTAATGTTTAGAATTGATTAACATTTTTTTATGAATAACGCTGTTATTTTTTACTCATCGCTATTGCGCAATGCCGCATTTCCTATATTGAGTAACTGCCCAACAGCATTTAGTGGTGCTCATGACGCGTATTTGGCGTGGGTGGCTACCCTTAACTCCTCCCTCCTTAAGAGAGAAATCAGCCGGAGTTGGCTGTGGCGGATGATTTCGTTTTAGCACCAATATGTTGTTGAGCACTTTGAATTTAATTACAATTGCTGTTGTTTCTAACAAAACCATTATTACAATTATGCTTAGTGTCCATACACTTATGTCTGTGGTTATACTTATTTCACTGTCACTGTCACTATTTAGTAAACTTTTTATTTCGGTGAAATCTATATCACGTAAATCTGCTTGCCGGGTTTCTTTCTTGATTTCTTGTTGTATATCAGGCATCCGGATCACTCTCGTCTGCAAACTGGGTATCGTTGATCCATTGATGGTGTGTTGTATGATTACTTTTTCTCCGATCTGTACCATACAATGTGGACTTGGTGTGACAAAATATGTCCCTTTCATGTTGTATCGTCTGATATCAGTATTGCAGGTTTCTGTGATTAGAATGCTCTCCTTAGTGAACATCAACCAGGTATCCTCGGCTACTCTCTGGATTTTTGTATTTTCTATCAAAATAGGGTTTTGATAACATTTACAGTATTCTTCCTTCATGAGCAAAATCTGTTCTATGCATGTGGTTGTAGAATATGGAACGATATTGTTCTCAGTACACAGAAATTTATCATTCTCTATCTCTCTGCAGGATTCAGCCACAGGTATGTATTTCAATCTATTCACTATAAGGAATGGGCGTTTTGGAATTATGACATAGGTTTTTATGTAACTTAAAAATTATTTTGTAATATATATATGTGTCCTTGTCTATCAAAAGGACTTCAAGAATAAATACTATTTTACTATTATCTAAGTACGCTTTAAACACTACATTCCTTTCTAGTTTTATCAAGTTATCTCTATTAACTATGTAAATTAATTTATAATGTTTCTCTATTCCCAAGAGAGTATTTAATAACTCTGTTGAGTTTATAATTGACTAGCTTATGCCCGCGGCTTTGCACGCGTAGATTTTGGAATTTCAGCAGTTTTACTTACTTTTATTTTACTTCTTATTTTTTAGTACAGTCGGCATTAAATAGTTAGTAAAAGTATCAAATATCGTTATTTGTGTAGTAATGAAGATATGTCACGGCCTGTTCGGTTTTCATTAACTATTTGATACTCGCTGTATACACTCAAAGCACCTCTTTATTCTCAACATTGCCTATTTTAAAAACATAAAAGTTTCAAGCCACTTAAAAAAATATCTGCCTGGGTTGAAATTCAAAAAAATCTTCCTTATCTCTCATATGTCAGTGAATTAGACAGGAACTCCATTTCTATTAATATAGATTAGTTTTCAATTTCATTCAAATTAGTGTTAAAAGTTTTCTGCTCGATACAAACTGTCAACCCCCCTTTCAGCCCCTAAAAAGAATTTTGAAAAACGCAGAAATTACTTATTTGACGTCTTGATTGAGAGTATATTTACAGTCTCAAGCAGCTCACTTTAAAAAATAACAATTTCTTAATAATTCAACTTTTAGTTCAAGAAATACTTTTGACCTCCATTACACCCGGGGTGGAAGTTTTGAAACTACTTTTTTGGATTTTAATAAAGAGTATCTGTATAAAGTTTCAAGTCACTAACTTGAAATAATTTTTCAACTCCATACAAACTGTCAAGCCCCTCTTCACTCTCGTGAGGTTTATAAAAGTAACCTCTTTGCAAAATTTCAGCTTTCTAGGTTCAAGAGTTTGGCTACGGAGTTGATGAGTCAGTGAATTAGTCAGGAACTCCAGTTTAAATGTAATATAATATTATATATATAATATATATATCCTTTATAATCTATAAGACTATTTCTATACTTTTATTGATTGTGGATTACAATTGAAACCATGCGTTGCTCTGAAAAAACACAGAAACGACATTTAAAGTCTATTCCTTAACACAATCAACAATAATTATATTTTGAAAACAGCTATTACAATGCTTCAGTGGAATGTCACCATCTTGGACAGAAAACACCATTCTCTATTTCTGCGACAGCTAGCGCCAAATTTAAAAACAAAAAGAAAGGAGGTCTAATCCTTTACATCTCCCCCCCTAGGTAGAAAATTGTTAGTAAAATTTTCACTAGAGGTACCTGTGCTATCCATCAGTAGGGACAGGAATAAGTTTAGTAATATGAAATAGATTCGACTCCAATTTCTTATGACCCGTATTAATCTTATAAATTGATTCTGATATTTTTTCTTCGATTTTATAAGGTCCTATTCTTAGGTCGTCTAGTTTTTTTCTATTTAGTTTGTGCCCATTTTCAACATATACCATATCACCTGTATTAAAAGTATGATGTGTTCTATACTTATCGTTTATCATTTTGTTATATTCATGTGACTTAATTGATCTTTCCAATGCTATTTTTCTGTCTTTAATCCAGACAGTAGCTTCTTTTCTTAGTTTAAGTTCAGTTGGTAAGATTGAAACATCCGTACCATCCAACAAGTATCTCGGAGCAAAGCCTGTGACAGTATGTTCAGTATTATTATATTTATCCACACAGTTATGAGCAATAGTTGTCCATGCTGATATATTTGGTTTTTCATTTATTTTGCATCTTATTTTGTTCACAATTGTCTGGTTCAATCGTTCATTAAGGCCATTTGAAAATGGTGAGTTTACTGCAGTGAAGATTAGCTTAATTGATTTTTCATTAAGAAAAACTTTAAATTCTTTTGAGTTTATTCCAGGATATTGATCGGTGAGAACTATGCCAATTTCATTACAATTTGGTACATTATTGATTAGCTTTATAAAGTCTTTTGCACTCTGTGTCTTCGAGGTTACTATATATGCATATCGGGTAAAATGGTCTACTAAAAGGTGTAAGTATCTTTTTGTTGACCGAGAGCCGCCAAAACCTCCAATCGTGTCTATTGAGACAATTTCCAATGGTTTTGAAGCAGGGCCTAAGTGCGACATAAGACCATATTTAATTTGTCCTCTTGTCTTATTCTTCATACATATTTCACATTTTTTTCATAAATCATTAATATTTCTTGTTAAATTCTTTGCTGTATACAATTTTCCTATTTTCTTCTGCATTTGTTTTATACCTATATGACACATATTTTCATGTATTTGTTTAATCATTTTTTTACTGAATTCTTCTGACAATAAAATTTTTTCTTGTTTATTTACTCTCTTGTAATATATTTTGTGTTTATGTATTAAATTGTCCTTATATTTCCTTATATCCTCATTTTTCCCTTGATCTGATAATATTTCATCTAATGTTATTAAATTTACTATCTTTAATTGTTCATCTATATCTTTATTTGCTTCTAGTACAGGATTTCTACTTAAACAATCTGCCTCTATATTCTCTCTTCCTGGGGCATATTTTATTTTAAAATCATATTGTGATAGATAATATGATAATTCTCCTAAGTCTTCATCTGTTCTCGTCTTTATATTTAAATTCTCTAACGGTTTGTGGTCTGAATATACAGTGAAAGGTTTCCCTATGAGCCAATATTGCCAGTACCTTATTGCTTCCTTAATAGCCAAACACTCCAAGTAAATAGCCTTCTTTTTCTTTTGAACTTCGTTTAATTTTTTTGAGAAGTATGCTACCGGTTTTTCTTTTCCATTTGGCTGTATTTGCTTTAAAACTGCTCCAATACCATGTAATGATGCATCAGTGTATATATTTACCGGCAAGTCTTGATCAAAAATTTCTAAGATCGGTTGTGAGCACAGCAGTTGTTTTATTTTCTCAAAAGCATCTTGACAATCCGTTGACCAAATAAACTTTTTATTTTTCCTTAGTAAATTATGAAGTGGTTCTAATATTATTGAGCTGTTCGGTATGTATTCCCGATAAAAAATTATTTTTCCCAGAAGCTGTCTTATATTTTTTTGAGTTTTTGGTGTTGAAATTAAATTATCTCTCACTGGTCTAACTGTATTACTTTGTATAATGTGACCAAGATATTTTATAGATTTTTCAGCAAATGTACATTTTGTGAACTTTAGCCTAAAACCTTCTTTTTTAATCGCCTCCAAAAGCCGTGATAAATGTTCTATATGCTCGGAATATGATTTTGAATATATTAAAATATCATGCGAAATCTGTTAATCTGTACTTCCTTAGTATGTTACTCAATATCCTCTGAAATGTGGCTGGAGAGGTCTTTAGACCAAAGGGTAAACATGTCCACTGGTAATGGCCTTCATGTGTTACAAAAGCAGTTTTCTTTCTATCTTCAATTCGCAAGGGAATGGACCAAAACGCAGAGTTTATATCTAATGTTGAAAAATACTTACAGTTTCTGGTTTTTGTAACTAAGTCTTCAATCAAAGGGAACGGTTGAGCCTGTGGTACCACTATTTTATTTAAATCTCTGAATCAATACATAATCTGGTTTTCCTATTGTCTTCTTTTTTAAAAGCTAAGGTTACCGGTGCTGCAAAAGGACTGTATGATTCTTCTATAAGATTTCTTTCCAGCAATTTTCCCACTTGTTCTTCTATCTCTAACTTATCCTCTATTGAACATCTGTAAGGTCTTTTACTACAGTATTTGTCCACAAGCAGATCAATGTGTGCTTCATAGTCTTTTACTGTTCCGATATCATATTTATCCCTTGCAAAGCTAGATTTATATTTCTCAATTAGTTTATTTATTTCAGCTTTCTGTTGATTATTTAAATGACTCTGATCCATTGTGAATTCTTCTGCATTAACATGTTCATTAAAGTTTACCGAATTCAAGTTTTTCTTCTCTTCATTATTATTTACAATATTTTTCATATTAAGTAATTTTTCACTAGTAAAACTTTCTTCTCTTTTTTGTGTGACTTCCAAATTTTCATTCTGAATCAAATTAAACTCTTTGATCATATCTAGTCCAATTAGGAAATCATACTTAAAGTCCTTTCCGTCTACAATATAAACATCCATTCTTTTTTCTATATCAATAACTTTAATCCGTATTGTTGTCAAACCTTTTGTCCTTTTAACACCATTAATTGTTAATAAATTTGCATTGTTTTCATTGTTTGCTTCTTTCTTCAGCCTTAATAATTTAGAATTAACCAAGGAAACGTTAGAGCCCGAATCATATATACCGAATATCTGCAATTTTTCTTCTAATGTTAGTTTGACTTTAATTAATGGTGTTATTATTCGTTTTTTTATTCATTCTCACTCAATTCAACATCTAATACAGTATTATTTACATTCTTGCTATAGTTTCTTGTGTTCTCATAAATATCAGTTTGTTTAAACCAGCACTTTTCTTCAGCGTGGAAACGGCTTCCTTTATTTAATTTTTCGCATATTTTGCAAGGTTTAATTTTATCAGGTTTCACTTTGTTATCCAAAACATTTCTTCTGAATTTATTATAATTATTTTTATTTACTGTTTGCTCATGTTTACCAATTTCGTTATAAAGGTTAGACGTGGATGTTATTGATTCCTTATCCATCTTAAACATTATATAATCAGGTAAGCCCATTACAATCAGATTTATCATTGTTTGCGTATCAATTTCATTGTTTACTTCTAGAAGCAGTCTTTCCTTTTTCGTAGCGTATTCTAGTAATGAACCTCCTTGGAATCGAAACATAAATGCGTATTTAACTTGTGACCAACCTTTATTTCCATAAGTCTCACAAAAATTTGTTTTCCATGTTGCCCATTCTGCATTTACTGTACATTTTATTAACATACTTGTGTACCAATCTAAGCACTGTTTTTCAAGCAAATGTTTTAAAGTTTCAATTTTTTCTGCATCCTTTATTATTTCGAAACGTGAACACTCACTCTCAAATTCATTAATCCATTGTTTAGCATTTGAAGTTTTACCTGAAAATTTTTCCAGTAAAAATCTTTCTGCTACTTTCCCCAAATTGTTCTTTCCAGATTCTACACTATTATTACTTGAAAGCTTGGTTTCATTTGTTACTGTTATTTCATCCAAATATTGCTCGCAAAATTGTATATTTTCGCCCTCATCCAAGTAGATTTTTCTAAACTCCGGTGTTAATGGGATCCATAATTTTCGCATTTGATGCCTTTTCTTCAAAGAATTTTTTATTTTAGTGAAAATATTTGAGGTTATGATTGCAGTGTGTCTACTTGCTGGTTTTAGTTCTTCAGGAATATCATACACACGTCCATCGGGTGTCTCAATTGAGGTTATGCAGATAACATTACTTTTTCCATCAGATGCCGATAAAACTGCAAAGGTAAATCGTAATTTTTCCATATTTCTTCACTAGAAATGTCGTTTTATAAGACTATTTCTATACTTTTATTGATTGTGGATTAGAATTGAAACCATGCGTTGCTCTGAAAAAACACAGAAACGACATTTAAAGTCTATTCCTTAACACAATCAACAATAATTATATTTTGAAAACAGCTATTACAATGCTTCAGTGAAATGTCACCATCTTGGACAGAAAACACCATTCTCTATTTCTGCAACAGCTAGCGCCAAATTTAAAAACAAAAAGAAAGGAGGTCTAATCCTTTACATATATATATAGATATCCGCCTTAGATTGTGATAACACGTCGTATTGTAGGCAATTTCTTAATATTACCAATCTCTTAATTTAGTATTATGGAAAGAGGAGATCTTGTTTCCATAAATATTTTTATAAACCAGCATACGGTCTGCCTGATGGTAAGCCGTCAGCCTAGTATATGGACATTTGCAACATCAGGGTTGTTACTCCGTTACTCGTTCGTTGCCGACTCTGTACTAAAAATGGAATAAATAATAATAATTAATCCGAATATTGTAACAAAATTTTTTTGTTATAATAATCAAGGTGATCATCACCCACGCTACGTCGAAGTACGAATTAGAACATTCAAATCAGTCTTTTTTTTGACCTGACTATGTAGTTAGCCCCGAGTGGGCTGTTACTACGTCACCGGACTAAAGAGGCGGGCGTAGCAAAACTAACAAATCAGTCTTTTTTTTTTTTTTTGACCTAACTATGTAGCTGTTACTACGTCACCGGACAAATCAGTCATCACTGAGGTCTATACTTAATGAGCTACAAAAGAAACCATAGCGCGTTTAAATTTGGCTTATGGCGCCATCTCTTAACAATAATGGGAACTAATCGAAACTAATACATATATTTATATTTTATGCCTCTGTTTTTAACCCCCGACGAAAACACGACGGGGTGTTATAAGTTAGACATGTGTGTGTGTGTGTGTGTGTGTGAGGGTTTGAGTGTACTATGTGATTCTGAGTCTTTCTGTATCATCGGAGCTCCCGCACGGATGAACCGATTTAGATTTTTTTTTTGTTTGAAAGGTGTATTAGTCGGGACTGTTCTTGCTATGTTTGGTGAAAATTGGTCCAGCACTGAAATGAAAGGGCGAATGACGAACTGACTTTCTGGACTGTCGGGGAGGTTTTAAATTTTAAACAGTTAGATATTTTCTGCATTCGGGTTGCCCACTTGTCGACCGCGGCACATCCGTGCGCGCACGGCCCGCGAGATAGAAGAGTTTCGACAGGTTCGAATCCGATAATGTAGGTAAAAACGAAAATCTTTTATACTTATTAGTTTAGAAAAAAATATTTTACATTTGGTTCATGACTTTCAATGAAACTCCTTAATATTGAATTTCAATCGAATAACTTCAAAAACGGAAAGTTTCATACTAACTTTACATCCCCGTTTTATCGCCCTTGAGGGATGATTTTTGAGAAAAATATTTTACTCTTGTTTCATGCCTTTCAATACCTTCAGGCTGAATTTCATTCGAATAACTTCATAAACGGCAAAGTTTCATACTAACTTTGCATCCCCGTTTTACCGCCCTTAAGGGATGATTTTTGAGAAAAATATTTTACTCGTGTTTCATGCCTTTCAATAAAGAACCTTCATGCTGAATTTCATTTGAATAACTTCAAAAACGGCAAAGTTTCATACTAACTTTGCGACCCTGTTTAACCCCCTAAGGGATGAATTTTGAAAAAAATATTTTACTCATGTTTCATGCCTATCAGTAAAGAACCTTCATGCTGAATTTCATTCGAATAACTTCAAAAACGGCAAAGTTTCATACTAAATTTGCTCCCCCGTTTTACCCCCTTAGGGGATGAATTTCCAAAAATCCTTTCTTAGTGCTCCCCTACGTTATAAAAGGAACCCCTGTGCAAAATTTCAAGTTTCTAACCCTTATAGTTTAGGCCCTGCGTTGATATGTCAGTCAGTCAGCTTCTCCTTTTATATACAAGGTGTTGTTTTTCGGACCCGACAAACTTTAAGGGTGGATTCTACGAGTAATTTAATCGAGAAAACACCCCCATATGTGGGGTCAAATCTCAATATTCTAGAAATGGCGGCCATTTTAAAATTTTGATACTTATTTTTTTCTTTTTTTCCATAAAAATTCATATCTCGAGATTTAAAGGCCCTACAGACATGAAATAAAATGCTTTTATCTGCAAAAAGTCGTCTCTATCGAACAAAAATATCCACAACTGCTAAAAAGGTACATAAAATAAGTTAAAAGCACCTAATCTCATTTTTTTTGCAAAAAAATACAGCAAAAATCTACATTTAATTGAATTACTTTGAAAATAGCCCCCCTTTGATAGTATTTCTATGTATTTTTTTAAAAGTGTTTGATATAAGCTAAACAATGATACCAAAACCGTATCTCTACGTCGAGGCAGTCAAGAATTATTGAAAGTTCAAAACTTGCTTGCCTTCAAAACCGAGGAGGCCACTTTGAGCAAATGTTCAATTAATGTTTGTTTTTTATTGTTTTAATTTTGCAATGTATGTTAATCATTTTTATTAAAGTAATGGCCACTTTTTTGGTGTTTCTCTCATAATTTTAAGTGAAAGAGTTCTGTTTGTAAATGAAATCAATTTACATGAACTGCGTAAGGGGTGTTTTGAATTTTCAATAATTCTTGACTGCCTCGACGTAGAGATACGGTTTTGGTATCATTGTTTAGCTTATATCAAATACTTTTAAAAACATATATAAAAATACTATCAAAGGGGGGCTATTTTCAAAGTAATTCAAGTAAATGTAGATTTTTGCTGTTTTTTTTTGCAAAATAAATGAGATTAGGTGCTTTTAACTTATTTTATGTACCTTTTTAGCAGTTGTGGATATTTTTGTTCGATAGAGACGACTTTTTGCAGAAAAAAGCATTTTATTTCCTGTCCGTAGGGCCTTTAAATCTCGAGATATGAATTTTTATGGAAAAAAAGAAAAAAATAAGTATCAAAATTTTAAAATGGCCGCCATTTCTAGAATATTGAGATTTGACCCCACATATGGGGGTGTTTTCTCGATGAAATTACTCGTAGAATCCACCCTTAAAGTTTGTCGGGTCCGAAAAACAACACCTTGTATATAGATTGATGTAGAGTAAATATGTATTTTACTGAAGGCTTTTGCTGTCTCTAATTCTTGAATCACATTATAGATGAGGCAAAAGTTATTAAGAATTTGATTTAGTGTGTTCAGTTGACTGACTATCATCTGTATCTCTGACTGGTCATGACGTAGTTTATCTAACTGCAAAGTTTTATAATTTATATGTATCAAATTATATTTCATATCATCTGAAATGTTAACGAGTTTGTCAAAGGCTTTTTGCATTAATGATATTTTTCTTTCCATTGAATATTCTCTATTTTTGAGGTGCTTTATTTCTGCGTTATACCTAATAGCATCTTCATTATCCAAGTTTCCTAAATAGTTTTAATAAGTGAACCTAGGGGATTTATAAGACCTCTTTTTGCACTCCTATTAGGTAAGATTTGTTCTAATCTATCCGTAGCTAGTTCCATAAGGGATTCTATTTATACTTCTAGTCCAGCAAATTCACTCTTTCCTGGTGACCTATCTGTGTTAAGTATATCCTTAAGCCCAAAGTATTCTACACAATTGTTTTTTAAGTGAGTAACTATACTATCTAACTCTAATGTTTTAATAATAGTCCAGTGACTATTCTGAATCACTGCTGCTCCCATATGTATCGGTGTGATTCCTGGGTTTGAACTGAGATGCTGGAGGTTTACGCTGCATACTCTTGCCACTAGTCCCAGGAGTACCCCGACTGCTAACCTGTGGAGGCCGTTTTATATTTTTTATTGCTACTTTAGTTTTTCTTTTGTTTAATTCTACTGGTACTATATTCCTAACAATTTTGCCCCTAACCTTTGCTTTTTCATACCGTGGTAACTCTTTAGCTTTTCTAGTTCTAGTAGTCTTCATAAATACTTCATCTCCTTCTTTTAACTTAGGAGGTTCTTCTCCATCTTTCTTTTCCCAAACTCTGACCTTATCCTCTTGTAGATTAGTACCTACATATTCATATAAGACTTTCACTCTTTTTCTGTGATCCTGAACTAGCTTTTGTAAAAAGTTTTTATCTCTATCTATATTAAATACATTTCCCGATTCTGTATGACCAAACACTATTTCAAAAGGCGTAAAGTTAGTTGCGCTATGTAGCGTATTATTATACGTCATGATATAACCGATGCAGCATCTAAATTGATTTTGACATATTTTGCCAGTCTATAAATTTCTATTATTGTGGAGTGAAATCTTTTCACTATTGCCATTGAACTAGGATTGTTAGGTGTTCCTATATGCATATCAATTTTATATAAACTTAATAGATCAAGTTTATTTTTGAATTCAGTTCCGGGATCACTATTAATTTTTTTTGGTAACCCATACTAAAATATTTTAAAGCTTGTACTACTTCTGGTGAGCTTCTGTTAGGTATATAAAAAGATTGGCCTAGCTTGCTGAAGGCATCAACGATAGTTAAATAGTAATTATTTGCTATATAAAGTAGATCCATGAATACTTCTTTGAATGGTGTGAATTGACTTTGTGTAAGTTGCATGACCGGTTTAATTGGCTTTCTTTCGTACTTCATTTTTCTACATTGTTCGCATGAGTTTATGATTGCTGACACTGTTTCTTTCAAGTTAGACCACCAGTAATGTCTCCTAAGCTTAGTAAGTGTTTCATTAATTCCTCGATGACATGTTTTTCCGTCGTGATACTTAATTATGATTTCCCTTTGATCATTTTCAGCTGTCACATTAACTACTTTTTCTGTACATTCCATTAAATTTTGTGTTCCTTTTTTATATAGACTTATTACTACGTTACTAAATGCCTGCCTAAATATACGGGATTCAAAGTATATGGTATATTTATGTTTGAAATTTATATATTCTTTTAAAAATCTTTTTATCAGGTGTTCATTATTTACTGCTGTTAAGTGTACTTCTAATATTCTTTGTTTATTATTTGATATATCTTTAACACATATATCCTTTTTGAACCAAGTGTGTATAAGTATTTAGTTTGGTTTTGTATCTCCAGCCTCATTTAAGATAGGAATACCATTGTGCTCTTTATTAGATACAGAGTGAGCGGTGGCTCCGTCGTCTGAGTCTGATATTTTGATTACATCTGGTTCTGCTTGATTTAAGATGATGGTATCGACAGATGCGTTAGAATCGGATATCTCTATTACTGGTGAGTCCTCATCCACATTGTCCCTATTTTTATTATTTCCTAACATCTCTTCGGCGATATTCCTAACAAATTAATCTAACTCTTGCTCTCTGTCTTTATCTGTATTTACTAACATAGAATCATTATCATCATCTAACATATTTATTTTTATTCTTCTATTTCCCCTTTTGACTTAATTATAATTGATGAGCTATTTTCGTCTATGCAATTGATTTTTATGCGTGACAATGCATCTGCGTTGGTGTTTTGGGCACCCTTTTTGTAGTATATTTCAAAGTCATATTCCTCTAATCTTAGACGCCATCTTGTTAATTTGCTATTTGGTTTCTTGAGAGAATACAACCATGCCAGAGGTCAATGGTCTGTGTATATATGGAACTTATTTCCCCATAAATATGGTCTGAAGTGTTTAACTGCCCAAATTACAGCTAAAAGTTCCTTCTCGATAGTACTGTACTTAGTTTCGGTAGCGCTTAAGGTGCGGCTGGCATAGGCTATAGGCTTATTAGATCCTATGGTGCCTTGTGATAAGACTGAGCCAATAGCATGATTAGATGCGTCCGTTGTTAAAATAAACGGCTTCTTGAAGTCCAGAAATTGCAACAACGCGTTAGTTAAAACCTTTTTGCACTTTTCAAAGCTTTGTATGTACTCATCATTTAAGACTATACTTTTACCCTTCTTTAAACAGGATTTTAGTGGCTTCTTTCAGTTTTGTGAAATCTTTTATGAATTTCCTATATTATCCTATGAGACCTAAAAAGCTTTTAATTTCAGTTGTAGTTTTAGGTATCAGGTATTCCCTAAGTACAAGACTTCTTTTCTTAGGAAATGGGATTTATTTAGTTGTATTTTTAGATTTGTTTCCCTGAATCTATCGAATATTGCTCTAAGTTTAAGTATATGTTCGTGTAAGCTTTTAGAGAAGATTATGACGTCGTCAAGGTACACTAGACAGTGTATATACCTTGAAGACCTCTTAGTTCATTGTCCATTGCTATTTGGAATATTGCAGGTGTAGTTTTCAATCCAAATGGCATTCTATTAAATTCGTAATGACCAAATGGTGTGCTGAGGGCTGTTTTGGCCTTATCCTTTAGTGGTGCCAATGACGCGTATTTGACGTGAGCCTTAACTCGTGCGGGGTGAGGTAAGGGGAGACGGCCAGTAGAAGGACAATAGGACCTTGTGCTATTATGACAGACTCAGACAGACAGTCGCTCAGAACTATTCGCAGCTGCTACTTGTGTTTCGTCACTTTCGTTCGCTAACTACATTATTTTTGCCATTACTACATGTTACGAATTCGTGTTTTCTCGCGATGCCGCGTATTAATGAATTCTCCCCGGCACACATTGCCGACATCCACTAGGCGACCGGTGCCATCTGCCCGCAACTTCCAGGAACTCCATAGAACATTAGCCAATACTGGACTTGGATCAGGAAGAGGTCGCCGTGAGCCTGAAGTAATTATTGATGTGGCTATCAAAGAAGCAGTATTGAGGGATTTATTTGCTGATCCAACCATCAGTACTAGACGCCTAGCTCTGCGTCACGAAATTTCGCAAATGTCAGCGTGGCGCATTTTAAGAAAAGAAGGGCTGCATCCGTATCATTATCAAAGGGTGCAGCATATACATGAAGACATAGATTGGCGTCCAAGGTGCATCATGTCTACTTGGATCCAAAGGAATACCAGAGTAAAACCCCAAGTTTCTAAAAAAAATTTATGGATAGACGAAGCGGCATTTAGTAGAGAGTGAATAACTAACTGCCGAAATTTACACAAATGGAGCCCCAAAAGAGAAAACCCAAGACTGAAACGATCTTCGACTTTTCAAGTCAAGTTATTAACGTTGTCGATTAACGTTTGGGCTGGTCTTATCGATGCCATTTTAATTGGACTAGTCATATTACCGAGAACGTTGACCGGCGAAACATTTTTAAATTTATTAAGAAATGAACTTCCTTTACTGCTAGAGAATGTGCCACTGTCTTTGCGTCGAAGGATGTATTTACAGATGGATGGTTGTCCTGCCCATTACGCCAGAGATGTAAGATCGTTTTTAGACGAAAATTATTCCAATCGATGGATGGGCCGGTAAGGACCTGTAGGGTGGCCTGCGCGTTCTCCCGATCTACCGCCCCTTGACTACTTTCTATGGGGGACCATGAAGGAACGCGTATACAGCATCCTTATAAACAGTGTGGCCGATTTGCATGACCGCATAATAAACTGTGCGAATGATATTCGCAATGACCCTGATATGATAAGGAGAGCGACGCAGCAAATTTTGCTTCGCGCGACATTGTGCTTGCAACAAAGAGGTGTACATTTTGAGAACTTGATGCACTAGTTTTTCTGAAATAATAAATGACTTTAATTTACTTTTTGTCTCATTTATTACCATAAATAAAGCATTCACAATAAATGGTGCGTTCATAGTGCCTTTCTTTACCATTTGATAGCAAGTGTTGTGATTGAGTTATAAACAGTGTATTTTTACCATTAGAAAGCGTATACGATGTAGAATAACTTAAAAGTAATAAAAAATGTAAAGTGGACGTTTTATTGAGATTTTTACAATTATTTTCAAAAATAATTTTTAAAATCTCAATAAAACGTTCTAACTAGTTTTTTTTTTAAAAACATCTTTTGTCATACCGAGGCCGGTCTTTTTCGCCAATTTACATTTTAAGAGCACGGCCTGTTATTCCCAATCATTATTGAGCTTATTTCGGTGCGATAGATCATTTAGTTTAAAAGTTATACCTTTTTATCAATATGGATTTTTTTAAAGGTTTTTTTACTATTCAGAGATCAATCAAATGGCACTTTTATGGAGATCAACCATTGAAAAGTAGGCGAAAAACGGTGGTTAGATTCTTTCAATTCCATATAGACCTTCCATACAAAGAGTCATTCCATAGTTCATGATCATCATTCTAATTGATGTTAGGGTGGCGTTGGGGTGTATGATGATGTAACAAAATATGGCGGTTAAAGGGTTAAGGGCAATCCATCTTTCTTCTTTTTAATTAATCTTTCTTCCATTGAACTTTCATTGTATGTATTTGTTGAACTGTTTTGCTTAAATCCTCTATATGATGCTTAGAGTTTAAATTTACGCATAACCCTTTGGTAGTCTAGCAGTGGTTTTGATAATATTATTGCACGGTTTATATTTTGCAATTAAGCTGTCATTAGATTTGGGAAAATGTTCCCAAAACGAAAGAATTACTTTCAAAACAACTATATTGCACTGAACTTATCAAACTCAGTACTTACAGCATAAAACTTCATACAGAATTACGAAAATGAATCATTAAATTGACTAAATAAGAATATTTTAAGGAGATACATTATAATCTTTTATGATTGTTTTAAAAATGATTGACAAAGGACACTCGCTCGTTAGTCGCTGCCTGTGATTCTTTCACCTCCCACTACCTTCCTTAAATGATGATGAGATGCAATATATCAGCCTTTATAGCTAAGCTTTAAATAATTAATGATTTTTTTTTAATGTTATGTAAATATTGTATATTAAGTTTTGAATTACTGTTTC
This sequence comes from Pyralis farinalis, assembly GCA_947507595.1. Lineage (NCBI taxonomy): Eukaryota > Metazoa > Arthropoda > Insecta > Lepidoptera > Pyralidae > Pyralis > Pyralis farinalis. The sequence goes on along the minus strand of OX382277.1, from coordinate 14,798,565 downwards.
TTTCAGACTGTTTGTGCCAGAGGTCCAAACATAAACACAACCTTAACAGGTATCAATTACCACAATAAGATGTCTTCTAGCATTCACACAACACGTGATTTTGAAAGGCAACAGTACTTGGAACCTGCTTGTGACCAGAGAAATATGTACTGCAGAAGAGACCCATCCCCACCAATGTCCCTACACAGTTCTGACTTCAGGCCAAGGAGGTTTCAGCATTCTCTTTATTCTCGTGGCATGAGCTGCCAAAGTTCTATGATTAATGGAAGGAGTGGCTCACCAATGTCTGTTCGGAGCATAGGTGAAATATAATATTTTTTACTTAATTTGAACTGTATATAAATAATAATAATAAATATTGTCGGACAAATTACACAGCGCCATCTAGCCCCAAAGTAAGCGAAGCTTGTGTTATGGGTACTAGACAACTGATAAACATACGTAAATACATTTTTTTTTGTAAATACATACTTATTATACATAGAAAATACCCAGACCAAGACAAACAGACATGTTCATGCACACAAATGTTTGCCTTGTGTGGGAATCGAACCCACGAGCGTTGGTGTCAAAGTCGCGTCATTCACGACTGAGCCACCGAGCTCGTCATATAATTGTATCATGTAATCGTCTATGTTAATTTTTGCTTTATTTGAGCTAAATCTGTATTTGCCCTAAAGTCACAGAAAAAAGCTGTGAACTAAGTAATAAAGTTACAAAAAAAAAAATCAGTATCAAATCAGGTTTAGGAACCTAATTTTAATTCTCACGTAATCCACATTTTTTTTCGAAACATGTTTTTCTCATACAATTTAAAAAATATTTATTGTACCTCACACATGATTAAATATTTTTGCTAACCAGCAAGGTAATTTTTATATATTTCATACAATAGCTCAAATTTCTGTCCAGTAATTGTTTATATATTTTTATAGATTCTAATGCAAGTGTTGCTACAGAAATAGCAATGGCATTAAAAAATGTCAACTTCAACAAATATGATTTTAAAGTAATAAAAGAAGCTTTCAGCAAGTTATTGAAACGAAATTCTAGAAAAAAAGTTGAGAAACGACGGAATCGGAGGCTATTTTTAAAGGGTCACCGTCGAAAATCTGGCAATGACTCAGTAGGCAGTGATTCGTCTATAAGTGAAGATGACTATCAATCAACAAGCACTGCAGTGTACAAAGATAATATATCTAGTTGTAGATCAACTAGAACAGATATATCAGAGTTTAGACAATCAATGAAAGAAAGCAACCTGTATGAAGATCGTACAGACAGCATTAGACAAAACTCATTTAGAAATGTATTTCATTTAGCCCCTAGAAACATAAGTACCCATATAATAAATAAAGATCAGGTCCTGTTATCTGGAACACTAAAGGATAGATTCAGAACGGGTTTCTTATTACCATCACAGAGATTCAACCAATCACTTGCATCTATGTCAATTCCTGAGCGGCGAAATATTTTAGGCAATAATTATTTACCAGAAAATCACAGAGATTTTAATCAATCCAAAACTGCTGGAAATGGCGTGCATGAAACAGATAGTGATCAAGATGAGATATTCCCTAGAATGCCTCTTAGAGAGAAGAGTATTCATAAGCCGAAACCACAGAGCACCAATGTTGCTCATCAACGCAAAAGGTGCCTAGAAAGTAGTGACCATAGCCTGCATAAAAGAAGTAAGTTAATGTCACCAAAGAGAAATGAAACTGTAGACCCATCTCGGAACAAGACTGCTGTTTTACTGAAAGGTAATAAGAATGCAAAAGAATTTCAGTTTGTTAAACCACAAGCACCTGTACGAAAATCTGGGAATTCTAAACCCAAAGTGGTCAAAGAGAAGTTATTACCACCCAGTAATATTCTTCCCCCTGCACCCATTTTAACACAAATTCCAGCACCTGATATTATTCAGACAGAACGATCATTAAAAGTTAATTCAATGACATTAACCAAAGATCAAAATTGCACCAATGATCATTCTGAGGATACGCTTGCAGCACAACTCTCAACTAGTGATGTTTCTATGAGACCGAGCTTTATAAAAAGAAAATTATATTCTCAAAAACTTGATGTCATGGAAAGTAAAAATCTTAGCAATGATAATATAGGAACAGATAGTCCACAAACAAACATTTATGGTGCCATACAGAAAGAAAAAAATCGAGCAAGAAAGTTAGTCACTAACCAGTCTTGTTTAAGTAGAGATGTGCAGCAAGAAGACAATAACCTGTTAGATTTAATACACAAAATTGTGCCACCAGAAAGGATTAATATAACATGCAAAAATGATGTTTTCAATAATAATTCGAAAGTAAGTAAAGATGATAAATGGGATGTGAGTTCTATTATATCTACATGCAACAATGACGATGTAAGTGACACCTATACTGATGAAGAAATATTTAAGGTAGACAATAACAAAACAAAGAAGACTAAGACGCCTGAGAAAAAATCAAAAGATTCCAAAGTATTAGCTGTGAAATTACCTCATAACAAAGAAACTTTGCCTTTGCAATTCAAGTTAAATACTTTAGCGGAGAAAAAAGGTAATGAATTTAAATTATAATACAAACATTTATATGACAGCTTAGACACTATTTCGTTTTAATATAGACATTGGTATCATATAACAAATTCTTCCATAATATTCCAAAGATGAAGTATTAAAAAGTAATTAATGTTAGGAGGACAAACCACAAGCCATGCCACAAACTTAAATTTTACCCTCACCATTTTGATGAAAGGCAATCCACTACAATATGCTTTTTGAAGAATTTTCTACCACATACGGTGAAATTGTGGAATAATTACCCTCAGCGGTGTTAAAATATGATATGGATGTCTTCAAGAAAAGAGCCTATGTTTCTCTAAAAACGCTGGCAACGGATCAGTGATCCTTTGGTGTTGCTGATGTCTATGGGTGGTAGTGACCTACATGCTCGTTTGCCTAGGGTTAATCGAGTATTTTCAATTACGTTCAAGCCTTTTGTGGTTGTAATTTAAAAAGCTAAGAGAACAAGGTAACCCACCTGCCGAAAGTGCAATGTTTCTTAACCTGTAGGGAGATCTAACCTCCCAGAAAAAATAAGTGATAGTTGTTACTATTGCAACAAAAGAGTAGTAACTCATGTTTGTGAAAAAAAAAAACAATGATGCATGATTATGTTAGCAATATGTTCCATGTATAATTCCATTTGTATTAAGTGATAGAATTAGATCAATTCGTTAAAACTTCAAATATTTAAATTTCCATTATGCAATTTCTGTGAATGAACTTTGCAAATTATCATGAACCTTTTTATTTCAGATGCCAACAGAAAAGGAAATGTCTACAAGTGTGTAAAATCATTCTGGGACACTGACGTAGAAAGTGATTTGGAAAATAATGGTGCTCAAGATTGGAATCAAAAAGAAAACTTTAATCAAGGTATGTTAGGATAAACTGTGTTTTGGCAAGGGATATCGGGAAACAAAGGCGGTAGCTGCAGGGGATAATTTCTAGTTACAGACAAAAACTGCTTGGTACCAGTAAACAATCAGCCTATGATTTACACTAGGTAAATTGTTATACGTAGATCACACTACCAGTTTTGCGTAACTTAAAAAAACAACATGTTATAACCAAAATATTATGTTCATTGCTTTTCAAAATACTTTCCTTTACATTTTAAACATTTTATCATGCGATCGAACCATTTTTTAAAACAGGAGGACCACAGATCTGAAGCCATGTTTTCTACGTGCTGATTGAACGCTATCACTGCCTCTTCGGAGTTGGTAAAAGTGAAACCTCTCATCAAATCTTTGACTTTGGGGAAAATACAGAAACCACAGGGTGCTAGGTCGGGGCTATGCGCAGGATGGGTAACGAGTTGTACTTTTTCGGAAGTTAAAAATGACTTTGTTTTGTTGGCCGTGTGTGAAGAAGCGTTGTCATGATGTAGGAGAACGCGGCTTTTTGGTCGTCTTTCGCGAACTTTTTCTAACACCCTGGGTAAACAAATGGTAGAATACCACTCGGCATTAACACTCCTTTGATCTTCAAGTGGAATTGTGCAGATGGGACATGTAGCTGAGGAAAGAAACGCGATCATTTTTTTACCAACGTTTCTCGCCTGCCTCACTTTTGTTGGCCTGTTCTCATTTTCAAACACCCATTCACAAGATTGCTGCTTTTTTTTTCGTGTTCAAAACAATAAATCCACGTTTCGTCTCCTGTGACAATGTCATAAACAGCATTAGAATGTCCGTGGTCGTACTTCAGTAGCATCTGTGAGCACCATTCCACGCGAGCCCGCTTCTGCTCCGCTGTCAGTTCATGAGGGATCCAACGACAACAAAGTTTCCGAACTTTCAATTCTTCGTGTAAAATTTTCTGAATTTGGCTCATACCAATCCCCAATAGTTCTCGAATTGTCTCATAGGTAATCCGCGGGTTTTCTTCAATTAGCCGCTTAACAGTAGCCACATTATTTACGTTGACGGCAGTTGAAGGCCGCCCTTCACGAAATTCTCTCTCAAATTCAGCAAACCATCGCCTCACGGTGCTCAAAGAAGGTGCTTCTCTCCCAAAAGCATTTTGAAGACGAGCAGCACAGTCTTGCGGAGAGAGAGAGAACTTTTAAAATCATAAAAAATCATCGCTCTAAAATCTTTTCGTCTCAATTCCATTTTCGTTGCGTACGTAGAACTTTGATGTGTGATAAAAAACAATTGACAAATGATTTCCCGCCAATTGTTTTTTTTTTACTAAGTAGGTTGCAACGTTTCAAAAAATATAACATTTGAAATTCAAATAGTTCCGATTAGCAAGAAGTGCAAAACTTTTAGTGTGCCCCATGTATGGAGTGACTAGAAATTCGAGCTAACTTTTGAAACGCTTTCTTTTTCTGTCTTGATTATTTATGCATGTATGAAAAAATATATAAAAGATTAGGTTTTGTTACTAAATGCGTCAGCAGCACGTTGCGGCGTTAGACTAGTCACACTAACCCGTGTTGGGCTGATGCATCTGCGAAACTGCGGTATTGCACAACTATCAAATTATAATATACTAGCGGCCCGCCCCGGCTTCGCACGGGTGGACATTTATTTTTTAAACATTTTGGGATAAACGAAGAGTAAATGTATCTTTAGAGAGTTTTTTAAATAGTTTTTCTTAAGTAGCTTTTTTTTCAGACAAATTACTTTAAGTGGTGCGTACTTAGTGGTATTTAATTTTTTATTAGTTTTTATCCATAACCCTAATTACAATCGAAAAGTTTATTTTTTATTTATTTATATTGTTATTAGTTTTATTTTTACATTTATTTTAATATATAATAATAACATATATTTCGAGACTTTATATTAATTTAATTTAATAGGTTTTACTTTTTTAGTTTCCAATATGTCTACCTTAAGGCTGTATACTATATTGGGTGTGGTATTCGTAGATGGCAACAAAATATATTGATTTTTAGGAATCCTACTCGAGAAAGTGCAACGTACAATTGGCTATGAGAAAAGCATTCTTCTCTTAGGTCGATGCCAAAGATCGAGAAAGTTTGTCCCTGGGATTTATTTATTATAAGGGCAAACGATACCTTTACAGGAAACTGTAACCTTTTAAAAGACATGGGCAAATCTGTTGGTATTAACGGGATCCGCGGAATGTGAGCTAGCTGTCCGGCCGTGGGACCGGTGATGATTGTTGCTATAATCAGATTGTCTCGTAATTCCTTTATCAAAAGCCTTGTGCCATTACACATATTGGGGGACTTAAATTTCTCAACAGCATAATGGGAGTACCTACTTTTAATTTCAGTTCGTGTGGTGGCAAGCCGGCGGGATAGAGAGAATTTAAAAATTCTTGTAGATAGTGCACTGTATCTTCGATGTTGCACACGTTATCAATAGATTTGTAACATTTAAAATCACCTGGTACTTTTTCAATGATCATTTTGTTGCATCTCATTTACTGAGCTGTTTTTCGGTGAGACGATCGCCCTCGAATAGAGCCAATCGAAATTTCTTTCTGTAAGATGTTCGATGTCGGGATAGATCGTCTCTATAAGGATTTCTAGACTGTGAACAGTTTGAGCCAATTCATTATCCAATAATACTTGGAGGCTATGTGCAATTGGAGATGGTAATTTTCCGCTTCCAAGTTTAAGTAATTTTTGTGAGAAATTGTCGTTGCCGTCATTACTTAAACGTGCTCTCATATTCGTGCGCAAATTGAGAGTTTCAATTGATTGCCACAAAGGTGACGATTTGAGGCACGCTTTTCTGAAAAGAACTTTTTAACTGGAACAGAAAAAATGTGGTATGAAAAAGTCAAAACATTCAATGTCGGTAGCGCGCGAATGAGCCGCGCGGGTACCTATCTCATAGATGTGAGCCGCGCCTCCCGCGCCCGCTGCCACGCGCCGTGGCCGCCGGTGTCGCAAGCAAGGGATTGAAACACAGAACAAAATCCGTAATATCTTTGGAATGGAATGTCCGATTTCGTTAATTCAAAGAGTAACCTACAGGCATTGAAACAGTCTTGAATACGAAATGATTTCTTTGGATAAGGATTAATACCAAGGTACGAATAATGTGGCCTAGTTTGTACCGGCGTTACGATAGCATATTTTAACATGAAAAAGTAGTTATTGTGACGTAACTGTAATAGTTAGACATATGTTATCGCGGACTTTTTTGTAGATATTGATGTCCTCTATAAAACTGTAGTACATTACTTTGCTCTATTGTCAATAGTTTCAGCAGCGTACGCGGTATAAGGATTTTTTGGTATCTTTTTCACACATTATCAAAGTTTTCATACGGATCCCTAACTATTTTCAAAATATTTTATAGCCTAAGTTAATCATTTATATTGTAGCATTCTAATGGTTAAATATTTTTTTAAATCGGCCCAGTAGTTTTTGAGTTTATTCATAACATACATACAAATCTTTCCTCTTTATAATAATAGTATAGATCTAACGTTGAAGATAAATATGTCTCTCATCTAAAGAGGGAGCATCCCTGTGCATTGATAATATCAGTGTTTTACTCATTTTTCAAACATGATTACGTAGTTATGAGACTACATTAGTTAAAACAATTTGCTGCCTTTGACAGATAAACTCTTCCTTATGTGCAGTATGTAATGGAGCGCCGCTGACCTGCTCTAGGTCACGTCATCCACTATGTAATGGGACCAACAGCCTCCCATAGCTGCAAGCCGCACTACCACTCTATCTAACTACACCTACTGCTACTGAAGTACCTAACCTAATATTATTGGTATCTTATTATTATCTTACCTAACGTTCTAAACGTACCTAAAGAGCTAAGCCCTACAAATCTTCCTAACTAATATCCTAATACCTACCTATATATATACCTATCCTTAATTCCCTTCTATTTGTCAAACTTAGATTAAATGTCCTACCTAGATTGTTATATATTCAACTAAACCCTATCTTCCGATCCTTGCGTCACCCCGTTCCCCTGGGGTGATAGCTTCAGATGAAGCCTTTATAGCCTTCCAGAATCAAATTTCAAAATTCTTGGGCGAAAAAAAAAATAACCTTCCGATCCTGTGTCCAGTTGATTGCAAAATCAACTGGACACAGGATCGGAAGTTTTTTTTTTTTTTTTCGCCCAAGAAATTTGAAGACCCACCAAAGAAGGACCAACCCACACCCGGTGTGCATTGGTCATTCTTCCGTGAGGGGCACCACTACTGCAAAGTCATATATCGATTTATCGATATATATATCTATTGATATAAGATATTACGATGCTTTGGCGCCTAGTGTCATACATCAAGTTAGTCATAGAAATTCGCCCATAAACTCGGGTTTAATCGAGTTTTAATTGCATGTGTGTGGTCAGTATCATAGTATTTATATTGTGGCTGATTTCCTGGCCAGGTATTTCCATCACACTGCTAAGGTTTTGAAACTGATTTCCTCGCAAGGAATCAATGTATATGTATATATATATATATATATATATATATATACTAGCTTCCGCCCGCGGCTTCGCTCGCGTGGATGTCCATTATCGCGACCAGTACGTTCATTCTCACGCCTTAAAATCCCTAGCCAAATTTATGTCCAGCGATTTTAACTTGAACATGCTGACAGACAGAAGAGAATTGGTAATATCGGTATTGATTAAGTTTTCTACGTGGTTAAATATTGCTCACGCGGGAGAAGCTGCGGGCGGAAGCTAACTTTTTGGATATCCATTCTTAGTTTCTATAATAATTACAAAGAAATATTATAGGAGAATTATAATATTTACAAAAAAATATTATAGAAGAGTCTGCTCCTACAATATTTCTTTGTAAACAATATTTTTAATCTTCCTATCGGGTGGCGGTAAAACGTCAAAATTTTTTGCTGAACTCACACGCGAGCAGGCTACATAAAATTGGCCATGCGAAAAACAATCTACTCTCAAATCTACCACAGCGTATTTAAGAGTTTGGTTTAGGGATTTGTTTATTGTCATGGCAAAACACACCTTGACAGGGAATTGTACGCGTTTAAATTCAAAAGGGAGATCATTGGGAATCAATGGGATTTTCGGCAAAAACACTGTCTCACCCTGAGCACAGCCAGTTATTACAATGGCCTCGATTAAGTTTTGATGTAGACGCTTGACCTCTAGTCGGGTCCCTTTGCAGAGCTTCGGAGGCTTCAAATTTCGAAATAATATTATAGGTGTCCCTGTCCGTAAGGTAAGTTTGTGGGGAGGGAGACCCGCGGGTTTTAAGGAGTTCAAAAATTCCACCGGATAATTAACGGCATCATCCGAATTTACCGCCGAGTCTATTGAATTATATACCTTTTCCTCTCCTGTCATTGATTTCAGTACCATTTCATTAATTGCATCAGCTTGATCGTTTCTTGGGGTCAAAATAGCCCGTTCACAAAACCATTCCAAAGTTTTTTCTCATATTTTTAATATGTCGGGGTATATTGGATTAATTAATTCTTGAACAGTAGCCACCATAGTGCATAACTCTTCTGCTAATGTCACTTTACCGTCACAGTCATTACGTTCCCCATTTCCTATTTTAAGCAGCATATCTGCAAACAGTCCCGCAGAGATGTACTCTCATATTTCTTGTGAGTTTAAGTACTCTTACTGATGACCATAAAACAGATCTCTTAAGACTGGCTTTAATCTCGTCGGCTGTCGTTCCTTTAGGCACCACTGGTAATGTCTGGCTAAAATCTCCTGCGAGCAGTACTGTCACACCACCCATTAAATTTCCGTTATCCTTAATGTCACGGATGCTCCTGTTCAAAGCTTCAATGCCTCCTTTATGTGCCATTGTTATTTCGTCCCAAACTATTATTTTGGTATGTTTTAATACCTCAGCGAAATTGCTCTGTTTGGGTATGTTGCACATGGGGTTTTCCAGTGTCCCCTGGAGCATCTAAAAAGAAAATTCCACCTGCATTCTGTTCTATGCTAGTAATGATATCATCATAGGCTAATTTCTGTACCGCAGTCAAAGTATACTCATTGTTTGCGACTACGTTTGCTAACATTTCTGAATTGTAATTAGTCTCTCTTAAATACTCCCTGTTTTCTAATGTTTATACTCTACTTGGCTGTGGCAAACCATACTCCCCAAGTGTGCGACCACCTAAAACTTGTAGAGACTCCTCAATAGATAATAAACAATTATTAAATATGTGGTTAGAAAACTGGTCTACATCTACTTCCACATTTTTTTCAACTTGACGCCTAAAGTCTTCAGATAAATGTTCTTTGAATTTATTCCACAGATTTAATGGATCTGATACTTGACAATGCACCAATAGAACTGAAAATAGCTCTCGCATCATCGAAGGTGATTGACAAAGTGCAGCTTCTTCCAGCGCTGCACACCAGTGCTCGTCATCTTCAAGTAAATGTAAAGCCTTGCAAGCGGCTTGGAATGTAGGGTATAGCACACCATCCACCGTTTTTAATACTTCAAATGACGTAGGACCTCGAATTAAGTGAAGAAGCATACGAAGATAGTAGCACTCCGCATTGTTTGGATGAACCGTGTATACCCTTCCTAAAGCTTGATCTCTCTTCACGCCAGACCATCCTTCAACATCATTGTTCCATATGTAATACGCAGGAACTTCAGAATACAATAAAGTTTTAGCAAAGCTATCTTGCTGGCACAGTTCAAAAAATGCCAGAAGTGTAGTTTTTTTAGGATTATTTAATCTGTCGGCCAAATTTTATGAATTGAAATATATCCTCTGTCCATTCTCTAAGTGAACCGCTAGGTGAAATACTTCACTTATGTATGGGAAACCCAAGTATTCGCCATACAGCCTCAGAACTACTTATATATCTTCCACTTTCATAAATCTTCACCTCATTTTTGTCATTTTCTAAAGCAAATGTAGCCTGATCGGACCCTTTATTAACATACTTACAAACATATTTTATAGATTTTACCGAATTACAATACTCAATGTTTATGTGAGCATTGAAAGTTCTTAAAAGAACTGGATTGTACGGAACTACCCAGCGGTTGTCTAGACTATTCCGATTTATATTCACAGTAAATCCTCCATCATCCGGAGACCGCCTCCTACACACAGGATAACCATCTTTTCCAGTTTGTGTTTCGCTATGGAGGGGCATGGGGTATTTTTTGCGGAAGAGGGGAGGGGTAGCAAGAGAGGGAGAGGGGCGGAGTTGTGGGAGAAGGGAGGGGTAGCGGGACAGTCGAGGGGTAGCGAGAGAGGTGGAATGAGGGAACTGAGAAGGAGGAGAGATATATATATGTAAATAGATAATACAATTATAAGGGCGGATGCGGGAGAGGGCGAGGGAGGGGTTGATAATATTTTACGTCCGCCATGTTGGATTATTAAATTGCTATTATTTTCGTAATCAGCAACCCGATAAACCATAAAAACGACACCCATATTGATATTTACACATTTTAACCCCATTGCACCCCAACAGGGGATGATGATATACTACGTCCGCCATGTTGGATTTTTAAATTGCTATTTTTTCGTAATCAGCAACCCGATAAACCATAAAAACCAAACCGAAGTTAATTTTTAGACTTTTCACCCCCATTTTCCCCTTCTAGGGGTTGAATTCGGAAAAATCCTGAAAAACGAGTTTTCTAATTTATCGCGAGGAATACTCCTAAGAAATTTTGAATAAAATAGTCCAACTATTTTTTTTTCCCCCCATACAAACTTTGAACTCCCATTTGACCCCCTTGGGGTGTGATTTTCGGAAAATCCTTTCTTAGTGGGTACCTACCCTTTATAATGAACACACTCTCCAAATTTCACGTTTCTACCATTGGCGGTTACGGCTGTGGATGCGTCTTAGCGTTTCGACTTATCCTTTTATATATATAGATAGATATAGTATATTTAAATGCGTACGACTTTTAATTAGTAATTTATTGTTGCAACGAATAGCCACTTGCTTCAAACCTTTGTTCCTAGTCTATTGGTATATATTATATGTTATATGTGCACGTTATTTGATTGTGTTAGAGCTCTTAACCCTGCTTGGGGTTTACCAATTATTTTGGACTGGAATGGATTCACTGATGTTTTAGTGTTTATTTAGTGAATTCAACTCGGCGAATTGCTTTAACATATAAACATGTTCTTTACTGTCTCGGTGTATTGACTGGATTTCAAGCTTATCGGAAATCGGAGTCTATTGACGCTTATAGCGTTTCTTTAGCCATTCACGCGGGACGTTATCGCGAAGTTATGCTCTCGTATTCAAGATTATAACCTTATAATTCTTGAGAAAACCATCATTTATTTTGGAAAAGTGTCTGATACCCAAACCTACCGGTCGAGCGAATAGCCGACTGACATATATAGATATACTTCAGTACAGCTACTCCTCCGACACGGTCCGCCACAAAAAGACCCCAGCCAAGATTAGCCTGTGTTAAGTCGCGGGATCTAACACGGAGTAATCCCTACCAGACACAAATGAAATTAAATTTACAAACATAATGTCTTTTCTTTTCTTTTAAAATAAAAATGAGAGCGTAAAGTTTACAAATCGCGGAATCCTTATACTAAACAAGCACCTTATATTAAACATTCAAACCCATGCAACCAAACACTTATTTACAGCTTAGTCGCCTATGGACCTATACGGAACTTGACAACTTTAATTCTCTAATCTTAACCCTGATGATCTAACAAAATCTACTAAGTCCCGACTACCTAGCTGATTTACTAACCGCGAATTAAACGAATCAAACCCGTGTATTACCTAACGCCCTAATGCGAGTGTGTGTCTAACCTTGTGTATAGATATTTGTGTTATAAAATATATATGTGTGTATATACGAGGGTCATTTGAAAAGTTCTTAGCCTAACATACTTAATGAAACCACACGATTTTGAGTTTATTTTTATTTTTCAACATACTCTCCTCCGAGCTCAAAACACTTTTTCCATCGACCCGGTAAGGCTTCGATACCCGTTTTAAAAAAATCTTCGTCTCACTCTTCAAAATAAGCGTCCACGGCGGCTATGACCTCTTCATTTGTAAAAAAATGTTTACCACCTAAAAATTTTTTCAGCTTTGGGAACAGATAAAAGTCGGACGATGCTAAATCCGGTGAATATGGGGGAGGAGGTAACAATTCGAAGCCACATTGGTGGATTTCTGCCATGGATTGCACAGAGGTGTGAACACGCGCATTGTCCTGACGAAACGAGACTTTTCTTCTCAATAAACCTGGACGTTTTTCTTTGATTTCTTCTCTCCAACGACGCAACAGGTTGCAATAGTAATCGGAGTTTATTGTTTCACCCTTTTTTAAATAATCCACGAGAGTTATACCCTTTGCATCCCAAAAACGGATGCCATGACTTTGCCCGCCGATAAAACCACCTTTGCCTTCTTTGGGGTGGGCGATCCTGCTCTTTTCCATTGTTTCGACTGTTCTTTTGTCTCGGGTGTATTGTGGTGAACCCAGGTTTCATCCATGGTTATAAATCTTTCAACAAATTCTATTGGGTCAGCTTCATATAACTCTAAACAGTCGCGAGAAGTTGTGAGTCGGTTGCGTTTTTGTTCCACTGAAAGCAGTCGCGGTACCCACCGCGCAGATACCTTAGAGAATCCAAGTTCAGTAGTAATTATATGATGTGTTCGCTCAAATGAGATGCCTACAGTCTTAGCTATCTCCTCGACAGTCAATCTTCGATCAGATAAAATGAAATCACAGATTTTTTCTTTGTTTTGATCAGTGGAAGCAGTCGAAGGCCGGCCACTACGGGGCTCATCTTGAATGATCTCACGACCATGTTTAAACTCTGCCACCCAGTTTTTAACAGTCGCATACGAAGGAGCGGACTCACCCACAGTAGCAGACATGTCTACATGTATAGCTTTTGAAGTTAAACATTTCAAATTCAGGTATTTTATCACTGCACGACGTTCAATTTTATCCATTTTCAAAAATAGCTCTGACTTGACTTACGGTATCACGTGTAAACGAACAATGAGTTATTGTGAAAAACTAAACTGTGCATACGTATTCCTAAATAGTGTAACTACAAAATGAGGATAGTTATAAAAAAAACCAATGACTTTTACCTATGTTAGGCTAAGAACTTTTCAAGTGACCCTCGTAACTTTGTGTAGACAATTAATGGACGTGTGTGTATCTGAATGGCCTAGTCCCTACGGTCCACTAATTACGATTATGGGGTTATCGCAGACTCACGATAACCTAAGTATTAGTGAATGTGAATTCACTAACACCTATGGGATTTTAGTCGCCCCACCATACCGTGAGTAATGTAATACACCTCACGAGCGCTTTTATTTTATTAGAAAAGTGTTTCCCTAGTGTATATTAAGGAGATTTAGTACGCCTCACCTGACGTCACTAAATCGTGTATTGAATTTACACAATCGAATTAAGCTCAGTTGACACCGTTCAGTTTGCCACTTAACTAGATTGTATATGTAATGTTCAAACCACTTTTAAACAAACTAACGCGAATTTTATAAACTATAAAGAGTGTTTGTAAACACTCCTTAAAGCCACAAAAACGCTGATACTTTTAAGTTACGATTGAAACAACTTTAAATTCGCAGCGTTAAACCTGCTCTCAAAATCAGCTTGGCCGAAATGTGTCCCGCGTCCTTCTTGTAACCATATATATAGACACGCCCTCGTCTCAACCTTCCCCTTGCGTCTCACACAACCGCGTCTACACCCCCGTAGAAGTGTCACGCCGACTTAACGTTTGGAGGTAAGGTTCCGTATACATTATCCACTCCAGACTAAGTTTTTACAAGTAGCTTAACTTATCGAATGATGCATAATTCAAACATGCTAATTAACCGTGATTAGTACTAAAATTAGACCTTATCCTATATTCCCGATAGAATCCAGACGAACGTCTGTCTGTCACGCCCAGAAACTATTTCCTAGGGCAGAGATACGTCGATCCACTTGTAATCCTATTTATTCTCAAACATCTGTTATCTCGTTATGACTAATTTCGATAGATCGCTTAGACCTTGTTACAGTCAATTTCCGAATTCTACCAAAGCATCGTCACATCTTCCGTTTATTCCAAGGATCTCTGATTAGCCTTTTTTTATAGATTCGGTTCGCTCGGCGCCAAGTCTCGAGAAAAAAACGTAATGGGTCCCACATGTGCTAGCTATCTTGCAACCGACTCAAAATGCACCAATCTTAAGAAGTTTTAAACCATTTCATTTTTGAATAATATTACACAATCTTATTATAATAATAATTCTTTATTATCTCTCCACGATATGTTAACATTTTTTTAATTGGAGCTATATTTAATTACATTATATGTAGTACATGGTGTGGGAGACTGGTGCCTGTGATAGGTTAAAAAAATAGCCTGAGTTACAAGTCGCCAGGATATTATATCGTTAGTCAGGATATTATTATCGATAAGATTTGCTGGTACCATTACAAGTATACAGTAAAAACTGATATTTTATTAGCGGTTTATTAATAAGACCTCAATTACTTTACGGTGTTTATCAAAAATCTACTTTAGAAGTACTTTTCAGGTATGATTAACCATTATAGCATGCAAATATGTATGTTTTTTTAATTTTGTCTTAAATAACAGATAGTCATAAAGTCATTCATCAAAATTTGTCATTTTTGGGTCATTGATTCAAAATTTTAAAATGTTGCGTTTTAATATAGTTAAAAAAATAAATATTGTCAGACAAATTACACAGCGCCATCTAGCCCCAAAGTAAGCGAAGCTTGTGTTTTGGGTACTAGACAACTGATAAACATCATAAAGGGTGTCTCAGAATGATTTTCGTTTTTAGATGTTAAATAAAAAACAAAATATCAATTAAATCTCGTTTTATTTAATGTTAATTTAAATAGCAATTCTCGAAGTTTATTTATGAAAAACAACCGTTTGCAAATGCGCATCATTTATTTGTTCACACTCATTTAACCTGGAGCTAAAATTTTCAATAACTCGCTGGAGTTGATTTCTTCAGTGATTCTTTGCTTCAAAACATTCAGGTTGGGTGGCAATGGATTGTAAACTTTGCTTTTTAGGTTACCCCATAGGAAGAAATCAGCAGGCGTTAAATCAGGGCTCCTCGGTGGCCAATTGATGTCTCCTCGGCGACTTATCACTCTTCCAGGGAATAAATCGTGAAGACCAGCTAATGAGTCATTTGTAACATGAGAAGTGGCTCCATCTTGCTGGAAAAAGGTGTTGCGGTTGTAGCCCTTCTGGTTTTGCATTTTTGTAGCCAAAAAAGTCCGGATCATATGCAATATCGATCAGAATTAACGGTCTGAGTTCGACCTCGGTCATCCTCAAAAAAATAAGGACCGATAATTCCTTGACTTGATATGGCAGCCCAAACAACAACTTTTGGCGAGTGCAAGGGCTTCTGATGCAGTTCTAACGGATTCTCGGAAACCCAGTATCTGCAATTTTGTCTATTCACATGACCGTTGATGTGAAAATTCGATTCGTAGTAGAACCAGATGTTATTGAAACTCCTAAAACGGTTTTTCATTGTCCTGCAGAATTCGACTCGTTTATCAGGATCATCAGGCTTCATTTCTTGAGCAATAACAATTTTATAGCGGTGAAAATGTAAATCTTTCGAAATAATGCGATGAACCGTAGATTTGTTCAAATTAAGAGAAGCTGCGCGCAATCTCAATGACTGTCGTGGGTCGTCCATAACAGACTTTCGAACGCGATCGACGTTCATGCTCGTTCTTGATGTCCTTTTGCGCCCAGACGATTTGTCCGGCATTGTATTCGAAGTCTCTTCAAACTTGCACACCCAATGCTAAATTAAATTGGCACTTGGCACATGTCTTAAGCTTTTTAAATTAAAATGTGTCCTGTAGAGACGACGAACAACAGTGTAGGAATCGTTGTTTTTATAAAACGCTCTCACGCAAAACGCGCGCTGTAATCCCGTGAAACGATTCATGGCTACTAAACTTAAGAAGCCGGCCAAACGGACGAGTCCACTCCCCTCCCCCTGCTACCTGCGGTTGGCGCGTATTGGTCAATTCAAAAACGAAAATCATTCTGAGACACCCTTTACATAGAAAATACCCAGATCAGGACAAACAGACATGTTCTTGCACACAAATGTTTGTACTGTGTGGGAATCGAACCCACGAGCGTTGGTGTCAAAGTAGCGTAACAACGCGTTTCACCACTGCGCCACCGAGCTTGTCGAACTGATTACAAAATGGCTAAATAGGTACATTTTATGTTTTTTTCTGTATTCATTCGACAATATTTATAAATAATATACTCATTACAGGAAACAAGAAGTATTGTTTAACATATTATATTTTTTATCCCTATAAGATTTAAATTTAAAATTCGTCTAATATATTAGACGAATTTTTTTAAAGCAGTTTATAAATCAGCGCGCTCGATCAAGTTTCATTTAGTACACTACGGGTTTTCCCAGCGACAGAACGTAGCTCGTGCTCTCATCGCCTAAAGTATGAAATTGCCGATTTGTACTGAAAAATTTAAAACTCGTTTTTTTTCTAAGATCTAACATGTTGTGATATTTTCTAGTATAACTTTTTCACATACCTATGAGGTTTTTCTGTTAAAAAATGTTCAAGATTTGATTTTCGAATTTCAAATGTTTTTTTATTCAGCTTAGACGGGAAAGATGGGCACTTCTTAAATTCGAGTAATTTTCGAATAGGAGTTCCGACGCGGAACTAACAGCAGAAACGACTCGCAATATCAATGCTGCGTTTGGAGAGGAGAATTCTTATGAACGCATCGTATGTTTTTGGTTTAAACGCATTCGTGATGGAAGCTTCGAATTGAAGAACGAACCACGTGGAAGACCACCCACACAGATGAATAACGCAGAATTGAAGGAGACTGAAAGCCGATCCGAGTCAAAGCCGAAGCAGAATTAACCAGGAATTAGCGGCATGGTTTAACGTTACCTTACCTTCAATATTGACTTATTTGCATCTAATCAATAAGATAAACAAATATGAAAAATGGGTACCTCAAGATTTGCCTGATGTGCAGAAAGAAACGCGTGACGAAACTTTTGTTGCCTTGTTGATTGAATTGTGACATGTGCGGAAAGTGGATTCTTTACAATAACCGTAAGCCAAAAATGCAATGGCTGACCCCAGGTCAAACACCGCAGCAGTGCCCTAAAGGAAAGCTTACCAATAAAAAGGTAATGGTAACTGTTTGGTGGTCTCTTCATGGCGTTATTCACTACAGCTTTCTCAGGTCTGGTCAAGCAATAACAGCAGACGTTTACTTTGTCGAACTTCGAGCAATGATGGTGAAACTGGCAGTGAAACAGCCGGGACTCGTGAATCGATCTTCACTATTATTGCTCCATGATAACTGATAGATAACGCAAGATCTCACACTGCACGAGAAACCGCTGTAACTCTAAAGGAGCTGCAGTTATCTCCGTCTCTGTAATGTAATCAAAATATTTACCCTTTAGTTTATATATGCCTTTGCGATAGAAAACAGGGGATCGCGGATTTTCGAACCTTTCCTGTCTAAGCTGAATAAACAAAAAAAAACAGTTGAAATTCGAAAATCAAATGTTGCACATTTTTAAAAGAAAAACCTCATAGGTAGCATGAGGAAAAGTTTTCACTCGAAAATCTCACACCATGAAGGTTTAATGTCAATTCAAAGTATCTATTGCTATAAAACGGCAATTTCAAACTTTTACCCCTATAATTTGATACTTACCTCAGAACATTTATGATTAGTTATATTCGCTTAATTTCAAGCGCCATCTTGTTAAGCGAGAGTTTGGTTCTTTGAGCAGTCAGAACCCGTTATATACGTTTTCCCATACATTTCGCGGTCGTATACGACCACCCGGGTTTCGAAGGGTTAATGTTCATAATCCACTGTAGTGGTTTAAGATCTATAATAATTTTAAATCTTCTCCCAAAGAAATAAGGTCGAAAATACTTCGTCGCCCATACTATGGCATGAAGTTCCTTCTCAATGGTGCAGTAGTTCATTTCGCTGTCATTCAGTGTACGAGATGGGTTTGTCTGAGCCAACAGTGCTCTGTGACAGCACAGCTCCTATCGCCACGTTGGATGCGTCAGTTGTCAAAATAAACTCGAGAGAGAAGTCGATATATAGGTCATTGATAAGTAGTCTCTTACATTTTTCAAAGCAGTTAACATAGTTTGTATCTAGTGTTATTTTACTATTCTTCTTTAAACAACTTGTCACAGGTTTAGTGACTTTGGCCTATAAGGCCTAGAAATTGTTTAATTTATTTAGTAGTCTTTGGTAGAGTATTCTTCAATTGCTTTGATCTTTTCAGGATTTGGCTTAATACCATCTGTACTAATCACATGGCCAAGTTATGATGTTTCCAGTTGCAGAAATTCTGATTTATTCATCTGTATTTTAAAGTTGGACTCGCGAAGTCTGAAACACTTTCTCGAGATTGACCATGAGCTCTTGTAGGCTGGTACTAAAGACAACTATATCATCTAGTACTACTATATATACCAGGCATATGTCGTTTTGGAGGCCACGGAGGACATTGTCCATAACCCGTTGAAAGGTTGACGGAGAATTTTTGAGACCTATGAGCATTCTTAAAAATCCAAAATGTCCATGTTCTACGTTAAATCCCGTCTTCTGGATGTCATCTGGGTTCATCTCATACTTGATGGAAGCCTGAAGCTAAATCTAACGTGCAAAATATTGACATTTGCCTAGTTTGTCAAGAACGTCGGTTATATTTGGAATGGGGTATTTGTCGTCGATAGTCTTCTCGTTTAGTTTGCGAAAGTCGAAAACTATACGCCATTTACGGTTGCCAAATGTATCTGCTTTCTTGGGTACTACCCATATGGGTGAACTCCATTCAGAGTCTGAGGGTCGGATGATTCCTTGGTCTAGCATTTTTGAAATTTGGTTCCGAACCTCGTCTCGTATGTATGAACGGGTACCGGTAAGTTTTTGTATATACAGGAATTTCATCGACCGTTTTTATATGATGTTTGACTTTATTAGTAAATGTAAGAGGTTCGTCTTCTATGTAAAAAACGTCAACATAACGAGAGCAGAGTTGTACTAGTTTAGTCTTTTCCTCAGGATTTAGGTGGTCGGTTCGTAATCGTGATATGACTTCCTCAATTCGGCTAGAAATGTGTTGAGGTTGCCTACAGTCTATGCTTTCAGCTTGTGCAGGTTGGTCCAAGCACAATATAATATTAGCTGTGGTGTTCTCTACTTCAACTATGCCACGACTGTTTGATATCTTGGTTATACATTCGTGTATGAGACAGTTGCATACAATCTGATCGCTAACTACTACATCGCCATCCGGAGCGTTAATGGGTATGCGTACCAACTTTGAGGACTGAGCGGGTATTATATCTTCATAAAAATTAAAATTTCGTGCATTATACATTTTAATCGGGTTAGTTGCAGATTGGGTAACTAACATTAAGTTTTTTAAATCGATCTTTGCTTCCCTTTCAGTAAGTAAGTCAAGTCCTAAGAGTCGAAATGGTCATAGAAACGGTATATGAATAGTTTTATGTTATGAGGTTGGTTGAATTCTTGGAAGCATGGCAAACTAATAGAGTAAACTAATAATAAACTAATATTCCTACTAGTTGTGTGCACGTTCGTAACTTCGAACGGTTCATAGTCCAAAGGTATGTGAGAATAAAACTGTTGGACGGCTTCTGGGCTGGGTTAGCGCCTGTATCTATTAAAAGATTAAGAGGTGGGTTTTCTATGCGAACATACGGTAGTTGCCTTTGTGTTTGCATATTCAATTCTATCTGTATCTTTTTGATATCATAACTTTCTGAAAATCCTCACTATCACTAGTAGGAGACTGATATTTCTTTACAGAGGGTTCAACTGGGTGATCAACTTCATTTGGGTACTCAATTATGTTCGCGTACTCGGTCACGTTCGGGTATTCTGGTATTCTGGTATATTATACACATAGTCAGGCTCATAATTATAATTGTCAGTACTCATAGCGGGGTAGTCATGGTAACTAGTATATTGATTGTAGTCGGGGTAGCATTCACTATAATCTAGGTAGTATGTCACACAGACCATTCATATTAACGTCCCTAGTCTTGAAATAATTGGACGGAGGTGGGTTTCCAAACCTACGCCTATCATGTCCTGTGGGAGGTAATGGCTTTGTTACAAATGGGGTTACACCACTCATGGGGCGTGGTGTTTGTTGGGATTGACTATTACCAAAAGACTGATTGCGATTTGGCAACTTAAAGACATTGCTTTGCGGGTTATAATTAGGCGGTGTAGCCCGGAACATTGCTGAGTACGGGTAGGCATTCTAAATTGATGCTGTGCCATTGCTTGTGGACTTGGCCCATTGAAAGAGTTCAGGAGGCAGTGCAGTCTGTCTGCGGTTGCATGTTAGGCATGCCGAAAGTAAATGGTCTAGGTGGTGGCATATAGGCGGTTATGGGTGTAAAAGCTTGTGCCATTTTGGGCATTGAATGTCCCCGTGATAATTTTTGGTAAAGTGTTGTTTCGTTGCTGCAAATAAATGACATTAAGCTCCTCCTACACAAATTCCAAAGCTTTTTCAATACTGTCAGGGCGCATACACCGTATACGAGACCCCAGTGGCTCTTTAAGACCACGGACAAATGCTTGGATAGTTAATTTCTTGTATAAGTTACGTTTTGCTTCTATGGTCGTCTCTATAGTCTCGTGTAGGGTGACATACGTCATGATGGTACTGAACAGTGTCTGACACCGTTCATAAAATTCCTGCGGTGTGCTATTACCTTGTGACTGTAACGAAAGGTCGTTATACAACGCCGTTTTGTCCCTCTGGTCGGGGAAGTTATTAATTAACACTGTCCTAATACCATACCAATTTTCGGGTATATCGTTTGAGTTGATGGTACGTATGCCATTAATTAATGATAAATTATTTAATAAGTGTTCTGTTCCGTCTCTGGCATAGCAATGTATAATTTGGTCAAATATTCTTATGAATCGCGTAAGAATATTAGGGTTCCCGTCAAACTCGGGTACCTACCAGGCGGAGGGCCTTGAATATTGCATCAGGGTCATGAACGACCGCTGTCTGAATAGTCTGTGCTTGTGGTAGACTAACTTGGTGGGTCATATGGTCAACTGCTGGCGGGTTCATAGTTTCCGTATAACTACAATCTAACGTACTATCGTCTAAACTTAAATCTCTGTTAGAATCTAATATGCAATTCCTTAACTGTTCAGAGGAAACAGCGTCGGACTTATCCTTTCTAGAAAGAATCTTGATTGATTCAAAGGACTTAATGTGCTAGGAAAGCAACACTACAGAACAATTCAGTGATGTACTTACATAAGCATTTCGGCCTCTGTGAGCGTTATCGATGTCTGGATACTTCGACCTTGCAGATTGTCGTAGATTCGGATACTTGACGACGGCTTGAGAGCTCAACCAGAAAACGGCGATTGGGAGCAACGATGCGAGAGGCTGGAAACCGATCGCGCGTGTTTCCTGTTTCAAGTATCCTACCGACTGCGCTAATTACGACCTCTGCCGTCGGAGGTCCCAAAAAACCGAAATTATTTAAAAAGAACTTTAATTAAAATAAAAGAATTACAAAATTAACTTATTAACTATACGTGTCGACTGTTCAGATGCTAGGAATGAAGTGCGGAATATTCCACTGGCCGCGGTGTCGGGCGTCGGTTGCACGAGGCGCGGCGTCAGCAGTTTACTGTATTGCGAAAATATCATGCACAATAAAGTAGGTTTCGTGTCAGCGTTATTTATATGAGCTGCGCACGTAACATATTATAAAACGAAGTCCCACGCCGCGGCTGTCTATTCGCGATAAACTCAAAAACTACTGACCGGATTTTCATGCGGTTTTCATTTATAGACACAGTGATTCTTGAGGAAGGTTAAGATGCATAATTTATTAATAATAATAATATCACGCCAGACGCGGCGTGGGACTGTGGGAGCATAATATGCTCTACTACCCGTGTGAATCCGGGGCGGGTTGCTAATCAAAAATAAATAAAGAAACAAATTTCTTACAAGCCGCCTTGTTTTGTAATGATAATATTTTGTGTATTTTTTTATTTTATACTGAATTATTATTACTATTATTCTTGAACCTTATAGTTTTGTTACACTTATGTGACATTTAATTCAAAAACTTTCTATCTCTATATTTTTAAATAAATAGTAGTAAATCCTAGTCTCAACTACATTCATATAATCATTCGAGACCCGCCTTAGCTGACTGATAATATACGTGTATATGTATGTGAACATATATATTATGAACAAACATTTTTGGTTACAGGTAATTTCAGCCGAAATATATCTTTGAATAGCACAAAAGGCCCTCGCACGGATAATGCCAAAGTATTGCCAAATGGTAAAACAAGTACAACGACATTGACAAGCAATAACATAATCAGTCATGTTAAAAAACTAAACTTAAGTTTAAGTTTGATGAAGAAAACCAAATTTGATGGTAACCGTGTTGAGCATTGTCGATCAATAGAGACAATGGATTCTAGCAAAAACACAAAATGCAATGTTAACGAACATATAGTAAATATACCAAACAAAAATAAAGTTTTGGATACTCATGACGTTTTAAGTAATATTGCAGACCATAATTCTATTGTTAAGACCAACAACATAAAAGGTACGCCGCGATGTAATAAAAATATCGGTGGGAACCACAAAAGACATGAAAATGATGGCGCAGATAACCTAAAACGAATAACAGATTCTAATCAAAAACCAAATAAAGCCATAACAAATAGAACCAAGAATCACGTCAAAAAGAAAAATGTGAGTACAGATAAAATTAAAATGCATTCGCCAAGAACTGAAACAGAGATAAAAAGTCAAGAATCTAAAAAATCGAAAGAAACACGGAGAGTAACTAACAAATCAAAAGTATATACTAAACCCAGTATACAAACGGAATTGGTTGTCAAGAAAGCATCTACTCGTAATAAAAAAAATGACTTAAATTTAAGTGATGTTACACAAAATGAGAGCATGAGAGACAGTAGTGAAACAAACACCAGAATAACACGTTTGTCGGCGTCTAAATGTAACAACATTGTAAAAAGTGATATGAAAAAAGATAGTAACATTGTCAATTCAAAATTAACTTCAGATAAGGAAACAAAATCCAATGCGAAATTAAAATGCAACGTCAAACCAGCTACCAAAAGTGCAATAGCCAATGACAGCATAGCCAAAAGAAAATCTCCACGCACACCGAAAGGCATAAAGCCACTTTCTGTAGTGCTTACTCCAATTAACATATCTAAAATTGTACGTAGAGAAACACAACTAAAGGGGAAGAGAACTTCACATATGAACTTTTTTTTGGATAATAATAATTCACTATTAAGTGATGGAACTCTTGATGAAATTCTCAAACGAAATAGTGCGGCTCGAAGTGTGCGATCAGCAAGAAATAAAATAGTGGTTCCACCAAATACTCGCAGCCGTACTGCTGGGCAACGTAAGTAAAGCATAACTTGACCTCAACAGTTGAAGCAAGCTTGCTTTAGAGTTATGGCAATGGTCAATTTACATTTCAGTACATATTGTGTAATGACATTATTCATGAAGAAGAATTCAAACCTCCGCATCGTGACTGAAGCATAGAGCAACAGCCTAAATTTGGTACTTGAGATGCAATATATTCTCTTTGTAAAATGTCTACTGAATGCATATCATGTTTAACATATATGTCATATATATTTTTTAATATCTAAAATTTCATGCGAATGCTATCATAGTATGACTCTTTCCTAGAATGTCCATTCTGCTATTCCCACTACCCGTAAATAAAATATATTAATAGTAGCGAAAGTTCCCTAAAATCTAGCACGTCTAGCAAGGAGATCTAATAAAACGGTTACCCTAAACACTGCACAAGATACATTTGTGTACATAATCACATATGTTTGTCTTTAGTCTGCGTTTTTTTGTATATATCAAAAAATATATATACGTAGGTCACACTATAAGTTTTGCGTAACTTAAAAAAACATGTTAAAACCAAAATATTATGTTTATTGCTTTTCAAAATACTCTCCTTTACATTTTAAACATTTTTTCATGCGATCGAACCATTTTTTAAAACTGGAGGACCACATATCCGAAGGCATGTTTTCTACGTGCTGATTGAACGCTATCACTGCCTCTTCGGAATTGGTGAAAGTGAAACCTCTCACCAAATCTTTGATTTTGGGGAAAATACAGAAATCACAGGGTGCTAGGTCGGGGCTATGTGCAGGATGGGTTCTCATTTTCAAACACCTATTCACAAGATTGCTGTTTTCTTTCGGGTTCAAAACAATAAATCCACGTTTCGTCTCCTGTGACAATGTCATAAACAGCCTTAGAATGACCGTGGTCGTACTTCAGTAGCATCTGTGAGCACCATTCCACGCGAGCCCGCTTCTGCTCCGCTGTCAGTTCATGAGGGATCCAACGACAACAAAGTTTCCGAACGTTCAATTTTTCGTGTAAAATTTTCTGAATTTGGCTCATTCCAATCCCCAATAGTTCTCGAATTGTCTCATAGGTAATCCGCGGGTTTTCTTCAATTAGCCGCTTAACAGTAGCCACATTATTTACGTTGACGGCAGTTGAAGGCCGCCCTTCACGAAATTCTCTCTCAAATTCAGCAAACCATCGCCTCACGGTGCTCAAAGAAGGTGCTTCTCTCCCAAAAGCATTTTGAAGACGAGCAGCACAGTCTTGCGGAGAGAGAGAACTTTTAAAATCATAAAAAATCATCGCTCTAAAATCTTTTCGACTCAATTCCATTTTCGTTGCATACGTAGAACTTTGATGTGTGATAAAAAACAATTGACAAATGATTTCCCGCCAATTGTTTTTTTTTTTTACTAAGTAGGTTGCAACGTTTCAAAAAATATAACATTTGAAATTCAAATAGTTCCGATTAGCTAGAAGTGCAAAACTTTTAGTGTGCCCCATGTATATATACTTAACTGTGTTTTTTCACGGTGAAGATTATTAAAATACTTTTTATTCAGGTAGTAGTATGTTTGCATGGATCTTTAGCATATTACAAATACATATATACCTAGTCCGGCCATAAGTTCTGTTACAAATGATTATGCATTTATTTTTTATGAAGTAATGTAATCTTTATAAAATTTATATGTTCATATTTATGGTAATCTCAGCAAAATTTAAAAAATGATTCTATTCGAAATAGCCACCTTTGGATACAGATCTTTAATCTGTCTGGCCACGAATCTGTGGATTTATGCACTGTTCCCATGGGAAATTTAGCAACTCCAGCTGCTTGCTCCAGAGATTTCTCAATAGACACAATGTCGGCGTGTCGTTTCGAGCAGGCAGTTTCCTCTAAAACTGACCATAATTTGTAGTCTACAAGGTTCAGATCTGGGCTAGACGAGGGCCAGTCTTAAGCTCTAAAAAGTTCGTAACGTTGGTTTCGAGCCAAGCTTGAGTAGTTCGTGCCTTGTGACCAGGTGCAGAGTCCTGCTGGAATGTCCACGGTACATTTTTAAAACATTTAAGTGTAACCCCCCCCCCCCCCCCCCCCCCATACTCTTAAATTGGCCAATTTCCGGGGGGAGCTCATGGGTCAATGAATAAAAATTGAGAAAATAATTAAATAATACTGCCGAATTGCCCTGAAAATATCAACTCGGGGGTTTTCAGGGTCGCTGATCGCGTCAGATTTCCGAAATTCTACTGCCCTCCCAAAATAACCCCCATGCTGTTCATCCAGCATTTTTTGAAAAAATACATCGTAATTGGATGAAACGGTGGACTCGGGGATTTTTGGGGTCGCTCATTACGACCTCATCATATTACCTCATCGCCCCTCCTCTAATTAACTCCCATGTGTTCATCCAGCATTATTTGAAAAAATCCATTAGAATTGGATGAAACGCATCCCCCCTCCTCTAATTAACCTTCGATGCTGTTCATCTCGATCTCGTGAAAAAAATGTGGAAAACGAATGCTGGATGAACAGCATTTTTAACAGGGGGGGATTTTTTAATTCTGAAGTCGGGATCATAATCAGCGACCCCAAAACCACCCCGAGTCCACCGTTTCGTTTCGAGGAATTTGGGTAATCTGTCCCTGAAAACCCCCGAGTAGACATTTTCACGTCTATTCGGCAGTATTATTCAATTATTTTCTCAATTTTTATTTATTGCTCCATGAAATTGGCAAATTTAAGAGGGGGGGGGGGATAAGTTGACAAAAATAATTTGGGGTCCTTTTGTCTACATATTTTTTAGTTAATAGATTCAGGCGTTATTTTGCGAAAGTCAAATTTACAACAAATTAACATATTTTTCCCCGTCGAATGCATTTTGTTTCACCCCGATCGGTTGTTATTAAAAAAATACCGTATTGACTGCACTAATATCATAGTAAACGCGTTTCATATTTAAAATAATTAAAGAGTTGAAAAAAAACGTTTCTATGTATGTTTCTATGTATTTATGGCCAGACTATTTATATATATCAGTTCTCATGTACACCACATTCCGAAACTTAACTGATTTTGATAAAATAAAAAAACACCTGCTGAAACCTGTAGGAAAAAAAAAACAACATACTGCAAGGTAACCAGTTACAAGTAAAAAGTCTTTACGTGTAAATACGTAAAATAATAAAATTTCAATAGTAAAATAATGCATATTGGTTGACAAGGACGCTGCTTCAGGAAAGGCTGTCCTTGCCTTCTACAACAAGCGGTGTAGCTGATTGGAAGTGGCCCCTGCTTGAGACTACTATTACTACAACCTTGGTGTGTATGGTAAGATATTTAAACATTTAAAATTTGATGAATGCCTTTCTATTACATTTGTATCCGCATTTGTATGAATACCCTTTGTAAATAAACATGTACATCACTCATTATCAATGCTGCAATATCTAAAAAAAATAACAAATATTACAATTTTCCCACTTCTGGAAACTTTCAAGTACATATGGATGCTAGATAAAAAAATATTTCCTTGCACTTAGTTCGATCCCATAAATCCTTAGGCTTAGGTAGCGAACCCCGTCAATCCTAATGGATTAGTATACGGGATAACACTAGGAAGAAGACTTGAGTTCGATTCCCCGATGCTATGTTATTCTGTCGACTTGCAGGCGAGGTTGACATTGATCCTAAAGGTAATAGTGAGAAACATACACCCCCAAAAGTGTGAGATGTTTACAAATAATTTGTTAGAATAAAATTCCGCAATTAAAACTATGACAATCAATATTCTGTAAAATCATTGTATTTTTTAAAGATAATTTCAATTTATGGAGTTCGAAAATGAAGGTAATTTTCAACAGGCAAACTTTTTAGCATATGGCAGTGGAAATAAACAAATCATTCAACGTTATTGAAACGGAAATACGGCATTTTTACTTCACTAGTGTTCGCCCAATGTTCGAAATAGAACCATAATCATTATAGAAATTTTGATTAACATATAGAACATATGGAAAGTTGAATTAATGAAAAGTCGAATGCTTTGCAGCGTCCGTGGTCGTTTTTTTTTTTGAAACGTCAGGTTCAAAATAAATAAAGCGCGATACTTCCGTTAAAATTATTAATTCAATATGTAACAATCGCGAAAACCTAAGACTACTATATGGAAAGTTGCTTGTTATTTCCTTCTTTAGCCTCACACCTGTAGGCGGTCTCGCAACAAAGATCTTTATAATTATTGTCATTATTTGATTAGCAATAATCGTTGTAAAATAATATTAGTGTATACTAATGCAGTTTTTTTAATTTAAAATTTTCTTACTGATGGAAAAATGAGGTGGGCTTCGCACAAGCCGGATGATGCCGCCGACGTCCACGATTCGTCTATCTAACGCCGCCACTATATATCTGAGATCATATATATACTATTATACTATGTATATTGTAAACGTAAGGAGCGTGAAGTATGAATAGTAGTGTATTAAAAAAAAACATCTAAAAAACAACGTCGAATTTGGTTGAAAGAAACTTTTTCCAAGTTTTTTATTTGAAAAACTAAAGCTCGTCAACAAAGCAAAAAAAAAATATTACCGGTTTACAAACAAAGGGGAAAGGAACTGTTTTGTCTTTACCGATTTATATATAGAAAATTACTTATTGTGTTGGACTATCAATAGGAAAAACTAACTGCCTTAAGAGGCAATTAGTGTTTCCTAGTCGCAGGCATTTATTTTAGTGTAAGACAGGCATACCTCACGTGACATGTGTATGTTCGTAACATGCTCATCTCTACATATACCAGTATTAATTTCTCAAAAATAATGTATAACATTTTAGAGGGGGTTAAATAGCCAAGCTTGAAAAAAAATATATTTTTTTTAAATAATTAAATAGAAATGGGCTCCAATTTAGATTTAGTTTTATCTATCGTAGTTTTATTTGTGTCAATATATTTTTTATCGATACCTAATTATCATTGGGTGCGTGAAACAATATTTATACTATTTAAATTTGTGCGAAGAACAAATGTTCCGAAATTCCGTGACAATGACCATCAGATGAGTTAAATCAATTGTAGAAATGTTTAGAATTTTATTCTTGTTACCGTTATGTATATCCATTTTATTTTTGTGTCTATCGACTAACTTTATCCTGCTAAATATTTTTACATAAAAGCGCAATATATATATATGAGAAATAGATACGCACAAATGCACCTAACCATTGAAAATTATTTAATTTGTACTATAATACATAGTGTACTAGAAACGATACCGCGAACCAACTGTCTGCGCTATGCTTTATTGCCGATCGGCAACAAGCAACAACCCAACAACTCATTCGCTATAGAGGCGACATGTTGCTGCACTACGTTGAAAGAAACTGGTAAGCGCCATGAAAATCACGGCGCTTTTGACCTTTTGGTCGCGAGAAAAGTACCTTAGAAGCTATTTAGTGCTGTATCTTTGAAGCTTTGCGATAGACATCTAAATTATTTCAGTCCTGCAGCGGACTTTAGTTTTAATTATACATGGAACAAGACTTTTACATATGATATATCGTTTGTCCGAATCATTAGAAATACGCTGTTTTGAGTAACAGGTTTATGGAAATTTTGAAATGCTCATTTAATTGGCATAATTTTATTTGATATTGGTTCTATTATTTGTTACGAGTAAAATAAATATAAGATTGCTTATTAGTTATATTCACAATGGACTGTTCATAATGGCTTAAAATTTATTTATAAAATCGTGAAATGTGCCAGTAATGAATTGGGAATATGAATCAAATGAAAATAATAAATGGGGACCTATAGAATAAATGTGAATGGAATATATCTGATTGTGCCAGTAATGAATTAGATCTATGATATAATATGAAAATATTTCATAGGGATTTTATGGAATATATCAGAATGTTACCATAAGAAACAAAACAAAACAACAATTTAAAGTCAAACCGGTTTAATAAGAAATATAAAACGAGAAATGATATAAGGATATGTGAACAAAGAAAATTTTAACTGAAATAGTAAGGTATTTAAAACTAATCATGTTCATCGCGATCAATATTATTATCGTCGGTAGCCTCAAATTTATGTAATAATTACGGTATAGACTTTGTATTATATTAGAATCACATAAAAATAACAAATATTTTTTCTGCAGGCTTGATATCTTCGAATTCGGACGTTCAGAATACGACATAATACGCTGTAGCCTTACCTCTAATTCTGTGATGCACGTTAAAACATTCCATTGTTGCATTATGATCATAAGTGTCGTTGTAAAACACCAATTAGGGGATGATGCTTGCATGAAACATGTTTTTATATCATTCCATGCGACACGATCACCACATTATTAACTG
This sequence comes from Pyralis farinalis, assembly GCA_947507595.1. NCBI lineage: Eukaryota > Metazoa > Arthropoda > Insecta > Lepidoptera > Pyralidae > Pyralis > Pyralis farinalis. Next base: position 14,768,120 of record OX382277.1, on the reverse strand, counting down.
TAAAAGTTTTTCCAAACTGCGTAGCTAAATCTTTTAAATTTAAAATATCAGAATAGTCTAATTCGTGTACTTGATATGGAGTTCCCTCTTTTTGCGCATTGTACCACCGATTTCCATTGTGTTGGCACAAAGATTGATCCATTTAATATTCTAACCTTTTCTCTCTCGATTGTGCTATGCATACTATCCCCTTCATTTTGGGTATCTCGCACAATTAAAAATTTGTGAGTTATTGATTTCACTTTCAAAATCGTAATTGCATTGCATGGTAGAGGCTTAAAAGGTATTTATTTTTGTTTTGGGCTGAGCCATTATCAGTATAGAAAGTCACATGCTTACCAACACCATGTTCTTCCAAAAATTTTAGGATGCTTGTTTCGATTTCGTCACAACCTTTCCCCCTCAATGACTCATTGCATAGATAGTAATATCAAGCTTTACTCGTAATGTTATAAACGATACAGTTATATACATTTAATCTTTTTTAATATAGCCCGCATATCAAAGCAACAAATCATCTTGTTTTTATCATTGTTGCAAGCGACTGTATCCGCCTCTTTTTCCATCCAGCACAACTCTTCTTCTTTTAGGTGATGATCATAAGCCGGTTTCAGTGTTACTTATCATCTCCAATGGCATATTGATAAGACACTGAGAGAACACTGGTCTTTTTTTTTGGTAAATGTAATCGTAAGGTCTCCTGCTTAACTATAACCACCAAAGGCTTGCCTTTTTGATGACACCATTCCTATTATCTGTACATCATAAGAAAATCAAGATCACCATCAAGGTAGGTCTTGGAAGAGCTTGCTCGACAGTAATACGACTCCTTTCTCAGATAGGAATTAATGTGTTCTCGGCCTCCATTCTTGGCCGTCTCAGTGAGACATCTCCCCACGTTATCATGCCGACTCCTACGATCCTGGGGTAATTCTCCTTTTAAATTTGGTATTTCTTTATTGACAGTTGATAGAAACTTCTTACATAGTCGTATTCTTTCGGAATCAATTGTAAAATGATATAATACATTTAATGAACGTTTACTGTCTTCTCTGTGTAAAGAGTACTTCTACTTCGATTTTACAACTCCCATACATTTTTTTACATAATATCGTTGCTTCTTGAGATCACCTATTTGCCAAAAATCATTGTCTTTTTATTTCGTTAATTTTTTTTGTTACATTTTAGTCTACAGGATGTACATAGAGTTTTATACTTCTTGGCAGGAATTGTGTTATCTTTAATTGTTTCATAAGACTTTCCAGTATTTTTACAATGCATAAACAATCTCGATATACGTATTTATAAGAATATACATTAAAAAAAATGTAATAGCTAAGTGTCAATAAAAAAAATTATCACTTTATAAGTAATTTTTAATAGTTATTAATCCAGTGCATATTTTTAAATACTCTAAAATTCCGAATAACACATGAAAGAGCGGAGCCCCTAACACAAGTAACTTAATAGGGAACTCCAGCAACTAGATTTAATAATAGTAATAAAGATATTTGCATTTTGTATTTTTTATATAATTGCAAAACATGTCTCTTTATTACTATTATTAATAAGCGAAATCTAACACTACGCGCTTCAAATAAGGTTTAAATTTGACTGCATAAAATTGTTATTAATCCTCACAAGTTAAGAAATGATATGCGATTGCTTTTGTCTGTTATGTGCCTCTGAAAATTGTAAGTTTGTTCAATTTCTGCCACGATGAATGCAGCAATGAATCTTTGAAGGCGATATAATGTAGTCGAATTTTGAGGAATTCTTTGATAATGCTTTTGATGAAAGGTATATCATAATTTGTATCATTGGAGTGTTTTTAACACGTAGACTTGGTTAGCAATTTCATCGATTGGTCCAAATGTCAGAGGACCCTCAAAATCTTTTTCATTAAATATTTTTTGATGTCGTATAGCCATTTCGTCGACCATAAGACAAGCAAGTCTTCTGTCACTTTGGGCAAATTTAGAGCGCAGTGCTCTAAAAGCTTTTTTGGTGAAGCCAGTGGGCCGATTCTACTAAAAACTGCAACTGCACTGCAGCGCGGCGTGTGTCAAAATGCGTACATTTTGACGTTTTGGTATTCTGTTAAACGATCTGACAGCAGCGACGTTGCAGGAATGTTGCAGTTAATGAATCGCTATTCTGTTAAAAAACCTGCACTGCACGTTTCCTGCAATATAATCGTATTCTGATAAATTGTTTTGACATTTGTATACTGGTGACAGATGTTTTGAAGGAGTTTACTTGCAGTTTTGTTAACGTTACTCTTGAGCAACTTTTGCGAAGTGAAATTAATATTCTGAGGCGGTGAATTATATTTGCTTTGTTTTGGGAGATGTTTGTGGATAAATATAATTAAGTAAAGCTTCTTTTCGGTTAGAAATACCTCCACTCTGGCAACCAAGGTCAATAGTGAAACTATAGGAGTCAACATTAAATAAAAATTCAGTTTTATTAGATTGAAATATGGCAATATTTCAGGTTTTAAGTAGTTTACTTGCAGGATATGCGTAGTTGCAGTGCCGTTGCAGTGCAGCATACGCGCAGTCCCAGCGCAGTTGCAGTGCAGGATATTTTAGTAGAATACACCTATTGGCACTGCACTATTCCTGCACGACTCAAGTGACAGGCGTAAACGTGCAGTTGCAGTTATTTAGCAGAATTGGCCCACAGGGTTGGCATCAATGACCTGATACCATTTGGATAACGTTGAGGGATGAGGCAAGCATGATTGAAATTGTCTACGAACGAACTTGTAACCAGATGGGGAGTAGTAATTTAGGGTTAAAGCAAATTTTTTGATCGCTGGTGTAAATTTAACAATAGTTCTTCGCCCATTTGCATTTTGTTTTTTTTTTTTTAATAAGTAAACAAATATTACTCACAATATCAACAAGTGAAGTTTGAACACTGATATCCACAAACTTATTCTTTTTGAGAGCTGTAGTAATTTCTTTTAACGAAAATTTTTTATTAATCTATCATTTCTTCTCATTAGACTCCTAATCTTTGATAATCTCTTACCGGAAAGCAATGTCTGTTTTTTATAATTTGTGAGTTTTTTGAGTATTGAAAGTTGATTCAATATCAGAAGAAGGAATGTTTAAAGGTGTAGCAGATCTGTCTGGCAAATTTGATTCGGCTTTCTGTTCTGTTATTTCGAATATCGGTGATTGTATTTGTATCCCAATAGGATCTTCTATAGCATAATCACTAATCAAATCAAACTTACACCCACAGCTTGGACAAGAGACCTAAAAAATAAAAATAGAAATTTTAAAATGTCATCTAAGAATGATTCTGATTCATATTTCAGTCAATCACATTAACAACTTACCAAATGAGGATTAGGTTTCACAGTAACATTTTCTTTATTAGAATTTGTCTGTATTTTTTTTAACGGAGTTCTAGAATGCCTATTGTCGTGTTGTCCCTCCTGAGGGTTTAATCTTTTGGGCGTTGAAGTGGACAATACCATCTGAATTTGAAACATGAAACTTTTTAATACGAAGTGAAATAACTTATATCAAACTATATCAAATATTTTTTTTTTATTTAAATCATCAAATTATTTATTCGACATAAAAATCGTCATCTTTAAAATGGACTGAACAAATTCTTGTTGTTTTGCTTGGGGACCATTGGCTTTCCTGTCTTTCCAAGCGAACTGCTCTCGTCCATTGTTCTTTCTGACTCGAATCTTGTAAAAATCTATTCAAGGAACAGAGTATTTTTTTTTTAATGTAGCAAACAGAACACACTAACACATTTTACTTGAAACTAACCATTCAACATTAATCTACTTAGTTTATAAGGCATAACACCATCCCCATAAAAAAAATTATCCATTCTTTAATTATTACAGAAATAAATGTAGTAGGTTAATACGAGGCTACTTACACGTGGTAACTTATTCCAGCATTTTTATTATACAGATGAGATCGATTTGTGCACCATTGTACTACGCAAGAAGGCATAATTTAAACTTTTAACAAAAAGGAACGATAACATGAGCCGCCACTGCCAAACTAAACTCCTTTGAGGCACAATTGACAAGCCCCGCCCACCGAGGCACAATCTGCGTTGGGTCATTTTCGAGCACTAGTAATGCTTCCATGTTTTTTTCTTTCACTGGTCAGAGATGAATAACTATCAAGTATTGCGTATCTCTCAAATCCGAAAGAGATAGAATGATCTGTCAAAAGTAGCTTAATAAAATGGTCGCAGATATTATATTATAGTACATAATAACTCAATGCACCTAGCAGACAATTTGTGAACTACATATTTTAACGTCTGAAGGTTATTCTGATGCACTGTGATTCTTATGACTATACAGATACAGAAACGCACCTAGTAGACATTTTGATGTCACCTGTAAGTCCATTGGCGGAGTACAATCCATACACCATGACAATAACCGTGCCGTAGTAACAATTTGTATAGCCATGTCTCATTACCATATTAGGTGCCCATTAACGAGCGCATATATATTTTTTGCAGTTTTGTTGACCTAAATTTTATTTTGTACATATTTAAATAGTAGTACTTAGGTATAATGGAATTATGTTTATTTACTTTGTATTTTTGTGTGGTTATGAAAAATAATAGTGTAATAAAACAATATACACATGGGTTTGCGTTTTTATTACATACAAACAGCCATCTACCATTTCGCTCGTAGTTAGATCTGAAATATAATCTGCCACACTTCTAAGCGAATTTATAACCCATTACCCATGCATGAAGGAATCATATTTTCTATTTATTTTTATTGATAAATAAATGAACACTCACTGCTTCACTGCTCCGTGCTGTACAGTCCACTTACAAGGATTGCTCAGCATGTGTGCGGATAGATGGTGGCATGTCACCCTGGTTTGATGTCAAAATTGAACTCAAACAGGGTTACATGCTGTCTGCTAGGCTGTTTATCCTGTATTTCGATAGTTGTCTGCAGAGAATAAATAAATATTGTCGGACAAATGACACAGCGCCATCTAGCCCCAATGTAAGCGAAGCTTGTGTTATGGGTACTAGACAACTGATAAACATACGTAAATACATTTTTTTTTTGTAAATACATACTTATTATACGAGGGTCATTCGAAAAGTTCTTAGCCTAACATGGTTAAAGTCATTGGGTTTTTTTATAACTACCCTCATTTTGTAGTTACATTATTTAGAAACCAGTATGCACTGTTTAGTTTATTCACAGTAACTCATTGTTCGTTTACACGTGATACCGTAAGTCAAGTCAGAGCTATTTTTGAAAATTGATAAAATTGAACATCGTGCAGTGATAAAATACCTGAATTTGAAAGGTTTAACTCCAAAAGCTATACATGAAGACATGTCTGCTACTTTGGGTGAGTCCGCTCCTTCGTATGCGACTGTTAAAAACTGGGTGGCAGAGTTTAAACGTGGTCGTGAGACCATTCAAGATGAGCCCCGTAGTGGCCGGCCTTCGACTGCTTCCACTGATCAAAACAAAGAAAAAATCGGTGATTTAATTTTGTCTGATCGAAGATGTCGAGGAGATAGCTAAGACTGTAGGCATCTCATCTGAGCGAACACATCATATAATTACTACTGAGCTTGGATTCTCTAAGGTGTCTGCGCGGTGGGTACCGCGACTGCTTTCAGTGGAACAAAAACACAACCGACTCACAACTTCTCGCCACTGTTTAGAGTTATATGAAGCTGACCCAATAGAATTTGTTGAAAGATTTATAACCATGGATGAAACCTGGGTTCACCACAATACACCCGAGACAAAAGAACAGTCGAAACAATGGAAAAGAGCAGGACCGCCCACTCCAAAGAAGGCAAAGGTGGTTTTTATCGGCGGGCAAAGTCATGGCATCCGTTTTTTGGGATGCAAAGGGTATAATTCTCGTGGATTATTTAAAAAAGGGTGAAACAATAAACTCCGATTACTATTGCAACCTGTTGCGTCGTTTGAGAGAAGAAATCAAAGAAAAACGTCCAGGTTTATTGAGAAGAAAAGTCTTTTTTTAGGACAATGCGCGCGTTCACACCTCTGTGCAATCCATGGCAGAAATCCATCAATGTGGCTTCGAATTGTTACCTCATCCCCCATATATTCACCGGATTTAGCACCGTCCGACTTTTATCTGTTCCCAAAGTTGAAAAAATTTTTAGGTGGTAAACATTTTTTTACAACCAAAAAATGAAAAGGTCATAGCCGCCGTGGACGCTTATTTTGAGGAGTTAGACGAAGATTTTTTTAAAACGGGTATCGAAGCCTTACCGGGTCGATGGAAAAAGTGTTTTGAGCTCGGAGGAGAGTATGTTGAAAAATAAAAATAAACTCAAAATCGTGTGGTTTTGATTAAGTATGTTAGGCTAAGAACTTTTCAAATGACCCTCGTACATAGAAAATACCCAGACCAAGACAAACGGACATGTTCATGCACACAAATGTTTTTACCGTGTGGGAATCGAACCCACGAGCGTTGGTGCCAAAGTAGCGTAACAACGCGTTTCACCACTGCGCCACCGAGCTCGTCTAAACAACGAATGTGGGATTGCGCATGGGTGACCTAGTGGTGAAGTGTTTGCTGTATGCAGACGATGCCGTGTTATTAGCAGAGACACCATCTGAACTGCAAACACTGGTCACAATGATGAAAGACGCATGTATGGAGAAAGGCTAATGAATGCGAAGAAAACAAGATAATGGTATTTGAAAGAGAAGAAACCAGAACTACCTAATTTAAGGATTACGGTGGATGATGAAGTGTTGGAACAAGTGAATGAGATTGTATATCTTGGATGCGCTTTCAGCAGGGATGGAAGGTACACCGCAAATGTGGAAAGACTAATGAACACTGCGAATATCGTGAATGTAGCATTGGGAAAACTTCATGGCAGTAAAAACTTGAGCCAGAAGGCACGCTATACACAATGCAGTGCTGGTCCCAACGCTTACTTATGGAAGCGAGAACTGTGTATGCCAGAAATAGCATGAAAGTAGGATAAACGCGGTCGAAATGCGAGCGTTGCGCAAAAATTTGTGGCGTAACTCTTGTAGACCGTATTCGCAATGATGATGTTAGAATCAGTTTGTCTGAAGAGAGCGTCAGTGTTAAAATAAGAAGAGGCATGCTCCGTTGGTTCGGACATATAGAAAGAATGACGAAGCAGGTATACGACGAGCTCGGTGGCGCAGTGGTGAAACGCGCTGTTACGCTACTTTGACACCAACGCTCGTGGGTTCGATTCCCACACAGTACACACATTTGTGTGCATGAACATGTCTGTTTGTATTGGTCTGGGTATTTTCTATGTATAATAAGTATGTATTTACAAAAAAAAAAAAAACGTATTTACGTATGTTTATCAGTTGTCTAGTACCCATAACACAAGCTTTGCTTACTTTGGGGCTAGGTGGCGCTGTGTAATTTGTCCGACAATATTTATTTATTTATTATTATACAATGCAAAAGTGGAAGGATGTAGGAGACCAAGACTATGACCAAATTGGTCGTATTCTATCAGAAGGTTGTGACAGGAGCCCTAGAAACCGGCGAGCCTACGTGAGAAGAGCGATGAACGTTAAAGAAGCGAGTGAGGTATGTAAGGATCGAGTCACGTGGCGCTTGGTTTTCTCTGCCTACCACGCAATGAATTTGGCGTGAAGTTATAGATAAAAATAAATGAAAAAAATTTGCTATTTTTCAAAAAGAATGAGAATCCGCTCCCAAAATAACTAACAAAACAAAATGCCCATAGATCGACAAATAGGAACACGAATATGTAACTCCAAATAATGGTGACAATTAGGCTACAGTAGTCATCACGAATCTTGAAATAAAATGGCGTCTACTGCGCAGTAATTTCAATAAGAAAAATTAAATGAGATCAACTACAACGAGATTCTGTAAATAAATACCTAGTATCTTAGTTACCTATGCTTTTTTTTATATACCACTAAGGTAGCAAACAAGGGTACGGGCTGCCTGATGGTAAGCAGTTACTGTAGCCTAAGGACATTTGCAACACCAGGGGTGTTACTCTTACGTTGCCGACCCTGTAAGAACCTCTTCATGCCTTTCCTGAAGAACCCCATACTGTATATATATACATAATTGTAGTCCCTTGGGAAAAGTCCCCAGTGTCCCCTGGGCAGTTCCAGTGTATGAGGACGAACTCACAGCCGTCGGCGAGCTGTGCGATTGTAAAATGAGGATGTTGTCATATCGTACAACTCCTCGGAACACAACCCATTGTACAATCGGTAGAACACGCATAGGGAGGCGAAATCTCCTTAAACTCAAGGGCTCAATACCGTGTGTAGGATCATCGACGATTCTCACAGCTCGTCTTTGTACCTAGTCACAAGGTCCAAGCTGGTAACCAGGTGCTCCCGCCCAGGGATGACTACAGTACTCCATATGCGGTCTGACTTGGTACTTACATAATATAAGTATGCCCCGCGCTGAAGTACCTACTGTTTGGCTCTGTTGAGCTCACCAAGTTTCTTTGACACCAGCTTGACTGTAGGCCAGACTACCGGTTTTTGCGATAGTGGCATGGACGACTGATAAAAGTTTCCATCGGCAGCTTTAGCCAGCGAGCAGAAAGCGCGGCTCCTAGACGGAAGGCTTGCAAGCCGCTCGCCAACTCTACCGACGAAATCAAACTTTGCTCTGGAGATTACCCTCTTACTGGACCTCCAGGCAGCGTTCAGTTTACGTTTTAAAACAGAGACATCTGGACTTCCATTAGCACGAGCCTGGAAAGCAGCCTGTTTGAGAAATTTGGCTTCTTTACAACGCCGATTAAACCACGATCGCTTTTTAGCTCCCGCAGCAGCCACAAAGCGATTGGGAATGTAGCATTCCATGCCACCCAATATTGCCGCAGCTACTGCAGTCGCACAAAATTCGACATCATCTGTTTTGAAACCAAGCTGCCTCCACGGGTACGACGCGTAGAATTCACGGAATCCGTCCCAGTCTGCAGACTTATAGTGTCATACGCGACGCCATCCGGTAGGCCGAGTTGGGTCACGTCTGGCACAGGGCACTTGGGTCCGGATGAGACAGTGGTCCGGACATGTGGTCAGCAGAAGGTCCAGTAAGGAGCAGATATAGAGCATTACCATACAGGTAATGCTCTATATCTGGTACTCTCGTGGGGGAATATACCAGTTGGGAGAAACCATAGGCCAAAGCAAAGTCATGAGCAGATCTCCCTCAGATCAGCGTAATCAGTGCACCGAGTGCCAAGCCTTCCCAGACGGATACTTAGAGTAATTAATACTAAAACTGGCAAAAATAAATAGAAAATTGTTTAGGTATACATAACGTGACCATATGTCCCGTTTTGAACGGGACCGTCCCTTTTTTCGGTTATTTGTCCCGGTGTCCCCGAAGAAAATCTGGAGACGGATAAAGCTCGGAGTCCTGAACAGGGTGCGCCGGTTCTTCGCGCCGGACCAACTTTGTCTGCTTTATAAGACACAAGTTCGGGCCTGCGTGGAGTAGGTATTGCTCGCATCTCTGGGACGGCTCCGCACAGTATCTTCTTGAGGCTCTCGATAGGTTGCAGCGACGGGCTATCCGCATAATTGACGACGAAGAGCTCACCAAGAACCTCTTCAACTCCGTATATGCTGAAACCCCAATGTTCGTTCAAGTTGATTTACAAGCAAAACACTCGTTTATTAAGCAAATAAATACTCTCTCGGATATCAAATGTGAAGTGTTGTACAGAATTTAGTGTTTCCCGTAGTGGTGCAGTTGACATTATACAGCTTCTGCAAACAAAAATGCCGAACATGCCGTTACTTCAAGTACTTCAATGTTGAACTTTTTCAAGAAATCTGACGCGCTTACTTCAAAGGATTTGGATGTCGTCGCGGTGGGAGGCGTCTGTGCCTAACACGCAAAACAAGAAAATCACAGGTTTCGCTCCAATGATTGTGCGTCGAAATTAATTTAATCATGTTGCGATCAGTAGTTTAGTTTAGAAATTTTATCGACTGAAAATAATTAGTTTTTATTTTGAGAAATATAAAAAATAATAATAGTTTTTTTTTGCCTTTGGGAACCTAAACTCGGAATGAGACAGAAAATGTTTATAGACTATTTAACATTACATTACTATATACGCTAATATAAACACAGTCTGCCCACATGATGCGGAACAGTGACCGTAACCTATAGTCGCCTGTCGCTATATCGCTCGCGAGCTGCCACCGCGTCTGCCAATGTAGCAACTCCTTTCTGTTTTACTAATCACATATAAAAATTGAAACTAAAACTAATACATATAGTCTGTGAATTTAATATATTAAACGCGTAATAATTCTTGAAATTTAATCATTTGTGATGAGCACCAGCTTCATCAGTCTCAATATCGAATTTGTCGTTTGTGTGCATCATCGATAGCAAAACGAAACCATTTTCTTTTTTTTTTATATCACTAAGATGGCAAACAAGCGTAGGTACACCCTGCCTGTTAGTAAGCAGTTGCCGTAGTAGGTATATGGACATTTACAACACCAAGGGTGTCACTCTTGCGTTGCCGACCCTGTAAAAACCTCAGGCAGGGAGATCATTCCACAATTTAAGAGTTATCGATAGAAAACTTTTCTGGAACCGCACAGTACGCGACCATTGCGGCTCCAATGTATGAGAATGATCTCCCCGCCATCGGCAAGCGGTGCGATTGTAAAATGAGGCTGTTGCCATCATGTCGAACAACTCCTCGGAACCAAACTCAAGTGCTCGGGGCGTGAATTTAGAATCATCAATGATCCTCACAGCCAATCTTAATTATCTTTGCCATATAGTTTACAAAGATGCAGTTGGATTTCAAGGGAACAGATGGAAAGTGAGCGCAAAAATTTAAAATGTGTCACATCAGTATGTTAGTGCTAGTGCAAAGTAGGGGAGACCGGGTACAGAAGTAACGGCGAGTCGAAAGTAACAAATTCTCTCTAGACTTATCCAATGGGCGAACATCGCTACACCGCCGTCAGGTCATAGCCGGGAGTGACCTGCCATGCAATTCTGTAAGAGCAAACATCTTTATATCCTCGGAAACAAGCCTTGAACACAAAATTGCAATTCCTTAGTGTCGCTTTTCATGGTTGTGCGACACTAGCGCCGCAAGGCTGCGTTTGGAATTCTACAAGGCAAACAGCCCCGCGTACGCTTACAGCCTTATAGAATACCAAATAATTTAGCCATGATCGCAGTAGACGATGTCAAAGCTGTGACATCTGTGATCACAGCGACGCACACAGCCATTACGAGTCGCTTAGAGAATTGCATGGCTGCTCACTTGCAATCAGTAGACGCATGTGCTACTCGCTGTTAGTTTATGTGACAGGACGCTACGTGTTTTCACAAATCAAAAGTAAGTTTTTCGACGTTTTCTTATTTAATGTTTATGTAGTAGTAAAAGATAGATAGATAAATCATTTATTTACGTAGGTACTTCATGCACACACATCAATAAAATGTACATCGATATAACTACACTGTTAACTTAAAACATAGTTTCGCTATACTACAGGGAACGTTTTTAATTCAGGTGTTTGTGCGTGTGTGTGTGCCGCAGTAGCGCAAATGGGCTATAGCTCAGTGTATAGCGTTACTTAAATGAAACAACCACTGATTTTCAGCTATCACCCATAAGAATGACGAGGACGAGTGTAGTCAGACAAAAGACAAACAACCACATACAACTACCGCGTATTGCACGAAAGTCTGTAAACATTACAAATTTACCTTATACTTCCTACACCTCGGTCATAGAAAATAAAAACTAAGCGTGGGAAAATGACTATATTGAGATTAATGAAATAATAATAATATTTGAAGTTATTATTATTATTTTAGATTTATTAAATTTTTAGATGTAATTTAAAATAATATTTGAATAAATAGAAAAAAAAAATATTGAATTTCATTTCACATTGTCTCCATCAGACAGATAGTGAGGCAGATATAGATATGCGACAAGCGAAGTTTTGAGGAATACCTTGTTTCTGTTTGTCCAACAAAAAAGATTTATATCGAGCTTTAAAAGTACATTTACTGTTAATAGTTCTCATTGGCGGTGGGATATTATTCCAACACTTCGTTGCCGCATACCTGAAGCTACCAGTAAAAGCCTCAGTCCGATGCCTGTGAAACATTAGTACGGAACGTGTTTTTCTTACATTACCGCGAGTGGCGTAATTCAATTTTTCATGCAAGTATTCTGGTTTCTTGTATTTAAGAACATCAAATAACAGACTTGCCAAATGCAACTCTCTCCGTGATTCCATATTAAGCATTGATGCATTGTTCAAATATGGCGATACGTGACGTGATTCGCGGAGGTATTGAATAGCAAAATCTACAACAGGCGTTTTGCACTCGTTGCACTAACCTTTTTGTTCTACTCAGTAATCTCGGACCATACAGAAGATCACCATAGTTCAATCTGGACAAAATCAATGATTCACTGATATTTATACGTGAGGCTACAGAAAGAAAGTTTCGAATCCTGTATAGTACACTTAGCAGGTAAAAACCACTCTTCGCCAAGTCCAGCACATGGCTCTCGAATCTTAGCTGACAGTCAAACAATATGCCTAGATTCCTTGCCTCTTCAACTCGAGTTATTTGCTTACCATCAATAGTCACAAGGTGGTCATTATTTATGATTTTGTAGATCTGTAATTTAGTACCGATTACCATATACTTTGACTTAGTAGGATTAAGTATAAGAGAATTGCGCATAGACCAGTCCAAAATACGCCCCAGGTCCTCATTGAGTCGACTTACTGCAGAATAAATACGTTCGGGCTTTTCAGATATATATAACTGAACGTCATCGGCATAACAGTGAAATTTGCAATTCTTTATTACTTTGGCAAGGTCGGCGGTGTAAATTATAAAAAGCAGTGGGCCTAGCAATGAACCTTGAGGTACGCCCCGCTGAACAGGTTTTGACTCGGAGAGTAAAGCACCATGATCACCCACTAGTTTTACAGATTGCGAACGATTGCAAAGATAACTCTCGAACCATTCGAGCGATTTTGGTTGCACCCCGTTGCACACAAAAGGATGATAATAATCTGAATGTTTGCATATCCATTCTTGATTAGATTAATTGTACATTGTTGAATTCATTTTTGTCTAGCTTCATTTGTTTTAAGGTTATATTACCTACACGTTTTGACAAAAATAAGGAAGGGTACAAAAGTAACATAGTCGTACGGGTACACAAATAACATGTTACTTTTGTCCCCGTAATGACTTACTTACCTACATCTTATTTTTATGTATGTCTTGTCTTTACTTTAACAGAATGCCGCGACAACGGATAAGAACTACTGCACGATGAACTGTCGACACGGAAGTGTATCGAAAAGCGGCTGAAGAGCATTTCAAAGATGGTGCACAAATTAGAGCCCTGGCAAAAAAATATAATGTTTGCCATGTAACATTATACTCTCATGTGGAATGCGTAAATAAGAATGATGTGTGCCATAATTGCGAGTCTGAGTAGGAGAATAATAATGAATAGTCTGATTATAAAAGAATGATTAACATTGATCTAATTATTTAAACTAACATAATTTTAATTTTTTGTTTTCTTTAAATATAATATAATTTTTGAGCATTTAAAATGCTGTTATTAATATAAAGTCGTCAAAAAATTAATAATTTGTTGATGTAACGTGTAACATTGTATTCATTACCAACCCCTTTGTCTTGTTACTTTCGACCCATAACGTGTTACTTTCGGCCTGCCTACGTGGTCGAAATAACAACTGACGATTTTTTTTTAACTCTCTGCTAATTATATAAAACACACCACAATAAAATAAATCGAGTTACTAGTGTAAAGAACTTAAACTGAATTTATATATGGTTACATTAATTTAATGACAATAATAACACCCAACCAGAAATCAAGGTAAAAGTACAAATTGTTACTTTTGTACCCGGTCTCCCCTACTATTTGTACCCTGAACATGACATTTGTACAGCTAAGAGCAGATCACGGTTAACACTCGAAGTACGATTGTAACTCTTATCACGAACGGCATAAGAACGGTACAAAGGTCAAAGTGTAAAGCTTGAGCTGCAGTTCCGAAGGTAAAGGCAATGTGTAAAAATACTCTTGATAAACAACTTTAATCTATGTACGAAATTGTGTATAAATTGTAGCTATGTAGTACTACATCCTCCTTTGTGTATGACTTGAGTAGCGCATACAGCTGGTCTCGCCACTTTGACGTCAGAGTGGTGGGACCAGGAGTAAATAATTTTAAACACTGCCTTTACGTTCGGAGGTGCAAATATCGTGCTATAATATCATTGGTGGAGGGTACAAATAGTACAACCAAATCGATTCAACCACTAATTGCGCACACATACCTTGATTTTTGATATTTATAAAAACAAAATATTATTTGAAAGCTTGAATCTTAAGCTGTTAATAAACATTAACATCGCAAAAAATAGAGTACCTACTGACTGATTAATTGACGCGTTTACAGGGTGTATGACACAATTTCCTCAGCTACGTACAACTAGCCATCCCTTTAAAAGCCCTCGCAACCAGTTTACCTTATCAGTGTTATATCAAAAGTTGACCGGTATAAGTACACATCCACGTAAATTGCATTAGATGTTTCCACGGAACCATGGATACATCTGAAGAAGCCGCCAGAGCTGTTGCCTTGTTCCAACAAGGACGAGTCCATATTAATTTGAGCCAGTCTGCTCTATCCCGACTAAGTATAGGTACAGACGATTTCAAAAGATTAATACCAAGTAGAATGTTAATAAATTTTATTGTTTTTAATTTTTTTTTTTGTTTAATTTGTAATATAGCTGACTGACCACAACACACCTTTTCCCAAATTTCCACTTTTCCTACGTTTATGTTCGGATATCATTAATTTTAAAAAAAGTATGGATATTGATAATGATGATATATCATTAAAGCTGAAAATCGAGGTTTCAAAAGACATACTGTTTTATATATATCTTGTATACTTTTAGGAAAAACAATGTAGGTATGCATGTGGCTTTAAGGGTTTAGTCAACTTGGTTTCTCGCGAGTGTATTATGAATATAATATGTATTCTTTATATAATAAATTTTCTTATTCGAAATGCAGTAAAAATATTGATGAATAACTAATTTGATTGTGTCTTAACGAAACTGCCCATATTTACGGTCCTGCGAATTCGTAGTGATTGTCTTTTCGGAGTAGGTAATCTTCGAAACGGTTGAACCAATCGTTATGAATATTGGGCAGTTTGCTTTGGACGCGGGTAGTAATATAACAGAATTAAATCACATTTGCGTTAAAGGCATTAGACGCAACTCGAAATATGTGAATCATAGACGCATTCAACACTCTGAGCGAGTCACGAAAACGCGTTGTCGCCAGAGAATGCAATAAACCACTATATTACTTACGCAAAATTGCAATAAAATAGTTTTCTTTACACTAAACTGTCTGTAAGATTCAAATACAAGACTTACATGAAAAATGATAGTCGAGATTACAATATTTTACTCAATACTGACTTTGAAATTGGATTGTAGTCGATTTCGTTTCGGGAGTAACCTGACGGGTGCTGCCTATAGCGGAGAACCTTATGCCAAAGTGCCGCTATTACAGGTTTCCAGTTTGTATGGTAGATATTTATCCACATATGGCAGGAATTAGTCACAGTTACATTTCTTCGCATTCAATCGTAACTAAGCCTTTCTCCATACATTCGTCTTTCATCATTGTGACCAGTGTCTGCAGTTCGGATGGTGTTTCTGCTAATAACACTGCATCGTCTGCATACAGCAGACAGTTCACCACTAGGTCACCCATGCGCAATCCCACATTCGTTGACCTTATTCTCGCCAGACAACTATCGAGATACAGGACAAACAGCCTAGCAGGCAGTATGCAATCCTGTTTGACACCAATTTTGACATTAAACTAGGGTGACACGTCACCATCTATCCGCACACATGCTGAGCAATCCTTGTAAGAGGACTGCACAGCACGGAGCAGTGAACGTCAATCCTATATCACGGCAATATGTCCCACAGTTCCTTTCGCACAACCCTATCAGATGTTTTCTCAAGATCCACAAAACCACAGAAATGCTTCTGGTCTAAGCAGTGGCGTAGCGTAGTGGGGGCGGCAGGGGCGGTACTTTTTAGGATCGGCAAAATTTCTCAATAAATAATAAAAATATTTGAACCATTTCATATTTTTATCGCAACTACATATTCGGACCAATTGAAAAGAGCACGGACTTTTTCATTACTTATTCTTTTTGTAGCAACTGCTGACACCAGCGTCTATACTGACTTGCGGGGAATCCCCGTAAGTATTTTATTTTAAAAACTAAAGGTACGGGTAAGTCCCTTCAAGGAAGTAGGTGCTTGTTGCTTGGACAATTCAAAGAAAGTTTTATTGATGGATCGTCTGTTGTCCATTTCACATCGTCTCGTATCGTAATTTATGTTACGCTTTAAAACTGTAATTTCTGTGCAAATAACTACGTATAGTGGTTGTGAAATTAACGAGCTTTGTGAAAAATTGAATTTTTCCGCTACGTGTACCTACATTCAACAGTGTGAACTGTAACTGTTCTTGCCGAAAAGTTCTCTAGAATTAATATATGTAATGTATAGTATACATTAAATTGAAATACCTAAATAAGAGGGCGGCAAAATTGTCTTCCGCCCCGGGCGGCCGACAGCCACGCTACGCCGCTGGGTCTAAGGCCAGATGCTTCTCCACGAATATTGCGGAGCGAGAAAACTTGATCCGTACATCCCCTTCCATTTCGAAATACTCCCTGTGCCTCCCAAAGCATTTCATCGGATTTCACCCTCATTCTCCTTTCAATCACCTTTCCATATACTTTTGCTTCTAAGCTGATCAAACTACAACTTTATACAAGGGCACGATGACTGCGCGTCTTCAGTCTATTGGGATCCTTCTTTGCTTAAGAAATTCCCCCTGATTTTCCATTTCTCAAGCTGCGTATCGACCATTCAATCTCATCCATAGCTATATATATTATATAATTAGTTATGTCAACGTTGAGTAAACATCAGACTCCTCTCATTGTTAGCGTCCGAGGCATACTACATTTCCTCAAAATATTCACTCCACCATTCTAAAACTTCCTGAGTGTTCGCAAGAATAACACATTTAGAGTATCTTATCCATTCTGGATGCCGACGAACCACTCCCAAGACTTCTTTACCTCTCTCCAAAAGAGTATGGTATTTACCCTGAAGTTTTTCGTCAGCCTCTCTTCCTCGTTCATAATTCGTTTTTCACTAAAGCATTGGTTTCATTCTTGCATAGACGGGACATTTCTTTCTTCTTTTCTCTCATATTTTCATTTAAGGGCAAAGATGATACATAATCCAGCCACGCTTTCATCTTTCTTTCTACGGAGGATAACCTCCGGATCCCACCAGGCATCTCCTTTCACTGTTTTATACGCATCCACATCTTCTTTTGCACATTTCAATAGTGTGTGATAAATGAAGTGTTGAAGATTTTTTCAGGTGTGCGTTCATGAAAACACAAAATATTTTTACGCGTGTTATGTTTTCTATGTTGTATTTACCTCGTCCCCAGTCAAGTGGCAGAAATTATTTGCTATATGAATTACACGTGTACCGTGTCCTTTGGTTCAAAGGTCTAAGTATGTAGCACTTCGAATAATAGCTCTAAACACTAACTTGAAATTACTTTGCCTGTTAACATGTACATATATCAGAAGTTTCATCAGTATGCTTGCTTGGACCGACCGAGATTGGCTCATGGTATTTCCGAAAAGACACCTATATATAAATTAAAAACCTCATTAAATATAAATTTGATTCGATTTAAATCATTAGATCCGTTAACTTCCAAGATGTCTTAAAAGTGCGATACAGGTGCGTACAATCTCTTTAAGAGTGAAAATAACATCTTCCACTTGAAGCTGCGTAGTTTACGAGCAGCTAAGAACGCAATACTTTCAGTGTAGTCCATGTATATTATGATATGGGATGTATGTATAATAAAAGTCTTATCTATCTATAACTTCACGCCAAATCCCTTGAGGGGTAGGCAGAGAAAACCGAACGCCACGTGACTCGATCCTTAAATATCTCACTCGCTTCTTTAACATTAATTGCTCTTCTCATGCACGCTCGCCGGTTTCTAGGGCTCTGATACAACATGACCAATTTGATCATGGTAGGTAAGTATTGGCCTTCCCCGGCTCCTACATCCTTCCACCACCAACGGAGCATGCCTCTTCTTATTTTAACACCGACGCTCTCTTTCAAACCAACTCTGTTTCTAACATCATCATTGTGAATACGGTCTACAAGCCTTACGCCACAAATTTTGCGCAGCGTTCGCATTTCGACCGCGTTTATTCTACTTTCATGCTCTTTCTGCCATACCCATCTCTCGCTTCCATAAGTTAGCGTTATAATAAAAGTCACCGTTAATAAAGTTAATATTTTATTTGATAAGACATTCACATTCTGAAATTCAGAGGCAATTTATATCTGCTGTTAAGGCAATTTATGAATGCTAAAAGTAAATAAATTATTTATCTATTTTATCTTAACCAGCGAATAATCTTTCCCGCCAACAAGTCGTTAGTTGTCCATCGATACGTTGTGCTAAGGAACCCAGCTACTAGATAAACAATAATATATTCAGTTTATTAGTTATTCTCCCTATAGTTAGATTTAGTGCAAACATTGTCAAGTTTATCTCTGCCTACCCCGCAAGGGGCCTGGCGTGAAGATATACATTGTCAAGTCTTGTATTTGTTTAATTAATCTAAACCATGTTCACATCACTCTTTATGGTACTATTGCCCTTCTCCAAATTTAATTATATTTACTTGTTGAATTGTCAAGCGCGTGTTTCCTGCAGACATTCAGATCTAAATATCACTCATCCTCAAAAATTACAATTTAGTACCAAATACGTCAATCGACTGCGATATTATAATAGAACTAAACAATTAACATTAAATCTCTTCCACATTTTAACAACCTATTAAATGCACGTTTAACTAGGCGCCAGTAGCCCGTCAAAGAACAAGTACACTAACAAGACATGAACAAGTCAGTAGAAGAAACACTTCCCTTTTGCACCACATTGCATATACAATCAACTTTCACATAGTCCTTGATACAACAAGGAATCAGGGGATTTCCACTGAAAAAAACATATCGAATTAGAAAGAAATTCAGTCAAGAAACCAAGCTCCACAAATATGAGGTATTGTACTTAGACATGACACAGCCGTGTGCATTAATAATAGGGTCACTTAATGATCTTAAATATACATATGAATGATTATTGATAAAATGTGTCTACATTTATACAGACAGTCAAATTTAGAATTATTTCATGACAGTATTTTGGGGGCCACTGTTCAGTTAACCTAGCGTTTTTACAGCGACGACTCATTGGCTGTGAAATACTAAGCACTCGATACTGTCGATGTTTATTAAGCGAAATAATTTCGAGTCGATAATAATATACAAAGAGCACTATGTTACGCGTAGATGTTATATTTATATTTCAGTACTCGTCTTCTTCAGGCGGGTGAGTGTTGTCGCCGTCTATTTCTTCAGGAGGCGCGAAACCATCCTGAAAACAAAGATCGTATTAGTAATACACATTTGTGACAATCTACTCGTATCTATATCTTCTCGCGTAGTCCCTTGTGAAGTAGCCAGAGACAATTGACCGCCACATATCTCTGTCCTTACACACCTCACTGACTCCTTTAACATTCATACCACTTTTCATGCATGCTCACCGGTTATAAAAATAACTTTTACGTGTGGCATTCAATGAGATCATATTGACAAAGTAGGATGCCTAATTGCGTTTTAAAAAACTACTAAATTCCAATTAGTTATCATTATCATTCTATAACCAGGGGAAACTTTGTACAAAAGTAGTATGCGTCTCACATATTTTTACCGCCAATCAGCTATATTTATATAGCTGTGTTCTGGTTGGAAGGGGTGAGATATGGCAGAGAAATTACTGGGTACTGTATCGAAAAAGCCTTAAGTCACAAGATTGGCAGCGCGTGGTGTTGCGAGCATCAATAGCCTGGGGTGACCGTTTACATCTAATGCGGGCCGCATGCTTGTTTGCCAATCTAGTCGTATAGAAAAAAAACATTCTATAGACTAAGAAATATAGAGAACAGCATAATTACGTGAAAAACAAGAAAAAAAAATGCGAACCGCAAATGAATCGTTTGTATTTAGTAATGAACAGAATTGAGAACAAATCACCGATGTATATGGATAGGTTCTATCGATAAAAAAACGCTCCCACAAAAGCAATCTGATTTTAAAAATCAGATTACTTTTGCTCACAGTCGTTTGGGACTCGTCTGATTTGTACGCGTTTTCGCCGTGGCTTTACTGGTTAAAAATGCCTTCATGCGTTGTAAAATCGTGTAAAAATTGATCTAAAAAAAATAAAAAAGAATGCAGAATTATTTCATATTATTATATAATTATTTTATTTATATATATTTATTTTTATTGTGTATCATTTAGCAATTATTTTATTGCAATTACGTACAATAAAATCTGTACTCAACAACTCCCTCCATAACATAGAATTTGGAACAAAAAATTAATAGAGTCGTACTTTAGATATTTAAAAATAATTTGTACGTTTATGAATGTGTGTATATATTATATTTTTGATTCATTATTTACGCATTCGTTAGAACAGCTATTAACCTACAACCATCGAGTCCATATTATTCGAGCAATAATTGATAAGTATATAATTTTGGACTGAATTACATAGCCAAAACATTATCTTTAAAAATCACTAAAAGGCAAAAATTTAATAAATTAGTGCTTTTTGAAAGACTTTAGAATGCATTGTAGATTTCTGCAGAAAGATAGGACTTTGATGACATGCACACATATTACCTTACATGCTTAAGCTATGGTCTCTTCGAACAAAACTTTTTAAATTTAAAACGAATTAATACATAATATGTACATGTTCCAACAATAGGGGTGTGTGGAGAGCCTTATCCCTTTTACATGTATGTATGCATTGGCCTGTCACAGTTGCTACAATTGCTACAATATGGTGACCACTGGCATCGAACACACAACTTGAGAACTGCAATGTTAGGCACGAAGGTGGCAATCAAGCATACGGCCTGCCTAATGCTAAACAGTCACCGTAGCCTATGGACATTCGCGACACCAGGGGCGACACTCATGCGTTGCCGACCCTCTAAAAAACCTCTTCACGTCTTGAAGAACTCCATGCTGTAGTCCCTTGGAAAAACCTATAATATGACACATTCGAATATATATAGACAAGGAACTGTTAATATTCCTAAATCCTTGAAATGGGGTTTGCAGCTATCCGTCTGCTTTTGCAATTTACACATTGCGCGTACGCACCTCTTTTGTGTTCTGAAAACAATTTCTCTGTCAGTGTAGTTTCCCAAAAATATAATCCCATAACGAATGAAGGAAGATACATATGCGTGATAGGCGGTTAATACAGCTGATCTGTCAACTACTTTGCCAAGCATATAAAGGGCATACGAGAATTTGAACAATTTGTTGCATAGGTTTTCAATATGTGTTTTCCAACTTAAATCATTATCTATATGAATGCCTAGAAATTTTGTGACTTGCACCTCAGATACTTTTGAACCTAAATATTCAATATTCAGCGATTGAACTATTTTCTTATTATCACGAAATCGCATAATATTCATTTTCTCTATGTTTATAGTCAGATTATTCGATGTCAACCAGTTTATAATACTTTCTAAAGATTTATTTATTTCATATTCCAAATAAGCGTCGTCTCTTGCAACAAAAATTACTGTACTGTCATCAGCAAACAATACAACCTGATGTTTAACTACCTTTGGAAAATCGTTTATATAGACGTTAAATAACAGTGGTCCCAAGATGCTACCTTGTAGGACTCCACATTGTAGTATTCTAGTTTTAGATGAGTACGCAATTTCAGTTTTCGTCCTCGCACATATGTTTTTGACTTGCGTCAATTGTTTTCTCTTTTCCAAATATGATTTTAGTAGGTCGTAAACATTGCCTCTAACACCATAAGCTTCAAATTTTTGTAGAAGAATTCAACATATTTTGTACGTATAATAAGTATGTCTTTACATATGTTTATCAGTTGTATAGTATCCACTATAAGACAAGCTTCGCTTACTTTGGAGCTATATAGCACTGTGTAGTTTGTCCGGCAATATATATAATATATATATAGTATATATACATAAATAATATATAAACCTAAAAAATAAACTCAAAAAGGACACAAATCTAACAACGTCGTGTTAAAATTAGAAGAGGCATGAGAAAGAACGACTAAGCAGAAAAACAACGCAAAAGTGGAAGGATGTAGGAGCCGAGGAAGGTCAAAACTTACCTACCATGACCAAATTGATTGTTCTATCAGAAGGTGATGTCAAGACCCTTAGAAACCGGCGAGCATGCATAAGAGCAATTCATGTTAAAGAAGGGAGTTAGGTTTGCAAGGATCGGTTTGTAAGGTCACATGTACTAGTACATACCTCAGTTGCATATAAAATATCCAAAATCTTCTGGACAATTGGAGCATTCTGTTGTTCTTCCATTTCTTGACAGATCACCTCTATATCCCTAAGTTTGCCAAAGTAGAAGTCCCTTTCTTTTTCAAGTCCATCAACTGTTGCTTTCAATTCATTTACCTGTAAATATAAAACTATTTTTTAGTTTAGTCGCCCAGGCATTCTTTTTATTCATAGCTTCTTAGTGTAATATCTAGAGCACCTAATAAGAAACATTCTTGCTTGCACTCCACGTCACCGGCACCTGTATGTCGGTCAAGTAGCCTCAATAGGTAATGAAAAATATAGGCATAGTATTGAATAAACCTACAAACCTGATGGTTTAGTTCGTCAAGAAGTTTAGAGTCTCCTTTCGCACTTTGATTTAATCTTGATAAGTTCACAGGTGGTGACCGTACTGTGCTATTAGCCTTGACAACTGCAAAAACATAGACATCCATCACAATAGTGTTTGTTTTAATTAAACTTACTGAAGTAACTGAAAGACGATTGTACAGTCAACATTACTTAGAAGGTGAAGTATAAAGTGTGATTGGATTCTGACACCATTATTAGCTCATTAAGCTTAGAATTAAACAATTTTTAACGGAAGTATCGCGTGTTTTAATTATTTTGTCGAACCTGACGTTTCGAACGCTTTGCAGCGTCCATGGTCGCAGTCTTCCTGCATTGTTTAATTCAATGTGTAACAATTGCGAAAACCTAAGACAATGCTCATTAAGCTTTTGAGATTTCAATGTCTTATTATTATAATTTCATTGATTAATATGTTAATAATAGTATTTATGTATATCTTCCCTAACGGTGTAGGCAGAGACACAAGTGCCATAAGACAAGGTTGTTACACATCTCATTTGCTTCTTTATCATTCATAGCTCTTTTCATGTAGTGTAAATAATTAAAGTAAACAATATGCTTTATATATAATACTTAGTACAGCCAGTGTTAATTATTAAGGTAGCCTGGACAGATTTTATCTTGTAATTTTCCTCAAGGTAAATAATACATATTATGACCTTGTGTAAATATTGTAAATGCATAAATAACATTTCACAATTATATATGTATTATGAATTGTTAATATAAATTTCAGATAAAACCAAATAATTGAAATATAGGTATAAAGTAACACATACTTAAAGAGGCTTCACTTTTCTACACCGTATAATACTTATATAGATAATTTATAATGATACTGGTGATTCACAATACTTTAAGAACACCTAGAAAGTGTATTGTAACATGCTGGAATATTGTTTATAATACAATGATATGTAAAGAGGTGTGTAATGCAGGTGCAGTCTACATAATGAATGGTCGCAATACCATATTTACATTATAAATAAAGATAATGCTACAGTTATAAAACAAATTATGTACATAAATTATTTAGAGCAATGGTTCCAACATAAATGAATAATATTAT
This sequence comes from Pyralis farinalis, assembly GCA_947507595.1. Taxonomy (NCBI): domain Eukaryota; kingdom Metazoa; phylum Arthropoda; class Insecta; order Lepidoptera; family Pyralidae; genus Pyralis; species Pyralis farinalis. Next base: position 14,743,998 of record OX382277.1, on the reverse strand, counting down.
ATTGCTTTCCTATATAATCTATTTTCATTGAAAAGCTGACTAATACAAAGCAACATCGAATACTGTAAAAAGAAAACAAAATTAGTACTGGTTTTGGGTCTAGCTGCGACTTTGGCGACGGGCGCCAGTTTCTTAATGACGGCAGGGGGAGCGGCGGCGGAGCGCGGGGCCGACGCCCCACCGTGGCCCATGGGCAAGCCCTCGCGTTGCGCCATCGCGTCATATTCCGCGCCTCCATAGTTGGCATCAAAGAATTTCTTGAACCATTGCAAAAACTCAAAGTTATCTTGGAAGCGACCCTTCACCAGCCTGTCAATGGGTACTATCTACAAAAGAAAAATGAAGAGATAAAATAAAAAGAAATAACAGAGTCTACAGTGTGCCGGCTACCTGCGTGGACTGAATTTGCCTAACTTGCCACATTCAGAAATTGTTAATAATTTTTTTTATATAAGCAAAGGTAGTTAGTTTTTCTAATTTCTAAGTGTGGCCAGTGTGTTTGTTATTGTCCATATATGATGCATACTGCCAGAGTGTTGAACTGGCGCAGGTCGGCGGGCGCGAGGCGGTGGTGGCGCCGGCCCGCTGCACAGTGGCACGCCTGAATCACAAGCGCCTGAGCCGATCATGAAGCCGCCGCGAGCGTCGAAAGCATCATACTCGCGCCCGTCGTAGTTTGCATCGAAAAACTTTTTAAACCACTGTAAAAACTCGAAATTATCTTGAAATCTCCCCTTTATTAATTTGTCCACTGGTATTACCTAAAATTCCATTTGTGATGTAAAAATATACTGAAAATTAGCAAACTTTGATTTGCCAATTAAGTCAAAACCTGTCTCTGGGCTCCAAAAATAGACATATTAATTAATTTCGGATAAGACTGGATTTCCTAAAGTAATAAAAAGTTTAAACTAAGTTTCCAATTCAATTTAGATTAGGCAAGTACCCATCATTAGACTTAAAGTTCAGACTTACTTTATAAGTACCCAGTAAAACTTAGTACTCTTCTAATATACAAGTAGAATTAGAAGAAAAGCTAAGCTTTTCCACCTCAACCCACCCCTACCCTATCACTTCTCAGAAATCCTAGACTATAAAGGTTATAGGCCACATAGATATAATTCCCATAGGTCAACATGAAATTTCATTGTGCTCCTGCTTGCACGTGCTTTAATAAGTTTATTGATATTTATTTTACATGACACTAGGAAAATAAATTATGCAAATGAATAGGAGAACCAGTCTTAAAGTTTTACAAGGTAACAAACAAGTAAACATTCAAAGTCGCTTTATGAGTGGAACTAAGAAGAATTTTGTCTCTAATTGTAAACAGTCCAACAAAATAATGGATATAATTAACAGAAATATGTAACATTGTGGAGCCCTGCACAATAATAACTTGGAAAAAGGCAGTATTACCTTATCTACACTCATTTTTTTGAATGCAGCTTGCAATATTTTAAAGTTTTGAATATATTCATGTTCTAGATTTGTTTTAAATTTGATGCGTTTCATCGGTACACTGCTTGGGAATAGCATGTCCATGAACTGACAATAGGCGGCGCCGGTGCATAGCTCCTCAATTTTCGCGAAGTTGGACTGCAGACAGTCGTTCACCCACGCCAACATATCGTGGCGCGACAAGTTATCTGAAGTCACATTCGTCGAATATACGTTCACCGCCATCTCGATTTTACCACCTAAAATTCATTATCAAATATTAATTAACTGGCGGAATGTAATACCGGCTAATAACGGACAACGATACGGTTGGAAAAGAAAGCCAATCTAAAAATAGGTCGTGTGGTGTATTCTTGGTTTACCTACAAAATAGAAGCACCGCTTCTTAGAATTGTTCATGTGAAATTTAACTAAAACATCGTCTACCTGTTATGGTGAAAGCATTGTGGCTGTAAGCTGTCGTCGCAAAAAATAACAGTAAACGTTCTCAACGGCGGATGTAGTTAGGATATGACAAGTCGACTCATCGTCATAGTACTCTTACAGAAAGTAGGTGTCGGCGAGTGGATTATTCCCCTGCTATTATATAAATTTTACGTACCTTTTATGTATAACCTCTAGTACTTTTTCTTTCTTCAAATTTGGATAATTAAATTTCGCAAGGTGGTGACAAACGCTAGATTTTTTTGTAGGAAATGTTAGGTTTTTCTTTTTGTCTTTACCCAACTGAACTGACTGGTAAGCATTGAGTGATAGTGTTGCCACTTGCCAGGCGGACATTGACTTCACACAAAAATTCGAAACATAGGTACATACGTTACGATTGTTTTCCTGTTATGTTATCTTAGCACCTATGCTATGTGAGTACATAACAAATAGAGAGAATAACTTAACAGATTTAGATACAATACTTTTAAATGTAAATTATTATCTAAAATGACAAACCTAAGCTAACCATTCACGAAGCAATTTCGGTTCGCGAGCGACGCCACGATCACAGCAAAAGCAATGGATATTGATATCAGTACAACCGAGTACAACACAACACAAGCAATACATGCCGGAAATGCTGGAATCATAGAAATAAGAGAGTGGCGATTCCATTAGTCGGATGAAAAAAACTATGTCGATTTTGTTAGAAAGGCGAAAGGCACGCACTCGTAAAGACTTCCTTTATATTTGTAGGTTGACGTAAAATTCTAATAATTGTAATTTAAAAGCGTTCATATCGAATTTTTGGTATAGTTTTATTTTTAGTATTAAAAATAAAACTATACCAAATGTGAAAGAACGCGAGTTAATAAAACGACTCGAGTTCTTTACTAATAGGTTCAAGACCTAGTCGCGAGTATTTTATGTAAAGAACTCGAGTCGTTTAACATGAGACCATAATAAGGTACACATTAGTGTACGATTATTACATGTTTATTACAGATCAGTAGGTAATTAATAGTAAACTTTTAATGGTCCCTCATCAAGTATCATAGTTGCACTACGATAAGCACTCTATTTCGTACGGTAAAGGGATCTCTCAAGTCAAGACCCACTTGCAAGGAAAATAATGTCATAATGGATCACTTATGTACGTATATATTTTGTGCCCATGATACGACGACTGGCGACTCCCGCGTATCACGAACTGAGTTGTTTTCAAATGGGATCGCACTTTTTTGTTGCGCGGAAGTCGTTTAAAAATAGGAGTATTTTTAAAAAGACGCTTTTAAAATTTAACCTCGAGCGGTGAGTCGAAGTCCCTTAAAGGAGTTAGAGTATAATGAGTCGATTAAGTTGCAAACCGTCATAACTCAGTCAAGTTCTTTTTAAAGACTTAACAGGTGCGAGTCCTTTCATCACTGTTCGCATTGCCCCGGAAAGCCATATTCAAAAGGGATTCGTAAAGTTATCTGTAAAATACATTTTGACAGATAACTTTTGGATTCCGATTCAGATATGGTTTTCCGAAGCAATGCGAATACACTCAGTCCCCACAGATCTTTCTTAGGTCAGGTCACACGTCTTTCGAAACACGGTTTCTTGGACGTATGGGTTTCCTCACTATGGTTTCCATCATCGCCGAGCAAGTGATAAATATGTACATTAATTCGAAAACACCAATTTAGTGGTACCTGGTTTAACCAGGATTCGAACCGGGGACCAGTAGGGGTATTCACATTGCCTCGAAACATATTCGAATCGGATTCGAAAAGTTGCCTATGAAAATATATGAAATCTGAATGAAAACTTTTTGATTCCGTTTCGAATATGGCTTTCCGAGGCACTGTGAATATCCCCACAGGACCAAAGACGTAATAATAATAATGTTTGCCGAATAACTGAATTTATTTTTAGTACCTAATTAAAACGATCCACGGTTTTTGAAGTTTACTCCTTAAGAAACTATTTTGAGCTATATGGCAGGGGCGCCGACTCCGTGGGTGCTCGGGGGCTCCAGCACCCACGGGAGGGAAATAGTGGGTGCGGAGCACCCATGACGCTAGACATCATTATATAACTAATCCTCATCTCATTATCTGTTGTTCAGCTTCTCATTATCTGGTTATTCTAGTAAGCGCTTGCTTGCTTACTAAAATGTGTGCGACGCGTCCTAATGTAATCTCAGTTCCCACCAGATACTTTTGATGTAGAGCTGTTTTTTGTTTTGGGCAGGGCAGTCTTTGAGGGACGCCTATGTCCAGCAGTGTACGTCTTTCGCCTGAAATCATGATGATGTACCTAGTCATCAAAAGAGCATGAGCACCCACGAGGTTTTCCAGAAGCCGACGCCCCTGCAGTATATGGTCAAAATGAGAATGAGATAGAAAGCATTATACATTGTTTATTACGGGGACCGAGCGTTGTACATGTGTTAGTACGTGCACACACACGTGCTAACACACGTTTTATGTATATTTTTATGTACTATTAAACAAATCAGCAAGTGATTGAAGTTAAAAAAAAATTGAAAAATATGGAAGAAAGTGGTAATGAAGAAAAATCTGTAAAACACATGAATGCGGTAATTTGTAAGCCTATAGTTCACATTTATGAATAATATAAATTTTATTCTTATTATTTTAGAAGATACGTCCATTTACTCTTTTTTCTATTCAACTTATATCATAATTATCGTTCATAAGATGTAAACTCCAGTAGTGCGTCAGAGCTGACACTAACACACACAATTGTTTTTTTCTTCATTTAAAATCACGTTTTTTGAGGAAAGATTAAAAGATACCGATATAGATAAACTTAAAAAGCAAGACCATATCTAATTCAAAGCGTTAGATTATGTGTACATTTATATGGTTCTCTCTGGGTACCCCTCAAGGCATTTGGCATGAATTGTAAATATGTCGATATACAAGAATTACACGTTTGAATATAAGATTAAGTGAAACGGTTCTAAAGAATTCTAAAATGAACATTAGTGCTGTAAGGTTCTAAAAAAATGGTAGATATCAATCATGTGTCACTTAATTAAAAATAACAAGTGTGCTTTAGACCACACGCACGAGCACGACTCAGAGACATGTTACTAAAGGACTCGCCATACGCGTGATTCTGTTATGTCATGCAAAAAAAGGTCGAACACTTCTAGTTTGCATAAATATTTAGTTACCTTTCACATGCAAGTATTATTTTATTTGCTTTCATATAAAAATAATTAAAATGGTGTGATAACGATTAATACATGAGAAATCGATTCAGTAATCGAGTACTGATGCAATCGAATCATATTCCGCGACTTTGGTCGCATATCTCCTATCCCCAGAGACATGTTACTAAAGGACTCGCCATACGCGTGATTCTGTTAGTAAATAATTCTGCCATTTTTGACGGGGGACGAGGTTTCTCATGTATTAATCGTTATCACACCATTTAATTACTTTTATATGAAAGCAAATAAAATAATACTTGCATGTGAAAGGTAACTAAATATTTTTGCAAACTAGAAGTGTTCGACCTTTTTTTGCATGACATAACTGCACAGTTTGGCATTTTTAGTGTAACACTTTATGATGTTACCTGAGCGATAACGATTACAAGACTGTTAGAGAATCGATTACGCACGAATTATTTATGCGCGCAATGGATCACAATATCTTGTACCATGACAGAGGGGAATGAATGATCATACGAGGCTGGTCCTTTAGTAACATGTCTCTGGCACGACTGAAGTAAAACTTAATTATAATTTGATATCCGTCGCGAACGTGAAGGATGACGCGCGCACGCACGCACGGAGGGTATTGACTGAGAATTTCACTTGGTTCTTCTTTTTCTTTCTTCTTATTCATAAACTTTATTGAACGTTAGCGCTTAGAAGCAAGCTTTTTTCGCATTCACATTATTATAGTGGTTGCCAGAAGTCACTAAAAAAAAAATAACTTATGCTCATACCTCTCTCTGTTGCACCCACGTAATAAACGAAACGTAACTCTTTCTCTTTCTATCTTCACTAACTTATATCTCCCTCTCTACCTTCGTGCATAACAAGTTGGCTTAAAGAAGTTTTACTTAAAAAAAAGTGTGCGTCTCGGGACGCCCGACAGAAGTGATTACTTAAACTGGATTAGTTTAAGCTGCCGCATGCGTGAGAGAAAGGGAAGCCAGACAGACTGGCGCCGTATCGAGTTACGTAACGAAGCGGTTTACCCTCCCATAAGAAGTTATCAATTCGAAATTACTTCTTTCCGCGCTTTGACCAGTGACATATTTGTTATACTTTAAACTTTTACAATACAGTATAAAATTTATTTCTAAGTATTTTTTTTAGCACAGTTCCTAAAGCTGGAACATCTGGAATTAAGATTTTGAAGTGGTTCTGAACTGAAGATTTGGCTGTATTGGCTAGATGCCTTTGCCTGTTTCTTCGGGCATAAAAAAAACCAAAAATATTCATGTGTCACTTCTATTTTGTATGTCTTCTGTCTTTGTTTATTTATAAAAATACATTTGAAAATGTCTCAGTTGATAAAAAGTTATTGTGTGTCTTGTACTGTTAAAATATTATTTCGTTTGAGGCCCAATTCGATACACAAAATATTCACTCGTAATCAATTAACAATTAGATCTTTGAACAAAATAGTTACTCAGTGAACAGCCAGTGATAAGTGTAATTAGAGTGATTTTATTTAATAGAAATTAAATAAAGAAGACAATGGCAGAAGATGATGAGCAACGTTCAAACCAGTCCCAAATGAACATTAGTCAATTGCCTGGAAAACCTTTTAATATTATATTAGAGGTTTCATTATTTTTGATAATGATGGGGCTTACACTATCAGGTAAATCATAAAACTTTTCATTGTGGTACAAAGTGCTATATACTTTAGTATGACCTTGTTCCCTTTAATTGTTATTCTTTAATTTCTTTTTCATTTTTTTAGTTATATTGTATGCTTTTTGTATATATTGAAACAACATTCTCTACAAAGTATTTAAAAAAATATTAACTTCATAGATTCTGCACTTAAATATAAACTGTTTTTTCCAATAAATATATTTTATAATTTTAGAAGTAAACAATGGTTTAAAATGATGAACAATTTATAATATGTACTTACATTTACTTATAAATAAAAAGGGGATATCAGATATCACATTATTGCATTTTTTATTGTGTGGCCTTGCAAACAGGTTGCACTGGTTAATGATTGATTAGGTAGGTAAATGGCAAGTGTAATATAATCTTATAACATCATGAGGAATCTGTAATATGTATAAAGGACATCATCCATTTTGGTCCAAAAGTGAAAGTGCTGGCCGAAAAAAGGTTATTCTGATATAATTTGTCCGCCTAATCATTTCTTATGGCTAGTCTCTTATACCTTGACAGTTAGCTAGAGAGTTGAATTTTTTATCACTGATAGTACTCATTATTAACACTAAAATACCAAAATCTTAACCGACAGAAATTAATAGTTTTTGAGTAAAAAATTGTTGAAATTTACGAAAATATTAGTGAAATTATGACATGGGGTGGGCTTTACTAACGGGGCGCACGATTTCGGGGTTGGTCAGGGTTGCTTTATGTAGGGGTTAGTCTCCCCTTTCAAACGACACTACTTGGAGCTCCAGGAAATATCTAGTTTTTTTTAAATTATTATTTTAGTGCATGTAAAATGGAACGAATTTTCTTCAATAAAAATATAGTTTGTTGTAAAATTGTAATTTGTTTATATTGTACGTTTGGGCATTTGTCAAATGTTTCAAACAAATAAAAAAATTGTAATAAGTATAGCAACTGAAATCTCACTTGGTTAGGTTAGGTTAGAGTATGACAAACAACGCACGAGCCGAGCGAGCGAAGCGAGCGTGCCGCGGTAGCGGCCGGCGAAGAGCCAGAAGTCAATCGTTGCCATTTTCAAGAAATTTTCAAAAAAAAAAATATATGCATCACCGTTGGTTTTCTCCCTCAACCCCCTCCGTCACCGTCAAGGTATAAGAGTCCTTACTTTCTTATTATTGCACTAAAGCTGTATTATCATTGTAATTGATTTTATTCGAGTTCAAAAAGTCTATTTTTTCAAACATTTTCGATGAATATAATTAATTGTAACTAACCTAACCTGTCCTCCTAGTCCGTAGTAGGGGAGAGTTAGATGTTCTAATAAAATAAAAATACTTATATTTGTATATTATAATGTTTAATGTGAAGTTAAACAATCATATCCTCATCAGCGGATCTACCTGCTTGTCTATTGCAAGCGCTGCCTTTATTATTACCTATAATTCCAAGAAATGATGGGATTAGGTATGAAAAGTCAAGTTACAAGACAACTTTTTTATTGTACATATTGTCTATACTTCTATCTATAATATAAAAATGAATCGCTAAATGTGTTGCTAAGCGCAAATCTCAAGATAAGCTGAACCGATTTATCTAATTTTTTTTTTAGAATATTCCTTGAAGTACGAGGATGGTTCTTACGAAGAGAAAAATTTTAAAAGTTGCCTAAAAGTATGGCAAAACAACGTTTGCCGGGTCAGCTAGTACTAATATAAATATCGAAAATGTATGAAAAAATAGACTTTTTAAACTCAAATAAAATTAAGTACAATGATGATACAGCTTTAGTGCCATAATAAGAAATTATTAGACGAACAACTTCTCTCAGAATAACCCACTTTTATTTTTTGGCCGGCACTTTCTTTTTTGGACCATAAATGTATGAAACCCGGATGATGTCCTTTTTTATTAGCTTTAAATATATAAGTGAAAGTCAGAATAATCATTGTCTGTAGTCATGTTAAAGAAGTCATTTAAATTTCATTGAAAAACTCCATTTAAAATTTTGAGAATATTGATGATGAACAATTGAGTAACATTATATTTACAGTGAATAGTGGATCCTCTAAGAAATCTACATGTAGTCCTGTTTCCATGGGAGTCTCGCAGCATATTCTATACAGTGCAGATATTACTAACAGTATACTGTAACTTTCACATTTATGCTGATGTCCTCCAGATTTTTATACATTCACGTGACACAAATTCTTCTGCAACCTAATTAAATAGAAATCTTAATTGAATTCAGAAACTGGTCTAAACAAAATTATTTAATGCTCAACCCCATTAAGACGTCAAAAACCAAGATGTTGGTATTAGTCAATATCGCTCCAAAATAATCCTCTCTGGTCACTGAATTGACTATGTTGCAGAAGAAGTAATCTTACTCTTAATGTGGATGTGCAGCTGCACTTTGAATTCCATTTCCATTCAGTTCAGAACTGTTTTTATAGACTAAAACTTTTATACAAGATAAGGCCATGTCTCACTGTGGGCCTGAGAATTAATCTCTATATGGCAAGAATGGAAAGGCTGATACAGCACATTCAAAATGGCATTTTGCTTCGTTCTTCCACTTTGCAATCATTTTTAGGGTTCCGTACCCAAAGGGTAAAACGGAACCCTATTACTGAGGCTCCGCTGTCCGTCCGTCCGTCCGTCTGTCTGTCACCAGGCTGTATCTCATGAACCGTGATAGTTAGACAGTTGAAATTTTCACAGATGATGTATTTCTGTTGCCGCTATAACAACAAATACTAAAAAATAGAATAAAATAAATATTTAAGGGGGCTCCCATACAACAAACGTGACTTTTTCGCCGTTTTTATAGATAATGGTACGGAACCCTTCGTGCGCGAGTCCGACTCGCACTTGGCCGATTTTTAATAACACAAACATGTTTAAAATGGCTTTCATAGACACCTTTTATCTTGCTTGTCTAAAGTTTTGTGTACCAGCAAACTAACGCACACCCGGGTGTGCATTGGTCATTCCTCCGTGAGGGGCACCCTCCGGAAAAAGGGAGGGAGGAGGTGAAATCTTTTAAAGATACCATTTCGTGCGAACGAACTGATTATGTCGGATTTCCACCGACGAAAACACCCCCTGGGATTGCCTTTAGCAGTGAAGGCTACAAAGGCTTCATCTGAAGCGATCACCCCAGGGGAACGGGGTGACGCAAGTATATAAATCTGAGGCGGGGCACCGGTATTTCTATGTGCGCGTCGGCGCGCCGCCAGGTACTCGGCTAGCCATACAACGCGCGTATAGATTCACGGCGTTATTTTTTTTTTTTACCTCGGGCACCAGCCATACTCTTTCCATAACATTGCACCGAATAGTCCAGCAATGCCTGGAAATTTAATCTCAAGGAGAGTAGCATGAAAATCCGATTAATGTTTTAATACTTTTAGGCGTCAGGGGTAGCACATTACAGTTAACTTAAATTCAACCAGAATCAAGATTATAAAACTAAGTTAGTGAGGTCAGTTGAGTACAATGGCCTATACTAAAATCTACTGCACCCCTGTATTCATCTATAAACAAATTGTTTCTTAGGTAAGGCGATGAATTTAGATAAGAATCATTTCCAAGAGAAAATCTAGGGCTCAGCCAAGTCACTATGGTTGCAAGTTACTATGAGTTCCAATTACTACGGGCCCAATTACTAGAGAGTAGAATTTTGTATGTAATTGATTTTGCATGCTGAAAGGTAAAATGTACAAGGTGCTCATATAATGTTAACAACTGCTGTTACCTACATTTGCTACCTACATAAGAATTTTTATATAGCTAAGGATTTGACTGATTGGTAATATGATGAATAATTACTTTGTTGATGATAGTGATATTTAGTTGAAATAAATAAACAAAAAGTACTTATTGTTTTCTTCCCAAAACCAACATCAGTTTACCAGTTTCTAATGGTATAAGCCCGAAAAATTGATCCCCTTTTTATTAATACTTACATTTATTAACTCATGTTGGTGAATCTTAGGATTTACCGGTAAAACCTAAGATTTACCGTAGTTTGGGGTTTTACAGTAACATATTTAATATAATAAAAATGGGAACCTTTAATTTTTTTTTTTTTTTACACACAATATTTATGAATCCTATTATGATTAAAAATTTACAGCTCTGTGGCAGGTGAGCTTCAGACAGCTTTAATAATAGACTTTCGTTGGCGTCCTTTATGTAAATCCTGAAAATGCTCTTGTGAATTGCTTCTAATGAATTTTCTATACTAATAAATTTAGTTTAATATAAATTTCAGGAACGGCCATAAGCAACATAATCCTGTACCGCACGTGTGTGCATTCTTTAAGCCACAGTGTGGAAGAATGCAGAGGTTTCTTATCACCGGACAGGACAAATGCAACAAACCCCTTCGAGCAAGAAGTGCAGAAGTATGTGACATATGTAACCACAGTGAAGACGGTCATTGAGTCTCTGGGACCAGCATTTCTATCGTTATTCCTTGGGGTATGGTCGGACACGCATGGCCGGAAACCACTGATTGTATGGCCAATTTTTGGTAAGGTATTCCGTTAATTTGTATTATACTGGTAGATACATTCTATCTATTAGTTTGTAGATTGCACTTATACGATGACCTTTCGAGAAAAAATTTAATATTTAAGAGAAGAAAGTTTGTTGGACTTTAGAAGGATAATTTTAGATATAGGTACTTTTGACAAAACAGATCAAATTAGTGCAGCTTTATCCTAAGGTTTTATACCACACCTTAAAAACAGACGAACGTGCATGAAAAGAGCTATGAATGTTTAAGAATATGTATGTGTGGTGTGTAAGGACTTCGTTTTAAAGTGCTCAGTCTTCTCTACTACCCTGCGAGTGAAGTGATGTGATGATATAAATAGATATAACGTAATTGTCGCATACTGTGTGGTTCCAGCGAAGTGTTCTGCCGAAAATTTTTAAATTGTAGAATGAACTCCTTGCCGAGGTTTTCCTAATGGACTACAGTATGAGCTTCTTCAAATAATCGTACAGAGGTTTACAGGATACGACAACGCTCGAGTATCGCCCTTGACGTTGAAAGTATGCCTAGGCTACGGTTAGCGCTTACTATCGTACATACACTTAAATAGATATATATGTATATCTTCAGGCCGAGTCCCTTACCGGGGTGTAGGCAGAGAGAACCGAGCGCCATAAGGCATTAAAAAAGATATGCAGATTTAAGTACTTTTTAACCCTTTAACCGCCATATTTTGTTACATCATCATACACCCTAACGGCTAGTCGGCGTAATTTCAAATTGGGTTGAGAAATAGTGTTATCGATTAGTTTAAATGAATAAAAGTTCACAATTTAATTAATATTAAATCAGTCTTTATTAATCAAGTATCAAGGGACTACAGTATGGGGTAATTCAAGAAAGGCGTGAAGAGGTTCTTACAGGGTCGGCAACGCAAGAGTAACACCCCTGGTGTTGCACGTTTCAATCAATATTCTAGCAATGAATCTAGTATAACGTCTTCGTTTTCTGATACATCTCTTCGAGCTTGATTTATCAAATTACGAGTAATAATCACTACATATTATAAAACAAAGTCCTCCGCTGCTGTCTGATCGCGATAAACTCAAAAACTACTGCACCGATTTTCATGCTGTTTTCACCAATGGATAGAGTGGTTCCCGAGGAGGGTTTTAGTATATAATTCGTTAAGTTTTTGTATACATTAACAATATTTGTTGGAGGTGTCGGAAAAAAATAAACCGCCTGCGAGCTTTCACCGAAAGCGCTGCCTAAACCCTTTGAGATATAACAAAATAATGTATGGTGAAATTGTGTATCTTATATAGATCTACAGAAAAGTCCGCGATGGCATATGTCTGTCTCTTAAGTATAACATACTATATCCATTTCAATACTTTAAAAAATGGACAATTATAAAGAATTATAAAGTGGTAATTAGAAAGCTATTTACACAAATACGGAATTAATCCTTAATACGTTAGTTGGCTTGAGCATTTCATGAAGATTATTTTTTCCCTTTACACCATGCAAATTAAATGAATACCTTAGGAGATATAGCAAAATCAAAATAATGCGCAACGAAATTAATTTTGTGCCGTCGTGATTCGACCGGGACCGCGCGGGCGCCCCGTAACCCCGCGCCCCGCGTCCGAGCCGGTGGGGGCCGAAAGTTTATGTAGTATATCAATGTATGGTGGAATTGTGTATCTTATATATGTCTACAGAAAAGTCCGCAATGGCATATGTCTATATATTAAAGATAACATACTGCCTGTATCCGTTTTAATACTTTAAAAAATTGGCAATTATAAAGCGGTAATCTAAAAGCTATTTACACAAATAGGTACGGTATTAATAATCCTTATCATTTTAAATAAGTTAGAGGCTTTAAGCATTTCATGCACATTATTTTACACTTTTTAAACCATATAATTGGCAGAGCTGCGATAGCCAGCGGAGCCACATTACCCTCAAAATTGTCGTTTGGGGTAGACTGATGTCATCCAGCTAGCGTTTAGACGGTAATAGTGAGAAACTCCAAAATCGACACACTAATAGCTAACATATTGTAGTTTTGTATCCTTTAATTTGAAATTTAAATGTTCGTTGGTGAGGAAGAACGGTCCAAAATCGTTCCAATTAGAAAAAAAAAACATATGGGAAAACGTATGGCCGGCCACTCTGCAGTGCAGAGTCTGCACTGCACTCCGATCAACAGAAAAAGTAACAGCACTCGTCGGTAGATGTCGTACAGGGTTCCATATATTTTTAAAAAATTAAAAATAAAATATTTTTTAAAAAAATATCAGCTCTGCCTACACAGCTTGCTGTTATTTACTAGTTTAAATGAATATCTTAGGAGTAATCGCAAATAATTACGGACGGTCACATTTTTGTTTTGTATTTGTTGTCTTTAGGTTGTCAGAATTGTTAGTCGGAGTTATATTTTCTGTAAAGAACCCGTGCGAAGCCGGGGTGGGTTGCTAGTATTCATATATAATTCTGATCGTACCGTAACCGTAAACAGTCATTATTTCCTTCTAAAATATTTAATAATTCGTAGTCTTCTAACACGGCAAGGGAACAACACTAATTTGTACAAGGAACGTGTTATTACGGTGACGGCGCCTGAGCAACAGCCATCAAGATACAAATATGGCGTCGTTTGACCTTGAGCCGCACGTAAAATCACGGTGACGGCGATCGGAGACAATCTGAACTAGTGAAGTTCTCAGTTATCGCTTCTTTATCGCAACAATAAATTATCTCTTATATTTAACACACATTAAAATAATAACATTTTTATTGTTTTAACATGCTTCTACTTAGTACGACTATTCGTGCTTCGGGTTTGACGTAATAATTTGGATTTCAATGCAATATTTTTGCTTTCACACCATGATTATTCAATAAAGTTTCGTTTAGATTACGTTGATTTGCTCATCCCTAGTACACGTAATATCACGATATTGGCGATTCGTGTTGGTGCTAAGTAACACCTTACAACGATTTTTTCTATAAATATCATAATGAAACGCAGCAAAATTTGTTAATTATTAAGAATACATCCTGAATTGTAATGTACAACGTTTATTGCAACTTAATCTTTAATATAAATGTACCAATAAACAATTTATAAAACTTGACGTGAAATTACGTCTGTAGCGCGTGGAGAACATTTTTCATATCCCGTAATATTACGGTCACGGCGGTTAAAGGGTTAAAGAGAACACAACTGCAGCATGCATACGAACTTTTCCCACATGGTGTTTTAAATGTTTTTATATCAATACCTAATTAATGAAGAAAGATTGTATGGCTAATATTTTTTTATTTTTCAGTGCTATGATGCATTTTATATATGACATTTTTATTTTGATTACGATGTCATTCTTAGAAGGATGAAGTTATTAGTAATATTTTTATGTATTTGGTAGTTTTTAGTAGTAACATTTGTGTGTATTTGTTAGTTAGTAGATACTAACAAAATTGTAGTTATGCAAACATTAATGCCTAGAAAGTGGGATGTAAAAATTTAAATATATGTCATCTATTATATATAAGTGTAACACTTAAAGACCGAAAACGCTCATTGAGCGAAAAAAATAACTCACAAAGCGTTGTGCTGACTATAAGAAATCCACATTGTCGTATAAATCGTGTTATGACTCTTCAGACAATTCTTCATACAAATCTTCATGACATCGCAGAAAAGCAGATAGCGAAATTCGTGTCGTGACTATCATGCTTCACAACCACAACGCGATGTGGCAAAATGGATGTTTTACAGTGACTAAGACGCGTTGTGAGCCAGTTTTTCGCTCAATGAGCGTTTTCGGTCTTTGAGCTTACCATATACATTTAATTGGCATGAAAGGCAAAACTTTTAGGTATAACGGCCTCTGCAATGCTGTGTGTCATATTTTGTATGATGGAAAGCTTGGGACCTTGGTGGTATATAGTGTCTTTAATCCCATTCACTGTAAGCGGAGGCGTCCGCATACTAATCACTGGTGTCTATTGTCACTTAAGTGACGTCACTACGCGTGAAATGAGATCTTTTAGGTAACACGTAACTTTAAATACAATCGTTGCTTGCCTGCTACAATCTGCATCTGTGCTTTTTGTGTGTCCTGCAATTTGTTTATTCATTTATACACTTTATTAGCCACAACATTTTGGTACAATTTGGCGCAATTAATGTTAATTGCATTCTTTACCAGGCGACCTTTGGGGATGCAGAGAATCAGGATAGCGGTCGCGAACTTGCCAACTTAGATTTCATACATGTCGCTGATGTTGTATACAGAATGAAAAATAACCTATTTGGAGACAAACTACGCTAATTTATTGATGATATATCATTTTACTGTAAGGAAACGATTCTTCATTTTTATAAATTTAACCATGTTCCGAAAGTAGCATCTCTTAACTGGAAATCAAAGCGACCCACATGCATATTTTTTTTATTAATTTTCCAATAACCAATACTTAAAAAGTTACGAAGGAGATACTTTAAAAAAACTTCGAAATAATCACCTTTAATTTTTTTTATCTTTTATTTTAAGCAATAGAAATACACACTGAAAATTTAAATTTTACCTATTACGGTTCATGAGATACGGCCCGCTGACAAACATTACCTTTGCGCATTTGTAACTGTCAAGTAACATTTGCTATCAACAATATTTAAGATTGTTTTCCTCTAAACCCGTTTTTTATCATCCATAAATAATAGAGGAAAGTGTTGCTGTGAAAATCGGCCACAGTACCACGCACTATGCAGATACGATAAAGTATCTGTATCTAAGCGCATGTCTTTCAATATTGCTCTCTATGTAATTCAAAAAATTAACATACATTGCGCAGATAATTTATATTTTATCGTAAAGTATCTTTGGGCACTGTAAGATGATGTCAACATTATTTGCTTATACAAATATGGCATAAAAATTTACCTGCAGTTCAATCAAGGATGATCTGCGGTGAGATGGTAGCAGTCTTTCACTTACATTATTTTGTAAATATTCTAATTTTTTAGTTTATTCAAATCTACCTTTTCTATGTAAGACGCCGGCGCGGTATCTACTCATCTTCAGCAAGACTTGAGTACGTAATTTTCAATATTCCCCTCCTTCGCCCGACTATCTGTGATTATTTAATCATAATGATTCATTATACGTGTTTTATTTCTATGTATAATAAGTACAAGTAATATACGCCAACTCCAAGGTAGTAACACTCAATGCGCAGCAAAAAACAGGTCTAGCAAGTTGGAAGGATTGCGAGTGAATGTATCATTTCGTATATTGTATTATCTGCGTAGTGTTTGATACTTTCAGATAATTAAGTTTTTATACGCAGATAATATTAATGTATCTGCGTGGTGTGTGTTATTCGCTTTATGGACAAACACGCCTGGGCCATCATTAAATACAACCTTGGGGCCACCAATAACATGCTACGACCTCTATATGCGCTATTGCATAGCTTTGCGCATGTGCACATCAGCCTTAGTTGAATTATCATGTGTTAGACGCTTCTTCCCCATTATTATTCGTCGCGCATTATTACTAGATAACGTTTTCGCAATAATGCGCTATACAACTAAACAATATCATTTTGAATACTGAATACGTGACTTCTAATTTAATATTACGAGTATTTCATTATCTTCTTATTTAAAGGAATTTATATTACTATCGCGTTCACGAGCTGAATTGAATATAATTTATATTTTATTCAATAGCTGTGCTGTATTTTAATCAAAATTAAGCGGTAAACTCACTGAAATGCAACAACCCACTAGGAAGTTGTTTTTTAACTGCTATTTTCTGTAAGTACTCCTGTCTTCTGCTAAACTCTAGGTGCAGGTTGACTTTGACTCAGAAGATGATGAAGAGTCGAACAAATATATGTTATTTTATTTTAGGTATACGTAGACAATTAGGGGTAGCATTATATTTTTTCCATTTTTGTTGCGAAGGTATGTTGTTACATTTACACTGTTCAGCTCTAGTACAGTGCCATGGTAGAGAGATATGAGCTGTAAGATAACTTCAAAGAACAGTTAAACTCGTTGCAGTCTCACAGATGCTATGCGAGTTTTACAAAGATTTACGTTACTAATGTGTTTACGTCGACAATTAATATGCAAACTTGCATTCAGGCCACTAATATCTGTTCGCGATTTTAGAACGGCCCTCACGCGAACGTTGGTAATTATGTCATAAAAAAACCATAGTAGGCTAGTTGAGATACTGCTCTTATCTTTATACCTACTGTTACAATATTAAGGCACTGTTCCACCAACAAACTTGTGCCAGGTGCAACGCGTACCTTAAGAATTAAGGGTTTCATCAAATTGTGGTTTCTAGGTTTGGCGATGACAAATATGTTGATTGTTGTTTTCTCTATGTTGGACAACTTGGGCCCGTGGTGGTACACTTTGACATTATTGCCAATATCGTTAAGCGGAGGCTTCCCATCGCTTTTTACCGGGGCATTCTGTTACATCAGTGACGTCAGCACCTCTGAAAATACTTCTCTTAGGTAATTGTTATGGCCTGGTAGCGGTATCCAGTACAAATGTTGTTGTGTATTTTTTTATATCATGCATTGATTCCATGAGTCTGTCGCGTTAGTGTATATTCGTGTGCTTTTACATACCCATTTATGATTCCATGTAGGCAGGTCTAGAATGCACCGAGTTCCTAGAATGCACCGCTGGGTATCTTATCTTAAGTATCTAACTCAAACAAGGATGAGAGAGACCAACGAGTTTCCTCTTTCATATGCGAACCTATTTCTACGGTTTGCTTTTTTGAAAAGAATTGTAATTTGTATATCGGTAGTATAAGACAAATATATAATAGTGTCATATTATTTTGTAATAACATACCGAAAAAGATAATGAGCTCACCTATATCTCGGAGACTTATTATTATTTTTTAAATTTTCCTGGTATACAGTATGAACATTTATACAGCTTACAGCATTTTAAGCTTTACACTTTGACCTTTGTACCGTTCTTATGCCGTAGGTACTTGTAATAAGCATAAATAAAAAAATTTAAAAATTTTTAGACATAGTATTGGGATTATTTATTTAAAATAATTTTTTTATGGTGATAAATATCCATTATGTCCGACACCCTATTGCCTACAATAATCTAAATAACATTGTCTGCTACATATTCACAATAAAACCACTGATCGGATTGTAATGAAATGTCTGCTGCCTAGCGCCTGGAGGCTTGTTGTGTCCCTGCGAATAAATGAGGTTACCAGCAAGCTACTGAAAAGTGCTACGTTGGCAATAGGGATGGAAACGCGTAAACTATACTTCTTGTATTGTAAGTGTTCATAGGTTACGGTAAACAATTTACACCGAGTGGGCCGCATGCTTGTCTGTCTCCCTACATTATATAAGAAAAAAAGGTAAGGTAAGGTACCGAAGCACGGTAGGTGCGTACAGAGATTCTTACAACTTTATTTCATTTGGCGCATAGCCTATAACCGCTCGCAATGTAAGAGCTGCTCGAGTGTTCTCACATTCGTTGTTAACGCAATCTTCTCAAAAGCTTGCTGGTAACCTCACTCCCAGGACCCCAACATACTTCTAGGGAGTCGTAATTTTTCTATGGGTTTCTGTTTCTATGGGTTTTGTTTCTGAAGGACGGTGCGACTGAGAGCTACTTCCCTGGTCAAACTTATTACGAATTTGCGAAAGAGATATAAGAGTGAAAAATTCATAGATATCCAAAATGTAAGTCATCGGATCTGAAATTGGGAAATTCCCGAACCTTCGGCTTTTTTCATATATGGCCTTTGTCCGTTCAAGTTGTAACCCTCGCCGTATTTTGCTAATCTCATTGCTTTTCAAGAGGATTTTGGATATGACATTCACCTTTGATCAATTAAAATAACTGTTCTACTCCGCTTTCCTTATACTTTCTTGTCAAAGTTATTTTTACAAAATGGTGACGTTTTCGCAAAATATACCGAATGGGAAGGTAGCACCTTCATATGGTAGCGTTTTTAGGATTCCGTACCCAAAGGGTAAAACGGAACCCTATTACTGAGACTCCGCTGTCCGTCCGTCCGTCTGTCGCCAGGCTATATATCTCATGAACCGTGATAGCTAGACAGTTGAAATTTTCACAGATGTATTTCTGTTGCCGCTATAACAACAAATACTAAAAAATAGAATAAAATAAATATTTAAGGGAGCCCCTATACAACAAACATGATTTTATTGCTCGTTTTTGCTCGATATTGATAATGGCAACAGGTAGACGCTTGAAATATTCACAGAATATTTAGTTATATATTCACTTTAAAAATAAGTAATTAAATTAAAATAAAACAAATATTTAAGGGAGGCTCCCATACATCAAACGTGATATTTTTGCCATTTTTATAGATAATGATACGGAGCCCTTCGTGCGCGAGTCCGACTCGCACTTGGCCGATTTTTTTCATGTTATTCACTCTATAATTTCACGCCAAATCCCTTGCGGGGTAGGCAGAGAGAACCGAGCGCCACGTGACTCGATCCTTACATATCTCCCTCGCTTCTTTAACATTCATTGCTCTTCTCATGCACGCTCGCCGGTTTCTAGGGCTGCTGACGTCACCTTCTGATAGAACACGACCAATTTGGTCATGGTAGGTAAGTCTTGGCCTTCCCCGGCTCCTACATCCTTCCACTTTTGCATTGTACTCGTATATCTGCTTCGTCATTCTTTCATCTTGCATTCTTTCTACATGTCCGAACCATCGGAGCATGCCTCTTCTTATTTTAACACTTTACAATATACTTTTGTTATTCACATTTTCTTGTAAGATACATCTAATTCTATAAAATTGTAATTATCCTGTTTTTATGTGGATAATAACATCTTAAAGACACGGCGAACGGGCACGACAGACGTTGTCCAGACCGATAAAAAAAAAAAAACTCAGCACCTGATTACACCTACCGGTTCTAATTGTGAAACTATACTAACTATCCAGGGGCAAAATTTCTAAAGAAATATATCTGTAAAGAAAAAAATATTCAATTTTAGTAAAATCAGCCTTTGCTTTACAATCTGTAATTATATATGCGTGCTTCTGTGTGTTTTACACTTTATTCGTTCGTTGTATATAATAATCAGTGCAGATCGTACAACACACAACTATCGGCGTATCATTTGTCACTTTTTATGTCGATAAGGTTTAAAGAGGGGTGGGATGTGTTTGCCAAAATGTTGTTTCTTACGTGTCTCACAACTATGCCTTGCCATGTTTTAAGTGCACCTGCCGCACAGACCTGCCCGAAATACGACACCAAAGTCCGACTATACTGTAAATACTGATGGTGAAATATTAAATAAACTAAACTTTTTACATATACGAGTAAGGCTAAGTAAGGCTTTCACGGTGGCCGCGCATTGTTTATTATCTCATCCGTCTTTTATTTCGAGGCACAACAAATTTTAAACTATAATAAAATCTGCCACAAATCGGACTTTGCTTTAATATCTTTCGCTCTCTGATGCTACTGTTACTAATGCTCGTATAAGCAACTAGAAGAGAGTTGTTTGGACCACGTCGGTGTCACTGTACAAATTCATTAAATCCTAAAAGTATCTTAGATATCTGGCCATGGCAAAAAAACGCCAAGGTAAGCCGGCTTATCTTGGCGTCGCAAAAACTCGTTAGAATTTCCTTCGCTGAAGTTAGAATTTCCTTCGCTGAAGTTGCGAGTTCGATAATAATGAGTGGGCTTAACGCATGCTGAGCGGTGCGGTTGGTTGCGGTGTGTTTTTAGAAACCGAATGCCGTGAGTTTGGAACTTTTGGGATGGATGAAACTACAATCAACGTCGGTTTTTAATTGAGCTTACGCCCAACGTAAACGAATGAGCTCTCCGGAAAGTGAGTGTGAATCCTCATGTGTGGGGTCTTCGCTCCGACCATAACGGTTATATTGTCAGATTCTTTCTGACTGAACACTACGTTGGTTAGTGATTACGGAGCGACGCAAAATGATGTTCGGATTTGCGTTTCTTCAAACAGTATTGGGCGCATCTTTTAACAGTAGGTACTGAGATGCAGGAACATTTTATATGAATAAGTTCCATCAGTCCTCGGGGTCTCTGAAGATGTATTCGTATTCATGATCCCACCTGTCCAGTGTGATGTTATTTACGTATAATTCCAAAAAGGTATTTAGGTATAGTACAAAAATGTTAGTATAAACTCAGAAACATTTTGTCAAAGTGATAAAAAAAATCGGCCAAGTGCGAGTCGGACTCGCGCACAATGGGTTCCGTACCATTATCTATAAAAACGGTAAAAAAATCACGTTTGTTGTATGGGAGCCCCCCTTAAATATTTGTTTTATTTTAATTTAATTCTTTATTCTTAAAGTGAATATATAACTAAATATTCTGGGAATATTTCAAGCGTCTACCTGTTGCCGTTATCAATATCGAGCAAAAATTTGCAAAAAAATCACGTTTGTTGTATGGGAGCCCCCTTAAATAATTACTTTATTCTATTTATTAGTATTTGTTGTTATAGCGGCAACAGAAATACATCATCTGTGAAAATTTCAACTGTCTAACTATCACGGTTCATGAGATACAGCCTGGTGACAGACGCACGGACGGACAGCGGAGCCTCAGTAATAGGGTTCCGTTTTACCATTTGGGTACGGAACCCTAAAAAGTAAAGTTTATAATTAAATTATAAATGGTTGTTATCATTATCGTCGTTAGCGACGACTTTCCCTCTTCGCGGTTCGAACTACGAGTATAATGCACACACTCTTCACACATGGTTGCAATGCGGCGGAAATCCGTATGGTTTTCACAATCTCGAGAGAGCTACGGCGAGTGGTCGTACTTTACGGGTTCCACTCGTAATGTACTATGATAAAAGTTACTTCAAAATTTGATTTCTAGGTTTTGCCATGTCAAGCATGTTGGTTGTCGTGTTCTCTATGTCGGACAACTTGGGCCCTTGGTGGATAATTTTGACAGCGTTACCGGCATGTTTATGCGGAGGCATCGCTTCGTATTCAACTGGAATGTTATGCTACATCAACGACGTCAGTGCACGTAAAAAAATTCTTCTTAGGTAATATATGTAAAGGGCTGTATATATTTCATTCCATTTACAATCAAAATTCTTGATAAGAGTACAAGTACCATTGTCATTTATTAGTAAATAGCGATCGATAAATGCTGGTTATAATGAAAAAAGATTCTTCGTGGTTTTTTACTTTGATGATTGACATTTTATAAGTGTCTATTCCGTTTTATAACTTTTATGGACTGTTTGTCTTGGTCTGTGTGTTTCTATGTAAAAATTATTTACATATGCTTGTTTATCAGTCGATCATCGACCATTATCGCTCAAGCAGCGGTACCAATACGGAGTTAGAGCTAAAGCCCAGAATCTACATGTACTTTATTATGAATGAATGAATCTAAAAACATACTTCAGGCTGTTTAGATAATTAAGGTTAAATCTACAGATAGTAATGTTAATATCTGGATGCCCCAGGATGCTATTTTAGGTCCATTTTAATTTTTAATGATGAAAGACTTAAACGAGGCAGAATATAGCGGATATAGTAGGTACTATTTACTAATGATACTTCTTTAATTTTAATGTGACTTGGCGGTGTGTAATTGACAAGATAAATTATGTTCTCTGTCATTGTAAAACGTTTCACATACAGTAATCTTTGAATGCACCCGCGGCCTACATGGAATTGTCTCCGTAATCATAGCTCGTGAGCCACCGCATCTTATTATCATATCATATCATTATGTTGCACAAACCAGTCAGCATTCTTCATTTCATCGTGCCATCTCTCCTGCCCACATGCCCTTTTTTGTCCTGGCTGACTTTGTTTCAATGAGTGAAGCAATTCGTTTCGATTCTCGGAATATTGCGTCATACATCCGTACCTGCGTTTAATATATTAAGTAACCTAAATATGTCAAAATACTTAATATTTCTCTAATATAACGGAATAGCATGTTATTTGCATTATGCTGTGCATATATTATTTTTTATGACATATAAAGTAAGTAGCAATAAAATCACCAGCCGCGAAAATGAAACTGACTCAACTGGCTGTTGTAGAACTTGACTTCCTAGCCTTGTAGTTAGAACTTAAAAATGCTCTAGTAACATCATGGTTACTGGAGCATTTTCAATATTCACATAATTAAATATTCACATCAAACAACTACTTCACTGTACTAGTGTGACTAAACTATCAGCTGCATTAATAATTTGTATGCGGGAGTTGAAATTTCTTCACGTTTTAGAAGTTACTGTAGTAAAATTTATTATATTGATGGATAGTTTATCTTCTTTCCTTTTCATGCGCCTTTCAGTTTCAGACTGCCTTTGGTAACTATTTCTGTCATCCTTAATTCAGATAATGGGATACCCAACTATTTGAACTGGATAATGCTTACTGTTGAACGGCTTATAATGTTGTAATGTATTCGTATGATGTTAAGCTTTGCATGAATTATGTATACAGTTGTTCTGGAATAGATCGTGTACGTTCCATTAACAATACGTCATAATGTTTTAGGATGACACTGATGGAGATTGCAATTGCAGCGGGCAGTATAGTCGGGTCTTTGGTATGTGCCAATCTTCTTAGAGCTGTTGGCAACGTGTATATGCTGCTAATCGTCTCTGCAATATTTGTACTGGCGTATTCCCTCACTAATATATGGCTGCAAGAATCTCTAACTGGAGCGATACCTGTAAGTATACTAGTAATAAAAGACTATTTTTAAAATTTTGGGAGAAAAAAAGAAAACGTAAATGTAGTGGATTTTATTTTATTTTGTGGAATAATTTTAGTTTTTAAAAAACTTATGAAACTCTTATATGATGATGTTGATCTAGAGAAAACTTGCATCCTTTTAGCTGTAGGTGTTTGTCAGCCAATCATTGTTAAGGTTTAATTCTTACTCTTACTACTTATATCACCGCGGAGAACGTTGCAGACTTGACCGTAGCTGGCAGTGACCTTGGTTCCATAGTAGCTGTTTAACCCATTGGCAGAACCGGAAAGAGGCCCAGGAGCGGGTAGAGTCTGCATCAGGCTGTTCAGCATAAATTCTAATCTGGTACATTACTTGCTGAAAACAAAAATTTCAATCATAGCTTATCAGGCGCTACATTTGTCAGGTTGCTTATTGCATCTAGGTTTCCTTAAATAATTTTGCTTGTGTAGCCCTTATTTCGTCCTACTCTTAACTTTTATGGTTATTTACGTCAATTGTCAGGACAGGAAGGAAGGCACACATTTTTTGTCTTTTATAGAAAATACCAGGTCGCCAAAACGCGTTAGATCAGACACATCGAATTACTGGCCAATCGCTATACCCTTCCTTGACCAAGGTGATGGTGCGCGTATAAATGCACGACTTCTGGCATTACAATAGGCTCGCGATTTGACTAACTGATGCTAAGCAGCTACCGTACAGACAGTTGCAACAGCAGGGTAGTCACTCATGCGTTACCGACCCTGTAAATTATCTTTTCATGCCTTTCTTGAAGAACCTCATGCTGTTAACCTTAGGGAAAACCTTGGTAAGGAGTTTATTCCACAATTTCAGAGTTTTCGATGGAAATTTGAACATAGCTACCACATAAACCACATAGCGACCATCCTGAAACTGTAATGGTCGCGCCATTGCAGTTTCAGGACGGATTTTCAGCCGTCGGCTCGTGCGATTTTATACGCCGTTGCACGGGTAGTAGAGCTTATTATGCCTACTAACGTATTTAAGTTGATAGCGATTAATACTGTATGTCCGTATATAATATCTGATCAAAGGTCCCAGGTGGCTTGACTTTTCCGACATTTTGAACAATTATCGTCATATTTCCACCGATTTATTTATATATTTATATTGTTGAAATTCGCATGAAAATCTGATCAGTACTTTTTGAGTTTATAGCAAACAGACCGACGCCGCGGCGTGGGACTTTGTTTTATATTTATAATATGTAGTGATGAGTCCATGTCTCGAGCTGTGAAGTACTGTTTCATTTTATCCAGTACACCAACTGTCTTGGACGCCAGCTTGACCATCTCCTCCAGGTTACTTGGGAACAGAACTTCTCATGTTATGTGAACTTAAAAAGTCGAACTACACGAGGGCGAGGCGTGCTCAACAGCCAGTGTATCTATCTATATATACAATTGGCGTGCGTTGGTCACGCAAAAACTTATAAATAAAATAATAATAAAAAGCGGTCGACCGATTTGATAAAATTTTCAATATATTGTAGTGTATTGCAGGGAATGTTTAGAAAGAAATAAAACGCGAAGTACCAGCTAGTTTGATATATTTATTGAATTATTATCTTCAATCAATATAAAGTTTCGGTGATACGATAGACATTTCCGGTGAACTATAACAATAAAGTAACTGAATTGATAGTCTTTTATTCTTCGATAATTTTTAGACCTAATAGATAAGTTAGGGTTTTTACCATTATCTGGCAATTAGGATTGTCGTATTTAATCAATATCAACCTTATATTGTCCTGACCCTATTACTAGCTTTACATAGAATTTGAAACCAGTATCTGAGTGTAATCACGACCATCTATTTTTTTACACCTGACGTAAACGAAGAAAATGGGCTAAGCTACTGAAAACGTACCTAAGTCATTCCTCTGAGGACGGCACCCTCAGGAACGTGGGAGGAAGGTGGTTAACTATTGTGAGTGCCTACCCTTACCGTCGGCCCTACAGGTCAAATTCTTACTGAGTTAAAACTACCTAGGCGATGCTTTAGTTGGGAAGGCTTTAAGAGAGGGCGCATTAAAGCAGCCCGTCTTGGGAAGTACCTCCACCTTACAGAAAACCGCATCATAATAATAACTCTCTAGAGGGTTATTGTGTTCCTACGTGTGAGTGAGGTCACCAGTAAGCTCCCAAGGAGTTACTGTAAAAGCAGTAGAGGAGGCATCGCGCAAGTGATACTTAATAATATATCGCAAGCGTTAATAGGCTATGGTACCCGCTTTACATCAGGGAGGCCTATGCCTGTATGCCTTCCGACGTAGTATAAAAAAAAAGATTTCTGTTAACTTTACACGCTACATCGCTGAAACTTATGTGGATAAGTCACAAGTTTCAGTGATGTAGCGTGTACAGTTTTTCAGAAACTGTTGAAAAACCAAATTCATCTGACATAACCAGTATATTAATCTACTTTTCACCTGATATCTTCGTTAATTGTGAACCGATATTCATGTTCTTTTTTGTATTTGCATACGTAGATACGACGAAGATGTGAAACTAAAAAGTTATGTCATAATACTTTTTAAATAAGAAAGTGGAGCGAAGTTCATTGAAGTCAAAGCCTATTCACATAGTTGCTATATATGTGCTGGCGTCGATTTCAAAGATGTCAGTTCCACATTTTTATTTAAGAAAAAATATACAGTAATCTTGTTGTTATCCTAAGCACGACAATAATGTTGCCTGCCTGCGGCTTTCGCCGCGTAACCTTATTGCAGAAACATTACCTTGTATACTTCAAGTCTCAAGTTACGTCAGCATCAAAATTTCATTGCGTTCCGTTCAGCGTTCGTGAAAAGCAAACAGACTGACGTAGATACAGACACACGACCAGAAAGTTGCCTTTGCATATCAATAGGGTTATTCTGTAAACCGATTCAGATACATTGGAATTGAAAGTTTAAATCACGAGAATAGCGTCCCATTGGTTGTCTTGGTGGTTAATCTCTTAAATAACAATATTAATGAAACTCCATCTCAGGTTGACCACATTGCTATATTCTTATACAACTTTGGGAGGCATGCTAGCATGCGGCATATCTGATGGAAAATGGTCCCCGTAACCTTGTAACCCTTGCAATACAGTAACTATAACTGTTACCACTCCTGCTGCACAGTAACTCATGACCTTACTGGTAACTTCACTCCTTCGCAGGAACACAGCAACCCTCCAGGGAGTTGCTATTTTGCCTGCTATTTTCTGCGAGGTGAAAGTATTTTGCCAGTTAACCTGCTTTGATACGCCCTGCTACTCTTAAAAACATCCATTCGTTCCAGCCATCCATTTGACAAAGACGTACAGAACCCGGCCTTGATTTTAAAGTGACATTACTAACCTTTCCGCCACCTGGCTTTGGCGTGATTAATAAAATTACCATCGGAATTAGCATCAAGAATAACCCTACTGTATGAATTCTGGAAATGGAATGGTAGTCGGTCGGACGATAACAGGCGAAAAAATTATTACGCTTAGTTTGTATTGGATATCGTGTAATCACCTTTATTGAGTAACAGCACGTGATATCGCGTGTTGGCCTTTCACCGTGATCGCTGTTATTCAAGTCAAGACCTTGACATCACGTGATAATTGCATATCCACCTACCTGTTGTACTTAGCCTAGCCCAGTATAGACTTCCTTGGGGTCTCTGAAAACATTTAAGCACTGGAGTTACGAGGCAATCGCAACAGCATGCTGAAAATGTGACAATATTTTCAGGATTTCTTGCGATAAACGCACTAACTAGGTTCTGACGCTTATTGAGAAAAAGGTGTAGTTCCAGAGATACAAGCAAAATAAAAACGAATTTTATTTTCATTTTGCTTGTGGCTCTGGGACTACACGAGATACCACCATGAAAGTTGTAACAAAACAAAGAGAATGGTGTCACAAAAATAAAAAATGTATACCGTATATGAATATAGAGTTATAAGTATGTGTAAGGATGGCGTCTTATGGCGCTCGGTTCTCCCTACCTACACCCCAAGGGGCCTGTATACAAGTATATGGTAAAACTGCAGTCCAAGTTTTAGTTTATGAAACTGAAAAATTGGGTCTAATGAAGGAATCATGAAATGTCAGTTTGAGAAACTTCTAAATCTCGTTTTTCTGATTTTGGATTTTGTATTAACTCACTTTTACTAAAAACCTTAGTTGATGAGTTTCATGGCAGCATGGTAAACTTACGATTCTGCCGTTTTTGTAAATGTTCATTTTTAAGTGAAATAAAATCCTAATGTTGTATCTTCTATCAATGACTACTACGTAATTCAAATTGTTGGAATCTGTATTTCACGTTGATGCACCTATGGTGATCTTACCAAATTGATATAATAATATATGAAATAGGTACATCGTTGGACATGGAGGGTTACAATCGAGACGGATTATAATGTAATAATAAATGAAATAAAATTAATAAAGCAAAAGCTACGAGAGTACTTACTCTTAATGTGATTTTACCAGATGTTGCTAAAAACTTAAATATGAAAACTCAGTGAAATTAGAAAAACGTCTACCTACCTGTAGCAATACCGCTCACACGTTATTACCGCTCGCCGCTATTTACTTGGTGAGATTACTTACTCACAGGAACACAATAATACTCCATGGAATTGGTATTTCGCTACAATCTTTTGTATGTTGGATATATGCATTGCCGACGAATGCCGAAGTAACGCGATACAATGGACTTAAATTCTTATTAAATATAGCTGTGAACTTACTCCCCTTTACCTAGAGTTATGTTCAGAATGGACGCTGATGAGCTCGGTGGTGCAGTGGTTAGTAATACTACATTGGCATCAACGCTCGTGGGTTCGATTCCCACACAGTACAAATATTTCTGTGCATGAACATGTCTGTTTGTCTTGGTCAGGGTATTTTTAAGAGAGGTAGGGCGCATCAACGCGTCTGGTCAAAAACGTCTGGAGAAGTACCTCCACCTAACAGAAAACCGCAGCCAAATAACACCTCCCTAGAAGGTTATTGTGTTCCTGCTTATGGAAAAATCACCAGTAAGCTCCATACGCTTGTATGCCTCCTGACATTGTATAAAAAACTACGGGAAGGTATTTTGGGCTTTGGCTATATATATATATATATATATATATATATATATATATATAAATATATATATGTGCGATCAAATCAAACCCATTGTTCCAAACTGCCTTAGCTTATTTATTAATATTGTGTTTCCTTTTTCCAGGGTAGTATCACATCCGTGCTGGACTTCTTACTGGTGAAGGAGATGTTAACAGAATGCTTTAAGCGCCGACCAAACTACCTTAGGGCACAGATTCTTCTATTGACCATTGCCAATAGTTTGAACGTATTCATCTTGTATGGCCTTTCCGGCTTAGAATACATGTTTACGAGAGAAAAGCTTCATTGGTCATTGAAGGATTTCAACCAATTCTCAGCCGCGAGTGTAGTTATATCTTTCGTTGGATCTTTTCTGGGTGTGGCTGTTATTCAGAAGTTCTGCAGAGTTAACGACCTAGCGTTTTCTATCGTATCTTTCTTGTCATCGACTGGTGAATATGCTATCAAAGGATTTGCCGTCGCTTCGTGGCATATGTACCTTGGTAAGTGTTATGTTTTTTATTATCGTACGTGGAATTTATTGGAATTATATTAAAAGATTTCTGTTAAATTTCAATTAAGTGATAAGATTCTACAAGTATTTTTTATGTAATGTTTGGATTCATACAAGCAAATGACTCATCTGATGTAAAGTGGTTTCTGTAGATTATGAACACTTACAATACAAGGAGTATTGTTCATGTAGTGTTACCTGCCCTGTTAAGGCGACACCTCGACCGTGAAGCTTTAAAATGGCTCCGCCCAATCACCCCGCGCCCCTCAATTGACACTCGACGCTCGATTTGTAAAATTTGAAATTAGCGCCTAATAGGTAACCTGGGGTCAACGTATAGTCAATGCAAACGAACAGAAAAGCTACAGAGTCGCGTCACACTTAAATAAAATTTATAATATCAATATTTAATAAAAATTATTGATTTAATTATTATTTAGCTTTATACATACTGAACCAAACATATTTATTTAAGCTAGACGGAAAACAATAGTAATAATAGTAATAAAAAAATACAGAAACGTATTCACTTTTAAAAGTTTATTGAAAGAGAAATCAATGACATCGTTTTATGTTTATATCTCTACAAGTTAACATGTCTTGGTATCTATGTTGTTCTTACTTAGGTCTCGTCCAGTGGCGCCCTCATTGAATAAAAAAACATATTATAGCATAGAAGATAAACATTATGAAATCTTATGTTGCATTTATTACGAAGATAGTAAAGTATTTTTACGTCATTAAACCAACACTCAAAATATTCCACTATCGTTGTTATAAGCAAAAGTGCTAAAAGAGGCCGTTTTTTGGCAATTATGCCTATAACAACGAAAGCAAAACATTTCAATTGTTGGTTTAATGACGTAAAAGTACGTTATTGTATTTGTAACACACGCAACACATGACTTTATAATGTTTATCTTCCACGCTAAGATACGATATTTTATTCCTTGAGGCGCCACTGGACGGCATGTATCCCCCTTAAGAAGAATGAAACACCAGCTACATAATACAACATTGTTTATCGAGAGGCTAAAGCGGGCCATTTGTTGATTCGGACACATATGTTTAGTTAGCAGATACACCATCTAAACTGCAAACACTGGTCACAGCGATGAAAGATGACTGTATGGAGAAAGGCTTACTACTGAATGCGAAGAAAACAAAGATAATGGTATTTGAAAGAGAAGAATCCAGAACTAATGTAAGGATTACGATTGATGATGAAGTGTTGGAACAAGTGGATGAGTTTGTATATCTTGGATGCGCTTTCAGCAGGGATGGAAGGTACACCGCAGATGTGGAAAGACGAGTGAGTGCTGGGAATAGTGTGAATGGAGCGTTGGGAAAACTTCTTGGCAGTAAAATCCTGAGCCAGAAGGCACAACTCGCTATACACAATGCAGTGTTGGTCCCAACGCTAACTTATGGAAGCGAGAGTTGGGTATGGCAGAAAGAGCATGAAAGTAGAATAAACGCGGTTGAAATGCGAGCGCTGCGCAAAATTTGTGGCGTAAGGGTTGTAGACCGTATTCGTAATGATGATGTTAGAAATAGAGTTGGTCTGAAAGAGAGCGTCGGTGTTAAAATAAGAAGAGGCATGCTCCGATGGTTCGGGCATGTAGAAAGAATGCAAGATGAAAGAATGACGAAGCAAATATACAATGCAAAAGTGGAAGGATGTAGGAGCCGGGGAAGGTCAAGACTTACCTACCATGACCAAATTGGTCATGTTCTATCAGAAGGTGATGTCAGGAGCCCTAGAAACCGGCGTGCGTGCATGAGAAGAGCAATGAATGTTAAAGAAGCGAGTGAGATATGTAAGGATCGAGTCACGTGGCGCTCGGCTCTCTCTGCCTACCCCGCTAGGGATTTGGCTTGAAGTTATAGATGTTCGAGTGTCATAATGGCTGATAGCGCCGAGTAAACACAGGATTTTTTTATTTCGAATAAATAAGAGAAATAAAATTATCAGATTGAATTAGATTGAAATTGAAATAGAAAATTGGAATTTTTTTGCAACTCCCTCCTGGTGAAGATTCACAAGTTATTTTACACAGTTAGGTATAGCTCTGGTAGGGATCCTAGCTTTTTCCCTAAATATAATACACTCTCGAATGACTAGGTATGCGCTTTCACTAACAGTCAATTTAACTTCGCGAATTTTATAAAAAAGTACAGGAAGAACTTGACGGTTAGACGGTAATTTTGCGCCTATTATTTGATAATTTACGTCTCCAACTAAGAAAATACTTGATTTATTGCTTCTCAATTCAGTGCCATCTTATAAAAGTTAAAACATTACGTATTAATCACGAGAATAACTGACATTCAAAATTAATAGACGGTTAGGTAATTATGACGAAGTTAACGATGCTCTCTCTAAAGTTATTCATTGGTTTAGTGTTAATAATCTGCTTTTAAATGATAAAAAGACTAAAGTAATTAAGTTCTCAACACCTAATGTAAGGCAGGTGGCTACCAATGTACATGTTAATGGAACTAATTTAGCCTCTGTGGAGACAACTGTGTTCTTGGGTATAACAATTGACTCCAGACTACAAAGGGGCCCACAAATTGAAAAATTATCAGGAAAACTAAGTTCTGCAGCTTATGCAGTGAAAACTATTAGACGGCTCACTGATATTGATACGGCTAGAATAGTTTATTTCAGCTACTTTCATAGTATTATGTCATATGGAATTCTTCTTTGGGGTAACTCCGCGGATATTAACACCATCTTTTTATTGCAAAAGAGAGCCATAAGAGCTATCTACAAACTTGGTCCCCGGGAGAGCCTTAGAGAAAAATTCAAAGAAATAAATATTTTAACAGTCGCATCGCAATATATCTATGAAAATCTTTTGTATGTCCATAAAAACATAGACTCATTTTGTAAAAAGAGTGATACTCATAGCATAAATACTAGATATAAGCATAATCTTGTGTTATATGCAAGCCGTCTCCACAAAACAAGTAATTATTTTATGGGGCAATGTATACGGTTCTATAACAAACTTCCCAGCAATATAAGAGATTTGTCAATAAACAAATTTAAAACTACTATTAAAGCCAAATTGTGTAGCAGGGCATATTATAAAGTATCTGACTATATTAATGATAAAAATGCCTGGGAGTGAGTCGATCCAATTATAATGTAATTAACAAAATATGTAAATTTGTTTGGATACCAAAAGAGGGATGCCTGAGTTTTTTTGGCAGTATTTTTATCAGTGCTCACCTAGTCATAAACTGCACGGTAGGGAAAAAAAATGTGACGATTCCAAACAAATGTAGCCATTTTTACGGAATAAAAAGATTTTGACTTTGAATTTGAACAAATGAATACCGCGAGTACGTGCGGCACTGCCGCGCAACTTGTATGAACATGTTTCGATGTAATTCGGCACGGATTATCGTAATCCAAATAAGTTAAAAATTAATTTCCGAGTGTTTTAAAAGCAAATGAACAAAAAAAAAAAAAAAACTAAACTAACTAACAAAAAAACAAAACTAAGACATATGCGTTAGAAAATAAAAACTTTGAAAAATAAGGGACACCCTAATATACATATATACAAATAGATTTTATAATCTATTCATATTTAAAAAAAACATGTGACAAATGATTTTCTTGCTGTTTCATAACTTTAACTTCAGTATAATGACATTTATTGTATTTTACTTATGTATACTCTGTGTTTTGTATTGTTGTACGTTTCCTTGTTATTTATTAAACTCTCTCTCTCTCCTCTGATGTTGCAAAATAAATCTAATCCGTACAATAGTTCAATACTAACCACAATGTATAGAATAGATGATTTTTTTGTGTTTTCAGTGTTGGTTCATAGTTTTAGTTGGTTCATTATTTGTTTTCACGAGTACCATGGGTATAAGTATACTATCTATCTATATCTTCACGCTAAATCCCTCGTGAGCGCCACATGACTCGGTACTTACACACCTCGCTCGCTTCTTTAACATGAAACATACCGAATTTTTTTAAAAACTATCAAAATATACTATTTTACTAGTAATTATATTAATACAAAAAAAAAAAAAAAAAAACCTCCACTGGTTTTCTATCTTCTGATTGGATAAATTTCCAACGTAAACTAACCTTCACCTACGTACAATGTCTAAGTCGGAGTTCGGTGAGCTTATAATGGTTACTATGAGTTTGTCGTCCCGTATGACACTTACGTTAAAGTAGCATATAAATCGAGTAGTGATTCTTCTAGTGGAATATGTTTATTTAGTAAGTTTCTCCTAAAAAACAAAACAGCAAAAATATTCTATTTTATAAGTTTTTATTTTAATACAAAGAAATAAAGAGTCTCCACTGGTTGCTATGTGCTGAGAGCGCGAACC
The DNA here is from genome assembly GCA_947507595.1 of Pyralis farinalis. Classification (NCBI taxonomy): domain Eukaryota; kingdom Metazoa; phylum Arthropoda; class Insecta; order Lepidoptera; family Pyralidae; genus Pyralis; species Pyralis farinalis. The sequence goes on along the minus strand of OX382277.1, from coordinate 14,709,920 downwards.
TTATTGGTATAAATTTCCAACGTAACTTGACCTCCACCGACGTACAACTTCTAAGTCGGAGTTCGGTCAGATTATAATGGACATAATAGGAGTTTGACGTCCTATATAGGTACGCGGTCAGCCTGTGGATAATGTATACCAATTATCAAATGTTACTGTTTATTCCTGCAAAAAATAACTCTTATTTAATTAATGCAGATTTATATAGAGTTGTAAGCAAAATTAAAAAATAGTTTGAAGAGGAATTCTATTTCATAGCTTGGGCCAACCATACCTAGGAACTGTTCTAAAAACTAGAAATATGTCTACACAATGTTATTATAATATGTTTAATGAATATAATAATTAAAAAAAATAAATACCTTGTCTTGTTCGCCTCCGCCATTCTACGAACATTTTCTTTGTATTTTTATTCTATATATTTTCTTTTTAGTGTTCCCCATTATTACAACAGTATAATAAATATATATAAACCTATAATATTATTTACTACTTATATCTAATAATAATACACTTACGCTAAATACTATAATATTGAATATTTACAACTATTAATTATAAAAACTTCGGTGTCGCGATGTAAATGGAGCGAGCTCGAGCAGACAGTCGACATAGGTCTCACCTCGAAGCGGGCTGCAGCCGGACTGGCTGGATGTAGTTAGTCAACGCGTTTATAATCCTCATTACCGCACAATAAGGTCGAAAACACGTAGCACCCAAGACGAATGTAATCGCTTAGAAATTGTCAGAAACTTAAAATATTTTTAAAAAATTTCATGTTTCACTTATCAAAATATGCAGCAACCATATTATAAACATAGATATTACTAATAGATTTAAGTAATTTTGAAGCGTATAAACAGAACAACTTCGTTGTAATTTCAAAAATAATGAATTTCAGGAGGTGTTTTCGAAAGTAATTATTATCGAATCAATTTTACACAATCGCGTATTTGAGCAAGCAAATTCAAGATAAAGAAATGAAGTTATTTATATTAAAATCTTAGATCCGTCAGTTTAGTCATTAGCCTATACTATTCGATGAAAGTTGGTCTAATTTTTCGATGTGTCGCCTTAATAAACAAACTCATCAATAGCAACACCAACCTCGTTCACTAACGGAAACAGTGAGTTTTTATTTTGCTGCAGTATTCTATGAAGTGGGAGTACTTCTCCAGTCGGTCTACTTTGATATGCACGATATTGTGATTTTTTTTTTCGTTTTAGCAGGCTTCTAAAAAACAAACAGGCATATTCGGCGCGTGATGTATATTCACTATGTCTCGGGTACAGCAGATTTTAAACTTAATACATTGTTTGGACCATAAATACTGAAGTATACATTTGGCGAAATTTAATACTTAATTAAAAATATATAAAAAAAAACTTTCAGTAGCTGATATTCTTTGTCTATGTTCCACATTGTGCCTATATACGTGCCTGAGTAGAGCAATGACTGTTAAAGAAGCTAGAGAGGTGTGCAAGGAACTAGTTATGTGTCGCTCGGTTCTCTCAACGTACTTGTATGACTTGGCGAGGAGATATAGAAATAAACAGATAGATAAATACTCCTTATCATTATGTGCGCCCTTTTATTATGAGTATTATAACTCTATGTAATTTTGCAAGAGCATTTGCAGATAAACTAGAATGTTATGAAATAAATTACTACCACTTTCACAATGGGCAATGCAGACAGATGACAATTCACAATTTTCGCTTCTACCGAAGTCGATTTTTAGGTTATTTATAGGAGTATGCCCTATTATGACTGTAATTTCGTAAGAGCATTTGTAGGTAAACTAGAATGTTATGAAATAAATTACAAGTAACTAGTAAAAGTGGGTATAATACAGTTGACAGATGACAATTCACAATATTGCTTTAACCTAAGTATATATATCATTTATAGGTATACTCCTATTATGACACTATGTAATTTCGTAAGAGCGTAAACTAGAATGTTTTGAAATAAATTACAAGTAACTAGTAAAAGTACGCATTATACAGTTGACAGACAATAATTTACAGTTTTGTTTTAAACCATAGCCGGTTTTTACTTATACCTTATCTTATACGCATTACAGCTGTTTTTCATTAAACTGTAGATAAGGGAACGTACCAATACTTCTAGGGAATGACCCAGACACCCAGAGAGTTACGTTTCGTATATTGCTGTAGGGGCAAGAGAGAAAGGTGCGAGCACAAATTTTCTTTCTCTTTTAGCGAGTTAAGTTTCGTATATCTAAGACGCAGTGCAGGTCTATTGTCTGTATCACACTATGGAGCTAAAGAAGTTTTACTTCAGTCGTTTTTTTAACTAATTTTGCCCTCCTTCCCGCCTGTCTCTACCACTAGTCCACTAGTCTGCTACTCTAGTCTAGTTTTCACGTAGTAATTGATTTGGCTCATATTTGTCTTTATTAATACGGCACATGCCGTGTGGCCCCAAGATATATCTATAATTACAAGTGAAAAAATATTTTCAAGAAAAAACATTGTAGTCACATGTAGAAAAACAAAAGTCTTTTTCTTTTACGCATATTTATTTTCCATCTCAGTCATCTTCATCGAACACGTTCCCAACACCAATCCACTGGGGCACATCGTAGATCACGGGAGTGGTAGCATCAGGTATTTCCTCAGACGTGATTATTTTCTCCTCATCGACGGTCTCGACGACTATCCACTTCACGCTTTCCTCCACGACACAAGACCTGCTGTGGCCTCCTGAAGAGACGCTGCGCTCCATATCTGAATATAGCTCGAAAGAGCGCGACACTTCCCTTGAAGATATTGACTACGTGACGAAAACCTAAAATCCCCTTGCTTTTGCAGATGTTTGTTATCTCGACTAATGACGCGCATAAATAAAAAGTCATTTATGCGCGTCATTAGTCAATTAAATCAGATGTTCGATGTTGAGTCATAACTTTTGTTTTGTGGGTTCTGTGCCTCAAAGGAAATACTGAACCCTTATAGGATGACTTCGTTGTCCGATTTTCAAGACCCTTTTTCTCAAGAACGCTTGGAGGTATCAAGTTGAAATTAATATTAAGTACTCAAGTTTGCAATTTTTAATATAGGTTGCAGCACCATGGTCACGGGATTACTGAAGCCGGCGAGTAGATTAAGCCGTTAAAGAGACACATATCTGTCTACCCTCTTTCTGCGTCGCTTATTACTACGCGCCTTACACACTACACACACGGTGTCCTGTTAGAGTTTGCTATTCGAAGCCCGCACATTACGTTTGCATAACTCGACAACTGGGTTCTACGCTCCCGACAACTTGACAGTTGAAATTACGCTGCTTCTTTATTTCAATCGCCGACTCCAGTCATCCCGTAATCATGGCGACTGCAACGTCGTCGAAATATTAAATATTTTATATTTCCCCGAAATATAAAAACAAATCGCGGTAAGTCACGTACCTACATTAATTGTGTAAACATCCGTGAAAGTTTAAAATTATACATTCAAGTCTGCTATCTCTTCGAGCAGTGAAAAATCCAACTACTAAGTCAATGCAATCAAAAGATATGCCCGATTATTGCCGCGTATATTGACACTCACAAAGGAATCAAAACATACTTTGCTGTTGATAATCTAACCGCGACTATGTCCCATATATTGACATATTTCAACAACAGTTTTCCAACGGCAAAATTAAGTTTCTCCCTCGATCCAGTATACCTTTTCGTTAGAGCACTTTTCGGTACTTTCATAGTTTATGCAATTTCCGTTATGGACGTACTATTTACATACTTAAAAGTTAGTACGGAAACCTCGGTGCACGGTTCGACTCGCGCTTGTCCGGTTTTTAATGTGAACTTACCACGCGATACCCTATCTACCCCTTAAGATTAGATTACAATATAATGATATTTACTACGTGACTACGTTTTTGCCGATTACGATTATCCCATCAAATTCATAACCCGAATGGGTTATGAATTTGATGGGTTTTAATTGGATGGGATTTAATAATATATTAAGATATTTACACCTAAATAAAATGCGAGGATGACATGGATTTATTGCATGTTTGGGAGATAACAGCATAATGTTAGCGAATATAATACGGGGATATCAGGTATTCTTTGTTCCCGCATATTATGTTATCCACACATCTTGATGGCTTTTAATCATTGAGATATCATTGGGATTCTCGCGACAGGCCAAGTGTGCGGTGGTGATAAAACGCCATTTTGTCAAAGAAAAGTGATAAGTATTAAACATACAATATCAGCATACAATGTAACATCATAGACGTTATTGTATGAGTAAAATGTTACAAATTATATGTATATTAGGGTTTGTTAAATTGTTTGTCGGGGTTACTTTCACAGTATCAAAAGTCTTATGACCCTGTTCTTTTAATCAGGTAAAATAAAAACAATGCATTTTGGGAAATAAAATCTTATTATATGTTAAGTAGCACAGAGCATAGATTTACAGAGTTTATGTTTATAGTCTTTTTATCTGGCATGAAGTCCTCACACACAACGTGCCACATATTTCTTTAGGGTCCACGGAGTTTAAGAATTCCTGATTATGACATGTTGAGCATTACACAAGCATACCATACCCACCCAATTACTTATTATTCGTATTAATATAATGCTTTTTGCATACGAATAGTATATAAATAATTCAAATAATAAATAACCCGACTGAATACGACAATTCACTAAAATAAATTTAATTATAAAATCCTTACTACAATCTTTTCATATGATAAATATATAATTTTTGACGCTAAGATCCGTCCGGCTTTTTGAATGACATAAGCTAATAATACACAAATTCACGGAAAAATCATAATTCTTTTGCAGCCTACAAAAAGAAGAATGTATACTGTGAGAAAGTATTTAATAATCATCGCATTAAGTCTTAAGACAAATCAAGGTAAAATCAAAATATTTTTTGTCACAAATTGAATATCCAAAAATATGAATTTAATAGTAGTCAGTTAAGGATGTGGTCACATTCCACTAGTAGTTGTTCCGTCTTCAGTTAAATACAAACTGCGACTTCGAGGATATAGGAATGAGGACATTAAATTATCCTCACTACTGGAAAGTTGACCACTGGCAATTAATCTTTAAAAACATAAAAAACAAGTCAAGTTCTTGCTAAAGCACGGACATGTTTTTTTTTTCACAAATTCTTGAATGACTTAAAGTACAAGGATGAGTCCTTTTGAAGGGTGTCCTAGCGAGCTAGTTGTAATTAACTTCCGATTTAAATATAGCTTCTTAACTTTTTATGAGAGATGAAAGTGTTAAAGTACGAGTATGTAAATATCTGATATATTATCTATTTTTGAATTTGTAACTCGAAATTTACGATATCGGTATCGATAACATTTATTATGAAGTCCATTGTATATTTTTGCTTATCAAGGAATATAAAGTTTATCTACACATATAATAAACATGTAATGTAATTAGAATGTATTCATATGACTCAATAATTATCACTTAAACAATAAACAACAAAATGTCATAAATTTATATATCCATTTAAACTGAAGCCCCTTTTTTATACTACGTCAGGAGCCATACAAGCATACGGCCCACATGATGTAAAGCGGTCACCGTAGCCTATGAAATAGATCAAATTCTGTGACGAGCTCGGTGGTGCAGTGGTGAAAATATAACTTTGACACCACCGCTCGCTCGTGGGTTCGATTCCTACACAGGACAAACGTTTTTGTGCATGAACATGTCTGTTTGTCTTGGGTCTGGGTTTCAAGAGAGGTAGGGCGCATCGAAGCAATCTGTCTGGGGAAGTACCTCCACCTCACAAAAAACCGTATCCAAATAACGACTCCCTAGAGGGCTGTTGTGTTCCTGCGTGTGAGTGAGGTCACCAGTAGTCTTTTAAAGAGTTGCTATGTTAGCAGCAGAGGTGGCATCGCGCGTGTGATACTTAATGTATTGCAAGCGTTCATAGGCTACGGTAACTGCGGTACGGTACGGTAAAATCAGGTGGGCCATATGCTTATATGCCATCCGACGTAGTATAAAAAAGATTGGTGATGTGTTGAAAAAGGGCCAAATCAAAAGCACCCAAAACCAAAGAGCATGTATGAAGAGGTTGATGAGTGTGGATGAAGCAAGAGAGGTATGTTTGGATCGGTGCACCAAGCCTTCCATAGTCTCTGCCTACCCTAATGGGAGACAGGTGTGATGATTTATTTATTTATTATACATACACTATACACTTACAGTCATTAAAACCAAAACGTGTACAGGTCAATCCGAGTAACATTAATCATAAGTACTCATACATACGAGTATATACAATAAAATTATTAATATGACCAATGTAACTATACAAATTAATTATTAATCATTTCATATTAATATTATTCACGAAATATTTTACGTGTTTAAATAATTCAGCCTCCGTAGTATGGACGAGGTCAATATTTTGATTGCAACAAGAGCATTGAGCAGTGCCAGGGCACGAGCGGTGGGGGCCTGTTCAGCGGCGACAGTACGGGTGGCGGGCTCGGCGAACAGAGGCCGCGTTCGCCGCATGCTGTAACTATCAGGCGCAATAACTGCGAGAGCGCAACGAGCCAGACAGATTGGATTATCTAGTTTATTGCTGTTCAGAAGCCGATAGTAATGCTAGAGCAATACCAAATTTCTCCTCAGCTGCAAAGAGTCAAGGCCAACCATACCCAAGACAAATGCTGATGGAAATAGATGGGGATAGTAGCCTTTTTTTTTTGTATATGAACCGGGCCTTATATTTTTTTATATATGAATCCGCCCGCGTGGAGTCAAATAACGTAGCCAATGTGTTAATCCAGATCATAATCTACGTGCCAAATTTCATTCAAATCCGTTCAGCCGTGAAAGAGCAACAAACATCCATCCATACATACAAACTTTCGCATTTATAATATTAGTAGGATAGGATGTGCCATTATGAATTTTTCATTGCTGTTGAAATTTGGGACTTCTTATTAAAAACTGCGAGAAGTAGTTTTTGCAGTCCTCTCTTGACGTTAACCTAACACTACCTAAAGAATTTTGAAAGGACCCAAACAGGTGAAAATTTGAGGGCGCAATGCCAGGGCTATATGGTAGATGCATTAACACTTCCAAACCAAGCTCTCTAAATATTTGCCAAAGATATGTGGCCACACAAATCTACGTTTCTGCGTGTATATGGCGTCATCATGTTGAACCACACCTCTCTGTTCATCAATTCCGGTCGTTTGTCTATATTTCTTGCTTGAGTCTCATCAAGTGGAGCAGGCAGTAGAGATCCGAATCGATGGTTTTGCATGGCGGAAAAAAAAACAAAATGCCCTTCCAATTTCACCATCACCTTATTGTGAGTTAATCCTAGTTTCGTTATATTATGATCAACGTTCCATAGAATATATATATATATATATATAATCTGTGGAGCTTGACTGCCCTTTGACCATAATCTTTTCCGCGTTCATGTCGCAGGTAATGCAATCCACCATTCATCACCATTAAATCTTTTCAAAAACGGTTCGGTTTCATTACGATTCAATGGAGAATCACACAATCAAAATGATTACACGATTCATTAAGTTTCTTTCAATACTTTCGTGTGACCACCCAAATATCGAGTTTTTTTGTATATCGAGACCTTTTCAAACATCAATGTTGTGTTACTCTTACTGTCACTGCGTAAGTCCATAACCGTCACAATTTTTTTAGCGGCTTGTGTTAGATTTTCCCCATTTTTGTAATAAAACTTCAAAATGTATCTAATTTCTTTGTAAGATTCATTCATTTTGACGGACAGAACACCAATAGAAAAATGGCGGGAAACCGGTTTTATTTTTCTGCTTTCGACATGTCGTCTATGTAATGGCCAGCCAGATACAAACAAAAAGAGATTTTAACATACATGCATATCATACGCCATAGCAGCTAGTACTTATATATTATAATCAAATGTAAATAAACTATGATAAAAAATATCTTGAATTTGTATATAAAATACGAAAAACTTGTTTCCCCGACCGATTCACAAGCTGGCAATTTAATTACATTCAATAGTAATGTAAATCGAAAAGCGGTGAACTTATAATGATATGAATAAACGAACGATATGAAGACAAGTGATAATTCTTATATTGTAAGCGTCCATAGACTACTTTCACCGAGTCAGGAGGGCCGCATACTTGTTTACCCTATTCTAAGTTAATATTATAGTTTATGAAGGTATAGAATTAGCTCAATTAATATTTCAGTTTATAAAGCAAAGGTTAATAGATAATTATATTTATCTATATCTTTATGCCAAGTCTCTTGTGGTGCAGGCAGAGAGAACCGAGCGCCACATGATTTGTCCCTGTAACATTCATAGCTCTTTTGATGCACGTTCGCCTGTTCCTAAGGCTGACAACACGACCAATTTGTTCTTGGCCTTCCTCGGTCATGCGAATGAAAGGTTCCTACATCCTTTTACTATCGCGTTGTATCTATATCTGTTTCGTCATACTTTCCTAATCTTCTAGATATCCAACCAACCAAGATAGAACCAATGGAGCATGTCTCTTCTTATCTGAACAACGATACTCAAATTTCTCTGAAGTAAATTATGTTTAATAAACCACATTAGACGTCGTTATTACCTATGTATTTTGAAGGCGTTTGACTTTTGAGGGGTGGCATTGTAATGTCTAATAATTGATGTAATTGCATACCGGTACAATAGTAATGACGTCATGTGGTAAACATAAATATTTAAAGTTGTTTTTGCTGAATCATTACAAACAATTAGTATTTTGCTGCTTCTAAGATTTTCATCGAATTTTTTAAACGACTTTATATTCTCATGAGTTATATTATCATAATATTATGCGCACATAAATATACTGATAACTTTTGAAATAAATATTCCCATTGTTACCAATGGGAATATTTATTTCAAAGAAAAGTTTCCGGAGTCACTCCATGGGGGCGTTGTTACATTATAATAATCTCCTTTTCAGGAATACCGTTCCTATATGAAATGTATATGTTTGTCTGTGTGGGCGTTTTTTTTTTCGAATATTCGAATTCAGCATAAAAAAGTAGAATAGGAATGTTCAGGAAAACCGTTCCTATCTCTTAAGGAACAAGGTCAAAATGGCCGACAAATAAAAAAAAATTGAATTGTTATATAATTGACGAGCTAGGTGTTCCTCTGGCAATGCAAGCTTGCGCACTCTCAACTGGTTGTAAAATAAAATGATATATCTATGAATGTCAGTTGCATTAACGCACAACACTATATCATTTATTCAACAATGTATGTATACTTTCTGTAGATTGTGAGTGATATTATGTATGATAAAGATAAAAAAAATACCGACAACATATTAAGTAATTGTTTGTATTGTATGTATCGTCACTATGTCTATAAAAACGATTAAATATTTTTTCCAGGTTCAGGAGTTTCGGCATTTGGATCTCTCTCCTCCCCACTAATAAGATCTTTCCTGACGAAGATCCTGCCAGTGGAGGATATAGCTAAGGTGTTCGCTCTGATGTGCGCTATCGAGGGCATGTTCCCACTGATATCGCCTGCGATATACAACGCCCTGTACAATGTCACATTATCGACGTTCCCTGGAGCAGTTTGTTTGCTGACTAGTTCCATTAACGCATTCTGTGTGGTGTTACTTTTGTAAGTATCTATATATTTTTTCAATTTCGCTTACAACATTGCTCACGTTATGAGGTTACGAGGATAAGGGTTTACTTTAGCTGCGAAATTCACCCAAGACTTTGAAAAACAAGTGTATCGCAAGGCTAGTCTGGGTCTTATTTATCAATGACCGTGCACAGAGATTTTTGACAGGGTAGGCAGAATTTATTTGAAGCTATTATCTTACCAAAAAATACAGCATGTTGATTTTGGTTACCCAGTCTTGTGGAAATAATGATTTATGTGATTGGTTAGCCACCTCAAATATCTATAGGTTGATTGATTTTATATACATATCAATTTGCAGATATTCGAAGCGGCCTTTCGGCGCGTTTGTTTGATGTTCGGTATTTACAAATAATAGCAGCAACGCACGCACGCCGTGAGCCAATAATGTGAATCACATTGTTTTTTTTTAAACTTATGATTAACTTTGCCTTTAGTTTAATTCTTTATTTTATTAATTTCAAATCCGGTGTGCAGTGGCTTTTCTCAATCACTTGTTTTTTATCACCGAAAGATAGTTTTGAAAACGCAACATTTTTTATTTTCCCTACGCACACACCTTTGAACAACTTACGCAGTGAATATTATCCATTTTTATCAACTGTAAAACTCTAAAATCTTATTTCATCTGCTACCACAAGTCAATCCAAAACCATTTCTAAACAAACAATGGCGGAATGGCCAATTCGCGACACTTCGGTAATTTTCGTCATGGTTCGGGTGAAAAGACATTGTCTATCCTATGCGATTGTGTGCGTTATTTGTGTTATTGTGGGCAATATATTTACAGGAATGCGCACTACAATATCCGTATATCCAACGCGGCATGCATACGTAAATTTAGACAGAAATAGTTCGTGTCTCTGCCGTTAAGCTCCCATCCCATTGCGGCGCTAGTGTAGCACATTGATGTAGCGGGTACCTACTAATGATAGATTCATTAGTAGGTACCCGCTACATCGATGTGCTTTAAATAATTTTAATAACTTGCACCGATACCGATAAATGGAGCTGTTTTTAATTTTTTGTTTTTGATACGAAATATTAGTTAAAAACTATGTTTAAGATTTATATAACATCGGATGTTATTTATCAAATTGGTAGGGTAGGCAATGTCTTTTTGCCTATATGGAGTGCACGCCACTGTATGACCAGTATCTTTCAGCATGCTACAAGTATCTTCTACTTGTACTTGCTTAGTCTAGCATTTATAACTGTGGTTTTAATATGAGGAGAGCCCTCGGCTTTTCCAGACGATTTGCTAAATTAATATTTTATGTTGTACTTGCTGCACCCGCGCGTTTGCCCGGTATCCCTTAGGAGCCGCTTTTTCTACTTCCTTTCCTTTTCCTCGTCTTCTAAGAGTCCTGTTATATAATGTTTAATAGCCTATAATCTTTCTCAATAACTGGGCTATCAATAGAATAAATATTTTTTCAAATCTGACTGATAGTTCGGCTTCATATATTATAAATTAAAAAGATTATTACGAGTTATTATTACAGATTAGACACGTCCTACAATTTAGAAACAGTTATCACATAAAGGTTTAGTCGATCTAGTATTAAGCTGAAAGAGGTTTCGGAAGTCAGTTACTTAACCGATAATCGACCTTAGTCACATCCATGGATTTTTAAATGTTTTGGGTGATATTCGCGGTTAAAATAAACCCTTGTATATAACCTTGTACCCTTATACCGTGTGTTTCAGTCTGTAACAGGTATTTATCTCACAAAGTTAAATATACAAACGTGAAATTTGACACCGTTAAGTAACATGCCTTCATATATTCGAATATCGATTTCTCAAAAATTATGTATAAAAATTACCTGGCTCATAAAGTAAAGTTTGAATTTTTTGTTTAGAAACAGATCGTATGTGAAAAAGATCAGTGGTGTTTATAGGTTACGGTAACCACTTTACATCAGCTGGGTCATATTGTTTGTTTGCCTCCTGACATTGTATAAAAGGAGAAAAGACCGTAGGGTCAGAGACAAGGAACATGTCTCTGCGTAGGGTAAGCAATAAAGTACGGAACCCTCGAGTGCGAGTCAGGGTCGCACTTATACTAAGTCGTGTAAAACACAAGCATACGCCCTGCCTAAAGTGGTGACCGTAGCCTTTAGACGCTTGCAACACAAGAAGTATTCCTCGTGAGTTACCATGGCTGGCCGAACTCGCCATCCCCCTACTACGTATATAGTTTTTACTACATCTAAATATAAATTCTTATCTCGTATACCAATGACGACTCCATGTACAAATTTGTTGAAAGAAATATAAATATTCTTTATTATTTTATTATTTCCAACAATTTTTTTTCATTTTTAAATGTAAACTAAAGTAAAAAATTATATAGATAGCTAAATAGAGCTACACTATCCCTCCACCTTCCTTGGGTCCATCGACCTCTCGGTCATATGCGTCGAACCGCTAGAGTTGTGCATAGTACTTCCAGCTCGTTGGCAGAAATAGAGCTATAGAATGAGAAATTTTCTCACGATGCGGGACACGTGTTTAAAAGAAACACCTTCTGTATCTAGTTCTTGACTCGGTCGAGACTTCGTTATAATATAAGCTCGCCACTGTCACATCTATCGAAACAATGACCGTTGAGTCGACACGCCACATCGCTGTAAACTCGTGAGCCAAGTCCTTGGAGAGTATTTAGAAAGTTTCTCTTGTTAGGGTTCTGTACCCAAAGGGTAAAACGGAACCCTATTACTGAGGCTCCGCTGTCCGTCCGTCCGTCTGTTACCAGGCTGTATCTCATGAACCGTGATAGTTAGACTGTTGAAATTTTCACAGACGATGTATTTCTGTTGCCGCTATAACAAAAATACTAAAAAATAGAATAAAATAAATATTTAAGGGGGCTCCCATACAACAAACGTGATTTTTTTGCTCATTTTTGCTCGATATTGATAACGGCAACAGATAGACGCTTGAAATATTCACAGAATATTTAGTTATATATTCACTTTAAGAATAAATAATTAAATTAAAATAAAACAAATATTTAATGGGGGCTCCCATACAACAAACGTGATTTTTTTGCCGTTTTTATAGATAATTGTACGGAGCCCTTCGTGTGCGAGTCCGACTCGCACTTGGCCGATTTTTTGGCTTACGAAGCCCTTGACAAGCATAGTTATGTCAATTGTAGCTACAGTCAATTGCAATAATTTGAGCGCCCCCATTTTGTCATCTCGATATCAGGTCTATGGCGATAATAATATTGTTACATGTAAAGTATGTAGTATAGTATAAGTTTGTTTATCTGTTACCTAAAATAATATTGTACATAGTTAATAATGTTGCAGTCATCAGTCATAATCATAAAATTGTTTTCCCGTTTCGGCGTGAGTAACAATTGTTGATAAATTATCCTTTGTTAGCTAGTAACAAAGCATGTTATTTTACGTAATTATTTAGACATTCAAGGCAAAATATTGAACTTGCTTTGCATACTGATTCATCTCCATTCTCAATCTAATAAGTCATTCTCAAATAATGACTATATATGATTTATTAGTGCGTTTACTTTTTACAATGTTTAAAACCTTTCCAATTTTTTTATAATGCGCCGTCAATCAAACACACTTTACGTAGATTCTAAGTTTACATTTTATAATTCTGCTATTATATGTACCTATATGCATACAAGTATACTGGTCACCTGATGGTTGTAAACTTAACTAAAGTGTTTAACGTAGCTTATGAACGCTTGCAATACAGGAACGATAATATTAATGAGCTTGGCGAAACGCGCTGTTACATTACTTTGACACCAACGCTCGTGGGTTCGATTCCCACACAGGACAAACATTTGTGTGCACGAACATGTCTTTTTGTCTTGGTCTGGGTATTTTAAGAGAGGTAGGGCGCATCGATGCAGCCCTTCTGGGGAGGTACCTCCACTTCAAAGAAAACCGAAGCCAAATAACAACTCCCTAGAGGCTTTGTTGTGTTCCTGCGTGTGAGTGAGGTCAATAGTAATCTCCTATGGAGTTGCTGTGTTAGCAGCAGAGGTGGCATCGCGCGAGAGATACTTAATGTATTGCAAGCGTTTATAGGCTACGGTAACCGCTTTACATCAAGTGGGCCGTATGCTTGCACGATTTCCGACGTTGTATAAAAAAAATGAACTATCGCCCGCGCATTACCGCGCCTGCTGAAACCCACGAGCCTTGGTGTTAATCAATGGGGTACCTGGTGGTTCTACAGACTGAAGTGACAGTTCAGGTAATCGCCAAATTTTATATAAAATTAAATTGCCCTATAAATAGTTGTAGTGAATAATGTTTTTTTTGTGTATAAATATTATTGATTTATTTGTTAATTTTGTTACATATAAAGTTAGAGAATTTTTATTTTAATTTTGTCATTTACTTCAAAATAAATAAAACTTATTATTTGTTATTTTGACACATTAAATAAATAAAATGAAAAATTGAGCTCACGGGTCCGACAGACCGACCGTTGTGATCTTCACCCACCAACTACCCCAAGGATTAAAATAGCCATTCGACCCTCGACCATCGGCTCGTCAAAATATTGAATCATATCAATCGGAAGATATTTTTAGCATTGGTTAGTTTGAGATGAAACTGCTAACTCTTCCTTGTTGCAAATACGAGTAAATATTAATAGTAACTATGTTAGATTGAAGTGCGTCATTGAAATATACTTTAAGATCGTTTGAAAATGTGGTATAAGGTCGTTCAGCGTCAATTTGAGAGTCAAAACCAAGTTCCAAGGTGTCTGATAAAAAGGAAATAGAAGACAACTATATTAGGAAAAAGATTGCAATTCCCGGGGATATTGTTGTATCCGCGAATGAGTACGCCACCAGTCAACAATTTTGTTTCTTCATTCAACTTCTCCTAGCTGTTTTTATGTGCCAAGTAAGCACGCACCCCGTTAAATTAATATTTGTTCTATCGTTACAGATTCGTGGTATACTACAGATGGAAAGCCCCAGCAGTCACTTATCAGCCAGTGGATTCAACCAACGCTGACCATAATGAATGATGTTAGGTTAAAAAGTATTTTATATCGCGTTTTATATTAGTCTATTGACTTATAGGTCTCATTTTATAATATATTTAAAAAAGACGGAGGTTTTTCATTCTACATACTTTGGTATTTCCGTCAATTGTGAACTGATTTAAAAATACTTTTATTTTAGATTCACTTTGTGCCTTATTGGTCTCATATAAATTTGGGGAAGTTAACTACATCATTGAGGTCAGTTTTTTTAGTATAGAAACGGTTTTGTGCAATTTTGTCACTAATAAATGGCATCGTCTTGAACAGCCTCTATCTTTACCTTGCTTCAATGGGTATTTACTAATGTTCTGTATACGATTCTCCTCTTTAAGTACACCCAAGGACTTCCGGCCGGCTCATCTGAAGTCTGTGGTCCATAGTTGGAGGTAATACATCGGTAAAGGAATTGGATTGTACTATGTTACACCGCTTTGTCCTTTATGCTCTATGATCTATTAGGCAAGTTTGTATTTAATTAAATATTTTTTACTTTTCTTTTAAAATTGTATAACGTCTTTAGATTGTGAAGCGTTCCATTGAACAAACTTAGATACATAATTCAAGTACAAAAGACAACCTCGGATGATGAAATCATTGTCATTTACGAGTATCTTTGTTTTAATTTCAATATGAACTGTGCGCTGTTTTACTTGTCTATGCTGTGCTTTTAGAAGTTTTTGTCACATTCTGTAATATAAATAACGTCGACGAATGTAGGATTCTGAACTGCAAAGACTGGTCACAAGAATGAAAGACGATTGTACGGAGAAAGGCTTACTATTGAAACCACAATGTCTACAAGATGTTCGGCGAAGTGTGACCTTTCTGGGCGATTGTTTTTATAGGCAGATATGTGTTCCTGAAATCGTTTTTGAAAATTACGACCAGTTTGACCGATATAAAGGACATCATTTATCCGCTACTAACACATTTAAAATCTTACATACAATAGATAAAGGACTAAAATTGAATATTAGAGAATAGTTGGAAATAGTTAAGCATAAAAATTCTAATATCCCTCTTATGAACAAACAGACTGAGGTAAACAGCTCCCCTCTATTAAATATCTTTTCGCTTACCCCTTCCACTGCCTCCACCCCCCTCCACTTTTTCTATATAAAGGACGGCAATGCGATGGATGAGTCATTCGTAGCATGTTATTCTAACGACTAACATCTACAGCGCCGATCTAGTCTCCACGAGGCATCCTCGTGGAGAGGCGAAACACGTGTCGCGGAGACGACCGGAGCAGCCAGAGCAGCAACGGTGGCGGGTGCATGCGGTTCACATTTCAGATGGCGAACACTCGCAGAGACGACCGGAGCAGCCACGGCAGCGGCGGCATGCATCTACTAACGGTAGTGGGTGGGTGCCGGCCGGCAGTAGTTCGCATGAACTAATCGGGAGCGGAAGCACACAAAGTAGTTTAGATCAAATTGCCTGTAAATTTGACTTTCGCAGAGTAACGCACGAATCTATTAACTATTTAATTGCACTTCTTAGCGTTATCCCGTTTCTTGATCGGCGGGTCCGCTACTTAAGCCTAAGGATTTGCGAAGATACTTATTTTTATCCGAAAACACGAATTTTGTGGTACATGGACACGAACCGGGGACTTGAGTGAATGGGCTGGTTCTTTATCCGCTGGGCTATCATTGCTCACTGTCAAGGAAATAGGAGCACTATAATGGAGTTGTCATAGTGGTGCCAACGTTAATTGTATCGATTATTAAAATTGTATATAAGGTTTATATGCACTAATCTGTAGGGTAGTCATAATTTTTTTATCAAGATGATTTTGATAACAATTTTTTGCCAAAGTGTAATAATTACCTGATTACCGTTTAGTGATTTATAGGTAAACAGTCAAAATTTATGTAATTTATAAATAAGTAATAAAATGTTATGTATAAAATTGTTATATATTTTTTGTTTGTTTGTAAAAAAGTATTGTTTCGTTTGTTTTTGTACGTAAAAAAAAATATATACTGCCGAGGAGCTTGCCGCTGTGATATTGGCACCATCGAGTAAAAATAATTGCTACAATAAAAAAAATGGTAAATATAATATCTATTTAACAATTTTTAAAATAATTCGATAAGTAATAGTACCGTAGTCTTTTTTATAAAGCATGTTGACACTGTTATTCTTTTACATGCAGTATTTTGGAACCAAGATAACAAAGTTTTATAACATAGAACTATGTATAATGTTTATGTAGGAGTCAAATATACGGAGCCATTTTCTAGAACCGTAAAGACTTTTAATCACATATCCTAGATAACGTTATATCCTTAAATTCGACATGACTATCTTAAGATGTTTTCCTTGCTTGCTCATTTTGAAACAAATCTTATATCAAGTAATCAGATCCCATGAAAAATATAAATGCAAAAATGGGTCAAGTTCTATTGTGCCTCTAAATTTGCTGCAGCGATAATCTCCTGATTATTTGTGCGGCATTAATAATGTTTACTATTTGTATCCCTGTTGTCATAGAATAAATACAATAGTACATTGTAACAATAACCACAATATCAGCTGAAGTACATGTTTATAAATATCCAGCACAAAGGAAGGACTAACTAAGACTGGGTTCTATAGTCGTAAAACATGTGCGTGCAAATATTTAGCGATCACGGCATATATGTAATCTGCTTGTATGCCTCCCCATGCCTTTATTTCTCTAGACACTACTCCGTGGCACTACCGGTAGTGCCGTTGGAAATTTTTCTTTCCCGTGACCCTATTATTCTAATTGGCTGATTTTACTCGTATATCAAATTTTCCCCTGGATTAACTCATTACTCATGACACTACCATTATTTTATTCCCTAAGCAGTGCTGCGTTGTGTCATGAGGGGATTTTTCTTTCCCATGACTCTACTAAAACTGACCATAATTTGTAGTCTTAAGGCGTTCAGATCTGGGCTAGACGGGACCAGTTTCAGCTCTAAAGAAAACAGGTATTTCTGTGCCACTCTCTTTAACTGTAGGTATTGATTCAGGGCATGTTCTATACATCGGCGATAAGCGCCGGTTTTCAGGTCTTGTTTTATTGTACGCGACAAAGTCCTCTCCAGCGGAAATCTCTCACGATAAATTTTTTTGTTTCCTAATGGGTTTTCGGCGAATTCCGGCTTTAACAGCATTAACATACTTTGTAGTCCTAACAGCACGCGATCGCTCCGATCTTTTATGGTTTTCAATAGAGGAAGTGCTCTCTGTCTCTGGCGATAGTACGATACACGAACATACGGCTGATACCAAGCTTTTGAAGTGCTTTGAATGTGACCGACGGCTCCATACTCACTTTGTGCAAGGCAATCACTGCAATCCTATTTTCTTTAACACCCCATTCCATAATATAATTTGATAATAAACACGAAAAAATATGTAAAACGCCAGGTACTCGAATAAAGTTTTTAACATAATAAAAGCGTCCCAAATTCAAAATAAATAAAAAGTTGAAAAAATGAAAAGTTTCTAAGTAACAGTATTTATGGCCAGACTAGTAACAACACAAATGCAAAAGGATGTAGGAGTCTAGGAAGGCCAAGACTTACCATATTATTATGATCCAAATTGATCGTTTTATCAGAAGGCGATGTCAGGACCCCTAGAAATGAAAAGAAGAGCTATGAATGTTACAAAAGCGAGTGAGGTGTGTAAGGGCCAAGTTATGGTGCACTTAATTCTCTCTGCCTACCCCGCAAGGGATTTGACGTGATAAAGATAAAATTCTTTATTTGCCATTGTAGTGGAGATTAACCTCCAATGCTGTTCATCCAGCATTTTTCAAAAAATACGATGGACTCGGGGATTTGTAAGTTGTGTACAAAAATTATTTGGGGGCCTTTTGTCTACATATTTTTCCCCATCGAATGCATCCTGTTTCAGACTGATCGGTCGTTATTCAAAAATTTTTAATAATCGACCTATTTTTATACCATGTTGACTGCACTATTGGCCCTTGCCCACTTAAGACACGTCTTACATTTTTTGAAATATGGTCTTATTGTATCTTATACAATTCTCTTATGTTACTATTTTTGAAATTAAACTATTTTTAACGGAAGTATCGCGTGTTTTATTTATTTTGTTGAAACCTGACGTTTCGAACGCTTTGCAGCGTCCGTGGTCGCAGGAAAGACTAAGGTGGTATTTGTCTTACATTAGTTATTCAATTATTACATCTACCGACATGGATGGATTAATTATATATGTTCCGATTCACACAAAAATCGCTCACAGTGTCCGAACACTTACTATTTTTCTTTTTTATTCTGCTAGCATTTCGGAAATAATTATTGGCAAAGAAGTACTGCCCAAAGAAACTTGTTAATAGGTCTCTTTCAAATTGTCAATTAGATGTTACAATAAATTCACGTCAGCATATTTGTACAATAATGATATCAAATGGTAGAATTAAAGATTATTAAGAAAAAGTCGTCTTTGCTGAATTATTTCCAGACATCTTTGTCAGTTACATATTCATCAGTTCCATAACATGCCCTTTTACAAAGATTACTCTCTGTAAAATGTATTATGATGTGCTTTTTGAATACATTGTCAGGAGAGGACATAACTGGTTTAGGCAATTTATTATCGAATCGAATACAATTTACAAGAAAAGAGCTACCAGTCCTAGCAAGCCGATGTACAATGTATATACAAATTATTTGTCATATCCCCGAAACTCTTCACCGCAGCACTGAAAGCTGTCTTCAAGTTCTTGGATGGAAAGGCTACGGTATAAACATCAATGGCGAATACATCACTCATATTCATTTTGCCGACGACGGCTCTCAAGGCGAAATCGCTGGAGGAACTTAGCGCTATGCTCAATAACCTCAATTGTGTTTCCAACCAAGTAGGTCTCAAGATGCACAAGACTAAGATCATGTCGAATGTCCATGTTACACCTATGCCGGTCACGGTTGGAAGCACTAAGAAGAGTTATTGACGAATATGTTTACCTAGGGCAGGTTATTCAGTTATGTAAGTCCAACTTCGACTGAGAGGTTAACAGACGTTACAACTCTGCTGGGCAGCGTTCGGGAAACTTCGACACATCTTCTCGTCCAAAATACCTCAACGCCTGAAGAGTAAGGTCTTCGAACAGTGTGTGTTGCCACTGATGACATACAGAACTGAGACGTGGCCCTTCACTGCGGGGCCGCATTGGGAAGCTCAACGTCGCTCAGCATGCTATGGAAAGAGCTATTCTCACTTTTTCACCGCGTGATAGAAACAGAATAAGCAAGCTGAAGTGCAGTGGGCCGGCCATATAGTTCGTAGAACCGACAACCGCTGGTGAAGAAAGGTTCTCGAATGGCGGCCCCGTACTGGTGCACGCAGTGGGGGACGACCCGCCGCAAGATGGAGCGACGACCTCAATAGGTTTGTAAGGAGTTCGATAGATGCAGGTGGCACAGGACCACTACAAGTGGCACTTTAGAGGGGAAGCCTATGATCAGCAGTGGACGAATACAGGCTGAAATGATGGTGCTGATGACACGGTTGACTTGGAAGGGCCTTCATTCATGAATGCCATTTGAAGTCTTATCGTACGATTCGTCCGGTTTCAGGTAACACTTGAAATCGTAAAAAATCATAGCGCGATATGTTCCCGGCGCAGATCCATTTTTCAATGAGACATGATAATTTAAATTAGCTCGCAAAAAATGTGGACGTAAATTTTGAAATTGCAACGTACCTATTTTTACTTATAAATGATCATATTTTAAAATCGATTATAACTGGCTAGTCTCATACGTAAAAACTTTTATTCGCAATACTTTCTGAGTGGCCTGGTACATTATATCTAGCAGCTACAGAAAGTGGAGAACTTTATAAACAATGTTACTTTTATTCAAATATATATTTGAAGCTCTACAGTTTACAGCCAGTATCATTTTTACACAACAAAAATAATTTTGAAACAAAACAAATTTTTATACGTACGCTAAGCTGCTGTCTCATTAATAGTAATGTTTAAATTAAAAAGTTCAGGGTTACATTGTCAGTGTAGAGTAAAATTTTGTTTTTTCTTTTTTATATTAATTTATCGTAAGAATTGTTCTTATCATATTTTTGATTAGCTAAGAGATGTCATAGTTAAAAATATTAATAAAAAATAATATCGACAGTAATTCTTTTTTCACTTATAAAAAATCTAATGTGTTGTCAGCTCGACCGTAGTATTTCTTCACAGGAGTTAAATTATTATTTGAAATGAAACGGTACATTCTTTGATTACGGTTCGGTAAAGTAATAAGTAGTTAGTAAAAAAAAAATATTAAAGGATAGACTAGTATTCGAAGCAGGGATAGCCTAGTGGATAAAGAACCGGCCTTGTGACTAACAGGACCCTGGTTCGAATCCTGGCATGTACCACTAAATTCATGTTTTTGGATTTACGTAGGTACATATTTGTAATTATCACTTGCTTGACGATGAAGGCAAACATCATGAGGAAACCCGTCACCCATGTGACCTTACCTAAGAATGATCTGGTTTTCCATCTGGGTTGTGTTCTCACGGCATTCGCTCTGTGTTGTCTGTCCGTGGTGTCACAAACCATGTCTTATCTGAAAATCAGTGCCGGGTCACGTGTTGACAGTATGCCGAGATGGGACCTATTTGGGCTGCCACACAGCACTTTTGTTGTATCTATTGTGTATAGTGTTTGTTACGTCCAATTAAACGTTTTCTTTCTTTGTAAAAATCTGTATTTTCGCCAAATCCTTAGGCTTAGGCAGCCGACCTTGCCAATCATGTTTTTTTTGACACTATGTAGTTGACCCTGTGGGCCGTTCTACGTCACTGGAAGTGAGACGGGCGTGAGGTGACAGTCTGAAAAAGCAAAACAGCGACTGCCTACGACCCCCCGAGAGGTGTCAAACCTCTGTTTAGGACGTCGCGGTGCTAAACAGTCGAACACGCGGGTTCATACCTGAAGGGGCTATGAGAAGTGTGTATATGGTGTTAGTATTGGGGTCGAAGAGGTAAGAGGCATTCGCAACCGTAATGCGATCATCGGGAGCGCCAATCCTAATGGATTAGGAAAACAGGATAACGCTAAGAAGAAAACTATACATTCGTCTATTTAACTTCCAAATGCTATGTATGTAAATTGATTTATTTTCATGATAAACGTTTCAATTGACCACCTTCAATCGATTGAAACTTTTGAATGGCTTGTTATACAAAGTAAGAGGTTGAATTTAGAATTGTTCAAGTGCTTCTACTGACTCACTCATACGGAAATTTCAAATATTGTGGTTTCCACATGTGAACGCATGGCGATCGATTGAGGCAACACTTTCATCATGCTACTTCTTTTTATTCAGTGAACAGGACGGTATTTTAACAAAATTAGTTTTACACATTTTTTACTAAGAGTAGTCATTTATAGCAGTTGTGTATTTCAACTAGATTATAGGATATGGATACTTCTCAGTCACGACTGAGGGACCCCCCCTTTAACCGATTTTGTGTTTGGAGTGCCTACTTTTACAAATTAGTGTTTGAGTACTTTTATTAAAGGCGGACGCATTCACATCATTATATGCAATATTTTTACAATAATAATATAGACGACGCGAGACTAATGCTGGTGCGACGCAAGAAGTTTGAGTTGTGTACAGTTTTAGTGGAACGCGAAACGAACTAATTTGCTTTAACCATTTTTTTCTGTGATTGATGATCGATTACTCCACTAAAGAGGTTTGGCGCTGAAAGAGTTAAAAATATAAATAAAAAAAACTGAAGTTAATGTAAAGTTTTATTATGGAACTATGTCTTACAAACAAACATAATAACAAACTTAAGAATAAACTATAGGTACCTTTTAGTCTAGTCACAGGAGTTGTAGTAAATGATGGGAGTACACTGGGTTGCTCGCAAACGAGAGATATAGATGAACTAGCTGTTTGACTAATGTGTAGTTCTCATTCCCTCCCTCGCTCACTGAATTTGTTTGACATTCCCTGAGGAACAGCAGGACTATGTGTTACATACAACATGTGAAGAGGTGTTACATACAACATGTGAACAGTTAAGCAACAACCTATATTGTAGGAACGTTGCATGTAATTCCCACCCATCCTCAGCAACGGCTCACCGACTCGGTACGTTAACGCTTTTGTAAATGAATTATACGACCTAACTATTTACAAGAAGCAAACGAACGAAAGTATAAAAGAATCTCTGATTGTGGTAAGACGTGAGACTTTCTTTGAGTTTTCTCTTTTTTCTTGTTAATTGTGAAAGAAAAAAAATGTAAGAATTTTTAACCAACGCCGTTAGGAGGTAAAAATAAAAGAAAAATGCTATTCTTTTTTCTTATATTTTATACAGTACTAAGATCCCCTGGAATTTCGAGTTCACACACCTTTCCATTCCAAACTAGTTATACACATGTAGACTTACGCGACTGATGTCTTACAAACAAACATAATAACAAACTTAAGAATAAACTATAGGTACCTTTTAGTCTAGTCACAGGAGTTGTAGTAAATGATGGGAGTACACTGGGTTGCTCGCAAACGAGAGATATAGATGAAGATATTGTAGGAACGTTGCATGTAATTCCCACCCATCCTCAGCAACGGCTCACCGACTCGGTACGTTAACGCTTTTGTAAATGAATTATACGACCTAACTATTTACAAGAAGCAAACGAACGAAAGTATAAAAGAATCTCTGATTGTGGTAAGACGTGAGACTTTCTTTGAGTTTTCTCTTTTTTCTTGTTAATTGTGAAAGAAAAAAAATGTAAGAATTTTTAACCAACGCCGTTAGGAGGTAAAAATAAAAGAAAAATGCTATTCTTTTTTCTTATATTTTATACAGTACTAAGATCCCCTGGAATTTCGAGTTCACACACCTTTCCATTCCAAACTAGTTATACACATGTAGACTTACGCGACTATACGCATGACTACTTGAAACAGGTGGACCCGCTCATCTTTAGATAAGAGGCAGGGCAATGATATTATGACTATTATGCAAAATGTATATGAATTTTTGTACGCATGGAGGAATTTTCCTGAATACTGTATAATTACCCTATATATAATTTTTACAATTTTCCGCAGCTTGTCGCCCTGGTTTCAGACAGGGATGCGTGCTGTCGGCTGGGCTATTCATCCTGTATCTAGAACAGTTGTCTTCAGGGAATAAGATATATGAATGTGGGAATGCGAATTGGAGTCTCAGTGGTCAACTTCTTGCTTTATACAGACTATACGCGGTACTAATAGCAGAATCACCACCCGAACTGCAAACGTCGTTTGATATCACATGGTTGACAATCAAAAAGTATACTTTCAGTGCACCCTGCTCACACCACCTATTTCAGAGGAACTTTTACTATATCCCGATAACTCAACAAATTCCAGAAGAGTAATACTTTGACAACCTTCAATATACATGCCTCTTTAGAGCCTTCGTTGACTGGACTATTTACATTATTATTTCACATATGGGAATAAAGCCTGCATTTAAATCTTTTGTATACGAATAAACAAGTGATAATACCTCACGATAGCACTAATTAAAGCCAACGTAACCTGCTACTGACGAGCAAATGTGTAGTTGATGAAAATCTGAGCATAGCAATATCAAACAAAGCAGCCTGACTGGGGAAATACCTCCATTTTCAAAAGTTACGTTCACACATACACACACGTGTTGAATTTAGCTATAGGCTATGGTAACGGTTAATATTAATAAAAAAATGTTTATGCAGGCATTGTTATCACTGTGGCTTTAACACTTATTCATTGGAATATGATATTATGCATCACAATAATTATTTATAAATTGTATCATAGCAAAATTGAAGAAGTTTAACGATGTTATTAATCTTGCGCACTTGGTTTTGAGGCACTCTAATCGTCGTATTTTGGTTGCTATATCCGGCCCGTACACCGTTACATAGTATTGTCTTAGGTTTTAAATAATATATAAAATACGCGATACTTCCGTTAAAAATTGTTTAATTCAATGTGTAACAATCGCGAAAACCTAAGACAATACCAAAATTGAAGACTCTTAAAACGCATGTAGAAGGCGTGTCAGAATTATAAATTGCAATGCTATATATCTATTTATCTTAATGTATCGTGTTATTTCTTTGTCAACTAGTCTATTTGAACTAAACATTATTTATGGCAAAACAATGCAAGCGAGATACGCTCACAGTGCATTTATTCTTCATCACAGATTACAATGTACAATTTATGAATTTCTTAGCTGCAAGTATTACAAACAAGTATCTTTTGAAAGACATTAATGAAAATGAGTATAAAATGAGATTCTGAACAAAATAAGATATGTTAATCAGGTTGGGGATAAATGAGAACTAATAGGGTGAAATATGAAATTTAGAAAATAATTGTATCATAGTCACTAGCGATGTCTTACAAAATATTTAGAATCTATATTTATGTAACTATTTAAAATTTTCACTGAGCAACTCTAACATTAAAATCACAGATTATTATTTTGTTACAAAGGGTGGTTAAGCCAAACACCCTACATTACCACAACAATATATTTCAAGGAAGAAAGAAATAAACAAAACAAAGCAGACATCCATTGTGTCGTATTACCGCCAAATTGACATTTTAGTGTCTTTATTTTCCATAATCTAACCTAACACATAAAATCACAAAAATATGTTTATGTAGCCATACTAAAACAATATCAATAAATATTTTAAAATATCACTAAATTTACAAGTTTTGGAAAACTAATTGCTCAGGTGAAAAAATATACATACAAAGCATATAAATCTATGTGATGTATACATTCTATAATTTCGAAAGTAAAATTCAGATAACATGTATGACGAGAATCGACCGTGGTTAAGTTTTTTAAAGGAAAAAACTTAACCACGGTAACGTTAAGTTTAACACGTTAAGTTTTTATAGAAAATGTGTTCAAATATATTTTTTATTTCAATAAACTATGTGTTATTTATTACCATAACGAAATCATACTTTTATATCAAGCTGTTATATATTTTATAATAATATAAAATAAATCACTATATTTTTTTTGTGCATCCTATCAGTGCTATATAGGTAGACTGATTGCTTCACCTTATGTGGTTATGTTTATGAAAAATGCAGATCTTCAATCAAAATATCAATTTGACCATAATGTGGAGCATAGAAGTGGCTTTTTAAACTCCTTAAAACAAACAACAAAATTTTTAAAACAAAATAAAGTATAAGTAAGTACAACGCAAACGGTGTACATGACTAATATTAAAGACAACAAGAGAAAAAAAATTAAACTGCATCTTCGGTCATTAATTGCAAAGATACTGCACACAACATTGGTAAGCACACTACCAATGATTGAGCAATTGAACATTTATAACTGATTAGGCTTACAGTTTTTACTTTATTAGTATACACAATTCAATGTCCTTATGGCCTAATATGCTGTTGTCTTGTCTTGTAATTATTGACCCAAGAAAACTAATGCATTAGTTGTTGCCATATTTATCTCACAAATCAAATTGTAACAACACTTCTAATCGTGTAAAGATAGTTATCATAATGAATCACAATAATATATTTAATATTACTTATAGAAATTTTCATTATGTTTACAGCAAATTATGTTTTCAAAAATCGCTTTTTATATCTACTCTTCTCCTACCTGAGTATCGGACTATCAAAAATAATGGAACATTAATTTTGTAAACGCGATGTCTTAAAATAAACGACTTGTATAAAAAAATAATATAAATGATCACAGTTCACAACAGCAACTTTTGAAAGCATAACAAATATGAACGGGATTAAAACTGGATTTAAAAGAAATTTGTGAGATTTATTGTGACGATTAATTTGAGCGTTACATGCCTTAACTTTTAAGGTACCTTCCCGCTCACAACATCATTGTGATCTGTTGACAATATAGCCACAGGCACAATGTGCAACGACAAAGCACTTTCTATCAGGAATGAGCTTTTCTGTAGCACCTTTGTCCACACATTGGAAGTACCTTAAAAGTTAAGGCATGTGACGCTCAAATTAATCGTCACAATATGTTATTGTAAATTTCAATCAACAATAACACAAAAATGCTCAATATGTCAAATAGTTTTAAAAATGGCATGCTTGTCAAACAAGCTAAGAACTGTGGCATATTATATTTCCTACAGTCTCCGATGACATTTTTGAATGACGATATGACATTGAAATTATTGACGAAATTGTAAGTAAATCTAGAAAACTTGTCAGTTATATTACAGTCTTGTATTGGGTGTCATGAAAATCCTCATCACGTTCACAAGTTTCCATTGTCCAGAGGTATATTTATCCACGAGGAACTAATTCGGTCAACTCAATTGATTATGTATAATCACTTTACGCCATAAGCACCATTGTTACAGTGTACACACGCCTTTGAATATTGACAAACAAACAAACAATCACTGGTGTGGTCCAAAGTTCTTTACCACTCTTCTTCAGGTTCCTGGCCTTGAGCGCTGGGTGCAGGTGCGCTGTTAAAGTTCTGCAAGTAAATAAATAATTATTATTTATGGAGAATATACTTAGTCTGGCCATAAATACTGTTACAATAAAAAATAAACAAAATATTACATTTGAATCTGGAATCTGTCATTTTTATATGATTGTTCATTGAGTTTTCTCATTTTGGCGCCAATACATTGTACAATATTTTGCGATATTAAAATGGAGTGGGGTGACAAGAGAACCGAATCGCTGTGATTGCATTACACAAAGTAGGTATGAAGCCAAATGCAATTTTTAAAACTCTCCATACGCTTGGTATTAGTAAAATGTTTGTGTACCGGGCTACTATTAATAGGTACAATGAGACCTCCTCTGTTTGTGACAGAAAAAGATCTGGCCGCCCACGTAGTGTTCGTACGAAAAAGATGGTCAAAGCAGTAAGGGAAAGAATTCGAAGAAATCCTGTCCGAAAGCAAAAGATTTTATCTCAGGAGATGAAGATAGCACCTAAAACCATGTCGCGTATTTTAAAAGATGACTTAGGACTTGCAGCCTATAAGAGACGTACTGGTCATTTCTTAACTGATAATTTAAAAAAGAATAGGGTGATAAAATCGGAACAACTACTGGAGCGGTACGGAAAGGGAGGTCACAGAAAAAAATTGTTTACGGATAAGAAAATTTTTACCATCGAAGAAAGTTACAACAAACAAAATGATAAGGTGTATGCCCACAGTTGTGAAGAAGCGAGCACGCGTATTCCGAGGGTCCAGCGAGGGCATTATCCTTCATCAATCATGGTTTGGCTTGGACAGAACTTATGACCTGACTGGGTATAGATGGATGCTGGTGGCTCAGGATCGAGGCTCCCCTCTAGCGATTTGGTCTTCTATTACGTCACCCCCATGACTGTTTTTTTCTATATTACATACATGTTTCTTGTCGTA
This sequence comes from Pyralis farinalis, assembly GCA_947507595.1. Classification (NCBI taxonomy): domain Eukaryota; kingdom Metazoa; phylum Arthropoda; class Insecta; order Lepidoptera; family Pyralidae; genus Pyralis; species Pyralis farinalis. Next base: position 14,681,710 of record OX382277.1, on the reverse strand, counting down.
TGTATAATCAAAATATCTGACATATCATTCCCAAGTTATGTGATTTCCAACTATAATCCTTGGCTGTATTACTATTGTATTAAGTAAGGTATATAAGATAAAACTTACCTCATTGAATTCTGTTCTCTATGGGTGCATAGTTAAAAAAAAGATGTTTTAATTTTTTATATGCCAAGATATTACTAAATATAGGTAAATTAAATGGGTACTTTACAGTGATTTGTAGTTAGTCAAGCCTATTGTTTGCCGTTTGTTTCACCCTATACTGTAATATGCAGTAGGATGATTTGTTCTAGACATAGCAACTCCTGTAAGTAACCTTACTCCCTTTGTAAAAAAAAAAATAGCATTTCAGAGTTCTTATTTGATTGCGTGCTTCAGTAAAGTGATACTTCCTGAGGTTATTGTAGAGCTAGAGCCTCATCTTGCTAGTCGCCATGTCGTTCATCAGGTAGAACAAAATCACAATACGCAATTGCTAATTATACTGCATGCATTTGAAAGATTTTGTAAAACTTTATACCTCTCTCGTGTAAAATTAGCAATTATGAAATTGTGATTTTATTCTACCAGAGCAATATGTAGAAGAGGTTCCCTTTGGGTCTCAAGATTATAGGAGAACCACATACAGGGTGTACATATCGCTCCGGTAGAATAAAATCACAATTACATAATTGCTAATTTTACTGTCAATAGTATCATCTTCAATGAAAAGTATGTACTGCTAAAACTACAATAAAATGGGAGAAACCCCTACTTTTATTAAATTTAAAATTTTGGTCATTCTTCCAACACAGCTTAGTCTAAAATTTGATGGAGAAACTTACTCTAATGTCACTGCCTCCATATTTGTTTCCTTTATATGTAGAAGTGCCTCCATTCTCGAGGAAATCAGGCACGGTTTGGTCAGCTTGCTTTAATATTTTTGCCAAGTCAGCTGCTAGTGCAATGTCCTGTATAAAAGATCAGATTTTAAAACAAAACCTTAATATGTATTAGATGTTCGAAATGGTTTAAGAAAATTATTAACACTATAGAAAGTTGCAAAATGACCCTATATGGGAATATAGGCATATATTATGGACTAGTCCATACTCAAGTTAAATTATAACGATACACCTGTATCATAATTTTTTTCCTTTTCATTTTCAACATCAGAGAATTTTATTGTGGTAGGTTTCAATAATGTTCAAGTTGTATTCAAATGATGTGTCCATGGTTAACAGTTTTAGGGTTTAATGCAAAGGAGTTGATATAAGGACATTAAATTTTAAAGTGTGGTCACCACTTCAAGTGGGGTATTGAAAGGACTTGCACATTCAATACAGGTTTTTATTTCTTTTTATGCCGTGAAATTTTCAACTGATGATGAATAATGTCAAGTCGAAGATTGTGAAGTGAGAAATCTAAAATATTTACATTATAAATATAAAATAATAATAATGGTTTATTTTTTTTGTTACCATGACTTATGAATAAATTTTATTGACCCCGAGACCCTTTCCATGTGACCCTGAGATTAAAAATTATTAAGGTTATTTCCCATCTTAGATAAAGTATTTTTCCTTTTTTAACATCTTAGGTATCATCATCATCATCAGGCTGTATCTACGCACTGTTGATATTAGGCCTTCCCAATGTCTTCTACCATATGCGTTCCTCCGGTTTCCGCGTCCAGCCGCTTTTTTAATATTATAGGTCCATCTAGAGGAGCAACGCCTCGTCGAGCCATGTGCGGCATCCACTCCAAGACTTTCCTACCCCATCTGCCATCAGTGACTCGGCAGATGTGGCCGGCCCACTGGCCACTTCAGTTCGCCGATTCTGAGAGGTATGTCGACAACTTTAGGTCTCCGTCGAATTTCTTCGTTCCAGATTCGATCTCTTAGAGAAATTCCGAGCATTGCTCTCTCCATCTTAGATATAATATTCATATAATACAGTAAAAGTAGCACACAGACTTTTAAAAACCACCACAAATTCTTCACAATAAGTATCAAACCACAGGCCACATAGAATTATATTACGTATAAGTAAGGAAAACCCTCGGAATTTAAAAGATTAGCACTTGATCAGTTTTTTTATAATTTCAGATTAAAACTGCGCCGTAAAATGGGCTTACTGCTTTATTCGTTGTGCAATGCCACCTGATTTTTATGTCGACATTTTACTATTCAATACATGTTGAGAAATGTAACTTACGTGGTCAGCGTCGAAGAAAGATACTGCTTTCCCCCTGTTACCAACACGACCGGTCCTGCCGATTCTGTGTACGTACTCATCTATACTCTTTGGCAAATCATAGTTAACAACAATGTCCACATTTTTGATATCTAAAACAAAAAAATGGAAAACATCGTTATTTCATAAGTCAATAGTAAACATAAAATGAATAAATCACAACACATTTGTTTCAGAACGAGAATTCTATGATCACTTAAAGACCGATATTAAAGAAGAATAAAGGTCCTGCCTTTGCCTAAAAAGTACAATGATTAGGCTGATGGTAATCTAGTGTTTGGCTTCTTTTCTGAATGGATAAGATAGGAATTAATAAAAAAATAAATAAAAGCAACAATTTTTACACAGAGGCTGTAATAAAATTTGTTACATCCTGATATGCGTCGTTAATTTTTTCTTTTAATTTAATTTCTTATTACAAAAACAAAATAAACAGTTTTACAATAACATCAGGTGTATTTCAATGTCGTCAGAATGTATTTTTTTGTTTTTTATTTCTATCAAAATGGTGTAAGTCCATTTGTCTCGAAATGGAAAGGAGTTAAGGACTTTTTCTTTAAAGTCACAATATTATCCTTAAATTTACGTACCCAAACCCCTCGCTGCGACTGCAGTAGCCACCAGTATGTAATGTTTTCCGCTCTTGAAGTTATGTAGCGCCTCCTCTCGTTCGCGCTGCATGCGGTCGCCGTGGATGGAAGAAGTCAGCATCTGTTGTCCGGACAACATCGCCGCGATGAAGTCTGCGTTACGCTTCGTCTCAACGAACACCAAGACTCGCTTGCCGTCTGTACATTGGAAAATTATGAGCATAGGATTAACGCGACTTGGTTACACATTGAGGTGATTTTTTTATTTTAGCTTAATACAAAATCCACAGCCCTTAGATATATAATTTAGTAGGCATAGGACATGTTCGTAAAACTGCTTATACCTAAATAAAATATCGAAAATACGAATTTTAATGTATTTTGGTCATTACTACCTACTACATCATTACGCCAAGTGCCTACGAGCTAAGCGGCTAAGTGTCGCGGTCCTGACGCACCTCACTCGCTTTCGTTACATTCATAAAAAAAGATGGCTGTAGTGCATCATGAACGAGAAAGATCTTTAAGCATCTCGACCAGAGTTGGGGAAACTAAAATAAAAAAAAGTTAGTAATTATTTTAGTTATGACTAAAATAATCATTAGTTATTAGTTTTAGTTTGATTGAATTTTTAACTAAAAAGTTAAAAACAAGGTAATGAAGCATTATTCAGATATTGAACCTACCTTAATATAAAGTTTTAAGTTCTCAAAATTACTTAGGTTCGTTCAATTCAAAATAACTTTCATAGGTATTTTGCTGTTTATTAGCACATTCTGTCACTAGGTATTCTAGACCCTGTTTAATGTTTTCCTATGCTACTATTATGACAAACTCACTGAAATCATACAAACTATCTGATGAAATAATGAATCAGAAATCTTGATGTACGAAACTAATATTTTCAGAAAACACAGACAGAAAACAGAAAATCATCTGTTTATTTGTATAGTACCCGTAGAAAGTAAATAAATAAATAATAAATATCAAAATAAAAGTATAAACCATTTGTCTAATTTAATAATTCGTTTACTTTACAACTTGGTCGACATTACTATTTCAATCAAATTATTAGATAAAATTGGAAACCAAAACTAATTTAATCGTCAATCGTTATTAAATTAATTACGTTAGTTTTAGTTTTAAATCGTCAAACTAAATTTTTACCAACACTGATCTCAACAATGTTATGAATGTAAAGAAATCACTTACCATTTTCTTCAACAAGTCTTTTTAGTGAGTTTTGTTTCTCGTACTTGGTGACCTGTTCGAATATCTGCTCGACATCGGCACTGGCGCCTCCCACTATGCCCACCGCCACAAACAGGTAGTTGTTCAGGAACCGGCCTGCGAGGTGCTGAATGTCCTCAGGGAATGTCGCTGAGAACATTAGGGTTTGCCGTTTGTCCTGGAAATTAAACCACATTTTAAGCATACTGTCAGTTTCATCCACCAGCATGTATGATATGAATATATGATTGAATAGCAATAATATTGTGATACTCACAACAGAAATCATAGTGGGATGGTCCATCATTTTCTCAACGCTAGGCATGAAGCCCATGTCAAGCATACGATCGGCTTCGTCTAACACCACGAAGCGAATGCTGTCAAACGACACACGGCTACGTTCTACGAAGTCGTGCAGCCGTCCTGGAGTTGCTACGAGGACGTGGCAGCCTCTCTGTGTAAGTAAACCATGGTTACATAGCACATTTTTCGTATGAGAATGATGCAAGTTGTTGTAGCATCAAGCTAATTTATATTGCCAATCTATGTAGGAATCATTATATTGTAGGAATTTTACAGATATTCTATCTCACCAAGATCTATGGCAATGGGTCAGGCTTGCACATGCACATTGTTTAAGTGTTTTCAGTTCGCGCCGAATTGTTTCTCGAAGTAACGTCAGCATGGCAACTAAACGTAGTGTTGTCCATAATGAGATAGCATATTTTTTAATGATTACATCGAAATTGAAATTGGTTCAAACAAGTAGTTTATGTGGTAAAGTAAATCAGAATAACATTCACCTAATGTAATATAAACGGTAAAAGACATATGAGATTGTTTGAATAGTTAAAATAACAGCTTTTGAATGACTTAGGCTAATTTAATTTTAGAAGAAGAATTAGTACTGCGGAAGAAAATTAAAGAGCTATTTTTTATTACAAAACACGGCGATACCATACTTCTTGTATTGCGATAGTTCATACGCTAAGATACTGCACATTAGTAGGTCTGTTTGTTTGCCTCCCGACGTATAAAAAATCATCTTATAAAGGACACCAAGGGAGTCCCTAGTACCATCCTTGACATAACATTGATACTTTGCCAGCTACACATATATTGAATCTTATCGATAAGAATAAACTTAGCATTATCTTATCACTACATAGCAGATGTACACTTACAGCTATATTATCGCCTTGATGGCGCACTGCCGTTCCACCGTATGCGACGGCGATCTTCAAAACTGAGCCGTAGGAAAACTTTCTGGCCTCGTTGAATATTTGAAGGGTCAATTCCCTGGTAGGCGACACGATTATAACCTGAAATTTATATTAGCTATATGCAACATTTAGGTACAGATTGTAATCTTATTGTAATGATATCAATTTATCTATGCGCATACTCGTTTAGGTGCAATAAAACGTAAACAAAGAGCGGCATTAAAGTTTATTTATTTACTCATTACAAAGAAAACTTAGAGTACAGAAATATTTAGTTCGTGCGTATGCATTAACGTCGGTCGATAGTACTCATGTACTACGTACCAAGTTTCAATAAGACACTCAAAGGTTGACTGTAAGATATACCTTATAAGGACAAGGACCTTAGGCGTTATAGACTAATTAATTGTTTTAAGTTCATAAATTTTAATACTCCAGATATTATATATACATACTTAACCTTCATTATGAATATATAATATCTGGAGATTCTCTGGAGGATTGTTGTCTTAGTTTGTGTTTCTGGGAGTGACCGAGGTTTACCCGTAAAATGCAAAGGAATTGCTACACGGTAATCTCTAATCATACAAGTTAAGGCTTTCATGTCTCCCATCGTTATACAACAATTTCAAAGAATGTCAGCATCGTTAACGGTACTCTTATCGATTTGGTTGAGTGTGTTGAAATATCTGTTATTTAATTAAAATATCTATGTTTAAACCAGTATAAAGTGATTTAATGCCTATAACATTAGGGGGACAAGTCTAGTAAGAAAAGCATCTATTACTACATTTAGGTAGTAAGTATATGGCTATTGTTCATTACCTATACCAACCCTTAATAACATCCCACTGCAGGGATACGAGTCTCCCTCCTACCGAAAGGGTTTAGAGTATACTCCACTACGCTGCCCAACTGCGGATTGATGGAGACCGGCTTTCAAGCCGCTCGAACACCACTGACTTAGCAATTGTCTGTGCATGTAACATCTATCGATTACAGCCGAGATCGACGGTTTAACGTGCCCTTCGCGCACGGAGAAGCTACAGATAGGTAAACCCCTCCATAATACAGGCTGCGGTAGACGTTGCTTAACCTGTGTGTTCGGTTACAATGACATGTCAACGATCTCTCGAGATTATTCATTACACTATTCATTCTTCATTTCACAAATATGAGTGTCGATTATTGTTGCAGTTATTGAACTGCTAACATTCAACTTCTTCATAATCATATTAAGCAAATTTTGCATTGTGAGGTTGTCAGAAATGAATAAATCTAAAATGTTAAAGAAGTGAGTGAGGTGCTCAATGACCGTGCCATGTAGCATTAGGTAACACTAACTCCACATATACATAGATAGACATTAAACAAACCTGTGGTTGTGCACATCCATTAGGCCCAATAACTAATTCTCTGGAGTCTTGTAACAATACATTTATTATAGGAAGCAGGAATGCGGCCTGTAACAAACAAGATCAACTAAAATTTTGTAGTTTAAATTCTAATGAAGGTAAATTCATCAATATAAAATATTTCACATTTCATAATGATGATATGACCTTGTTTTATGACATGTCTGCTACAAAAAAAAATGTGTGTGTGTGTACTTATGTGCGCAAGTAAGAAATTATACTTCTTTGGCAAAACAAAAATAACTTCAAAATTTTCACCCCGCGTGCCAGTATTCTATGTTTGTAAAACAAAACGATAACGATCGATCGATAGAATCGATGTCGTAAAAATTCACTCTCATTAATCTCAAATGGGCCAAAAAAAGTATAACATCAAAAAATATACATACTTTAGTATTTAAATAGACAAGCAATAATAAATTTATATTCAATGAAATACTAATAAAATCTAGAGGTTTATAAACTAAGGATAAATCCTAGCAGATTTGTTTTGGTCTTTTTGAATCAAGGTTACATACAATGGATTCACATTTTGAAGTTATGCGACACCAAATACATCTTATCATTTTGTCAACTTAAGCCACCCATATTGGAATTGAAACAATATGATTTCTGTATATGTATATAGTGCATTTTTATATACAATGTAACCCGAATGACCGCCCGCAGTTTTTAGCAAATTATTGTCGTCGTAAAAGAGTATTTTTCTTTGTGATGGAACTACAAATTAACGGGGTTCGGATTTTTTCCTTTACTTGTGCTAAATGACATTGCTTCTTACCAAATTTCATGATTCTAGGTCAACGGGAAGTACCCTGCAGGTTTTGATTCCCTTGCGAGTGTCTAAATATGCGCATAAACAGCGGTATCTTTTGATTGCGTTAACTTAATTTGTTTTTTTCACTGTTGAAGCGATTACAGACACGAGAATTTGATATTAATTTAAATTTAACGGTTGACAAACAGAGAAGAAAAAGAAACGTGTAACCTCCTAACTAGGAAAAGAAGACCACTCTTTCTCTCCTGCAAAAAACTAATTTTACCTGCAGGCTCCAGTAGACTTTAGCAGTAGGTGGCAAGCCGCAAACCATATTTGAGTTGCAGACGCTCATAGCATCATCATAAGTACCGGGACTACTTTTCACAATCGGGTAGGCCGGTATGTTTCTTTACCATCTGATGTAGTATAACAAATACATACTATAAAATAAAACAATTAATCGTAGGACTCACCGTTTTGCCGGAGCCTGTTTGCGCGCAACCCATAAGATCTCTCCCCTCCATAATGATGGGGATTGCATATTTCTGAATAGGTGTAGGTTTTTTATAACCAGATTTAAGAATGTTGTCCAACACATACTTCCGTAGATTCGCTGTCTCAAAGCTCTCGATCGCACGCGGAGGATTCTCTCCAGTGACCTGAAAAGTTTAGTGGCTGATAGATAAAAATGCACTTTTTAAATCGAAATAAGTTTAGTGACTGATATATAAAAATGCACCTTTACATGTGACCTATTAGCAAAATAGAAAAGAAAAAAGGAGTTGGGTTTCAGACTTTCCAGTAAGGAGTTGCCGCAATACCCATCTGGGGCGGCCAGCATCTAGCTATACACTCCTTGTCCTCATAACGTTCAAATGGTAATCGCCTAATATCAGGCTAGTACTATACTTGTACGTTGAAATTATAACAAAAAGTGCTCTGTGAACCTTAAGCCGTAGGTAATCTTGGACGAGGAAAGATTTAAAGTAGAATTGTGATAAGGTTAAAATATAACATACCTTAATGGCAATGCAATCGAACTTGTCAAAGTTGATGCCGGAACTGATGCTGCTGCTAAAGATTTCCTGCTCATCATTGGAAGGCTCAGGGGGCACGTATGTGACCGGCGGCTTCTTGACCTCGCCGTCTTCGCCAACTTCCGGTTCATCACCACCTCGGACCCCGTTCCCATTTTCGCCACCGCGGCCACCGCCACGACCGCCGCCGCGGCCTCTACCGCGTCCTCCCCGACCCCGTCCCCCTCCTTCGCCTCTATCTTCATAGTTGTTATCTAAACAATATTTATCACATAAAATATTGCTTTTCGTAGTTGTAAAAACGTGTAGAAAATGAGTTCATATATTGCAGGCGTTCCATAAGCTATGCTAACTAGGTACTAATATCAGATGGGCCGTATTCTTGTATGCCTCTCGATGCTATGCAAAAAAAGGAGAGACGTTGCCGCTGTCGTGTGTTCTGACAATGGGAAGTGTTCAGAAGAGATGTTCGATGACATGATGCTTAAAGCTTCCTAATACAAAACTGCCGCTCGCAGGTAACATATAAATACATTATCACACGTTGGCCACGAAATGGTACTGTACAGTTACAGAGGTGCTTCCTTCCACGAACACTTAAATTGTGGAATAGATACCTCTGCAGAAGCTTTCGTAACATAATGCGAACTAAATACAAGTATTGTTAATTTAGATTGTTGTAAGGGTGAAGTTGTAAATTTTCTGTCATTATACCATTTATAATGTTCCCAATTTTTGTTCAGTTAAACAGACTCTCATTTCTTATTAAACATTTTAAAACTATATTGTTTGTTAATGGTAATAAATAAAATTTTGATTATTCTATGGTGTACATCTAAAGTATGTTGATTTGGTAGGTATACCTTGAACACAAAAGATTTGCTGAACACTGATCTACAAGATACTAATGAATGTGAATGAAATAAAAATCTACTCGAACCATTATTTCAAAATTTGGTTATATTTTTTAAGGGTAAAAAATAATTTGGCAAACGGCAACAGATATCGCATAGTCTCGGCTTTATCACGGACGTAAGTTTTTTTTTATATAGTTCCATTTGCAATCAGTGCATTCACTTTTAGCAGATGTGTTGCATGCTTCTCACATTCAGAGTGTGTTCTCCAGAGAGAACATCTACTCATATCAAAGACTTCTATGTATACTACAGTACTAGTAGTATACATAAGTCTTTGACTCGTATTCAATTCTCCACACTATAAGATATCTTTTCTTTTAAAGAGTTTAACATAGCTGGATATTGTGAGCCGCCGTGCAAGGGTATTGGGGTGGGCTTCTAGCCGTTTCCTGTATGTAGTTTTGATATTAGTAATTTCTTCTCTCACTGTGGGCATTTCCAGGTTTTCGTGGATCTCAGCATTAGTCACATACCAGGGGACATTACTGATTGTTCGAAGAATTACGTTCTGCATTGTTTGTATTAATATGATGGAGGAGTTACTAGCACTACCCCACAGCTGAAGGCCGTACATCCATATAGGTTTCAGGATCGACTTGTACACCAGCAATTTGTTGTCTAATAGACGTACACGGACGTAAGTTGAAGAAATACTTTTTATAGCTATTCTAACGAAAACTGCTCATCCAGCATCCAACAACACTAAATATTGCGGTTTTAAAATGCTATATTTCATACAAAATATCTAACAATTAGTTTAATAATAAACAAAAGTGAAATTCTAATTTATGTGAACAAAACAACATGTTAATAACCCAAGCATCATAATTCATAGTATGTATCATTTATAAGTGTAGTGTGAACTACACTTGCAGACTTGTTTTTTATTTGGTAGGTAGCAAAAAATCCGACAACTACTAAAAATGATATAAGTTAGCACGAAATTTGATCACAACTCAGTGACACCAGTCTTACCTTTTCAAGAGGTCGTAGTAACAGTTATTTTGACAAAAAAAAACATTCAACTACCTGCTGCCCGTGGCGTTACCGGCATGGAGTTTGGTTTTTCTAATTTTACCAATAGCAAACCTAATAGAATCATTATTGACAAACAAAACTACTACTACTAAAAGCTGTTAAATGCGAGTAGCACACGAGGTATACGTAATAGATTTCATCAAACCATAAGCAAGGAAGCGACCTACCATTCAAACTGATAGTACGAACTGTATAGTCTTTTTTATCGACTCATGTTCTATAAGCTAGGTCATTCCGATTTTAGAGCAACAACAAAATCGAACAAAAATAACTTTACTATACTATATCATATACATACCATATGGATGACTGATTTACGATTTCAAAAAATAAAATTTATTCGTATTATTCATTTGGATCACCTATTAAATAAGTACGTTCTACTAATAAATAATCTATACGGATCAAGAATGGATAATTATCTGATTCCGAAATATCGGAATGAAACTACAGAAATGCTTAAAAAAAATGTACATAGCAAATTCGAAAAACCTGAAGTCTAAATTAAAAAAAAACATTTTTGAACTAACCAAAATGTATTTTACACGGCTCACCAGCCTTGGATAAGCCCTATGTGGCTTTAAGGCGTGGTGTATTAAAATTGTAAATGTAGATTAAGAATATTGGAAATGATAAAAAAATTTAGTTTCGTTAATGAAGTTCTGTGCCTTTTTTATTTTACGGGTGTTATTACAACAATTTATTATCGCCTCATGGCCTAGTCGGCTGAAATAAGAGAGTAGAGGCTGCCCGGGTAACTAACGAAAACAAAGTGAAGTCAACCTTATCATATTTTGATAGTAAGATGTTACCGTAGCCTATTCACATTTGCAACACCAGGCCAGGCTCTTGCGTTGCCCACCCTAATCGTAAACAAATGATAACGAGTTGAAATAGGGTGTAGCGACATCAAATCTGTCTGTATTCATGTGATATTGTTATAGATACACGCATTTCTGCCTTTACTATTACGATCAAAAGCTGTATTTGAAAATTTTATGCCAGAAGAATTAAAAATTAATAAGCGTGAACGAAACAAGTATGACGCTGTACATGAACTGAGTTATATAGTTTTTGGTTCTTTCTCTATATCACGCAAGGGCTGTGAAGACAAATGGTTGATTTCGAATTGTTCTTGAATTAGTCGTATATAATATTTGATTCGCATGACTAATGTCCAACAGTAAAAATGTCTAATACACTACAAATGTGAAGCTATAAAAAATTCAATAAAAAAAAAGCCCAAACATAAAAATATTCATCCATAAATAAGTCCAATCATAAAAATGTCCAACAACACAAAATCGTCCAGTTCATTCCTGACCACACTTTTGACCTCTTGGTTCCCACTGGGTGAACTCTCTTTAAGACACTATGTTGCATAGGCCATTATAAAAACATCACAGTATAAATTCGCGAATAAAAAAAATATTACCTGGAGTGGTGGTTCAAGGGCTTTTCTGTAAAAATATAACAAACGAATTTTATAATATTTAGTATGAATTGTATGTACATGCGTTATCCAACCTGCCGCTTTTACCTGGGCATTATTCTCGGTGGACATTATTCTGGTTGGATTTTTTTTATTTTGGACATTAGTCGTGCGAAGGCTATATTTCACATACTGTATAATTACTTACCTTCATGTTCATAATCGCCACGGTCGCGGCCGCCGCCGGAGCCCCCACGGCCGCCGCCTCTTCCGCCACGCCCGCGACCACCGCCTCGGCCGCCACGGCCGCGTCTCTCGCCAAACCCGTTACTATCTGGTTTATCGTCGTAACCTATCACCAATTAATTATTAGTTACAAATCAATAGCGTTTTTATTCATATCTTTAAAGCAGTATATATCTATAAAACAGTAGTCACCGTAAAAGAAACGTTACAAACCGTGGCAGAGATACATGCCGCTACAAAAATCAAAGCGAAACTCGCAGTCTATGCCGCGATTGATTTTTCGAAATGATTTGGTCTTATACGTACTGTGTAAACAAGCGGATAAAAAATAAAAACCTCGTACGAGGCGGACTTAAAGACGAAGGGTAGTCTAGTCTGTACGACCTGAAAATAAGTCTACATCCAGTGAACAAAAAAGTCTACATCTTTTTAAAATAGTAGTGACTTTGGCAGCACCGATCAAAGACTTCTATGTATACATAGAAGTCTTTAGCACCGATATGTCATTTTTGAAGACAAAGGAAAATCCACTGTTCTATTTGACTTAACATTACATATTATCAAATATTTATTTCACGAAATAAAATTAGCACTAGAGAGAAATGTTACTTCTCTTAGGGCTTTCGCAGAGAAGGCATAGACTTGAACTAACTTCAATTGACCCAATTGGTTACTCTAGTCAAAGTTCTGTTAATTTCGGACACAAATTATTCTCAGCTTTTCCCTGCGCAGGAAACTTCAACTAACATCCAAATACAATATCACTACATACCACATATAACATATGATTTGCACATGCGATAACATAGTGTAACAGTGAAAAAATCATCACTGGTCCGACTAATAGGACGCTCTCAAGGTTAACGTGTAAAAGTTGATCGGTGGTACGTATATTCCATGGTCGTTTAAAAGAACTATCGGAATTATTTTATCTTCCGAATGATTGTTATTTATATTAGGGGTTAAAGTATGAATTTGTCGATTTGTACTGAAAAATTAAAACTCGTTTTTTTCTAAGATGTAACCACCACCAACCCTTACTCATCAATCGTTTTCAAGCCAAGCCATGATGTAGGTAACATATTTATTTAATCAAAATATACGCGCATCGAATATTATAATATTATGACATAATTAAAGTTCATATGGAAGAGTGCAGAGAGGTTAACATCTATGTATAACTAGCGACCCGCCCCGGCTTCGCACGGGTGATCCGATCGCTATTAAACCTCACAGGATCACCCGTTTTTATTTATATAACTATGCAAAATTATTAATAACGTTCAATCTTAGCAACTCATGAATTACCCTCAAATTTCTATCACAGGCCGACCTCTAACACATATGCATTATAGTTAGGACACGGGCACTGGCAACACCCAAACCATCTCTCGTGTGTTGCCTACCCCGATGGTAACACAACAACTCACCAGGAGCTTACTTGTAACCTCACACACTCACAATCATATACGGAGTAGTTAAAACGTAGATTTATATTCACTGTTTAAGCTAATCTAGTGTGCAGCCTTGTCAATTAGTACACAGTCACTAGAGCCAAAGAGAGGTAGAATTTAATGATAATTAATAACCGACATCCCGTTAAGGTTGTAAAAAACATATTCAGCACAAGAATTGTGTCATGAAACTCATGAACTATCAAAATCTTCTTCATCCACTGATAGATGTTCTAGACCCTTCAGAAAGGGTTTGAATCGCTTTACAACATTGTTGTTATATGTATCCTTTATTGCATAACAAAACATAAAATTGTTATAACCTACCATTGTCATCGAACGATGTGAATCCTCTGCCTTTCGACAGGCTGTGTCCTTCATCTACATTATAGTCGTTGTAGTTGTTCTGTGTCACTATTGGAGGGGGTGCCACTACCTGTTCAACAATAAATGCAATGCATATACATATAAATAAGCACACGTGTAGGTACTATCGACAACGTTCGCGTTTGACCCTTTAACAACAAACCTCCCGTACGTGTTTTCATAGCTAGTCGATCCCTTTATTTTTTAACCATTAAGCAAGAATTTTTGTTATGGTTATTAAACTTTATAGCTTCAAAGTTTCGCCACATCTGGTAAAATATCAATAAATGTTAATAGTCAAATAATAATTCGACAATAAGTAGAAACCATTTCTTTGTTTCCGGCTTTTTTTAAATTGCCAGATGCCAGATTTTGCATCCACATTTCTTTTTACCTACCATTTTTAGGGTTCCATAAACAAAAGATGTTTTGTCCATAAAAAAGTCTTTTGTTGTATGACACTTAAATGCTATTGGTGGACATTATTAAACAAAGTGAGGATCGCGTTGACCACTGCAAGCAAACATAGCCCTTAAGGGGGTCAACCGTGAACATTGTCGATTAAAAAAATAAATTAGAATAAAATTTTGTAGCGATGAACTCACAAATAAATTGAAAAATAATATGCATGTTAAATAATTTATCTGTTCGTTTGTAGAACAATTAATTCTACATTTTCATCCAATCTTCAACACATGGGGAACACCGGATCTCCGTCTACAGAAACCTAAAGCGAGGCGATCGTATGAGGATCTTCAAAAATAGACCTGAACACAAGGACTTCTGTGTACCTACACTACTACATAGAAGTCTTTGCCTGAACAGGCTTTTATGAATATTATTATGAGCTCGTTATTATTATCAGGCAGGTCGTATGCTTTTCTGCCAACGTCCGCTGTATAAATTATATAAAACAATCAAAGACTTCTATCTAATTGGCCAAGTGCAGTCGAATTCACACACACTAAGAGTTTCGTATCACGTGATAAAAACAAGGAAAAACACGTCTCTTGTATGGGTCTTCATAAACATAATACACTGTAAACATTTAAAGTTTCTACCTGTTACAGTCCAAAAGATACAACCATATGACAGATGGACGGACAGACTGACAGGGGAGCCTCAGTAATAAGGGTCCCGTTGGCATTCTTGCTGCGTTACACACGTGCACGACATAGAAACGCACGTGCGGTGTAAATAGCAGCAGGCAAGCTCACCGACAACGCGCAAGCTTCGAGCACAACAATCAAATTAAGCAGATTTACATGGAATTGGCGTAGACGGGGCTTTACGGGCTCGCTCGCTTATAAGCTTTTTTTTTATACTACGTCGGGAAGCATAGAGCCCACCTGAAGTTTTTTTTTTTTTACTTTTATTGTTTATAATATAAAAAGAGAATATTATTAAAAAGCATATCAACCATCGAAAGCTATGCATAGCTTATGTGTGGTTGAGTGAGCCACGGATCAATCGTAAGACACTATCAAACCCAGCTACCAACTTGGACCACGTTCCTTTTTCTTATTTCTTATTTATGCATTGATTAAATTCGCGCGTTACACTATATAATTTCTCTCACTCTTCACTTATGCATGCGCCTATATTCACCTATGTATAGTCTCTTAAGTGTCATATTTATATGTGAATGTTTCCTGGCACTTGCGATTTGACTTTGTATTTGATCTGTGAACTCGTTGAGTATTTTAGGCAGTAAGTATTTAAGTGTCCGAGTTCCGTACACATTGTTGGTATGCGGCCTTATAAATATATTTTTTGCCGGCTGCCTTAAATTGGCCAGTCTTGTTTTTGGAATGAGCTGGTCCAAGTTGCCACACTGTTCACATAAAGTAGCGGTTTTAAATCTGTCGTATACACTCATCACCCCACAATATCCAAACAATTGATGCTCTTGTTCTTTAAACTCTTGTTTTATCTTTGATGGTATTATGTTTTTTAAAATTCTTATTTGTAATTTTTGGATTTTTTCCAAATATGTTTTAAATGTTCTACCATAACTACTAATTCCATAAAAAATGATTGAATCCGCTAATGACAAATACATCATTCGCAATGTACTGTAGGGTAACTTGTATTTTAAAATATTTAATTTAGCCATTATATATCTAAGTTTTTTACAAATTGAGTCTACGTGACGTGCCCAGTTGAAGTTTGAGTCAATTAATAAGCCTAAATATTTGTGGTGTGGTACGAGTTCTAGACACTCGCATTTGCATGTCATATTAGTGGTGTGTAGACACTGGTGTGAGTGTGCTTTGATCTCAGGCGCAGCTGAGCATCGCAGATAAGGCGACCTGATATGTACAATTTTTGTTTTTTGTGGGTTTAACACCAACCACAAATCATGTGCCCATTTACATAACATATCGAAATTGGTTTGCATATTTTTTTGGGCCACGTTCACGTCTTCATGTGCTGTAATTATACAAGTGTCGTCTGCAAAATATACTGATGCCTGATCGAAGATGTTTACCATGTCATTTACATATAATAAATATTCTCTGGGCCCGATTACCGATCCGAAGTAAAATGGTTACCTATGAACGCTAGTAGTACATTAAGTATCACTGGCGCGATGCCACTCTGCTGCTAACACAGCAACTCCTTAGGAGCTCACTGGAGACCACACTCACGCAGGAACACAACAACCCTCCAGGGAGTTGTTACTTGGCTGCGGTCTTCCCCAGACGGACTGCTTTAGTGCGCACTTGTATGATGAAAATGCACCGTACAATCCGACTCGAAGGATCATAAGATGTACTATCTCGACAATGAACTTTGTCGATCTTCCGCGTAGTGCACCGAAGAAGATGATAATGATTAAAAGATAGATAAAGATTATTCGTTTTATTACATACTAGCTGTGCCCGCGACTTCGTCCGCGATAATGGTTTTTTTTATTATTTATTTATATTAATAAAAATAAATAAAATATCTATACAGATAAATAAAATTGGAGTGTCCGTTTGTAATATGAAAATAACCGCTTTTTACTAAATGCATATGGATGTATACACGGCACATATACCAAAATAAATATTTTTACAATTTTTATCTGTCTGTCTGTTTATTCCGGCTAATCTCTGAAACGGTTGGACCGATTTTGACGGGACTTTCACTGGCAGATAGCTGATGTAATAAGGAGTAACTTAGGCTACTTTTATTTTAGAAATTTTATTTATGTTTATTAATATAAATAAATAATGTTCCACTCGGATGAAGTCGCGGGCACAGCAAGTATAAAATAAAAATAGCCTAAGTTACTCCTTATTACATCAGCTATCTGCCAGTGAAAGTTCCGTCAAAATCGGTCCAGCAGTTTCAGAGATTAGCCAGAACAAACAGACAGACAGACGGACAAAAATTAAAAAAATATTCATTTTGCTATATGTACCGAGTATACATCCATTTGCATTTAGTAAAAAGCGATTATTTTAATATTAAAACAGACACTCCAAATTTATTTATGTGTACAGATTTACAATACAATACATATATGTATGCTAATAGATTAATGATTGATAAGTAAACGAATGGTATGCGCGACGGTATTGCGTTAACTGATTTATACAAATTATTTCTAAACTAATTGATGTCAATGTCTTATTATGCGAGCGTGCATAAGAAGAGCAATGAATGTTAAAGAAGCGAGTGAGGTTTGTAAGGATCGAGTCGTGTGGCGCTCGGTTCTCTCTGCCTAGCCCGCAAGGGATTTGACGTGAAGTTATAGATAGATAATTGATGACAAAGCGCTGACCGGGCGACAAGTAGTTGCACCGCACAGTCTTTGTATTTAGAAAGCAGTTTGGTAATTATTAACACGTGCGGTAATTACGTATCACATCGATCGAACAATAGGTATACTAACTCTATTATTTGTTATTAGATTTTCTTTTTTTTATATGTAAATAGACCAAAACTAAGCAACGGGGGAAAATGTAAATTCGTTCATAAATAGCAGAGATACCGGTTAAAACAGTGTGAATCAACGTTCTATGTAATTAGCCCACAGACCACAGATTAATTTACTCTATAACATGAACTCTCAAAGTCCGCTGCACCCACGTTTTGCATAAACAAACACTTAGTCACGGAACATGTCAACAACATAGTACTATTAGAGTACTATATTGTTGACATTCAGTCAAACAAAACTAAGTTTCAAGAGGATTTAAGTGGGTTACATTTTTTTGGATTAGATCCAATAAACACCAGCTTCGGTAATTGATTACCGCACGAGAGGTAGATAAGTAACGACACACCGCTCCACGTGTTTCAAGTAGGTATCTATAGATTTGGATTATCAAGACATCTTTGCTGAAGCGGATCACATTCATCGTTATCCAAGAGGTTTATTATTCATTAATACTTTATAGACTCTTTTGAAGAGCTAGGCGGCGGAGTTGTTAGTAATGCTACTTGGACAACAAAGCTAACTAGTTTGATTCTCAAAAAAGGACAAACGTATGTATGTATTTTTTTATACCACTAAGGTGGCAATCTAGCATACGGCCTGCCTGATGGTAAACAGTCACCGTAGCCGATGGACATTTGATACACTCATGCGTTGCCGATACTCTAAAAACCTCTTCACGCATTTCTTGAAGAATTCCATGTTGTAGTCTCTTCTGCTGTAGTTCTCTCGAACCGCACAGTACGCGACCATTGCGATTCCCGCGTGTGAAGTCAGCGGGCGGTGCGGTTATAAAAGGTAGCTGTCGGTATCATTTCGAATAATTCTTCAGGACACAATCCGTTGTACAATCGGTATGAACATATTCGTTCGTGTTTTGTTTTTTTTTTACACAACATCGGGAGGCATATAAGCAAACGGCCTACCTGATGCAAAGCAGTTACCGTAGCCTATTACCGCTTGTAATACATTAACTTTTACCCGCGCGATGCCCCCTCTGCTGCTAACACAGCAACTGCTTAGAAGCTTACTGGTAACCTCACTCACACGCAGGAACACAACAGCCCTCTAGGGAATTGTTATTCGGCTGCGGTTTTCTGTGAGGTGGAGGTACTTCACTAGACTGCTGAGTACTTCACCAGAGAGCTGCTTTGATGCGCCCTACCTCTCTTAAAACATCCAGACCAAGACAAACAAACATGTTCATGCACACAAATGTTTGTTTTGTGTGGGAATCGAATCCACGAGCGTTGGTGTCAAAGTCGCGTCTTTCACGACTGAGCCACCGAGCTCGTCAAAATGTGTGTGCGGTTACCAGCAAGCTCCCAAGGAGTTGTTGCGTTAGTAGCAGAGATGGTATTGCGCGAGCGACACTTAACATATTACAAGCGTTTATAGGCTACGGTAACCGACTTAACATTAGGTGGCCCCGTAGGTTAGGTATGCGTCCCGACGTAGCATAAAAAAATTAGCTGCTTGTAAATCAATTTATCAAGGAAATCTCCGTCGACTATGTAATAATAAACACCCTAAACAAACAATCAGACATTCACACAAGCATCTTGCAAACTCGAAAACTTATCACTATCAGCGATCGTGCCCGTTTTTTACTTATGAGTTATTTCAAGGGCCTGCAGGAACCACATAAACTTTGGTTACAAAAAATACGTCCACTTGGAACCACTTTTATTTCAAATCCTATATTATACTTATAATAACTAATTTCGTAAGTGAAATATTTTTATGGTTTCGTACTTCAAAAGGAACGCTAATAGGATCACTTTGTTGTCTGCACTTTGGCGTCTATCAAGACCTTTTTCTCAGGGACGGGTGGAGTTATCAAGCTGAAATTTATATCAAATACTCAGGTCTGCAACTCAGAATACATATTCTGAGGGCTGCAATCCCTTCGAACAGTGAAAAAATCAAACCCCTGCGTTTGTACCCCCGGTGTTGCAAAGGTCCATAGGCTACGGTGACTGTTTGCAATCAGGCAGGCCATATGCTTGATTCACCTTAGTGGTATAAAAGAATTGTAGCACAAATAAAGGAAAAAATCCAATAACCGTAAATTTGTAGTTATATCACCCGTCTGTCTTGTATTTTTTAGAATTTATGAAATAAAAGTTAAATTTTATAGACATAATTATCTGATTTATCGAGTTACAAAAGGTACACACGACAATAGTATAAGCTAAACAAAACCATGCAAATTTCGCCACGACTGCTACGACGTAAAATGCAAGAGTGTATAGCTTGATCTAAGAGCAGCAATAGCCCAGTGGATAAAGAAAAGGTCTTGACCAACTGGTCGCCGGTTCGAATACTGCTGACGTGGACATATGCCACTAAATTCGTATTTTCGGATTTATGTACATATTAGTATTTATCACTTGCTCGGCGATGAAGGGAAAGATTGTGAAAAAACCTACACATAGAAATTATATTTCGAAAGACGTGTTACCTATGCTAACACAGCAACTCCTTAGAGCTTAGTAGTGATCTCCAGAGAGATTATTTGGCTGCGATTTTCTGTGAGGCTGTTTTTATGCGCCCTACCTCTCTTACAAACACCCAGCCATCGACTTATATTACCTTAGGTAATATAAGTCGATGCACCCAGCCCAACACAAACAGATATGTTCATGCACACAAATGTTTGTCCTGTGTGAGAATCAAACTAATTACTCGTAGCTTTGTTGTCTAACTAGCATTACTAACAACTCCGCCGCCTAGCTCTTCAAAAGAGTCGATAAAGTATTAATGAATAATAAACCTCTTGGATAATGAATGTGGTCTGCTTCGGGAAAGATGTCTTGATAGTCCAAATCTATAGATACTCGAAACGCACAAAATATTCTGTTACCTATATATTAATGATATATTCTAATTAAATGTTTCTTAGTCTCCTAATTGCAGAAATCATAGAAATGGGTATCAAGTACCAGTAGGGAAAATATGTTCAGAGTCGAAAAAAGGGTTTTTTCTACGTATACTTTGGTCGGGAAATTTATTTTGACAAATTACACAGTGCCATCTAGCCCCAACATAAATACCTTTTTTTTAAATACATAGGAAACACCCAGATCAAGAAAAATATATGGTCATGCCCACAAATAATTGTCCTGTGCGGGAATCGAACCCACGAGCGATGGTATCAAAGTAGCGTAACTAAACACTGCGCCACCGAGCTCGTTGCAAATTCGTGTTGAAATTATTTTAACGAAAGACTATATTTTTTAAGAGGGGTAGAGCGCAACGAAGCATTCCGCCTAGGGAAGTACCTTCACCTCACAGAAAACCGTAGCCAAATAAAGACTCCCTAATGGGCTGTTGTGTTCCTGCGTGTGAGTGAGGTCACCAGTAGTCTTCTAACGAGTTGCTGTGTTAGCAGCAGAGGTGGCATCGCGCTAGTGATACTTAATGCATTATCAGCGTTAGGCCACTTCACATCAGGTGGACCGTATGATTGTATGCCTCCCGATGTTGTAATGTTCACATAGGGCCATGAATCAATAGGACATAGTGGTCGAGACAAAATGGTATTTTCTGTTCAATTATTATTTTATACCTACCTAAGTTAAACTTTGTCTTGTTAGAACTACATTCTTCTTGTTTGTACATCCAAAAAAAAAATCAGGAACACGTTGATTTAATTGGTCTTCTTGATTTTAAACACACTCTAGGCATGCTTGATATCAATGTGGCCTCTTAGTGTAAAATATTTTGACAAGCTCTGTGTCTATAATAATAATCTATAACTTCACGCCAAATCCCTTGCGGGGTACCTAGGCAGAGAGAACCGAGCGCCACGTGACTCGATCCTTACATATCTCACTCGCTTCTTTAACATTCATTGCTCTTCTCATGCACGCACGCTGGTTTCTAGGGCTCCTGACATCACCTTCTGATAGAACATGACCAATTTGGTCATGGTAGGTAAGTCTTGGCCTTCCCCGGCTCCTACATCCTTCCACTGTTGCATTGTATATCTGCTTCGTCATTCTTTCATCTTGCATTCTTTCTACATGCCCGAACCATCGGAGCATGCCTCTTCTTATTTTAACACCGACGCTTATTTTAACAAGAAGCTCGGTGTCGCAAGTAAATAACGTGACTTTGACACCGACGCTCGTGGATTTGATTCCCATACAGTGCAAACATTTGTGTGCATGTGCGTGCGAGTGAGTCACCTAAGGAGTTGATGTATTAGCAGCAGAGGAGGCATCGGGCGAGTGATACTATGTAGTACAAGCGTTCATAGGCTACGGTAACCCACTTTACACCAGGTGGTCCGTATTCCTTTTATGCCTTCCAATGTTGTATAAAAACAAGTCAATGGGAAATTGGCGCTATTGTGCCTGCTCCCAGCTATTTTTTTTTACTTAATTTCTTATAAATTGTGGACCCTTACGTGCAAAATGCACTCGAGCAAACATATTCCCAATGACGCCCTCTACATGACGAGATCATAATGGACGGGTTCCCATAGCAACCAAAAATCACTTACAATTTTCTTTCTTAAATTCACAAGTTCCTGGTTTTTTTTTTGCAAAATTAATTACTCGAAAACGATTAAGTGTTTCTAATGACCCTAATGACGAATGATGAAAATACGATAAAATAAAAAAATGAAGGGTTACCATGACAACCAAAAAATCGCCTAGTCCTAATACCCCATAGTGCCCCTAAGGCTACCAACCAGCAAATCAACACAGGCGAGTCAATTTGTAGAAAGAGCCAATCAGGATGTCGAGAATATGCTTTTGTTATTGAATCATCGACAATAATGCATAGATGAATTGTTAATTTCATCTCGCTATACAAATGACACCATATAAAGCATAACTTTCTCACTGAAGGTATGCCAGTATTTTGTCATATAAAAAGATAAGAGTATTCAACATATCCGTAATTTAGTGGTATGTCTAGGAATATCATGAAATCCCCGTCATTTCCCTGTGACATGTACAAAACTAGAGTTAACAGAGATCTGAACATCATAAATAAAACAACTTTCACTCACCATTGCAGGTTCATCATCCCATTCATCATCCATGATCTGGAATTAAAAAAAAAAAATACTGTCAATTTAAATTTCATGGTGTGGCGCAAAAAACAGGTGAGCCCAAAATTGCTCTTTTAGGCACAATTTGTGCTCACCTGTTTGTTGCAATACATAGAGTAGGTAATTTATTTGTAATAAATTAATCCCTTTGTGCAAAAAAAGCAAAATATGTAACATAGATCCACGTGTGTTTCTCCATCATTAGTCATTTATTCAAATGGCCAAAAACAAACATGCAAAGCCAAGGGTGTCTTGCGGTTAGTACCTAACTCTTAAGTTAGGTACTAACCGAAACTAAGCATTTACTGAAACTATGCCTGAAGTCTTTATGAGTACACCCTTGGGAGGCAAAGAGTCTCCTCTCTAGCACCAACCCCATTATTATTTCACATCCCTAACCTTAAAATTATAACATATATTAGTGTTGCCATCCTATTGATAGTATGCTTATCAATAGTTGACCTTGAAAATTAGGATATATACATTTGCAAGCATAAAAATCAACCCACTCCATGCTTTTTGATTTGGAACAAGATAACTCTAAAATTTTAGTTAAATTAAAATAACGCCTTGTGGTGGACCAAAACGTAAAGTTTCAATAACAATATATTGTAACTGAAGCTTATATACTAAGTTTACAGGCAGGCAGAATGAAAAACGTTAATTGGCACTGATTTTATTACATCACAAATTTTGACAAGCCCTAACAGATTTCTTATTACACCATTAAACTTTATTCAATAACTGGTAATTCGCAATGACATTGACACCATGAAGCGGACATCTCATTCCAATGTAGTATGATTCCTTCCAGAGCCCAGTCCCCTAACAAAGTTTCCAGTCTCTAGAAACCTGCAGTATACCCGTCTAACCACTGATCGATTCAAATGAAGACGACTAGGTACGACATGCTGGCTCAAGCCAAGCTGAATCAATGGCACTGCTTGAGCGGCTTCAACAGAAATGGTATCCACTTTAAATACAAAGAAATAACGTTTAATCTCAGTGCAATAAGCCAATAGAAAAAAATTCTAGTAAGATTTGATCAACTGGCAAAACAAAGTAATGCAGCTTACGTTAGAAAAAGTAAGTGATGGGGATATCTGTAAACTCAACCTGATCCAGTCAATACCATCCGTTCTATCGAAGTGTAGGGTATGTGTAAATAAACTTTATTTTACCCACCTTCACACATTAGAAAAGATTATAATTATATGCAATAATATTTGAGATATTGTGTTTTAAATATAAAAGGACAGGGTGGGTATATTTTTATGCTTGCAAGTGTAGATAGCACAAAATGTAGTAATACTATTGAATAATGGCAATAGAAGAAAAGATAGAATTGAGCCGCGATAGTCGCAATACTATTGATAGTATAGCCACCCACGAATGGA
Organism: Pyralis farinalis; assembly: GCA_947507595.1. NCBI lineage: Eukaryota > Metazoa > Arthropoda > Insecta > Lepidoptera > Pyralidae > Pyralis > Pyralis farinalis. Next base: position 14,657,365 of record OX382277.1, on the reverse strand, counting down.
TTACTATCAATAGTATCGACACAATCAATAGTTCAAGACTATGACTAGTTATTTTTTTATTTATATGCTAAATATGATAACAATTATACATCAAGTGTTACTAGTAATCTAGACTTACAATATTTGTTGTGTTCATTTTTTATTTAGTAACTATCGATTGGCTAAAACAAACAATTAGAGTATCAATACTATCGATAGCAATGCCTTCATAGAGAGTAATAGTTACAATAGTATAACAACTACCAGGGGCAAATATTATATACTATCGATAGTATTGCAATTTCTCAATAGTATTACCACATTTTGTGCTATCAATAGTATTATTGATATTTGCGTTATTGTCAGTCTATTGAGTGGCATCACTAACATTTATTGCAAAAAGGTAGAAGCAAGAGAGTAGTTGAGCATCCTTCCTCACCCATTAATCTCTCATTACCTGCGGGCCGCTTTTCCGCCAAGAAATGTATGGGAAAAGGTATATAACGGGGTCTCACAGGTTAACACCAAAGAATAAAGTTAACTCATTTTCTTTTGACAGGTCCAGGTTAGTGTAACAAAGGCTATGCATAATATTATACTACTATAGAGTAAGCTAAAGGAAACAAACAAACTACAAGCAGTATTGGTTGATATTACAAGTACTCCACACATGGTTATAGTAATCTAAGCATCTGGTTTCGCGTTTAAGTATTTTTTAAAGATTAGTATAGTACTAAGATTATGCATTATCTATATAAAACAAATATTACAAATTGGAAAGCTTAATAAAATTACAAACAATTGTTGACAAAATGTATACTACTCACAAAACATAAAACGAGCTTTGGTTTTAATCATACGACTGACGAACAATGCTTTACATACAACAAAGCTAATATTACAGTATGAAAGTATTATGAATAATATGAAGAATTACATTATACATACTTTTGATGTCATTTGAATAAAAATGTAACCGGAAGTGCCTCAGCCACATTGTAAAAATACGAATAAAAAATGTAAATTAGGAATTAGCTAACGTTTTTACATTTTTTTTGTATACATGAAATTAAACTATAGAATTTGACGGACCGAAAAATAACACAAAGACTAAAGTTTAGAGGATATTTAGTTTTTCAAGTTTTTTTTGTAAATACACTATGTCAGTAGTATACTCCACTATTACCATTTTGTAATAGCATCTATTATTACATAAGTAGTTAAAGTACTTTAAATAATATAAACTTTAAAAAAAGCCATCATACATACATATTGAAATGCCGGCAAAATACCCGACATTGCAATCAGTGCACGTGTAATAATTTAGAGTTAATGTTAACTAAAAACAAATTCAATAGTTTGATAGGGATTTATTTTACTAACCTTTGACGATGTAGATTAATAACTCCAAGACACTATTGTGTAAAATGAGAAAAACTAACAAAAAGATTGTAAGCGTTCTTAGCAATGGCGACGAAAACGAAACGAAAAAGAGAAAAAGGAAAAAGGGTTCGAACGAAGGAAATGAATGACGCACTCAATCACAACAATTCTCTTCATTCATTAGAACAGACAGAGCTATTGAGTCATTCGTCAGAACTCCAAAACTGGAAGCAACAATCGTTACCACTTATCTATACAGATAAATAAAATTGGAGTGTCTGTTTGTAATATTAAAATAACCGCTTTTTACTAAATCCATATGGATATATACACGGTACATATACCAAAATGAATATTTTTACAATTTTTGTCTGTCTGTCGTCTGTCTGTTTGTTCCGGCTAATCTCTGAAACGGCTGGACCGATTTTGACAGGACTTTCACTGGCAGATAGCTGATATAATAAGGAGTAACATAGGCTACCTTTATTTTAGAAATTTTATTTATTTTTATTAATATAAATAAATAAAAAAAAAACTATTCCGCGCAGACGAAGTCGCGGGCACAGCTAGTATCAAATAAGAAAAAATATTTCTCAAATGCCACGTACAGATTGGCTCATTAGTGACGGTTCGCGCACATTGCTTCATCATCTCAGAGTGTATTCGTCCACTGCTGAACATAGGGCTCCACTCTAGAGTGCCACTCATCTCGATCCTTTGCCACCTGCATCCATCGACTCCCTACAAACCTCTTGAGGTCGTCGTTGCATCTAGTGGAGGGTCGTCCCACTGTAACAGTTTCATTTCTGTCAATCATGATGATTGAGAGGAATGAAACTGTTACATTGGAACGACCCTCCACTAGATGCACCGCTTTCGTCTTCATTACATTCACTTTTATACTTTTCCTTTTTAATTTATCAAAATCAAATAATGTCCAATTTCATTCAAGAATCCAACACAGACTTGGTTTACCTTGTAGAGGATTTGATCAGCAACTGTCAACACAGCTTTCGAAATGATCGCTCAACTGATCTCTTAGTTTATTTTACACATCGTTAGACTTAGACGATTAAGAGTTAAAGTGAGACATTAAGCACACGCCAACTTCAATAGAAGTCTTCGATGCCACACGTAATCGAACGTCACCACCGTATCTAGGCAGACAGTTAATATTTTACTTTAACTTTCAATCCCCAAAGCCCAACGGTGTGTAAGAAACGCTAGAAGGTCATTGTTACAAACTCTTTGTAAATCAAATTTCATAGATTCTGTCTTGTAACTAAAAACGTCTGTCATTATTAAAATTTTTGTTACGTACGAGTACTACTAAATATGTGTATATATTTATAACTTTCCCCAATACGTAAATATTCTTTATTGGCGACGAGGATGGACGCCGAACAATTTGCACAATTTTTTAGCGTTCAACAGGCGCAGCAAGAACAAATGACGAAAATACTTACAATGTTGGTCTCGACATTAACTACGACATCGGCTACAACAACATCCGATACGTCACCTATGATCAGCGTAACGAGCGCAGCCACATCTACAACACAACCAACGAACAAGCTAGGTATAATCAAAAATTTTAATATTCATAAATTTAACCCTGACAGCTGTAGAGCTGAAGATTACATAGATTTCTTCGAAACAAAATGTGCTATACTAAACATTACCGACAATAGCATTAAAAAAGACATACTCTTAAATTACTTCACCCCGGACATATTCAGAGAGGTAAAAGTAGGCTTGACACCTAACTTTGAATTGAGCATATACGCAGATATAAGCAGAAAACTTTTAGATCTCTATCGTATTAAAAGAACTAGATATCGGGCGCTTACTGAGTTTTGGAAATGTATGAGAGATAACGAGTCAATGGAACATTACGTTAACCGCTTAAAAGAGATAAGCAAAGATTGCGGATACGATGATAGCTTGTTGGAACGTAAAATACGTGATCGTTTCGCGACTGGATTGAATCACACCGAGCTAGAAACTTATCTAAAACAGAAATGGCCCGATTTAAGAGAAACATTTGAAGGAGAGACACACGAGTTAATTTTTTTGCTATCGCTCAGTCTCGCGAACAAGCCGAGCTCGACACGCCATCTACAAAAATTAATAAAAATACACGGGTAACTACGTCCCAACAAACCTCAAATAAGAAACGCCCAGCTGGCTACATCCACATGACTGCTATCGTTATGGTAATAACAAACACGAATTTACAAACTGTCCTGCCAAAGGTCATACTTGCAAAGCATGTCAAACAGATAGAAATTTCGAGACTTGCTGCCTAAAAACAGGTCGAGCACAAATTATTAAGGTCAGAACACGTAAAACCAGACATAAACTACAAAAGGTAAAGGTAAAGGTAAGATTGGACCAGCTTATTTCAGAAGGAATAATAGAGAAAATAGACCCTAACATAACACCAGTTGGTAATAATATATTATATTATAATACCGTAAAAATGAAGTACGAGTACCTTTGTTGCAAGGCAAGATATGTAAATATCTTTTATTTTACCACTTGACATGATCATAATTGTACCGTTATATTGACATATATTACATTGCCATTAAATTATCATCGTGCCCTTTTATAAAGGCAAGGGATCACGCATGGACTGTGCCATCTGTTTGATCAGCGTAGCAGCTACAGTGTATGGAAAAAATATTGAACTTATAATCCAGATCAACACTATACTTATCTGTTAATATGTGTTTTCATGATTGTAATCTGTTATGTATGTTAATAATGAAAGGCGAATGAGGGTGAAACCCGATGGAATGCTCTGGAAAGCACAGGGTGGATTTCAAAACAACAAAGGATGTAGGGATCAAATTCTTTTCATTTCGCAATATCGAGTTAAAGACAACATTCACATATTTGGTCTTTATTCTAATTCCCGGTGTAATATGCGATTGGTATATTGTCAATATTAGTATTGAACTTAAAAGCGACGAGAAAAAAGTTCAATTTTCTTTAGAAAAAATTATAGTTTGAGCCTGGCTTCCAGCTTTGCTTATAGGTTTGTGTTTATGGCGGCCTTTTATTTCATTGTTATAAGCACGTGATAAAAGTTCGTCGTGAAATTCCGAGAAGATCGACAGTAAATCTGGTTAATATATTAATTTCCTAGAGATGCTGCCAATTTCGCTTAATTATCTACACCTTCATAGCCTTAAATTCCTGAATGATCAGAAATCCAACACAATGCTGATATATTTTAAAGAGTATTGAAAGATCTGATATATTTTAAAGAGTATTGAAAGATTATATATTAATTTCGTGTTAAGCAATTTAAAAACGCCAGGGCAATCAGATAAAACAAACGTACAATATTTGCCAATAACATATTTAATATATTCAATTATTGTTACAGACTATTATAATGCTTAGGCTTATTCCATCAGTTCACAACTTGAAAAACAAGTAGAACATTGTGAAAATATTGCCCCAGCAATTGGCAACGTATTTAAATTTCTAAAGGCGTTCTTTAAACATATCACTCTATTGAATGGAAAATTTGTTACACTGGCATCTAATTTAAAAAGCCCTAAAACGAAGTATTGCAATCGAGTGTCTAAACCAGTGTGGTTACTAATTATTATCTACATACCTATTATACACATCGTCACCCCCACCGCTAAGCGGTACGATTGTAAAATGGAAGCCATCGTACAATCACATTGCTTATATGCAAAATCACTCTTTAAACTCAATGGCTCAATAGCTTGTATGAGTTCAGGATCATTAACGATCCTCATAGCTCGTCTTTGCACCGAATTATGGTCCTAGCTGGTATCCAGATGTCCTGCCCAAAAGTGACTACAGTACTGCATATGCGGTCTGACTTGATACTTACATAAGTCTTTGCCTCGAATCATAATACTGTTTGGTCTGTTGAGCACACCAAGGTTGTTGGATGCCAGTTTGATCTTCTCATTTAAGTCACAGCCATCCAAAATAACCAATCCATGGCCATGTGAAGGTCGATAACTATTTTAAAACAACGTTATTGGGGGTATTCATATTGCCTCAAAACACTATTCGAATCGGTCCAAAAGTTGTCTATGTAAATGTATGGAATCTAAATTAATACTTTTCGATACCGTTTCGAATATAGCTTCCCGAGACAATGTGACTATTGACTTTGACCGGTCCCAGTAGAGCGTGACACTACCGTTCTCGACAATGGCGCAGGTGCATATTTGTAATACGGCACCTCAGAGCTCACAAGGTTGTATTTAAGAGCAAGTTGCTGGTGTATTATCCTAGCTACTTGAATATGTCTGGGCAAGTACTCGCCGTTAGCAAGATGAGAACAACCGGAGCTTGAGTGACTCGCCGGGACTGTGGCATGCTCGACGAATGTCGACCGTACCATCCTTCAGGATATACTTCCGGTGCGGGTCTACATCAGACCCATTAAGAGCCCTGTAGAACCGCCCGTGTAGCTATGTACTTGCTCTTCCATATGTCCTTGCGGCTTTGGGTATTAACCACCAATGGTTTGCGCCAGTTCTCATTTGCCAATGATAACGGCGTAAGGCCCTTATCAACTGCTACAACGTCGCAATGCATCCCACTTTCACAATGAAGGAAATAGTCCCTGATATTGCACACCTCATGGTTGTGTACGTTCTTGACATTTAAAAAGCCACGACCCCCACACTTCCGTGGGATGTACAATCTCATCACCGATGATCGTGTGTGATGCATGCGATGCGTCGTTGACAGTTTTCGTACCTTCACGTCCAGGGTGTCCAATTCATTGTGCGCCCACCTTAATATGCCGAAGGTATATATTTAACAAGGGCATAACCCAACCGTTGAAGGCACTTTGTTGCCACCTGACAAAAGACTTTTTAGTACTTTTATTAGACGACGAGAGAAACGCTCCGTCATCGATTGTTTTATGTCCTCACCGGCCATACCCAAAGACTCCGACATACCAAGGTATTTGTATGTTTCAACTTCAGAGATAGAGCTGAGGGATATTATCTCAGAGAGTTGCAAACAATCTGAATTTACAACTCTACCCCGCTTTACATGAATGACCGCACATTTGTTAACGCCAAATTCCATACCAACAGCATTGTTGAAAGTTTCAATAACTTTCAGCAACTCAACCAGTTCATTTTTCTTTGGTGCAAACAATATGAGGTCATCCATGTACAGCAGGTGAGAAATAATTTCACCCTCTCTACGGAGTCGGAAACCCAGCCCTGATTCACTTAACAGAGTGCTAAGATGATTCAGAGCTAGGCAAACAACAGCGGGCTCAGACTGTCACCCTGGAAGATACCGCGTTGAATCCTTATTGGGTTTACCAATCCAGGAAAAGCTAAGCAGAAAAAAGATGTGGACATCTTGGTTGACAAAGGACTGTGGTCCACTGCCTCATACGCGAACTGAGAAACGAGCATAGAGTTGCATCTACTTTATACAACTCTAGTACCCGTCTCAGCCATGAATGAGGCACCAAATCATAGGCTTTTTTATAGTCAATCCAATCAGCGGAGAGATTTTGCCTGTTTCGACGGACCTTTTGGCATATGGCTACGTAAAAGAGGAGAAGCTCTTTAGTACCACGGGACCCAGCCCTGCATCCATTCTGAGCGGTGGCCAAAACGTTATTTGCAATGATATGCATAGTGATTTTAGAGGTCAGAAAGGATGTAAGGAGTTTGTAAATAGTTGGTAAACATGTAATGGGTCTATAGTTCTTAGTGTCCGTGGTACTACCGTTCTTACACAGTAGGAAAGTTACACCAGAGGTCATGAAACTTGGTAGGGATCTAGCTTTAAGGGCTTCCTGATATTGGGTTGCCAAGACAGCATGTGAGTGACGGAACCACAAGCCAGAAGTTGTGCAATCCATCCGGCCCTGCCGGCTTTTCAGTTATGTGCCGATCGGATTGCACAGCTAACGTCCTGGGTGCTAATATATATAGCCTTCATGTTCCCAATCAACTCACATGCTTGCTCCATAACTTCAATCCAAGGTCCTTCAGTATGGTTGATAGGCACCGATCAAATGCTTTGCCAAAATTGTGATATGGTATCGCCATTTGATTATTATTGTTATTTTTAATATGTTTTAAAAACGCTATCGAGGTACTATGTAAAAATTTGAGTCGCGCAAGTCATCTAAAATCTATTAAGTACTTTTGTAATTAATAATATACTACTGTAATTTACTTTGGTATTTTTTATTTACGCTATGTCAGCGCTGCAGGCTAAGAAAATGTTGTCTGAGTGTCATTGGAACCAATGTAGTTATATTATTACGCTCTATTCTGATTACATAGAGTTATATTGTTATAATTAGTGCCATCACACTCTCATATGTTGCTTGGTCGCTTCAAATCCCCACAGAAATTTGCTGTCATTTCTACGGTAAAGCCTATTCTGTGTAATCTGTGTCTAGCGATAGATGTCAGCGGGTACCTGTTTACCGTAGATATTTACTTATACATTTTGTCATCTGTGACCGTGATACTGGTCCGCTTGCTCAGTTTGCTATACTTTATGTGGTAGTATTGTGTGACCCTAGTTGAGTTTATAAATAAACATTTTAATTTACATTAAAACTCTTGAAGCTTTTGTCCAATAGTTTATCGATCTAACTTTGTGTAATTATGTGCGGGTAGTATAATGTGAACTAAAATATTGCAAACCGTACCCAAAAATCGATGTGTTATAAGTGGCCCAAAGCTTGTTTAGAACGCAAGCTTACGATGGCATTACTCGACGAGGCTGTTACTGTTTCAGTGGTTACTGATAGTAACCCCGTTATTATACAATGTTCAAACAAATTTACTGCTGAAGAATTATGTACACATTTATGTAAAAAGTATGACATACCGCCCCTTACGCGGACCTTGTTTGCACTAAGAGTTAAAAACACAAATTATTTCCTCAAAGATAACAGCGAAGTTCTTTCAAGCAGCCGAGATTATGAATTGCGTATAAGGTTTATGGTGAGTAAATTAAAATTAAACCATGTAAATCTACTAAGTAATTTGTATAATATATATGTGTACTGAATTAGGGGTACCTACTAAGTTACAACTATCACACAAGATATAACAGACTTCTTGCCCAAGTCTCAGGATGTTCTCTGAATTTTATTATACAAAATGTAGGGTAGGATACAAGCCTCTTCTCTTCCTGCTCTATAGCTGACCGCACTTTTGTCTTTGTGATTGATCTGTGGCTGCATGTTTGAAGCTGCGTTGTCACTGGTGTATTCCCTCTTATGTGCAAATGCAGCACATGAATGTGGTGATAAAGCATTATTAACCCTTCGCGGCTTGTTATATATTGTTTGCCGTAAAGCGCATGGCTTGATCAAGACGCTTGTGTCGAAGGCTTAATGCAGCATTTTGGGCAGTGACTGTTATTGTGATTAGTCTCTGTTAATGAACTGTGTAAAAAACAACGTGACCTTCCAGTTTCGGACATGTAATGCTTAGGATGAGTTTGATGGCACAGTAGTTAGTAACACTACTTTGACACCAACACCCATGGGTTCAAATTCCCACACAGGACAAACATTTGTGTGCATGTACCTGTTTGTCGTGTTTGGTTGTTTTCTATGTATCATAAGTACGTATTTTCAAAACAAAATGTATTTACATATGTATCAGTTATCTAGTACCCATAACACAAGCTTGACTCACTTTGGGGGCTAGATTGTACTGAATAATTTGTTTGACAATATTTATTATTAGGTATTATTATCTACAGCTGGATGCCTGCTATTGAATGGGTAGGACGATCATGTGAAAGAATTTTAAAAATGACAAGAAAATGTCTTTTAGCTAGCGTTTTATCATTGCTGTTATTATAATTTTATTTTATATTTTATTATATATATAATTTTATTGCTATAGTTATATATATAATATATAAAGTTATTTTAATTGCTAAAAGATTCATCTAAATTGGTTAGAAGGCCAAATTTGGTCTAAATGGTATACTCAAGATGATTAACATATTTGTTTAGGCACAGATTAAGCGCTTGAGGCCCGTTATATACTTGTTGCCGTAATGCACATGGCGAAATTCCGCCACCTGGGCCTCAACGGGTTAATGCAAAAACACTTTAAACATACGTAATGACAAAACTTTAAACAAAATTTGTTGTAAAACATAAATGGTTATTGTGAGTCAACCTTGGTGGCAGATACAAAGAAATGAAATATCGAAAGTAGAATATCATAGTGTGATTGAAGTATCGATGGAGTATGGAGAGGATGCAGCTCAAACACTTCCTTAAAATAAAAATATACATATTTTATCACAGACTTTATCTAAAACTATTTAAGAGAAGCTATTCCACTGTACATTATTATTGTGTAAGTATTTACATGGAGAATCGTATGGAAGCTCTCGGAAATGACGATTTTCTCTGACTATATTCACAAATATCATAATCGGTTGGTAATGGATTATTGAGATTTCTGTGTTACTTGATGCCTATGGGCAGCAGTGGTAATTTTTCATAAGGTAGCCTATATCCTATAGTAGGAATACCCCTTACACTACAATGAAAAGTTTTTATATTAAGTGATTGGGCATATAGTACAATAGGTCGCTAACAAGAGTGCAGTATTCCTGACAAGAAGCATTTGCTGTAGCCTATAAATGCAATACTCCTGCAATAGAATGATGGAGGTATAATTTAGGGCTTTGAGGCTTATGACAAAGGAGGAGGAGGTTAATCACAAATGCTGAGAAGTTATCATTTGAACAATTTGTGACTTAGTCTATGCAAAATAATAATAATTTACATAATAAATAATGTTATTTATATTTTTTTATAATTATTTTTCAATATAATATCCTATTAAATCTTTGCACATCTGATTTTCAAGACTTCTTTCTGGTGGCATCTGTTTTTGAAAAGATTCTCAAACATCTTCAAAATTTTGATAAACTGTATCGTCATGCTCTACATTTAATAAAATTTTTGTTTCTTGTCTTAAATTAGTTCTTCTTTAGGTTTGGAAAAAGATGTTGGAGTAGAATTACCCTGGATAAAATCACAGTTGCAGAGTTGTATGATTTTACCTTTCACATGGTAGTTCTCCATAATGATACCCTTACCATAATTCCAGAAAACTGACCATATGCCATTAGCTTGCCAGTTGAAAAAAATATCTTAATTTTCTTTGGAGTTGGTTCACCAGATTTATTCCAATGTTAGTATTTTTGTTTAGACTTTACCTTTTAGAGTTTAGTGGTGAATCCAAGTTTCATCTTTATTATGTTGATACTGTTGATTGTAGGCGCTTGGTGGAATTTAGAAGACATCGAGTTAATGTTAATACTTGCACTTGTACAGATTCCACTTCACAATTTTATTTTATAATTATTTTAACCGACCGGTTTCGCCTTTACGGCTTTAATTGTACAAGTGCAAGTATTAACATTAATGCGATGCCAAGTTCTATCATTTCTCATTGTCTGTCATCTGTAAAAAATCTGCAAGATTTTTTACAGATCAGCCTCAAACAACTCTCAACAGTTGTGAGTGTAATTCATTTTAGCTCAGCTCAAGGTAATTCGAGATCCCCAGATTGCTTACTTGGCAAGAACCCTTTGAAAATGAAAGCAAACATATATTTATAAGAGATCATTATTTTGCCTACATTCTCCAAATTAGTCAATTCATAATCTTCTTAATTTTTTTGTTCAACATCCTATTGTAAATTGACTACTGTAGCCTATGAATGCCTGCACTACAGGAATATTGTTTGTGTGTTGCCAGCCCTACTGTTTACACAGCAAGGATCTTAAAGAGCTTATTGAAAACCCCACTCACTCGCAGGAACAAACCTTCCAGGGAGGTGTTTGACTGAGATTTTCTATGATGTGGATGTAGTTCCTCTGTCAGGCTGAATTGACGCACCCCACCTATCTTAAAAACACCCATACCAAGATAAACAGACATGTTCAGCACACAATTGTTTGTCTTGTGTGGAAATCAAACCCACAAGCCTTGGCATTAAAGGCTCATTAAATTTTCCATTATGATCTTACACACTTTGCTGATGTTTTTGTCAGTTGTGGATATTGCAAGTCGGCCAGAGTGAGGGTTATATCCAATGCTCTCTCATCTACTGAACTTGTTCACACTTCAAAATATTCAGCAATAAAAATAAACTACAAATAATATGCGAACCAAGTAGGTGTAGAGTAGTTAAAATAAAAACTGGATTTGAGTGTGAAATAAAACAATTGATAGTCTTTCAAGTAAAGTGACACACAAAATAAGAAAAATTTTAAGAAATTTAACCATTCATGAGCACTAGAAATAAAACAAAATAATAGGCACGGAAAGTAATTTTATATGATTATAATTGATTTTATCTATCTATCTATCTATATCTACTATACAGCAGACAATATCTTCCACTTAAACTTATTGCACACAACCATAGTTGTATTCACTCAATAGACATTAGTACTAATACATGCAAATGTCCACATAATGAGTTAGTGAAAATGCAAACTTATCTTGGAATAGTCATTGATAGTCGTATGAAATGGGTACCATATTGATACTGTATCTTATTGCACACAGAGCAATTCTTTCAAAATTCGATTATTGAATACAGGATTCCATTTAAAATACTTTTAAGGCTTTATTATGCCATAGGTGAGTCTATTATAGAATATGTGAGCTCCTGTGGACTTACATGCAGTATACATTTAAAGAAAATATTTCTACTACCGTTATGGAACTATGTATTTCAGAAGTACATATTCTGAAATCCTTAGTTCCATACAGAATTAAATTACAATTGAAAGATGACCCTGATTGACTACTTCGCTATTGTAAGATACTTCCTGTACACATAAAAATTAAATATACGCTATTAGTAGAACAATGTTTTAAAAAAGGGGATTTGGAAATCAAATACCCTAATGTATTAAACAATAAATTATTTATTCTACTTATGTTAATCTTTAAGGCAAATACTTAAATACATGCTGCATCTTTTTGTCTAACAACCTGTTGTTTTAAGTAACATAATGTTATCAGACGAGAAGCAATAATGTGGTTCAGTCTCCATTTTCATCAACTTATTTTCGCATGTATAGCATAGATTCCAACGCACTCATACTGAACAGCTTCCTTTTGTTAATCATCTCACTTGATTTTAATATGTAAAGTGCAATGAATGAAACAAATGACCTCATTCGCTTCTTTAACATTCCTAGTTATAATAAGTTGTATGCTTGTAATTGTAATATTTAATTTATTCACAATATTTGTGGCAAATTTGGAAAGGGCAAAAGACTATTTTATTTCGCATATGCTTTCTATACTGTACGTTTTTGTGTTTTTAAATTTATAATTAATTAAGTTTAGAAAATGTGTTCTCTAATTTGTAAAAATCTGTTAAATGGTAGGTTTTTGCAATTCTCTTACTAAGATTTTGAACATTATGTTTAATGAAATTTGAAGATTTTAAAGATTAACATTAATTATAATTACTACCCCAACCCAACAATGTCCTGCTCGAAAATATGAATAACTACCAGACCTTTCCAGGCGCATCTAAACCTTCCAAGGACCGACTTAAATGCAGACAAATATTTATCAAAAACGGTCCAGCTGTTTAGGATACATTATTATTACTATACTAGCTGACCCGGCCTGGCACCGTCGACCCGGGGAAACCTTGTTGTGCCATATAAATTATTTGTAATATTTTTTTTTTCAATATTTTTTATAGGACCTACCTACCAAATATCAACAAAAAATTTCATAAAAATCGGTAGATCCGTTTCGGGGGAGTGCGATCACAATACCATACTCTATGCAGTCGGTACGACAACAGGTTCTGTCATTCACCTGATACTTGGATGTCACCAGGACCTTTGTAACTGTTACTTTATTTACCTTTAATATATTTACCTTAAAAATATTTTAGGTGCCAAGGTTAGAAGTTATTATGTCGGATGAAAAGACCTTTGACTACTACTTTCAACAAGCACGCAACGACCTAAATATGGATAAAGTAGCTGAAATAAAATACAGTGAACACAAGGAGAAACTACTTGGATTGGGAATTACTGACATGTAAGTGCTTCCTTTTTTTGTACTTCTTAAGGTAAATGCATAATAGGACAAATTTTCATTGAAACAGGAAAATAAGCTCTATTACATTCTTACAAAGTACGAAAATGTTGAATATTATCTACGTTTGTCCAAAAACTCGCAGGCATCCTTTACTGAGTGAGTACACAATGTTTTATACATTATGCAAACAGTAATGAATTAATATATTTTTTGTCGTCTCGTCAAGAACAAATAATTGCGTATAATACTCACCTTGAAGTAAGATTAGATAGATACTTCTACTAATAATCATTTAACTACAGTTAATATTCTTTTAGCTTTCTTGTGTTATGAATGAGATAACATAAAAATTTGAAACTACAAAGAGAATATTTTTTTGCATCGAGATAGAGGAAGACTGAAGTAAATGTTAAATAGCTGTGTCAGATATCTTATGCTTTGTAAAATATCTAAATTTCCATCTAAGTTGCACTTTGGAGAAGCAGCTTGTCTCCATTTATGTGATTGTCATTTTCTTCATTATGACGAGCTCGGTGGTTAGTAACACTGTCTTGACACCAGAGCTTGTGGGTTTGACTCCCACATAGGACAAACATTTGTGTGTATGAACATGTCTGTTTGTCTTGGTGGGGTTTTTTCAAAGCAGCCCGTCTGGGGCTGATCTGTTCAAGCAAACCTCCACCTCACAGAAAATCTCAGCCAAATACCAGCTCCCTGGGGGTTGTTGTGTTCTTGCGAGTGAGTGAGGTCCACCAGAAAAGCTCCTAAGGCGTAGCTGTGTTAGCAGCAGAAGTAACATCGCGAGAGTGATGGTTAATGTGTTGCACTTAACATCAGGTGGGTTGTAAGCTTGTATGAGGTAGTATAAAAAGTATGTTCTTTATTGAGTTCACTGAAATATAATGAAATGCCTTATGGCGCCTCTGTCCCAGAAGCCAAGAATTGACGCTAGTTGAAAGAACGACGGATGAGAGGCAGGTGCTCGCGTGTATTGCATTGTCTCCAGTAGTAATATCTAGAAGTAGTCATTATAAAATCCTAAACAACAAAATCAAAAATAATATCTTTCTTCTATTGGTTTGGTACTGGTTTATGATCCTCTAGGTCCTCTAGGACTAAAATTAAATGTTAAAATAGTTAAAAACAATATCAGAAAATAAAAAGTTAATTTTGAACATTAGTTTATACATGAGTGTAGATAAAATTGTGTATGATACTGTACGATATTAGGTAAGTATTATAATACTCGCTCTTTTATAGAACAGTACCATAAACTACTATTATATTATTTATAATAATAGGGGTTAAAGTATAACATTGCCGTTACATAGTAATAGATACTTTGAATTGACATTAAACCTTCATGGTCTGAGATTTTCGAGTGAAACATTTTTCATACGATATCTGAGGTTGTTCTTTTAAAAAATGTGCAACATTTGATTTTCGAATTTCAATTGTTTTTTTTATTCAACTTAGACGAGAAAGATGAATATTTCGAAAATCCGAGTAATTTTTGAATACGAGTTCCGATGCGGAACTAACTAATAAAAAGGTAATGGTAATTGTTTGGTGGTCTCTTCATGGCGTTATTCACTATCTATAGCTTTCTCAGGTCTGTAGGTACAAGCAATAACAGCAGATGTTTACTGTGCCGAACTTCGAACAATAATGGTGAAACTGGCAGGGAAATACCCCGAATCGTAAATCGATCTTCACCATTATTGCATTAGAGCCCAAATCCATGATAACGCAAGACCTCACATTGCACGAGAAACCGTCGTAACTCTACAGGAGCTGCAGTTAGAAACCATACGTCATTCTCCATACTCACCAGACCTTGCTCCAGCTGACTACCATTTTTTCCGTGATTTGGACAATTTTCTACTTGGTAAAAAATTTTCTTCCCAGGAGACAGTACAAAATGCACACAGTTTGTCCAATCTAGATCCCCAGAGTTCTATCGCAAAGGCATAAATAAACTTCCGATTAGATGGTAGCATTGTATAATATGTATATAGATAATGAGGGTAAATATTTGGTTAAATAAATGTTACATACATGAAAAAAACGAGTTTTAATTTTTCAGTACAAATCGGCAATTTCATGCTTTAACCTCTAATACTAGTTTACGCCATTGTTTTTTTTTTAATATTTAGTTAGCAATAAAATAATGAAAGTAGTCAAGAGGGTTGACATATGCTAGGGATTTTTATTTTATTACTCTCAGTGTGATAGTGAGAGCTCGATGGCGTCGTTGCGTGTATCGTTCTAACCGAACACGCAGGTTACGTAACGTCAACTGCAGCCTGTCCGTGGATGTGTTTATCTATCTCGAGTTTCTGGACGTTAACCCGTTGGTCGCGGTTGGTGCAGTTGCTGTCGATAGATGACAGTCGCTAAGTCAGTGGCATTCGGGCGCTTGAAAACAATGTCCTCCGCTAATCCGTAGTTGAGCAGCGTGGTGGAATGGAATATATTCTAAACCCCTTCGCTTGATAGGAGATCCCCCTTGTCCCTGTGATGAGTAAGGGTTGGTGTGGTCGTAGTAGTACTGTGGGAGGTAGATGCGCACATTGAGGGAATTCGAGACTGTCTTTCTCATAAAATAAAAACAAAAATCCCAACGTAACTCAACCCTGAGAGCTACACTTGGCCGGTTCTTATTATTTGTTGTCTTATTTAAGTGACCTAATTGAGAGTTATCTGCTTTATGCAAGCGAGGCCGTATTGCTAGCAAAAAGACGAATGGGACTGCAAACACTAAGAAAGACGTGTGGGTAAAGGCTTACAACTGAATGCTAAGAAAACAAAGATAATGATATTTGAAAAAACGCAAGGAACGAAATGATTACGGTTGATGATGTAGTTTTGGAACAAGCGGGTGAAATCGTGAGTGAAACTAAATGTATATTGCTAATGTGGAGAGACCAGTTAGTGCAGCATATAGTGTGAATGTCACGTTGGGGTTTTTTTGCCAGAATAACTTGAACCAGAAGGCACAGCTCGCTATACACGACGTGTTGCTGTCCTAACGCTAATGTATGGCAGCGAGAGCTGGGTATGGCAGAGCGCCTGAAAGTAGCGAATACACACACTCCAGATGTGAGCGTAATGCTTGTAGACCGAGTTCACAATGATGATATAAGAAAGAGAGTCTATGTTAAGATAAGAAATGGGATGCTTTGTTGGTTCGTACACGTAGAAATAATACAATAGGAAGGTTTTTATTTTTAATATAAGTTCAGCATAGTGGCTCCGCTTTGTCTGATGGTAAGCGAACGAGGAGCCCAAATCGCAACTGCAACTGACTGACTACACAGTGTCCTGTCAGTTGACGCTGCCATGCAGACTTAAAATGACGAAACATATTAAATTATGATAGTGGGTGAATGTATAATGTAAAGTTGTATCTCATTATCCCGTAAGGCAAGGTCCTTACGGGATAATGAGATACAACTTACATTCCTGAATCTATAGATACATTGATACAGTTTTACATAAGTTTTTCTATACTATGTTTATATGGAGTTTGATGATTGTATTTTACACATGTTCGAATATTTTACAGGTTGTACTTGTTATACGGCTACTGAAGCCTTTTGTGTCAATTAAATATGTCTAGTTCTTTTACCTTTTCCAGAGACCAATCCATACGAACGGCGATGGATTGATTGATTGCCGTTTCTTGCTTTTGTCGATCGATATTATGCTATATGTGTAATCTATACCTGACTCGTCTACAGCTAATATTATGCGATTATTTTGACCAGTGTTTTCATACATGTAATTTATTCATTGTAACTTCACAGGGCTCGCGCCATCACTGAAGATAATCTAACAGTCAATGACGTCATTAGAAACAAAAAGAAGTATATTCCAAAAATCATAATTAAGAAACATGGGCCGTTTCCTATAAGACAGGCAAATGTGCATCTTCCTATTCTTTGCTCAAAAGGCTATTGTGTAAGGTCAGTACTATCTAGCATATTAGAGTAAAAAGAGATAGAAGTTAGTTATATAAAGTTCCTGCGCCGAACATCTTATTAATAAAAAATGTCCAATGTTAATAAATATGTGAATAGTCATTGATTTTAAATTATGTGTCCGTTACTCTTTTTATCGAAGTACATCTTTTTCATAATCATTTGTATTAAATGTTTTATCACATCTATAATATGCTTATGAAATAGAAATTACAATAAGCAATGCCATAGATTAATGCCATCAAAAACGAAGGAGATTTTATGTTGAAGATGTATGTATATGTAGGGCACTGATAAGGTTTTGCATATTTCATAAATAAAACAAGGGCAAAAATGTGTTGTTCTTAAGCATACTCACCTTTATATGTTGAAGAACCACTTGGGAGAACACGAGGAACGCTGATCATTGATGCTTCGAAGTCAGTTTTAGACCAGTGACAAAAAAAAAAACAATCGGTAGAACAATATGTACCAAAAAGTTGTATCTTAACGACACAGATTTCTCCAAAAAGTTGAAAAACAAAAAAATATATATTTGTTAAACGATTGTCATTGGCAAGTATTTTTTTTTTCAGTTATTATAAGAAGTGTTACCTAGAGCAGCTGTACACACTGGCTCCCAACTACCTGGCGGAGGAATATGACAACGTTCACTTACTGAACGGAGACGTTGCGGTGCCTGTGCGCGTTGTCGTCGCTCCCTTCCACAAACAACATCCTGGAGTGAGATACTACAACAAAACTACTAAAGAGGTCAGTGCATACTTTATTAGGAAAGACTCTGTTACACTTTGTTTGTTGTTAATACTGTTATACAAACAATATTTTTTTTATATAACGTAAGAAAGCATACAAATATACGGCCCACTTGATGTAAAGCGGTTACCGTAGCCTATGAACGCTATAATATATTAAGTGTTACTCGCGCGATGCCACCCCTGCTGCAAAGACAGCAACTTCGTAGAAGGTGACCTCACTCTCAAGGCAGGAACACAACAACCGTCCAGGTAGATGTTATTTGGCTGCAGTTTTTTGTTAGTAGGAGGTAATTCCCCAGCCGAGCAGTTAGTTTTGATGCGCCCCGCCTAGAAACACCTAGACCAAGACAAACTGTTCATGCACACCAATATTTCTACTGTGTGGTGTTCGGACCCACGAGCGTTGGTGTCAAAGAAGTGTTACCAATCACTGCGCTACAGAGGTGGTCAAAATTAGTTTTCAATTACTCAATATTTTTAAGTAATATCTACGTGTGACTTTTCGCCGAAGGGTTTCATTGCGATTTACAGTAACCTCACTTCATTGGTTTAGTTGTGAAGAAGTAACGCACACACCTGCAGTTTTTCTCGCATGCATAAAATTATAATCTAGCTTATGCTCTTGGTTTCGCCTGTGTGGAGATCTTGTTAACGGTATAAGAAGTATCTGAGAATCTTCTGTTTTGTGTATAAGTACCACAAACAGATATGTACATTTACCGGTAGGTATAGTCACTGTCGCATTTGAAATATGGTCGTGGATAAAGTAACAAAAAACTGTGTTAAGCAGTATGATTTTTTGAGAGAGGTGATGATGCATTAAAGCAGCCTGTCTGGGGAAGTACCTCCACCTCACAGAAAACCGCAGCCAAATAACAACTCCTTGGAGGGTTGTTATGTTCCTGCGTGTAAGTGAGGTCACCAGTAAGCTCTTGAGGAGTTGCTGTGTTAGCAGCACAGGTGGCATCGCGCGAGTGATGCTTAATGTATTACCAGCGTTAATAGGCCGTATGCTTGTATACCACCTGACGTTTTATAAAGAAAAAGAAAAAAAATCGACGAAACCCTGTCCTGACTATTGACTAATTATTATGTTTTATGTTCTAGTGGGTACATGTATGCACAGTTGAAGACTTGGTATATTTGATGAGAAAAGAGGACTTATCTCTGGAAGTGTCAAGAAAGGGAACACCTTTATTTTTCAAATTCAACAATGAAGAACAGTTGTCATCCTTTATATCTGTGTGTGATGGATATTACAGGTGAGTTACATTAAATATAGTCGCGTTCACACCAAACATAATATCAGCTCGTGAGTATGAAGTCATGCAGTTTAGCTTTTTCACACATACGTGGGGAGCGCTACTCGCCCGACAAAAATAGAAAATGGATCAACTTGAGTTACTTATTTACTAAAGTACTCGACATTTTTTTTCATATATTTACTTAATTACGCCACTCGATTGAAATACTAGCCTAGTGCGAACCAGGGTTTGTAGTCACTGAATTGAATTATTATACAATTCTACAAATTGTGAATTATTATGCATTAACAATATGTTTCTTTTTTATTAGGCTCATGTTCAAATGGATATTCAATCTTTCAAAAGACGACGAGACTCCGTCGCTAAAGGAACTATACAGACTGAAATGTCATGGACCCGTTGGGTAAGTTTTTATCATTCGCCTACCGTTTGAGTACAATAGATTCTATAGAGCTGATAAAAAATATAAATGAATCACGTAATAATATTAAAGTTTTTATGCTTTATTTCGTTTAGTAGGTAGAATGCATTTCATCGTCCATTTTTAGAATATAATGCTTGTTTACGTAATTACTTTTACGGTTACTTTTTTAGTTGTATTAGACACGCGGTAGCGTGTCAAGCCAAGTTCAAGTAACAGAACTGGCGAGCAGCACCGTGTGTAATATTACACGAACCATTTGGAGCCACTTTTGACCCCCTCATAACTCAAAAACTATTTCACATAAACGTGTCAAATTTGGCTCATATATTGAGACTTGCGAGATACATAATATATGCTCCAAATTTCATAAACACATCTCAAACGGTTATTTAGATCTTAACGTCCAAAAATCGTCATTTTTATCACTGACTGACCTATAGATCAAAACTCTAACCCAGTTCCAGATGACCTAGAAAGTTCAAATTTGGCATGCAGATAGGTAATTAGGTGAATACAAAGGAATAAATCAGAAACTGGTAAATTTTTATCATTTTATTATAATTTTTCACTTAATTGATTCTATTAGGAACATTTATTAACGTATACTTAGTGTCTGTAACTGTAATAATGTAATAAGAATCAGCAATCAGCAATCAAAACTTGTGACAGCCGGTCTTTATGTGGATTTTAAGGTCTTCACGTGAATATATAACGAGTTGAATACCACCCTTATTTTTTTTTAATCCAAATATTTCCGTTTTAGTACTTATAAGTCTTATAAAACTGAGAGTATAGTCGACTTTTGTATTTATAACGTTATTAACTGGGATTTAGTATTAATTATTGTTTCAATATTTAGCGCACATCAATAGTGTAAGATCATAACTTATAAATAATTAATAAATAATTATTAAATAAAAGGCAATTCGTTACACGGCGCGAGGTGCGACGCGACGCCGGAGCGGTGCGATAAAACCTTGACGCGAACGTGCCCGACCGAGTGGCAACCGCGCTCACAAGCGCGAGCGCCGTCTTCCTCTCCGGTTGTCTCTCGATATCTGACCTATAAGGTTGTGGTTTATGCTACGAAATTCATAGGTTTTCTTAAAAAATACTTATATATTTGTGGTTATATTATTATTACAATTCCTTTAGTAGGTACGTATGGCAATAGTTTAAATCAAAAATGAATAATAATTTTAGTATAGTTATAAGTAGGTATGTATACTTACTTAATTCTGAATGAGTTTGAGATTGAGAACTTATTAGTAACAAATTGTTTTTCTTGAGAATTCAAGAGATAACAGGTAATTTGTTACGTAATCGTCTTAAATTAAATTATCTTTTTATTACGTATATTGTACAATGAGTCGTACAATAGAATTACGGGTGGGTGACACACTTACCTTACACCGAATTATTCCAATGCCTCCCGATGGAAGCTGCATATTCTTTGTTTGAGTATAGTAATATACAACAAATAAATAGATTGCGTGAGACTATAGTAGAGTATGTATGTCGTGTGCCCTGTTGCTGACAGATCCGGGGCACCACACCAACGCGGCCGATGGCATTTCGCGGGGTTGTTTAGTGGGTATACCGTCGGACAGCCGACGGGGAGTCCCACACTACCACCGGAGGCCACCCAGGCACCGGTGGTGTGCGTAACGTATTTTTCCCCGCGTCACAAAAAAACAAAAAAAAGAGTATGTATGTCGTAACTGGGATGATGTATGTACACTAGCGCTCTAAACGGGGATCCTTACTGCTCTGAAGAAGAGTACTTATAACAGAAAACGCGTAAAAAAATCCGGATACCGAATGGGCACTCGAACATTTCAAAGGTACAAGAAAATATAGAAAATAACACAAAAAATCGGCCAAGTGCGAGTCGGACTCGCGCACGAAGGGTTCCGTACCATTATCTATAAAAGCGCCACAAAAATACACTTTTGTTGTATGGGAGCCCCCTTTAAATATTTGTTTTATTTTAATTTAATTATTTATTCTTAAAGTGAATATATAACTAAATATTCTGTGAATATTTCAAGCGTCTACCTGTTGCCGTTATCAATATCGAGCAAAAATGAGCAAAAAAATCACGTTTGTTGTATGGGAGCCCCCTTAAATATTTATTATATTCTAGTTTTTAGTATTTGTTGTTATAGCGGCATCAGAAATACATCATCTGTGAAAATTTCAACTATCTAACTATCACGGTTCATGAGATATAGCCTGGTGACAGACGGACGGACGGACGGACGGACAGCGGAGCCTCAGTAATAGGGTTCCGTTTTACCCTTTGGGTACGGAACCCTAAAAAGACAATTATACCCCGTAAATGCAGGAAAATACAGTAGTTTAACAAAAACCATTTGGTATTAATTTTGTTATAAATAAGTACCTACTAATAATTTATGTACAAAAAGTAATGATATCCCATCAAAAACATAAATGTGAAATGAGAGCCAAGTTCAATATTATGATATATGCCTTGGTTGTTGACTTCACCCAAGAGAACTAGCCAAGTCAGACCTTAGGCTACAATATGTTATAAGAAGATCAGTTCAGATCAGGCTTGCGTTGAGAGTGGCAGTGTACAACGGTGTTCCTAAAAACACGTAAATAAGTGCAAAGAATATTTATTAGCTATCTAACTGCATCAGTTTACCTTAGTGTCAGTATCGCTTGCAAAAAGTAATTTAATTAACGTCGGTTGAAGTGAATAAAGAAACAGTGAAACATAGCCGTCTTGTTCTGGCGTCGCATCTTGCGGTCGTGACTGCGGGGAGACCGCACTTCACCTCCTTTGCATGAAGGATAGCACCATATTTTTTATCTTTCTCGTACTAATAGTTAATAGATTGAATTAATAGGTGTTTTCACGCACACAATGTCGCTTCCGTTACAACGTACACCACCAAGCAGATTCTCATCGAATCCAGATATACCTACATCAGCAGATAATGAGAATGAGAATGCCATTAATATACGCAAAATAAATGAGCGTTACAAAAGAAAACACCCGGATTACGACATGGTGCAATTTGATGAAAAATTTAACCAACATTTATTGGAATGGGATAAAAAAATGGTCAATTGCATTAAAGAGACGGTAAACTCAGTACTCACTATTGAAATGACCAAAATTACCTCAGTACTAAATGAAATTAACTGTAATATGATAAAGCTTAATGCGGATAACATTATTATTAACAAATCATTAACGGAAACCAACAACCGGCTGAACGAAATGGAAAATTTTTTAAATTTTACCACAGAACGACAAGATCAATTTGATAACCGCTTAAAATCTGCCTAAAGCAGTATCACCCACAACGCTCAATTAGCGGAGCATATCAATGTACTCGAACAAAAAATATCGCTGATGGAGCAGCAGTCCAGACAGTGTAACATTGAAATATCTAATTTGCCTGAACGCCGTGGGGAGAATCTGGTAAATATCTTAGAGCGCGTAGGTGATGCCATCAAGTACCCCATAAACACGTCGGACGTTGTTGCGATTCATCGGGTGCCCCACGCTAATTCAAAAAATCAGCGCCCAAAAAATATCATCGTAAAATTCACAACAAGAACGCTTCGCGACAACATCTTATCTGCTCACCGCGCTAATAAAGGGCTGGATACAAGTAAATTATCGATTAGTGGCCCCCCAACCACCATATACATAAATGAGCATCTTACACTCAACTACAAAGGATTATTTCGACAGTGCCGCGAGGCGGCGAAAAAATATCAATATAAATATGTATGGGTCAGGCACGGCACCATCTTGGTGCGAAAATCGGATACCTCGCCAGCCTTGGCTATCCGCTATCAACAGGACATTGCAAAAATTAAATGATCACCTACATGATGACGGATTAATGGTTGCCACAAAGTGCGGGTCGTGTGTCCGTAATAAAATAAACACATGTAAGTGTCTTAGTGAATCACGATGTTTTGATCACAAAGTAAGTACACTAGTAGGGTATGTGATGCGTAATATTTACAAGACTATTTACAATAAAACTATATACATAATATTTGTAAGCGAGAAGAAATCGCCGTTTGTATAAGTATCTTTGAAAAATATAACTACTTATAATAAATTTGAGTATATGATAGTGTTATTTTGCATGGGTCATGGTAATAATATATCAAGTTGTTATCATGTTTTATATAGCTGTTCTTTTTATTTATATCTGTTTGTCACTAGCTTAAAAAGTGGGCATTTTATATTATCAATGAATATTTGTTTACATGATTTAAATGAATACTTGGGGAATACACATTATTTTTGTCATTTTACATACGATTGTTATGTGTTACGTAATTATAATTGCAAATCATCATCAAAGTACTCGTGCTGCGCATTGCTCGGGTTTATGATATATTTATCTACATTAGAAGGCGTCACCGGATGGGCACAGTCGTATACAATATTACATGACATTCTTCTCAATTTTCATTTTAATTATACAGATTTCAATGTTTTTAATTTATCGTTAATTACATTCATTTATTATATCAGAATGCGGGTGAACACTGACAATTTAATAAATCCTGAATTCACTAGGGTAACATTTAATAAATATGCATATAGTAATACTTATTTATATTTAAAATCATTTTTTAATGGATAACAATAATATATCAGTTTTCTACCAAAACTGCCGAGGATTGAGAACTAAGTTGCACACCTTATATATGAATGTACTATCTCATGATTATGATGTTATTATATTAACAGAAACCTGGCTTCACGATAATATATCAGATGGTGAATTCATAGACGCTCGGTACAGTGTATTCAGATGTGATAGAAATCGTGCCAGTAGCGGGCGGGCCGATGGTGGCGGAGTGCTCGTTGCGGTGCGGCGTGAGCTAGGCGCGACCGTGCTTCTGCCCGCCGCCGCCGGCGCGCCCGCTACGCGCTCACCGCTTGTCGATCATGTTCTCGTCGAGGTGCGATCTCGTAACTACCGCTGCGTCATTAGCGCTGCTTACATACCGCCTAACTTGAACTCGGAAATATACAGGCTACATTTTGATCTACTCTCATTTATATTACAGTCAGCGAGTATATCGGAGTTTATTATAGCTGGTGGTTATAATTTACCAACTCTAGAATGGCACGACTGTGGTACGTATATGAAACCTGTTATAGCTAGCAGTAACTGTGCGTCGAACAAACATCTGATCAATTTATTATCAATCCTAAATGGATTTCAAATAAATAAATACAGAAATAAAAAAAACCGAATACTTGACCTATTCTTAACTAATATTAAAAATAGCTCCACGTCATGTGTTTCGGTTCCACTTGTGCAGCCTGATGATAATCATCCGCCATTCTATGTGCAATTACCATTGAATGATCACCTTATACCTATAAGCCCTAAACCTAGAATTAAATTCAACTATCACAAAGCTGATTATGATCTTATAAACAGGGATATTTCAGGGATTGACTGGGAAACGTTATTCAAGGGTAGTAGTGCCGAAATCTGCGTATCTCTCTTTTATGAACAAATTTATAGTATCATTAAAAATCATATTCCTACTATTAAGATCAAATCTTCCAACTTTCCTGTCTGGTTTACGCCTGCCTTGATTCACATCTTCAAAAATAAAAATAAGGCCTGGATCAAATGGAAAAAATATAGAAATGAATCGGACTACGAAATTTTCTCACTTTATAGAGCGCGGTTTAAAAAAGAATCTTCTAAATGTTTTAAAAATTACTTAAATACTGTTGAAAATAATATTCATATAAATACTAAACATTTTTGGGCATATGTTAATAACACAAAAAAAACAGCAGATATACCTGATAAAATTATACATAATGACATAATTGCTAACAATCCAGGTGAAGCGTGTGAATTGTTCTCGGAATTCTTCAAATCAGTGTTCGAACCGAATACTGTTACTAGTGATTATGATATTGATAATATACCTGACAATCCAAAATCAGATGTGAACCTAACTAATCTGGAAATATCGCTAGAGGATGTAATAAAGGAATTACTTAACCTAGACACCTCCAAGGGTTCAGGTGTAGATAACATACCGCCAATATTTCTCAAACTAACCGCGCACGCAATCAGCCGGCCACTACATTACATTTTTAATCTATGTCTACGTGAGGGTACATTTCCAAACCTATGGAAATCTGCACGTATAGTTCCTGTTTACAAAGACGGCGATAGATCCAATGTTGAAAATTATAGACCGATTTCAATTTTGTGTACTCTGTCAAAGCTTTTCGAAAGACTCGTTCATAATAAGATATATCCTACTTTTCACAACGTCATCATTGAGCAACAACATGGTTTTGTAAAAAGAAGATCAACCACCACGAATTTGATGGTATATACATCATATCTTTTTCAAGGTATGGATTGCAATAAACAGATAGACAGTGTATACACAGACTTTCGAAAAGCTTTTGACAGGGTCGATCACAGGATGTTACTGAGCAAATTGGCATATAATGGTGTCAAGGGTGACCTATGGCGTTGGTTTAAATCATACATTTCGAATCGAACGCAGAAGGTTGTCATAAAGGGATACGAATCTCAGATCGTTCCCGTGACATCTGGAGTCCCACAAAGATCGATTTTGGGTCCTTTGTTATTCATCCTATTTATAAATGACATAAAAACTTGTTTTAATTTTTGTAATTTCCTTCTTTATGCAGACGATTTGAAAGTGTACCATATTATCGAGAACTCAAATGATCATATTAAATTTCAATCTGATCTTGATAATCTTACGACTTATTGTAATAATAATAAACTATGCCTGAGTATTCATAAATGCAAATCTATCACCTTCACAAAAAAAAGACATATAAGTAAATACGACTACAATTTAAACGGTACTTCGCTAGATAATATTAATCAAATCAGAAACTTAGGAATTACACTTGACACCAAATTACACCTTGACGTGCATATCGACAAAATTATAAGCAAAGCGGTTTTGTCATGCGCACCTGTGAAAAGTTCACCAAATCTTCTACTTTTATTTGCCTATACAGATCTTTAGTCCGCTCTCAGCTTGAATACGCTGTGCCCATTTGGAACCCATTTTATGAGAAGTACACTCATGCCCTGGAAGCTGTTCAAAAGAAATTCCTAAAATCTATGCATTATAAATGCTGCCGCAGTTACTTATCATATTATCAATTGCTTGACAAATACCATCTTCTAAGGCTTGATGTGAGACGTACTCAACTAGAAGCCATGTTGCTTTACGATCTTTGCCACAATAAGTATGACTGTATTCCCCTAATTAATCAAATATGCTACAGAATACCCCTTAGAACACACAGTCGAAGTGCATGTCGACTGTTTGCAATCTCGCGTTGTCGTACTAATGCAGGCAAAAGAGCACCAATGTACCGACTGGTGTATGCATACAACGCGAGATTCAACGCAGTCGACATCATTTCGACTCGACCAAGAACATTTAAAAAATTGTTAATTAATACTTTGTCCCTTTCAAGACCCACTTAACATTTGGATACTGGATGAATATTTTTGAGTTATTGTCAGTAAATCTATCTTCTATCTTCTTTCTATTGTAATTCATTCTGCCTTTTCACGCATAGCTTAGAATCATTTTTTACATAGTTGAAATGTGTCATAGTAACATGTGGAAGACGATGTTGGTGTCAAATTTATATATATTAATTTAGTTCATACATTTAACCTATTGTGTAATTTGTCACTGTTTGTTTTCCTTAATAAATAATAAAAAAAAAAAAAAAAAAAAGAAGAAATGATATTTTATGTTGTTATAAATAAATTTCAGGACTGACCATTGAACTTGGCACCCATTTAGATCTCACTTCTTTTGTCGTTGAAGTCAACAACCAATGCATATATCATAATATTGAACTTGGCTCTCATTTCACATTTATGTTTTTGATGGGATACTTATAACGACATTTTTTTTTAGTGGTTCATATTCCTTTTGTGTTCCGAAATGGCTAACAATATAATAAAACTTAATACTCTCATTTGCAACGAATACTATTGATTAATCTCGCATAGTTCTATAAAAAAAGTATATAAATATGATTTTTTAGAGGTTTCGTTTTTAAATTGGCTATACTGTTTCTAGTGCTTGTTAATTTGACAGTTGGCGGTATATTTGTTGTTAGTACGTTTTGCAATTTCACTATGAATAGACTTATTTCAGAACAACGCTTGCTAATTGTGCAAATTTATTTTGAAAATCGTGGTTCAGTTTGCCAAACTTACCTTGCGCTACGCCATTTTACGTTCGCCATAATCGTGCATCCGAGCAAGTTATTCGGAAAACCATGGATCGTTTTCGTACCACGCATACTAGTTGATAATACGCATCCACAAAGATGCCATACAGTGCGCACAGAAGAAGTTATTGCTACTGTAGAGCGTAGTGTTGAACAGGACCCGAATGAGTCTATTCGCAATCATGCACAGCAATTGGAGCTGTGCCCATTCACTTTGTGGAAGACTTTTCATTGTGGATCTTGGCTTGCGGGTTTACAAGATCCAACTTTTGCAAGAGTTGAAACCGCGTGACCATTATGCGCGCCGTACGTGCGCCGAAGACAATATTCAGCTTGATCCAAATTTTCAATGCAAAATTTTATTCAGCAATGAGGCTCATTTTTTGTTGAACGGCTACGTCAGTAAGCAAAGCTGCCGAATTTGCAGTGGAAAAAACCTAGAAGCCTTTGTTGAGACGTGTTCCATCCATTAAAAGTCACTGTTTGGACAGGTGGAATCATTGGCCCATATTTTTTTAAAGATGATACCGGTCAGAATCTTACCGTCAATGGAGAGCGCTATAGAGCCATGATTGCCGATTTTTTTGTTCCTCAGTTGAATGGTATTGATGTGGCAGAGCTGTGGTTTTAACAAGGTGGTGCAATATAGCACACAGCGCGCCACACCATCAATTCATTGCGGGAAACATTCGATGAGCGCATAAGTTCATTGGACCTGTGAACTGGTCTCCACGATCGTGTGATCTCGCACCTATGGAATACTTTCTTTGGGGATATGTGAAGTTACACGTCTACGCAGATAAACCACAGACGTTGGACCACTTGGAAGCCATAATTCGCCGCGTTATTGCCGATATACGGCCCCAGTTGCCCGAAAAAGTGGTCGAGAATTTGACTTCCCGATTACGCTTCATTCGAGCCAGCCGTGGCGCCCATATGCCCGAAATCATTTTTAAGCACTAATGGCATAAGAATGTCTTTTAAATTAAAACAATACCATGACAATGAAATTTATTTTTACGTGTCTTATTTCATTTCAAAGAACCTCTAGACAAAACACTCTTTATTTGTATATTGCGTTCCAATTCTACATATTTAAAGTCATTGAACTATGAAGAAACTGAAACATTATTACTGGTATTGCAATGACTAAGAATCCTTTTCTTTCTATCTCTATCTTTGTATACAAGTATGGATATAAACGCTAATTATCACACACCCTCTCATACATTCACTCACTCATTATTCGCCTTTACACACCGAGAGGACAAATAGTTAAACAGATATTCTTTTTTCTTTTCTATAAGTTATATTCTGTACTCTATTGCAATGTAGTTAATATTTTTTTAAATTTTTTATTCCTGTCTATTGTTATAGTTAAAATTTATAACCATGATATGTACGCGGTAATGTTTTCAAATTCTAATCTTCTGCTTACTTAATTTGTCTTATTGTGAGAAGAGCACTGTTGACTGAAATACAGGCTAATTCTTAGCCTAGTTCGGTAACAGGAGGCTTCAACTATTAGTTAGTATCTGTTTTAATGTAATCAGTAGATATGATAAACTTTGTTAAAATACTGTACTTTTTTTGAAATAAATAAAAATAAAAAAAATCTTACAATTTCTTACCATTGTCGAAACCACATTTTTATTTTTATTTTTTATGTACGCCATTTATAAATATGTATCCAAAAACTAAGCATCTTAACTAGAGTGGGTTTTTGAACAGCCAGTACAAATTTCTCGTTTTTTTGTCCGCAGAGGTGCCTTTTCGTACAGGAAGTTGGAGGTAAAACGTTCCAACAAGCACGGGAGCTACATATTGAGGCAATGCCACGACGAGTACAATGTGTTTTTTGTTGACGTATGTAACAAACACAGGTTAGTTTGCCTATTCTCTCGACGGAAAATATTACCTACCTATTGAATGTGCACTTTGTCTATGATCAAGATGTGAGTTCTGTGGCGGAGTGGTTAGTAATGCTACTTTAACATCAAAGCTCGTGGCTTCGATTCCCACACAGGTGAAACATTTGTGTGCATGGACATGTATGTTTCTCTTGGTCTGGGTGTTTCTAAGAGAGGTAGGGCGCATCAAAGCAGCCCGAAAACCGCAGATAGAAAAAAACTTGGGTTTATTTATTAAAAAATCGCGTTATTTAACAAAAACTTGTTACAACTTGATTGCGTACGGGCTATCCTACGTAAGCTATGTATTTTTAGTTTTTATACAAACATACAGGGTAGAAATATAAACTAAGTAATCGATATTGTGTAGTAGGTAGGTTTTAATTTCAGTATTTTAAAATATAAAGTAAATGAAATTACAAATCAACCATCGTCTCCCTAAACCACGCCAACGTCCCCCGTTTTTTTTCTGGGCCCCTTACCGCCCCCTCAAGGCAGCGCCCACAAGGGGGTGTTATCGCCCACTTTGAGAAAGACTGCAATATACGATCTTTATGCTAGGACACATATATGTGTTACGGGTGAAGCGGGGAAGGGATTATTGCGTGCACAGAGAAAACTAGGGATGGAAAATACATACGATAAAGATGACGATATTATGAAGGAAAATGTATCGAGTTACATTAACATACATTTGTATCGAGTGCGGTCGATTCCACGCTTCGCGCCCGCTTGAATGTTAGGTAATTTTGAACAGTGTAAATTAATGAAATTTTACATAATAAATTATGAAAAATGATGTTTCAGGACCGCAGAAACCTACAAAATTGAATATAAGGGTCATGGCTATGCATTTCAAGGCGAAGTTTATCACAGCATCGAGAGCATAATAGCTCAACACAGAGATCCTGAGGGGCGGATATTGCTAAAGGAATGTTTGCCGCCGTCTGAATACGGTACTTTTATATAGTTGGATTTAAAATGATGTATCTTTATCAAAGATTAGATTTAAAAATACGATAAAAAGTCGAGTAAAATATCCTTCGATATCAAAATACATCGATGCGATGCGATATTTTACTACGTTTTTACTGTTTTGGCAACGTGAGTGCCTAGCGAGTAAAAGCCTCTTTACGCCCATTTTGAACTGCCTACTCTCCTAGAAAATCAATAGCGCAATACGTTAGTTTGTGGGAAGAACCTTCTCTCCCGCCGAATAGATTCAGATGTAGTTTCTGTATTTTATCAAATATGAGAGGTTACATGAATATAGAAGTTATACAACTAAATTAGTTATACGTGTTTGACCACTAGGGCAAACAAAAGCTGAGTAGTTGCACCTCGAGACTTAATGCTACAATCCAGTAACCTAGGTTTGTCGACAATCCTCATTGCTCGTCATTAAGCGACTCACAGGATCTCATTTCGTATAGGATATTTCTGGACAAAAATGTTAACATTTAAGTTCAATATTGTATTTAAGTCGCCGTTATAAAATGTTGAATTTGACTAAGTTGCCTTGCCTTTACGTGAGGTCGAGTTTTGAACCATAAAAAAATGATATTGCAATAATCTGCTAAATAGTATTGTGACCTTTTGAAATTGTGTCATAACACGAGCCGTCAGCGCAAAAGTGGCTTAACCTTATGGCAAGGTAGGGCTTTACATTATGCCCGTATGAAAAACATGAGAATGCAAGAACTAGTTTTATTACGCCATCTATGAAATTAAAAAACGAATGTTAGGCCATTTTTGTTCTAAAAACTAAGTTTTCATTCGTTGGCGATGAAAAAACAATATGGGTTAGGCCACTTTTGTGCCAATTGTCTCATTTCATCTGTTAAGTTCATCTTGCATTTTGTAACTGTCGTGTTGATTAATGATAATTAACATATTAGGGTCTCTCCTAACACCATTTATCTATTAGTCTGTATAACCGTAAAAATCTTTCGCCAACAGATGAATCTCAACTCCTGCTCTGCAGTAAACCAGAAAAGCAGGGCCTTCGCATCGACCAATCTTTATTGCAAGAAACACTTAAGAACTACAAGAGTCCCCGGTGTCTGCGCAATAAAGACTTACTTTTGTATACTGGTATGTATACGGTCCAGTGATTTTATTGTAAATAAAAAATACGAATAATATATTCCGGTGTACATATAATCAGCAGTGGCGTGCACAGAGATTTTTGACAGGGTAGGCAGAATTTTTTTAAAGCTATTAACTTACCAATAAATACAGAATGTTGATTTTGGTTACCCAATCTTGTGGAAATAATGATGTATGTGATCACTTGTTTTTTTTTCACCGAAAGATAGTTTTGAAAACATTTATTTTCCCTACACACACCACATGAACAACTTTCGCAGTGAATATCATCATATTTATCAACTTTAAAACTTTAAAATCTTATTTCGTCTGCTACCAGTCAATCGATTCAAAACAAAAACAATGGCGGCCGTTTTAAAATCAAAATAAAATTGAACATCAATTTTATACGAAAAAAAGAAATGGCAATATCTTTCACTATAATTATATGCAGCAAACTACTTTTTAAAATAGTTACGTAGCAATGCTCGCGACACTTCGGTGATTTACGTTATAGTTCAGCTGAAAAGACATTGTCTATACTTTGCCATTGTGTGCGTTATTTGTGTTATTGTGGGCAATGTAATTATAGGAATGCACACTACAGTATTTGTATTAACAACACGGCACACATACGTAAATTTAGACAGATATAGTTAGTGTCTCTGCCGTAAAAAGCTGCCAATGCGGCGCTAGTGTAGCGTAGCGCCTAGCTGCGATTTGAATATGACTAGCGATGACTTTAATAACTTACCGATACCGATAGATGGAGCTTTTAATTTTTTGTTTTTGATACGAAATATTAGTTAATAACTATGTTTAAGAATGAAACATCGGATGGTATTTATCAAATTGATAGGGTAGGCAATGTCTTTTTGCCTATATGGAGTGCACGCCACTGATAATCAGTGTGATGTCATCGGCAAGATTGTGGTAATGACAAATATCAATAAAGATATTACTATAATAGATTGAAGCGCGGGATTTCGCGTGTCGCTTGGTGCCCTTGGCAACCTGGAAACTGCTCTTAGCCGTCACTCCATCGGTCTGCGTTCGACCTTCACTTGCTCATTTTTGTCAGTTGTCATCACTCCCAAAGTGTCAATATCAGTCAATATCGGCTCCGCGGCGTAGATATAGATAGACCACTTTAGGAAGCATGGGAGTGGAGGGTATCTTTTGCCCTGACTTGCGTCCCACGTATCATCTGTAGGGTTACTTGTAGTAGGTACCTTCGGTAGTTTACTGTAGTTTTATTAATTTCTGACTCAGCCAAATATATAATATAATTTTTTTTCTCAGTTTCAGAGAAGTACAGTACCGGCAACTTGACAATGACTTGTAAGGCGCTCTGGAAACTGGACGAAGAAAAGACATTCATGGTTGCTTTCAAGGCTTTACAAAAAAATGATCTCCTAAAGGTATGTTGATTACAAGAACTTGTTATGCTCAGCAGTAGTAGGAAAGTTCCATTTAGTGTCAACAATAACAGTATCGGCGTCATTTACTTTTTATTTAATTTCCAGTTATTGTAATTGGCCCCGTCAGTCAGTCTTTACAAGGTCACTTGAATTTTTTTGTTAGGTTGTTCAGACGGAATAGGCAGAGAGTACCGAGCACCACTTGACTTTATTCTTATACACCTCACTCTCTTTTTTAACATTCATAGCTTTTCTCGTGCACGCTTGTCGATTTCTAGGGCTCCTGACGTCACCTTCTGATAAAATACGATCAATTTGGTCATGGTAGGTTTGGGATATAATATGTATATGTCCCAATCGATAACCCATAACGTTTAAAGGAACATTTTAAGCTCTATGGAAATTGTTTTGAATAAAGTTCATATTTTTTAAATAGTACTATATTAATAACGCACAATGCTGTAAGAATTATACTGTAGAATAGAGAAAAAAATTATGTTTTTTTTATAATAATTTTTAGGGAAATATTGTGATCTTTGTGTATAATATTGCTTTTTTTTCAATAGGAATTCACGAATCTTGCTAGCAAGTATGTACACGTGCAGTCCAGCTCGATAGTTCGGATGTACGGCATCACGTTTCACTCTCCCACTGCTCTCGTCCTGGAGTATATGCCCCTCGGACCATTGGATGAGTATCTCAAGTAAGTGACTGCCATTTGACCCCTCTGCACGATTTCGTTGCAGTGTAGTTATATTTATTTTATTTGTTATTGTCCCTACAATATTTCGGCTTGAAGAGACAACTGTAATCTATCCGATAGAATTTAATAAGTGCTTTCTCTGTTTAAATAACCATACTTATATCTTAATCGGTGAAATCTGTGTATATGAACATGTACTGTATTGATTTTTTTTAATTATTATTTGGCATTATGGGTGCACAATAGAAGGAATAATACAGCACTAATTAACAATATTTGAATGTATTGTAATTTATAAGCATTGCTTTAAGATGTTATTGTAACATTAGCTGCTGACTGTGGCTTCACCCACGTTTATGATTGTATAAATTTTTAGCACTCCAATGTTGACCATGTACAAGCCTGTTACTGTGAATTAATGGCGCGTTGGGTGCCTGGTAACAGGCTTGTAACGTATAAACTTGTCTTTGAATTTTATAATGTAACTTTCCATGTTAATTGAAATATTGAACTTCAAACTGGTTCGCTCTTCAAAGCATTAGCTAAAATATTGTACCATTGATTATATGGTAAAATATAATGTCAGTGGTATAGCGATAGCCAATAGACTGCCAGTACATATGCTAATAGAAGGATATAGAACCATTTGGGCACCAATCTCACATTATCACAGTATAAATTATAGCATTTACTACCTGCGTGCAGTTTGGCCTTCTCCCAGCACTCACGAATCGAATTTACGCCCTCTGTGTTCAATCTGTCACCGATTACTGAGGACGTCATTGCTACGATATTGTTTACGTTTTTTCATATGAAACTAGACACAATGATAATGAAAACATTGATGTAATAAGCGGTTATTGTGTGATGTCCGATGGGTTGCGCCTGAATTATGCAAAACTTTGTAAAGGCATTGTATA
Organism: Pyralis farinalis; assembly: GCA_947507595.1. Lineage (NCBI taxonomy): Eukaryota > Metazoa > Arthropoda > Insecta > Lepidoptera > Pyralidae > Pyralis > Pyralis farinalis. Next base: position 14,622,123 of record OX382277.1, on the reverse strand, counting down.
TAATAAGTAAGTAACATTATTAACTTATACTCCATTTCAATGTGTAGGCAAAACGCGCATACCATAAAGCCGTTACATCTGAAGAAGATAGCGGCGAGTTTGGCGCGAGCGCTGTGGGACTTGTCGGAGGCGGGAGTGGTGCACGGACACATCCGCTGTCGGCGCGTGTTAATCTCGGCCGCTGATGCAGATCGCATACAAGTCAAGCTGTCCGGACCCAGTCTACGGCCGTATACCAGCGTTGAGTGAGTACACTGTTGATTAGAGCTTCTGCGAGCTAAGAAGAAGATTTACAAACATATTTAAAGTTCGTGTAAGTAGGAGTGCGCTACAGAGCGCTATGTAATTTGCAGTCCGGTTATATATGTTTTCATATAACTCTAACTAGGTACAGAAGTAACGTATAAAAATGCCAGATTTCGTAACCTATTAAGTCCAAACGTGTCCGCAGGGTGCTGTAATGCCTACTTAAATAGTTAATAGATTCAGGCGTTATTTTGCGAAAGTCAAATTGCATGCCTACTTAAGTTTGAATTTAGAAGCGCCAAAATCTTTCCATATAAAACACCTTCTGGCGCGTCACTCTTGTCATGTTATGATATATGTTGGTCATTTGAATATCCTCGGTAAATATATATTTCATAAACATTATTAAAATATGATTGAAAATATCTACAAGTACTTCGTTGCGGTTCCTGCAGGGAAAGCGTATGTTAAGATCATCTGATAAGCCACCGCTATCAACTGACAATTGGCACATATTACACCCGTAAAAGTAGTTATCGCATTGTAATCAATTTTAGTACAGCATTACAACACGCGTGCGATTGCGACCATTGTTTAATCGCATACGTACTAGAAACTCATCAAGCAATCAGCCTTTCTATTCCATGGTATTTTTACATACTGATGTGCCTGATTATGCCTGATGTGTGATAGAGGAATTATCACAGTACGTAAGACCTGTACATTGTATTCAAAAAACGTACTGCAATCTCGTAGGCAAATTATCGATATCTAAAAAAATATCGATATCTAAAACTAGAAGTCGTTTGATGAATTCAATCGGAGTAATCATCAAGCACCATGAATTCTTTAGTATAGCTTTCGACTCTTATTTTCGTGTGTAAATTTAAATGCCCTAATTATTTTCATTCCTGAACATTGATTCCACAATTGTTTCCATAGGTATACTGTTGCTGCGCTGCAAAATTATTCTCGTAGCTATACTTTAATAATATAACACAATTATTAATTCCGTAGCGTACATTGGATGCCGGTGGATTTCTTCGGCGACATGAACATGGCGATGCGTTCAGTCCTAGGTGACATATGGGCATTCGGGACAACTCTCTGGGAAGTATTCTCCTATGGACAATCGCCGTTGGACTCCAATCCTGTCATGACTGCAAAAGTAAGTAAAGTTTGGTTTATACTGGCTATTCTTAAGAATATCAAATAAGTACAGTGCAATTCAAATATCGTCAGAAATCAGGAATCTCAGAGGAGAAAAACTTGCATACTCAACAGGATCAAGCAGTACTTCAAACTCGGGTCAAAGACTTATGTTATTCAAGCCTTTGGCCGGAAGATCCTGCTTCGGTTTTAATTCACAAGTGTGAAGCGTTCAGAGACTACGGGATTTACTGACGCTCCCATGCTTACAAGTCCAAGAGATTTTGCCTCTCTTTGTGTACTCAACCGATTGTATTGTGATTCTTGCGCACAAAGCTGTCAAATATTTTCTCAAAGACCAAAAAACAGCAGAATACCTTATGATCTAGCGTCAGATGTTCGTCCTCGCCCATTTCCAAATTCCCCGGTGCAACCTTCCGTTTTAGTTGCGATCGTATAAACATTTCGTCCAAATTTAACTGGGATTATTTCCTGTAATGTAATTTAGAAAATGCTTGTATGCGAAAAACTTTAAATGTAATGAAGAGACTATGCATTATTTTACTATTATACCAATGATTATTTTGCCAAAATCTCATTAACACAAAATCTCAACAAATGTTAAAACTATTTGTTTCAATGTAGTCGTCTTCCCCTAGTTCAATGTACTTCATTCAAACTATAAAATGAGATTTTATTTGACTTCTTTTCTTTTTACCAAAACTTACACTCTTGTATTTTTATACAGTTAAACAAGTATATTTTACACAAGCAGTTATTTGTGTATTATTCAGGCCTAAGTTATTATCTAAAAGAGATTTCTATTTTTTTTTTTGTCATGGCAGAGCTATATGATGGGCAACCGACTTCTGAAGCCCTCACGCTGCCCGAGCGAAATATGGACAATGATGCAGCAGTGTTGGCAGGTTGACCCCATTCGGCCGCAGGAGATCATGCGGGATATGAACCACATGCTGCACAGAGGTACGCATCACCAGGAATGTTATAAACATTTACCGCAATTTTATACTACTAATGTATAAAATTGCGGTAAATGAAAGTTCACTAGAATTTTGATATTTTTTTTATATTCACTAATCTATTATTTCTCTGCACATGAAATGCTCGCAACGCACGCCTACCCTGAGTATTCAAACGTCACTAACTGTTTGTCAGTAGATAATGATGGAATATGTATTTAACTTTGCATTTTTTCCCAGAATATGTTCCCGTTCACGACTACGAGCAGCCGAAGTTGACTAGTCTTATAATCAATTCTGATACAGTGGCGAGTAAGTATATTTTTCCCTACCGTTCTGATCAGATAATAGTGATTATTCATTATTATCCAAAAGAAGTGTCTCGCCAACATTTTGAGTCAATAAAATTAGTTCTTGCAAAAAACATTTCGATATGTCAATTTCTTTTCGAGATATTGAAGGTACAAAGTGCACGATTTATGTGTCAGATGTGACCTCAAATTAGAACCCTGTTCACTGCGCGGTCTCGTACCGTTTACGCCTTCCACAAAAACTAACAGACAGCAGTGCATAACGAAAGGGAATTGGAATATCCCGTAATAGTCGTGCGACTGCACGTAGTTATGTATGTAAAATCGAGATAAAAACAAATCATAAATAATTTGTAATGTTAGTGTATTATGCCCTGTGCTTCAATTAAACAACAATAATACGATGGAATTATTTACTGTAAAATTAATATAAGTTTAACACGTGTACGTCTTTCCAAATCCAAAGAGAAGAGATTGGCGTTGCTGCACAGATACACAATCAACATGTTATACATAGACAAACCACAGTTGTCAATCAGTAGTACAGTATACTTCATATCTATAGGGGAGAGCTCCCCCTAATTAAATAATTATGGCATCAATGGGACCCAAAAAGTCGGCATGAAAGGAAAGAATATCTCTCATAAGGAAAAACAGTTTTTGGCCACGGAATAAATTCTGCCTTCTTAGGTTCTGGACGGGTTGACATACAAATATTACAGTTTTTTATGAAGGCTTAATTTACTTTTTTTTTTTGTAGGCATGGGCAATCGGAAATGGTTTGTGAAATATGGGTTTCACATTTTCCGTAACCTCAAGTTTAATATTCTTCCCCTTAATGATGCCTAACTCATTTTTTAAAAAAATCTGAGTACTCGCTTAACAAATGTTGCAAATTTGAATTATTTAGGAAGTCAACTGACATATATTTGTTCACATTCAGTATACGTTTCTTAATGGGATCTCTGCCTAATAAAGTTTTAGAGCCATCTTTGACTACAAAAAGTACACCTTTAAATGATATTGGTAATGTCACCTTGCCTACTTGTTCAATAATCTGACCATTGTATGTTTTTAATTATAAATCTGTACCTTGTAAGTTCTCACCCTGAAAATAATTCCTGAAGATGATTTCAGTTTTGATATGACATTTATTAAATATCATATAAAAATATAGTGATATAAAATTATTAATACGATTTTGGTGTACAGTCGACGTTGTAAATATACCGACATTGTCCTCGGACACTCACTCCCTCCTGAAATATTAAGAAGTTATTATTCTGTTTACTTCTACATACTGAAGGTAAATGTCCCACCTTGTTGCCAATTTTACACTTGTATATTTTGTATCTGCATTTCAAGAAATAATGATATGATTTACCACAGTGAATGCACTTTACTGCCTTTTCTGGGTTTTGGTTCTGCTTCTGAAATTGATGATGTTTGAGGTCTTGGTAAGGTAAAAGCCTTGCTTTTAAATTTGACACGTTGTCAACTTTGACCTCTGACACTTGTCGATCATTGAAGGAAGACTCCTTATTTAATGCAATATCCAGCACTGCCATCTTGCTAAGCGGCGCTTCCCATAACCTATCCTGAATTGGTCCAGGGCGCGGACCAGACACGATTTTGTCCCTGACACGCACCTTTATCGTTGCTGTTTAAAATCCGCATTTTTTCCCTGACACGAGCATACCATTTTGCTATGGACTCTCCCCTGTTATGTTATAACTTGTTAAAGTTGATTCTCAATCGAAAAGTGCTGCTCTCGGTGTGAATCTTACTAGGAGGGCTTCAGTGATCTCCATGTAACTTTTAGGCAAAATCGGGTGCACAATCCCTATTATTATTTTGTAAACATTTTCGTGCAAGGAAATTAACAATATAGACATATATAGACACATGATTGTCTGCTTTTATGTCATTTGCCGTATATAAAATGTTGCTCAAGCCTATCCAAAAAGCATGAAATGTCGACTTCTTTATTGGATGATTTAAAGAGTAAAAGACTTGACATTTTGCGTGAATCCTTTTCATTACTCGTCGCCACTTTTTATGTAGAGTATTATGTCCTGTACTGTAAATAATTCCATCGTATTATTATTGTTTAATTGAATTAAACAATAATAATACGATGGAATTATTTATTGTAAAATTAATAAAAGCTTAACACGTGTACGTCTTTCTGAATCCATAGAGAAGAGAGAGGCGTTGCCCCACAGATACACCATCAAAATGTATATATAGACAAACCGCAGTTGTCAATCAGTAGTACAGTATACTACATTCACTTCATTGTCACATTCAAGTGATTAAAAGTATTCATTGATTTTATTGTTTTTACCTTTATGGTCATCTAGGTGTGCACCTTCGCCACGAATGCGACGGCTAGTACATACGCTTATTAACTAAACATCACTCAGGGATTGCATTTAGCCGGGAAGGCTTTGAAGGCTTCATAGGAAGCCTAAAGCGATTAGGTGATGAGAAGTATTTGTTGATGTTCTACATTCGTTTAATTGAAGTTCTGCTAGTGTCACATATAAGTTGTTGAAATGATGGTTGTTTCAGGTGACCGATACATTCCAAACGAGCAGAGTGACGCAGGCAGCAACAAGTCACTCATTTCCGACGGAAGTGCTTTATCTTTAAATGGGACTCTACCGAGGCAATTTGACAGTCGTGTAAGTATTATGTAATGTAATGTAATGTATATCTTCACGCCAAGTCCCTTGCGGGGTAGGCAGAGAGAACCGAGCGCCATAAGGCGCGGTCCTTGCATACTTCACTCGCTTCTGTGACATTCATAGCTCTTTTCATGCACGCTCGCCGGTTCCTGGGGCTTCTGACATCACCTTCTGATAAAACACATAAAGTATTATAAATAAAGTATTATGTAATGTGACAGAATCTAGCTGAATCAGAAGCCAGCCGTACTAGGTTCTGCCGGTGAGGGTATCGCGTTATCACGACAATAAGTAGCATACCTTTATACATCTTCAGGTCTCAGAGTACTTCTAACATATTTTATTACAATCCATTCCTGAGCATAGATTTACATACTACATTTTTTTTTGTTTTACTTAACTACCTGTCGCCCCGATGGCCGACATTCAACCATAATAATAAATTAATGAAAATTAGCGGAAATTGCACTAATTTACAAATTTCCCAGTTTTTTTCTACTGTTCCAATTTTTCGACAATAGCTACTAAACAAAAAGACAGTGGTTTTTTGTTTTTGTCTATCTATACAGGGTATCGCAAATATTGTCAACCGGAAGCTCAAGTCTAGATCACTCCTGGGAAGTATCTGAATCATTCCCATGTATGTTCCGCGATTATTTGTAGTTTTCGAGTTACTAATTTTATAATGTTTTTTTTAGAAAGTGAGCTTTGGCCATTGATTTAAATAAAATATTTTCTCTTGACAGTTTCCGTTGTCAAACGGCGTAGTGGGTGGAGGGTTAGATTTCGGCGGAGCGTTGAGCAGCGGCTTCGACATGGACGAGCACGCCGATCTGCCCGACCACGACAAACCGTGCACCATGCAGTCTATTGAATCTCACGGTACCACCTACCTCGTCAGTTGGAAGAAGAAGATCGGCGGTGTAAGTATAGTATAGTAGTATAACAAGCATATATCTAGAAACTAAAGGACGTCAATTTCATAATTTAAACATTTCCAGAACTAGTCTTTTTATGTAACGTTAACGCGGAATAGGTTTTTTTTGTAATCCACCATTTGAATGCAGTCAGGATCTGTGGTGAAAGGAGAGACCACCTTTTTTTTATAGTACGTCGGGAGGCATACCAGCATACACGCCACCTGATGTGAGCGGGCGCCGTAGCCTATTAACGCTTACGATATATTAACTATCACTCGCTGCTTTGATACGCCCTACCTCTCTCTCTCTTGTGTTAATATTTTCCCATCAATACACCGGACACGCGTATGAACTGTTAGATAAATAGTACAATACCTAAGTAGTACTAACACATCTAAACAGTAATATATTTGCGTGATGTATTATAATATTATTTTAATTATATAATAAACGTTCTAATTCTAAATGCGGTAATAAATATTAATTAATATGCAATTTAATTATACTGGAACGGAACTTCCAATATTTAAGGCCTAAAATTATGTTAAAGCCTCTACTGAATCTGAAAAGTCACAGGATACACTATCCTTATTTATAGATAACCCTACCTCAAGATAGTTATGACACCGTACTAGTTACACGTGCCGGAAAAAAGAGACATAGCTATTGACAATTGCACGTAAACGAACGAGACAAATATACGGATACATCATTAAATTAAATCAATAATTGCCCGTATTTTCTTCATATTACAATCAAACTAGGCTTACTTGTGAAATGTAATATAATCCTTTGCATTGTTGGAACTCTTGCTGTTTTGCCACACCATTTTACCGAACAATGAGCGGTGATCCTATTTAGCGCTAAAAGACTAAGTTTTGAAGATGAAGGAAGATGAAGGGTATCTTAATGCGCAGTCAGTGGTTAATTATTTTGTGATATTATATGATATATTTCCTACGGTTCCCTATTTAATATATAAACTTAATAGTCTGTAATAAGCATTATTTAGTACTTTAAGGGGAACCTTCCCATTCAAGTCAGAAATAGCTTAGAAATGTATTGTCGTCAGGCGGCGAGCATCATTCATCTCCCCGTCTGACTTCACTGACCATGTCTGACTCGTTCAAGGCACGCACACCCCACCTCTTGAGTGTAATTCAAATGGCGATAATTCCATAAAATTAACTAAAGAAATATGCATATCTGAAAATGTCCAAGTTTATGAAAATATTTTGTTCATTTACAATGTTTTTTATTATTTCAATTTATGAGTACATTATTAATTGTTTCTCCTTACTTCATACACGGCATATAGGTATTGTACATACTCCAATACGTAAATTATCGTTGCATCACCGTAATCATAGCACATTGTAAAAAAAACAGCAAATTTATTAGCGAATCTCTAACCCTTTACTATTTTATTATTCAGGGAAGTTACGGCGAGGTGTTTAAAGGCTGGATGTGCGCGGAAGGTGATAAAAATGAATCTCGAACGGTGGTGGCGGTGAAAAAACTCACGCCTCAGAAGACTGGGAAGAATGGCTCATTATATGAGGACTTCATGAACGAGTTGGAAATTATGAAGGTAATCTTATTTTATTACATACTGTACAGTTTAATCTCAACATTTCGTACTCATATTTATTTGTGGTGATTATTGCCAGAACAGTCAAAGCATCTGTCAACAGGAGGTAAATAAACTACTACGTAGGTTATTTTATGTGTACATCAAAGTAGACATGCAATTTACCCCTGGGACTACAATGGCGTTGTTAATCCCGGTTCCACAAGAGACAGCAGTAGGAATGTGTGACGCAATTCATCGAAACGGGTCGGGGGGTAAAGAAGAACTCTCTGCCTTTATTGACTAGTTCACGGATCAGAATCCTTACTACTCTTACAAATTTCTTCTGATTAAATTCGTTGAGAGTTCCAAGTCAGCTGTAGTTTAACCCCCGAGACAGCAATGGACGTCACTGTTCATTGCCTTTTAGGTGGTCGCCGCTGTTAATTCTGGCTACACAGGAGACACAGTGGTGGGAATGAGTGGTGGGCGGAGACACAGTGGTGGGAGCATACTCTACCGATTGAAACACGAATCAAAACGCTGCAAATCTATTTTTTTTAATTTTATTAATTTATTTTGAATTGATTTCGTTTGTGTGTGTTGTATTGTAAATATAAAAAAGCTTGCGTGCTTCCTTGTAATTTGTGTGTATATTAGATCAAATTTGCGAGTCTTTAATATTTCATTTGGTTTTCCAGTCGTTGAAACACGATAACATAGTGAAAATCCTGGGCTACTCAGTGGACTACCAGGGCCCCGAGCCGAGCGTGTTCATCGTGATGGAATACTTGGAGGAGAGCTCGCTCAACAACTACCTCAAGTTCCAGGGGAGCAAGCTCAACATCACACATTTACTCAAATACGCCACAGATATTGCCACGGTATGTTGCTATTCGTCACCGTTGAATCAAATCTTATTACGTTCAAATATTGCATACATAGTGAGTGTGTGTTTACAATATATTAAATGTAGCTTGATTAAAATGACACCTGTCAAAATGATGCCACTAGTCCAGTGAAAGTACTGACCATGCTATCGATATCGATAACAAAAAATATTTGTGCCTGACGAATAAGGTTTTTATGGATTATTTGTTTCATCACCTACCGAAGTAGTAATAAAATAAGCTCAATGAAAAAAAAAAACAAACAAAATGTCATACTTTTACTGATTTTAACGATGAGCAACCTAAATCGATTTAATTGTCGCCACTGGCAATTGAATCGCTAGAACAGTCCAGAAGATTAATTATCAGTTTTCGGTCACAAATTACGTCGAAGCGGATGTCGCGTTCTCAGTCTTCGGCGATATTATTTTTTTGTGTTTTGATCTCCACCTTTCAATCTTCTGGTGTTACATGTTCACAAGCATTTTTGATAGATTAAGCTGGCTGTGAACGGCGGGGCGACATTGTTTCTTGCTGCATGTCTTAAAATAATAATAAGACAAATAGCATTGTATTGACAGTGATATGGTGGCAATCGGATAACTTTATGTCCCAAATCCTTCGCCATCTCATCCAAAACATATGTGGGAGTTCTTGGTTTGTTAATTGCCACTAAACGTAACAATTCTTTTTTTAACATTTAACATTTATTGTCTCGTCTTCTTCTATTCCGTTAGCTTGTAACCACGAAATAATTTCGATTTTTCGGTTACTTGTCGTTGGAGCTTTGTTTTATGTACCGAATGGTGTAGCGCATTGTCCATTAGTATAATGTGCGGTTCATTTAAATTATTAAACAGTTTTATAAACCATTCTTTGAATGTTACTAAATTTATTTCTTCGTGATAACCCGTAGTTTTTATAGTCTTAAATGCGAGGAGGCAATTGGGTACACAACCTGAGGCAGTTTCATCGTGGCATATAATCAATCTTTGACTTTTCTCTGCGGGTACTTTTGTGGAAGATACTGCATTATCATCCGTCCAAATTTTTGAGACAGTGTGGTTCCCACGTCGCATCAAGGAACACCACTTTGTCCTAATTATTTATTAATTGCTAATTGCATTTACTTTACGTAATTAATCAATGCGCAAAATAGCAATGTCAGTTCGCTCCATAACTATTTTTCTTTTGTCCCACTTTTTATATCCGAATCCAATTTGTTTTAGTATTTTTGATAAAGATGGGTAGGTTGCCGTTAAACAAGTTGGCTTGTTTTAGTGAAAAATGCTCATTTTGACAAAGTTGAAGTTCGTTGCGTGAATAATATGCATATACGTGATTACGAATAGCAGCAGCGTCAAAATCATCGATATCAGTCTCAGAGCAACATTTATTCCTTTTTTAGGGTTCCGTACCCAAAGGGTAAAACGGAACCCTATTACTGAGGCTCCGCTGTCCGTCCGTCCGTCCGTCCGTCTGTCACCAGGCTGTATCTCATGAACCGTGATAGTTAGACAGTTGAAATTTTCACAGATGATGTATTTCTATTGCCGCTATAACAACAAATACTAAAAAATATAATAAAATAAATATTTAAGGGGGCTCCCATACAACAAACGTGATTTTTTTTTTTGCATTTTTTATAGATAATGGTACGGAACCCTTCGTGCGCGAGTCCCACTCGCACTTGGCCGATTTTTTTTATTTGAAGTAGATAGTTTTTTCTCTTCCATTGACGCATATCCAAATTATTCTTTACTAATGCAAGTAACAGTAGCTCTTTCAATACCAAGAGGATCGGCAACTCTGTCACATACATAAAATAGTCACGCTGGCGAACCACAAACTCGCGTGATTCATTACTTAAATTCGTTTTTTTGCCCTTTTTGCCATTATTACAACGAAAAACAAAACAATAATAATAATTAACAAAGCAACAATAGCAATTAACAAGTCAACAACAAAAACTATCAACTACAACAAGGAAAGCAACGAAAACTGAAAACACGTGGCGCATACAAGGTTTCGGCACTCGTACTGACCATAGATAATCAAATCACATTCCAGTGCTACCTCTCCTACGTTAAATTGTGTCTTACTATTGGGAAAAGTAGGTATATAGCTATTTTTGAAATCGTTTAATGTTATCCATTAGACTAAGATAAACTCAATCATCCAATGGTAAAAAAAAAGACATTCTGTAGTAATATCATTACTACATGTAAAAAATGTCGGTTGTTAGATTATATTTTATTATAGAGATTCATGAATTCACGAGAAATTTTGTTTATCGAAATGTCCCATCTCTAGATTTTTTAGAACAAGACATGACCTTGTAAAGACATAATATGTGAATAAAGCAAATTTTTGGTACTATGAATTAAACAGATTAGTTGAGATTTATAACTGTACCAAATTTATTTTTGACATAATAACTGCCCTTAAAAAAATATTTGTTATGTCAAAAACAAAAATTTATTCGTGTGCCTTAATAAATGAGTAGTCTAGACGCTACTACAAAGTTATGTCATCACTTTCGCTGGCAGATGTTATTATAATCAAGTTATATTTAAAAGTCCCTTGCGGGGTAGGCAGACACGACCGGGCGCTACAAGACACTACAATGTTAAAGAAACAAGTGAGGTGTGTAAACACCTCGCTCGCTTTTTTAACATTCATAGTTCTTTTATTCTCTATTTATAGGGTGTATGTCTGTTGGTATCATATCTCTCAAAAGTAAGGTTTCTCGTTCTCGTTTTAAAACAGTTATTCTATCCGATAAACATTCTAAAAACTGTGCAAGAAATTATAATTTTTAGCAAGGATCATTTTCGCGATTTATCCTCAGTTTTTTATTTAATAGTACTTAAGCGCTAAAGGTAGTTTGGTAGTGTTAAGTGTCCATATTCCACTAAAGTCAAAGCTCAAGTGAGTTGATTTGGTAATTTACTAGATATTGTTCCACAATGCTAGTCTCTACCTCTTTGATATTGAGGTGGTTAATTTATTTGATTATTCAATCAATTATTTATTGTTTATACAAGTTGTTTTTATTTATTAGTTTCGCTTGATTATCGTCTTCAGGGTATGGAGTATGTGTCAAGCCAGAAGATCGTACATCGAGACCTAGCCACCCGTAACATCCTGGTGCTGGACATATATCGAGTGAAGATCTCAGACTTCGGCCTCGCGCGGAGTATACCAGAACGAGACGAGTACCGCGTCAGAACTGAACGGCTACTACCCATCAATTGGTAACATTTTTTTATTTTTGTCATTTGGATGGAAAGCAACGTATACGACCCGCCAGATTTAAAGTGGTCACCGCAGTTTATAAATGCGAAGCGGGAAGTACTTGCATATGCGCTATAAACGCGGTAGTTCCTTGGGAACATTCTGAGCAGCTATTCCATATCTACCCATCAATTGGTAACATTTTTCAATTATTTACCCATCTAATAGAATAATGTATTTTGGAAATATGTAACTTGTCTGTTAATCAATTAATAATAAATAAAATTAATTAATTAATAGCTACTTACATACCTCCAAAATATTTAAAATTTCCAAAAATCTCGGTCTTCACTCAATTTTAGCTATAATAGCTCTTCATGCAAGCTCTTCGGTTTTAGGCGTACTGATTTCATACTAAAGAGTCGTATACTATTTGGTGGTGAATAAAGTATGTATAAGCAAATAATTATTCTATCGCTTAACAAATACAGGTATGCGCCTGAATCAGCGACGCACCCATGGTTGTTCTCGACCAAAAGCGACGTGTGGTCGTATGGTGTCACAGTATGGGAGATTTTCTCTCGTGTGCGCACTGAAGTACCAAAGTTCGACGTGAAACGGCCCACGGAACGAGCCTCATGGTGAGTACCCGAACTATATCATTATAACTAGTCTGGTCATAAATACTGTTACATACAAACTTTACTTTTATCAACTCTTTAATTATTTACTTTTTAATCGCGTTTATTGTGTTAAAATTTCTTTCGATTTCCGCCAGTTTTACATATTTTTTTTCGTGTTTATTATCAAATTACAATATGGAATGGGATATTGAAGAAAATAGGATTGCAGTGATTGCCTAGCACAAAGTGGGGAGCCGTCGGTCATATTCAAGACACTTCTAAAAGCTTTGTATCAGCAGTATATCTTACTATCGACAGATATACCAACACTTCCTCTGTTGAAGACCATAATAGATCGGGGCGACCGCGTGCTGTTAGAACTACAGAGTTTCTCAATGCTGTTAAAGCCAGAACTCGCCGAAACCCCATTAGGAAACAAAAAATCTTATCGCGCGAAATGAAGATTCCCGCTAAGACTCGCGTATAATAAAATAAGACCTGAAGCTCGGCACTTATCGTCGATATACAGGACCCTAAATCAATCCCTACAGTTGAAGTAGATCGATCAAAACGCCTTCCATACCGATATGCAGGTGAAAGGCACAACAAGTAAAATGACAAAGTGTACACATATAGTTCTAAAGAAGCCGCCCATTTGGTTGGAAAGGTACAACGTGGTCATCATCCTGCGTCTGTAATGGTTCAGTGAGGGGTGTCTTATTAAGGAGTCACAAAGCTTAATTTTTGTGAAAAAGTAGTGAAGACTTCAGCCAAAATGTATGAAGAGACTGTTTTGGATCGTGCTGAGAAACCTCTCAGCTATACACTTTTAAAAAATGTACCGTGGATTTTCCAGCAGGATTCTGCAACTGGTCATAAGGGACGAACTACCCAAGCTTGGCTCGATACTAACATTCCGGACTTTATAAGAACTGAAGATTGGCTCTCATCTAGCCTAGATCTGAACCCCTTAGGCTACAAATTATGGTCAGTTTTAGAGGATGTGACCTGCTCGAAACGACACGCCGACGTTGTGTCTCTTAAGACATCTCTGAAGCAAACACTGGCTAAATTTCCCATGGAAACAGTGCGTAAATCCATAGATTCGTGGCCAAACATTTTCCAAATTAAAATTGCACAAATTAAAGGCCTGTATAGGCAAAGGTGTCCATTTCTAATAGAATCAGTTTTTTTTTTATTTTTTGCTGAGATTTAATAATTATAATAAATATGTACATACATCTAAGTTTTATTAAGATTACATTAATTGATAAAAAAATAAATGCATATTCATTTGTAACAGAATTTATGGCCGTACTAGGTATACTTAGCCAAGTCAATCGCTAATCTATATCGTTGCCCGATTAACTCAACTTGTTTTAAATCTCTATATTTACTTGCTACAAAATATAATTATGAAACAGGGTAACAACATTTTATTTTTTACCTTTAGTTCGTGTGGTCACTAAAGCATGTATTATTAAAAATATTTTATTGTTTAATTAACATACTATTTAATTATCTTATACTTTTTGAAATCTTTACAATTAAATTAAATGTTAGCGTGTTAGTACGATTTTAACGATGTTAAGTTGTATATCTATGTAGGATCATTGTCAGATGTCTTTGGCAGTTTGTTACTCACGGATTCAATAAATAAGAATATTGTAAGAGAGTATTTTCGTCGATGTGGCTTTGAATATTTTTTTATGCAAGAAAAATCCTCTTTTAGGCAATTTGCTATTGAATCTAATAAAATTTATGGCCAGAACAGCAACCTGATTCATCGGCATGTACTACTTATTCTTGCTTCTAAGATTTACAGTTTAGTAATCACTGAATTTTAAACCCAACTTGGTAGTTTACCTTCCTGCAAAGTATCCGTTAGAATATATATTACATTGAAAATTGATAAGATATCTTGGGGCTCATGTTATAAATAAATGCCTTATAATGGTTCTCATTTTGTAAAATTTATCTTGAGTCCATATTAGCAGTTTTTTAGGGTTCCGTACCCAAAGGGTAAAACGGAACCCTATTACTGAGACTTCGCTGTCCGTCCGTCCGTCTGTCACCAGGCTGTATCTCATGAACCGTGATAGTTAGACAGTTGAAATTTTCACAGATGATGTATTTCTGTTGCCGCTATAACAACAAATACTAAAAAATAGAATAATATAAATATTTAAGGGGGCTCCCATACAACAAACGTGATTTTTTTGCCGTTTTTATAGATAATTGTACGGATCCCTTCGTGCGCGAGTCCGACTCGCACTTGACTGATTTTTTTTTATACAACGACGGGAGGCATACAAGCATGAACCGTATGCTGATATACCTGATGTAAAGCAGTTACCATAGCCTATGAACGCTTGTAATAGATTAACTATCATTCGCGCGATGCTACCTCTGCTACTAACACAACCACTCCTTAGGAGCTTACCTCACTCACGCAAACGCTCAAGTGTTTCTCCTGTGTGGGAATCGAACCCACGTGCCAGGGTGACAAACGCGTTATTAACCGTTGCGCCACTGAGCTCGTCATTGGTCCTTAGACGCATTATTCCTACGTTTACTCATAATATGACGATAGTTTGTTTATCACAATTGTATTCGATTACTTAGATATGAACTGGCCAGAATTTGTAATGAAAAAGTTTAAAAAAGTATATATTTGTTTTATAAAGTCTGATACAATCACAAGTTTATTACATTAATTGGAAAATGTTATGGTCATTCGTTGATTATGACAGATGTTTTGCGGTTAAATCAAGTTTTTACTTTCGGCGACACAACCCGGCCCGTTTTTGAAAATGAGTTTATTTAACAGAAGCTAATTTCCATTTCGTTGTTACAGCTTCCAAATCCCAGACGAATGCCCCTCCGAAATATATAGGAATTTGATGACAGATTGTTGGAACCTGAAACCTGAAAAACGCCCCAACTTCACCGAATTGAAGCTGACCTGTTTGAGGTTCCTCGAAAACTACAAACAGACGTCGTAAGAATGACTGAAATCGTGCAATTCGCCAATTTTTATATGAAAACTTTATTCCGTATGATAATTTATATATTATGTGACGTATTTTAATAAAAAAAATATTATATTGATTACCAATGTATATGTGGCTAATGACAATCGGACTTCAATGTATTAGGATTTATAATTAAACCGGAAAATAAGATTCTGACAATGCATTACCGATTATAGTGAAATATATTTATATTTCTGCATTGTACTAACGTGCAAATATATATAGGAGATGTAGGCGGTAGGATAACTTCAAAGAAACGCTTGAAATCATAAACTGCGTGGTCGTTACACAATTTTAATTGAAGTTTGCAGTCAAATCAATTGCGGCTAATGCTTTGAAACGTGCGGTCGCGTTTCACGTGCTGTGTAGTTAGTGCACTACAGATAACGTAAATGCCCACCGTACATGATTTTGAAAATATACCTAGCGTTCTAACGTAAGTGTTGGTAATTATATAAAAAAGATCTAAGTAAGGTTGTTGATATATTGTTTATATCTCTCTACTTTGCAACTGCTTATGTACTTATTTAGTACATCATATTATATAAATATTGCATGCTGGGAATTTTAAAGTCAATTATTATGCAGGCGGAGAAAAAGTGAATCGACACGACGCATTTTATTATTTTTGTTACATTTTTGTGCAACTTGACCTCCACTGAATATAGACCTGTTTTCATTTTCACCGGTGTGTTTGGATATTATTTTTGTGTTCATATAAATTTGAACATTATACAGTGAAAGTCAAGTTGGTCCAATACTGCTGCTGGAAATATGTGTTGTCTAGACTCGCCAAACTGAACTTGGATCTAAAACTTCGTTACTTTTGTTTAGAGTTACATACGTTTTGATGCGACTGACTATGAGTGTCTATTTTAAATGCACAAATTATATTTTCTACCAAAACATTATTTTTCCTTTGGCGGATTTGGTCTTCTGTAGCAAGCCATTAATTAATAATCTCCTTACGCGACTTATATTATTACATTACATGTTGTACACTTACTTCGTAAAACCTACAGAGTTCAATAAATATTTCGCGTTGCAACACAATTTCTTGACTATTTATTATCAGAGAAAGCTTATGATTATATGATAATTGCACGAGGCCTACCAATGAAATTGAATTAAACTGTTTAGATTTTCCCGACATTAACCGAAATGATTGAGGGATTCCTTGTTAGAACTTCGATTCGCGGCTAGCCGCAATCGATTTCCGCGTAATCTTCGACATGTAGCAACTTATCGGTTTAAAGGCATTCTGTGGACAATTGTATCAAAAGTGCGTTGTCATTATTAAATCCATCCAGTAAGATGTAAAATTGAGCACAGTCGTGCATCGACTTCTATTTTCGACTTCTATTTTCGACTATATAAGTCCGAATACGACAAAGTTATTTTAACATTTTCCGTAACAAGATTGTGCCACAATATTTTTTAAATCACTTTGTTACGTTTTCCTACGATACTAATTATCTCCGGGTACTAACTTTACTTCGTTATGTTTTCCATTTGTGCTATATTTAGGCACTTGGTTCTACAGGGACATATTGCTTGAGACTGGTATATTATGTTTGAAAACTATTTATATATCTTGTACGATTTCGTAAGTTATTTAGTGAAGTTGATGTGACGAAGGTGGACTATAGGAGCGTAATGTAAATATGAATACATGGTTTTTGTAGTTCCTCGATGCATTTTAATAGTTCCGTATAATTTTAAGGTTTATTCTGTAAATATTATGTTTTTTGTTGTAAGCTCTGTTTAAGTATACAGTAAAATGTTTCTCATATGTTTAAGCGGTCAATACTTTAGTGCAATGGTAATGAATGAGGAATATGTTCTCTTTTAGCACTTGTTTGTTATATGACAATGGCAATCAAATTTGTCTCTTTGAAACCGGACTGTTAGAGGAATATTTGATTTTTATAATTTGTAAATAAATGTGTTCATTTTATTGTTTAATATATTTCAAAATGCTTTGTGGCTTGCATCAATGTCACCGTAAGATTTCTTATATAAGTAAGTTTATGACATTTTATATTTGTGCTTTTATTAAAAAACGGAACAATCGCAAATATGTGCATCACATACGCGCAAATTTGATGGGAAATGCAAACAAGAAATTGAAAGTTGAATGTTTTTAGTCATAAATTATGTACGAAAATATCTACGAATTTAATGCCTGTTTAATTTGACAGTACTTTAAACTGCTATTAAAAATCAAAGCTTTTCAGATGGGTAAAAAACATTTATAAATTCCCATAATGTTGGAAATTATTATGCATAAGCAAGATGCGAGTGGGTTCTTCCTCTTTATTCTTGTTCGAATGCTGGAAATTAATCAAATATTTCAGGTTAAAAATCTTTTCCTATTGAGAAAGCGTTCTATAGAATCTCCGTGCTAAGTTGGTTCATAAAGTGTATTAGCGCTTTTGTACATTCCAAGCCAGCCAAACTGAAGGAAAGTAGTACCTCACATACAAAAAGATTAATGCTTCTATCTTCTGTTACGACTTAAAAATATCACCTGGGAAATTTTTAATTAGTCTCTACACACATTTTAGCGAATACGTATTGAAAATTTGGTGGTGTACAGTGCTCATTGGAAATCCTCAATGGATATCTACTATTATGAAATATATCAAAATATGTATATATTTTTATTCTTTTCTATATGACAGCCCACCCATACAGGTGTAAT
Source organism: Pyralis farinalis (assembly GCA_947507595.1). Taxonomy (NCBI): domain Eukaryota; kingdom Metazoa; phylum Arthropoda; class Insecta; order Lepidoptera; family Pyralidae; genus Pyralis; species Pyralis farinalis. The sequence goes on along the minus strand of OX382277.1, from coordinate 14,603,768 downwards.
TCCTTTGTCGGTTACGTTGTTTCTTCTCTAACAATCCTGTTTCAGATTTTTATTTTTACGTATAATGTATGTAACTTTTTGACTGCGTTGGAAGTCAATTTGTAGTTTAAGGAATGTTCTGAATGTAACGTAAAGAGTTTCGCGTTGAGTGTTAAATTTTGCCGCATTAACCATTCTAGAATATTTTAATCGCATTATATTTGACGAAATTGCTGTTTCACATTGGGATTTGTGATCTTCTCGAACATACAATGTAACATGCAACGATCGAGAAGAAAGTGTAAAAAACAGTAACTGATCAGGATCAGTGCAGACCGAGATAAACGCAAAAGAATGAATTTTTACTGCGATTTGAAAATTAATTTTATTCTTATTCGCATAATTTGCAAAAAAGTTTTGCACCGATAGGTATGTTCAAATTTACAACGATCCTTAAACATTTTTTGACATACGAGTCTAAATAGCATCTATCATCAAGACTTGTATGTTCATAATTTTTTGCACATCGATTATCGATGACAATAATTGCAGTCCTATCAAAAACATACTTTTTTCGCAACAATCGGTCAGTGCTGTTCCTTATAACTGCTGCATTGTCGAATGCACGCAACCATAAAATTATTACAGAAGATAAATACATTTTTAATTTTTGTATTGAACTGTCTGCTCTGGTGTCTGTCAGCATAATAATCTGACTAGGCTGTTATACAAGACTCTAGCTATTTGTTCTATTTAAATTGCCGCCATCTATTGTCTCGGAATTAATTAACGCTAAGCCGACTATTACAATTACAATAGAACCGTATCTGGGCTTTATTGTAACTGTAATAGAATCTGAGCTTGTTTGTTGAACACTCGCTGAAAATTTTCTAAGCCTTTAAGCTCCAAAGTGGCGGTTACCAAATGGGAACAAAAATAAATTAATATCCAGGGTAAAGGCCAGTGCTTTAGACCGTAATTGTAATATTTTGTACCAATCCCAAGTTTTATGGGACCGTGTTTAGCACCTCATGTAAACACCATGGCCCTCGTACATAAAAACAGCATTTTGGAATGGTTATGAGCATTATTGACTTACCAAAGATGATATTAGTATATTGTTCGATTTTGTATATTATAATAAGAATGTTTAAGATCAATGTTATTTTGTACGATAAATTGCAATTCACCCGTGTCAATTGACTGTGTAAATATTGAGCACAACGCGATATACCTAATTAATTTTTAATTATATTTAATTGAACTTTTAATTTTAACGTCAATTTATTTAGAATATATTTTATATTATTTTTTAAATTAATGTTAGTGCATTGGCAAAATGGGAATTATTGGTAATTATGATAGACTGAGATTTGGATTATGTAAATTGGTGCTAGTGGATGATGTAACTAAATATTGCCTTATGTGTTGTCCGTCTAGCGAGTGCGCTGTTTGTTGAGGCAGGAATCAAAATACGATTCAGGATATGACCAGTGTACACGTGTACACCATATTGAAAAATTGTATCGATTCTAGACTCATTGATTTATGTCGTTTTTAATGAAATATAATGTTTTAATTACAATTCTTCTCTCTTATTTAAATTACCGTCCCTGAACCAGAACTTGATACCGGAACCGGAGTATAATATAAGGGTAGTTCGTGCCTTGTGATCAGGTGCAAAGTCCTGCTGGAAAGTCCACAGTTCATTTTTCAGGAACGCCGTTTCTATATGAATTCTATATGTTTGTCTGTGCGTTTGTTCGTGCGTATGTCTGTGCGTTTGTCTGTCGCTTTTTTCGAATCAGCAAAAAAAAGTAGAATAGGAATATTCAGGAACACCGTTCCTATCTCTTAAGGAACATGGTCATAATGGCCGACAATATAAAAATAAATGTTTGAATTGTTATATAATTGGTGTGGCCAGGTGTTCCTCTGGCAATGCAAGCTTGCGCATTCCCAACTGGTTAAAAGTGTATTGCTGGGAGGTTTTATTTCACAAGACTCCTTTTTCACAAAAATGTAACTTTATTACCCATAGATTTCACTTAGACGATATCACAGAAGCTAGTTCAAAAGAAATAAAGTTGAAAATAGTCAGTTTTTTAACAAGATTACTGCCAAAGCTCAAGAAAATAAAAGGACTGTTTTTTGATTAAAAATGAGAGCTGGCTAGTTGCCGAGGATATACAATTTACATACAGTAAATTCTATTGAACCAAAATCTTCTACATCGTCTCTAGATGCTACTTCTGCAGGAAGACCTCGAAAAGACCACGTATTCGACATTTAAGACGAAAAAACGTCGAGTCGCAGACTTGCGTCGTCCCGTTCCGATTGCTTCCGATGGAGCCTTGAAAGCCTTCCCGGCTAAGGCGGTCCCAGGTGGTGTTTTAGTCAGTAGGAATCTAATATACTAATCAGATGAAGAAGAATGTTATCTCATGCAAGATCTCACCACCTCCCTCCCATTCGAGTATCGGTGTTAAGATAAGAAAAGGCATGCTCCGTGTGTTCGTACATGTATAAATAATGCAGGACGAAAGAATGACGAAACAGATATATATATAATGCTAAAGTGGAAGGATGAAGGTTGCCCAGGAAGACAGAGACTAACCTACCATGACCAAATTGGTCGTGTTTTATCAGAAGGTGCTGTCAGGAGCCCCAGGGACTAGGAATGAGCGTTCATGAAAATAGCTATGAATGTTAGAGAAACGAGTGAAGTATGTAAGGTCCATGTCTTATGGCCCTCGGTTCTCTTTGCAAGGGATCTGGTGTGAAGATATACATACATAATTTAAAGTAACGAGAATATAGGTAATACTATAAAAAATATAATTAATATGGTATCTGTCAAAGTGATTATACACCGCTCAGTTGTACTGAGTGCGCGGCATGTTTATGGCGCGGACTGAAGGTTTTACCACACATATATGCAGCTTAGTATTTTTTTAAATATTTATAAATTATGACAATTCAGCTGTATAAATTTCATAAGGTATAAAATAACTTTATACTTGAACATTTTTAATATGGTCCATATACGTCACGGACGTATTATCCCCTCTCTTCAATTCAGCTGACGGTTATTTTTTAGTTAAAACTAACCTCAGCAATCACCCTACAAATTTGAGAAAAATGGATCGGCGCCGGGAACATTTTCGCGCTATGATTTTTTACGATTTCATGTATCGCCCGAAACCGGACGAATCGTACGATAGACTTCAAATGGTATTCATGGATGAAGACCCTTCCAAGGCAACCGTGTATCGTTGGTATAATGAATTCAAGCGTGGTTGACAAACTTTGGGGAATAAAGAAAGATGTGGTCGCCCTTTGACGGCTGTTACGGAAGAAAAAGTACTAGCAGTGAAAAATTTAATACAAGGCAATAGGCGAGTTACGTATCAGATTCCACACGTACTGCAGATTGGATCGGGAAGCCTTCACGAGATTCTACATTTGCATCTTCGCGTGAGGAGGATAGTTTCACGCTAGGTGTCTCACAACCTCACCGTTGCTCAGAAGCAAGCCCGGGTGGAATGGTGCCGTGACATGATAAACAAATTTGAAGTAGGCTCGTAGCACGAGACGCTTTTCCACAATTTTGCGGAGTCAGAAAACGTAAACAGACAATCCTGTAGACGGAACGCGGTGACAGGACGCACAACGCCCAAAAATGTTACTAGAAATAAACATTTTTACGGGTTTTACTATAGAAAGGAGCCCGTCTACAGGTGCGCGAATCAGAAAATTCATCACATTGATATTTTATTTTGAATTTCATTTTTTTTTAATTGACAAACGATTTCGCGATACTTTAAAGAACAACCAAATATGATTTTGTGCTCATAAAAATATAATATATAAAAATCACCCAGTTATGAGCAGCCGGGGGCGCAAAAGTCAGTCAGTGTAGCCGTGTATGCATTGTGAAAGGTAAATATATTATTTCTGCTAAAATTCATTGCTCCAGCTAAAAATTTAATTACTGCATGTTGGAATTCCTCTAGAGATATATGCTCTCGGTAATTTCAGGCGGTGTATACACGGTTTCTTATTTACAAATAAGGTTAGCAGCAATATGCAATAACAATAAGTATATTTTAACTGACTTCAGAAAAAGGAGGAGGTTATCAATTCGTCTGTATATAAGTGTATATCTTTTTATGTACGTTCAGGCACAACTCCTTTGTTTATAAACTAATTTTGATACTTTTGTTGCGCTGCGTTCAGTATAGCTCCAAGGTGGTCCCATGTTAATTTAATTGGAATTGGATTTTTAACTTTGGAGATACACCAGGTTAATCCTCAAAACCATAGGAAATTTATATAGACTGAGGTATTGTTTGTTTATGACAATCCTAATAATGGTCCTAATAAAGGTACCTGCTATTGTCAAGGACGTCTTAAACCGGGCTAGACTTGGACTACGAAAGCAGACAATGGAACTCCTTAACGACAAAGAGCACGGATATATAGATTGAGTATTTTTTTTATGCAACGTCGGGAGACATTCAAGCATACGCCCCACCTGATGTAAAGGATCAAGTATCCCATTCACGATGCCGTCTCTGTTGTTAATTAAACAGCAACTCCTTAGGAGCTTACTTATCAAGGATCTTCCAGGGACTTGTTATTTGTCTGTGGTTTTCTGTGAGGTGCGGGTATTTTCCCTGCTTTGCTGCGCCATACCTCTCTTAAACACCCAGATCAACACAGACATGTTCATGCATACAAATATTTGCCCGTTGTGGGAATCGAACCCACGAGCGTTGGTGTCAAAGTAGCGTTATTAACTGTTGTGCCAACGAGCTCGTTTCGTCTCGTCTATTATATAGAGCATATAGGTATAGAATTACTATAGAACTAAGTTGCGCACCACGAACGCAAATAATTTCGTACATCGATGTCTGTAATCAACAGGGTGAAAACCGGAAACGATTACTGGCGGTAAGAGGCATCTTGAATATTAACGTAAATCTGGAAAGGCGAGACCTCGGTAAAGTCTATGCTCCGTCCATCTCGTGCCTTGATTTAAAACCCCGAAAGCTTTCAGCTTTAAATGCATAATCGTTTTCAGTGCCTAATGATTGTATAAAACCCGACGATGTATAAAGCAAGCTCTGCAAGCAAGTGGAAACTGTCCAGTGGGAGCTAAATTTCTATAACGCATGCAAAAGCTCTCAAGTCATACGCGAAATCTCATGCAGGTCAAACGCGAAATGTGTCTTCAACTCATACGCTAGAACACAGATAGCAGGACGGTCAGAGTTAGGTACGCCATGGGGGTACCTTGCGGTCCACCACCAAAGGGTGCGTCCAAGGGTCCATAGGAGGACCGATTTTGTGGAACCTCCTATTGGATCCTCTTTTGCAGCAACTCGACCTTGCGGGGGTGCACTGTCAGGCCTTCGCCGATGACGTCGTACTGATGTTCGACGGCAACACTGCGCTGGATATAGAGAGACAGGCCAATGCCGCTCTCGAGCATGTGAGGGCGTGGGGTGTCAAAAACCGTTTGAAGTTTGCGCCGCAAATGACCAGCGCTATGCTGATCACGCGCAAATTTCGGTATGATACCCTGCGCCTTATCATGGGCGGGATAGACATTGGCATGTCTCGGCAGATCAAACTGCTGGGGTTGACGATTGACGCGGGTCTGACGTTCAATGCGCACGTGGCTACTGTCTGTAAAAGGGCAATAGCCATATACGGGCGCCTTGCGCGTACGGCCCGCGTCAGTTGGGGACTCAACCCTGAAGTAGTGAAGATCATATATTCAGCCGTAGTGGAACCTACGATATTGTACGCTGCCGCCGCATGGGCTCCAGCGGTCAATAAGCTGGGTATCCAGAAACAGCTCAACAGCGTACAGCGGGGCTTCGCTCAGAAGATCTGCAGAGCCTACCGCACGGTCTCCCTGAACTCCGCACTGCTGCTGGCTGGGGTGCTGCCTCTTGATCTCAGAGTGCGCGAAGTCGCCTCTTTATACGAGGCCAAGAGGGGGCTACCCCATCTGCTGCTCGGAGACAGGGAGATCGAGCGGATGGCCTCGAAGATCGAGGCCCTGCATCCCGCGGATAGCTTAGCTAGATAGCTTGGAGTTCGACAGCCTGGTGGACGAGGAACAATGCAGGGCACACTCCAACTTTGCCCTGCGAATGTTTACGGACGGCAGCAAGATTGAGGGCTGGGTTGGCGCCGCTGTATCCATATGTAACGGCGACGCCGAAACCAAGGCCGTCAAGCTTGCTTTGTCGTCCTACTGTACCGTCTACCAGGCGGAACTCCTGGCTATCTGCACGGCGGCCGGCTGGCATCTTCAGCGACTCCATGGCGGCGCTCCAGGCGGTGGCGAACGTCGAGTCCCCCCATCCCCTGGCGGTGCGGACACGGGGCGCTCTTAAACTGTGCAAAAGCTAGGGTAAGAGCGTCTCGTTGTTTTGGATCAAGGCACACGCGGGGTTGGAGGGGAACGAACGTGCCGATGAACTCGCCAGGAGCGCCGCACTGGGGTTGCGGAGGCGGCCAGACTACGACCGCTGCGCTGTCTCATTCGTCAAAGGTATGATCCGCAAGGGGACCATTGACGAATGGGACAGGAGATACAAATCGGGAACAACAGCTTCGACATCGAAACTATTCTTCCCGAGTGCGGCGGAGGCGTACGGCATCGTGGGCAAAATGGTACCGTCGAGCATCACCACGCAGGTCCTCTGGGGGCATGGTGGGTTCTCCGCGTACTTGCACAGATTCAAGTGCGCGGTGACGATCGGTGGCGTGACGGTGACGATTGACTCCAGATTATACAGAAGATTGAGAAGTTTAAGGGCTCTAAGAAGTTCAAACAACGTTTTTAAATAATTACACTTTATTTCCCCTTATCCACAATCGGTTTGCACAATGTTACACTTTCAAGCGCCAACGCTTCTCTGCCCCCATTCCCATACGCTACCGACTACCGCGTGTCGGAAGCGCGTATTACATTAGTTCATAATTATTGTATAATCAATGTAAACTTCTATAAATAATTATAAATTAATTTTACAATATTAGACACATTTTAAACTACATTTTATTAATTATTTATATTTTATAATAGATTGAACACATTATAATAGATACTTTATTAGTAACAGGATATTACAGGTAGAGTAGATAACATTTAAATAATCAATAACTCCGATTTATCCACATTATCTTAATACAATATCTAATAGAATTACATTTAATAGAGAAGTTGTCTTATAGTATACCTAACTAATAAACTAACCCTAACAGAAGTATAATCAGCCCATTTGTCTAGCGTATGTGGACTATGTAGAGATATGGGCGGTGCTAGATTCTAACGATGCCGAATTGAGTATTGGTACATCGAAGAGTCGAAGTATTTGTAGAGTAGCGCAAATATCCGAGAATAGGATCAGAGTACGAAACCGATCCAATTGCAAAAAGGCGTACGACAGGGCGACGAAACTCTTCACCGCACCATATTTGTCCTATAGTACTGACGAGTTATACACTTACGAAACACTCCGAGATTTTTTTGCCTCTCTCCAAAAGAGTTTGGTATTTGCCTCGAAGTTTTTCGTCACCCTCTCTTCCTCATTCATAATTTGTCTTTCACGCTTCTCTTTCACTAAAGCCTTGGTTTCATTTTTGCATAGACGATACATTTCTTTCTTCTTCGCTCTCATATTTTCATTTAAGGGCAAAGATGCTACGTAATCCAGTCACGCTTTCCTCTTTCTTGGTACGGAGGATTCAACCTCCGCATCCCCCCAGGCATCTCCTTTCAGTGCTTCTTTTGCACTATCCACCATACTTTCTTTCAAAACTTTCCAGCAATCATCCACCTCTGAGTCGGAAAGGCTTGCATTTGAAAGTCTTTCGCTTACCAGATGTACATATGTTCACATTACACTTTCATCTTGCAATTTTTCGCTCCTTATCCATTGATGATCTCCGAAAGGGATACGCACTCGCCAGTGCCTCCACTTCTTGAAAAGCCCTACAAACCGGCTTACCACCAGGTAGTGGTCCGTTTCAAGATTCTCTAAATGCTCTCATATCCATAATAGTATTTCGGAGACGCCTATCTATTGAAATCAAATCAATCACACTTTTTTGGTCATTCCGTCTCCATGTTTACGTGTGAATATCCTTGTGATGAAATAAAGTATTCGACGCGAGGAGGTTTGCTTCCATACATAAATCTAGAATTGATTTACCTGTTTCATTCACTCTCTTATCTTCACATGACCAAGAACAGCTTCATAGCTGTCTCGCTCGGTCCCAACACATCAAATCTCTGCACATTAATTACTCTTTCATTCCCTTCAGCTAAATCCAGAACATCCCTCACAGACTCCCAAAACGTCTCTAGTTTTTGAGCACACGCTGAGCTTACGGGACCGTATGCTGCAACCAGAAATACTCGCGTGATGTCCAGTTTTATAGGAGCCCAAAGAAGTCTAGGCACTACCAAACAGTAATCACCAGTGACTAAGCGAGAGGAGAGTAAGACACCTACACCAGCACTGGCATGATCGTCCCGGTCTACTCGAGACCATAGGACCATCATGCCACCGGGCAGATCATCGGTATCGCTCCTCTTATGCTTAGTCTCTATCTATCTATAACTTCACGCCAAATCCCTTACGGGGTAGGCAGAGAGAACCGAGCCCCACGTGACTCAATCCTTACATATCTCACTAGCTTCTTTAACATTCATTCTTTTCATGGACGCTCGCCGGTTTCTAGGGCTCCTGACATCACCTTCTGATAGAACTCCTACATCCTTCCACTTTTGCATTGTATAATCTGCTTCGTCATTCTTTCATCCTGCATTCTTTCTACATGTCCGAACCAACGGAGCATGGCTCTTCTTATTTTAACACCGATGCTTACTTTCAGACCAACTCTGCTTCTAACCTTATCATTGCGAATACGGTCTACAAGCGTTACGCCACAAATTTTTCGCAACGCTCGCATTTCAACCGCGTTTATCCTACTTTCATGCTCTCTCTGCCATACTCAACTTTCGCTTCCAAAAGTAAGCATTGGGACCAGAACTGCATTGTGTATAGCCAGCTGTGCCTTATGGCTCAGGTTTTTACTGCCAAGAAGTTTTCCCAACACTCCATTCACACTATCCCCAGCACTCACTCGCCTTTCCACATCTGCGGTATACCTTCCATCCCTGCTGAAAGCGTATCCAAGATATATAATCTCATCCACTTGTTCCAAAACTTCATCATCTACCGTAATCCTTCCATTGATTCTGGTTTCTTCTCTTTCAAATACAAATTATCTTTGTTTTCTTCGCATTCAATAGTAGGCTTTCCTTCATACATTCGTCTTTCATCATTGTGAATAGCGTTTGCAGTTCAGATGGTGTTTCTGCTAATAAGACGGCATCGTCTGCATACAGCAGACAGTTCACCATTAGGACCCATGCGTAATCCTACATTCGTTGATCTTATACTCTATAGACAACTATCGAGATACAGAATAAATAGCCTAGCAGACAACATGCAACCCTGTTTGACACCAATTTTAACATCAAACCAAGGTGACATGTTGCCATCATTCGCACACATGCTGAGCAATCCTTGAAGGTGGACTGCACAGCACTGAGCAGTGAACCGTCAATCCAATATCTCGGCAATATGCATCACACTTCCTTTCGCACAACCCTATCAAATGCCTTCTCAAGATCCACAAAACCGCAGAAAACCTTCTGGTCTGTGGCCAGATGCTTCTCTATGTCCAGAATTTAAATCTCTAAAAACTACAGAATAATTGCTAAATGTCTTTCTTAGATTTGGGCGTAGGCACTACATATACACAACTAGGTGTTTTGTAACAATTATAATGATAATAATTAATCAGACATATGGCATAGTACCGAGTTTCAAGGGAGGTACAACGTTCTAATTAGCAGCTTGACGGGCTGTTTAATTTTTTTTCTTTAGTTTTCAAACTTATTCATGAATAACATATTTCGTTCGATAGCCTAGAAATTTCGTCATGCATAGAACATACTATATATTTTACTATACTCTATACCTATATATATTATACTCTATACCAAAGATTATCATCATCACGCGTCTTACAGACTGTGTGTGCGAGCCCCGAGTTTTGTACTTCTTGCACGGTAGAGACTCCAGGGGGGTGACCACTCCTGTGAAATTTTCTTTTTCGCCGTACGCGTGATCAATGATGAATAATATAACACCAATATAGGGTGCAAAAAATATGAGGTTGGACTAACATATATTGTGCCGCTAAAGTGATGGTAATAGTAATAAGCTGTATACAAAGCTATTATAGTACTAGTGAGAATGTGGTATGGGAATAGACTTTCAGATGATGATTCAGATCCATTTGCAGAAACAACTCAGAAACATGGACTACACCGCCCAGGGGTCAGCGCAGCCTCATGCAATGTTACAAAAAACACTATATTTGTCTGTGTGCCACCTGTGGATATCCACCTTCAAGTTTCAAACATTATATGAACTTAGCAAGATTAAACCCCGGCAGCAGACCCCACCGGAGAGGAGCGCCCGCCGGTCCACCGATGTAACACTTACACAAAACAACTTGAGTTTTGTTCGGGTCATCTGTGTATTCTTTATTTCAATTCAACAGTGCATTACACATGATTTAATTTAATTAAATTAGATACATATGCACCTCGTCAGGCATCGCAATGGTCGAGAGGGAGGTTGATACTAGGAATTGAATTGAAATTATTCTGCGACGGAGTAGCAGGGTTTCATCAATAAATGTTTTATAAGGGAATTATAAAAAAAAATATCATTTGCTTCGCTTTTATATCTTCGGGCAATTTGTCGTACAGATATTGGGTAAGGTCCGGAACTATATATGGAGTGTATGTCTGGTGATACCCCTAAGAATAACATTTTCCATACACATAGCTCTTATTGTCCCCACCAACGTGATCCATATCCCGACGAGAGTGGTTTAGGTACATGGGATATCACGCATGCCAAACAACTGTACAAGAGGTTTGACGTAAACACCCGTCGTATACTAGTACCTATATAATGTGTGGTATTTTGCAGTATTTGCGAATACATGTATGTAGTAAATAACAACATTCATGCATTAACCTATAGCTGGTATAAAGAACTATTTTCCGTTGTTAGTGACGGGGTGCACACGTGCATGCACTGACGCGCTTTTAATAGCACCCTAGTGCGCCCTCATGCGCACCATCAACAGTATAATATAATAGCCAATGTAATAGCGTTGCAAGTTAGGCCGCGTAATATCGAGTCTATTTGTAATATCAAGTATATTTGTAATTGTCACTAGCTTGACGGTGAAGGAATATATAAATCTAACTAATTTAAAACACTTTCATTCCTACTACTAGTAATAGATAGTAAAATAGTAAGCACACTTACATTTCGCGTTGAATACCCATTACGTAGGTAACTAAAGAGTAAAATAAATTGCGGAATTTCTACCAAAAGGGATAATTATTGTGTGATTGAATATAAAATATTTGCAAATCTGCTAACAAGTTGAATACTGCTTGCACTAATGTAATACTACTTGTGGGAAAATTACGTTTAATCTTATAGGATAAACGTATACTTGTATTCTTATGAATAAAATTCTTGATTTGATTAAGTAAAAATCATGTACGCTTATTATAAAGACACGTGAATAGTACCTACACTTATTGATATATTAAATTAAATATATTCCTGCAGTATCAAGGCTACCTACTCGAGTTGAAATGTATTAGAAAAGGAAATATTGCGGGTCTACTAAACCAACGAGGGAGAAAACTTTGACTATCTAGGGTATCTGGGGGCCTAACTAAAGTGAAGCCGATTCAGAAACGTTCATTCTGATGAACTTGATGTCGAAAATGGAACTTTTGTTTAGGTTAAAGTCGATCGTTTTAGGCGAGATTGACATGAACCGTAGAGTTCTACAGACTGAACAGAAGACTTTCATTTATCTAAACTAAAGTGCGATATTCGGAAACAAAAATTCATCTGAATCATTTTCACCTTAGCAGTAGTCCTCCTGGAAAAAAGTAAGAGATTATGAATATTAAATCGATGCGAGGAATGCCTCTTAGATTATCTCTATTAAATAAATAAATAAATATTGACGGACAAATTACACAGCGCCATCTAGCCCCAAAGTAAACGAAGCTTGTGTTATGGGTACTAGACAACTGATAAACATACGTAAATACATTTTTTTTTGCAAATACATACTCATTATACATAGAAAATACCCAGACCAAGACAAACAGACATGTTCATGCACACAAATGTTTGTACTGTGTGGGAATCGAACCCACGAGCGCTGGTGTCATAGTAGCGTAACAGCGCGTTCCCACACCGCGCCACCGAGCTCGTCTTAAATTAAATTGGATTAGTAGAGACGTATCACACTTATCAAGTTTTGCTAATTTTAAAATGGTAATTGTAACGCGCTTATGTTGTGTATAAAATTAAAAAGTAATTGTTATATTGCTACGAAGCCTTTTTCTGGGTAGCAATTTCATTATAATCGTTGAAACTGTTTTCCAGAGATGATATCTTCAGAAAGTGGACGTGCTCTATTTGTTGTCAATGTTGTTATTGAAAAGTTTCGCTCTTCGATGGCCTGAGTTCTCTTTTATAGTGAATTCTTTTGTGACAGTCACAAGACGCGGACTGAAATGCTGAAAATGATAGATGCTGTTAATTATGACATTACAGTAAAACATACATAGCGCTACGTTCAAAACAATAAATATCCTTACTCGCAATAAAATTACGAAAACACAATGTGTAGGTACTCGTAAAAATATAAAGACGTTTTTAAAATTTCGAGGGAATTTTTTGATTGCCTGAAATACTTGTGTCCTTGCCCGGCAATATCTTCAAAAGGTAAATATAAAGTTTCCATTTATTATTTCAGAAAGATAAAGATTTTTCCCATATTTCTGATTATTTCTTTATTGAATAGAAAATTTACAGCTTTCACAAAGAAACATATACCTACATCAATGAATCAACTAAATGCCAATTACAAATCTTCGTAGATAATGAAAACATCTCTAATCAAACAATTTCACAGATCATTAAATAATTATTAACAATTTTGTCGGTTTATATGTCTCCTTTTATTAGGTTATAAGTTTTCCTCCAATATCAGTCCCCAAAATGTTAATTACAATAGTAGTTTCCTTTTAGTTAAAATTGAAAATTGGAAATAATAGGTAAATTTATATTTTATTACTTATGTATTAAATTTGAAACATATTTGTAAGTGGTGACTGAAAAGGGATATAATAGTACCACATTTTACATCGAAGTTGGACGAAACGTTGTCTGTAATTGTAGTGGAGTGCCGTAAGACAAAAAACGTACAAATCTCGGAACTCGGTTCCACTGAATGGATTTTCATGGGACCTTTTTTATTATGTTGTTGAAAGTTGAAATAAAAAAGTTTACCAACCAAAATTTGCCGATCTCAATTACAACAATTGTTAACAACAATTAATTGAAAAATGAGAATAATATGAAGAACAAAAATTTTTTAGCCAAGATTTCAATTTGATATGCAATAAATTATATTTCCATAGGTATTTTAAAATTTATTTATAATTTTCTAGCAATAAAAAAAATTAATAAATAAAAAAATATATACTACTGTGAGTTGTTTAAAAGCGTATATATATATATATATATATATATATGGGTCAGAATATTAAAAAAAAGACTATACTTAGAAAAAGTAAATATGATGATTGCATAATAAGAAAATTGAAAAATTTTTGGTCAATCATCTATATTATCCTCGTCATCAACCTCATCAATTTGGATGATAGGTGATGGATTAGTGCAACTGTTGCCATTGCATTCTAAGCAAGCAACAGTGCAGTTCAATCCACTTTTCCTGCACCCACAAGATGCTCCACACCCTGTTTTGTATGAGCAAAAAATCATTTTCGGTAAGGTCTGTGGAGCTAGAAGTTGCGTCATTGTTACCGGAGAGAGTCCAATAATAATATTTCCAACCCCATTCTTCTGTTGATGTCCCTTACAAGCCATGTTTGAATTTGAAGGTATGATTATATATATTAGATGTGTATATTGAGGATAAATGTTTTTGTCTTTCTGGGTCATTTTTGAATTATCTCCTAAAGATATGTAACAATTTACGTGATATTTAGCTCCCAAGAGAACAAGATCCGCTACACCTACAATACTTTTATGAATATTACGACAATATTCACGTCTTTCGTGACTTATTAAATTCAGGACGGTTTCCTTAAAATCAGCATCAGTTACGTGGTTAATTTTTCGTTTCATTGACTTTTTTACTTTTTTTCCTTTGCCTTATCCCCTTCTTTATCACAAAACAAACACCTATTATTCCAATCAAAGCCAGTTGAAGTAGGTGTTCGAAGTTTCTTCTTAGGTAGAGAGTATGTTGATGTAGTTTTCTCTTTATTTAAATATGCTTTAATATATTTTTGGTTTATATATTTTTGTCTACATGAAGAATGAACGAAATTAATTCGCGATTATTTAAATATTGAAGTGTCCATCCGCTCTTTCTTTAGAAGCAGCCTTCAGCGTTGCTATTCCACTAGTTACTTTTATCACTTCACCTAAATCAGAGTTCAATTGTGAACTAGATCCGATTTTGTCACAAAGAAGGCAAATATTTTGTTTATTATAATCACTATTTGATGATTCATGCATTTTAATACTAAGCAGTTACAAAAAATATTAGTGATTTTAATAACATACGTTTATTCCATTGATTGATAATTACTATTATTGAATTCAACTGTAAAATTATAATTTTTATCATCTATACATTGCTAAATATTCGTTTGAATATTCAGAATATTTATAATAATTAAAAAATTGAGATCGGCAAAAATAATTGGGTCAACATTTTAGTATTTAGTGTTAAAAAGACTTTAAAAAAGTTTTACAAAAATCCGTTCAGTGGACCCGGGTTCCGAGGTATAAACCTTAAGGCACTCCGCTATTGTGTTATCGTTGTGTTTATTTATTTATTAAGGATAACATGCTTATGAAGGAGAAGTATATTTGTAATTGCATCTTGGGGATTGGTTTTTAAATCTCTCTCAGGTCAACTCTAAAGGTTTTAATTCCCCTGCGACTGTCAAAATATGCAGCATAAACAGAGCATAAACGGCCCTATGTCTTGATTGCGTTTACTTAGAAAAATTTTTCACTGCTCCAAGATATTACAAACTTGAGTAATTGATATTAATTACAACTTGATACCTCATGCGTTCTTTTAAAAAAGGATCTTGACAGACCGACAACGAACAGATCCGTTTTTCCTTTATTATTTTACTACAATTACGGAACCCATCAGAATTAACAAGCTAGGTATAATACGTATAGACAATACATAAATTTACTACAAAAAAATATCATTGACGAACCTACAAAATTCTGGGAATACGTTAAAGAGAAGAAAAAGGATAGGAAATGTACTAACACATATACATATGAAGGTACTGAGGTGAAGGATCAGGCAGCAGCTGATGCTTTTGCCAAATATTTTGCATCTGTATTCCATGCCCAAAAACCACTATTGAGGTCTGATACGGCGGCCCAGGCTGCGCATAATTGTCAAAATGCAGCTTCCATCTCTATTGTAGCGATTGATGAAACCGATCTGAGGAGGGCCGTAAGGCATCTCAAGCCTAGATCTTCTGGTGGGCCTGACGGCGTACCAGTATTTTTGGCCAAGGATTGTGTATCTGTTCTTAGTAAGCCTTTGTTACATCTATTTAATCTATCATTGGCTCAGTCAACATATCCCAATGTATGGAAGCTATCCAGAGTTGCTCCCGTTCCAAAGGGAGATGACGATATGAATGTTTCTTCCTTTAGACCGATTGCAGTCCTTTCCGTTTTCGCTAAAATCTTTGAGATAATTCTAAGCTATTGTGTTGCACAATAGTCAGCATGGGTTTCGCGGTGCTCGTTCCACCACTACTAATTTGATCGCGCATATGGACTATGTCTATTCTGAAATGGATAATCGTAGGCAGGTCGACACGGCCTACTTTGATTTTAAAAAGGCCTTCGATCTAGTCGATAATGATATATTGCTGCAAAAATTAGCAATAATCGGATTTACTCCAAAGCTCGAAAAAGCAAATCGTCGTCAGTATGTACGTTTGAATGGTTATGACTCTGAAGATTACTTTACGAGATCGGGGGTGAGTCGGGGTAGTACCTTAGGTCCATTACTTTTCTTGATATTTATCAATGACCTACCTGGAGTGGTTTTAACATCCAAGTGTCTCCTGTTTGCGGATGACCTAAAATTGAGTTTAAGCATTGAAACTGAGGCTGATGTGGAGGCTTTCCAGAGGGATATTGATGCTGTATCACTATGGAGTCAGGATAATCGTTTCCCTCTCAATAGCCATAAATGTAAGGTGACAACGTTTACGCGCAAATTAAAATCCATAATCACAAACTATGTATTATCGGACGCTCCTATGGAAAGAGTAAATGACATTCGAGACTTGGGCTTGGAATTAGATTGTAAATTAGACTTCCATGCACACATAATCAAAATATGTAAGTCAGCACATAGAACTCTAGGTTTTGTCATAAGGACAGCATCGCAGTTTGACAGTACACAGGTTGCAAGAGTAATATACAACGCATACGTACGCAGTAAGCTCGAGTATGGCGCTGTGATCTGGGATCCGTATGAGGAGAAATATGTCCTTATGATTGAAAAAATACAGAGGAAATTTGCTCGTTGGTTATATAACAAACAAGTACGGGTACTATCCTTACCTATATCCGTCTCTATTCGTATCGGGCATGGTGGACTTGGAAACACTCAAATTCAGAAGGGCTATGCTTCGGGTTACGCATTATCTGTCTATAATTCGTAATAAAATAGACAGTCCCGCAATATTAGAGAAGGTCACCATTTTGGTCCCTAAGATTATACCGTGGGACTCTGAGGGACAAGTAGCACCGCGCCGCAAACCGCGTCTGCTCGCGCAACCCGCTGCGCGTACTGAACGCGGTAGGCACGCGCCTACACATCGGGCACTCGGGATCGGGATTAGGACATTTATATAAAAAATTTAGGGAATTTTTATATGACATGTGAGCTTAACACTGCAACCGTAATTTATTTTATAATTTTATGTTTTTCTCAAACCTTATACTATTTTGAAATGATATTTTAATATTTTAGCTTAGCATAATAAATAGTTAGAAGTAGACAATAATACAACTATAGGGCCATCAGTTTGATCAGCTTAGCAGCTAAAGTGTATGGAAAAATCATTGAAAGGAGAATGAGGGTGAAATCCGATGGAATGCTTTGGGAAGCACAGGGTGGATTTCGAAGCGGCAGAGGATGTACGGATCAAGTTTTTTCGCTCCGCAACATCGTAGAGAAGCATCTGGCTTTGGACCAGAAGGTTTTCTGCGGTTTTGTGGACTTTGAGAAAGCATTTGATAGAGTCGTGCGAAAGAATCTCTGGAACATTTTGCCCGGATATGGGGTGGACGGTGACCTACTCCGTGCTGTGCAATCCACTTATGAGGATTGTACAGCATGTGTGCGGGTGGACGGCAGCTTGTCGCCCTGGTTTGATGTCAACATTGGTGTCAGACAGGGATGCGTGCTGTCGGCTCGGCTGTTCATCCTGTATCTGGACAGTTGTCTTCAGAGAATAAGAAATATGAATGTGGGAATGCGAATGGGTGACTCAGTGGTCAACTGCCTGCTTTATGAATGAGATTGTATATCTTGGAAGTGCTTTTAGCAGCAATGGAAGGTACACCGCTGATGTGGAGAGACGAGTGAGTCCCGGGAATAGGGTGAATGGAGCGTTGGGTAAACTTCTAGGCTGCCGAAATCTTAGCCAGAAGGCACAGCTCGCTGTACACAACGCGGTGCTAATTCCAACGCTAACTTATGGAAGTGAGAGCTGGGTATGGCAGAGAGAGCATGAAAGTAGAATAAATGCGGTTGAGATGCGAGCATTGCGCAAAATTTGTGGCATAACGCTTGCTGACCGCGTTCGTAATGAAGACGTGAGAGAAAGAGTTGGTCTAAAAGAGAGTGTCGGTGTTAGATAAGAAAGGGCATGCTCCGTTGGTTCGGACATGTAGAAAGAATGCGGGACGAAAGAATGACGAAACAGATATACAATGCAAAAGTGGAAGGATGTAGGAGCCGAGGAAGGCCGAGACTAACCTACCATTACCAAATTGGTCGTGTTTTATCAGAAGGTGATGTCAGAAGCCCCAGGAACCGGCGAGCGTGCATGAAAAGAGCTATGAATGTCACAGAAGCGAGTGAAGTATGCAAGGACCGCGTCTTATGGCGCTCGGTTCTCTCTGCCTACCCCGCAAGGGACTTGGCGTGAAGATATACATATACATAAGTAGACAATTATCTTGTAAGCGTTTTGGGTAGCACAGCACCTGTTAGCTTGTAAGGCAAGTATGTATTAAATAAATAAATAAATACGAGTAAGATAAAAAATATAAGATGAGTCTGTGCCTTTTGTTATCTTTGTCTGTGTTTATGGAATAAAATACCAACAATAGTTAATAGACTCGGGCGTTATTTTGTGAAAGTCAAATTTACAGGATATGTCCAGCATACGCTGAGACCTTCATCTATTTAGTATATAGATTGGGATAAAATTAAACTAGAATTTTTATTTCATATTTTATGTTAATTGTTAAGTGCTCTTAACATATGCTGTCTCATACTGTGCGATTCCAGAGGAGGTTTCTTCTGAGAACAGAAAGGTTGTGCAACGACCTTGTTGATATTATCCCAAGAGCCTACATACTGTATGAGGTTCTTCAAACACGCGAGGGTTTTTATAGGGCATGAGTGAAGCTCCTTCAGCAGCAGCACGACAACAGCAATAGTTTATGAGCATTTAATGATTTTCTTGCAGGTTTTCTGAAATATATCAGTTGCTTTCATTCTTGTGTTCTTTTGAACCCTTAATAAATGAATTTTTTTATTACTATTGTGTAAAATATTTATATTATATATTTAAACATTACACAATAAAGTGTTCTGTGCATAACGGTTCGTATTAACTTTCCATTATCCATCTTCCATTATCTCAACAATAATTGCCCGAAACGTCGAAGTTTAATTTATTGATATGTTTACGTTGCAAGGTCACCCAAGTCGTTTTATACTTATTTTGAGATAATAATTGCGTGTGTGTACGTCTCTGGGTCCAGTATAATAAGCTTTACCCAGAAGTAGTCTTTTCAGAGTACATCAGGTAAGTTGGTGCTATGCAGCTTGTGTAGCTCAATCAAGGTAGATAGTTAAAAATATACATTTTACACATTTTAAAATGGAACAAATTTGCAATTTGCTAAATGTCATCTCGCTTAGTTGTGACTAAGCATAATAGACGATTTAATTATAAAATTTTCTTACTGGAGTTTGTCCGTTTTACTGGTGATTTTGTTCCGTGTTCCAATTTTTATATTATTATTGATTATTTTGGTGTAATTGATGGTGTATTTCTCTAATACTTATGTATTAACGTAACCCTTTATTAACTGTTGTAATCGGCGTAACAGTATCCTTAATCGAATGTACACTAGAATTCCTATTTTCACGAGGATCTTTAGTGATTCGTACCAATATATATAAAGGTATATTTTTAGAGTATATAAAAAACTCATCACATTTGCCATTGCTTTAATAATATATATATATATATACTATATAATTAATATATATATATTTATTAAACTTTAGAAAGAAAACAGACTCGGTGAACAAATAGATTAATGGCATTCATTTTCGAAGCTGTCCTAGCGAATCTATGGTAAATTAAATTCATAGTGAAATGAGACAAGGCACGAAACTCGAGAGGATTGCAATGTGATTAAATAGGTACCTGGATACTGTGAATTTAATCGTTTTTGACAATAACATGATTACGCCAGCGGAGAAGAGAGAGGAATAAAAATGTGATAATTTAAGTAATTTTGGTAAAAATAAAATATTTTCTAAGACTTTGGTTTAAAGCACGCGGTGAAATTATTGAATAATAAATAATGTCAGCTAGATGTGACACTGATGAGTTTACTTTTTATCTCAATTCCGTAGTACATTACTCCTACCACGATCAGTTACTTCCCTGTACGGTAATGACCTAAAAATTCCCCGTCTATTTATGGCCGGCATAATAAACTTTATACACAAAGATTTATAACATTCGCACGTCGACATTTGACTGCACCTAGATAGTTTGAGTTTTCTTATAAGCTTATAAACTAAATTGTCCTGGAAACGATTATCTGGATGCTATAATAATATGTATTTTCACTTGTGAAATAGATCTCCAATTGGCGCAGGCATATCAGCTTTAGCGAGACTTTAAAGTATTTTGTATAATTAGTAGTCGTTTTTTAAAAATTTTAACCTTCAAGGCGATATATGAAGAGTTGAACTTTACATGAAAGTTTTTATGGGTTAGAGTACGACTTCTAAATGGAGTTTATTAAATTGAACTTTTTAATCTACTCGGAGAAGTGTGCAGGGGTGTTTTTTTTATAGAGGAAACTTTGTATGGAGCGGATTCTATGTATAGACGCTGAATTTTTGCACAGGCCATCTTTATGATATTGTAGACAAGATACATACGATGTAAGGTAAAAAATCCCACCTTATCTCGATTTTTTCAAAGAAAGAATGACGAAACAGATATACAATGCAAAAGTGGAAGGATGTAGGAGCCGAGGAAGGCCGAGACTAACTTACCATGACCAAATTGGTCGTGTTTTATCAGAAGGTGATGTCAGAAGCCCCAGGAACCGGCGAGCGTGCATGAAAAGAGCTATGAATGTCACAGAAGCGAGTGAAGTATGCAAGGACCGCGTCTTATGGCGCTCGGTTCTCTCTGCCTACCCCGCAAGGGACTTGGCGTGAAGATATACATACATACATCTCGATTTTTTCAAATTTCACGGAAAGAAATCTCGGAATTATTTTAAAAAGTTGAATGTATAAACTTACCTACATATTTACTCTTGGCACTAATATTTTTGTAATTTTAAATGAACCACGTGTATTTGAGTATACAAACGACTCCACAGATCAAGTCAAGACGCCCGCCCTGAAGAACAGTGAAAATACTCCGCACCAAACTGATATCGGGGGACACTCGAAGGGATATAAGCTCTCTCAGCTAATGATACTCGCTTTGCTTCATAATGCCCATATTATAATTTTAACACCGTACCCATCGAAATTAATTCGTATTCGTGTGGTAAATACTATATTATATGGGTTGGTGTTATTTCTTATTGGTTCATTATCTAAATGTAATAATGATGATTTGTTACACCATTATATACGGCAGTTGATTTCTTACTGAGAGTACTTTTCTAAATAACACAGTTTTTCGAATTCTTCAAAAAATCATTGTAATGAATACCTAGTTAGTTAAAACAATTACAAATAGTTTTCATGTAGGTATAAGCCTTCAATAGTTAGGTAACGAACGGCGCTCGGGCACACAATGACTACGACACACCCGGCTTGGCTGAGTTTCACAAAGGTACTGTGGATTACATACGGGTATAAATACTTATATACTAATAACTTTAAAATATATACATGTAAATAAATATATACATATACTACGAGTATGTACATAAAAAAACAAACACATGAATCGTAATAATTGAAAGTTAAAACGTTTTAAATTACACACAACAGGAATTGAAACATGTGAATTTTCTCCAACATCTAAAGTTGCTAATAATGTGGTTACATAAAAAAAAAGTTATTTCGAATAACTTCACTACAATGCGCAGCCGCCTACACAGCCATAGCCTTCTAAAAACATCACAATATTGACAGGCGAAGGACCCACTCGGAAGGAAATAAAAATAAACAGTGCGTACTGAAATCATTGTAAAGCTCTATTGTAATGGGTCTGACACGTGTAGATCTGTCCTCATTGGTAGAATAACGTGACTCGAACTTATATAAAACGTAAGTGAAGAGAGAAAACGATTTAGAAACAATTTACGAAGAACCCGTCCCTCTGATGATAGTTATAACGGAAACAAAAACACTTCTAAAATATAAAATTAAAGTAAAGAAGAAATCATACTTATATAACAATATGCGAATTAGTTCAGATAAGTGTGTATATCAATTGAATCATCCTTTCAGTACAAAAAAACCATTGGGTTCAACTTCAGGTAACTTTTTATCTGTCGTAAATCTACCATTTACGACAGATAAAAAGTTACCTAAAGTCCAAAAGTAAACCCCACATAAGTGTGTACATACGTATCTCACTTATCAAGCGGTAAGTCCCGGTTGCATCCAATACCGAGCCTGAGGTTCGTTCACATACCTATGCACTAATGTGAGGTTAGGGACGTATGAACCAATGGACAGAAGCGCATTTCTTTTTCATATTGAGCACTCATAAAAATTTTTCAAATTACGAAAATAGTAGTAGTCGGTGGAACAAAATCTTTTCTTTCATAAAACTACATTACGAAATTTCCCTTCAGCTACTTTTGATATTGAAATCTAAGGTGACGGGATTATCAAAACAAACGGATCCGATTCCCACACAGGTCAAACAGATAATGTATAACCAACGTTTATAGGCTACAGTAACCACTTTACATCAGGTGGACTGTATGATTGTATGACGTTGTAAGCAAAAAAAAAAACTACGCGATGCGTTCCTATACAAAGTTTGCTAATCTGTAAATACTTACTACTACTGTACTCAGATGATATGCTTCCCCCCAAAAGTATTGTGAAGCCGATCTTGCACAGGAAGAACACTATTGGTCGTAAAAATCATTGCCCTGAAATTTAGTTATTCCATTGCCACTATGGACGATAGTCGAAAGTATGATAAAAACATAGACAAACGATTTACCACCAATTTAAAAGAAGAAACAACTTTAATATTAAATTAAATCACAATTTAAGACGTTATAAACATCCAGATGCGCTAAACTTTCAATGTGGCCCACGAAGATACATTTGTATATTTTAGCAGTTACTCGTAAGGAAGTGTCGTGATATTCCTGGTTGTTCTTGAACAGGAGTTGCACCTGAGAATATCTGTTAGCTCTTTCCATAAATTACTGTCTAACTTCAGCAGTTTGTAACATACACGTGCGGAAAAGATGCAGTATACAGTTTTTGTTCGTTTTTAGGGTTCCGTACCCAAAGGGTAAAACGGAACCCTATTACTGAGACTTCGCTGTCCGTCCGTCCGTCTGTCACCAGGCTGTATCTCATAAACGGTGATAGTTAGACAGTTGAAATTTTCACAGATGATGTATTTCTGTTGCCGCTATAACAACAAATACTAAAAAATAGAATAAAATACATATTTAAGGGGGCCCCATACAAAGCTCATTTTTTTTGCTCGTTTTTGCTCAATATTGATAACGGCGACAGGTAGACGCTTAAAATATTCACAAAATATTTAGTTATATATTCACTTTAAAAATAAATAATTAAATTAAAATAAAACAAATATTTAAGGGGGGCTCCCATACAACAGACGTGATTTTTTACCGTTTTTATAGATAATGGTACGGAACCCTTCGTGCGCGAGTCCGACTCGCACTTGGCCGATTTTTTTAATCTAGGAACCTATACTTTGTAAATACTCAATCTCATTGTTTTACAGGTGTGTTATTTTATGCAAATAAACTTTTTATCTATCTAAACTCGAACTGCGAAACCTTCGACTGTATTCAACTTCGTTTTTAGATATAATACAATTTATTTAGAAAATTATTACAATGTCAATATATTTTTTTTTAATAATTGAATTACATTAAAATTATTACGTAACGGCAAAACAAGTTAAGATGTAGAAAAATAATCATGATCCAATACCTCACATGCAAAAGTCTATCAAATTATTGAGTTTATTTATCATTGTATTTAATCGTCACAACACAGAAATAAATATTATATTTGAATGGCATAACCTGAATGTACGAGAATGTGGCTATTAGCCACAATAGTCGGGAATATTTTTATAATTCTATGAAAAAATCATGTACATTGCTTATCGTGATTTAATGTTACTCGTACTTTCAAATAAATCATGCATCTTGATAACTGTAATAGTCTTTCTTGATAATTTACCTCAGGATGCCTAGAAGAGAGCTTGCCTAGCGATCTTGTTAAATTTATTTTTCCTAACAGTTTTGGTGACAACAAGACATGCTGATGTTTTTTATCGAATGCACCTCCACTATGATTAAGAACTCATATATGGAAACTGATCTGTTAAGCAAAACACAATCTTACTGCAAAGCGAAAGATAAATACATGTGATATTAAAAAAATATAATTAAACTAGCGGCCCGCCCCGGCTTCGCACGGGTGGACATTTATTTTTTAAACATTTTGTGATTAACGAAGAGTAAATGTATCTTTAGAGAGTTTTTTAAATAGTTTTTCTTAAGTAGCTTTTTTTCAGACAAATTACTTTAAGTGGTACGTACTTAGTGGTATTTAATTTTTTATTAGTTTTTATCCATAACCCTAATTACAATCGGAAAGTTTATTTTTTATTTATTTATATTGTTTTTAGTTTTATTTTTACAATTCTTTTTTACATTTATTTTAATATATATAACATATATTTCGAGACTTTATATTAATTTAAAGGTTTTACTTTTTTAGTTTCCAATATGTCTACCTTAAGGCTGTATACTATATTGGCTGTGGTATTCGTAGATGGCAACAAAATATATTGATTTTTAGGAATCCTACTCGAGAAAGTGCAACATATAATTGGCTATGAGAAAAGCATTCTTCTCTTAGGTCGATGCCAAAGATCGAGAAAGATTGTCCCTGGGATTTATTTATTATAAGGGCAAACGATACCTTTAACGTTTTAAAAGACATGGGCAAATCTGTTGGTATCATCGGTGTTTAGGCCCTAACGGGTGATAATTGATACTTCGATATTGTGGACTGTAATTTGGTATATTTAAGATGAGGTATTAAACCGACAAGTATAACGACCGGTGCCTAGCGCGTCGTTCGGCTGAGTGTCGCGGCGACGCGGACCAAGCGCCGAGGAATCCGCACGACGCCACCCCGCAGGCTGCGTCATGCAATAGTGATGCACCGACATACTCCCCGGGTTGAAGAGTTGATGGGATGTCTTCAATCTTCAATAGGAAGAGGGCAGATGCAGTTGAAGGCGCGACGAATGGTTCCCCGCTTCGTCTTCAAGTCCGCCACGCGTGTGACCCCATCCACGCCGGGATAAGTGTTCGTGACCCGCCCTAGGGACCACAGGAGCGGCGGCGTAGTCTTGTCCTTAATTAGGACCAAGGACCCATGTTTCACTTCGCCTCTGGAATGATACCATTTGGTTTTTGCCTGTAGCAGAGAAGTATACTCATTATGAAATCGTTTCCAGAAGTGTTGTCTGATGTGTTCAATTCTTTTCCATCGATCTAATCGGGTGATGTTGCTATCAGCCACCTGTGGGTGAGGCACAGATAAGAGTGGTCGTCCAATAAGGAAATGAGAGGTAGTGAGTGCCGAAAAATCATTAGGATCAGAAGAAAGCGGAGTAAGTGGGCGTGAATTCAAGATCGCCTCTATATAAGAGAGACAAGTTGCCATCTCCTCAAACGTTAAATGGGTTTGTTGGAGCAATCTTCTCAAGTGATACTTGCAAGACTTGACAGCAGCTTCAGCTAATGAGTTAAAATGAGGGGTATAAGCCGGAATAAAATTAAATTAAATTCCCTCTTGAGCCATCTCAGATACAACGTTGGACGAATGTAAGAACTTATGCATGTTACGTGACGCTCCGACAAAGTTAGTTCCATTATCGGACGTGATGCTTCGAGGCTTGCCTCGACGCGCCACGAACCGATTTAAAGCAGCTAGGTAAGCTTCAGATGTAAGATCTGAAACGAGCTCCAAATGTACAGCTTTCACTGCAGAGCAAACAAAGATGCACACATATGTTTTTATAAGTTTGCAACCGCGCCCTTTACGGTCTGCTATTAAGACTGGCCCCATGTAGTCAACATAACAGTTAAGAAATGGGAATTCGAAACAAGTTCTCGAAGCAGGTAAATGACCCATAACTGGCTGTATGTTTTGAGCTTTATATCTAAAACATTTAAGACATTTATTCACGACTGATTTTGATAGGTCCCGCCTCCCAAAGGCCAGAAAATTTGTCTAACATTAGACAATAACAGTTGAGGGCCAGCATGTAAAAGCTTTGTATGTTGCATTTCAAATATAAGCTTCGACAACGGGTGCTTACTACAAATTACTATAGGATGTTTTACATTAAAATTATAGGGGGAATTGTTTAGCCTTCCGCCCACGCGAATGAGGTTATTATTGTCTATGAACGGAGATAAGGAAAGCAATTTGCTCTTGCGGGGCAAAGGATGTCCAGATTTTAAAATATTGTATTCTTCTGGAAACATGTCAAGCTGAGAATAATGCAAAATTAAATTTAATGCATTTTGCAATTCTGTAGCTGACAAATAGCCACACCGTTTATTTTTATTTTTTATGTTATGTATAAATCTTTGTAAATATGAAATGATTCTTTGTATTTTAGTAAGATTAGAGAATTTACTAAGTAAGTGGCGTATAAAGCAGGACCGAGTGTCAGTTGATGAGTGATTTGCAATGAATGATTGATTATCATCACTACTAATGAAATGAGTTTCCGGCAAATCATCTTTCACTATGTTTGGCATTTTTGGCCACTCATTCTCACTGCGCAGTAAGAACGAAGGTCCCGACCACCACAACGACGTATCACCGATAACATCGGCTCCTAGCCCACGCGACA
This sequence comes from Pyralis farinalis, assembly GCA_947507595.1. Lineage (NCBI taxonomy): Eukaryota > Metazoa > Arthropoda > Insecta > Lepidoptera > Pyralidae > Pyralis > Pyralis farinalis. The sequence continues at coordinate 14,576,863 of OX382277.1, read as the reverse complement.
CAAGATCCGCTGGGTTATCCTTCGACGGTACGTAACTCCAAGTATGACCACGGGTACTCTCCTGAATTTCGTTTACTCTATTTCTAACGAAGGGTTTTAATTGGGAAGTGGAAGTAGAGAGCCAACCGAGTACTATCGTAGAGTCACACCAGAATCTGTAATTATGTATCGATATAGAAAGTGATTCTTGAACCTTCGTACACAGCCTTGCACCCAACAAGGCTCCACAAAGTTCAAGCCTAGGTATCGTCGTTTGTTTAATGGGCGCTACGCGATTTCTAGAGACTAGAAGTCGTGCGCACACAGATCCACTGCTATCACATGATCGAATATACGCATAAATAAGGAGCCGAGGCAGTGCCATAGGTAACCGTGTTTAAGGTGTAAGTCTTAAGAGGTTCCTTGGGATCAAACCGAAAAATAATCTTTTGTAGAGATCGATGGAGTGAATTTATCTCAATGGCTCTATACATCTTTTCTATGTCACCTAGATCACGAACCTATGTTGACGAAAGCGTGTTAAAATTGAAAATAAATCATCTTGTACTACGGGACTGATCATTTGAATATCGTTGAGAGAGACATCAGAACTGGTAGGGGCTGAAGCATCGAATACTACCCTAATACTAGATTTTTTTTTCAAACTCCATGATGTGGAATATAATGGTTGACATGGGAATTATCTAGAATTAAAGTCAGAATCAAATGTCATGTGACCTAGAGAATCATATTCCTTCATGAACTGTAAGTATTTATTTTTAAAGACAGTATCGCGCTTAAAGCGTCTCTCTAAGGACAAAAACCTATTTTTAGCGTTTAAGTAAGAATCGCCTAGAGAGCTTGGATCTTTTTTTAATGGCATTGTAACAATAAATCTACCATCATTATTGCGAAATGTGGTATTTGTAAAATGCTCATCGTATAGCCTTTCTTCGAAAGAGTGTGTCAGCTCTACTGGCACACTATCAAGCTCCCAAAATTGAGTAAGATCAGGAGTAATACTACTATGGTGGCAAGTATGCGATGAATGAGAATTCGATGGCTGTGAAATACCACCAGTTACTAGCCATCCAAATTTAGATTCATATAAGGTAGGTAATTTTTTACCTAAGTGAATGGAATTAGTACCTAACACATTCCAAAATACCTCCGCCCCAACCAGGATGTCTACGACCGACGGAATGTTAAAATTCGGGTCTGCTAGTTTAAGGCCTGATGGGATGGGGACGTGACTGATGTGCACGATTGAAGACGGTAAAACTTTGGTAATCTGAGGCAAAATATGACACTCGACGTCAATCCTATAAGCACAGCATAGAGATTCTATTGTTAGGTGACAAGACTGTGTACAGGTGGATGTGTGATTATTTATACCCGTTACCTTGGTGTTCGTACCGCGCAATGACAAACCAAGCTTCTCCGTAAGGCTCTGCGTAACAAAGTTCGCCGTGCTACCGTTGTCCAGCAACAGACGTGCAGGGTACTTCTTTCCCGCAGCGTTGGTCACGTTCACCATAGCTGTGGATAGCAATACATGCGCAGAAGTAGCAATCTGCATGGAGTTGACTGATAAAGCAACATTTGTCGTAGAGGGCGATGCAGAAGGCATATGATCGGAAAATGACTTTGTTTCGGTTTCTAAGTGCAAAAGCGTATTATGTTTAACCTTGCAATATTTACAATGAGTTAATTTGCATTGATTAGCCAAATGTCCAAAGCGTAAACAATTAAGACAAACTCTAAACTCACTCGCTTTTTTAATACGATTTTCAATAGATAATTCTCTAAACGTTTTACATGCGTACAATGTATGAGACTGGGAGCAAAGAGGACATTTCTTATAGGAAATAGAATTGTAGTATTTTTTATGTATTTGAGTAGGTTTACAATTATTATTGTTACTTAATGACTTATTTGAATGATTATTGTTTAGTGCAACGATGGTACCCTGAGATAAGTTATGACTCAGCTCAACAGATTCCAGCATATCTGCTTTCCCACTTAAAAAGGTACAGAATTGAGACAAGGTGGGATAGCCTGTTAGGGAATTGCGATATTCTTCCCACTTAAGACTAGTTGTGGGGTGCAATTTCTCATTGAATATGTAAATAAGAATTGAATCCCAATGTTCTATGGGTTGATCTAATGCAGCAAGCGCCCTAACGTTTTTATTAATTGTATCCACAAGACTTCGTATTGGAATACTTGACTCATCTTGTATTGCGCCAATGTTAAACAAAGCTTGTATATGTTTATTTACAAGGAGGCGATTATTGTCATATCGTTGACACAACAAGTCCCACGCGATTTTATAATGTTCACCTTTAAAATCAATGTTTTTTATGATCGAAGCTGCACTGCCTTGAAGTGAAGCTCGCAAGTAATGAAATTTATTTATATCATCTAAAGCCGTATTATCGTGAATCAATGACTTAAAGGTATTTCTATATTCCAACCAAGTATGGTAGGTACCGTCATATTGGGGTAAAAATATTTTCGGCAAACGAACAAAATTACGCGTATTAGGAACAAGTGCACCTGAGTTTGCATCCTTGAAACCCGTCACAGACTCAACCCGGTTGCATGAAGATGCGAGAAGGCTGCGCGCGACGGCCACCAGGTTGAAGTACTGGTGCTCGAAGTCCTCGCGCTCGGTGAGCGCAGTCGCGGAATCCTCGGAAAGCACCTCGACCTCTGTCTGTAAGGCGTCAAATTCAGAATATAAATTTTCAAATTTATTAAGGCGCTCTTCTAAGTCCAAATGTTGTAACTGAGATAGACTAGAATTACTTCTAATTAAGTTTAAATGATTACTAAAAATAGTTAACTTTGATTTCATGGAACTACGTTTTTTTAATAAGGTTTTGAGGGTATCTGGCATGTTTAAATTTGATTAATTATTCAATGTGCACATACAATAAAATGAAATATAATGCTACTATGAATTAACAGGCATAAAACAACTGCGCACAAGCAAAATCGATAAAAGCGATCAGCTGTGAGCCCGGTGCATGCGCCGGGAGCGGTGAATGTCAAGGTCGCGTCGTGTTGCCACGGGCCCATGCGCGTATGCAATTGCAAGTTTCGTAATCTATTTATAAGTAATATGCAGTGCAATAGGCAGAAAATAAATGTGTAGCATGTAAAGGGCAAGTAGAAAAAATATTTTAAGAAAAAAAATGCACTTTGGTAGCAAATATTTCAAAGGGGGTTTTAGGCAAAAAAAGGCAGGAAATTATCTTATTGGAACGAACTCACTCAAATACTGTGTAATATACTCCCAACTAGGCGACATCAGCTTCTTGAAAATGCAGGCTGTGGCGACGATTTCTTAGCTCGTTCAAAGTCCACGAAGCGTCCGCTATACTAATCGACGGAATTCCTCACGAAGAAACCGGTAGTTAAATCGGCGAAATCTTCAATAATAAATGCTTTGTGCTCGATGGATCAATGTTGTGCTCGATGGACCAATGTTTAGGCCCTAACGGGTGATAATTGATACTTCGATATTGTGGACTGTAATTTGGTATATTTAAGATGAGGTATTAAACCGACAAGTATAACGACCGGTGCCTAGCGCGTCGTTCGGCTGAGTGTCGCGGCGACGCGGACCAAGCGCCGAGGAATCCGCACGACGCCACCCCGCAGGCTGCGTCATGCAATAGTGATGCACCGACATCGGGATCCGCGGAATGTGAGCTAGCTGTCCGGCCGTGGGACCGGTGATGATTGTTGCTATAATCAGATTGTCTCGTAATTCCTTTATCAAAAGCCTTGTGCCATTACACATATTGGGAGGGCTTAAATTTCTCAACAGCATAATGGGAGTACCTACTTTTAATTTCAGTTCGTGTGGTGGCAAGTCGGCGGGATAGAGAGAATTTAAAAATTCTTGTAGATAGTGCACTGTATCTTCGATGTTGCACACGTTATCAATAGATTTGTAACATTTAAAATCACCTGGTACTTTTTCAATGATCATTTTGTTTATCTCATTTACTGAGCTGTTTTTCGGTGAGACGATCGCCCTCGAATAGAGCCAATCGAAATTTCTTTCTGTAAGATGTTCGATGTCGGGATAGATTGTCTCTATAAGGATTTCTAGACTGTGAACAGTTTGAGTCAATTCATTATCCAATAATACTTGGAGGCTATGTGCAATTGGAGATGGTAATTTTCCGCTTCCAAGTTTAAGTAATTTTTGTGAGAAATTGTCGTTGCCGTCATTACTTAAACGTGCTCTCATATTCGTGCGCAAATTGAGAGTTTCAATTGATTGCCACAAAGGTGATGATTTGAGGCACGCTTTTCTGAAAAGAACTTTTTAACTGGAACAGAAAAAATGTGGTATGAAAAAGTCAAAACATTCAATGTCGGTAGCGCGCGAATGAGCCTATCTCATAGATGTGCGCCGCGCCGCCCGCTGCCACGCGCCGTGGCCGCCGGTGTCGCAAGCAAGGGATTGAAACACAGAACAAAATCCGTAATATCTTTGGAATGGAATGTCCGATTTAGTTAATTCAAAGAGTAACCTACAGGCATTGTATTTAGTTATTGTGACGTAACTGTAATAGTTAGACATATGATATCGCGGACTTTTTTGTAGATATTGATGTCCTCTATGAAACTGTAGTACATTACTTTGCTCTATTGTCAATAGTTTCAGCAGCGTACGCGGTATAAGGATTTTTTGGTATCTTTTTCACACATTATCGAAGTTTTCATACGGATCCCTAACTATTTTCAAAATATTTTATAGCCTATGTTAATCATTTATATTGTAGCATTCTAATGGTGAAAGAATTTTTGAAATCGGCCCAGTAGTTTTTGAGTTTATTCATAACATACATACAAATCTTTCCTCTTTATAATAATAGTATAGATAGTATAGATAATATATCACAAAAAGACTGATTACAAAAATGCCTGTCCAAAATCATTCATTTATAGCCCAGCCATGTAATTCTGTAGGAGCAAACATCCTTACATCCTCGGAAACATCGGCTGTTATGGCCTTGAACACAAAATTGCAATTCCTTAGTGTCGCTTTTCATGGTTGTGCGACACTAGCGCCGCAAGGCTGCGTTTGGAATTGGAATTCTACAAGGCAAATAGCCTCGCGTACGCTTACAGCCTTATAGAATACCAAATAAAAAGCCGTGATCGCAGTAGACGATGTCAAAGCTGTGACATCTGTGATCACAGCGACGCACATAGCCATTACGAGTCGCTTAGAGAATTGCATGGCAGAGCATAGTCGTATGTCACATGCAGTGATCGTAGTAGGTAGAGTTGATTCGGATCATCGGCGGTAAGTAAATTTAACACTATGTACGCTAAAACTAATATTTAAGTTGCTAACAGTAAGTACCTAATTTGACAGTTTCAAAACATACAACGAGTTATCAATTAGGAAAATTATTTAATTGACGATCTTTGGAATTGAAATCAATTATTTCCCAGTTAGAATTGAATAGTAAATTGAAACAGTTTTTATTAACGTACGATTACTTCATTGAATTAACATTTCAGCGATCCCCGATGTATGTATATTTTCATTGCTCTTTTCATGCACGCTCGTCGGTTCCTAGGGTTCTTGACATCGTATTCTGATACAACACGACCAATTTGCTCATGGTAGGCGAAGCTTGGTGGTCCTCAGCTCCTACATCCTTCCACTTTCGCATTGTATATCTTTATCGCCATTCTTTCAAAAGGCATGCCCTTTTCTTATTAACACCGACATACCCTTCGCGAGGCGAGGTGTGCCATCTGGCTTAGTTTTTGGCTGCCTAGAAGTTTACCCAACGCTCTACGTTCACGAATCCCCCACTTAGGTGTAGGGTAGCTACCCTTAATTGTAGTTTCATTTATACTATTTGACAAGATTAAAGCTCGCCACTTGCCACTAAACAAAAAAAGAAAATCCGTTGATAGACAGTGGATACAAAGATACTGAACTGTTTCTTCTCCTGTATATCTATATCTACAAAAATCTCGTGTCACGGTGTTTGTGGTCGCACGTCTCCGAAACGGCTCGACCGATTTTTATGAATAATTTATGTTTATTTGGTAGGTATGAAAATAGGTCGTAAAGTAATTTTTATAAATAAAATATTTAAAAAAATAATTAGAAAACAAAAATATTTATTTTGCATATGTTTTTTTTATTTTCTAACTTTGTTGGCGTTATGAGTATTATCTGTAACTATACCGAAATGTAGCTTTCTAATATAAACATGTAATTTATTTTAAACAATATTGTGTTGAAAATTCATGCAATTATTATATAACATTCAAAATTGAAAACAAGTATCTTTAAATGTTGTGACAATTAAAAATATTCTTTTTAATTTGAATGTGAGTTTACGACTTATTGTGTATGTACATAAAAACAATGCTTCAATAGAATTATTACACTATTATCCTTTTTTTGCAGCCAAATAACAACTTTGCAATTTTATGCAGTGTACTTATAATAATTCGATTTCTACTATTAATTAAGTCTTTAAAAATCATAATGAAGAGAGTGGTGTGATGACTGGTACCTGTTAATTAACTAATTATTATATAGCTTTTAATACATTATCTGCAACATTATCGGCTTCTTTACAATAAAACTCTTTAACTTAAAATACAATTTATATTATTTTCGAACCATTAAACATTTTGCAAACCAAATTTAAAAATAAATTAGACCGCGCTAATCAATGTAGGATTCAGCATAGGATAACATTCAATTCAGGAACTTCATTGTAAATACAGCTATATATAATGTCTTTACAAATTTTTTACTACTACTAACTTTAACTACTAATTTTAAGTATTAAATGTAAATGCTGACTTAGTGGTACACAATTTATTATTCAATAAATGATAGTACTAAAAAATATAATATTTTTTTTTGTACAGTGAAGAATATAAGTATATTTTTGACAGTTAGGAAGTAGGTCATTTACAAATAGTAAATGGGTTACGTGCATGAATGGTTTATTTAACAATTCTTTGATAAGCGCCCATTGGACTCTTTCTACTGTTGACAATATAGTTTTTGAAGCAACTCTATAATGGCTCCTGAAGGAAAAATAATTCTGAGGTTATTTCCTGTATGTGGCGTACTGTTGTACATAATAAAATATTTCTTCTTTCAAATTTCATTGTTCAGCACCCAGTTGACCTTTTCCTAATTCCAGAATACGCCAAGAACATAGGGGTTCGCGGTATCGAAATCTCAAGTGATGTTCAGTACCGAAATCACCTGGAGGCGTCCAAGAAACTTGTGTGCTCATCTGAGCCAAACAATACTTCAGCTTGGGGCAAAGGTTTATGTTACATACGTCTCTAGTCAGATCGCATATGGAGTACTGTAGTGGAGTATCTATATACCAGCTAGGGCTCAGTTAAAAAATGAGCTGAGAGAATTGTCTATAATCCTAAACTCAGATACGGTATATAGCTTAAGGAGAGATTTTGCCTCACTTTGCGTGTTCTACCGGTTATCGGTTGTACTCGATCGAACAACTCGTGTTCGACATGACAATAACTTTCTTTGACAATCGCACCACTCGTCGACGGCTGGGAGTTCATCCTTATATACCGAAGCCACAATGGTCGCGTACCGTGCGGTTCCAGAGAAGTTTTCTACCGAGATCTCTTAAGTTGTGGTATGAACTCATGCCGAGGTTTTTCCAAGGGACTACAACATAGGGTTCTTCAGGAATGGCGTGAGGAGGTTCACGGTCGGCAACACGAGAGTGAAATCAAAGTCAATAGGATAGACGTAGTATTCTATTAAGAAGATTTATAGACATGTCTATAAAACGTATTATGTTACCTATATGTTCGATTTGCACTTGAACGGTTTATAGAATCAGTATCTGTCGAAAGTTAATTTCATTCCATTTCATATCCGCAGTCTGGTAAGGTTCCTCTCCGAGAATTTCGCAGTACCAAATTTTCTATCTTCATCGTCACATGGAAGAGGATTACATAGCTCAAATCGCAATAATGTATGTTTAATTGTGCACGAATGTAAACAGTGAAAGCTCAGTGGATAAAGAACCGGCCTATTATCCGACGATTCCGGGTTGGAATCCTGGCTGGGTATGTACGACTAAATTAGTCTTTTCGAATTTATGTAGATATTCGTAATTGTCACTTGATCGGCGGTGAAGGAAAACATCGTGAGGAAACCCGGACATACAAGAAATTATATTTCGAAAAACGTGTGACCTAACCCTAAGAGGTCTGGTTTTCCTTCTGGGCTGTGGAGGTCTGACGGGAGTCGCTCCATGTAAAAATCAGTATCTTTACCGAATCCTTAGGCTTAGGTAGCGGACTCCGCTAATCCTAATGGACTAGGAAACGGGATAATGCTAAGAAGAAGAAGAATATTAGACGACTGTATGTTTAACAGACACTCTACTGGTATTTATACTTTGCCATAGATGTGAAGAATCTGTTAAAACATTATCAGTACATAATTCATTTCATGGTTCGTTTTTGCTTATGTTCGTAAAACGACGTGACTTTCAGGCTTCCCTTGGGGAAATCTGAATTTAGAGGTAAGCCTGTCTTGGGATAGCTTCTGGGCATGGCAAGGTCGTTACGATTACGTATTTTTCATGACTGTCTCGTAGGATCTCACCTCGACTTGTCTTTTGTTTACAACGCGACAGGTTTCATTATACCTATTTTGTGAATTATATATGTGCGACTTGTTAATGAAATTTGCATGATTTCGGATATCTACTGCATTAGAAGTTATATCGTTAGTTATAATTATTATAACAATAGACGTAGAGTTACCGTAAACAAGTGGAAAATTACGAACACAGGAGAAAAGATAAGAAAAGTGTTTACGTATAAGTTCAGAATCCACTAACCATATAAACTGAGGGTCATGTGCCAGAAACATACTCTCTACGATATTTGCTACTTCAAAAGATTGCAATTCGTATTTCGTATTCGTAATAGTTGTAAGGCCTTCTCCATATAATCGTTTTTAGGGTTCCGTACCCAAAGGGTAAAACGGAACCCTATTACTGAGGCTCCGCCGTCCGTCCGTCCGTCTGTCACCAGGCTCTATCTCATGAACCGTGATATTTAGATAGTTGAAGTTTTCACAGATGATGTATTTCTGTTGCCGCTATAACAATAAATACTAAAAAATAGAATAAAATAAATATTTAAGGGGGCTCCCATACAACAAACGTGATTTTTTTGCTCATTTTTGCTCGATATTGATAACGGCAACAGGTAGACGCTTGAAATATTCACAGAATATTAATTTATATATTCACTTTAAAAATAAATAATTAAATTGAAATAAAACAAATATTTAAGGGGGGCTCCCATACAACAAACGTGATTTTTTTGCCGGTTTTATCGATAATGGTACGGAACCCTTCTTGTGCGAGTCCGACTCGCACTTGGCCGATTTTTCATTATTGTGGCTAGTTTACAGTTCAGAGGGTGTTTCCATGCGCAATCCTATCTTTATTCTCTGTAGACAATTATTGAGATACAGAAAGAACAGCAGAGCAGACTGCACGAAATCCGGCTTGAGAAGAATTTTGACATCAAATCAGTTACGAATCCTCATACGTGATCGGACTCAACACGGAACAGCGCATGATTAATCCCTTATCCTGCCAATATGTTCCAGAGGTAATTTTGCAGAAACCTGCCAAACACATTCTCAAAATCCAAAAAAGCGCCGACAACCTTAAGGTCAAAATTGCGAAGTGAGAAAACTTGATTTGTACGTTCCCTGTCATTTTGTAATCCTCCCTATTCTTCCCACAACATTCTATCTCATTTCATTCTCATTCTCCTCTCAATTAACTTTTCACACACTTTTGCTCCTGATCTAATTAAACTGCTTTGATTATTTACCTGTCAGGTAAATAATCAAAGTTAAACTGATGGCCCGGTCTATGCATGCCCCCTTGACTTTACAATACTTAATGACAATGCGAGTACAAGTGCACAATGTACGTATAAAACCCGTCAAAACATTAAACAATTGTTTTATATATTATAGATTTGAGAAAACGATTTTTTTTAACTTTAAGTGTGCAAATTGAGAAATGTGCGCAACATTTTATGACTACATATTATTATTTGCGACATAGCGACTTTTAAGTGGACACCCCTCAAGTGATTTCGTCACAACGGCTACCCGCTTGAAAACATAGTTGAATAACGTTTTTTGTGGAACTGGCGAAATTCTACAGACAACTGCGTTGGTTTCTTTAATAAGAATTTTAAAGCTATGTCATGATTCTCAAACACAGAAATGTTAAGATTTTATTACATATACGTACGCACGATTCGCCGTTATGCCAGATTTCAACATTAATATGGATTAGAAATGTTATAGATAACAGCCTCTACTAAACTAATTCATTAAAATCATTTTAAAATACAACTCGTTCATGCTCAATCGAACTTATTTCATGTGAAGTTGAAATTATTTATAAAAGAACTATTATTATAATAAACTAAATCAAACTATTATTATATTCTCATTTGACTGTAATATAGGCTATAAATATTTAGGGAGGGATACCTAGTTAAAAAAAATAAATAAGAAAACGTCTTTCTCAATCAGATCTTTGGCATTCGGGGTTCGTGTGCCGCCATTTTTAATTTTAGATGTGGGCCAATTTTGCTGAATTTAAGGAGCCCTTCCTTTCCTGTGATGTTAAATAATCATATATATCACAAGGAAGGAAGGGCTATAAATCATTTCGAACGCGACGTCTGGTATGTACAAATCTCACATGGCGTTTCGTCAAGTTCGTCTATCCATCAAATTATACTTCAGTGTTGCATCCTCATGATTTATAAACTACTGTTAAATAACTATTATTAATTCACTAAGTAGATGTTCAGAATGATAGGTAAAATAGGTACAATAAGAATAAGTGCCTATATAATATTTCTGTAAAATCAACTAGCATTTATATTCACACACCAATGTTTACCGTACACGTACATTACCCCGTTAATTATGTAACTAGTAGGTAATTGAATCTGATCACATACAGACAGCTTCTGCAAAAACGTTGCTCTCATCAATAGATATTTGGTCTATCAAAGAATACGTTCAAAATTGACGAATTGCCAGTTTACCTTGCAGTATTTTTATAAGATCAAGTTTCCTGTTGCTGCACATCTTCAGAGCATTATATGCCGAAAATACTATAGTGACTACTCTGCGCATGTTTAATCCAGTGGCGAATAGTGCACTATTTAGATAGTTATAATAAGATTATCTGTTTGGAAAAGTTGTCTGTAAAACAAGTGGATTGCAAATAAATGGAAAAGGTTTTTGCTGGATATATTTGTTCTTTTTGGTGAAGAATTGTATACCCGAAGGGAATTTATTCGCTTAGCGTTGATGTTTTTACAATTACGTTAGTAAATAAGAAATGTACTCATTATTACCTTCTAAATAATGCTACGACGGGTTTCAAAACTTTAGGAAAAACTAATGGCGCCAGAGAAATTCAAATATGTTCACAGATTTAAATGTAATTTGTAATTTGACGTGCTGGATAGCTCAATGGTTAGTAACTTGACACCAACGCTCGTGTGTCAATTCTCACAGATGACAAACATTTTTGTGTATGAACATGACTGTTTGACTTGCTCTGGGTGTTTTTAAGAGAGGTAGGGCGAATCAAAACAGACTGTCTGGAGAAGTACCCTTACCTCACAGAAACCCGCAGTCAAATAACAATTCTCTGAAGGGTTGTTGTGTTCCTGTGAGTGAGTGAAGTCATCAATGAGCTCTTAAGGAGTAGCTGTGTTAGCAGCAGAGACGGCATCGTGATACTTAATGTGTTCCAAATGGTCATAGGTAACCGCTTTACATTAGGCGGATCGTATGCTTGCATGCCTTCGACAGGCATGCAAGCATACGTTGTACAAAAAAAGTGTAAAAGTAAATACAGTTGCTCTCTCTTAGGTCAATGGTAGCCATGTAACTGTTTAAAGGTCGATCGTAATATATATTTGTGGCTTAGCCCTCAGCTGGTTTAGCCAACTGTACTTGTATTACTTATTTATCTACTTGTTTTAGTATTAACTTCTACGCCGTTAAGACAATTAGTTTTGTCATTAAATCTAATTTTATTATTATCCGTCATCTTCTCTACTCGTTCGGCTGTAACGCCTTCGTTGGCCTTCGGTGGAGCAACTTTCCTGCTCACGCATATTTATTGTTTTTTATTATTGTTGCTTTTATATTTATCACTTTTATTAATTAAGTGTGTGTAACTCTGTATCATATATTTTGTATAACTGTTTATATCCTTCATAAAATTATGTAAACATTTTTTTACAACGTCGGGATGTGGTTGTAATAAGCCAATGGACGCTTACAATACATTAAGTATCGCTCGCGCGATGCCAACTCTGTTGCTAATACAGCAACTACTTAGAAGTCTACAATGGTAACATCACTCATTCCCAGGAATCCAGCATTCCTTCAGGGAGTTGTTATTTGGCTGCGGTTTGTCAGGTGGATGTTTGACGCATCCTACCTCTCTTAATAACACAGAGTTCAAGACAAACAGACATCTACACATGTACACAAATGTTTGTCCTGTGTGGGCATCGAACCCATGAGCTCTGGTGTTAAAGTAGCATTGCTAACCTATCCACTTCCGGGCCCGTCGTATTATGATCATGTACAATTCATGTAATTTAGTATCTATATACATTAAAATGTGTATATTTGTATAAGTGACAATTTGTATAAAATTATTTATTTGTTTTTTAGATTTCATTTCAGGCATTCCCCTAATTTTTTTTTTTTCCAATCTAAGGCCATGATTCTCACCTATCAAATTCAATATCGGTGCCCTGCAGGCAGTCCTAGAGCGCCGGTTACCTTGTAGAACGACTTCATCACCAATCTGCTTGGTGAGAATGCAGCCTAAACTGTGCTCCAGATCCGGACAGATATAAAATTAACATGGAAACCAAAGGGTGATTGGTAAATATAATAATAAAAACACAGTAAGTGCACCTTGCGTAGGTACATACATGTCGTCACGCCTGTCTTCCATTGGGGTAGGTAGAGACTATGGAAAGTCAGGTGGACCGATCCAAACGAACCTCTCGCTTCTTCTACACTCATCAACCTCTTCATGGCAAGATGTGGTCTTCGATTTTGGGTACTTTTGATTTGGACTTTTTTCAATACAGCACCAATTTGATCTATATGTGTGCATCTAGGGCGGCCCCTGCCGATATCTCCATTCACTCTTGCCCGATACACTTATTTCGTAACTCTTTTACCATTCATTCTATTGTTCTACTTTTTCATCTCCGATCTATATCTGGCAATCTGTAGCAGTTTCATTCCTTTCAGTACCATCGCTTTCATCTTCTTTATTTTTACTCTCATACCCACATACCTTTCCTTTTAAAGGGCAGTTTTTTAACCATTTGTTGTACCATTATGTATTGTTCCATGAAGTAATTAAATAAATAATGTAAATAACCTTATCTTGTAGTCACCACAGAAGCTGAATAATATACCTATTCATTTAGCCATTGTGATTTACGCACTGTGATCGCTCGGTGACGTCATTATGATAACGAAAGCGATTACTAGCATAAATTAGATTACCTACTATAGACTACATAGCCTTGGGGTACCAAGCTGTGACAATGTAATTTTCAGTTTGGCTATATTACGTTTCGGCTGGATAATATTATCTTATATTTTAAAACAAATTCAGTACTATAAGTTTCTTACGGGGTATAATCCTCCATCATAATGATACCACGATTCTCTTGCGACACCATCGATTGTAGCCGATCGATGTAGCAAGCGATTTAGAGAAAATGCTGACAGTACACGAGTGAAGTGATGTGAGAGAAAAGTAGCTCTGCGCATGCGATAATTAATATTATATATTATTAATATATATTAGTAATAAACAATTGCTCCACGAGCGTCTATCCAATAAGACGGATGAGCAACGTGCCCACAATCTCAGCTTGATCCACGAGCATCTATCCAATGAAATGAATGAGCGAGGTGCCTAGCCTTTTAGCTTGATCCACGAGCATCTATCCAATGAGACGGATGGTCAATGTACTCACCGTCTCAGTTTGATTTATGAGCGTCTATCATATGAGACGGATGACCAACGTGCCTAGCATCTCTGCTTAATTGACTTGAATTGTTGGCGACCCTATGCTTCACACGGTATAGTTAATAATTTCTATAAACATAAAGAAATTATAATGATTTTATTAATTAATAACGATTGTTCAACGATGTATATGCCAAAAACCACAAAAAAGTCATTTATTCGGTTTTTTCAATTTTCCTGCCATTTTTTCCATTGCAGTGTACCTTTTTTTTCACTACTAATTGAAAGTAGACGTAACAACGAATAAGTGTGCCGAATTTGAACTCTGTAGGTTGCGTAGTTGTAGGTAGGATTTTCGTTGAAAATTTGTTTTTTTTTTCGAAAAAATGGAATTTTAAAAAAACTACGTCCTATGTCCTCTCCCTGTCTTTGGAGTTCGGACAGCCCTATCATATCCCAATGCAACTTGCTTAGTTCCTCTTCCAGCTCCTCCGTCCACATTGTACTTGTGTTGTATGTTGCCATGGCCAGTCCGTTGTGGTGGTAGCCGCGGCGTCGGAGCCGGGGACTGACTTTTTGTCGTACTCATTCTTTATTTTCATTTCATTATAATATAAAAAAAATGGTAGACGTCACGGGACGCCCAGCAGATGTGAATCTCAGTGAATATTTAAATTTATAATAAATAAAAATCAAAAACAAATAAAAAATATGGAGTAAAATAATGTGTAGTGTAGGGTTTTCTTAATAAAATCAATATATTTCCTTTTTCCGCTAATTTTAATAATAATTAAAATATGTGTATTCATAAATAGTAAAATAAAGTAAATATTTAATAGAGACTTAAACTACTATTTAACATCAGTGTTGTTAGCATAGTGTACCGCTCTTAGTATTCATGTTACAATATAATACGATACCAGCTATAATTAGTGAGTTTATACGCGTGGGGCAAACGCTCCAAGCAGATTATCCGTTTGACAGTTTATATCGTATGTTTTATGCTGTTAAAAACAACCATTTTTTTCTAAGGCTATCGCTACTATGATTATTTTATCTACTATTAACCTTAAAACCAAAATATCATTTGTTGCCACAGCCATCATTAAAATATCGTATTTTGAAGAATCCGGTGGATATGCATCTCTATAGCCTGTGAGGCTAAAATAATGAAATATATTACATTAATAAACTAATAGGAGGTGCATGGGCGCCGAGCTTTGCTCGGCAGTTTTAGAAGCAAACGAATTTTCATAGAATTGAAATTTATTTTATGTTTTATTTAAATTAAATGGATGAAATCTATTGCATGCTCATTTAAAAATATTTTGCCTTTCTTCAGTTGAAACATTACATTTAAAAAGTTTTGATCAAATCCGAGAGTAGCTAGTAATTTACCTACCTACTAATTTAAACGACTTCTGTGCTCACTCTATTCATCCATCAAAAATGGTCCCTTGCTAAACCTGACCCAATAGGTAGGCGATAATAAATGTGGTAAATTAAGTAAGTGTTGGTAACCCCGTATGTTATAATCCCAATATTTACAGATGTCACTTAACATTAAGCTACAATAAGTAGGATTTATAAACTCGTTATTTAGTCGGTTAATATCAAAAAAAGACGTGTCTATGTGTTAATATAATCAAGATTGCATATTATTGACTATAAATATGCATTACAATTATACAGCAATTCACCATGACTGTGTGTTCATTGTACTTTTTGATTTTGACATAATCTCTAGGTCTCAAATGAAAGAAATATTATTATTATAATTCATAATTATCAATATATAATGCATAATTTAAACATGAGCACTGTTGAATTTCTGAACAGAAGTGATAATGGCGCCTGATTTGGATTTGAGTAATAAAAATATCGATAATTTCGTATTTTATGTGATAATGTTTTCATTTGTAATAAATCATTTAAGAATTATACGTACTATTTCGTACAATCTGGGGATCAAAAGCCCCAAAGTTAATCCTTTGACGCATGACGGCATGAGAGACTTTCGTCATGCCAACTTCCGTCACGGCTTACGGTTCGATATTACTGCCAAGGCGCGCCAATAGATGTTTCACAACAATAATTATCACTCGCGCGATGCTTCCTCTGCTGCTTACACAGCAACTCCTTAGGAGCTTACTGGTGACCTCACTCACACACAGGAATACAACAACCCTTTAGGGAATCGTTATTTGGCTGCGGTTTTCTGTGAGGAGGAGGTACTACCCCGCATTGATGCGTCCTACCTCCCTTAAAACATCCAGACCAAGACAAACAGACTTGTTCATGCACATAAATGTTTGTCTTGTATGGGAATTGAAACCTCGAGCGTTGGTGTCAAAGTCGCGTCATTCACGACTTAGCCACCGAGCTCGTTAAATGCACTTGAGACTTGGCCTAAGAAAGGTCTGGTTTTCCCTTTGGGTTACGGATGCTTGACGGCAGTCACTCTATGTAAAAATAAGTCTTCGCCAAATTCTTAAGCCTAGCTAGCTTACCCCACAAATACTAATAGGCGCAACGTAGAAAAAATGCATGTGCTGCAATCGCAGCGATGAGAAACAGCGGAGTAAGAACAAACATTTATTTTTTCTCATAAGATCAACTAACAAAACTTGTAAACATGTTAGAGATATCACATCGTATATACAAATCTAACCTACGGAAATAAAGGACATACACCGAGATTTCTAAAAAAATGAGACACCAAAGCCTACATTCACAGAATTCACATTCTGTCGTGAAAAGTAAAACTTTATCCGCACAACAAAGGAATATATCAAAAAGAAGACACACGAAATTAAACACTTCCTTATTTTATCAGAGAACTTGACCTACAAAGCAAAAAAGGTCTATAATTTCGCACGATATTTTCCCATAATAATGAATATGCGTACTTGATTTCGAATTTACCTGTAACATAAAAGTATCTTTCCAGCATTGAGGATCGAATAGAAAACTATCATCCGTAACTATATGAATCTTCCACGTGCTTATTGTATTATTGTATTGAGGAGCTATACTTTGTCAAGCAAGATGACTTTACTTTAGTTTCGGATATATTTAATTTTTATTTTAGTTACACTATTTACTCTTACTCGTAAAATATATAATATTAAAATTATTTACATTCATAATATTTAAATGAATTTTTAGTCTAGTCGAAAAATTGATTTGTGACCTAATATTCGTAACACTTATCATAGTCTAGGCATAACACGCATCGAATTACCTCTGTGAATTAGATACATGAAAACCCATTACAGTTCTTAAAAAAATCCAGGCATTAAATTCAATGAGTTGGAGGTACTTCCCTAGTCGAGATGTTTTGATGCGCCCTGCCTCTCTTTCACCATAGCTTCGTTTGTTTATTAGCAGAGTTTATACCACGTGAAGGCTGGCTTTTACTCGCAATACGATAGGGAGTCACAATATCGCTTTCTTCTTATTCTTAAGAATTAAAGTACAACAGCTGCTCTTGTCGATAAACAATCTCGTCTAGACACCGTAAACTTGAAAGAGGGATCATAAAACTGCGTATTACGTAGGCAACTAGGCAGATGGGTGACGTACAATGTGGTAATCAGGTTTTAACTAAGAGTTAGTTATAGAATTACCCACATAGTGACTCATCAAGACAGGATAGTATATTTACTGTATTTTTTTAAACCACATCACCTTAGTGGTTTAAAAAAGGAATAGGACGGGTATACGGCCTGAGAAGTTGTCGTGGCCAGTACATTCTATAACTTAAGAGTTCTAGGAAGACTTCTACACTCACACAGTATGCGACCATTGCGTATACAGTACGTGAAGATAAAGTCCTCGCCAACGGCGAGCGGTGCTGTTGTAGAAGTATGCTGTGTTGTAGAAGGCATCATACCGAACAACAATCAGAACACAATGGATAGTCGCTAATTCTGAGTGCTCGTCTCTTCAAGTCAATTCCAAAACTTCCTACTCCTACAAATTTCTTCTGATTAAATTCGTTGTGAGTTCCAAGGCAGCTGTAGTTTAACCCCCGGGACGGCAATGGACTTCACTGTTCATTGCCTTTTTTGTGGTCGCCGCTGTTAATTCTGGCTACACAGGAGACACAGTGGTGGGTATGAGTGGTGGGCCTGCTCGTCTCTGAACTCTCACAAAACCCTAACTGGTATTCAGGTGTTCCAAGAGGTGACTACAGTTTTTCATGTGTGATCTGACTGTGAGTCTTTGATAAAAAATACTTCTTTGACTTTGAGATATCTTATATTATATTAAACTGATTCAGGTATATTACTATGGACGAGAAACGAGGGAAAATAAATTATACACCATGTCTTCTGTAGATCTGATAAGTTACGTGAGTTTAAGCAACAAGGAGAATGGAATCTGAGTAGAGTCGAGACAGATGATCGCTTGCATCAAGTTGATGCAAGCGACCATCTGGGTGTTAACTGAACTGTGTGAAATAAAACGATTTTTAACTCTGGTTATCGCGCAAGTAGGTTCTTAAACCATCATTCTTCTACCACGTTAATACGATATTTCTGAATAAAACGTTCGGTAGGTTTTATTTAAAATTAAAACTTCATAAGATATTCGATACGCAACGGATAACCAACAACTCACTATAGTTGTACTATTGGATTTTAGAAGTGATTTAAACTCTGTAGACTTTGATGTGTTACTTGGCACTCTAAGTACACTTAATATCTCCCCTTCCGGGATCTCGTAGTTTAACTCATATTTTAGAGGTAGGCTGCAGTGTGTTGAGGTTGATGGCACAACACAACCCGTTGTACAATGGGTAGAACACACAAAGAGAGGCAATAACTCGCTTTAAACTTAAGGGCTTAATATCGTCTATAAGCTTAGGATCGCCGACAATTCTCATAACTCGTCTCTTAACCGAGTCACAAGGCCTACCTGGTATCCAAGTGCGAACGCCCAAAAGTGACTACAGTACTCAATTTGCGGTCTGACTTGTGACTTATATAATTATGAGTCTTCGTTCCGCGCTGAGGTAGTGTTTTTCTCTGTTGAGCACACCAAGTTATGTTATTTATTTTGTTATGCTGTTGATTGGAAATAAAGAAAAAAAAATTGAAGCAGGACTTACACAGTGGAGTATGAAAGCACGAAAAGGACCATCAGCACAACTCAACAGTACACAACTTCAGTACCGCGGCTGGTATGCCGTATGTTAATTCGACTTACGAATGTCGAGATAGAACAACACTACTGAATATCTCACTGAGTCATTGACATTTCCGTTATTGTGCTTTCAGGTTATAGGATCATATATTCAAATTCGAGTCAGAGATATAGATATTATCTAATTAATACGCTTTCAGTTAAGCACTATATGTCAAATTGCCGTCCGTTTTAGCGCAGGCAGCATGGACGACCGACAGACCTTTCCCTCAGCAGCTTGAGAATGGGAGCAATGAGAAAGCATGGCTCCCCTAGGGAAGACTCCACTCCCGCTCAAGAATTCTACCCAGAAAGTCGAATTTTGCAATATATTGAGAGGAATATAAAAATGAGAAAATATTTAGATTAGACACACAACATCATTATATATCATTATTTTATTCTTTTTACAGTATATATTGAGGAGTAGTTTTACATTTCAAGGGTTTTTTATTTTCTAGCCAAAAAATTTTGCAGTACTCTAGTTTCGATTGTATTTTTTACTCCACAAAGGGCTTGCCGTGAAAATACGAATATAGATACACTCTTTGTGCTTCAAAAATATTTGTGAATCTTTATATCTATTTCTGACAGTCCAAACAGAAGCTTTAGAAATTCATAATTGTAAATATCATAATATATGTAGGCGCGCGTACCTACATATATTATGATATTTACATTTATTCTCCGAAGACAACCTTCAGAGAATAAAAATTATGAAACTGGGATTGCGACTCTGATATTAATAGCAAAATCGCCATCCGACCTGCAAACACTAATTAAAACAATGAAAGATATTAATTGTAAAAGTTGTATAAAAAAAACACGCACTGCAGGTTCACC
The DNA here is from genome assembly GCA_947507595.1 of Pyralis farinalis. Taxonomy (NCBI): domain Eukaryota; kingdom Metazoa; phylum Arthropoda; class Insecta; order Lepidoptera; family Pyralidae; genus Pyralis; species Pyralis farinalis. Next base: position 14,556,710 of record OX382277.1, on the reverse strand, counting down.
GCTGGATTGGAGAAACGAGTGTGAATAGTGCGTTGGGAAAACTTCTAGGCAGCCGAAATCTAAGTCAGAAGACACAGCTCGCTGCACACAAAGTGGTGCTAATCCTAACTCTTACTTATGAAAAGCTGAAACAGTTAAATCTGGGTATGGCAGAGAGAGCACGAAACTAGAATAAATGCGGTCGATCATAGCGGACTCGCTGCAGCATCTAGCATAGCACAAAGAGCGAAAATCTCGACAGAGCAGCTCCACGAGTGGGTCTTAAGATGAGTATAGGTTGTACCCAAAAAATGTTGAACTCCCTCCATTTTTATTTGGGAGTTCGGTTCTAGAAGTTGTTGAGTATATGGACCTAGGCTAAACAGTCCAATTTGGTAGGTGCAACCTCGAGGTTTCTCGTCGAATCCAATTCAAATGGGCAACGTTTGGCAAATTGTGAAAGATTTTTACTTCAAAAATAACTCAATGTTGCAAGACAAGAGTCTTCGACTAGTGTGTATTGCCAGTGATGATTTTTTCTACAAGTATACAGCCTAGATATATAAACATGATTCAAAGTGGTTACCGTGGCCTATCAATGCTTGCACATTATGTAACATTCGCGCGATGCCACAGCAGCTGCTAACACAGCGACTGCTTAGGAGTTTACTAGTGACCCCACTCGGGAGTTGTTATTTGGCTGCGGTTTTTCTGTGAGGTCGAGGTGCTTTCTCACATAGTCTGCACTCATCTAATCTAATGTCCTACCTCTCATAAAAACACCCAGACTAAAACAAACATGTTTATACACAGAAATGTTTGTCCTGTGTGGGAATCGCACCCACGAGTGTTAGTGTCAAAGTAGCGGTTTTTTATACCACTAAGGTGGCAATCAAGCATACGGCCTGCCTGATGGTAAACAGTCACCGTAGCCTATGGATATTTGCAACACCAGTGTTCATTGCCGACCCTCTAAAAAACCTCTTCACGCATTTCTAGAAGAATTCCATGCTGTAGTCCCTTGGAAAAACCTCGGCTGGGAGCTCATTCCCCAGCTTGAGAGTTCTCGGAAGAAAACTTTTCTGGAACCGCACAGTACGAGACCATTGCGGTTGTAGCGTATGAGGGTGAACTCCCCGCAGTCGGTGAGTGGTGCGGTTATAAAAAGTAAAACCACTGCGCTACCGAGCTTGTCGAAACACAGAATTTGCAACACAGAAACGCGGTTCCTTACTATGGGCCTCACACGAAAGCTCGATCGAGTTGATCTCTACTAAACATCACAGGACCCGCTGGGCTAATCTGAAGATTCCTATTTCATCGAAATCAATCTCACCGCTTCGGAGTCGGAACATACCTACACACATTCATTTTCAGGAACACCGTTCCTATATGAAATCTATATGTTTGTCTCTGTGTGTTTGTGTCTGTCGCTTTTTTCGAATATTCCAATTTTGACTTCAGATTCGGATTCAGCATAAAAAGTAGAATAGGAATGTTCAGGAACACCGTTCCTATCTCTTAAGCAGCATGGTCAAAATGGCCGATAAATTAAAAAAAAATAATTGAATTGTTATATAATTGACGAGCCAGGTGTTCCTCTGGCAATGCAAGCTTGCGCATTCTCAACTGGTTATATATAAGAAGAAGATATAAGTAACAGGTATATATAAAAATCTTGTGAAAGCTCACTATCTTAGTCACTTGTAATATCCTTGTAATCTTAATTAGTTTATTGATAATCAAATAATTTTGTGCGCAGTTGAAGTTCCTCTCCGTCTTCGTAGAAATGTGACATTGCTTCCGCTGTCTTTTCAATTTGTTTCAATCCTGCTACACCAAGCTATTTGAAAGAATGATTGTTACACGTATTTTCGACAAATAAAGGATCTTAAATCTTAAATACTGAATTCCTACCTTATAATTGCTAACAGGTGGCATGAAACGCAGTGCTCGAGACTGTGTTTAAGTTAATTTCGACTGTCATAGTATTATACCGCTTATAAAGGGCATTCAGACTTTATTTTGCAGCTAATGAACGAGCCACGGGAACTATGCGCGTCAGCCGTTCGATCAAATATTTGGCTACGATATTGCCCGTTATGCACACAAACTGATCGACCGAAACCACCGCACCGGTTCGTACTCACCTTTATTTCAGTTGCTTGAATGTCACAAACGACACCCATTGTAAATATGCATATAACGGTCGTATTTTTTTTTTTAATATTTCACTCTGATTCTTTCTCCATGCAAAATTGTTTTAAATGCAAATCAAATCCATTAGATTAAGAAAAGGAGACAATGAAATATACCCAATATTTCATAGTAGTAATGGATTTGGTGTGTATTGAAATACCTATTCTAAGATGTTATAATATAGATAAAAAGATAGTTAATCATAATATTGTAAGGCCCTGGTAAAGATAGGGTTACAATAGGACACTACAATAGGACTACAAGAAATCGTTTGGATTTCGTAACAAACTTTAAATGAAAACTTTACAGCAAGTAATGTTGCACATAATATGATATTACGATGACAGCGAGATATAAGATAAAGACAAAAAATCTTTATTTGTTCTCCTCGCAGGCATACACGTCTTACATTTTTTAAATATAGTCGTATAAGTAAAATAAGAGAATTGAATAAGATAGTTATTGTATCTTATTCAATTCTCTTATTTTACTTTTACTTTTTTAATCTGCTAGCATTTCGGAAATGACCATTGGTGAATAGGAAATGCCGAAAGAAACTTGCCATTATAGATCTCTTTAAAATTGACAATTAAATATTAGAATAATTTCACATGAGCATATTGATGCATAGCATGTTGGTGCAATAATGATATGAAATGGTAGAATTAAAGATTATTAGGGACAGGACACAGTCTGTGTTGAATTATTTCTAGACATCTTTGTCAGTTACATATTCATCAATTCTATAATTAATCCTTTTAGTAAAGAGTATTTTTAATGTGCTTTTTGAATACATTGTCAGGAAAGAACAAAACTGTTTCAGGCTTATTATAAAATCGAATACCACTTTCAAGAAAAGGTCTACCAGTCCTAGTACGCCGATGTAACGGCATACACAAATTATTTCTACTTCTAAGTTTTTCGCTGAAGTTTGAAAATAACTTTAAATTGCATATGCAGCGGAGCTGAGCTTACCGGCAAGATTATTTATGTGGGGACCTCATTGTAATTTGGAGTCTACTGTAATTCCAAGAAACACAGTATTATTAGCAAATTCTAATTTATTATTCCCAATAAGACTTCCTGTATTGGCTGAAGTCACATTTAGAAGATTAAGTGTGATGCAATTGGTTTTAGCCGAGTTTAGCAAAAGATTATTACATGTGAACCAGTTTAAAATAGCAGACACAACACCATTTACCTTGTCAATATTTTCACACCGGCGGGTCACATTAAAAATTAGAGAGGAACATCAACAAATAGTACTATATCTGCCATTTTCTGCACCATGTATACACAATCTAAAAATAATTCTATACATAATCTAAAAATGAAAATGGAACCAAAATAGAACCCTAAGGTACTCCGATATTAACATTATTGCCTTTAGATTTAACCCCATTTATGTCAACTGTCTGCAATCTGTTATAGCCGCAATCACATTCTGGGTTTTACCTCTAACTCCATAATAGTTCTTCTTCCATAACAGTTCATAATAGTTTAGCTTGAGTTACAATGTCTGATGATCCATACAATCAAAAGGTTTAGACAGAGCACAGAAAACTCCAATATCACCCTGTGATCACTCCCGCGCGTTAAGGATATGCCTAACTAATGCCACTCCTGCATCTATAGTAGATTTACCAGATATAAAACCGTATTGTTCATCATGAAAAAAAATCATTGGTCCTAAAAAAGAGTTACAATTGATCAAACATTATCGTTTCGAATATTTTACTCAAAACTGGCACTATAGATATGGTCTATAATTGCCCAGCTCGCTTTTTTTCCCTGACTTGAATGAAGGAATAAGTTTATTAAATTTCATCAAGTCTGGGAATACACCCATATCTACACATATATTAAAAATACGTGACAAGTGTGGAGTAATTGCCTCGATTATACAATAAATTACTTTAATGGACATTCCCCAGTGATCCTCTGAGTTTTTAATGTTCAACTGTTTAAAAGTTTTAATAATTTTAAATGGATCAATATGTGTAAACTGAAAAAGTTAGCGTGGAACTTTTTCAGTTTACACATATTGATCCATTCTTGTAAATTTTCCGTAGTTGTAAATTTTCTTTTAATAATTCAGCGGCACCATCTGGAGATTGTTATCGATACACTCATTCCGGCAAAATATAATGTGAGGGAAATATAGAAAGAAGAGTGTAATGTTGAAATAAAATAAATATTAAATTTATTTTCGATTCTTAATCTCAACAAAATGTTTACAATATTATATTAAACTAGCGATATATACAACTGCATGCGACGTATCTGAACATTACAAACGGATATACATACAAAGAAAGCTGCGCTATTTTGTGTCCGGTTTTAGAGAGTTCTTTCGTATGTTCAGATAGTTGCCGGTGCTTCTTGACGTAAATTATCGAGCAGTATTCAGATAAACGATTAAACAATAGTACATTTAAAAAATATATTGAAGAATATCACAGTACTATCGCGGGGTAGCAATCATTGTGACTGCTTATCATCAGGTGTGTGTTCATTTCTTCCATTCTTTCTAGGATTTTAAAGGCATAAGGTGTGTGTACCTTTTCTCTAAAAATATTGCATAGTATAAAATATAATATAGCTCGAATCACATGTGAATTTTATTTCAGGAGGGACAAAGGAAGAAAGCACATTCCTTGAATAATAACCCTCATACTGCCCATTCAAGAAAATATTCGTGTTATGACAACGAAGAAGTTATCTTGAATACGTCAATTTTTGGACACTAACTCTGCAGTTGGCTCTTTACTTCATTCCTTCCTTCCTATAGTAACTTAATCGTATTTGTGGTTTTCAGTAGTTAAATCACACACTACTGAAAACCACATTTATGATTAAATTGAAAACGTAATAAATTACGTCGAGAAACTGAACGTCAATTAAAAAATAAATACCACATATGAGTGCAATTAAGAATATCTTATTTATAAGTTAATTTATAGTGATAAAGTATTTTGAAATGTATTTTTACATTAGCTTGTAGTTAAGAAAGTTTCTGAATTTTCTGATTCGCAGTCAATCCATCGTTTTTACGTACGAGATCTCCATATAAATAGTAAAGTTTCTACACGTACTGTTCTATCTGTTGCCTCACCTGCCTTATTGGTTTTCGTGACAGAATTACATTTGTCTACGCCGTAATTTATTTGTAATTTTCTCAACAAACAAACCAGTACCTACGAGCTATTGGTTTCCAAGAAAAGCGTTGCAGTTGTGCGAGACTGAAAAACTTCATATTTCCCAGTAGTAATACACTGTCGTAATTATCGAGCCAATTGAACTTATTAAGTACCTACTACCAGAGCACATCTAAATTAGGAGTTTAATTAAGTCTAATTTTACGAGCCCATTGGCGGAGTGGTTAGCAATGTTACTTTAATACCATGGTTCATGTTAATCGTGGCTTTAATTTCTACGTAGGACAAACATTAGTACGAGCCTTGATATTAAGGTAGCATCGCAAAACACTCCGCCCCCGGACTGATCAAAAATATATATAAGTTTTACGAAAAGTAAGGCAATTATCTCGGGTTACTCCACATTGATGTAGATAGATGTAGAATCTGGTCTAGAAGCAATAAAATGCGACACTGCGTGAACAGTTGGCAGTTATCACATTTATTCTAATAACGTGCTAAGTGGTAAACTTGTGGCAAAGAACTTGTACCCTTGATCACGATGTTGTGTTGATATCTATTGTGACAAACATAGACGTCTTACATTTTAATATAAGAATATTTTTACGTTTATTTGGAGATTCGTTCAGACACGCACAGACAAAGAAATTATTTTTGTTTCAAGCGACTGTGAGACAGTAACGCTTCTGCTGTATTACCTTATTGAAACGATGTTTATTTTAAACAAGAAGTAGCCAGTCCTTTTTATACGACATCAAAGGCAAATAAGTATACGGCCCATCTAATGTAAAGTGGGTACTTACTACACTATGAACTATTTAGTCATTAGCATTAGCCTATGAATACTTGCAATACAAGGAGTATCATTCACTTACAAGAACACGACATGCTTCCAGGGAACCTTATTTGGTTGCGGGCTTCTATATTGTGGGAGGTACTTCCCCAGTCATGCAGTTTTGATTCACTCTCTTCTTCTGTGTCGTCAGCGGTTTGTTTGTTAATTAGCACCACGTTCACGTGTGGTTAATTTTGCCTCCAAAGATAATAGTGAGTCACGTACAGCCCTTGAAGTGATTATCTTAATCGACAATGACGCTAAGCGCTGTGGCATTTTGCGATTGGCAAGTTGCCAAGTACCGTAGTTTCATTAACATAAGCCTATCCTGATCACCAGTTCATTTGTTTTATAACCGGTAAGGTAAGCGTAAGCGTGATGGTAAGCAGTTACTGTAGCGTATGTACATTTGCAATACCAGAGGAATCACTCATGCATTGCCGACCCTCAAATTTCTGACTTTATCGTTTCCATTCATCACGGTCAGTTGTCATCGAGCCAAGTCAGTCATACTGCTATTTATATCATGCTTCACACAATCTACTACTACTATCTAATCCCTAATCTACTAATACTATACTATACTATGACCATTTAATAATTTTTCGTCACGTTTTTTTTATATAACGTTCGGGGGGAATACAATGGTGTAAAACGGTTAGCGTACTTATGAAATACTTTAAATATCGAACACGCGATGTCACCTTTTCTGCTAATGCAGCAATTCCTTAGGAGCTTACTGGCAACCTCACACACAGGAACACAAAAACCCTCCAGGGAGTTGTGTTTTGCTCGCGGTTTTCCGTGAGGCGGGAGTATTTCCCCTGATGGGCTGCTTCGATGCGCCCCACCTCTCTTAATACACTCACACCAAGGCAAATAGACATGCACACAAATGTTTGTCCTGTGTGGGTATCTAACCCATGGGTCATGGACATTGGTGTCAAATTAGCGTTATTATCCACTTCGTTACGTACCCACCACAGAGTGAAAAATCAACTTAATGGTAAAGTTACCACCAACGACAAACAATATCTATTAGATATCTTTTGAAAGGCCAGAGGATAATTTTCAGTGATTTCGGTCCTTTTTTTCTATTCCAGCAGCAATCACGCAGCAATATTAAAAAAAAAAAAGGGTGACTTACGTTCATAAACGAGTAGAAAAATGTTTCTTAAACATTTAGTTATGCGGTAAACTAAACAAAAGATGGACAAATATTATGGTTCCATTCATCTACATCATAAAACAAGAGTGACGAATTACATACGACCAGAACGAACACTAGGATTATGGTTGATGATGTAGTGTTGGAGCAAGTGAATGAGATTGTATATGTTGGAAGTGCTTTTAGCAGCAATGGAAGGTACACCGCTGATGTGGAGAGACGAGTGAGTGCCGAGAATAGGGTGAATGGAGCGTTGGGCACAGCTCGCTGTACACAACGCGGTGCTAATTCCAACGCTAACTTATGGAAGTGAGAGCTGGGTATGGCAGAGAGAGCATTGAAAGTAGAATAAATGCGGTCGAGATGCGAGCATTGCGCAAAATTTGTGGTATAACGCTTGCTGACCGCGTTCGTAATGAAGACGTGAGAGAAAGAGTTGGTCTAAAAGAGAGTGTCGGTGTTAAGATAAGAAAGGGCATGCTCCGTTGGTTCGGACATGTAGAAAGAATGCGGGACGAAAGAATGACGAAACAGATATACAATGCAAAAGTGGAAGGATGTAGGAGCCGAGGAAGGCCGAGACTAACCCACCATGACCAAATTGGTCGTGTTTTATCAGAAGGTGATGTCAGAAGCCCCAGGTACCGGCGAGCGTGCATGAAGAGAGCTATGAATGTCACAGAAGCGAGTGAAGTATGCAAGGACCGCGTCTTATGGCGCTCGGTTCTCTCTGCCTACCCCGCAAGGGACTTGGCGTGAAGATATACATACATACATACGAATTACTACAGTGAGTGAGGATCTATGAGCGAGCATGACGCCAGTCACGATATCAGAGCCAATCGTCAACATCTATGATAGTTGAGATAGTATGCATCTCATCTCGTCTAATCTCATTATCCAACATTTAGACATGTGAGCGGTAGGTTAGGTGCCACGTTACTCACTTTGGACTAAATCCACAAGCAAGTGACCGCTTCAGATGGGGATTTGACGTTGTTTATATCGACTGCTCCTTTATATATCTCCTCTAAACTATAGCCTCTTGGGAAAACCTCTATAAGGAGTCAATTCCACAACCTGACGAATTCTCTGAACCGTACAGTACGCGATTATTGTAGTTCCAATCTCTGTAGGGATACATTCTCTGCCGATGGAGAACCGTGCCATTATAATTAATTGCAGAGACAATTCTCTGAACCGAATCACAAGGGCCAAGTGGTATGTAGGCGCCCCCGTGAAAAGGTGACTACGGTATACCTTGTACGGTCTAACTTATATAGCATAAACCTGTGAATCCATCTGCAGTTACTTACATGTCTTGAGCACACCTATTTTCTTCAACGTCAGCTTAGCCGTGTCCAGGTGCTTTTAGAATTGAACTTTACTGGAGATCTCGACACTAAGAATTTCATTACTCTTTCAAATGGTGAGTAATGGAACTGGGAAACTACTAAACGGAGGTTTTACTAAAGTCATCATTATCATGGTCAGCGCCAAACTTCACCTGCATGCATGCATTTTCCCACCAATAAGCAAATAGACATGTATAGTTGTGTTTACAATAAGAGAATATTTATACATCAGTTATATCCGGTACCATTTGCCTATCCCGCAAGGGAGACGGCGTGAAGATATAGATAGATGACATCCGTGGAACCTACTAGCTTTGCTGGTTTGGTACTGGATCATGATGTGTTAATTAGTCCGGAAATATAATAAAATATATATTCTCCTCCGAAGTCTTCATATTTACGCGGCCTGTGTTTCGGTGTAGCAGCTGCCATCCTATTCGCAAAAGGAAAAAATGAACACTTATGTTGCCGTTTCTTCTACTTTATTTGCCATTTGGTCCTCGAGGATACTTAATATATTTTCGTTAAAGGTCAAAGGTTATATATCCCTCATAGTTTTATACTTTTTAATAAATGGATATCTCTTCGAAACCTAAAACGTGACCTGGCATGTAATTTTGCTGTATGAAAACAAATGAAAGTGAGGCAAATTGAAATGTAACCAACGTGTTAGTTATGAATTTTTTTAGGAAACTTTGGTGTACAAGTAGCATTATCATCATTAGAGACAAAACCAGCTTCAGGTATATTATTGGTTATTTTACAAGATGTACCATGTGCATATTGTAAAATAACTAATAAGTACTGACGAAAAAGAGGAAAAGAGGAACGTTATTTCCTAGTCCATCAAATCAGCTCGACCGTTCTGAGGGGTTGTTGTGTTCCTACAAGTGAGTGAGGGTACCACTAAGGATATGCTATGTTAGCAGCGGGATGGTAATGTGTGAACGATACCTCTTACAATCCTTTATATATATATATATATATGTATATGTATATGTATAAATATAAATAATAAGCTACGGTAACCATTTTAGGTGGGTCGTATGTTTGGTTGTCTCCCGATGTTGTATAAAAACTAAGTAATCAATACAAAATATACAATCATGATATCGATTTCAGAAAGCAATACTTAGTCTGCGGGCATACGACGGGTGCGGTATGCAGGCTCGTATTTATGTTTTCCAACATTAGTCATCATTCCGCAAAACAAAATTTCCGCTGTCGCTCTTTTGGCCTGTGGTAGTAGATTGATTTAAAATCCTGAGTAAACAACAATATTCTTTGTCCTCACACCATCTATAAATAGTGGTAAATACCGCACTTTCCATCGCAAACCATTAATATAGGATGGGTTTCGGCGCCGCACTGGGACAGGAATTAATGACCTCGGGAGCTATTAAGTCCAGTCAGGAGCACTCTACATTAAAGAGAAGTCGATTCCATAACCACAGCTTAGTCCTATTAATTGTAATACAGCCGTAATATTGTACCATAACTTTTAATTGGTTCGCATTGGAGGGTTCAATGTAGTACAAGTGCAACAAGTGACCTTTGTTGACATTCATTCTTGCGCTAATTTTTATGTAATTTTGTAGTGCGACTGTTACATTGTGAGTCAAAAAAGGAGGAGGAGGAAAATTAGACCTCAGGTTAGGTCACACTTTTTGGACGGGTCCTCACGTTGTTTTTCTTACGCCGCCGCACAAGTGACAATTACAAATTTCTACATAAATCAGATAATACGAATTTTGTCATGTCTACATTAGGTTTCGAATTATAGACCCTTCGCTTAATAAGCTGGTCCTTTATCTACTAGGCTACCACTAGGTTTACTGTCCGTCTGTCTGTAAGAAATAACAAATCAAAACCTAGGCTCATAAAGTATTGCTAGAATAAAGGTATTTAGCAAAGTACAGGAAGAAAACGTCTAAAAATTGTCTTTTTGTATTTTTTTTGTGTCCTTTCCTCTTGCTTTCCTGCAATCTATGAGAGTGATTCTTTGAAAAGTGAATTCTGTGCAATTTATGGGAGTCCCTTTTCACGGTATCACTCCCTCACTCACAGGAAGTCGGGGATACATGCGCTATTTGATTTGACCAATGAGCGCGGGTGATAGTAGAATTGGCCGCCAAATGCTACCAACCCATTTTGTGAAAGGTTGGTACTCAGTGTGTACATACAATTTTCATTTAACAGAATTATTTTTCGTTACGAGAAATGACTTCAAATAATAACTGAATCATTTTTTTCAGAATATGATGTTAATGTTCCTTATTCAGATGTCAGATGTTACACATCATATGCGACTACAGGAAGGCACCTTCTTTTTTTTTTATAAAACTGTGGGAGGCATACAACCTGAAGTTAAGTCTAAAGCCTGTCTAAGAATGCTTGCATTTAGTGCAGCAAGCGCGATGCCACCTCCGCTGCTAGCACAGCGACTTCTTAGGAATTTACTGGTAACCTTACTTACTCGCAGGAACGCAACAACCCTCCAGGAAGTTGTTATTTGTTTTTTTTTGTGAAGTGGATGTACTTCACCAGACGAGCTGTTTTGATGCGTCCTACCCAGCGAACTTCTACCTCTCTGAAAATATTCACGCTCTTAAAATTATATCTGTCTGTTAAAAAATAATAACACTATACCTAAGCGTAGGTTGATCTACATCATTAAATTTACCGAGAAGCAATGTCTCAATTGCGAATCGCCATCGGACTATCTGACCGCCAAGTCTTGCCACCATGAATTTTTACCACAGGTGGCCAATTGGGGCGACACCGTTTACTATTTCAACACCAGCTTTTGATGAGTAATTTTATATGATGTGCATAGGGTTCCCAAAAATATATAAATGGCGATACCTTGATGCAATATTTTTACATGGGTTACTATAATAGTACTTGGATTGATACTACAAATCCGTTTGTGGTATGAAGTGAGTAGTTAAGTAGTTATCGGTGGCTTCACTCATATGGTATTGCAAATTTCGTGTATTTGTTTTTGTTTGTTTTAGTTTGTTTCGACGCTACACAAGTTGTCAAAGTCAAAGAGTCTATTTTCATTTCAACATTTATTTGTCAGTGACAGTATTGCGCTATTTGTTGCGCTCTGTTTGAATAATGAATATTTTTAAAACAGAAAATAGAGTTTGTATTTTTTATCAAAAAGTTAAAAATAAAATACCTTACACATTATGTTGAAATTAAAAACATTTGCAACAGGTTTTGGTGGCATTTGATTACTAGGAGTATTATTATTGTATATTGATAAAATTAGTTAAGGCAAAGTAATATTTTTCTTCGGAATATGACGAATACACATATTTGCCTGACACGTCCTGATTTTAGTAATATTCTTCAGGTACATAATGATAATACTGATGCGTGCTGTTTACTTATGTCACTTCACACTAGTTTGGTTGGGGAGATAGTAAGGTGGTCAGATCGAAAAAGCTCGGATGCAAAGAGAAAAGTCATCTAGACTCGGACAAGGACTCTTCTCTTTCCTACTCCAAAAAAGAAAGCAAAGATTCTGGGGTGGGTTTTTTGTTAGGCACTGACTGTAGTTGGCCCCTGTAGACCATTGCTACGTCACCGGAAAGGAGACTTCGCCGGTTAGAATTAGTAGAAACGGTCTTATATTTTCGTAGCTTAGCTGTGTCCTTACTTACGCTGATTCGCACATCATCACTGATGGAAACCTAGACTAATATGTCGACTTGCGGTAAAACATAAACTTAGTAGAAATATATATAAAGTAAACAAGTTACGCGGGCCGTGTTACGCAATTAACAATTTGGTGCTTGACACGGTTAAAGTTAATAAATGGCTAAAACAAGTTTTTTTCATAATCCGATTTTTATTTGGTAAATTTTGGAACATATAACACACATAACATGGAGAAGATTTGACTTAGATATGATGAAGATTTGATAACAAAATAAAAACTTATAAAATAAGATTTTTCCAATAAAAAAGTGGCACCAACTTCTTTCAACCTTTACTCACTTACTTTATCTTTTTTGAATAGGCATCGAAATACATAACTATAACATTAGCAACGTAACAAAGCAAATGCGGAGGCCAACTTAACAGCGCGCCAGTGCACAATTTTCCAATTTGGCGCCCGCTAAAGTGTAGCCCGCAGCAGTTTACACAGCCAGTATACGACCATTGCCGGCAGGTAATAATAGCTTTACGGATTGTACTATGTAACAAGATGGCAGTTCGCCCATTAAGACCAGGGACTGCAGGTAAACTGTTAATTTGAGGCCCTTAAGACCGCTTATCTAACTTTGTTTAATGGATATTAAATGAAACATAACGGAAAACATATAAAAATCTGTCTAGTTTTTTTTTCTCAAACACAAATATGTAATACCTGTTTATTATAAGTGTATTTATATCGGGTTTTCGTTTGATAACCTTCGGAGGCAGGAGAGGAGATAGGGTGCCTGACTGACGGTTGGATAGATAGTGTTGTATCACAACCTTGCGCATTTTGTACCTTTTCGTTATAGTACCCTAAAATTGTCACATAATCTATGGCATACTATGAACCAGCACCTGGATATTTTGCTGGGCTCAGATGTACTGGGCTGGATTCTATTAAGACACTAGCGGATTTTGAGCTAATCCTCCGTAGCAGCGGTTTTGGACCAAGGAATTTTCGAAGATTCAGCTCTCATCGTCGACGTACTCTTTATCGCCAGGACAATGTAGAGGTTCTGGAAAATTGTCGAGCCCCCATGGTCTTCCATCTGTATCCGGAGTACATGGAGTGCGAGGGCTTTTATTGGAACCATATACGTAATATAGCCTTAAGAGGGTTTGAAACAAAACTGTCCGTTAAACGACTGCCCGCCTATCCTTATGTAATCGACAGTGCTGGCGGTTGTTGACCACGGAATGTCGCTGCTCTCGGGATACCGTGCTTCGAGAAAGGTACATCGATTTTATGGCAATGTAAACTCAACTGCCATCGTTAGGCTCAATTGTCACCGTATGGACGCGCCTACACCGGAACCCAAGTGGTTGATGGGTCATTAGCAAGCTGGATAAACTGTGAGGGGTAAGCAGGTTAGGAGTAAAGCTATGATTAGTCTGATCCAACCTGCTTTGCGTGCTTCCGCCACCAATTAGTTCATGCGGCCTAGCGCCGGCCGGCACCCACCCACTACTGTTAGTACTTGGTACATGCCGACGCTGCCATGGCTGCTCCGGTAGTCTCTGCTTCGGCTGCTGCGGTCGTCCGTCATCTGAAACAGAATCCGCATGCCCCCACCACCACCGTCGCTGCCACGACTGGCCTGGTCGTCGCTGCGACACGTGTTTCGCCTCTCCACAGGCGTTGTAGACGTTAATGATGCCACTTCCGCAAGTTCAAAGTTTGAAACTATTTATATTCCTTTACTTTTTTAATACCTGGGTTTAATTAAAGAGAGAGAAAGTGCCACGCTTTTAATATAGCGGCTGGGGAAATAACTATATACCCGCTTTACGGAAAATCGCAGTCAAATAACTATTGTTTGACTCGTGATAAGTAATCTTCGTCAATTTCTTACCACCTACCTCGTTTTCAAGTGTCCATGGGCTAATTGTTTCATATAATAGTCAATAGATTTAGGATAATAGATCCACCTGCCACCTGCTGAACGCAGGCCTCCCCCTTAGACTTCCACAGCGATCGGTCCTGTGCCATCTGCATCTAACAGCTCCCTGCGATCCTCACAAGATCGACGATCTTCGTGCGCGGGGCCGTCCTACGCTGCGTTTTCCGGTTCGTGATCGCCATTCTAGAACCTTTCTGCCCTAACGAGCATCGGTTCTCCAAGCTATGTGGTCTACCCACTGCCACTTCAGCTTGCTGTCATTTGCACTGTCACTTACTGATCCTTAGAGTGACGGTAGCTCCAGTTCTGCTAGGGATGTGCTCATTTCTGAACCTATCTCGCAGAGAAACTCCGAACATGGCTCTCTCCATCGCACGCTGTGCAATCTTGAGCTCCGTATGAGGCCCATAGTAAGCAACAACATTTCTGTACAGTAAGTCATTACTATGTACGGTGTATACAGTGTCGTGTGTCCTTGGCGTAAGAATAGCCCACTCGATCTGCAGGTTTATGTGCAAATGACATCAGATACGCTAAAGATGGGAATATCTCGGTTAAATTATAGTTTGTGCTAAATAAATTGTTGGTCAACTTTCGAAATCCGGTAAATCCTAATAAGTGCCAGCCTATGGCTTAAGGCAAAGAGATAAAATTGACATCAGTTCCATGTCGTCCATGATGTATAATAATTCGGTTATTCCTTCCAGTAAGAGTGCCAAAATCTTGGTTTGTATCTTGACTCTATTTTGACCTGGAGCACACAAGTGTCTAAAGTTGGTCGTAAAGTAATATCGATATTGCGCTTTCTAAATCGATACAGAAACTTCCTCCCTATTGAAACTGAGATCACATTAGTTCAATTCCTTATTTTTCCACTAATTGATCATTGTCATGTGTATATATCTTCACGAAAATCTTCTTAATAAGCTGGACCGGCTTATTAACAGTGCTATCCGATTCATGTTCTGTCTTCGGAAATATGACCATACCGGTCATTCAGTGTACCGCTCAAAGCTTGGAAGGATTCCCGTTCAACAGCGTCGAGATTTAGGATTACTTAGCACACTTTATACAATTATTTTTTATCCTCTTTTTCCTGAATACTTGAAATGTAAGTTTCAGTACTTTTGTAATTTTCATTTGATCAAAGTATACGGTTCTCAACTTCGATCAAAGACTCCCATTTACTCTTAATACCACTTTTCCGTTCGGGCTTCATGTCTAATTCCTTTACAAGCTTCACGACTCTCGAATGCTTTGCCTGACCTGAGAGACTTCCTAACCAAATTTGCTTATAAAGGAAGGAAGTTACGTGCCTGTTCTTTTGGAAAGCCTGCCCAAGTAGTAGTCATCCAACGTGTGCTGTATAATTACTATATACTACTATATAATATAATATAATATAATATAATATAATATAATATAATATAATATAATATAATATAATATAATATAATATAATATAATATAATATAATATAATATAATATAATATAATATAATATAATATAATATAATATAATATAATATAATATAATATAATATAATATAATATAATATAATATAATATAATATAATATAATATAATATAATATAATATAATATAATATAATATAATATAATATAATATAATATAATATAATATAATATAACAAATTATATTACAGTTATTTATAAAGGAAAATTTGTATGTATTACTAGGGTTTTGTATGTATTATTGTGGTTACACAACCATGCATGTATTATCGTAGTTATTTATGTATTCTTATGTTTATGTTAGGTGACCATATAAAGAACATATTCTTTATAGGGTCGATTCATATTTTATTTTAATTTTCATAAAAACCGTAATCGCTTTTTTCTCCACTTCTGAAGGTTGACTCGTAGAGAATGATTGCAATTAGCATTAAGTCCGCCTTTTGAACCAACTGTATTGTGGTCAATAAAGTATTTAATAAATAAATATGTACGTGGTATATGACTATTGAGAAGCCCTTACGGAAGTCGGCTTGTTCGGGAGGCTGGAAGTCATCTAACCTGCGGCATAGTAAAATCCCTGCGGGCAAGAGGATTCGTGATAACCCTTGAAAACTGCTTACAGACATGGCTCAGAAGAGAGATAGGTTTATTGAAAAAATATACGGGTCAAATTAAAAACGACCTGAAAAATATATATATGTATGTAAATCTTCACGCCAGGTCGCTGAATAGGCAGAGAGAACCGAGCCCCAAATACGCGGTCCTTACTTTCTCCTAACACTTCACTCGCTTCTTTAACATTCATAGCTATACATAGTCAACAGCAAAGTAATGATACGAACTTACGAGTATAATAGCTAAATAAGTAGCTTATGCCAAAGCGAACGATGCATTCCCATCCAGCTTACATGAACAATTAACTAACGAGGTGCTTAATTGGCTTCATGACTCTTGGCGCATTACTCTGCTTGTTTCATACTGGTGTAATGCACTCTAAAGCTAGACATTTTAGACATTTAAATGTGAGTATTTGTGAATATCGGTTCATTTTACTCTTTTTGGCGGGGCATAAGGCATTAAATATTGTATGTATGTATACATTTGTACACATACATACAATATTGGCGTCACGCCAGCTCCCTTGTGGCATAGGCAGTTAAATATTATTTCTGTATAAACGCTCGTGCGTTTTTATGGCACTGCTCATATTTTTAATTAAATATTTTAAACTAGTTAGTATGTATTTATTGCAATATAATTAACAAAATTAAAATAAATCCATTTTTATACAAAATTTTAAACAACTAGGATATTTAAAATGTACTCATAAATTTATACATTAAAAATATATAGAATGTGCTGCGTCATGAAAGTAATGGAAATATTCCATGACAAACTGTACTTCAATAAACTTGTTATATTTTTTTTAAAATATACATATTTCGTAGAAGCATTTACAGACTCGGTACCTTTAACTACTCTCAACAAATAGTGTACAGGGGGAAACGATGGGGGGGGGGGGCGTATATATATATATATATATATATATATATATAGTGGCGCGCGCCAGTGCATGAAGCGCACCACCTGGTGACAACAAATTCAGGTCTATACATGAGGACCCCATTAATACCAATTGTGAAAAGGGAGCGGGAAAGGGGACGCATGTGGTTTTCCTTTGTATTTTCCATCCGCCAAGATAAACATATATCAGTACAAACTAACATGCACTTTTTATTAATGTAACTGAATACAGAGAAGTATGTTAAAGCTGCTTAAATTTGTGCTCAAAATATTTGCATCAAACTTGGTTATTTTCAACGAAAATTTGGTAACGTTCATATGCGGACTATGTAGTGTCGGTCACAATACTTGCAAAGAGGCACACGTCATAGGTACAAATAGTGAGAGGGATATACCTTTATAATGATTATTTACAAGCAGATTTTAGGATTTTGAAGTTTTTGTATAGGTAGCATGTTTTGGAACAGTTCCTTCCGGGATAAAAGATATACTATATGACCAGACTGTAAACTATTAACGTATATAATTTGCGTATAAGTAAGCGGATATACGGAGCAGTGATATCCCAGTGGATAACGAATTAGCCTATTAACTTACACCCCTGGTTCGAATCCTGGCGTGGACACGTATCACTAAATTAGTGTTATTAGTGTTTTTAGTGAAGAAAAATATCGTGACGAAACCAATGCGTCCATGAAATAGTATTGAGAGACGCGTTACCTAACCTTTAAAATGTCTGATTTTCTTCTGGGTTGTGGAGGTCTGATAGCAGTCGTTCCATGTCAAAATAACAGTATTTTCGCCCAAATCCTTACACTTAGGTAGTGGACCCCGGCAATCCTACTGTATTAGGAAACAGGCTAACGCTAGGAAGAAGAAGTCCTATCAACTACTATATATGCTACTATTACTTACACGTCTGCAATACGTTTTTGGTAAGAATAATTACAAAAAATAACAGACATTCAATTTAATGTTGTATAAAAAAAATACTGTGTCAACAATAGCTATATCTCATTTTTACTTGCTGAAAGTATCGTATGTTTGATAGAGAAAAAATATTAGCCACCAGGACGCTTAAAGTTTTATCTTTTATTAACCTGTATGTTACGTTATTGGTGTAAGGGATTGTTAGTCTAGTATGTTAATGTGTAGTCATGACTGTCTTAGTTTTTACGTTGTAACAATCTGTGTGAAAACGATATTTTTCTAGTCCATTAAGGTTTCGTACGCTACATAGGGGTGCGTTGGTGAGATTATGGCAGCGCAAATCAACTAGTTACGTTTTGTATTGCAAGCGTACAAGCTTCAGTAACCAATTCGCGCCGAGTGATATACATAGATGCATGGCAACGTTGTAAAAGCAAAATGTTATTTGTGTACCGCAGGATAAACTTAAAAATTTTGTTTGGAAGCATCCACGGTAAGCACCCATAGGAAAAATTGTCACAGAAAGTAGTTTCTACATATTTCCGGTGGCAGCATAGTAAGGACAGGATTAAGCTGTATGCTGTATTAAGTAGGTAGTAATTATTATTCCTAATTTTCACCTGAGATTATTCACAATATTCAGTATCACGGGCCACAAGTTGCGCTCGTGTTCAGTCGCGCCTGCCATCGCATCGCTGCGAGTCGTGGCGTACAAACGTCTCGGTAGGACCCGGGCTGTCCAAACTTTCAGCATATGTTCAACTGTATGAACACGCGGTAAATTAAAAAAAAACAATATTCTAGTCAAAAGTGTTTCTTGCTTGTTTTATAATAGCGGTGTATAACTTAAAAAAAACTTTTCAAAGTTGTTTAATCTACGTCATCTTAACGTAAGTACTTGTTTTCAATGTTTTTGTTTGGTTAAATACTTAGCAAACGAAGTTTTCCTTACTAAACTTACCAAATATAATATTCACAAAAAAATATATGTAGCAATACATATATTTTTTGTTTAAAATATTTATTTTTACTATTAAACTACCGATCACATGAAAGAGTAAGGGTACATTAAAGTAGACTGTGTACATTAAAGAGTAAGGGTTCTGTAATCTGGGGATGAGATAGAAATCTAAATAAAAAAGTAATAATTTAATCTATGGTAGTTTATATTTAATTTTGAAATAAGAATATTTTTTTCATAATTATATGCACCTTGCAAAATTCAATAAAATCACGTAAGATCTACTACGCTTTGTATTTTTAACCGACTTAAAAAAAGGTTGCTTTTTTGATTGACATGGAAGACGACTTAATCGAATAGGATAGTTTAAACTGTACTCTATTCCATATACAGTCTATACCCAAGGTCACATAAATGTGACAAATAATTAATGATATTTATATATTGAAAATGTAAGAGTAAAAATCTGTCTTCTCTACTTAGTTACCATATTTATTTAGGGAAAACACTGTCGTTACGGATGTAATTATTGTAACTTATATGCATAGATAAAATACAAAATATATATAGATAAAATACAAAAACTCACAGATAAATCTACGAAGGCGTCTTTATTGAACAACGTTACTTTATCGTTAGAGGCGTGAATGCAATTAAGTCATTGCCAAAATTTTATTTTCTAGTTTTTATTTCGTAGTAACTTTTTGGTTTGTAATGAATTTTTCACCAAAATTTTATCAACTCTTGATCAAAATGAAATGGGTTCATCAAAAAAGCACATTTACCCCTTCGAAACCCGGGTGGTCATAATATGACCGCGAAATGTATGGGAAAACGAATATAACGGGTTCTGACTGGTCACGAACGAAAAATCAAAATTGGATTATCAACAAAATAACCACAAAGAAAGACTATTACGAAGATAGATGGTTCTAGATAGATTTCGGGAATAAATTATAAAAATGCGGAATAAATTATAAAAACCTTAACAAATTCATTGAGCCACTTCCGCAATATAAATGACATCGATATGAGCGACGAACTTAGGATCTTTTTCCTTTTTTTGAACTTGTGATGTAATTGTTTTTAGCTTTGGTTTGATTTTACCTACATCGATTTCAATAAAATGATTATGTCTTTCAATTATCATACTTAAAAGGAGATCCAATTATAATATAATGTACTAATATGTGTTTACTGAATAAATATTTTTCAATTATCAACTTTTTTTCAATTCATATTGATGGTTTTTGAAATCAATTTCCTGGTCAATAACGAACATTGGATAGATGTTGGATAGACATAGTTGCATCTAAGGTCATTTACAAGACACACTTACAACACAGTAACACTGTGGTTCGAACGATAGGTAGTATATATATTCACATCTTAAAGCCAGAATCAATCACAACGTTGATTTTATACTCGCGTTTTTTTACAATTTTACATCTTACAACATTGATTTTCATGGAAATATAGTATTTATTAGGATCTTTTGCTTATTTATAGGTGAATATATTTACATAATTCTCTCACATCTTAATATATGATATTAAATTGAATATTTATAAAAAAAATTGTAAAACTTACTGTTTACCGTTGTGTAAATGTAATTTGCATATTATTTGTGAAATTGACCATTTAGGTTGTTGACGGGGTACGCTACCTAAAAGCCTAAGGATTTGGCGATGATTCTGATTTTTACATGGAGCGACTGCCGACAAACCTCCACTACCGAGAGAGTAAATTAGACCTTCCCTAGGGTAGGTCACACGTCTCCCGAAAAAAATGTTTTCCTTATTTTAACACTGTGTTGTTTAAATGTTTATAAAAATAAAATATTGTAGTGTTAGGTAATTTAGTCGAGATTTAGATGGCGCCTACGACTACAATAGGACAACTGTGGTTCGGTCTGTCATGGCGGTAATATCTTACCACATAATGAAGTATCTACGTATCTATTCATCAGTCTTGATCGTTGACAAACCTGACGAAGTCATATCGAAAAAGTGAGAACTAAAAATTCGATTCTGATTCCTACTTTGGTGTACATACAGTCCAAACTACATTCAGGAACAAACTCTTCATTTAGGAAGACATACTTAAGTCTGTATGGAGTTACGGTTTGGAACTCTGGGGTAAGCCTAGTAACTCCAAAACCTGGAAATACTACCGCCACTAAATAAAATGGCGCACATTTGCAGTCGAATGTATACTAAACAGTGTAACTACACTTTTTATATATAATCGCTCACGATCGTAGATAAACCAAATGTCAACCTCACTTGCACGTGATACAAACTGCTGCATAGCAAACATTCTTCTGGCTAAAGGCAAGTAGGCACACGGCTGTAGAAATGTATTTTGTAATACCATTAAGTTGGCAAATAAGCGTACAGCCTGCCTTATGGCAAGGAGTTACCGTAGCCTACGGTCAATTGCAACACCAGGGGCACTACTTGTGATTAATTCTCTCTTTTTGACCGCGTCTATATGACACCTTCCAGGGGTTGTGTTTCTACCAGTGAGTGAGCCATATTGAGAAAGTGGTTTGTCAGTAGCGCCATGGATACTTCTTGTATTCTGTGTAATAAGATAATGTAATCGTACAGCACGCGACGGATGGCAGTTTTTTGACGTAGCATAAGTCTCCCGATATGCTACAGCAATCTCGTACAGCACGCGACGGATGGCAGTTTTTTGACGTAGCATAAGTCTCCCGATATGCTACAGCAATCACATGCAGAAACAAATTAATGGTCTTTTTGTAGGCAAGTTTGGCCAAAAAAAGTACTTTCGTTATTGTCGATGAAATCATAGTAGAGCAGTTCACGCCTAAAACCCTTTTTTATTCGTATTAAAAGCAGATTTCCAATATCCCGAGCCCGAGAGCCAGATAATTCGTTGCAGACATAACATAGCTATACGAAATCGTAAGTGTATATATTATAAAACTTTTCAAATAAAAAACTGGAATCAACTTCATTGAAAGCGCCGCCAGCACATATATAGCATCTATGTAAATAGGCGTTGACTTCAATGAACTTAGTTCCACTTTTTTATTCAAAACGTTTAATTTCATAGCTTTTTGGTTTATTATTACATTTTCGTTATATCTAAATCAACTCGTCTCTAAAAAAGAATCATGAACATCGGTTCACAATTGACGAAAATATCACGTGAAAAGTCGGTTAATACACAAAGGAGAATTTGATTTTCCAAGAATTTGTAAGAAATTGTATTCGTTGAATTACTGAAACTTACGGGGGGAATATATTTATTCGTTTATATGTATATATATTTATAAACGAATTGAACAATAGAAACGTATCATCAAAATCGTTTCACAATTGACGAGTATATCGCGTAAAATACATATAAAAAAATGTGACGGGATCACTAGGTATCGTCAGTTAAAACTTATGATTACAAACAGTGAATAGTAACTAGGAAAGGCGATACTACTACAGTATTCGGATACTAGTAGTATCTGTCAGTTTTTACTCTGTGAACTGGTTCACTAGATATGGCCGTTCAAAGAAGTATTATGGTTGCAAAAACAAGCGAACTAGAATGGCTGATACTTATATAGAAAGTATGGGTAGTATTTATAATATGTAAACAGTATAAACACTGACTATAATTGAACGCCGGTTCTATAGATTCTAAACTCTATTCTATTCTATCTAAAATATTAAGTGCTAAATGATATGTTTTGTGATTTATGCTTTATTAACGTCGTAGGCTACGTTAATAAATGATACGACTCGTAGCACTTTTTCATCACTCTTATCATATATGCGACATCAGGCCTAAGAGCCAAATTATAAATAAATAATAATAATAAATATTGTCGGACAATTTACACAGCGCCATCTAGCCACAAAGTAAGCGAAGCTTGTGTTATGGGTACTAGTACTAGACAACTGATAAACACACGTAAATACTTTTTTTTTTGTAAATAGATACTTAATATACATAGAAAATACTCAGACCAAGACAAACAGACATGTTCATGCACACAAATGTTTGTACTGTGTGGGATTCGAACCCACGAGCGTTGCTGTCAAAGTAGCGTTACAACGCGTTTCACCACTGCGCCACCGAGCTCGTTAAATTGACCCGACACTACACCGAGGATGTCCCAGACATCAGCCTGTATGAGATTAGGATGGCTCTTAAACAGCTCAAGCACAACAAAGCTCCGGGCGATGACGGAATCACATCGGAACTTCTGAAAGCGGATGGAAAACCAATACTTAGGGTCCTTGAGAAGTTTTTCAATTCCGTTATCCTCCACCGTACCACAGGCATGGGACAGAAGCGTGGTGGTGTTGTTTTTCAAGAAGAGTGTTAAAGCCTTATTGATAAAGTATATACCCATTTCGCTTCTGAGCCATGTCTATAAGCTGTCAAGGGTCACCACGAATCGTCTTGCACGCAGGTTTGATGACTTCCAGCCTCCCGCCAACAAGCCGGTTTCCTCAAAGGCTTCTCAACCATAGACCACATACATACGCTGCGGCAGGTTATACAGAAGACCGAAGAGTATAACCAGCCACTATGCTTAGTGTTTGTGGACTATGAGAAGCCTTTCGGTTCGATCGAGACTTGGGCTGTGCTCCAGTCTCTCCAGCAGTGCCGTATTGTTTATCGTTATATCGAAGTGTTGTGGAGCATATATGAAAACGTGACCATGTCGATCCGACTGCAGGACCAGAGTACGAGACCTATCCAATTGCAGAGAGGAGTGAGATAAGGAGGCGTTGTTTCTCCGAAATTGTTCACGGCTGCATTGGAAGATGTTTTCAAGCTACTGGACTGGAAAGCATACGGCAACAATATCAACGGCGAGTATATCACTCACCTTCGATTTGCCGATGATATACTCGTAGTAACCATGGCGAAATCGTTGGAGGACTTGAATACAATGCTTGGAGATCTCTACAGAGCATCCGAGTGGGTCTTAAAATGAACATTGACAAAACAAAAATCATATCGAATGTACCGTTTCGTCCACTTTGATAACTAAATTTACGTAATCAGTTACAAGACAAGATTTTTCTTTCACTGTTTGGTAACTAGTTGTGAGAGAAGAATTATTTTTCCAGTTTCGTAGATCAAATTATTTCCATTTTTGTAACCCGAGATATTAGTTTTTATAAAAAGAAAATAACATCGAAATAATAAAGTATTTTTCACGTAACTTTTAAGTAGGTACTATTATCGGAAGTCCGAAAATATTTCTCGTGCCATTTAATAACAGGTACGACGACGAGCGACGCGAGGAGGAGTATTAGGTAGAACTGCGACCCTACAGCGCGCGAGCCGAGCGAGCGAAGCGAGCGTGCCGCGGGAGCGGCCGGCGAAGCGCCAGAACCGAACATTGTCTGTTTACGTTTTCATAACCATCAAAAAGTTACAAAAGTGGAAAAATAATTCTTTCGCAACTAGTTATCAAACAGCGAAAGAAAAGTCTTCTGTTGTAACGTAAGTTTAGTTACCAAAGTGGACGAAGCCGAATGTACATGTTGTACCCACTCCAGACTCAGTTGGGAGCTCGGTTCTTGAAGTTGTTGATGAGTATGTCTACCTAGGACAGTCAGTCCAGGTAGGTAGATCCAATTTCGAGAAAGAGGTCTCTCGAGGAATCTAACTCGGATGGGCAGCGTTTGGGAAATTGCGAAAAATTTTTTCATTCAAAATATCTCAATGTCTCAAGACGAAAGTCCTTGTTCAGTGTGTGTTACCCCAGTGATGACTTACGGCACAGAAACGTGGTCGCTTACTATGGGCCTAATACGGAAGCTCACGGTTGCACAGCGTGCTATGGAGAGAGTCATGCTCGGAGTTTCTCCGAGATACTCGTATATAGGTAAATAATAAAATATAACTTAAAAGCTATTTTGTAAATAATATAAAAAAAGTGATATTTTTACAAGCGAATAGTAGATATTTTCAGAAGATCAAAATAATAAATTAGATAGAATGGATTAGATTAGAATAGAATTAGAAGCTACTGAATGGTACCTACCGATTGAACATGTTGACTTATACTCGAAATAAGCGTAATATTTATTTTTAATACAACATTCTTTATTAGGTGATCTCAGGAGCCCTATGAACCTTTGGTGGCGCTCTGCCTGCATGTCTCAGGTATAAAGATAATAATTATTTATTAGCCATGGGGCTTTCGCGAGACCTTAGACACGTCTTACATTTTAAAAATAAAATCTTATTGTATCTTCGCTAATTCAAGAGCTATATAAAATTTATTATCTACACATGTGTGGGACAAAATTTTAAATTGTGTTGTTGGGTTTAGAGTAATCGATTGATCCGCAAATACAAAAAATGATTATTTTTATGATAGATACAAAAAATATTATTATTTTCATTTAAGATTTAACTATTACAAACAACGTTACAGCGTGTATTTAAGGACTTTGGTTACAATAGTATAAGGTTATATTTGCCCAGCTATAATTATTAATACTCACCTAACTAAAGTTCAAATAACAATACTTTCTGTTATATTAATTACCTTTTATCAAAGGAGCGGTTTGACCACAAATTTTCGTTTGTATCCAAATTTAGAGTCCAATTTAAAGTAGGTACTTATGCACGCTTATGTCGGGATATCAAAATTTTAACATGTGTAGTGGCTGGGGATAGGTCAACTACCGGAGATAGGATCGATAAGTACTATATAAACTTAATTAATAGTATCTATTCAAAACACATTTGTATGTTAAGAGTATTTATTTGCTCGGTTCCGTCCCTGAAGGGATTTGAAATATGACATAGAAGTCGATCGACTTTATAAATTCTGTCTTATATATTTGTAGTATTTTGATATGTCACTTATTGAGGACTATCTCTGCTGAGTGAAATGCAAATACACTTTACCTATTGCAAATATTCATGGCCTCATTATAGTACGTTAGTGTGAGACCAGCAAATGCGGTTTGGTACTGAACGCGCAGACTCACGTTGATACGGGTTAGTTGGACAAAGTTACACCGCCCTACTCGGATGCTCTAATTAGCGCTCCGGTGTTGTCACCCGGTCCCTATTAAATAGAATTATTGTCTCAAATGCTGACATCTGCACAATGAATGCTATCAATTAACAATATAATTCAGGATAAATTATTTATTGTATAGTTGAGGCATTATCTCCATATTTGGCACTTATCTTTAATCAAAGCATAAATATGGATATGTTACCCGACTTAAGAGCGTGCAAGTTAATTCATGCAACTCGAAACTTCAGCGATTCCAAATATGACTAGATTCAGACAGACACTACAACGCATGCTCTCGTGTGTTAAACTTGAGCGCTTTGCTATTTTGTATGGCCCATTTTGATACTTGTGTTTTGTTTATGGGAATCAATTTTAAGGTGATTTTCATCATCAAAATATACGTTTTGTAGTGATTATAATGTGTTTTTCTGCCACTGTTTGTTTACTATTTGCGTATATGCGCGTTTGTTAGATCATGTATTTTTATTTTATTATAAGTAAGTACCATGAAAAGACAGCATTAGACTTGTATTTCAGTTTCATTAGTACATTAGGATGTAAGAGGGTTACTATAACCTTCATAGTCAAAGTCAACCTGCACGTGGTGCATCCTGGCGAGGTAGGGCACAGCGATAGTCCTCCGATAGAATTACCTCCACTTCACAGAAGACCGCAGCCGAGTAACAAATCCTATTGCTGCGTTCGTACGATAGAGTGAGATTACCAGGAAGCTCATAGTTGCTGCGTTAACACAGGGGGTGTCAACGAGCGAAATTCCTTGTGCCGTAATCGTTCATAGTTTATGGTAACTGCTTCACATCAGTCGGGCTGTATGCTTTTTCAATATATTCAATGTGGTATTAAAGAATCCATATATACGTTATAAATTTGAAAGTGTGTTTGTTTGTCCTTCTTTACGTCAAAATGGAGTAATGGATTAATCGTAGCGGCGAAACCCCAGGTAACAACTAGTTATCTATAGGTATTTAACATAATTTCTTGTACTGATTAAATTTTTCTTACTATTTTGTTTGATTGGTTTTGGGGTATCCTCGGAACTTCCTAAATACTATTCCCTCCGGCCAAAGTGTTCCTTCATGAATGTCGGCAGATGATCAATCGGAACTCTCAGCACAAAGGAACTGAAATTTACTCTATGACGAGATTCTAATCGTTCGACCCTCAAGATGACGTTTTTATACAACATGAGGTGGTATACAAGCACACAGCTCACCTGGTATATCAGTATCACTTACCCGATGCGTCCCCTGCTGCTAACGCAGAAAGTCTTTTTTGCGGGCCAGCATGGTAGCGTGAACTGACAGGACACTGTAGTCCTTTGTCAGTTGCCGTTGCAATTTGGGCTCCTCTTTTCGCTTACCAACAGGCGAAGAGGAGCCACTATGCTGATCCAATTTAAAAAAAAAACTCTTTAGGAGCTTACCGGTGACCGCAAGTTGGTCCTCTTCTTCATATAGTCTGCTACTTCCTCGACCTTTGTAGACCGGTGCAGCCTGGAAATGTACAACGGCGTCCATGGTATTTTCATGTACAGTTGTGTTAGAGTTGGAGGGTTTCTTCCTCTTCTCTCTTTCCACTTTCAAGAAGTCCTGCTTATCCCACTGGTACTAGTAAGAATCTGATTGCAAAACCACCACGGCCACGCGACGAATTTTACCCTGCTGATGATCGGATGACATCGTACATTGTTCATCGCACCAATAATCAAACTGCACTCGGATGCATTCTGTGTACCACGACACGTGCACATGTTAATGTTGTCGACCTTTTAAGTGAACATCGGCGAAGCTATTTTTCAGACATCTGATGTCCTGCAGCAGTGTACTAACGTGTTCCACGATGATTGGTGGCAGCTTATGTACATCTTTCGCTGCGAAAGAAGACACGTCATCAGGATCTGTCTGCTTCGAAATATTGATGACGTCTTTAATAATCTTCTCCTCATTCCTCCTGTATGACGGCATCTCCGCGGTTGTGCTGAGCGTCTCTCTACGCCTACTTCAAATCCCATTTACACTGAAGGTATAATTGCAAATTCACAGTGTGAATAAAAAAGATAAAAATTCTTTATTTGCCATTGGGCCATCGCGGGCACTTAGACACGTCTTACATTTCTTGAAATATAAGTCTTATTCAATCCTCTTATTTTACTTTTTCTTTTTTAATCTGCTAGTATTTCGGAAATGACTATTGGCGAAGCAGAAATACTGAAAGTAACTTGTCAATATAGTTCTCTTTTAAAATTGTCAATTAGATATTACAATAAATTCACAGTAACATATTGGTACAATAGTGATATCAAATTGTAAAATTAAAGATTAACAACTGTGCTGAATTATTTCCAGACATCTTTGTCAGTTATATATTCATAAATTCTATAATAAGCTCTTTTATAGAGAGTATTTTTAATGTGCTTTTTGAATACATTATTAGGAAAGGACAGAACTGTCTCAGGCCACTTATTATAAAATCAAATACCATTGACAAGAAAAGATCTACCCGTCCTAGCAAGCCCGTGTAAGTACCGGCATACACAATTTATTTCTAGTTCTAAGTTTTGCGCTGAAGTTTGAAAAGTCTTTAAATTTTTAGTGACATACATTATGTTTTCATAAATATATTGAGAAGTAACAGTAAGTGAAGTTCCCTGAGTGATTATCTGGAGCCCAAGTTATAAATAGAGCGAATGGTTCTTTTTTGTACGATATTTATACGAATTGTTATTTATACCAATTTCATCGGTCTTATAAAAAAAGCATTGCTTTTAAAAAAAAGTTGCAAATGATCAAGCATTATCCTTTCGCATATTTTACTCAAAACTGGCAGTATAGATATTGGTCTGTAATTGCCCAGCACGCTATTCCCCTGACTTGAATAAGGAACACGTCTTCTAAATTTCATCAAGTCTGAGAACATATCCATACCTACACATTAGAAATATGTGACAAGTGTGGAGCCCAGTGATCCTGTGAGTATTTAATGTTCAATTGTATAAAAGTTTTAATTATTTAAGTTGATTCAATGCTATATTTATTCGTAGGCTCATTGTGTGTAAACTGAAAAAGTTTCACGCTAGGTCGTATATTTTCTTTTAACAACTCAGCAGCACCATCTGGGGATAAATGAAGGGTCTGTGATACCATACAGTCTTAATTTTATTTGATTATTACTTAATTTTGTTTTAAATATATATATATGTCCTTTTCTTCAAACATTTTTAAATATTTTAGAATAGTTCTTGACATAATTGACAAAAAATTACAGGTATTCTGTTATGCAAAATACCTGTAATTGCCCAATCATTAAACTCAAAGTTATTTGTAATGCTCATTTTTTTGCGTTTAAATATTTTTTGATATTCAGTAGATCACTAGATATAGCATGAAACAGATTGGAATAAAGAAAATCAGGATCGTCTACCTACAGCAGGAGTTCCCAACCAGGGGAACACGCCCCCTAGGGAGGCGTAGAGAGATGTTAAGGGGGGCGGAATACGTTTGTATTTTTGACACAAAAAATAATTTAAAACTTTCATTTAACATCATAATTTTATATTAATTAATTCAGCCGGGCACTGTTTAAAAATAATAAATTGGTCCAAGATTTGAAAGCTGACATAGAATGGCTGATTCGAACATAAACTTCCATCTCTTGACATTGGAGAAATTTTGGATCAAACGATTTCTTGTTTTGCGAATACTTGTCCTTTTTTATTCAATTCGGCTACCGGAGCCTATTAACGCTTGTAATATATTAAGTATCACTCGCGCGATGCCTCCTCTGCTGCTTATACAGCAACTCCTTGGGAGCATACTGGTGACCTTACTCACACGCAGGAACACAACAACCCTCTAGGGAGTTGTTATTTGGCTGCGGTTTTCTGTGACGTAGAAGTACTTCCCCAGACGGGCTGCTTTGATGCGCCCTACTTCTCTTAAAACATCCAGACCAAGACAAACAGACATGTTCATGTATACAAATGTTTGCCTTGTGTGGGAAAAATATCTTATTACTTATGGCCTATTCAGTATCCATATTGCGTATCGAATATGAGCACTTTATTTCAAAGATCCCTTCTTCGTATGTAACACTTATTACGAAGAAGGGGTCTTCTGTTAGCAGAAGCTACCAAAAAAAAACGCTGTTCGTCTGGGAGCCCGCGTTTGTACGGACTTATACATTGTTGTTGCTGCAACTGCTCGATTATGTTTCTATCGTTTGTTTTCCGTACTGGACAGCTGGCACGTTGTTTAAAGAATATTAATTATTGATAATAAGAACAACTATTAATAGACTTATATTTCCATTGCAACCCATTTCTGAAAGAAACTTAGTAAAGACCCGTCAATATCCGTTTTCGGAGATTAACAACGAGAAACGAGCAAACACACACACGAAAAAATTAAAAAGAAAACGCATGTTTAGATTTATTGTAAGGTGCAAAAAATACGATGAATATAAAGCATTCATTTTGAAATCATAGACAGAAAGTCAACATTATTTAGTTATATAAATAAATCCCGTAAATGCTCCGGTCCCGTAAATTCCGTTGAAGCTTTAATACAGCTATTTGCTTTTGCAGGTGCAATGTTGAGTTAATAACGTCAAAACGTAATTAATATGTATATTTGTATATGCAAATATATTCTTTATTGTACATAACAGTGTTAATATAACATTACATTCAATAATCATTAAAGTGCTCCATGTGCTAGCAGCAGTGGACTCCATCATGTATGTATGTATAACTTCATGCCAAATCCCTTGCGGAGTAGGCAGAGAGAACCGAACGCCACATGACTCGATCCTTACAAACCTCACTAGCTTCTTTAGCTTTCATTGCTCTTCTTATGCACGCTCGCCAGTTTCTAAGGATCCTGACACCTTCTTCTGATAAAACACGATCAATTTGCTCATGGTGGGCAACTCGTGGCCTTCCTCGGCTCCTACATCCTTCTACTTCCGCGTTGTATATCTGTTTCGTAATTTTACACAACAGTACAGTAAACCAACGGACCACGCCTATACCTATTTTAACACCGACACTCTCTTTCAGACCAGCTCTATCACTAACATCATCATTGCGAATACGGTCTACAAGCGTTCCGCCACAAATTTTACGCAACGCTCTCATCTCGGCCGCATTTATTATATTTTCATGCTCTCTCTTCTATACCCAGCTCCCGCTTCCATAAGTAAGCGTTTGGACCAGCAATGTATTGTGTATAGCGAGCTGTGCCTTCTGGTTCAAGCTTTTACTGCCAAGAATTTTCCCAACGCTTTCGTTTTCGCAACCCAATTCACACTATTCCCAGCACTTACCCATCTTTCTACATAAGCTGTGTACCTTCCAATATATACAATCTCATTCACTTGTTCCAACACTTCGTCATGAACTGTAATCTTTACAATGGTTTTGGTTTATTCTCTTTCAAATACCATTATCTTTGTCTTCTTCGTCTTTCATTATAGTGACCAGTGTTTGCAGTTCACATGGTGTTTCTGCTAATAGGACGGCATCGTCTGCATAAAGTTCACCACTAGGTCACCCAGGCATCCTACATTCGTCAATCTTATTCTCCGTAGACAACTATCGAGACACCAATTTTGACATCAAACCATGGTGACATGTTGCCATCTATTCGCACACACGCTGAGCAATTCTTATACGTGGACTGCACAGCACTGAGCAGTGTACCTTCAATCCCATATCTCCCCACAGTTCTGAATGTTTTCTCAAGATCCACAAAACCGCAGAAAACGTCCTGGTCTGTGGCCAGACGCCTCTCCACGATATTGCGCATCGAGAAAACTTGATCCGTACATCCCCTTCCATTTTGGAATCCTCCACGTGCCTCCTACAGCATTTCATCAGATTTCACCCTCATTCTCCTTTCAATTACTTTTCCATATACTTTTACTGCTAAGCTGATCAAATTGATGGCCCTATAGCTCGCGCAGTCCATGCGTGACCTTTTGCTTTTATACAAGGACACGTCTCCAGTTCGCCAGGACCCTTTTAGGTCTCCAGCATAAATTGCTTAAGTACCCGAAGATGTCCCGGACGTAAGTGCCACCTAGTTTGATCATCTCACCTGTGATCATATCAATTTCCATTTTTCAAGCTTCGTATCGATCATTCAATATCATCCATAGTTATACCTTCATCGGACGCCGTGGAGTGAGCATCAGTCTCACTCTCATTGCCAGCGTTCGAGGCATATTCATACATTTCTTCAAAATATTCACTCCACAGTTCTAACGCTTCCTGAGTGTTAGTAAGAATGACACCAGCTTTAGATTTTATTAATTTACCTTTCATTGTTTCAAAATTAATTTGCTTCACAACTATTCAACAAAAAAATATGGCTACTTTTAACCTTTTAATATTTAATAGGCGAAAACACGAAAATCGCTAAAATAACTTTACTATTTTTTTGCTATATAAGAAAAAAATGCATATATTATTGACCATAGATATCAATAGACCAGCCAGTTACGATATGGATAAATTTACGTTGACAAGTTAAAACTTGTTATTACTTTTGTTTGTACCTTAAATAACAACATCATAGATATGCTACACAAATGACGTGGATTAGTAGTATCAAATGAGATACGTAATTCATCCCCCACCTAAGTGTATTATCTGTTCAAGATTAATTTTCCGGCTCCGATTTTGGATAGCAACTGAATCACGGGTACAGTAAAAAATATAATTACATAAACAAGTCTCATTTTTGTTCACAAGGCCTTGGTTGCGCCTTATTTAGTTCTAATAGAAGGTGAATAATTTAATAAAGAACTCTCTTTATGACATTTTCCTGTTTCGTAATAAACAGGTAGGTACTCAATATTTTTATTACTTATACTTTATTCATGGATTCGATTATTTTCGTTTTTTTTATACTTCATCGGATAACGAGTGTATGGCTGATGTGAAGCGGTACCGTAACCTATGGATGACTGCAAAACAATGAGTACCGCCTGCGTTTTAACAACATGTTTTCTATTCGATGTTCAGCAAAGAAATGTCTAGGCAACCTACGGCAGTTACTTTACTGCCATAGTCTTCAATTTCTGAATTATAAAAACTCTCACTCAGTCATTGCTAGTTCCGCTCATATTAATGGTTATATGAAGCACCTTCTAGCTTCCTGGTGCTCTGATTTATTGACTAAATACAGGAGTTTAACTGGATTTTTCTGTAAGATCTATTTAGCTAGAATAATGTATGTTAATGGTCACGGTAAGCGTTGTGTGGTTCCAACGATGTTGGTTACACCCTAATACTATTTGGAAAATATCTCAAAGTTTAGGGGGTCATGTGCCAGAAGCATGCTCGTTCGCGACCCCTGCCAATCGATTACACTGTAATTCTGGCCCGAAAACGCATCGACGTGCGGGTTAGGGCGTCCCCCGGAAGCGACGCGCACCGATCCGCCCCGGTCGGTGCGAAAATAGGTGCATGCGGCGGTGGGGGCCGCCACCCACCATGCAGCGCTAATTCCGGCGAGTCGAAGAGAGCCGAGGCTGCATAGGCACGTGGAATGAGAGAGGTGGATTGAGTGATAAGATGGATGAGTTGATGGACGTAATGAATGACAGACGCTTAGATGCTTTGTGTGTGACAGAGACTAAACGCAAGGGGAGCGACACTAATGATCTGCCCGGGGGGATGATGGTCCTATGGTCTGGTGTAGACCGGGACGAGCATGCCAGTGCTGGTGTAGGTTTTTTTTTTATATTAGTTCAGCATAGTGGCCCCTCTTTGCCTGATGGTAAGCGAAAGAGGAGCCCAAATCGCAACTGCAACTGACAACATACTACATCCCGTATCCTGTCAGTTGACGCTGTCATGCTGACCCGCAAAATGCTTCTTCACGCTTCGTTTGAAGGATCCCATATTGTAGGAAGGAGCAGGAACACATGTGCAGGCAAGGCGTTCCACTTTTTAATGGTACGACAAAGATAAGTACAAGTAAGGCTTGCAGACCGTATTCGCAATGATGATGTTAGAAAGAGAATATAAATATAAATATAAATGGGTCTGAAAGAGAGCGTCGGTGTTAAAGTTAGAAGAGTGCTCCGTTGGTTCGGACATGTAGAAAGAATGCAAGGTGAAAGAATGACGAAGCAGATATATAATGCAAAAGTGGAAGGATGTAGAAGCCGAGGAAGGCCAATACTTACCTACCATGACCAAATTGGTCGTGTTCTATCAGAAGGTGATGTCAGGAGCCCTTGAAACCGGCGAGCGTGCATGAAAAGAGCAATGAATGTTAAAGAAGCGAGTGAGGTATGTAAGGATCGAGTTGCGTGGCGCTCGGTTCTCTCTGCCTACCTCGTAAGGGATTTAGCGTGAAGTTATAGTCGTAATCTCAAAGTTCCCCAGTTTTGTAAAAGCGGTTTACCTTCACAACCTAAATCGGAAAGTTTTCAGTTTTTCATGAACATATATTCATAGTGGTAGAGGAAGCTGGCAATTTCCGCAGTGATAAAAATAACTAGATTGACTCTCACAAACATACTTAAGCAAAACTTATGTACACGGGACGATATAGATCATACTACATCGTTGTGAGGGGTATACGATGAACTTTTAAAAACTTGGCAATACACGCAGGTCTAAAGTAGGACGGTTTCCTGTCCAATAGATAGCGCAGCAACATGAAGTGAAAATATTACGTGCGCAGTCCAGTTTGATTTTGCCTTATCCAAAATTTCGCCTAGATTCTTCCCTGCGTTATAAGAGAATGAGTTATATGTGAATTCATCATTAATTATCCTTTTACGCCACTGCCCAAAAGGTAATTTGGAGGGTTCATTCATGAGTTTTTTTTATCTTAACTTATAAATGCCTGAACTGAATCATATGTATGGTTTATTGATAGGATTCTTACATTGCCATTGATAACATGTATGCTGTGAAGTTAAAAAGACAATTGGCAATGGTATTCAAATAACCTTGATAAAAATTTGGGATGTAGTTGCCTTAGACTTTAATACTAGTTATAAATTACTAGTATATCTTTAACCGTTTCAAAATGGAATACCAATTTTTTTCAAATCAAGTTGTCCATATATCAAATTGAAATTTATATTGAGTATACAAGTAATATATTGAGTACATAAATACAAACATTAAGTCGCATTAGCATTCGATTCTTGTAAATAAATCAGGTTTGTTAATTTTTCGTTGGCAAGCGTGTTTTTTAATCTTAGTCAGATTTTTCATACAACAGCGGAAGCCATACAAATATACGGTCCACCTGATATAAAGCGGTTACCGTAGCATATGAACGCTTGCAATACATTAAGTATCACTTGCGCGATGCCAGCTCTGCTGCTAACACAGGAACTCCTAAGGAGCTTACTATTGATATCACTCACACGCAGGAACACAGCAACCCTTTAGGGAGTTGTTATTTGGCATCGGTTTTGTTGAGGTTACTTCCCAAGACTCGCCATACCTCTCCTAAAAACAACCAGACCAAGACAAACAGACATGTTCATGCACACAATTTTTTTGTCCTGTGTGGGAATCGAACTCACGAGAGTTGGTGTCAAAGTAACGTAATAGCGCGTTTCACCACTTCGCCACCGAGCTCGTCAAAATTTTAGATCAGCACTATTCAGCGCACTATATTATCTATATATACTTTTATTTTACACATATCATATTTTAGTGCGTAAATGGGTCACGATTATCTTCAGATTTAAGGATAACTCACCTGCATTCTGGCGACTAATAAACGAGGATCTGGTGAAACATGTAGGGCATAGTATAGTCAGAACTAGATCATCTAGACTGTATCTCGGAGTCTGCAGTCTATAAACTAGCGAGCAGCTCACCGATATTTCATTGAAAAATTGATAGAGTTCCTTGTCCGTGTGTGCCGCTTTCCAGCGAGCTTATCACCCTCACTGTAACTTCCCAAATTTCGCGTTTTTGCCTGCTAACTCTCGTTTCATTGGTTAAATATTAATTTTATATTTTTTCAAAGAAAAAGACTACTAACGAGCTAGTAGTGAGCAAAACTAAGCTTATTAAAATATGTTACCACTAGCGCCTAATATACAACTCTGATTTATTAAATCCAAGTTATAAACATAGCTTATTTCACCTAGCTCTATTTCGCCAGAGCCTTGTTAATTGGCAGTATGGCGAATCAAAGCTGCCCATCTGGGGAAGTATCCTCGTCTCACAGAAAACCGCAGTTAAATAACAACTCCCTGAAGGGTTTTTGTGTTGCGTGTGAGTGCAGTCACTTAATACTTAATATAATCGTTTTATACTTAATATATACAATATCTATACTGAAACTGAAGTGTGATATAAGTTTGTGTATGTGATTCTACACCAATTACTTTTGAATCGGATAGAAATGGGATTTCATATCTATTCCAACAAGACCTTTGTTTCAGTTTATCTTCCATGTCTATTGTATTTAATATAGTCAAAACGGTTTTGGAATTATGACAGGTGAGCCTTCTATTATTCTAAATTTGAAAGCTGTAAATTATATTTACACAATGGATTTTGTATGTCTCGAAAAAAGCGTTAACGATTTGTATAAAATTTAGTATTTAGAGATGGTTTGTTTTTTAAGTTTATCTATATAGGTATCTATCCTGAATAAACTTGATTTGCACAAAAACATAGAAAAAGCGCCTGGTCGCCCAGGCCTAAAATGAATAATACATGCTGCTACATAGTTCCAGGAAGACTTACTAATTCTCCATTTCCATTCAAATACATTTCTATTGGGTAACCGTTATATAAACCCAACAACTAGTGTTCTGTTATGTGTATACATATATTTAGTTGGATACTTAACCATAACAATGTTGAGGTCGAATACTGTTGAAAACTTTGAAACCTTTTACATGAAATACTCACAAATGATCAATACAGTCAGTGCTGTGTTTGCTGTATAGTCAGAATAACCAGAAACTAATAAACAATAACGAGAGATTATCTCATTTCAAATACGTAATTTCATGGGGGTTAAACTAAATTAGCCCAGAAGAAACTAAATAGTTGCTCGTACAAGAATTTAATGAGAAAAAATAATAGTGGTAGAAACATTTTGTGTATCAGACTTTAATGACAATGTAAGCGATATTTTGCTATTTCACTAATACGTGTACAATATAGTAAGTATTTATACATACCTATTATACTTACATTAGGTACTTACCTATGAAGTTGCGACATTGTGTCAACATTTTTCAGTGTACTTTGATTCCAAATATGATTTTTTTTTCCACCGCTAGATATTTCTTTGATATTTTAACATCTATATTCGTCGACATCGTGGAAACGGTTCGACGGATTGGAATAGTCAAAACTGTGTTTTGTTGAGAAGGAACATAAATTAGTTGTCGATATGATTATTACGTGAAATGTTTTAAAATTACATATGTTTTCGTCAATTACAAGATTAAGTAGATTTCAATTTAAGAGGAATTTCATTAACGATGCGATAGCAGTTTGGTGAAGGTTTGATGATAATCTGAAAATTAATTAAATCAAAACGTTCCATTAAAAAGTGAAGCCGACATAATTGAAGTCGACTTCAATTATGTCACATTATTCACTTTAATTGTTACATATTTGTCAGCAATTTATAAACTCTACGAAATAGAAGACGAAAAGGCATCAATCATTTCTATGGTGTTGGTTTCACTTATTATATATAACTTTATCGTATTTTATTTCAAATGTTTTAATCTGTGTCAGTCTATCACTGACACAGATTAAAACATTGAAGCTTAGAGAAGATACTGTAGAAAATCATTCGAGTTGCTCACTTGTCATGAATGTTAGCACGTTAATACAAAAATAGAGTATGTTGAATATATATATAGAGTATGGTAAAATCAGATATGTGCCAACGTTGAGTAATGCACATATGTTCATGTATTTAAGAAGAATGAGAGTTAAACAAAGGCACTTACCTTTACTTGGCTGCTATATGTACAACCAATGAATCTGGCGTTGCAATAAATATGAGGTATTATGTAGGTTACGTACGTATGTACGTTGTTATTTCGTTTATTGTCGACGACGTAAGCGATGATATCTCCCGTATCCGCCACTGTGCTGATGAATGCTCATATACATATGCAAAAGAAAACTATTAAAATGTGAAGTGATTTCATTACAGTATGTAAGTTTTTATATACAACGTAGGGAGGCATACAAGCATACGGGTCACCTGATGTTAGTGGTTACCGCCTATGGACGTTTGCAATACATTAAGTATCACTCGCGCGATGCCACCTTTGCTGCTAACACTGCAACGCCTTAGGAGCGTACTGGTGACACACGCACCTAGGAACACAATAATCCTCAAGAGAGTTGTTATTTGGCTGCGGTTTTCAGTAAGGTACTTCCCTGGACGGACTGCTTTGATACACCCTACCTCTCTTGACGCGTAATTAACAAATGGGGGCAGCGCATATTAAATGCATATGAAGTGTAAAGAAGGGTGTAGGAGCCATTCGCTTCCCGTCAAGGAAGATTTCTTGACGAACATGAACTCCAATAAAACATAATTTTGATGTGTTTCTTGAAATATTTTGAACAGGGATAATCTAGTGGATAAAGAAATCCTGATGTATAACTAAATTCGTTTTGTCGAATTTTTTTGACGAGCTCGTGAAACGCCTCGTTATATTACTTTGACACCAACGCTCGTGGGTTCGATTCCCACACAGTACAAACATTTGTGTGCATGAACATGTCTGTTTGTCTTGTTTGGATGTTTTTAAGAGAGGTAGGGCACATCAAAGCCGCCCGTCGGGGCAGTACCTCTCCTTCACAGAGAATCACAGCCATATGACAACTCCTTAGAGGGTTGTTGTGTTCCTGCGTGTGGTCACCAGAAGTTCCTAAGGAGTTGCTGTGTTGACAGCAGAAATGGCATCGTGCGAGTGATACTTAATGTATTATAACTGTTACAGACTACGATAACCGCTTTGCATCAGGTGGGCCGTATACTTGTATGTCACCCGATGTTGTAATAAAAATATATATGTACATATTTGTAATTATTACTTGCTCGACGGTGAAGGAAAACATCGTGACGAAACCTGTCCGGTTTTGAAATTTTGAAATACATGTGGCCTAACCTAAGAAATGTTTGGACTCCTCTCTAGTTTGTGGAGGTCTGGCGGCTGTCACTTCATGTCAAAATCATTATCTTTACCATTACCAGTTGTTAGGCTTAGGTAGCGCACTCTCTTAACGTTTAGTACTCAAAGAGTACCAATAAAAGCCAATTAAAACTCGGTTGTAAAATATACGAATAAAATGATTGTTATTAAATATTAAACATGCCTCAATAAATTCTCTGACAGATGTAAAGCTCCATGACTTTGCCTTAGCGTATGGTCTGACGCAATTGGTTTCTTCTCCCACGCGAGTGCCAGACATAGAGGAACATGCGCCCTCCCTTTTAGATCTTCTGCTGATTCACCCTAAAAACTATCATGTATCTGTTGGCGCCCCCCTCGGGTCATCTGATCACTGCCTGATACGAGTGAGGTGCCACTTGCATTCCCAACGCGATCGCGTACAGCATGCTGCCGTTGTGTGTGACACTTTTGGTCGGCGGATTAGGAAGAGTTTCGTCTCCTCCTACCCCTGGGGGCAGGTTTGCTTCTCGCTGGACAATCCCAGCGCCTGTGCCGACGCTGTCGCTGATTTGATTCTGCAGGGTATGGAACTTTTATTCCCAGATCTGCGGTACCCATAGGTGGCAAGTCCCGACCCAAGGTTCGAGCGATCGTGCAAGGATGCGTCTCGACGTAAACAGGATCGTATCGAGCCTGGTCCAGTGATCAGGCGGCTTATGATTTAAATACGAGTTGACTTAAAAAAGCTACAACGCTGCCTCCAGGTTTTTGAAGGGTTGCATGGCGAGGGCAAAGTCAGAATTTGTTAGCAAAATTGACGAAAGACTCGTACTCGTGCGTTCTGGTCTCTCGCCAAAGCTGTTCAGGATAACTTCTGCCAGTCATCGTTTCCTCCGTTATGCAAAGTGGACGAATCGCTGGTCCATATTACAAAGTAGAAAGTCGATCTCCTGGGCTCTCTTTTTGCATCCAACTTGGCTCTT
Source organism: Pyralis farinalis (assembly GCA_947507595.1). Lineage (NCBI taxonomy): Eukaryota > Metazoa > Arthropoda > Insecta > Lepidoptera > Pyralidae > Pyralis > Pyralis farinalis. The sequence continues at coordinate 14,516,331 of OX382277.1, read as the reverse complement.
GATGACCGAGGAGGAACACCACCGACCATTCCGCGGTGTGAGAGTTCTATGCATGAAATTTATTTCATTTCATTTCGCAAAAACCTGTCGGTAGAGCCCTTATCTCCCTGAACATTCATAAGTCGTGCGGGCCGGAACACAGCTATATAAATATCTACGATAAATGTAGATGCTTGGCGGTAGAAATAGGTGAGACATAGGTACCCATGCAGACGACTTTTGTACAAAGTCTTTCTCTGGTAAAATTCTTAATTATAATTAGTAGAGTGCAACACGTAGGTAGGTGGTATACGTAGGTGGGGCTTTGACTATATAGGTGACAACGAGCTACGTTTATACCAAAACCGGGGTTGATTTTCACATCTACATAGTACGTTATTTTTTTTGAAAAAAATTTCACGCTATAATCTTACACATTTCTGGAACAAATAGTAGCCTATATGTTGCCTCGGGGTATATGTACTACACTACACTATGTACGACCGTGTAAAATTTTAACAAAATTCGTTTAGCAGTTTCCAAGAGTTGGAGGTTTATTCCAGGGACATATATGTTATTGAGATTAAATATCCAAGCATCGCTGGACAATATTATTCGGAGCAATATTATGGAAAGAGTATGGCTGGCGCCCGATAAACTTTGCTTTTTAAACCCCATCTTTATTTAGTGTCATGCCTTTTCATTTGTTGAGGTCGCCTAGAAAAGGACCTCGACCATTTTAATAATTTGAAGAAAAAACAACTTTACAGCATATATTCACGCCAAATCCCTTGCAGGGTAGGCAGGGAAAACCATGTTTAAAACCATTATTATTATTGTTATTATATGTTGGTCGGGCTCCTTAAAAATCTCATCGATAAAAAAAAATATTTATCCAATTACCGCGAATCGATTGTAATGGAAAAGGCTTTGGCTCCATGATATGGCGATGTTTACATGGTGTGTGGTGAAAAATATATTCAGTACTTTTGTGTAAAGTCACTCTCATTATATCTCAACTATCACTTATGTCACTTGAGAAATTAAACAATTTTCAACAAATTAAACAATGTAAAATACAACAAATTAAACAATTTTCAACAATGTAACTGCGGAATACTGTGGAGTGACAATAAAAGCAAGACGACTTCTGTACAGGAGCTTACGGATGATGTCCCTGGTGTAGATAGTGCCCATAGTATCCGACAGACTATACGATTGATTGTTATATTTGTGGTATAAAAAAATATGCAATGCATGTATAACAGACATATCGATTTTGCAATGACTCAGCGATGACTATCGATAAAAAACGATCTACTAGGAATCGGTTCTCTTCCCTATTAGGAAGATTTGACCATTGACCCAGTGGTTCGATTACTAACGAATTGACAGTCATTAATCTATACTAGTATCTAAAGCGGAAGAGTTGTTGTTTCTTTCTTTGAACGGGAATCTAATCTGTGGAAATACCTGCCTGGTATGAATATATATTTTTTCTTGAGCAAGGTTTATATGCTATTCATCACGATACAATCCATAGAAGCCGCATAATAAAAACCGGCCAAGTGTAGGTAGGACTCCTGTAGAAAAAGGTTAAATTTCAAGATTTTTTGTAGTTTCACTGACTTTCTATCAACCCTGATACCAACTAATTACGCTTTAAATTGGTTGATCCTTATCAGTAAACAACTAAGTACATTTCCGGGATAATTTTCCTTCTCATTTCGTTATATTTGTTTATGGAACGTGTTCTATCAGATGATGAAAATGTCACTAGCCTTAGAAACCGGCGAGCGTGCATGAAAAGAGCAATGAATGTTAAAGAAACGTTGAGGTATGTAAGGATCGAGTCATGTGGCGCACGGGTTCCCTGCCCTACCCTGCAAGGGATTTGGCGTGAATTTATGCATACATACATATTTCATTATTTTAGTCCTTATTCGTAGTGTGTTTCAGTCCTTAGTAGCGAAACGCGCTGTTAGGCTATTTTGACACCAACGCTAGTGGGTTCGATTCCCACACAGGGCAAAAATTTGTGTGCATGAACATATCTGTTTGTCTTATTCTGGGTGTTTTAAGAAACGTTGGGCGCATCATAGCAGCCCGTCTGGGGAAGTACCTCCACCTCGTAGAAAACCGCAAATAAATAACAACTCCCCGGAGGGTTGTGGATTGTTCGCCGCTTTTCATCAGGTGGGCCGTATGCTTGTAAGCCTCCCGACGTTGTATAAAAAAATACTTTCCCTCTAAAGAGCCACTTGCTCCGATCCTGCTGCTGCCTCCAAATCTGTTGAGGTTCATGCTCCATCTAATGGGGGTTTGTCCTATTAGATGGAGCGTTATATATTAAAATACTAAGTTAGGTATCATATTAGGGTGGTTTAGGTATTGTAGTTGTTAGAATCACACGTCACAGGTAATTCTAACAAATAATATAATATGACAGAGCTTCAAGGAAATAGCGCAACGAAGCTTCCAGAAATTTTAAGTTACCTTTTACTGCACGAGTACACCTTGCACTTGACCGGTTTATATTATTTATTAGCGACTGTTACATAGTTACGTTAGTAACCGAACCACTGTGTTAATGGCCAAATCGGTAACTTCCTAACCAGGAAGAGAGCTATCATTGAGATTGTGTGCATTAAGGACCGTGGGAAAAAGTTGTAGGCATACCATGCCACCATCGGAGTATTCTCTGAGGAGTGGCAGACATAATTGCTAAAACATAACATAAATAAAACACTATGTCTCAAAACAGAGGTGCTTTATCGATCTGATCGATGACTTTGCCAGACTTCGTGGCCGCCAGATAGAGGAATATCCAGCCGGGGTCTCCGAAAGTGGAATACCTGGTGAATAACCAAAGGTACGCTACCTTTGTTATTCACCAGGTATTCCACTTTCGGAGACACTGATTCGCGAAAATAAAAACAACATCGAGCTCTTCCATGCCTACCGCACTGTTGCAAATGATTAACACAACTTAGAAAGTACATACTGGTGAGATTATGTAGACAACGTGAGTATTCATAAATTCATTCCAGAGTACTTGTTGTCCCAATAAAGGCGTTGGACGCCCAGAGCACCTTTTGCTTTGTACACTGACTAACGTTAGTTTGTTTCATACTTACTATTGATGTCCACTGTGTTGATGAGTTGTACGGGCCCGTAGTGTATTGCAGAGCTACCATTCTCATCGAATTTGTCCAGTGATACAAGTGAGTTAACAATAAACCAGAGGGCTGTTCGACCAAACACTACAAGCACCGTGAATGCTATTCACTCTACAAATTCCTTTTTATGTCACTTTTTTCTGTTCGACCTTCTAGAAGAGTCTATTGTAATGTGTAGATTTGAAGTAATGAACAATAGTTTGGTACATAACCACTAGAAAAAATTGCAACTCTTCAAAATACAAATTCTACTTCACGGTGCATTTTTGTTCCACTGTTTTGAAGACGTGACGAGCATGAGGCCGTCGGAAATTGCATACTAGGGAATTTGAAGAGAATTTATTACAATTATGTTCCATCAAGGCAGTGTCTGCGTTAATTGAAGATTCTTCGCATTTCATCCAATGTTAGGAAATCACTCCGCAGTAATCCTCAGTTATAAAATTCGCTGTGTTTTATGAAGATTACATTTGCTGAAGAATGTTATATCAAATTAAACAGCATCATATCATGGAGCCAAAGCGGGCGTATTGCTTTTTCATTACAATCTATTCACGATAATCGGGTAAATATTTTTGAAGAGGTTAATTTTAAAGGGGTTATATTTTACATTGTTAATTTGTCTGACTATAAAGTACTCGTATTACTAATTTTTAATTTGGCCCGAACCGCGTCTATGTAGGACAGTTTTGCTCAAAATTGTGGCTCAAATAAGTGTAGGTTTGTCGTAATATGTACCTACTGTCACAGATTGATTGATATACATGCCACATTAGAAGGGGTACTAGATAAGATGGAGGACAGGGATCTCAGTAACATGTTTTTTAAATTTAGTTACATCACATCTTACACCAACATCATATCCAGACTAAAAATGAAAAACAAACGTTTTTTTGTTTTTGTTTCTACTACTTAATGATATGCTTATTTATAAAAAAAAAAATAAGTGATAGATATGTTGGACAAGTGATGGGCGATAATATATGCAAGATGCTAATATAGACAAAATAAGCAAGATAGGCGAGGTAAACCGTTTTTAAACATTACTTGTAATTCTCTCTCTACCGCCCTTAATATACAATATATTATTGTAATATAAAGAGTCTTTAAGAAACCTTAGGCCAACCCATATTACACACATTTTGTATTTTACATTCAAAATGCGACGGTAAAAGTGTATCTGTCTTTTTTCTTCTTCTTTTTTATACAACGTCGGGAGTCATTGCAAGCATACGGTCCACCTGATGTAAAGCAGCTACCGTAGCCTATTACGTATCACTCCCGCGATGCCTCCTCTGCTGCTTACACAGCAACTCCTTAGGAGCTTACTATCTATCTATGTCTATAGTCTCTATCGTAAGCATAATTTTTCGCGTAAGTAACATTAGTGAATATTATTCCATTTTATTTTTATGAAGCCTAATCAATACTTGGACAACATAAAGCACTAAATCTGCAGTGCCTCAAACGATTGATCGTAAAAATATAATAACAGCGTAGGCGTTCTTTTTATTATGATGATGAGGATGTAAATGTTTTATATATAGTATACTCGTATATGTATGTTAAGTTATCGTAGAAGGAAATTGATGTCAGATTCAAAGGAAACTATGCGAACGCATTGTTCGAGGAACTGTACAGAAGAATTGTTTGCGTTGCTCTAGAGATTTCGCCGTACGTTCACGCTTATTCTAACTCAACCATTTTACATCGCTAAGATGGGACAAGAGCATAATCAAGTTAATACTCGTAGCAAGTTGTAAGTGGTTGGTTCGATTGTGTTTGTCGATTCCATACAGAACAAACATTTGTGTGCATGAACATGTCTATTTGTGTCCTCAAGAGAGTGTAGGACGCATCAAAGCAGACCGACACTGGGGAAGTACTTCACAGAAAACTACAGCGAAATACCAACTGCCCGGAGGATTGTAGTGTTCCTTGGAGTGAGCGGGGTTACCAGTAAGCTTCTAATGAATTGTTGTGTTAACAGCAGGGGTGGCAATGCGCTAGCGTGACTACCACTTTATATCTAGTGGGCCGTATGTTTGTATGCTTATTATAAGATTTTTTTATTTAAGTTTTGGCTCGGTGAAATCGTGCCAGTACCTCAATGGCCTCAGAAAAAACTGAGTGACACTCGGTCCATGCACATTTTTTCACTCAATCACTTCTTTATCTTTCATACCTTTTGCCCTGTCCTTTGACCTTGTTTTGTGATACCCACAATCTAACCCGCAAGAATAAAATAGAAGATATTTAAAGTGAGTGCTATTAGCATATTAAAGAAATAATTATTTATAGGTTTGCAAGCTATAAATTTTAATCTAAATTTATAACTCTTAAATAACACAAACAATAATATTGCTTTTAACATAAAATAAACGGCTATAATATGAAACACTAAGAAAGGAATCTTGGGAATGAAAATGTCAAAGACATTTAAAGAAAATGGACGGCGGCCCTTGTTCCCCAAGATCCCTTTAGATGTTCAGACCTTTGGATGAACCATATTGTTTGGCTGTTAATTTATACTATGATTTACAAACATAAGTTTTTGTATTAAGAAGTACCCCTGTATAAGTTTATAAACTCGTCAACGACTTAGAACGTAGGTTGTAAATCGATGAAGTACTCGTTCGAAACGCATCAATTTTCTGTAGTACCTACTGCGAATAAAGGGTGGAAATTGAAATTAATAGAACTCCCAGCTTTCACGATTTTTATCGCTATACCTAGCTAGAGGACCACTGATTTGATTTTCATCAAACACATTTAAAACTGTATCGACTCATTTAAAAATGTACATTGTATGTAAATTGAATCACGTTGAATTTGTTTCTTAGAGAGCTACGATGTCACAGACAGATACACACAGACTTAGTAATTGAAATTCTCCTCTTTATGTTGTAAAAAAGTATTTGTAACAAATGGAACTAAACTTACTAAATTACAACTTGACTTGTATTCAAAGTATTTCATCCCTGCAATGTAGTTGCACATGTTATGTATTTTTTTTACTACGTAGGGCGGCATGCAAGCATACGGACCACCTGATGTAAAGCGGGTACCGTAGCCTATTAACGCTTGCGATATATTAAGTATCGCTCGCGCGATGCCTCCTCTGCTGCTTATACAGCAACTCCTTGGGAGCTTACTGGTGACGTCACTCAAATGCAGGAACACAATAACCCTCTAGGGAGTTGTTATTTGGCTGCGGTTTTCAGTGCGGTGGAGGTACTTCCCCAGGCATGCTGCTTTGATGCGCCCTACCACTCTTAAAACATCCAGACCTGGGCAAACAGACATGTTCAAGCACACGAATCAAACCCACGAGCGTAGTAAAGTAGCGTCATTCACGACTGAGCCACCGAGCTCGTCAATGTAATTGGGATTATACTGACATGGTTCGCTTTCGTGGGATTATTGTTAGAATAATCTTCATCATAAGGTACTCTTTTTATATGCTATACATTATTTCTACCATTGAACATCTCCTCGTCTATCGTACATAAACTTTACACAAATAAATAAGCGAAATATGGGTCTTCTTCCTAGCGTTATTCTGTTTCCTAATACATTAGGACTCGCGGGGTCCACCGATGCATTAGGAAACTGATTTTGACATGAAGCGATAGCCGACGGTCTTCTACATCCCACAAAGAAAACCAGACCTTTCTTAGGTTAGGTCACATATCTTTAGAAATATAATTTCTTTTTGTGCGGGTTTCGACTCGATGATTTCTTTCACTACCGAACAAGCTATAACTACAAATATGTATATATAAATCATAAAATACGAATTTTGTGATACTTGTTCACATATTTTTCACTTTTTCATTTTTCACTAGAATTCGAAACAGGGGGAAAAATATGTGTGTAACTTAATATACTCAATTATGTGTGTAATAATAATTATCTGATAGAATTGAATATAGGTAGAATGTATATTCAATTTTATCAAAGTACCTAAATATTGAATAATTTAAATACATTTAATTATGAAAACCGCTTTGAATTTTGTTTATTTGATTGATATCCAGATAATCCAGCGATACTCTTTGTTGCGGAAGACGTTTTTTTGGCAAAATGGAGGATAAATATTCAAAGGTTAAATGGAGATCGTAAAAAGATCGCCGTCAAAATAAACGTTACGTTCTTCTAAAAATACACAATAGAAATGATCCATGTGAACTCACGTCGAGGCGTGAGCGATTAGATCTTTAATTTGTGTTGCTACGTTGTGATGGGTTCTTTTATCTTCGTGTTTGGGCTAAAAATGGCAACCATAACACGTACGAAATGCCTATGACTTTCATTCATCTGCACGACTTCATAACTGAGATAAACAATTGAAAAGATTGCATGTGCATTGTTGAAGAAAATAGATATGGACATATAAGCTATTCATAGCGTACCATTACCCCCACCCTGTCTTGAATTTGTTAGACAATATTTTTAAGAAATTCATATTGGAATAGATCAGCATGTTATGTGAATATGATTTCTTACTTACTTGCCATGTTCAAATAATTACTGATAGAGAAACGGACCTGTGACTTATCAATTTTATATGCGGATCCAGTTTTTCTTTTAGATACTAATCTTGAAATTATCAATATCATTTGTTTATATGTTCGAATATGCGAGTATATATTTCAAACTATAAAATTTTAATGTTCGACTAATTCGCTATCTTCAATCATTCTTATTTATAGGCCGTTACGCATGTTAGTCTGTGGCAGTAATCCTAAAATTAAAACAAGATTTGTTACACTTATAGTGTTTTTACTTCTTGTTGTTTTATTTACAAATAGCGTGACATAATAGCGCGCCTATTATATAATGGTATTGGTCAATAAACATTGGATTTCATTTTGCATAATAGAATGTAACGTAATGATTCAGTGTATTCCAGAGACTTTTCAGTGCTGTTCCACACTAATAAAAATATGCTAGGAATATCCTTTTTTTTTCTTCACACTATTCTACGACTACAAACTATTCAGTTGGTTAATTTATATTAAATGGAATTGGTTACGTAATTTATATGCTTTTACTTGTTTTACATAACAGACAGTCGATTGTTAAACTAAGGGAAATGGTGAGCACTTTGCATCCAGAAAAATTTATGCTAATTTTTATTTTGCCTGTGTATGTATGTATATGTATATCTTCAAGCCAAGTCCCTTGCGGGGTAGGCAGAGAGAACCGAGCGACCTTCACTCGCTTCTCTGACATTCATAGCTCTTTTCATGCACGCTCGCCGATTCCTGGGGCTTCTGACATCACCTTCTGATAAAACACGACCAATTTAGTAATGGTAGATTAGTCTCGGCCTTCCTCGGCTCCTACATCCTTCCACTTTTGCACTGTATATCTGTTTCGTCATTCTTTCGTCCCGCATTCTTTCTACATGTCCGAACCAACGGAGCATGCCCTTTCTTATATTAACACCGACACTCTCTTTTAGACCAACTCTTTCTCTCACGTCTTCATTATGAACGCGGTCAGCAAGCGTTATGCCACAAATTTTACGCAATGCTCTCATCTCGACCGCATTTATTCTACTTTCATGCTCTCTCTGCCATACCCAGCTCTCACTTCCATAAGTTAGCGCTGGAATTAGCACCGCCTTGTGTACAGCGAGCTGTGCCTTCTGGCTTAGATTTCGGCTGCCTAGAAGTTTACCCAACGCTCCATTCACCCTATTCCCGGCACTCACTCGTCTCTCCACATCAGCGGCGTACCTGCCATTGCTGCTAAAAGCACTTCCAAGATATACAATCTCATTCATTATGTTGATACTGTTGATTTTAAATCATAATAGTTCGTGACATTGTAATGATTACCTTACTTGCTGACACTAGACACTTTGATTATTATTTTTTTATTATTATTTTTTATTTTATTCTTATTTTATTTCAATTACTTAAATTAATTTCACTTGAATTTCTATTATGACACTTCAAATACCAATGACTAGACCCAACTGTCATAAATTATCCCACAACCCAGTATAAAATTATAAAGTGACAACACTGCCCAGTAGTAACCTCTGTGGATTACCCACAATACCCACTATCACTGATTGCACGGTACCGCCATATATTGTATAAAATACCTTGATAATGCCGTAAAGGCGAAACCGGTCGGTAAAAACAATTGTTAAATAAAATTGTGAAGTGGAATCTGTACAAGTGCAAGTATTAACATTAACGCGACAATCTCATTCACTTGCTCCAACGCTACATCATCAACCATAATCCTAGTGTTCGTTCTGGTTGTCTCTCTTTCAAATACCATTATCTTGGTTTTCTTCGCATTCAATTGTAAGCCTTTCTTCATACAATCATCTTTCATTGTTGTAACTAGTGTTTGCAGTTCGGATGGTGATTCTACTATTAATGCCGCATCGTCTACATAAAGCAGGCAGTTGACCACTGAGTCACCCATTCGCATTCCAACATTCATATTTCTTATTCTCTGAAGACAACTGTCCAGATACAGGATGAACAGCCGAGCCGACAGCACGCATCCCTGTCTGACACCAATGTTGACATCAAACCAGGGCGACAAGCTTCCGTCCACCCGCACACATGCTGTACAATCCTCATAAGTGGATTGCACAGCACGGAGTAGGTCACCGTCAACCCCATATCTAGGCAAAATGTTCCAGAGATTCTTTCGCACGACTCTATCAAATGCTTTTTCAAAGTCCACAAAACCGCAGAAAACCTTCGGGTCTAAAGCCAGATGCTTCTCTACGATGTTCCGGAGTGAAAAAACTTGATCCGTACATCTTCTGCCGCTTCGAAATCCACCCTGTGCTTCCCAAAGCATTCCATCGGATTTCACCCTCATTCTCCTTTCAATGATTTTTCCATACACTTTAGCTGCTAAGCTGATCAAACTGATGGCCCTATAGTTGGCGCAGTCCATACGTGAGTCCTTGCCTTTATACAAGGGTACGATGACTGCGCGTCTCCAATCGCTCGGGACCCTTCCAGTTCTCTAGCATAATTTGCTCAAAAACCAGAAGGCGTCCCTAACGTAGGTACCACCTAGCTTGATCATCTCAGCTGTTACCATATCGATTCCCACTGACTTTCCATCTTTCAAACTTCGTATCGACCATTCAATCTCATCCATAGTAATGTCTTCATGGTACGCTGGCACTGCCGAGTCAATCACAGACTCATTCACAATACCAGCGTCATGGACATAATCATACATTTCTCTAAAATATTCACTCCACCGTTCTAACACTTCCTGAGTGTTAGCAAGAATGCTACCAGCTTTACGTCTTATCTTGTCCATTCTGGATGCTGACGAACCACTTCGAGTTTGCCTCGAAGTTCTTCGTCAGCTTCTCTTCCTCACTCATATGTAGTCTTTCACGCTTCTCTTTCACTAAAGCTTTGGAGTCATTCTTGCATCGACGGTATATTTCTTTCTTCATTTCTTTCATACCATCACTCTGGTGCAAAGATGATACGTAATCCAGCCACGCTTTCCTCTTTTTGACTAGACGTACATACGTACTCCTCACACTTTCATCTTCCAATTTTTCACTTCTTATTCTGTCACGGTCTCCGAAAGGAATAGGCACTCGCCAGTGCCTCCACTTCTTGAAAAGGCTCACAAATCGGCTTATCACCAGATAGTGGGCCGTTTCAAGAGTGGGACCTCTGAAGGCTCTTGTATCCATTAACGACTTTTGGAGACGTTCATCTATCAAAATCAAATCAATCACACTTTTCTGTTCATTCCGTCTTCATGTGTAAGTGTGAATATCCTTGTGATGGAAGAGCGTGCTCGACACAAGGAGGTTTCGTTCCATACATACGTCTAAAAGTAACTTACCAGCATCGTTCACTCTCTTATCTCCGTATGGACCAAGCACAGCCTCATAACTGCTTCGCTTGGTCCCAACCCATCCATTCAGATCACCACACATAATTATCCGTTCATTCGCTTTGGCCAAATCCAGAATACCCCTTACAGTCTCCCAAAACTTCTCGAGCTCCTGGGGATCAGAAGAGCTCACGGGAGCATATGCTGTAACTAAAAACACTCGTTATCCCCAGTTTTATCTTAACCCAGAGAAGTCTTGGACCTACTAAATCGTACTCTTTCACACCAACGGCCAAGCGAGATGAAAGCACGACACCTACGCCAGCGCTGGCATGAACGTCCTGGTCCTCCCCGGACCACAGGACCATCATGCCACCGGGCAGATCTTCGGTGTCGCTTCCCTTTCGCTTGATCTCTGATACACACAAGCATCTAGGCGTCTCACGTTCATTATATCTATCAACTCATTCATCTTATCTTTTAGACCACCTCTGACATTCCATGTGCCTATACGACACTCAGCTCTCCTCGACCCGCCGGGATGGGCGTTGTGTAGTGGGTGGCGCCCCCCACCGCTGCATGCCCTAGATTTCGCACCGACGGTGGCGGATCGGTGCGCGTCGCCTCTGGGGGACGCCCTAATCCGCACGTCTGTGCGGTTTAGGTCCAGAATTGCAGTCCACAGTGTTGGACTGGCAGATTGCGGCATGCACGCTTCTGGTACCGACCCCCTAAATTTTGACTGTGAGGATATAATTATGTTAGTAGTCATGATTATTCGTTAATTATATTTACACGTTATTTTCTCTGAGAAACATTACATTCACTGTTTATTTTTCTCAGTTTAATCGCCCACGGTACTAGCTTTTTAGAGCACTACGTAATATGTTAATTTCTTCATTTGTATCCCTGGGATGGTGCCAAAATATTAACACGGAACACATTGGCAAATTTATTGAAGTAACTTTTTAAGCAAAGCCTAATCGATTGTACTACTATTTTCAAATGGCTCTTGGATCAACTATATTTAGAGAGGTAGGGCCCATCAAAGTAGTCTATAGTGGAAAGAACCTTCACCTCGCAGAAAACCACACTTCAATAACAATTCTTGGGTTGCAAAAGAGTAAATGAGGTTACCAGTAAGCCACTAATCTGGCATCACGTGAGTGATGTATTGCAAACATTCATAGGATACGGTGAACACTTTACATAGGTGGGGAGTACGTTTGTATGCATCCCGACGTTATATAAAATAAAATAATACATAAAATCAGTAGGGTATTTATTACGTAGAAGAAACGCGGTCGAAATACGAGCGTTGCACAAAATTTGTGGCGTAATGCTTGTAAACCGTATTCGTAATGATGATGTTAGAAACAGAGTTGGTCTAAAAGAGAGCGTCGGTGTTAAAATAAGAAGAGGCATGTTCCGTTGGTTTGGACATGTAGAAAGAATGCAGGATGAAAAAATGACGAAACCGATATAGGTGGAAGGAAAGCCAAGTCTTACCTATTATGACTAAATGGGTCATGTTCTAACAGAAAACGATGTCAGGAGCCTTAGAAACCGGCGAGCGTGCATGAGAAGAGCAATTAATGTTAAAGAAGCGAGTGAGGTGGATAAGGATCGAGTCACGTGGCACTCGGTTCTCTCTGCCTATCGTGTCAGGGATTTGGCTTGAAGTTATAGTCTTTCAATAACTACAAGTTTACTTTTTTACATTTCATAGATGTGGTTAAGTAAACTCAATCACTGAGCCTGCTTGCTTTTTCGCCATTTTTTGTTCACAAGCCTAAAAATAATACGACGCTTTGAGCGTTACAATTTTTGTAGGCGGATAAAAATATAGGGTAAAATAAATCATCTTGGAAACGATTTGTTGTCGTTTGAGACTCACAGATTAATAAAACTCTCGATAAAAAATCTGATTGACCACAATTTGAAAACTCTTGACTTGCTACGTTATCGGCGAAAGTGACAACACGGAATTTCTTTGCAAATTCGCCGTGGTCGTGTAAAGCTTTCATTTCGGTGGATCGTATACTTATTTTCCTTCTAACGCGATATAAACTATACTACTGGGTTTTTTTTAACTATAATGACTAACAAGCACAGGGTCTACTTGATGTAAATTAACCTATGAAAGTTTCATGAAATTTTAAATATGGCGCTAAAGCACTTTCCAGCCCAAATACCGCCGCAGTTAGCTCTTATTTTAATCGTCTGCTTGGACCGGTGTTAATTTCCAACCGCCTGGAACTATTCACTACACATAAAATTTTTAATGTCTTTGTGTAACTAGGCAAATCCTCTCCGACCATCGAAAGTCTCCGTTAGACTACTCAAGTCAGTGGGTAAGCTACTCTCAATAGAATGATACTCTTTCGTTTAAGAGAGCGCCTCCCTTTGAATGAGCTCCTCATTCAAAATTCAAACTTATGTGAATGAGCTACGGAGATCGTTCCACAAGTGGCGTATTGTGGTAAAGCCATCTATACTAAATTGAACTTTTTAATCGACGGAACAAAAAGTGGCTAGTACCGCAAAGTTTTATCTCTGTCGGGTTATCTCTATGCTGGGCAGGCACAGTGAAAAGTTTTTCGTGTACTCTCTCAACTGTATTATAAAAGTACAAACTGTCTATAATATTTCTGCTGTAGACCGTACTTTCTTTACAATGCGAAATTGCAGCGGAACTTCCATTCATCAAGTCCTTGATAAACTTTTAAAACTATTCTTTTATTCATATAAAAAACATCATAACCACTTTAATAAAGACTGCAGCCCCTTCATGGCACGCCTTCAATTTATTTAGCGTATGCTCTGATTGAGAGATTTTTATATACTTTTGAATCTGTTAATCTATAACGTACACATATACTTTTTTAATAATAGATTCGCATCCATTTTCCAGAAAGGCTACTTCATTTAATTTAAAGTTTTACGATATAACTAAAATTTGCAAACTTATCGTGACAGTGTATGCGTAGAAGATATATAATAAAATCACAGCGATATAAAGTTTGTACACGGATTACTTTTAGAAATAGGGATGAATCGAAATTCGTTCTTAAAATATTTATATGTCTGTTCATGTATATTCGTGCCCTCATCACACAGAAATACAAAATGTTTTACAAGAACTTGACGATACCTTACATCCCAGGTTTACATTTTTTTCTGTAAATATTTAAAAGTCCATCTGTCAAATTTCAAAATTTCAAGGCATGAGCTGCACTAACATAAGAACTTAATATAAGAGTATATAATTGTTAGGTTGATGCGCCCCAATATATGCTTACTTCATTTGACCGCATACGATGCAAAGCCATTCTAATCGTCGGTGACCTAGAGATTTTCGATCGTGAACAGTTTTCCATGTGAGCCGGAACTGGGCATTATAAAGTTGAAGGCAATGTTGAGGTGTAAAGTGTTGTTTAGCTCTATTGATCATACCAATCTTCTTGGACGCCTACTTAGCCTTGCTCTCCAGATGACCGCGAAACTATACATCGTTTGATATGACGACACCCAGGATACCGATGCTAGGCGTAACGCTGAGGGGTATACCGTCTAATAGAGGAGCTACGATGAATGGGTACTTTTACGCTGTAAATGCACAAGTGTGCACTTGTGTCTTTAGGGGATTAAATTGAACTAAATTCAGTCTACCCCAATCCGAGACCTGTTCTAGTGATGTCGCAATTTCAAACACAAGCTGTGATTGGCATTCATTGACGCCATCCCGAGAGATATTGTCTTGACCAGGGCATCTTGCGTCAACAGTACTGTCATCCGCATAGCCATGAATGTTACGCACGTGCAACAAGTAATTGATATGCAGAAGGAAGAGAGTGGGAGATAACACACAGACTTATGGGATGCCAGAGATCAGGGGTAGTGGATTCGAGCACGCGCCATCAACTACGACCTTGATGCTTCGCCCAATGACAAAACTGGCAACCCATGCACAAAATTTTTCGGATAGCACAAAAGAAGGAAGCTTCGAGAGAAGTGCTTTGTACTACACACAAGCCTCGCCTTTGCTTTCTACTGACTGCGCCAGCGGTGGGTCAAGTATACCAGAAGATCGCCAGCCGATCGGCCACGGCGAAAGCCGTATTGGCGATCACTTATTAGCTGGCGATCCTCTACGTAGTCTAAGAGGTGCTGAATGATGATATTTATCGGCGGCGGCGGCGCAACGAGCTCGGGGTCTCTCACTATTGAGTAACTCCTCGTATATGTATTTCCATTCGTATATTTCGGTATATGCGTGTTAATATACGAACTTCATATCGATTATTCTTTGAATAGTGTTTGTTATATTCGATTGCTTTCAATAAACGAGAAATTCTATTTTTGGCATTAGGTTTGACAAAATCTGCGCAATATGTTTTGTATACGGTAGCTAGATATATTCTTTGTGGTTTTTTTTCTTAATGTAAAAATAGTACACTTATTTTTAATAATATTATTTTAGATTTTACTGTGTGTTTTACTCAAATTGCCCACATCAGTAATTTGTACATAACACATTATCTATCTATAACTTCACGCCAAATCTTTTGGGGGGTAGGCAGAGAGAACCCAGCGCCATGTGACTCGATCTTTACATATCTCACTCGCTTCTTTAACATTCATTGCTCTTCTCATGCACGCTCGCCGGTTTTTCTCTGTAAGGGATACGCACTCGCCAGTGCCTCCACTTCCTTAAAAGGCCCACAAACCGGCTTACCACCAGGTAGTGGTCCGTCTCGAGAGTGGGACATCTAAAGATTCTTGTATCCGTTAAATACATAACACACAACAAAGCAAAATAAAAATTGTGATAAAGAACGAATTTATGTGCATATTTGTTATTATTATCCATAGCACGGTGGTAAAAGACAACATCGTGAGGAAACATATTGCTGTCCAAGAAAAAATATTTCCAAAGCCTTAATACTATAATAGTACTCCAAAGCCTTAATATATAAAGCCTTAATACTAATAATAAATACCTTGCCAAAAAAGTCTGGTTTTCCTCTGGGTTGTGGATATCTGACGACAGTAAAACTTCGCCAAATTCTTAGGCTTAGGTAGCGGGGCCCGCCAATCCTAATGGATTAGGAAACAGGTTAACGCTAAGAAGAAAACACAACCAAGCATGGGAATCTAGGGCTTTTATACAAATTAATAAATTACTAGCCTGTTCTCTTTTAATTGAACGGAGATCATAACGAAGGATAGTGATCATGGATTTTTCTACTAAGAGATTTTGTTGGATATGTTAACTAATTGGCGGCGTAAGCAACAACTTACTTTAGATGAAATTGCCTGCAACACTCAATAAAAAGTCTATCTTTTTTTTATACTACGTCGGGAGCATACAAGCATACGGCCCACCTGATGTAAAGTGGGTAGCGTAGCCTATTAACGCTTGCAATATATTAAGTATCACTCGCGCGATGTCTCCTCTGCTGCTTACACAGCAACTCGTTAGGGAGTTTACTGGTGACCTCACTCACATGCACGAACATAACAACCCTCTAGGGAGTTGTTATTTGGCTGCGGTTTTCTGTAAGGTGGAGGTACTTTGATGCACCTTACCTTTCTTAAAACATCCAAACCAGGACAAACAGACATGTTCATGCACACAAATGTTTGCCTTGTGTGGGAATCATACTATAATATAAACCAATATATAAATGACAAAGATTTGTAATAAATATAATAAGTAAAAATAATAAAATTATCACAAGCATGTTTAGTCAAAATGAAATAAACATTAAAATCAAACATGCCGCCCTCCCCTCGCCTATTGTCGTTTTTTTTTTTATACCACTAAGGTGGCAAACAAGCGTACGGTCTGCCTGATGTTAAGCAGTTACCGTAGCCTATGGGCATTTGCAACACCAGCGGTGTCACTCTTGCGTTGCCGACCCTGTAAGAACCTCTTCACGCCTTTCTTGAAGAACCCCATACTGTAGTCCCTTGGGAAAACCTCCGCAGGGAGCTCATTCCACAACTTACCACCCACAGCAAATGGGGTTTTCTTAGCGGTGAACGCGCAAACTTGTGTCTTGGTAGGGTTGAATTGGACTAGGTTCAATCGCCCCCAGTCAGATACTTTAGACAATGTACCCTCCATTTCAGACACAAGTTTATCACGGCTTTCCTCCACAAGGAAACGAGAGATGTTAGCATGGCCTGTATAATAAGTGTCCCCGGTGCTGTCGTCCGCATAACAATGAATGCTGTCGATTGACAACATGTCATTAATGTGCAACAGAAACAGCGTCGGGGATAACACAGAGCCCTGTGGGACGCCAGCATTAATTTCTATGCTATTGGACCAACTACCGTCAACCACGGCTTTGATGCATCTGCTGGATAGGAAACTGGCCACCCATTTGCACAAATTCTCAGGCAGCCCGTACGATGGTAACTTCGATAGAAGACTCCGATGCCAGACCCGATCGAACGCCTTTGCCATATGTAGGCTGACAGCCAATGCCTCACCTTGACTCTCGATCGCCGAAGCCCAGCGGTGTGTAAGATACAGTAGAAGATCACCAGTCGAACGACCGTGACGAAAGCCGTATTGACGGTCGCTGATTAAATCGTGATCTTCTAGGTATACCAGGAGTCGTGTGTTTATCACACGCTCCATCGTCTTGGAGAGAAGGGAGGTTATGGCAATAGGCCTGTAATTCGATGCGTCTGATCTGTCGCCATTTTTGGGCACCGGGTGCACATTGGCGGTCTTCCACGAAGACGGGACTTGCCCAGTGGAGTACGAAAGCACGAAAAGGCGCGTTAGCACAGAACACAACTCAGGAGCACACTGCTTTAGCACCACTGCTGGTATGCCATCTGGCCCACTCGACTTATGAATGTCGAAGGAGAGCAACGCCCGCCGGACATCTCGCTGGGTAATTGAGATTTCCGTGATTCACGCGCACCCATATTAAAGACAGGTCCTTGTCTTCCAGGCTACGAAGAGGGCGACAACAAATATCCCTAACCTCCAGATTACTAGTCTTAATTCTGTATTTTTTTAAGAACTTCATTTGTATATACTCATTTTGTTTAATATTTATCATTCACTTCGATTATATTTTGGCTTTATTAATCGAAGCTCTTTATTTTTAGGGAGGTAACATTCTCCTTTTCTTTACTCTTCTAATACTAGGAAGATGTGTAAAATCTATGAACTGGCCTGACTTTAACCTGGCCTTTTCTGTTCATTGCGATGCTTCTAACTTTAACGTCTGCGCTATGCTAACCCAGGAACAGGATGGCAAGCAAGTTGTTATCGTGTTTATGAACAAATCATTTAATAAAAATGAGCAAAATTACTCAACTACGGAAAGAGAAACTTTATGAGTTATAACAGCTTTAGAGCACTGGCGCTGTTATATTGATAATGGTTAACAGTTCACAGTTTACACTGATCATGCCGCTCTTTAATGGTATTTAAAGTTAACTAACCCTTCTGGTAGACTGACTAGATGGAGTCTACGCTGAGATCTGATGCAACGCACAGTCTACTGACTACCGCGCCTGTGACCTCCAGCCCCTGCTGTGTTGGCTACGCGGTGTACTTTGGCAGCAGCACCTCTTGACCGCTGCGATGTTGGACCGCAAGGCGGTCCCCACCGACTCCTAGTTTCTACTGCGCCTTGTGATCTTCGATATCCGTGAGCCCCTCACGGACCTGCTCGCTGGCTGGGATTCGCTGGTGAGCTCCTCTATAGTCGGCGGCCTACTACAGCCGGCGGCCTACATTGCGGACCTAGACCGGATGCTGCCGACCAGTGAACAGTGAACTTTGGTTAGATCAATCCAACGCGAGCCCTCAAAGATAAACTAGCCGAACTTTAGTATGCGTGTTATTTGTAATATTTTATTGTAAATATCTTTAATAAATTTGTTATTTTCTTTTAGTAGCCCCTTTTCTTTTTAATAAGTAATATAACTATTTGGTGATGTCAGGAGCTATAGAAACCGGCGAGCGTGCATGAGAAGTGCAATGAATGTTAAAGAAGCGAGTGAGGTATGTAAGGGTCGAGTCACGTGGCGCTCGGTATTCTCTGCCTACCCCAGAAGGGATTTGGCGTGAAGTTATAGATAGATAGATTTTTCATTAATTTATATTTCGTTAAATAAATGTAGAAGATGTAGTGACAAAAATTGAGAAAGGTATGCTGAGATGGTTTGGCCATGTCGAGAGAATGAACGAAGAACGATTGACGAAAAAAGTGTATAAGGCGAGTGTGAATGAAATTGTTGGAAGGGGTAGACCTAGGCGGACGTTTCGAGATCAAATCAGGGACGTCCTGAAAAAAGGCCAGGTCAAGAGTACCCTAAACCGAAGAGCATGTATGAAGAGAATAATGAGAGTGGACGAAGCGAAACAAGTATGTAAGGATCGTAGCAAGTGGAAAGAAGTGGTCTCTGCCTACCCCTACGGGATAGAGGCGTGATTATATGTATGTATGTATGTTAAATAAATGAGTCTAAAGTTTTTTGTTTAAGAAAATTAGGTTTTTTTATACCACTAAAGTGGTAATCAGGCATACGGTCTGCCTGATGGTAAGCAGTTACCGCAGCCTATGGACATTTGCAACACCAGTCATACATCTAGTATTCTTGTGGGAGAATGAACCAGTTGGGAGAAACCATAGGCCACAGAAATTTCGTGAGCAGATCTCCCCGCGCAGTTAGTGCACCGAGAGGCAAGCCACTCAGCATGGTGGGCATTAAAGCCTCCCAAAATCACTAACTCCGCGGAGGGATATACTGTTCGATAACTCTGTCTGTCATCATTTGCAGGTGCTCCAATAGGGGATGTGCCTGTATCACCGCTATGAGACCTGTAAAGGCACGCATAGATCCGGGTGTGGCCGCCTTGATCAACACGTACCCATAAAACCAACAGGTCCCTTTTGGCAGTTGGCGGGGTAAAGTAAATAAAAAGTCTGCGCGGGTCTCAAGGTGATGATGTACCGCTTTGATGTTCGAGTGTAAACCCCTTATGTTACAAAAGTCCACATACATTGTGTGTGGAGATGGTGGCCGCTGGGAAATCATTTCGTTCAGTCATTCGTTTTCTGCTTCGCCATTAAATTCGTGTTGAGGTAGAATATGAGAAGTCGGTGAACGGATAGCGTAAAAGGCAAAAACGCGGTGTCTTTCACCAGAGTACAGTGCGGGTTATGCGGTTTGCTGGCGCGGCGGGCAGAAAGCTCCCCCCCCCCCCCCCCCCCCCCAATAAGAAAAAATCTGATTCAGTGGAGCACAGCACGCTAGCATGCAGCAGCTAAAGGTTTAATGAAAACGATGTTTTGAACGCTTCAAAATAATATTTCGTAACTGTTACTATCTAATTTTATTTGAAAAGAAATATTTATATATACAATCAGTTTCCTTTAATAAACAATTCCATTGATTATTTTTTTTTTATTTATGACGTAAGTTCAAGAAAATCTCTCAGCTAATTCAGAATACATGAGTAAACCATACCATTTATGGCGTACCATCCGATGTTTCTTAATTCTTAAACATAGTTTTTAACTAATATTTCGTATCAAAAACAGTTTAGACAGTGTCTTTTCAACCGAACCATGACGTAAATTACCGAGGTATCGCGAACATTGCTACGTAACTATTTTAAAGTGTAGTAGTTGCTCCATATAATTAGAGTGAAAGAAACTGCCATTTCTTTTTTTCGTATAAAATTGATGTTAAATTTTATTTTGTTTTTAAACTGTGCTGCCATTGTTTGTTTATTCAAGTTGTTCAGGTGGTGTGTGTGTAGGAAAAGTAAAAAAATGGTGCGTTTTCAAAACTATCTTTCGGTGAATAAACACAAGTGATTGAGAAAGACCGCTGTACACCGGATTTGAAATTAATACAAACTAAAGGCAAAGTTAATCGTAAGTTTAATGCAAACCCGAAAGGCCGCTTCGAATATCTGCAAATTGATATGTATATAAAATCAATCAATCTATAGGTATTTGAGGTGGCTAACCAATCACATACATCATTATTTCCACAAGACTGGGTAACCAAAATCAACATGCTGTATTTTTAGGTAAGTTAATAGCTTTAAAAAAATTCTGCCTACCCTGTCAAAAATCTCTGTGCACGCCACTGGGCCGTGGTAACTTTCAAACAATACTTGGAAAACATTTTGTCTAATCAGCGGTCCTCGTGTTTTAGAGATTTGTTTCATTTAATCATTTAAAATGTAGTAGAGTATTCTGAAAGCGACTAATATATATATAATAAAAAAATATGTTATTATGATTATAACTTGTTTTATCCATTAGTTTCTCAAAACTTTCTGTTCGTCTTACCTTACAACACTAATCATCAAGTAACTAATGTGATGCAATACAGTAACAGAAAATCGATTTCCATTCATATCGAAAGCCGACATATGTATTTAATTTGTGGATAATAAAGCATAAGCCTATTCAAGAAAAAGGGGTTCGCAGATTAAATTTATCATGGAAAATTTAATATTGCGATGCAAATATCGTTAATAAAAAAAGGTCAGCCGTTATACTCGTATGTAGAATGTAATGAATGGTATTAGATATAAGGTAATGATATTTTGTTTTCTCTGATGGTACTGAATATATTCCCAATGTATTATTTAAAAAAATGTTTTCCAGACAGCGGAAGATTAATTTTTCTTTCATTTTTCCTAACTAAAATTAAAAATTTAGTACACACTCCAAAGCCTGAGAAGTCGCGAAAACATTACAAAATAAGCTACTTAACTATTAAAATCTATACACCAATTTTCGAGTTCATAACGATATAAAATACTTTAAACCATAGACAAAGTTTGTTAGCCGATTTATTTCTTAAATATAATATCATCAATCTGTTGGCCTTCATCCCAATAGGCTGATGGATGAATATAATTTTGTCAAGTTATAGATGATTTTAGACTTTTGGGACAATCTTTTCAGATAATATAATAATATTATTAATGTAATAAATAGATACTTGCACAAATATTTAAACTGATTGCATATACATCACTGTTTTATATTTGTTAGCTACAAAAAACGTCCAAAAATATACATGTTAGTTTGCAACTCAATTAAAATTTACATCTCGTTTATTTATCTTTTAATAATGTTAGTCACGCAAAGGATAAATATTATGCTCAAAATTAGCAAAATATAGGGCCTATAATTTCCCAGAACACTCTTTTCACCCGACTTGAATGAAGGAATCTGGTTACCATATTTCATTAAATTTGGAAACATACCCTTATCTATACATAGATTTAAAATACTGACAGGATAATTGACATTCCCCAATAATCCTCTGGGGTTTAATGTTCAGATGTCTAAAAGTTTTAATTATTTCAGTTGGTTTAATATGTGTAAAAGTTCCACACTACATTGTTTATGTTCTTCTTTTATAACTCAGCAATACCATCTGAGGATAAATTAAAACAGTTAGTGGTGAGGTAAGGGGTATTAATAAAATGAGAGTAGTCGTCAAATAAACTTATACATACTTATATTTAATAAGTATGTTTGTGGTCAGTAGACTGTACAAGATACCCTTTTGGACATTGTATTACACGAACTGTGATATACTGCTAACTGACTGCAGTGACCTGAGGGCAAGGTTCTAATCGTTGATTTATTTATATAGTCATATGGTCACAATTACAAAATATTATCTAGACAAATCGCGACAACTCTAGGCATTTTGTAACTCAAATTATTTAAATAAAATTAAAAATCTAAGATTTGTTTGCGTTTCTATGTATGTACGTATGTATGTATATCTTCACGCCAGGTCCCTTGCGGGATAGGCAGAGAGAACCGAGCGCCATAAGACGTGGTCCTTACACACTTCGCTCTCTTCTTTAACAGTCATAGCTCTTTTCATGCACGTTCGCCAGTTCCTCAGGCTTCTGATAAAACACGACCAATTTGGTCATGGTAGGTTAGTATTTGCCTTCTATATCCTTCCACTTTCGCATTGTATATCTGTTTCGTCATTCCTTCTTCATCCTGCCTTCTTTCTATATGTCCGAACCAACGGAGCATACCTTTTTTTATCTTAACACCGATGCTCTCTTTCGTACGCCATCATTACGAACGCGGTCAGTAAGCGTTATGCCACAAATTTTGCGTAGTGCTCGCATCTCGACCGCAGTTATTCTACTTTTATGCTCTCTCTCCCATACCCAGCTTTTACTTCCATAAGATAGCGTTGCGATTAGCACCGCGTTTTGTACAGCGAGCTGTGCCCTCTGGCTTAGTTTTCGGCTGCCTAGAAGTTCACCCAACGCTCCATTCACGCTATACCCTGCACTCACTCGTCTCTCCATATCAGCGGTGTGCCTTCCATCGCTGCTAAAAGCGTTTCCAAGATATTCAAACTCATCCACTTGCTCTTTTTTTTATACTACGTCGGGAGAATTACAAGCACACGGCCTAATGTAAAGCGGGTACCGTAGCCTATTAACGCCTGCGATATATCAAGTATCACTCGCGCGATGCCCCCTCTGCTGCTTACACAGCAACTCCTTGGGAGCTTACTGCTGACCTCACTCACTCGCAGGAAAACACAACCCTTTAGATGTTGTTATTTGGCTGCGATTTTTTGTGAGGTGGAGGTACTTCCCCAGATGGGCTGCTTAGATGCGCCCTACCTCTCTCATTCCCACATTCATATTTCTCATTCTCTGAAGACAACTGTCCAGATACAGGATGAATAGCCGAGGCGACAGCACGCATCCCTATCTGACACCAATGTTGGTATCAAACCAGGGCGGTAAGCTGCCGTTCGTTCGCACACATGCTGTACAATCCTCATAGGTGGATCACAGCACGGAGCAGGTCACCGTCAACCCCATATCTGGGCAAGATGTTCTAGAGATTCTGTCGCACGACTCTATAAAATGCTTTCTCAATGTCCACAAAACCGCAGAAAACCTTCTGCTCCAAAGCCAAATACTTTTACACGATGTTGCGGAGTGAAAAAACATCCTCATCCTCATCATCAAGTGAAAAAACGTCAACATCATGATCCATACATCCTCTGCCGCTTCGAAATCCCCCCTGTGCTTCCCCAAGAATTCCATCGGATTTCACATTTATTCTCCTTTCAATGATTTTTCCATACATTTTAGCTGATAAGCTGATCAAACATTGGCCCTTCTATTAATATATCAACATTTCTTAAAATATCCTTCATAACTTGCTTAAATTGTATATAAACATAAATAATTATGTAATTGTATAATTCAGCACATAACACCTCGATAGTGCACTTAATAGAGACTAACAATATCCATACATTCTTTGGCTTTGTGGTAATTTTTTTAAACAATCATTGATCCGCATTTTTTGAAGACTCTAAGCAACTGACTATTTTAGAATTATTAATGCTAAATAACATTTCAGACTTTTAACCAAAGCTCGGTGAAACATAAAATATCCATGTTGTATTGTTCTAAGAATCTGTATATTCACAATTTTGTCTATTATTTGGCTACATGCATTTTTAATAAGGTATACAATATTTAATGCCTTTTACACGGTTGCTTAACAATAGGCCTAGATTACACCCTATTTTGTCTGAAAAACAATGGTTTTGTTGTTCGAGTCTCAACTAATGCCTTTGTTAATATAAGATACAACAGAAAATAATTAAAATATTCACTCGTCTTGTTTTAAACGAAATAGTCTTAGTCAAATACTTTGTAATTTTACTTTGTAAATCTTTCTTCTTTGAAATAAATATTACTTGAATAATATTTTTTTATTAATGGAATTAATTATACCACGATTTGGGATTGTTCAAATATAAAACTACTTTTTCTACTGTGTACATACATTCTGTGTACTAAGTATCGGGAATTTGTCAATAAAACAAAAAATACAAATTATTCATCTAAATTTATTTTATCGCCTTCAAAGTAGGCCCCATCGCTTGCAATACAACATCTCCACCGCTTCACCCAGTCTTCCATACATTTTTCATAGGCTATTTGCGGTATGGCCTTTAGCTCATTCAGCGAATTTTCTTTTATGGCTTCTATCGACTCAAAACGTTTTCCTCGAAGTGGTAATTTTAACTTGGGAAATAAAAAAAAGTCAGACGGAGCCATATCAGGTGAATACGGTGCTTGGTCGAGAACTTTTGTTGAATTTTTCGCTAAAAACTCTTTCACTATAATGGCTGTGTGTGATGGTGCATTATCATGGTGCAGCATCCATGAGTTGTGTTGCCACAAATCTGGACGTTTTCGGCGGATACTCTCACGCAAACGCTTCATGACGCCTAAATAATATTCTTTATTCACTGTTTCTCCCTCTGGAAGGAATTCGGAGTGAACCACACCACGGTAGTCAAAAAAAACTGTCAGCATCACCTTGATTTTGGAGCGACTTTGCCGCGGTTTTTTGGGTTTCGGCTCGTTTTCGAGACGCCATTCTGAAGACTGTTGGCTTGTTTGCATGTCGTACTCATAAACCCATGTCTCGTCGCCAGTTATTATACGTTTCATAAAGGTCGGATCCGTAGAAGCTCGGGAAACCATGTCTTCAGCGACATGCTTTCGCTGCGCTTTTTGAACAAAATTGAGCTCTTTTGGAACTAGTCGAGCGGCGACGCGTTTCATGCCTAAAATGTCAATGAGAATGTTGTGGACGGACTTAAAAGATATGTTCACCTCACTAGCCAACTCTCTCAGACTCATACGTCGATTTTCGAGCACTAGCTTCTTGATTCTGTCGATGTTTTCTCTGGTCGTAGCGGTTGAAGGTCTACCAGAACGAGGCAAGTCTACTACTACTTCTCGGCCTTCTTTAAAAGCCTTATACCATTCATAAGCCCTTGTTTTCGATATACACGATTCGCCGTAGGTATTTCGCAACATTTTTAGTGATTCACCACATGAAATATCATTTGAAACACAAAATTTAAGGCACACTCTTTGTTCAACAATATTTTCCATTGTAAAAATCGCCGAGGACTCAAAACTATGACCAACAAAAAGTGTAGTTTTAAACAAATTAAATGACAGATCCCGCTCAAATTTTGCGCGCTAAATCAGTACAGTGCTACCAACATGCAGTAAAAAAATTAGAACGACCTCTTTTACGCGGGTCTTTTTATTGACATATTCCCGATACTTTTTACACAGAGTAGTATATCGGGTAACTCACGGACCCTGTCTTCCCATGGCTCAATCCATCTCACTATCATTTGATCCAAGTCGTCAGAGAGGGGTCAGATACTTTAGTATAAGGCTCTTTTGGGAGCAATTCTTGCAGCTGACATTTTCTATATATCTCTGTCGATATTGTTTCGAAACTTTTCTCTCTTCTTCAGCGACATATATGGAAACGCCTTCAAAACAGAGAGTGTATCACTAAAAGGTGAAGAATGGGTGGTCGATAGACCACTTTGCAAAGTTAAATGAGTGCCAGTTTCGCTCCTCGTACCGTATAAAGTCGGCTTTGCGAGTGGTATAGTGGAAGGTTAAATCTCATGCATGCATAGAACTGCGTGTTGAGATGAGTGCGTGTTGAAGTACGTGTACCCGAGATTGTATAACAAAATTCACTTACAAAATCCAATTTTAGGAGTGGGTGTTTAAGACCTAGTGACTGCCCATGTCATAAAACAAGTCGCGGGTACCGCTGGATTAATACCCCAAGTGTGTCGTAAATTGGACGCAATAAACTAACACCCGCTGTGGTTTCGCCGCATTTCACCTGTTCTGTGTACATTCCTACAAGAATTTATTGTTAGATTGCATTAGTTGTATGTCACCCTAAGATCTATATGTCAGTAGATTTTAAGTTACAGATACATAATGTGAAAATGGAAGGAGGTAGGAGTCCAGAAAGTGTAAAACTGCTCTATTGCGATCAAATTGGTAGTGTTTTAACCCTTCGAAACTCGGGTGGTCGTATACGACCGCGAAATGTATGGGAAAACGTATATAGCGGGTTCTGACTGCTCAATAGAATAGGCGAAGTAAGGTCACAAGGCCAAAAAACCTGTAAGCGTACACGAACATAACTTTTAAGGACAAGAAGCTAGAGGTATGTATCGGATCACCCGAGACATGCGGCAATTGGTTCTCTCTGCCAATTTCGTAAGGTTTTTAGTGACTTGTCGTCTTAAATAGATAGTCATCTCTTCAAAATACTCGTATATGAGACAATCTCTAGTCTTCTTGGCGTATGTCTTTTTTATACTACACTTGAATGTGAGCTGTATGCTCACTTAATGTAAAGTGGTTATCATAGCTAATGGACACGTGTATTGCAACACTGTACAAGTGAGCTGATTGACTACCAGGAGTATCGCTAGTGCGTTGCCACTCTCGCTGCTAGTGTAGAAACGTCTCAGTAACTTACTGGTAACCTCGCTTACCAGCGGGAACATGCAGGAACACAGCAACCACCCAAGTAGTTGTTATTTAGCTACAGTCTTCAGAGAGGCGGAGATCTCCAGATTCCAGAGATTCTCCAGTCGAGCTGCTTACCTCGTAAAATGTTTACACTTATTAATCTTCTTCTTCTTAGGGTCATCCCATTTCCTAATCCTTTAGGATTGGCGGGGTCCACTACCTAAGCCTAAGGATTTGGCGAAGATACTGATTTTACATGGAGCGACTGCCGTCAGGTCTCCACAACTCAGATGGAAAACCAGACCTATCTTAGGCAATTTATATTTATTGATATGCAGGTATATTATAATTATTATTACTAGTTGGCAGTACGTAACTATGAACTATACGTACCTCCTTCCCCTCAGGTATAAAACATAAATTGAAAATAGAACATAGCAAACAAAGAATAATTTAAAAACATTCTCCCTTTTTATTTAATTTACTCTTTCATAAGGTTTACATACTTAGGCTAATTCGTTTTAAAAACGGTACATCGTATACCACAATTCCTTATCGATTGGACGAGAAAAAGTAATATAAGAACCTCTAATTTACTCTCATTACACTTTCATCAGATCCTAATTAATAATCTATTTATTGTAAGCTGTTGATTGAGATCATTTCAGTGAGTGTTAACACGTTACCTCTACCAGGTAGGTAAGGTAGTAGACCAGGAATTGGATATCTTTTTTTTATACTACGTCGGGAGGCACACAAGCATATAGCCCGCCTGATGTAAAGCGGGTACCGTAGCCTATTAACGCTTGCGATATATTAAGTATCACTCGCGCGATGCCCGCTCTGCTGCTTACAAAGCAACTCCTTGGGAGCTTACTGGTGACCTCACTCACACGCATACTTTGTGTATTTCTACCATCAGTTAGTTCATACATACTAGTGTCGCTATAACCGTATTATTATCAGGAAAGTACTGGGTTAGCAGCGAGTGTGACAATACGCGAACGATACTCGTTGTGCTTTGTGGTTTTTGCAGTTGATAGACGGTCATAACGTCTATTAACTGCAACGATAGTTTTACTTCAGATTCTTTGCTTGTTTGCTGTCCGAGTATGAAAAACTGTCAAACGCCGAATGTACACGATGTAGATTTATTACATCGAGTACATTCGGCGTTTGACAGTTTGTATCTTTTTTAATAATACTAGTCATCCTAACAATTCTAACCACAGGTTTTCTAGAACAACAACCTCCAACAACCCGCAATCTGCAGCAGCTTGGCAGCGTAGGCTTCCAAATCCCTTTCAACAATTGAAGCAAAGCCGACCTTAACCTGTAGCAATGTTGTTTATGTCCGTTATTTCTTATTTTCATTCGCTTTGTCAGATACGTTTATAACGTAAGCCAGTATTCCTTGTGCATGAAAATAATTATATGTATATCTTTTCGATTGCGGTATACATATAACAAATGTAATGCAAAATTCAATTTCCAAGATTTGGTAATAAATCACTTGACTGAAGAATATATTTCTGTTTTATATGTTTAGGTAACTGAAATGTTGCGGATATTCGCCATGATTTACATTTTAGCGATTCAATGAAGGGATTATTTTAGTATCCAAAAGTTTTTGTAACAAGCAAGGTCTGGTCAGAGTTCCGTAGAAGCTAAATATTTTAATAGCAATCTTGTGACTTAAAAATTGCAGCAATAATTCGAGAATATTCTAAAATTTTAATTCTAAAATTTATTAATTGTCTTTTAATTATTATATGCCTAATTTTCAAGTCTGTAAACCAAATTTATGGTACTCATTGTGTATTAAACGCTTTCAGACGAGGTTATGTCAAGTAAAACATGAAATATTATAACATTTCCATAGCCAGGATTGATCATTGATTAAAAATATACCCAACTTTTCTTTCAGAATTTATGAAAATTTATATATAATGAAAATTTGTTATTCATTTGAAATATTTTGTTCTAGATATCACCGCTACAATCTTGGCATCTAAAATGACCCGGATGAGTGACTCGGAAAAATATATAGTTGTACCAAAATACTAGACCGTGCAGGTGGTCCGATAAAGCAAATAAAAATGTCAAACAAATCACAGACTCTTTTGGACATCTTCCAAGAAATACTCGCAGCGTCTGGCAATTCCTCAGATGGCGGTATCAATGAAACACAAATATTATCTGTTCTTCGAGAACAAGCCTCCAGGGGCGGAGCGGGTGATGAATTCGAGAGCGCCTTGGTGAAAATGATGAGAGATGCGAAAAACAAACTGAATATATCACTGAAAGCAGATACTTGTGGCTATTGCGAGGGTGATTTTAGAGATGTCATTGATGCATATAACAGTATACACGGATATGTCAGTTTATTGGTGAGTGTCAAAGTTTTTCAGTGTATTTAATTATTTATATAATTCTTTTGATTATAAATTATTCGCTGTGTAAAATGCCCACACATTTGAACATTTTGAATAATATTTTTGTATAAAACACACGATTTGCGTAATTTTCACAAGTGCAAAATCTAACGACCGTTCCTTGGATTTTGCCTCGTGAAAATGAATACAAAGCTCAAATTGTCAAGCTTTGCCGAAATTTACACTACTGTAACTACTACGCTAACTACGCAACTCATTTTCTTCGGCTTGAAATAATAACTTATAAGAGTTTTTACGACATTGTAATCGTCATTTCAGCCTTACTGCTGAACACTTTTACTTACATTTTTTACATTACCTTTTTTATACAATGATGGTGGGTAATTGTTAAACAACTTTCATGTTGTTGACAGTTTGACGATAACCTCACTTACTGGCAGGAACAACTTCAACTCTCCAGAGAATTTTTATTTGGGTACAATCTTTTGTGAGGTATTTTATTAGCCAGTGTAGATTCCTCGACTGAGGTCCGCAACAATGTCGGGAGGTATATAAGGCATACGGGCCACTGAATGTAAATGGCTATCGTAGGCTATGAACGCTTGCAATACATTAAGTATTGTTTGTGTGATGCCACCGCTGCCGCTAGCAGAGCAGCTCCTGAGGAGCTTAATGATAACCTCGTTTACTCGCGGGAATACAACAATGCACCAGGGAGATGTTATGTTGCCTGCGGTTTTTGCGGAACCTCGTTTAATTAGCAGTCTAGATACGTAAGGCTGACTTTGACTCTAAATACGACAATGTATCACATATATCTTTAAACTACATAGAAAAAACGTAATTCATTTCACATTTGATTTTAAAAAAGGATGATATTAAAACGAATTGAAAAACATTTGCCAATTAGAACGCGCTTCTGAATCGATGTCAATTTCGTTAAAATATCGGCGGAAAGATGTTTATTAGCCTGTGTAAATTATGCTCGACAACATGCAAAGTATTATTAGAACCTTTACTGGCTGTTTGCATATGTGTTTAGCTTCTTATTGGTCCATCTACATATATAAACCAATTCATGATAAACGATTTGCAACAAGTGATATAGTCCTTCCACTAATGTTATTGAGATCCATTGCATGTATGAAAGTCGGTTTACGGACGATAATTTTACGTGATAACGTCGTAAGAAAACATTCAACAGATGACAAAACAGTTCACGTGTATGTTGCGTGGTGCCGATGTCTCTTTTCTACTCGGACGCATCGGCCGATGGAGTGGAAAAGAGATAGATGCGTCAAAAGCCGAACGCTTAGGCCGATCGTGCCTCTCTATCGCTTGTTCCGCGCTCTCGCTTGCACAGACGGAATGTGACAATTTTTCGTGCGTGCTGCCGGCGTCCATCGATTTATAAGACGTCAAAAACTATTAATAGTTTTTTGTATGTATTCATAGACTGCGGTAACCACTTCACATAAGGTGGGCCGTGTACCTTGTAAGCCTCTCGACGTTGTATAAAAAGAAACAACGAACTAGGCCAAATCTCCATCTAATTAACGAAACTTATTTAAGTAATACTACTAACTTCTACTATCAGACGGAGTCTTAAGGTCTTAAGACCTAAATCGCGTGTCCTATAGATACTCTTGTCACTTCGCAAAATGTCACAGTGACCTCCAAAGGAAACTCACCTACGATTACGAACGAAAACGAAAGTAGGCCCACGGAGATTACGGTCGTGGCGAAATTAAGGCGATCACAACACTTAAATATTGAGTGATCATGATCACTGTCGTTCTTATCGCTGGTGCGAGGGAAACAATGATGTTGCTGGGAGACGCCGAACTCGTAAAAATCTCAAACTATTTAATATGTGTATATGTTTCTCATTTGTATGTCTTCTTCTTCATCCAAGCGTCATTCCGTTTCCTAATCCATTAGGATCGGCGGGGTCCGCTACCTAAGCCTAAGGCGAAGATACCGATTTTAACCTGGAGCGATTACAATCAGACCTCCACAATCCAGAGGAAAAATCATCCCTTTTCTTGTGTATGAATTGACCTGCTCATGTACATGTAGCATATATATATACATTTCATAATGTAGGTAAAAAATATATACGTCTATTTATTAGGATGTACGTACAAGACAAATATCTGTTTCTTGGTGTGGCTGTTTATAAGAGAGGTAGAGCGCATCAATGCAGGTCGCAGGGATAGTACTTCCACCTCACAGAAAATCGCAGCCAAATAACAAGTTTCTGTAGGGCTGTTGTGTTCCTACGCGTGAATGGGGTTACCATCTCCCAAGGAATTGCCGTGTTAATAGCAAGGGTTAAACAGCAAAGGCTCATGAGCGATACTTCCTGTATTGCAGTCGTTCATAGGTTACGGTAACCACCTTACGTCAGGCGGGCCGTACGTTGGATGTCTCTCGACATTGTATATAAAAAAAGTATTTTGTTAATTGTGAATTATTTATGATAATGCAAAATATATCGATTATTTTAAGTACGTTAAAAGTACGAAAGAATTTATCATCATACTTGTGTGTACCAGTACTTTTGTGACTTGAGTGATGTAATTCCCTTAAAGTAGCAGAGGAATCCTGCTGAGGTCTATTTATAGACCAGGAGTCCAATTGATGTTGAACCTTGTCGTAAACAAACTCTAGATCGTACATTAATCTGTATAATGGTGGCCCGGATAAAGGTCAATTAGTGGGTAAGCCTCGAAGCTCAAGGAAAATACTACACCTACAAAAATGCAAGGTTTTGTCTATATTTAGTGCAGTTTATGCGATACGTAAATTTAGACAACAGATATTTATGCGCTTTCGTGATTTATTTCGCACTTCAGAATTAACGATCACTCGCTTCTGGATTAGGGTCAATATTGGATTTATTTCTTTTCTTATGGAAACACATGTTGGCAATATTTTTTTTATACACAATTTCTTCTTAACGTTATCCCGTTTCTTAATCCATTAGGTTTGGCGGCGTCCGTTAACTTAAGCTAAGGATTTGGCGAAGATACTGATTTAGACATGGAGCGACTGCCGACATATCTCCACAATCCAGAGGGATAATCAGGTTGTTCTTAGGTTACATCACATAGTTATGAAATTTAATTAATATCTTGGAAGTGTAGGCCTTCTTATGGTGTATTCCTTCACCACCGAGCAAGTGATAATTACAAATATGTATATAAATTCGAAAACACGAATTGAGTAATTCATTTCCACGTCAGGAGTTGAACAAGGCTGTCTTTATCCAATAGACTGTGACTGTTCTTACATTTTTTATATACAACAACATACGACAAACCAACATACGATCCGCTTAATGTTAAGGCTATCCACGCTTGCATAGATAGATCGCTCGCGTGCTGCTAACCTTAAGAGCCTATTGCTAATTTCATTCACTTGCAGCCACATAAACAGTTCAAGAGGTTATTATCTGGCTGCGGTTTTCTGTAAGGCTCATTTTTTCAGTCAAGCAACTTGTTACTTGTATATATTGATATGTTCATTTCTGTTACGTCAAATTCTTGGCATGGTGTAACATGTGGAAATGAAGTTGACGTTGGCATTCAAAATGATAGTGAGCTGCGTACAATTATGCAATATTATCACACTAGCCTTAGGCCATATCCTACATCAGTGAACTTACCTACAAACTGGTGGAAACAGGCTTGCCTTCCTTTTTTTATATTTATTTCCAAAGCGTTATTTTTTGGAACGAATCGAAACGAATGTATATATAGAACATTCGTTTCGACCTTTCTCAGTTTAATTATTAAATGTACATTCCAAATATTTCCGTATCAAATTAATATAATTTTAAGTCGTTAAATATGAACATGATACTTATATAATATAAAAGAGTAAAAAGGAGAGAAAGGATCAATATTTGAGTACATAATTAATTACTCTCATTTGCCTGTGTAAATAAATATCTATTATGTATATATTTATTTAAGGTAAAGCTAATCGTTGTTAACTTTATAAAAAAATGTTAAACACTTGTTATAACCCATGACAGTGTGAAATAATGGATGGAAATTTGAATTCCTATCCTTTATTTGCTCGATTTAAATTCAATTTTACACAAATACTTCACAATGCAAATGAGAAACAGACTCAGATATTTTATAAATGTATTTATCATGGATGTAAAATATATACGAATGAATGGTGAAATTATTAGAGGTCGTGCGCCAGGAACGTGCTTATTGTGACCCCTGGCAATATAGGGGATTGCAATTCTGGACCGTAATAGTACTGTGCAGATAATTGCGTCCCCCAAATTCGCCCCAGTTGGTGCGTAATATAATGATAGGATCGGCCAGTCGTCACTCATTACTTCGGGCGAATCTAGAAGATATGAGAGACATATAGGCTGGTGGAATCTAAGGGGAGCACTGAACTATAACATGAATGAACTATTAGTTGTAATGAATGACATACGCTTAGTTTTATGTGTAATACAGAGTAAACGGAAGAATTGTGACACTGATGATCTTTTAAATGACCCTTTCTGTTCAGGAGTAAACAATGACGATCATGCCAGTGCTGATGTGTGTGTAATGCTTTCCTCTCTCTTCACCTACGGAATGAAAGAATACAATTTATTAGGCCCAAGATTTTTCTAGATTCGTAGGAAACTGGAGACCACGCCAGTTGTTCTGAGCTAATGAACTTAACGTATACCTAAAATCATGAGTAGTTATGGGAGTCTGTAAAGGATATAATGCTTTTAGCTGACGGGAATGAATAGCAGATTATGTATCAGGGTTTGAATGGCTGGGTTGGGATCAAGATATTGACCCTGTGAGTGAGCATATTGCTGATGCTGTGGTGTCTGCGTAGAACAATAAAATCACAATGAGATTATGGAGATTCAAAGGACGATATGGAATTTGAAAAATGAAAAGTCAGCAGGAATCGTTATGGTTACAGCTGATCAAACTTGCGTCCGCTTGCGGACGCTTTCTAGTTCCCGTATAATTTATGCTGGATAACAGAAAGGGTTCGAACGGATTGGAAAAGTGCAGTCATTGTATTCTACTACGAACACAAGGGATCACGAATGGACTGCGCCATCTATAAAGTCATCAGTTTAGTTCAGGTTAACTGTAAAAATATATATTAAAATAATTAAGAGAATGCGGCTGAAATCCGATCCAATGTTATGGAAGGTACAAGAGAATTCTAAAACGGAAGAGGTGGAACGGAGCAAGTTTTCTCACAGCAGTAGAGAAGCATTTTGACGCGAGACTAGATAATTTTCTACACTTTTGTGCATCTAGAAAAAGCACAGGAATTGACTAACAAATGATTGTGTTAAGGAAGACTTACAATTGAATGCGTAGAAAACAAATATTTGATAGAGAGGAAACCAGAAAGAACGTAATAATTCCAGTTGATGGTCGTGGTGCTGGAATGAGTGGATGAGATTGTATATCTTGGATGAACTTTTAGCAGGGATGAAAGCTGCACTGCTAATGTGAAGAGGCGAGTGAATGCAGGGAAAAGTTGTGAATTGAGCTTTGGCAATATTCACATCATCACATCTCGCTGTACTCAGCGCGGTACAGATCGCAATACTAACTTAAGGAACTGGGAGCTGGGTATGGTAAAAAAAACATGAAATTAGAATAAACGCAGTCGAGATGAGAATAAGATTTTTTTTTAGTTTTAAGTTTTTTTTTATATAATACACGAAAACGAGTATTCGGAAGTATTGTTTATCTGTTAATTAATATCAATAGTACCTCTACATGCGTCATACATATTTGCTTAGTTTCATGTTAAACCACTCTGTATAGGCGAGAGAGAAAAAGTATAGGCGAGTAAATCGCGAGATGATTACGAGGCATTTAGTAAGTGTAGTAGGGCATGGGTAAAGAATATAATTCAAAAGGCTCATGCATAGTATCAGGATCGTGTTTAAAAACATTTGATTGAGGATCCGAAAGCTTTTTAGAATTATGTAAGGACTAAAAAGGAAAATGATAATTCTCCGAAAATGTGTAAGGACGGGATCGTATTAGAAGGTAAGAAATGTGCAGCGGAGTTCGCCGCATTTATTCAGTAAGCGTATAGCGTAGTACCAGCAAAAGTCGATGTTAACGCAGCGGTAGCAGTGGGGGGCAGTGCAAATGGATGCACGGATACATCTGAACCATGAAAAGCTCAAGCCGAAGAGATCCGCAGAGCCTAACGGTATCCAGTCATTTTATCTTTAGGGACTGCCGGTTTGTGCTGGCCGGCCATTATTGTAATTTATAACCTTTCATTGCAAGAAGAGGATTTTCTGATGTGGATAACAACACGTGTAGTTCCAATAGCAAAGGGTCTGGCAGATAAGAATGTCGAGGGATACAGACTGGTAGCAGTACTTTCTACTCCTGCAAAGGTATTTGAATCTGCACTACACAAGATCATGTATGATCAAGTACAAACGCTGCCGTCAGAGGCACCACATGATTTTCGTCCGGGTCGCAGTACCACCAGCAACTTGTTCAGCTACATGACATAGTTGGTACCTACAGTAGATGGTGGGGAGCAGGTAGACGCCGTTTACTTTGATTTTACGAAGGCGTTTGATGTTGTTGATAAAGATATCTAGCTGAGAAAACTAGCAGGTGTTGGCTGAAACCCCCATCTCTTGAGGTTGTTTGCAAGTTATATGAGTGATAGATGCCAGTGAGCAGTCTTGGTCCTCTGGAACTTATCATTATGGTCAATGACTTGTCGGAGGCCGTCAAGGACTCGAGCTGCTTGGGGGCAGGCCCCAAGTGTTTTCTAGTGTTTCCACGTAGTCTGCCCTGGACCCATCTCACCTGGTGCGCGGTAACGCAGTGGCCGGTGAGTGGTGACTAAAGCTAGAAAACAATACTTGTGGGCGAGGTGGTTGAGCAGAGTAGGAGTATTTTCGTTGATTGTTTTGGTGGTGTGAGCGTGTCCCATTTTTGTTGGGTTTTTTGTTGGTATCTTGTGTGTTTGTCGTTGTGTGTGTGTTGTCTAGGGTTCGGGAACGAATCTGGACAGCCGAGTCCCGGGGTTTCCGGGTGTGGGGATGATGTCGGGGCCTGAGGGGTCCGGGGAGAGTGACCTCCCGGAGGAGCCACAGGCGGTGGCATTGCAGCGGGGGCGTGACGGAGGAGAGGAGACCGATATGTCGGTCCCCACCCTCTCGGAGTCGGAGCTGGGGCGGAAGCGCCTCTTCTCCGGCTCGGAGACGGAGACGCCCGACGAGCGGGCGAAGCTATCCACGGCCAGACGCGGGAAGCGAGGCGGCATCGCTCCGAGTCTGGCCAGAGCCCGTCGGCTACTCAAGGAGCGGACTGAGGAGTCAAAGGAGGCGGCCTTTCGGGCGCTCCTGGAGAAGCGGGCGGCGGGTAAAAAGGACGCGGCAGTGGCGGCCGGAAGCGTCGAGGGGAGAAGCCCCGACACGGGAAAAAAGAAGAGCCCCGAAGGGAAAGGCCCTGAGGGGAATGCGGGGTGCCCAACTGAGAGGGGAGCCGATGAGCTCATGGTGAGGGGCGAGGAGATGCTGGGCGTGATCCTCGACCTCACCGGCAAATCGGCGAGCCTCAAGGGAGGGTACGCCGCTAAAATAGCGAAGGCTGCGGGCGGGATCAGAGAGATCCTCGAGACCCTGGTGGTGCGCACGGAGGCGGAGGAGACCCACCGCCTCCGCGCTGATAACGCACGGCTGCAGAGGCAGGTCGCCTCCCTCAGGGAAGAGGTGCATGCGCACCGCCGGGAGTTCGAGGAGCTCCGGAAGGAGAGGAGGGCGCAGGGGCCGACGGGCCCGGTCGATCTCGAGGCTCTGGAGAGCAATATCGCCCGGCTCGTCGGCAACCTAGTTGACGGACGTCTCGCGGAGCTGGAGTCTCGGTTGCCTCCCCCCGCGGTCACCCGTCCGCCATTGGCGTGTGACAAGTCGGGGGTGGCCAAGGCCGCAAGAGCGGCCATCGAGAGAGCGGGACGACTGGCTCCGGCTCCGCAGAAGGCGAGCTCGCCGGCCGAGCTGGATGTGCGCCCTCGGGCGAGGCGGGCCGCAAAAGTGGGTCTCGCCCGCCGTACTGGTGCCAGCGAGGAGTCGTGGACGAGCTTCGGGCCGTCCACATCGACGGAAGGCGAGTCACGTGATGGGGGGCCGTCTCTGCAACCCCCCATCCATCCGCGGGAGAATGCCCCCCACCTCTCGCGGGAGTGGGCGGCAGGAGGCGCCGGAGGCTAGGATGTCCGAGTAATGGCCGGACATCCTCGCTTCCTACAGGCCAACGTCAACCACTGCGCCGGGGCTCAGGACCTTTTCCTGCAGACCATGGCGGAGTGGGACGTGGACGTGGCGGTGGTTGCGGAACCATATTTCGTGCCCTCCCGGCCTAACTGGGCCGGGGACCAGGACGGATCCGTGGCCATCGTCACGAGGCCTGGCGCCAGCCCCCCACTCGTGGTGAGGGCGAGGGGAGCGGGTTACGTGGCGGCGGTTCGGG
Organism: Pyralis farinalis; assembly: GCA_947507595.1. Classification (NCBI taxonomy): domain Eukaryota; kingdom Metazoa; phylum Arthropoda; class Insecta; order Lepidoptera; family Pyralidae; genus Pyralis; species Pyralis farinalis. The sequence goes on along the minus strand of OX382277.1, from coordinate 14,478,017 downwards.
GAGAGTACGCAATAATCGGTGTGTACTTCTCACCGAACCGCGACCTGCCGGCCTTGGAGCAGCTGCTCGACGCTCTCGGGTCGGCAGTGAGGCGGCTAGCGCCCGCCCAGGTTGTCGTGGCCGGGGACTTCAACGCCAAGTCCACGGCGTGGGGCAACCCGGCCACGGAAGCCAAAGGGCGGAAGGTGGAGGAGTGGGCGCTGGCCGCGGGACTGTCCCTCTTGAATAGGGGGACGGTCCAAACGTGCGTGCGGTGGAATGGAGGGTCGGTGGTGGATCTGTCCTTCGCCACCGCGTCCACCGCGCGCCGTATCGAGGATTGGAGGGTAGAGACGGGGGTAGAGACACTCTCGGACCATCGATACATCAGGTTCGAGGTGTCTCGAGCCCCCGGGAGTCCGGCGATTTCGTCCCGGTGGCGGAGCCGGTTCCCGCGTTGGGCACTCACCAGGCTCGACCGGGATCTGGCAGAGGAGGCGGCCATTGTCGGCCGCTGGGGCCTCCCGCCAGTGGAGGATTTGGGCGCGGAGCAGGGGGCTGGTCGTCTCTGCGACGCCTTCACGGCGGTGTGCGGGGCGGCCATGCCCAGCGTTGGGCGTCCGCCTCCAAGGCGGGCGGTCTACTGGTGGTCGGCGGAGATAGCCGACCTCCGGGACGCCTGCAACGGGGCGCGTAGAGCGTACACTCGGAGCAGGCGTCGCCGCCCCCGGGACGAAGGAAGAGATGGCCATCTGCACGGCATCTACGTGGAGAAGAAGAAAGCCTTGCAGATGGCCATAAGTAGGGCCAAGGAGGGAGCGTGGCAGGAGCTGCTGGAGGGCCTAGACAGGGACCCGTGGGGCCGACCGTACAGGGGAGCGCGGAACAAAATCCGCGCTCAGTCGGCCCCACTGACGGAGACCCTCCAGCCGGCCCTGTTGGAGAGGGTTGTCGGGGAACTCTTCCCCGACAACCCACGGGGCTACGCTCCCCCGAGGATGGCCCCATCGTCGGACTCCAGAGGAGAGGAGGACGGCGCTCCGCTGCCCGTCACCGACCAGGAGATGGAGGCGGTCGTTGACCGCCTCCGAGGCAAGAAGAGGGCGCCGGGTCCGGACGGGGTGCACGGGAAGGTGCTAGCGTTGGCTCTCGTGCACCTCGGAGACAGGTTCCGGGAGCTCCTCGACTGCTGCTTGCGGTCGGGGTGCTGCCCGGGACCCTTCAGGGTGGGCCGGCTCTGCCTTCTGTTGAAGGGAGACCGGCCCCCGGACTCGGGGTCGGCGGTTCGACCGGTCGTTCTGCTGAACGAGGCGGGGAAAGCCCTTGAAAGGGTTGTCGCTTCCCGCCTCGCTCAGCACTTGGAGGATGGCCCGGGACCGGGCCTATCGGATGCCCAGTTCGGGTTCCGGGCCAGACGGTCGACCGTCGATGCCATAAGACGCCTAAGGTCGGTGACGGAGGATGCGGAGCGCGAGGGAGATGTGGTGGTGGCGGTGTCTTTAGACATCGCCAATGCCTTCAACAGCCTCCCCCACAGTACCATACTGGAGGCCCTCAAATACTTTGAGGTGCCTCCGTACTTGGGGAGACTGTTGAAGGCATACTTGGAGGACAGGGAGGTGCGCTACGAGGACGCGAGGGGCCAAATGGTCAGAAGACGCGTCGTGTGCGGTGTCCCACAGGGGTCCGTTCTGGGCCCCATCCTGTGGGACCTCGCATACGACTGGGTCCTGCGGGGCCGTCTCCTCCCCGGGATGAGTGTCATCTGCTATGCAGATGACACCCTCGTCACATCCCGGGGTAAGACCTTCGTGGAGGCGGCGCGGCTGGCCGAAGTCGGAGTAGGACTGGTGGTCAGCCGCATAGAGAGGCTTGGGCTTCGGGTCCGATTGGATAAAACCGAAGCCCTCCTCTTCCGCGGGACCGGTAGGCGGGGCCCCCCCTCGGGAGCGCACCTCCAAATTGGAGGAGAGAGGATAAGGGTGAGTGCCCAGATGAGCTACCTGGGCCTCACCCTTGACGGACGATGGACCTTCGGCCCCCACTTCGAGCGGTTGGGACCGAAGGTCATCAGAGCTGCGGCGGCGCTGGGTCGTCTTCTGCCCAATTTGGGCGGGCCCAGCGCCGCGTGCAGAAGGCTGTACTCCGGCATCTGCCGGAGTATGGCCACGTACGGTGCCCCCATATGGGCGGACGCCCTCTGCGCTCGGAACAGGGCTCAGCTGCGCAGAGCGCAGCGGGTCATAGCGCAGAGGGCAGTAAGAGGGTACCGTACGGTAGCTTGGACGGCCGCGACCGCCCTCGCTGGCGACCCGCCCTGGGAGTTGGTGGCGGAGGTGCTCGCCGAGGTATACGGCTTCGTTGCTGAAAGGAGGAGTCTCGGCGAGCGCCCCACGTTGGAGGAGGTGGGGCGGTATCGCCAGCGAGGGCATACGGAAATGATGCGGAGGTGGGGGGAGGACCTGGCGCAGCCGCGGTATGGAGTCCGCGTCGCGGATGCGCTGCGCCCGGTCCTGGAGTCGTGGATGCGCCGTAGGCGCAAACCCCTCACCTTCCGCATGGTGCAGGTGCTCACCGGGCATGGGTGCTTCGGTGAGTACCTGCACCGGGTCGCGAGGCGAGAGGAGCAGCCGGGCTGCCACGATTGTGGCGCGGCCGAGGACACTGCCCAGCACACTCTGGAGCAGTGTCCCATGTGGTCTCGGCAGCGCCACGATCTGGTGTCCGCGCTAGGAAGCGCGGACCTCTCGCTCCCGAGCGTGGTCCGCTCCATGCTCGGGAGTGACAGTGCCTGGCAGGCGATGGCCTCCTTCTGTGAGACGGTCATGTCCCAGAAGGAGGCCTCGGAGCGGGACAGGGAGGACAATCCCTTGGCTGTTCCGCTCCGGAGACGGCGGACGGGAGTGCGGCGTAGGCGCTACGCGCACCTACTGCCGCCTCCCTAATCTGTGGGATTAGGGGTCAGGATGGGAACCTGGCCCCATAATGGTCCCGCCGCCGGAGGGGCTGTCCCAATTTGCCGGGATGGCCCCTAGAGAGAAGAAGTCCGGCCCCTTTTGAGGGGCTGGCCAGTCGCAGTGGTGCCCTGTTGCTGACAGATCCGGGGCACCACACCAACGCGGCCGATGGCATTTCGCGGGGTCGTTTAGTGGGTATACCGTCGGACAGCCGACGGGGAGTCCCACACTACCACCGGAGGCCACCCAGGCATTGGTGGTGTGCATAACGCATTTTTCCCCGCGTCACAAAAAAAAAAAAAAAAAGGACTCGAGCTGCTTGCTATTTTTGGAGACGATCTGAAGCTGTTTCGGCCAATCGGAGCTACTGCAGACTGTGAGCGTTTTTAGAGAGATACAGACCGAGTGGTTTACCAGTATTTGTAAAAAAGCTTATGAAAACTTGGGCTTTATACTTCGGCGGTCCCATGGCTTTACAAATATTGGAGCGCTCGTCGGCTTTGGTCAGAAGTAATTTGGAATGCAACGCAGTCATCTGGACTCCACATGAAACTACTGTCTCATATTGGAGCGCATTCAAAATAAATTCACACGATATGTATATTTAAAGAAGTATGGGGTATATCCTTTTTATCCCCTTATGTTCCGCACGGGCGTACAGACCTGCTAGGCAAGGCGCCGTGGACGCGCGCACTGCACACTTTGAACGAAATAGCGGAGAAAATGGATTTATTTTCGTGTTGTGGTCTGTACATAATATGTTATGAACAAGGGTAATCTGCACTATTGTATTAAATTGAAGCCTGTAAAATAGCTGTAAAAGTGATAAATAAATAAATAAAATAAACATGTATACAAAATCATGTGCAAATAAAAGAATTTTGATTTTGTATAAGGTGACAAATAAATTAGATTCATATTAAGAGACTCGTAGCCCTGCGTATCTATATTTAAAAAAAAATAGTTTTGCATGTAAATGCTCCACACGCAGCGTTACGAGAAGTAACACTACAAGTATATAGATAAATAGGTACAATCTTTGTACCAGCGTAAGAATGATAGTTTTACAAGAAATTCTTATGATTGGTGCAGTTGACAACACATAACTTAAGATTTCACATGCGAAATGTTTTGGTAAACAAACTTTGTGTATTTCATAAACAATCGCCGTTATGTTGTGCCTGCGACTATAAAAATATAATGACAATAAAAGCTGTCAAAATAACAAAAGATTACATAACGCGGCCAACTTTTACGAGTCACACCGTGCTACCAGGCTAGTTATGCTATAAAATATTTATGGTATGACCTTTCTGTTATTTGTAAAAGGGGGAAATTTCCATTGAGCATCGAGTGAAATGCTTGTGAGATTTGTTCAAATTGCTACTTCAGAATATGTTATTGTATGGGTATAAAATAGACCTGTAACCATTGTGTGTAGTGGTATATGATAATGGTTGTCAATTTGGATCTCAGTACCTCCGCCGAATATTATCATGATTGCTTCTGAATGGTATAAGATGGTCAATAACCCAGCAATAGAATATGATGATCTAGTGATTATGCAATGCTTGCTGACGCCTACTTATTTCAGATTGTTAGAGTCGCATGAGTTGTTCGTAAGATTTTTTCTTATGAGAAGAAAATGTCTTTTCGTTCTTTTGAAAAAAAAAGCTTATTCTATATTTGGATCGTGACTTTTTTATGATAGGAATAAGTTTCAGAAGCGTTGTTAGTGTTCAAAAACTAAACTAGAGAAAACCGTCCGTCCGTCCGTGGACCGGCGCCAACGAATCTAGTGAAACTAGTGGTAGAATCTTGATAAAATTTGGTAGGTACATAGTTGGTATTAAAACACGTTGACGTAAAAAAGAAGATGTGTTCAATAAAGGCAAGTTACGCTTACTTAAGTAAGCTTTTGTTAATACCTAAAAATTTATCTAATTTTGAGCTTAAAAATGAGCTTGTTTACCACTAGTTGAACTGCTAGCTTGGATCATGTTACCAGTTCAAAACAAGCTGTGAGAATTGTTGAAGCTTACTCGGTATTGAATATTTGTGACAATGCAGGAGAGACATTGTTTGCCTGTGGGTTTTCCACCAGTTTTATTATGGGTTCTATTCAGATTAATTTCTTAGCTTGATGAATATGACCGCCTTCTATGAACGCACTGCTCTAACAGTGGATTGCATGAAGAATCTTGGCCATCCTAGTTACATCCTTCACCTTTTGCGTGGTATCTGTTTCGTCATTTCTTTCATTCGAAAATTGCTACATATCCGAACCAACGGAGCATGCCTCTTCTTGTCTTAACATCTGCACACTAATTGCAAATGTCATCTTTTAGCGCTACGCTACAGATTTTGCGCAACAATTGCATTTCGATCACATTTGTTTTATGTTCTCTGGATATTAGCACTACATTGTTAATAGAAAGCTGTGCTTTCTAACTCGATCTTTACTGCCAAAGAGTTTTCCCGTCACTGCATTCACTGTTCGCTGCTTTCCACTCCACGGTTTTTACCAGAGAGTCAGCAATACTGTTATCAGCTTCAGAGTTTCTTTTATCGATTTTGTATGCTGACGAATAACCTCGTCATGTCTTTACCTTCCTCCAAGGTGTTTGGTATTCACCACGAAGTTTTACACTGGCCTCTCTTGCTCATTCTGAAATATTATTTTACTCTTCTTTTTCAGTTGAGATGAAAGTTCTGAAACGATAGGAAGTGATAAATCTTTTAATTGATCATTCATTTAATTGATTCCTATCGTTTCATGATCTGAGATGACGAGCTCGGTGGCGCAATGGTGAATGCACATGGTCACCAGTAAACTCCTAAGGAGTTGCTGTGTTGGCAGCAGATGTGACATCATACAAGCGTTCATAGGCTATGGTAACCGATTTACAACAGGTGGGCCGTATGCTTCTATGCCTCTCGACGTTGTATATACATATTGTATATATATATCTCCATATCCATATCATAATATATATATATATAAAGATATGGATACTTCTCGAAATGATCAAAACTGGCGTATAACTAGGTAGTAGTCCATTTGAAGTAAGACTTCTGTAGGTTCTTATATGCATAGCGGTATTTTCTTTCTTGAAATGTAATGCTTTTTAACCAACTCTAGTTACGTACCTGCAGAAATTTCGCCGGTGTGTGGGTGTATTAACTTGTTACGTTGCGCCATACTGCAACGTAATAAGCTGTAAGGAGTATGTACATATACTACACTCATATAACAGCTTTAAACTTTTGAACATTTCCCTTGTTCATATAGAAGTTGTTTTGCAGTAAAAGCAGTGAAATCATTAAAATGCAGACGCGATAAATTGAACCTTTGCTACTAATAACTAATAATAAACACCTCTGTTTGAAACCCGACAGCCGACTTATTAACAAAGTTTCTCTTGAATACTTCAAATTATTAAAGTAACTTAAACTTTTGGGGAATATTCTGAAACACAATTGTCTTTGTACGCAGCCACAGTAAAAGAGATTTATGCAGTAGGTCGCCTAGAGCATATAACACCTTTTTTGACATAACTATTAACACTCTAGTCTAGGTAGAGCACTACGATAACGACGCTACGTGACGTCTTAAGAGCTGTGAAACGTAAAACATAGCCTTAACGATTTTAAAGACCGAGAAAATGGAATTTATTGAAATCATAACTCGACCAAATTTATACTGGACTAATCATATGCTGATTGGAGTTTAAGAGAAAACCCTGTAAAAAATCTATTCACATAACCGAAGATACGACGTAATATACACGTATACCAAAAAATGATGTTCAATTTATTAAATCAAATAGACGTGAATTCACTGCGAACTACAGTTAGAATTGTTAAATGTGCAAATGGCGTAATTTCCAACGTTTCTCTGAGGTTGTCCTACTGTAGTCTCTCTTTTGTGATGGCACCCTCAAATTAATAAAAGAAAGAATGACAAAGCACATAATGGTCAATGATCTATATATGCCTATATATACATACAAGTAGCTAAACAAAAAGAAGAAATATATAAGTTATTATATATATATATAGATATATATATATATATATATATATATATCTCATGCGAATATAGGTGTGTGTGTGCGCTGCAGCAAGTAAAAGACTATAGTTTAGTGTGATTTTTGCACAATGCGAAAAAATTCTGATTTTAAGCTATCGCCCGAAAAGTATGTGCGGAAGGAGAGATTGTAAAAAGGAAAGTAAATGCGCAATGAAAATAGTGTCCATTTAAAACTATGTACATACATAGAGAATATAATAATTAAAATAAATAAAATTGAATATGTAGGTATAAATGTACAAAAATTTCTATCTATCTGTCTATAATTTCACGCCAAATCCCTTGCGCGGTAGGCAGAGAGTGCCGTGCGCCACATGACTCGATCCTTACAAACCTCACTCGCTTCTTTAGCATTCATTGCTCTTCTTATACACGCTCGCCGGTTTCTAAGGCTCCTGACATCACCTTCTGATAAAACACGATCAATTGGCCTGCCATCAGCAGGTCGTACACTTGTTTTCTGCTTTATTGATATAAAAAAAAGTCAAGACTAGTGAAAAATAGCATTGACTTTGTCTGCCTGATATTCACCTTTACTACACTGCACTATAAATATTGTTCTGATATTATTTTTCCTATTCACTTCGTTCATTTAATAGAAACATACAATAACAACATACAATTCGAATCCTGGTGGGGCATGTACCACTAAATTCGTACTTTCGGATTTCTGTACATATCTATCACTTGCTCGGCGGTGAAAGAAAATATCGTGACGGAACCGATAAGAAACCTAGGAGAATCCTATCCTGATCCTCTAAATACGACCAATTTGGTCGTGGCAGGTAGGTCTTGGCCTTCCTGTAGCTTACTCGTAACATCGACACTCTCTTACAGGCCAAAATTACTAGTACTAGTTTACAAATGAACATACCAGGGGCGGCTGAAACGTTTTGAGCTCAAGTACCTTTAAGAGTCACTAATGGCTGGTGTTTCACAGTACCAGTTGCGAGTATCGTAAATAGTATAGACACTAAGCTTCATGTCATTAGCATCATTACCCTTTTAGTAATTGAACCGTAAAGATTATCATTTCCGAGTCATCCGGGCTTTGCACGAAATTGGAGTACAGAGCTGTCATCAAATTCCTCACAACGAAGAACAAAAAGCCGACGGGAATATTTGAAGAAATCAGCACCTTCATTTGCCACGGTTAAACGCTGAAGCCGAGAATTCAAACACGGCAGGGAGTTGCTCGAAGATGATCCGTGATCAGGACGCCCATACACCGCCGTTACCGAAGAAAACATGGAAAAAATGAAAAAGTAGCGATTATTTTCTCTTTTATAATTTAAAAAAGGGTCTCCGAGGATGGAGTATTTTCAGTAATGAGGAAATGAAGGCGGCTGTAAACGAACATTTCGAATGCAAAGACGGTGAATATTTTTTGAGCGGGTTAAATCCCCTTTTTAATAAATGTATGAAATGTATTGAAGTAGCGGGAGATTACATTGAAAAATATTTTTTTACAGATTTCTATCAGCATTTTTAATACCTTAGGTTCAAAACTTTTCAGCCGGCCCTCCTCTCTTACGACTAACACTTTTTTAAATACATGGAAAGTATATACTCGTATTAAGTAGGGGAAAAGCGTTTTCGTATTTCGTACAAATTCACGATAGTTCATTTATATTTCTAGGTATAGAAAAAAAATTAACCAATGTTTTATTTTTAGATTTTTGACCTGAACATTAGTGGTTTTCCGCTTTTTTTTTGTTTTTTAAACCACCCCTGTATTATCCTACTACTAATATTATAAATGTGAAAGTTTGGAATTTTGGGTGTTTGTTCAGTTTTCACGCCTCTACGGCTTAACGGATTTGGATGAAAGGTAGGTACGAGTAGATGAGGTACTGGATTAATACATTTCGCTTCTTTTTATCCCGGTGATATGTTCCCGTGGGATAGTTTAGATTTTTGAGTCGTACTAAATAGGAATGTTTTATTTCGCTTTTACGTCTCAGCGGCTTTTCATCTACTACCTACTGTCCCACAGGAATATATCACCGGGATAAAAATACTACTTTTTTATCCCGATGATATGAAGTTTTTTTACTGCAAATTATCATAAGATGACGTTGTTATGTTTGTGCATGGCGCTATGGGCTATGGTTGTGTTATCCTGTAAGAAATATATTAATTCTCATTAAATCCCACGTGTTAGATTCTTTAGTTTCGCGACACACTAAGCCGAGGTTCGACCACTCTCGGGGTAGGTACTTTGTCAAGCTGTGGCGCCTCACGCCCGCCTTTCCCTTCTGGTAACGTAGTAATGGCTCACAGGGGCCAACTATATAGTCAGTGTCAAAAAAAAATCATTAACGTTTAGCACAGTGCTATAATGCAGGTGAGCAGCCGTATTTTATTCATTATGAGAAAACGAAAATCATATCTTTTACAATGCTCGAACCTTGAAAGTGGCTCAAACTCAGGAGCCAACACCTCAGGCAGAAAACAGGCGCTCAAACGTTGCTGCAAATTGAAGAAGGACGCTTGGAAACAGATGTTGAGGGCAAAATTATTTTTACCAGTGAGTTTTGTATTAGGCATCTCATGCTTCTCGCATGGTCAACTTTATGTGGGGTTTCCCGAGTTTCGAATGCCCAAAATTTTCATATGTTCGCCGTAATCGTTCTTATAATATCGTCTACAGAAGCATATATATAATAGAGCTTGTTTATTTGCATAAATTGATAAGTTAAAACATGTGTTACTATTATTACAGGCAAATGGGCTCCTGTTGAATAGATCTAGAGGGTAGAGAATCATTGAATTCATAGAGTTATAGAGCCCAAATGTGATAGAGGGATTCGTAGTACATTAACGTAAAAGTGTTATTATTCGTCCGTTTGTCCTTTTTTCAAATCAAAACGGAGCGACGGATTGATGTGTCTTTTTTTGTATGGAGATTTATTTTGTATGGAGGGGACTTTTTACCGCTGCAAATTATCTTACGCCCACAGGAAAACACGCTTTGTTTCCCTTTGTCCACGCGGGCGAAGCACAGGTAACAGCTAGTATCGAATAAAACAAACAAAAAATATTCAAATCGGTCAAGCCGTTTTTGAGCTTTAGCGAGATTAACGAATGGCAATTGATTTTTATACATATAGAAGATATATTAATACCATTTTTCTCGATAACTCATTTTGTAGGTAGTGATATAATTGCTGTTGAAATTTTGGGACTTCTGATCTAAAACTGCGGCAAGTAGTTTTGACGGTCCTCTCTTGATGTTAATGGAGGGAGAGCCAGGGCAAAAAATGCTTTGATGAGGATGGTTATAGTAGTTAAGTGCACACATATTTTTTTATATTTTTTGGCTGACTGACGGGGGTCGTTCCACAATATGGTTGACTGGCCATTTTATTTGTGGCTAATATACACCCCTACAAAAATTTGAAGTTTAACAAATAAATTGCACGTTGTTTATTTAATCTACATACAATGGAAGCTGACTGACCAGCTCCGTTCCCACATTTAACTGACTAACATAACTGTTATTTATATACAATATACAATCTGTATGAAAATTTTCAGCCTTAGTAAATTCATTTCATTATCATGGTAATCATGACGCATTGATAGCATATATAAGACGCCTGTTCTACAGTTCACATGACTAACTGTTTTGTGTGTACACAACTACTATTACCAACTGTCAAAAAATCAGGTTTAGCAAATTCAAAGTATTTTTTGCCCTGGCTCTTAGTTTATAATCTAACACTATCTACAGAATTCTAAAGAGACCGAAACAGGTGAAAATCTGAGGGTGAAAGGTCAAGGCTATATGGTTTAACTTTAACTAGCTATATCGTTTAAATTAACACTTCTCAACCAAGCTCTCTCAATATTTATCATGACGAAAAACCACACACTTCCTGTTAATCAATTCTGGCCGATCAAAACCAGCCACAAAAAACAACCAAAGAGATTTTACTGTAACATTTTACTTAAAAAATACGAATAAACTCCTCCTACCCCCATCTATTACAGTAAACATCGAAATCGAGACAAACGAACGTAATCATGCACACAAATGTTTGTCTTGTCCGGGAATCGAACCAAAAATCCTTGGTTATACATAAACCCAAAAGCCATTGCTGGCCACTCAATCACCGGGCTTATAAAAAATAGATAGATACGTTTATCATTCGACTCTCTTCATCAATAATGTCATAAACTAAAGTAAGCGTAAGTACTACATCATTGGAATGTTTTCCATAACATCCAAGGGATCGATAATTACGTAATGTATCAGTGATTACAACGCGTCAGACACATTGCGATAATACAATGTACTCCTAGTCTTGTCCGATAACCGATCCTCAAAGATGGATAATGTGTTTGTTACACTTTGAACGAAACTACGTCAGAACAATGTGCGACTAATTATATATCTATCCAAAACTTCACACTAAATCCCTTGCGGGGTAGGCAGAGAGAATCGAGAGCCTTGTGACTCGGCCCTTACACACTTCGACTTTCGTTTATCCTACTCATTATATACTAAATTATATAAATTTTATACCGAGGGAGAGTGAATAGTTAGTGTTGTCTGCGAACGCTTTCAATATATTTCTTAAACAAGATGTATCTTCTGGCACGTTGCCGCCCCAGTTGCTAGCTCAACATCTTAAATGACATAACAACACTCTAGTTTTTATTTGGTGAGTCATTCAGTAAGGTAGAGTTACAGTTAGGTTAACAAATACCGCTGTGACCTCTTTCACTAGAAACTTGTTTGGTATTGGTAGAGTGCATCACGTGCAGGTGAGCTTGGCTTTGGCTCTGAATGTGATGGCAAGCCACTCCTGCAGTCAAACACTAGTTAGTTATCATGTTAGGTAGAGTTCGCATGCTCACCAGAGCGAGGCAGTAGGCATTAACTACTAGCCCGGGGAGTAGATAACTTAATAAGGTTCAAGGCCGATCGTACATGGATCCATTATCTTCACATTTGTCAGTTACTAACTTGAGGTTAGGTTCAGAGCTTTAATTATTTACCTATCTAGATAGAGCGCCGCAGATGAGAAATCTGTCCAAAAGTACAGACAAATATCGTCCGAAATCCAAAGTCTAAAATCATACGTTTCGTTTCTCCTTCGCATAATGTTGTCTATACTTAAATGTGTCCAATAGTGTGTATGAATCAATAGTGATTGTGTAGAAATTGCAAAGGACAAATCAGTGAACCACAGAAAATCACTATTTGATGTATAAGCTCCATATTTCTTTAGAAATTATAGGAAAAACATGTTAGTTGTTGGAATAAATGTATGTTTTGTGAAACACGTAATATCGGCCATTGTTGTCATTGTTACCTGCACTACGAATTCGAAATGAAAGTAAATACAATTATTTTGTCACCATATACTTCCTAGCGTTATCCCTTTTCCTAATCCATTAGGATTGGTGGGGTCCGCTACCTAAGCATAAAGATTTGGGGAAGATACTGATTTTGACATGAGGCGACTATCGTCAGACCTTTCTTAACTTAGGTTACACGTCTATCGAAATATATTGTTTAGATGTGTGGATTTCCACACGACGTTTTCCATCAACGCCGAGTAAGTGATAATTACAAATACGTTCATGTACTAAATTCTAAAACACAAATTTAGTGGTACATGCTAGGATTCGGACTGGAGACCTTTTGTTCAATAGGCCATTCCTGGGCCACTGGGCTGTTACAGCCCCGTCAACATATTTAAATATAATGTTCCGTTCATTGATAGACTCCTACAATTGCACCGTTTACCACCGACAGCGAATTCATCCTTGGTCATTGGCTGCGTTTTTCCCTTTCTGTTTTCTCCCATGAAACCTTAGATCTACTACTACTACAGCATTACATTTGTTCAAAATGAGCTTAAGAAGGTTTTAGATGGCGACTAACGACTATTAGAACACCCCTTTAGAGCTTAATTAATTATCCAAAAAGAAAGTTGAGTAAACAAGTGGTAATAACAGATAATTTAAATTTCAGTATCGCATATAAAGTAATAAAATACTTAGAAATATGCACCATTATTATCTTGGGCAAAATTCCAAAAAGCTAACATACTTATTTGTTATATTTGTACATATTATTTACTTTTACGTACGCGAGTTTTAGATTTATTAACTTTTATTTTGCACATTTTGGTGATAACTTGTTTTACCTGCGTGCCCAATTGCAAGCTTCGTAGTTTAGAATTTTTTTTTAATGATTGTGAGAATCATAATGTGAGGATTATATAACTATTTCCTGGGATTTAGATCATTGTAAACAAATCTTTTCTATAATTTTCAAATATTTTTGTCCCATAGAGCCATTGCCTATATATTTTGTTTCGTTTGGGGATTCTATGCTATCCTACGTAGGACAAAAATAATTTGCGATAAAGGTAACAATTTTCCAATTCCTATCATCTTAGCCCATCGAATTCTACTGAAGTTGAATCAATTTGCTTCAATAGCCAATACAGATATCTTTTTTTTATACAACTTCATGACGGAAACAAGGACGGACCATCTAAAATAAAGTCTTCGTCGTAGCCAATGACCGCTTATAATACAAAGACCTGACGAGCTCGTTGGCGGAGTGGTTAGCAATGCTACTTTAACACCAACGCTCGGGAGTGCGATTACCACACAGGACAAACATTTGTGTGCATAAACGTATATGTTCCGATGTTTTCAAGACAGGTGCATCAAAGTAGCCCGACTGGGAAAGTACCTAAATCTCACAGAAAGCCAACAAACAAACAAATAATAATTCCCTAGAAGGTTTTTGTGTTCATGCGAGTGAGGAGGTTACCCGTAAACTCTTAAGGATCGATAAGGTCGCCGTGTTATCAGCTGAGGTGGTATGCTTGCATACCTCTCGACGTTGTACAATAAAAGGAGTTTTCCTAGCAGGTTGCCACTCCCACTGCCAACACTGCAACTCCTCAGGAGCTCTTATTACTAAACTTTGAACACAACAACCCAACAGGGAGTTGTCGTTGTAATAGATCTTAATAAATGATCTGTAGTTAGATTTGTAGAAATAGTATCTGGGGGTCCACAATTACGTAAAACAGTATGTATGGCGGAGAAGAAAGTTTATAGAAATGAAAAAAAAAATGTCGTCACAAATGCGTATCTTACGAAAGGAATCTTTATAAGAGTTACAAAACATACATTTGCTAATACCTAAGTTGTTATATTGAAGTTGGTATGCGATTTATGGAGGTTGGCATTTTATTTTGGAATTATTCACTTCTTGCTAAAATAGAATTATGACGTTGTTGGATTTAAATCGAGCAATTGCGCAATACTGTTGTTTACATCGGTGATTACACTAATTGTTTACGTTTTATCACTCATTCAGAACATTTTTCAAACATTGAAATTTAGAAAATTTCGGAGTTAAAGTAGGCGTACGAATCATTACGTCGCAAATGAGTTGGTTATTTAAAAACATGTATTACAGAAGTATAATGCATGAGAGACACGTTACTGTTTCATCCATCTGCAAGTAGAAATACCTAGCTAATAAAACTTAAGAACTATTACAGGTTTGGTGAAGCCAATATTAATGTCAATTCATAAGGTTTCAGTTTAGTGCCAAATTACCTAAGAAAGATAAAATTAAATAACTAGTTTAAAAGAGTTATTATACATATATATACCGTACCGACCCCATCGACCGAGATCCGAATGAGCTCTACGTGCGTTCTTATTTCGTTTAATGAACAGAAGTCTAAAAACAAATAAAATTAATTAGCTCTTTGCTCTTTCGATCTTTGCTCTTGTACATTTATTGCGTTGGTTTATTAAAAATGCTTTTTATCATCAATGGATATTAATTCTTTTTTTGGTTCAAGTGGATTAATACAAAAATAATTAATTTAACTTGTATTAATTCTCTTCTCCCAAAGAAAAAATAAATACTAAGCGATGAAACAAAACGGATCGAAAAGTTACAGCCACTATAGCTCGGGTAGAGGAGAACCCCGACTTATTGTAGCTGTAGCTCTTATTCTCCAACTGAGATCTTCAGACTAGTTCTCAAGATCGATAGGTTTGGCATTCGCCGCATCATAGTGTTACTGATAGTAGTACGAGTATATATACAGGCTGGCAAGGAACAAGCCACACAGCGAAGAAGGACAGATTGTACATATAGTATTACAACATTTTTCCCAAAGAAACTATGCTTTTATTATTAGCCGTCTTCGAGTTCAGTAGTAGTCTTATCAAAGTTTTTCATAGAAAACGTCTTATACGCAACCCTAAAGTCAGCTATTTACGTGTCAAGCGTCAATTAATACGCGTCGGAAATGTATCAATGATCGGGCACTTTTACATAAATATCGTACATAAATATCACAATACCTACACTTAAAACAGATAATACCTTTCGTAGTATCAAAACCGCACCAATAAATCGAAAATATTCCGTTATATTTTCATTATTTATTAAATAAATTAAATTACCTACAGCGTCATCTAAATATATACTAAACATATTGATTATGAACCTAAAACTAAAAACCTTAAAAAATATAATATAATAACTAAAATATATTATTAAAAAGGAGTCCCTTTAGGCAAGGTTCCTGATGCTGGCAGCGTTCCCCCTTTGAATAGCTAGACTAATTATTTGTCCGAGGTAGCTGCCAGCTCTTCGGTTTCCTGTGATGTCGACTAATCTTTTTGCTATTTCCTTAAAAAGCCTGATAGCGCTAGGACCCCACGGACCAAGGGTCTCGACACCGAATGGGACAAAATCATATTCGGAGCCTTGACCCCTGTATTTGTATGCTTTAGCTTTTTCAGCCGCTTCACAAGCCGCACCAGCTCTGTTGTTGGTTCCATGTAGATGGGAAGGGGTGTCTGAACAGGTTGCATCCCATACCAGCACCCGGCCCATCTTCCATGGAATCAAACTCATACCGTCCGGTCTCTTGCCATCGTCTCTTGCAATACCAGTCGGCTCAAGTAGACTTGACACGTTCACGGTGGCAAGGGACCGGCGTATGATATCGTTAAGTGCGGCATGTCTCAAGAAGCAGCCTGCACTTTTTTGGCATGACAGTCCGTGATGTCCTAGCTTGTCGACATCACTGCCACAGGGACATTTATGAGGAACGCAGACCGGAACCCCAAGCCGTAGACAGGTTGCGATTCGGAGCGTGTCAGGCTCAAGAAATGTTCCTGTATTTGACGAAGGGTACGCATGAAGCCAGTAGCCGGCCTCATGCGTACCCACGGCCAAAAGCCTAGCACGCGCCGAACCTGTACTACAGCTCAAAAGATTGTCAAAATATAATTTGCAGTTTATGTCGTCCCAGCTCTTCTGTGAATTTGGAGAAACTGAAAAAATTTTAACCTGGGCATGCAATTAAGAAAGCGTTTCTAGCTTATTATTATTTCTTTTTCATTATTAATTAAATTACTATAAAGTTCAAGTATGTTTTTAATGCTATTGAAAAGAAAAGATAATTAAAATAGAGAAATCAAAGCAGTTCGTGGCGCTGCGGCGCGGTAACAGTGTGATACGTGCCATTCGTTCGCTCGCGCGACCACACTCCAAACGACAAAGAAACACCATCCGCGGCCAGTAGTAGTTTTTTATTAGTCAGTTCAGTGGTAATCATTAAAATTTGGTTCTGAAATCTGGAGCTAATCGTAAGCTATAGTAATCAAAGTGATTTAATGGGAAGGTGCGTGATTGTGGATTTGATGTTAATGTATATGACCTAACCTATAGGATTGTATTGCATATATTTTATTACAAAGTAGACAGTTGTAGCTGCATATTTAAAATGCCGCTAAGTGATCGCGCGTATTTAGATTTGTTAGTATTGTATGCTGAATGCAACTACGACGGCAATGAAACAATACGGCAATACAGAAACAGATATCCTCCACCAATCCTAGAGTGATCCTAAAAGCCTATGACCGCGTCAAGCAAGTAAAAGACCAATCGTGCCTCTTACTGCTGAGGATGATCAACGTGGAACGTTTGAACATCGGATTTAAAAATAGGTAAGTTTTAAAGTAAGCTTTAACTTTAAACCCATGAGAGGTAGGTACTCATACATTATTTTATTTGCAATTGCATGTATGCAATTACCTGCGAAGTAATTTGGTTACTTGGTAGGTTTCGTGTATTGACATAAGGAGTTATCAAGGGTGGTAGGTCCCTACATTTTTCCGTTAATTATATACCATCATAGATAGATATTGTATCGGCTGGCCCGCGATCTAACGCTACGCGCATGCGCATGTTCTAGCGCTGGGATTATGCGCTGTGACTTAGGGTTGTCGGAGGACAAAAAATAATTTATTTTGACGTTGATAATAAACAACGAAATATATGTTTGTAAACATTATAAATCGATTAAGCAACTTTTCTATAACACCACATTTTCGGGAAAGTTACTGGTTCCTCTCCTCCCGGTATATACTACGAGTATTATATACATAGCAACTCCGTAGGAGCTTATACGGAGGACCACACTCACGTGCAGAAACACAATAATCCTACAGGGAGTAGGAATTTGGCAATGCCTTTTTATACAACGTCGGGAGGCATTCAAGCATACGGTCCACATGATGTAAAGCGGTTACCGCAGCCTACGAACGCTTGTCATACGTTAAGTATAACTCGCGCGCGATTGCCGCTCTGCTGTTAACATAGCAACACCTTAGGAGCTTACTGGTAACCTGACACACGCTCAGGAACACAACAACCCACTAGGGAGTTGTTATTTGCCTGCGCTTTTCTGTGAGGTGGAGGTAATTCCCCAGACGGGATGCTTTGATGCGTCCTAACTCTCTTAAATAATGGTACAACAATGTGCTAACGACAAGTATTCAAGAGAGCTACTATTAGCATATTATTTGTCGATGTGAACATCGGCAACGTGAGGTTTTCAAATTAATCTCTCAGTGTCGCCGTTGATTGACTTCTTTAATATAGTTAAAAAATATTTGATACACAATAAATAAAAGTAAATTCATAACGAACCCAATTATTTGCTATCTTGTTGTAATCATCTGTTTATAAAAATGTAGATTGTATATTATTATCAGTTCAAAAATGTCACATTACGGAAGCAAAGAACAAAACTTGTTTTTTTTTTAATTAAAAATAAATAAATTGACTCATGTCAATTGACAAGTGTCACGCTATTAGTTTGCCATTTCAATGATTACAGTAATTCATAACGTTGTTCAGATGAGGAACATAAAGCGCTATTTCATGCAGACTCAAAATAAAACGTAGTTCCTAAACGATTGAAATTTGAAATCAATAAAAAATAATCATTTAAAAAAGTATGACAGCTTACCATATTCCTATTTCAAGGCAGTAGGTATCCAAAATTCCAATTTTTGTTAATAGGAATATGTACTATTTTATTTTTCTTCCTGGCGTTATCCTGTTTCCTGATCCCTTAGGATTGGCGGGGTCCACTACCTAAGTCTAAGGATTTGGCGAAGATTATACAATAAAGCAGTTACTGAAGTATTGTAGATTAAAACATATGTAAAAGCTGTTAGTTACTGTTTAAGATTAAGTTGAGAGATTGCTATCTTAATTGAGATAAGATTGAAGGGACAGTTTTGTAATATTTTTTCATCATTTTATTTATCATCAGACTCTCGTAATTGTATATTCTGATGTGAATGTACAAAGTAGAAAACTCACGCGAACCCTCTGAGCATAAACGCAATCGTTCATCCTTCATCATACGCTAAGCCGGTAATAGACATAAGATAAGTCGTGATTAAGTTGGTAATTGATGTTTACGACTCCACGGTGAGTAAAGGAGTCTCTTTATCCGATTCAAAAAGTAACTCCATTCCAATAACCAAGTCAATGTAAGGTACTATTTAGGGCGTGAATGTTACGCCCTTTGAGCGAGATGCCTATTAGACTTGAAAATCATATTAAGAAAGTATGTTATAATTTTTAATATGTATATAATAGGTACCTTGTTTTGAAGTTACGCTTGCCATGGAAAGGGCGAACCTAGCATTAACATATTAATGTTAATAGCAGTAGTATTAAAAATCTTCATCTCTCTAGCATTATCCCCTAGTACTAGTAGTTCGCTACCTGAGCCCTAGAATTCGGCGAAGATACTGATTTTGTAATCGAGCGATTGCCATCAGATCTCCAAACCCAGAGGGACAGCCTATTTATGTATATCTTCGTAATCTATTTATCTATGAGCAGTATGGTTAAAAATAAGGCACTGTATTATAATATTTATGATATCACAGGTTAGTTGTATCTGACATTTTCAGTCTGTCGCCCTGTTTCACGTAGACATTTGCTTTCGCACGAGTTGACTAATAAATCAGTATGCCACTCAGGAGATTCGAAGACATGTTTCTAGCCGACAGAATATTATTCGCGTCATGTGCTTAGCGAAGGTTAAGCAACATCAAAACTGATCGTATTTTGTTCAAATAAACAAGAAATTGTACATAATCGATATTGATTTGTGTACGACACCGCTTGGATTTAGGATTCTAATGATGGCAAATAAATTGTTTATTAAGATATCAAGATCGATCCATGAGCTGCCATTGAAACTTTTTAACTCTAAATTAAATCTTTATTGTTATATAAAGCGGAAGAGTTTGTTTGTTTGAACGCGCTAATCTCTGGAACTACAGAAGGAGTTGAAAAACTTGTTGCATTTGCTAGCCCAATTCTTAAGGAAGCTTACAGGTATAACAGTTCAGATAAACACACACAAACATTATACAATATTACGATGCGACTCTTAGAAGCCAAGGAAAAAGAATAAAGTGGTTCCTGCAGGATAACGGACATACGCGCGAACGAAGTCGCAGGGTACAGCGAGTAAAGAATAATAGGATATTTTTTTTCTACTATTAGTGAATTTTTGACTAATAATAATTTGATGACATTACTTTGTGAGAAAATAATAAAATGTATGTTAACTTGCTTGAAATATTTGGTTGACATGTTGACACTTCAAATATTCAAACAGATATTTTATTATCTATTTATAACTTCCACGCGGGGAAGGCAGAGAGAACCGAGCGCCACATGACTCGATTCTTACAAACCTCACTCGCTTCTTTAACATTCATTTCTCTTCTTCTGCACGCTTGCGGGTTTCTAAGGCTCCTGATAAAACACGATTAATTTGGTCATGGTAGATAAGTCTATATATTATTATCTGTAAAGTTTTAATAAATATTATACTTTAAATTATACCATAACTGACATTTGCATGCTATTCGACAATACTCAACAGGATTGTGATTTTTAGATATATAAACTGCTTGAGCTTACTATATGCAAATTAATTGTGTTGAATTTATCTGCTAGTGACGGGAGGTATAGGTACTTATAAGATTTAATTTCTGATTAGCTTTTATTCAGACGGTTTAATAATACATAAAATTAATAATACACACGTTTCACATAGATAGCTCGCTCGGTCTCATAAATAAATGCTGAAAGTTTCGAAAATTATAGAGAGGCTTTTAGAATCCTAATGCCGGACATTGTAAGGTTTAGCGAGTGAGGATTTGCAATTCCTGTACTGCTACTCGTAATAATATACAATATACTATTATTGTTAATCATAACAAACATTTTCATTATATTTTTCAGAAAATAAATAGAAATATAAGGTGAGTAAAGTATATATTTAACACATTTAAATTATAAAAAGATCATATAAGGTATATAGCCGACTACTTATTACTTCGCAGGTAATAGTTTTATTATGTCTAGAGTAAAAATCACTTGCACGTGGTGCACCCCTGTTACTTAATAAACGAGCCCCGGGCGAAAGACAGGTGCGCATCGACGCAACTAGATGGGGTTGTGCGTCCACTTCAGAAAATATCGCAGTTAAATAACAACTCCCTGAAGGTAGCTGTGTTTCTGCAAGTAAGTAAGGTTACCACTATGCTCCTGAGGGGTTGCTGTATTAGTGGCGGGGGCAGCAACTTTTTGTATTGCGAGCATTTATAGACTACAGTAACCGGTTTACATCAGCTGAACCGTATGCTTGTTTGGCTACCCATGTTGTATATAAAAAAGGACACTTGGATATTGATTGTGATAGTGTAGCCTACTACAGAGCGCATCGTTCTAAGATGTGCCTTTATGTATATGAAGTCGATCAAAAAAGTCGTTTTGTAGTAAACACCTTTTCTGAACGACTTTATAATATAAAGATATAAATTGAATCAAATGGACAATTTGTCAAAATTGTCAAAAGTAGTCTCTATAAAAATACTTATATAAAATAGTTTCGGTATTTTTTAAATCTTATTTTTTAGTTGTGGACAGCCTTTATTTTAAAAGTAATCAGCTGTTTATCGTCAGTGCTATTAAAATTTTCACGGTCAAATGGGACGGGAAATGGGAATGTTTTTTACGTACGCCTTTCCAGGGAGACGCGATGACCGGCAACGCCGATTGATAGTCCCTGGTTACTATCTATAACACCTGCGCTAAGGAGCGACATAATACGCCTTTACAAAGCCTGTCTGCAATGAATATATGTATAATTATTACTGGTAAATATCATACATATTTATGCTTATATGTGAGTGCAGTGGAAAAAAAAACAGTGTTTAAACAAAATGTTGTGATAGTTTATTTTTGATAGTGTTTTTTATACGTAGTATGTAAAATTATTATGTTGGGTTTATAAGTATGTTATTTCTTCAATCTTGTGTGGTCGGTCGGCGGTAGTTGCACTCGTCGATTTCTATCCTTGATAATGAGGCTGCTGGCTCTTCCTCATCTGTGTCAATAAGCAATTTATGCCAAAAGTCGTTTAGCTCGATGCGCAGACTTAAAATTCATTTTGGTAAAGCACATAAAAAATCTTGTTTGCAAAATTTAACTATGTATAGCTCTTTGATCACCCAGAACGCTTACAACTCATCTATCGCTCCTCCAATTGAACCATTTCAATCGCTCATTTTCCACAGAATATTCAAGTGGTCAAGAGGATACCTCGAGATGCGAGGATCTCAGTTGCTAACACTTTGTCTCATCTTTTATCAAACTGCACTGAAAATAACACGATAGATGATTGGAAAAAATTGCTACCATTTGCATATCGCACACTGTATGCTTCTAATGACAATAAATAAATATCGCTTACCCAAAAAATTAAAGACAATTGTACTCACTTGGCAATTCCCTCTATAACCGTAAAAAATAATAAACGTGATTCTCACCACAAATTGATCAAAAAAATTCGGAGATCTAAAAGGCGCTGCGCAGCTTTTATTTACTAGTGATGTTCTTTCTCCAGACACCTCAGTCACCCTTTCGCCATTACAATGTAAACATCCTCCTGCAACATTTTACTTTCTGAGTTCACCAACAGATTCCGAGGCTTGTCTTCAAATAACAGATAAACAGTTATTAGCTGGAATCAAGTCATTTAAAGCCAGCTCAGCTTCAGGATTAGATAGTATCTCACCCCCAACATCTTAAGGACTTAACAGCACTAAATGTGGGTGACGCAGTTAAAAAACTACTTTTTGCTATTACGAAATTAACTAACCAAATGCTAGCAGGAAACGATAATACCACTATAGGACCTATTTTGTATGACGCGAATCTCATGGCCCTGTCACAAAAAGACGGTGGGGAAACCAATTGCAGTGGGTTCCATTTTTCGTCGTTTGGCATCTAAAATTGCAGTGAAACATATTTTGGCGATATTAAAACCAAATTTTGAACCAAAACAAATTGGTGTCGATACAAAGGATCGTTGCAAAGCCGCAGTCCATGCCTTACGTACTTATTTAAATAGTGACCAGTGTCACGTATTACTAATAATTGATATCAAAAATGTATTTAATTCGGTAAATAGAGACAGATTCCTGACAGGAATCAGGCACAACATTCTGGAAATTTATAGTTATGTTTTACGCTGTTACTCTGAGCTCACAAAATTAATGTATCGAACCAACACATTATCTTCCGAAGTTGGCTGTCAGCAAGGTGATACCCACGCGCTGGCACAATCTTTAGTCTAACAATTAATTCGATTTTTCAAATATTTAAAATGTTTTCCAAATTTAATACGTGGTACTTGGACGATGGGACTTTAGGAGACGACGACGTAGACATAGTGCTCTCTTGAGCGGTTGAAAATCAAAAATAAATTTCAATCGATCCGTCTATAGAACAAAATTTTGATAAATGTGAACTATATATTCAAAACAGAAATAAAATAGTAGATTCCGAATTTTATAAAGTTTCAAATATGCTCTGAACGCCTATTGGAAATTAATTCCCATTCCGCTCTTTTCATTTAAAAATTTTCTCTTTTCCGTTCCGAAATTAATGTATGACTTAGTAGACGCGACTTTTGAATAAATGTATACTTACTCACTCTTTTAGACACTATGTTAATCTATCGTAGAACGTATTTTGAACATACAGCGAAGCGAAGAATCTTGGTCACAAGCTTCCCATCCCATACGTCACGGTGGTTTAGTGTTGCGCAAAATTTCCAGTGTAGCTCTGCCGGCTTTTCTATCATCTGTTTATAGATCTAGTCTTCTCATAGATACAATTCTCAAAATTCTCAGGGAATTCCCTTTAAACTATGAGACGAGTAGACTGGCAGATACAAGAAATGCTTGGTCGATTGCCTGCCCAGGCCAAAAAAATCAATTAAATCCCAACTCGCAAAGGATTTAGGACGATGTCATTTGTAAAATTCAATTTAATAATTTATTTCACAGAGCTTCAGACTTTGAACAAACGGGACTGAGGGCGGGGGAGTGTAAGGATGCTGGCCACTGGCTACAAGCTCACCCTCAGGTTGGCTGTCTGTCTGCGGCTGGGAGTCCCGATATGTGCTTCACACAAGTGTCCCTGCGGCAGTGATGTCGATCAGTTTGGACACCATGGACTCTCTTGTCAAAAAAGTGCAGGTCGTTTCTCCCGTCATGCCGCACTCAACGACATCATCCGCTGGTCTCTCGCCTCTGTCAACGCCCAGCCATTTTTGAACCCACCGGACTAGCTAGGGACGCTGGTAAGCGACCCGATGGGATGTCGTTGATTCCATGGAAGATGGAAAGGATTGTAGTGTGGGACACCACTTGCGTTCACTCACTGGCTTCTTCTCCCCTCCATCACACTATCACCAAGGCAGGCGTTGCGGTTGAGGCGGCCGAACTTTTCAAAGTAAATAAATACAGGGGTCTTGGCTCCGACTACAACTTTGTTGCTTTCGGAGTAGAGATCCTTGGTCCGAGATGCCCAGGCGCGCAGTCGCTTTTTAAAGAGAGAGACGTCTGATGCTGTCAATGGCGACCAAAGAGCTGGTAGCTTTCTCGCTCAGCGCATTTTGTTAGTATTGCGATTCAGCGCGGAAATGTTGCCAGAATCGTATTAATCGTGGTACTATGCCGCGGGGTACATGCTTCTTAGATTTATGTTAGGTTATTATTTTTTTAGATTTATTAGGTATTATTTAATTTTTGTTCATTATCTGCCATAGTTATAAATAACCAGTTGAGAATGCGTAAGCTTGCATTGCCAGAGGAACACCTGGCTCGTCAATTATATAACAATTAATTTTTTTTTTTTAAACTTTGTCGGCCATTTAGATCATGTTCCTTAAGAGATAGGAGGTTGATTTTTCAGACATTCCTATTCTACTTTTTTATGCTGAATCCGAATCTGAAGTCAAAATTCGAATATTCGAAAAAACAAACACACAGAGACAAACACACACAGAGACATACATATAGATTTCATATAGGAACGGTGTTCTTGAAAAGTCAATAAATGTATTTTAAAATAGTTCATAATATGATGTAAAAAAATTATATATTCACACAAAAAGCCTTATCGGACCATATTTTTACGTCACTCGACTTGTATCCGATTTTCATCAGAGCGGAGATGTGGGTAAATGTGTTGTCATTTATTTTGCAATCGGCTTTATCCCGTTCGATGCGTAACCAACCGTACCAACCGTAATTAATTCACTTTTGAGTTTTATTGGTTATTTGTCCTTTATCCTACATAGGCTCCGAAAATCCCGGCTTTAGCAATAGCATAGTAACGTACATGTGATGTAACATGTCTGCTCTGCACGTACCTACGAGTATAATGTATTGACACAATGAATATGTCACGAGAGATTATTCATGCTTGCCTCCAAAATCGACAGCGTAAAGCTATCGACTACACGTCAGTATAGGCAGCAAGCAGTGAACCTTGTATTTTACATGCCCATAAATAAATTTGAAAACTAGGACGAGAATTCGGAAATGATTCGTCGATTTAAAGCTTTGTTTTTACCTTAAAGTTGTTATATTGATTCGTGTGATATTCATGAATTCGAATGATTTATGATTGGCATCTTGCAATTACATTGGCACTCATCTTTAATCAATGTGTATATTATACATATATAAGTGTATGTGCAGATCCGGAATTTATTTTAAAATTTATTCGATTCTACTGACAATGTCTTCAAAAGGCATATCAAAAACACTCTTTCTCAAAAGAGCTTATTATAAAATTAATGAATATCTAACGAAGATACTCGTAGCTGAATATAATTTAGCACATGTATATTTTTTATTTTACATTTTTTTTATCACTTGAGATCATTATTATTATTGTATTGTTATACTGACATAGATTATACTGTAATATCAATTGAAAAAAGACATATATTGGCAAGTTTCTATAGGCATTTCTTCTTCGTCAAAATTTGATTTTATTACATATAAGACGTCTCTAAGTGCCCACGTGACCGCAATGGTAAATATTTTTTTTTTATATTTATCTCATATTTATCTTTATATTTACATACAAATAAAGTATTACTTCGTGGTCAGAATATTGACAGCGTAGAGCATACACACTGTCTATCACATTTTAATTATCAAAATCCAGTTAAACTTCTTTGGTATCCAAATTTGTGTTAAAATAGCTCCAATTACATAGTAATAAAACAGAATTTGCTTTTCATTTTAATAATAATATTAGCCGTTTTCGTAGATTACGTACCATTAACGTATATGTATATATGCGAATATATATGACATTATCAATAAATTCAAGCAAAGATATTAAAAATTAATATCATAACCACTGGTGTAAGAGATTACTGTTTGGGAGGGCCTAGATTTCTCCGGGTTCGTATTAAACTGGGCATCACGCGAGTATTTCTGGTTGCAGCATACGCTCCCGTACAGCTCAGCGTGTGCTCAAGAACTGGCGAAGTTTTGGGAGTCTGTGAGGGATGTTCTGGACTTAGCTGAAGGGAATGAAAGAGTGATTATGTGTGGAGATTTGAATGTATGGGTTGGGACCAAGCGATACAGCTATGAAGCAGTTCTTGGTCCGTATGGAGATAAGAGAGTGAACGAAGTAGGTAAGCCAATACTAGATTTATGTATGGAACGAAACCTCCTCGTGTCGAATACTTTATTTCATCATAAGGATATTCACACGTATACATGGAGAAGGAATGACCAAAAAAGTGTGATTGATTTGATTTTAATAGATAGACGTCTCCGAAATGTTCTAATGGATACATGAGCCTTTAGAGGCCCCACTCTTGAGACGGACCACTAACTGG
Organism: Pyralis farinalis; assembly: GCA_947507595.1. Classification (NCBI taxonomy): domain Eukaryota; kingdom Metazoa; phylum Arthropoda; class Insecta; order Lepidoptera; family Pyralidae; genus Pyralis; species Pyralis farinalis. Next base: position 14,451,375 of record OX382277.1, on the reverse strand, counting down.
TGGTAAGTCGGTTTGTGGGCCTTTTTAGGAAGTGGAGGCACTGGCGAATGCGTATCCCTTTCGGAGATCATGAAAGGATAAGGAGCGATAAATTGCAAGATGAAAGTGTAAGGAGAATGTATGTGCGTCTGGTAAGTGAGAGACTTGCAAATGCAAGCCTCTCCGACTCAGATGTGGATGATTGTTGGAAAGTTTTGAAAGAAAGTATGGTGGATAATACAAAAGAAGCTTGTGGATGCGCAAAGAGACGTAAAACAGCGAAAGGAGATGCCTGGTGGGATGCGGAGGTTGAATCCTCCGCAGCAAGAAAGAGGAAAACGTGGCTGGATTACGTATCATCTTTGCCCTGAAATGAAAATATGAGAGAAAAGAAAAAAGAAATATATCGTCTATGCAAGAATGAGACCTGAAATTATGAATGAGGAAGGAGCTGACGAAAAATTTCGAGGCAAATACCAAACTCTTTTGGAGAGAGATAAAGAAGTCTCGGAGTTCGTCGGCATCCAGAATGGATAAGATAAAGTCTAAAGCTGGTGTCATTCTTGCGAACACTCAGGAAGTGTTAGAACGGTGGAGTGAATATTTTGAGGAAATGTATGAGTATGTCTCGGACGTTGAAAATGAGAGTGAGTCGGATGCTTACTCCACGTTGACGGCGTCCGACGAAGGCATAACTATGGATGAGATCGAATGGTCGATACGAAGCTTGAAAAATGGAAAATCAGCGGGAATTGATCTGATCACAACTGAGATGATCAAATTAGGTGGCACTTACGTCCGGGACGCCTTTTGGTACTTATGCAACCTATGCTGGAGAACTGGAAGGGTTCCAATGGACTGGAGACGCGCAGTCATCGTGCCCTTGTATAAAGGCAAGGGGTCACGCATGGACTGCGCCAGCTATAGGGCCATCAGTTTGATCAGCTTAGCAGCAAAAGTATATGGAAAGGTGATTGAAAGGAGAATGAGGGTGAAATCCGTTGAAATGCTGTGGGACGCACAAGGAGGTTTCCGAAATGGAAGGGGATGTACGGAGTAACGGATAAATCCAAGTAGAAATCGTGGATCTTCAAAGCCTTTTATGAGATAATATTCGGGCGCTGAACATTCGAGGAATCTTGTATTATATTTTGTGCAATATTCATATAATTCCAAATGATGTTAACTAAATCACGCATGTATCAGAAAAACAATATAATAAACAAAACATTTTTTGTTTTATTGTACCTTTAAGTACGATAAATGGAAATATTTTTTAACCGATGACGATTTTAGTGATATATTTTACTTAAGGATAGGTAACTTTAAAACAATTCTTGGTCCAAGTCTGGGTCATAAAGTAAAGATCTATCATTACGTTATGACTCAGACTTGGCGGTCAAGTCATTGATCACAATATTAGTTCTATTATTTCTCATGAGCTATGTATTAACATTTATCAATGTAATTTTCCTGTATTATAGGAATATTCCAAACTGAATTTTGAATTCAATGGCTAATCTTATGAGCGCCTTGTATGTACTCGTAGGCATGCGATGGAGCTTACGTCCTATTACAGAGGCGTGTCCCCGTAAACTGTAGCAAATTAATCAGCGTATTTAATAGATGAAGCGTTAACAGCCGTAGGTATCGAGAACTCAGCATTCAACGAGTATCTGGCATTGATGTACTGCTGCTAAACAAACGTTTAATAAAATAAGACACGTACTCTTCACAAGCATGCGTTGCTATATAGCAAATGTGATCAATTTGAGTCTTCACAGGTTCTTCTTTTCGTTTGCTATCAATGGGAATGTTAGTTTAAGGCACGTATGAAATAGCTCAAGGCTAATAAATAATCCAGTATATTTGCTGTTTAAGAAATAACATGCCTTCATTTAAAAAAATCATCTACAGTGTTTGTGTTTTAAGGATTCAGAAGAAATAATAATAGAAATAACAACAGATGAAAAAGATTTTTCTAATAATAAATACGCAGTTTTCATCAACCGATAAAGGCATCGTTCTGAAATCCTACAGATATCTATTCTAATATTTAGGCACGTATTGCTGTCCGCAACTGACGAGATATCCCACTGCTGAGGGCAGGCTCGAAGAGATCTCTTTTAATGATAAGCTCGCCTCTGTACTATCTTTGCCATACATTGTGACTTTTTTGTATATATATGTGCAATAAAGAATATAATATATGTTAAGGATTGCGAGTTGTAGCGTGTATTTGCACATAGCATGTGTACGTACATGTAGTAAAAATTTACTGAGGAATGATCTGTAATTTGGTTACTTTTATCGTTAAAGGCATATGATTACCACTAAGAACATTTTTTTCGTAAAGAGTGTTCCCGGCGATTCAAATGAACGTTCTGTATGGACATGGTTAGTTTTGCCAATTTGCGTTCATACCTGCGAACCAAATGTTCATTCGCGTCTCGCCTCACCAGCGAGGCGAGGCGAGACGAGAATGAACATTTGGTTATATAAGAGATATTAGTGAAGTAGTCATCAAATAGATTTGCTACTTGTTTAGCAGCTGTTACAGTTTCATTATTATGTTTAATAGAATACTCATTATCCCGTGGTTTATCTTTACCTGTTTCCTTTTTAACAATATCCCATACAGCCTTTATTTTATTTGACGATTGCTTAATTTTGTATTTAATATACAATGATTTTGTAACTTTGCAAACATTTTTAAATATTTTGGAACAATTTTTAACATATTTAACAAAGTCTGGGTCAAATCTATATGTCTTTTCTCCATATAATTTAAACATTTTATTTCTACTTTCAATATGCCTGTAGTTACCCAATCATTAAACTTAAATTTATTTGTGGTATTAATCTTTTTATATTTGAATATATTTTGGTACTCACTGGAGATAATATGAAACAAATTGGTATCGAGCAAATCAGGATTGTCTACAGAGTAATCCGATAATGGCAACATTTCAGTACATTGCTGTATTTAATGAGTTTATTAGTGGTCAGTGGTCTATACAACAGATTACTTTTTAAATCTACATTATTTGAACATTGGTATTCTACCAACTGACCATAATGATCTGAAGGCAAGTCGCCAATTATTGTTTTATTCATATGCTCACAATTACAAAAGATATTATCTAGACAAGTCGAAATTATCTAGACAAGAGTCGTTTGTGTGTTTACTAGTATGTCTACGTTGAAATCACCACATACTACTATGCTTTTTTGCCTGTAAAAATTTTCCTTATAGTATCCTCTATTATCTGCTCAAATTGTGTAAAATCACTGCTAGGAGGTCTGTATACACAAATAATTATGTAGTTATCTAGTTCAACACATGAAATCTCAATAGTGCATTCAACAGAGAGCTTAACAATGTCCTTACGTTCTTTGGATTTGTGGCAATTTTAAATAATAATCATTGAACCGCCTCTAATCGAAGACTCTCTATTAAAGCAACTAACTATTTTATAATTATTGATACCAAGTAATATTTCACTTTTGTTTAGCCAACATTCCGTTAAAGTATATCAATATTATATTTTCCTAAAAATAATTGTACTGTTTCTTCACCGCCAGGAAAGCCTTGAATATTTTGATGTACAAAGTTTAGGTTTTGCTTTCCTTTTGTCTTTTTCAGCAGTTTAAATCTGCAGTCAAATCTACACATTTACTTTATAGTTTACATTGTAAACTGTTAATACTATTAATGTTATAAGCCATGAAAGTGGCTATCTTATTTCTAGATTTTTTTGAAAGATATAATTTATCCTTCGTCAAATAAAAGTCACAAATAAAATTATTAGTGCCAAAAAATACGAATTTTTCATTATGACAACATGTCAGATGAAATAAATTGTTAATATTGTATATGTTAGTATTTATTTTTGGTGACTGGCAACTAACATATGGAAATGCGCATAATAATATCTTCTTAACCTTTAATTGGTGCAATTTATCTAATGAAGGAATTATATCCTTTTTTCTATTTCTAAACTATTTCCTATCAATAGAACAATAGTAGTAATGTCATCCACCTGTGTATTCATAATTTTTCCTATTATTTGGCTGTGGGTTGCATTTGGCATACAATAATTAATAATAGTGCCTTTTAGATGGTTATACATTAGTGAGCCTAGGTTACAACCTATATTATCTGAAAAAAAAACTATGGTTTTACTCTTAGAAGCTGATTTGCTGTCACAAGTACCTGAATTCAGATTAACAAATTTTTTAGTTGAACTCATTGAAATGGTCCGAGTGTCACTTACAGTGGATATATTTGAGTTACTACAAGTGCAGCGATTACTCGGTGACTCAAACCGATCTGAATTTGTACTTACTGATATCAATTAGTTCATCCAGTGCCAAAATATGTTCGTTTATTTGGCACTGTGATACTTCAACTTCAATATTTAGCCGCTAAATCGTGAAGCGACTTGGCCAAGTTTAAATTTTGCATTGCAGGTACTTTGTGTCAGCATCATACATGTGCTGTCTGTCCACCAGTTATTTTTGACATAAGTTAAGCTCTGAACGAAGTTTTACATTAATTATGGATGTTTTCTTACTTTTAGAAATGTTGTGATATTTACTTTTTAACATTTTCTCTAATTTTGTCACAGATTTGTTAAATTTTAAATATTTCTTTATTTTATTGTGAGAGCTAGTCAGATATTTTGTTTCATGCAGATTGCCTGTTGAAGCAGACGTAGAAGCCTTGTTTACTAGTTCGTCATAAACATTCATTAATAGCGACACTCAGGAATCTCAAGTCGATAGTAGGAAAGAACTTATTGATTTATTAGGGGGATGAATAGTTAACAAATCTTAATATAATCGCTATCAGTCCGGGCGAAGAAAAAAAGGATTTAAATATTATAAGGGTTTTAATTATTTTAAGGGCCGTTAATACAGACGATGAAAAAAAGGATATTAAATATTTTATTTCTCAAAAATATTGTCAATTAAGACGATGAAAAAATAGGGCCTAAATAGTACAAAGGCCGTCCATAGCGACCATGTAAATGTTACATGCAATTTGATCTAACCTGCTTTGTGTGCTCCCGACACAAATTAGTTCATGCATCCTAGTGTCGGCAGGCACCCACCCACTACCGTTGTAGATGCAACATGCCGACACTGCCATGGCTGCTCCTGGATAAATTTTCTTTCATATGGACAACATATATTTTTATATATTTATCTAGTTTAGATTATCATGCTTTAAGCTAGATGACAAATACACTTAAATTTACCTACTGCAATAGGCCTATGCATAAAGTCGCATGCTTTATAAAACAGGTGTGCAGTCGTATAGATCTAATTACTTTTTGAGTGTATTATCGTGTCAATACGTTTACCTTTTAGAAAAGTTAACACTTTATAGAAAATTCCGAAACTAGAACGATCATCTGATTATAAGTGGAGCCTCGGGTATGATGACAGGAGAAACCAGCGTTGCACTTCTCATGTAAATAGTAGTAGTTTATGTAGACGACCAGGAACTGCGCACTAAGGGCTGTGATCTGCGACTACAGGATTGCAGCCAGCGAATTAGCATGCGGCTGCGAACTACGAATTGCGACCGAACCTTAGTCTGTAATAAAAAAAAGTAACTGCTTCACAAATCAAATTATTCAAACATACTTACTCGGTATAACAAGTTCAAAGTCAAATTAATTCGACGCGATGACGCATTTTTCTTGATTGAAATATTGATTTACTGTATTTAATCTTAAGGGCCACAACCCCGTGTTAACTTATTAGTTTAAAAAAGACATATTGGATGGTCGCGTCCACTACGACTCGAAGAAATTAACTTCACATATCGAGAACAAAAGGTGGTCGGAATCTATCGGTCAAACCCAAATCTATTAGTTGACAGCTACGTATTACCATTACGATAAATTAATCTTCTTCTAATGTTTTTTTTTCAAAATTCCGTCGTACAGTCCTCCACAATAAAGGCTATTTGTGGAAAACAAAGAAAATAAACAAACATTGAGAACGCAGAATTCTAGAACTGCAGTAACAAAAAAAAATCATATTAGTATGAAAAGCAAAGAATTAAATTCATTAGAAGCGACTAGAGGGCGGCACCCAGCTAGACTGAATGCGATCGATCCAATGTATTTACGGACCAACAGATGACGCTGGTAACACCGACATTTGTAATAACATACAAGTGTAGATCTGCATGAGTTAACGTCTACAGCGCCTGAGGGTGCCTCGTGATGAGGCGAAACACGTGTGATGATGGCGGACGACCACAGCAGCCGAGGCAGAGGCTACCGGAGCAGCCATGGCAGCGTCGGTATGTTGTATCTACTAACGGTAGTGGGTGGGTGCTGGCCGGCGCTAGGCAGCATGAACAAATTGGTGACAGAAGTACACAAAGCAGGTTAGATTAAATTGTATGTAAATTTGACTTTCGCAAAACAACGCCTGATTCATTAATGATGTAAATGTTGCCAATTGGGCCGTCAGTTCAGACGACGAGAAAATGGATTTACTGAAATTAAAATATCACGGGTCATTGTACGATGAAAACATTATTGTTATACTATTACGTAATTAAATATTTACTAAAATTTCAGGTGTAAAGCTCGAGATAATATAAATACAGACAATCTATTATTGTTGATTATTGTGATGAAAATTTTATACAATTTGCGTAAAATTATAAAACCTAAGTTTATGTAATACTTAGTATGGTTAATGAAGCATACACGCCACGACCCTGCCAGTCTAACACTGTTGACTGTGCTTCTGGACTCAAACCGCACAGACGCGCAGATTAGGGCGTACCCCGGAGGCGACGCGCACCGATCCGCTCTCATCGGTGCAGGTTTAAATACATGCGGTGGTGGGGGCCACCACCCACTATGCAACGATCAACCTGGCGGGTCGAGGAGAGCTGAGTGTCGTATAGGCACATGGAATGTGAGAGGTGGATTAAAAGATAAGATGAATGAGTTGATGGATACTAGGGGAGCTGGGCCTGCGGCGCATTGGCAGAGCTGATTTTGCACAATAAGTAAATAACAGCAAGCTGCGTAAGCAGAGCTGCTAACCCTAACCCTAAACCTAACCCTTGTGTCAATAAATATTTTGACAATTAATTTGACCCGGTGTTGTTGTTTTTCAGTGCTCGCCATATGCGCTCCAATTGACTTTGTATTGGAACGGTTTTTGAGGCGATAACATCACTTATCAATATCCTTTATTGAGCTAATCGAAATTTAACCTATTTTAGGGGAATCTACAATACTTAAGGTACACTCACGTCGAACAATCAGCTCTCTAGCTTCAAAACTGAAGGAGTACTACGTGTAACAGTCGAAAACCGCAAAACTGTAAAAAAGACAATTTTTTCGGTTATAAAGCTTCGCTGGCTAACGCAGCTCTGCAATAATGAACGTAAGATGCCTAGATGCTTTGTGTGTATCAGAGATCAAGCGAAAGGAAAGCGACAACGAAGATCTGCCCGGTGTCGTGATGGCTCTGTGGTCCGGAATGAACAAGGACGTTCATGCCAATGCAGGTGTCGTGCTTTCATCTGGCTAGGCCGCTGGTGTGAAATATTACGATTTAGTAGGTCCAAGACTTCTCTGGGTTAAGATATAACTGGGGATTACACGAGTGTTTTTAGTTGCATCATATGCTTCTGTGAGCTCTGCTGATCTCCAGGAGCTTGAGAAGTTTTAGGAGACTGTAAGTGGTGATCTGGATTTGGTTGAAGCGAATGAACAGATAATTATGTGTGGTGATCTAAATGGATGGGTTAGGACCGAGCGAAGAGTTATGAGGTTGTGCTTGGTCCATACGGAGAAGATAAGAGTGTGGACGATGCTGGTCAGTTACTTTTAGACGTATGTATGGAACGAAACCTCCTTGTATCACAAGGATATTCATACTTACACATGAAGACGGAATGAACAGAATTGTGTGATTGATTTGATTTTGATAGATGGTCGAAAGTCGTTAATGCATACAAGAGCCTTCAGAGGCTTCATTCTTGAAACGGACTAGTTTCTGGTTATAAGCCGGTTTTGGGCCTTTTCTAGAAGTAGAGACACTGGTGAGGACAGGACGAAAGAATGACGAAATAGATATACAATGCCAAAGTGGAAGATGTAGGAGATGAGGAAGACCGAGACTAATCTACCTTGACCAAATTGGTTATGTTTTTTGATAAACAGAAGGTGATGTTAGGAGCCCCAGAAACCAGGGAGCGTGCATAAAGAGCTATGAGTGTTAGAGAAGCGAGTGAAGTATGTAAGGGTCGCGTCTTATGGCGCTTGGTTCTTTCTGCTAAAGTTCTACAAACAAATTAGTAAAATAATTTACTTAACTAATAGACAAACAAATTTGACAAAAATTGTGTTTAAATTGACAGTTGTTGTTATGAATTGCAATTTAATTTCCACCGGAAATGAATGTTTGTTATAAATTCCCACTACTTATTGCATTTGAATTTATGTACTATATGGAGCTATAACTAATTATTATTGTAGAATAATTAATGTATTAAATTAATTGTTACTTAGGCCAAATGAATTCAATCAATTTTTGTTATGAAAAAAAACGTTTTATCCGCGACCACTGCATCATCATCAAGCCTCATAAAAATACGCGGCAATGGGAGGTGGGCAGTTGAAGTTGGATCAGCGAAGGGGTAACACATCTTTCGGTTAAGTAAACTCGTTTATGCAAAGAATTAGATCTGCTTGTTGGTTCTTATATTTTAGTAAAATTATGTTGATTTGTTTGCAGGTTAAATTGTTAAGGGTCATTCACTATTGTATGTAAATTGTTCGCGTGATTTTTTTAAAACGGATTTAACTTTAGATTAAAACGGCAACAATTGTAATCAACCCTTGTTTGTTACTTTTTACTAGTTAACAATTAGTGCCTCATAGCTAATATATTCTGATATTACTTTGTGAATGTCAAGTTTACATATAATAGTACGTAAACTTGATGTGATTGTTCTTAATGATAAGTTATCTCAAATTAATGAGTTTATGTATTATTGGAATTTACCTGGTTCTTAAAGGCAATGATTATTTGGTAACGGTGTTATGTACATGTACTGAATGGATTAAATAAAAGAAATAACATGTCGAAGTTATGTGCTATACTTTTAGCTGTGCCGAGATAACTATAAAAATGTTATATTTTTTGTATGAGTGAATAATGAATGAATCAGAGGATGATTAGCAATTTTACGTTAAATATATAGATTAAAAATATACTATTTCAATACTACGAGCACCAACACAAATGAAATTTAAACTGCTTCAGAAAATGTCTACATAAGTGTAACAGGATCGGTCACATTTATAGCAAATCTAATTTATCATGTCGCCAAGTAATATGGAAAACGATTTATCAAGTGAATTGCAGATACTTGAAATATTTCTAGTATTGTTTATAGACTGTGACAGACTTTCATGAAAAGGGCTCAAGACGCATGGATACGTGCAAACAAAAATGTTTCCATAAATCAGTGGACCTTTATGCTAAATAGAGACGCAGCCGCAATGTATACGTGTTTGAATTTCTGGGCACGTCCATATGCGAAGTTTTTGCTTCCAGTTATTTTGTACACATGTATCAGCCATTTATATATGTATATAGTAATCTAGTTGAATTAATAACGATAGCGGGCATCTTCGGTATTCATAGTTAAGTCAACACGTTTTTTAAATTTACATATTTGTTTCAAAATCACGATGCATGTGAAGTAAGAAGGCGTTGTGGGCGAAAAATATTGTAAGTATGTACCATAGCGTCATCATTAAATTAATTTATAAAAATGTACAAGCTCCCATATAAGTGTAATGCTCGCATTTCGACCGCGTTTATTCTACTCAATGCTCTCTGTGCCATTCTCAGCTCTCGCTTCTCTAAGTTAGCATTGGTAGCAGTACCATATTGTGTGCAGAAGCAGCGCCTCCTGGCTCAAGCTTTTTCTGTCAAGTAAATTTTCCCAACGCTCCATCCACACTATTCTCAGCACTGACTCGTCTTTCCAAATCAGCGTAATATAAATTACAGATTTTTATATAATAATCAAAAGCTACGTGGTCATGACGTATGGCCCAAATGAAAGGTAATTTATTGCTCTATATAGATCAGTACGTTATACTTAGAATTACCAAACGGTATTCGCTGAAGGTCATACAGGTATACGCACCAACTCACCACCACCACTCACCCCGATGATGAGGTGGAGCATTTATCTAAGGCCTTACATACCTCTAAAACTCACTACACTGTGCTGATGGGGAACTTCAATGCAAAGCTGGGCACGAAACAGAACGATTAGTTGAGAGTGGGGCAATTTGGAATCGGGCAGTGAAACCAAAGAGGCCAACTGCTGGTAGCGACTTCATGGAGAAGGAGGAACTTTTTATGATGAACTCCTTCTTCAACAAGCAGCCGCAACGCAAGTGGGCCTGGAGTAGCCCGGATGATTCGACGAAAAACGAGATAGACTTCATCTTGGCGACCAATAGGCGTTTGTTCAATGATGTCTCTGTGGTCAATAGGATGAAAACCGGAAGCGATCACCGAATGGTAAGAGGCATCTTGAATCTTAACATAAAGCTTGAAAGGTCTAGCCAGGTGAAGTCTACGCTTCGTCCATCTCGTGCCTTGATCAAAAACCCCGAAATCTTTTAACTCGAACTTCAAATGAATAAAATCGTTATAAGTGTCTAGATGATTGTATAACACCGGACGTGGAGATGTGGCTGCAGTCTTCAGCTCACACGCTAGAGTACAGACGGCTGAACAGGCAGATCTCTAAAGGCATACGGAGACATACGCCAATTTAATACAATTCGTATTAAAGAGACGATAGAGCGGAAATAAGGCTCCAATGACTTCACCAAAGATCTGTCTGTTGGGCGAAGTCAACTAACGAATTTGAACCAACACTGGCACCATTATTTCTACGAAGACTGCTATTAACGACCCTAGAGCTAAACTGACTCGTCACTATACCGAAGATATCCCGGACATCAGTCTGTACGAGATTCGTATGGCTTAATAATGGGAAAGCACCGGGTGAGGACGGAATTACGGCGGAGCTTCTGAAAGTGGTCAGAAAGCCAATACCTGTAGTCCTTCAGAAGCTATTCAAGTCTGTCATACGCTCTGGTGAAACACCGGAAGCGTGGGGCAGAAGCCTGGTCATGTTGTTCTTCAAAAAGGGTGATAAGACCTTTTTTAAGAACTATAGGCCGATATCGCTTCTGAGCCGCGTTTATGTACTGTTTTTGATAGTCATATATCCCCGAAACTCTTCACCGCAGCATTGGAAGATGCCTTCAAGTTCTTAGACTGGAACAGATATGGTATAAATATCAATGGCGAATACATCATTCACCTTCGATTTACTGACGATATAGTTCCCATGGTTAAATCGCTGGAGAAACTTGGCGCTATGCTCAATGACCTCAATAGTGTTTCCAACCAGGTAGGTCTCAAGATGAACATGGACAAGACTAAGATCATATCGAATGTTCATATTACACCTATGCCGGTATCGGTTATACGGAAGCACTAAGCTCTAAGTTATCGACGAATATGTCTACCAAGGGCAAGTTATTCAGTGAGGTAAGTTCAACTTCGACCGTGAGGTCAACAGACGGATCCAACTCAGGCTGGGCAGCATTCGGGAAACTTCGACACATATTCTCGTCCAAAATGTCTCAATGTCTGAAGAGCAAAGTATTCGAACAGTGTGTGTTGCCAGTGATGACATACGGAACTGAGACGTGGCCCTTCACTGCGGGCCATATGGGGAAGCTCAAGGTCGCTCAGTGTGCTATGGAAAGAGCTATGCTCGAGGTTTCTCTGCATGATAGTGCCAGTGGGCCGGCCACAGCTGAGGAAGAAAGGTTCTCCAATGACATCCTCGTACTGGTACACGACGACCCCTCATGATAAATGGAGCGACGACCTCTAGATGTTTGCTTTGTTTGCTGGGCGATGATGGATGCAGGCGGTACAGGATCGAGACGAGTGGCATTCCAGAGGGGAGGCCTATGTTCAGCTGTGGACGAATACAGGCTGAGATGATAATGATGATGATAGATCAGTACTGCTTGAGAAGCGGATATTTGGAGATTCATAGTGCATGTGCGTATGTGTGCTTGTACATGAGTGATTGAGTAAACGAAAGTTTTCGCTTAAACTTTTTTGAAACAATTGATCTTTATGGTGGGTTGAAGTAACTTAGCCATGATTAGATTTTCAGCTTAAGCGGACCAGATTTTTATTTGATTACATAAAATACAATAAAACTAAAACTGTGCAAGTTCAAATTACTAAATCATCAAAGAACCAATTTATCAATCTCTAATTATTTATTTATTTAAAAAAAATGTCGAATATATAAAATAAAACACTTCGTCTGTAACAAAAAAAATATATTAGTAATTCAATCACGAACTGGATATTAACCCATCGGGAGAGGTGCTAAAAATAGATCAATCAGATTTTAAAAATAGGATACAATTTTCCTGTTTTGGTTGCCACCGCTCTCACATCTACTTCTAATGTTTTCCTCTTCTCATAGTAAAAAGAATGTTCTGAAATAGAAGCATCAAATAGTTGTCAGTGAGCATCTTCATGGGCTCTGGATGTAGTTATAGTTGAATCGATTTATTAACATATCATTAACCGGGAAATTCAATTTCTCATACGATATGCAATTAAAGTAAAAACTAAAATATTTTTTTTCGGAAAGAGTAAAATGTATACTTTGAGCCATTATAATTATTTCGATACACGTAGGAACTGCCTACCGTAAGATCGATATGTTCAATAATTAATAAAAATATTACAGGGAAAAAACAAGATCGATTTAATTCCTAAAGTCAAGGATTCATAATCGTTATTCATAAAGTTAGCTGACAAAGAAAATGATAAAGTCGGTGGATAAAGTCAGTTTGCTTTTAAGCTAAGCAATAATTTAATATCTAATGATGCAATGATTAAAGAGCAAAATAATGTAACAAGCCAAACTTGATTCAGCGTCCTACAATCACCGCGTATATACCAACCACACCATACGACATTTTCCTACTTGTGTCGCCTGTTCGCCTTTTGGTAAGATATTTCTCTAGTGGCTTTGCTTTGAGACACCGAAATCCTAGTTCTTTTAACATATCCGAAGCGACGAATGAATACATATTACTACCTGTAGTATTATGCATTCTAACACACTGACTCTGACGTCTGCGTCAGTTACATATACCTATTAACATGATTGAATTAAACAATTTTTAACGGAAGTATCGCGTGTTCTATTTATTTTGTGGAATCTGACGTTTCGAACGCTTTGCAGCGTCCGTGCTCGCAGGAAGACTGCGACCACGGACCACGGACCTGCGACCACGGACGGTGCAAAGCGTTCGAAAAAACACGCGATATTTCCGTTAAAAATTGTTTAATTAAATGTGTAACAATCGCAAAAACCTAAGACAATACTATTAACATGATTTTAAGGTATCAAACATTAAGTTATCAATTTTACTGTAATAGAGCACTTTAGCTAAGTTATCTGACTGGGGCGGGTGGGGTCGAATTCAACCCCATGAAGACATAAGTTTGCGCATTCAGCGCTAAGAAAAACTCCATTTCCTGAATTCCAGAACACAACTCTTACCATCACCAACAGCATTAGGATGCTTGGTGTCGAGATCTCCAGTGACGTTCAATATCGAAGTCGCCTGAAGGAAAAGGTCAAGCTGGCGTCTAAAAAACTTGGTGTGCTTATCAGAGCAAATCTTCAGCGCGGGGCAAGTACAGTAAAATCAGACCGCACTTGGAGTACTGCGGTCACCTTTGAGCGTCCATGTGATTCGATTCCGAGACGAACTGTGAGAATTTTCGACGATCATAAGCTTACACACGGTATTAAACCCTTAGGTTTAAGGAAAGATTTTGCCTCCCTTTGTGTGTTCTACCGCTTGTACAACTGGTTGTGTTATAAAGAATTGTTCAATATGATGTCATCAGCATTTTTTTATAACCACACCACTCGGCGACGGTGGGGAGTTCACCCTCTCACACGCTGGAACTGCAATGGTCGTGTACTGTGCGGTTTCGGAGAAGTTTTACCAGAGGGAGACTTTGTACAAAAGTCGTCTGCGTGGGTACATCTGTCTCACCTATTTCTACCGTACCGTCTCTAACATTTAGTAGGTTTGTAGAAGTATCGAATATTATTTACTTGTAATATTCATAAATAATTAGTTGGGTACCAGGTCTGAAGACCACAATTATTTTAAGTGAGCACTTCAGATCTGATATTTATTTCACACATGTTTAGATCATACATTTGAGTAGCTTGATGGTGTCGGTATACGATGGTGTCAGTCTAAACACACGTGCACGTTTAGTAGCGTCGATTGCAGCCTGTCTATTGACGTTTTGTGTTCCCTCGTACTACGTAGGGGACTGTAAACTATCACAGGTTCGGGCTGATTTCGATAGATGATAGTCGTTATGCTAATAAGGCTAGGCTTCATAAGGCTAGGGCGCATCAATATAGCCTGACTGGGAAAGTACCTCCACTTCACAGAAAATCGCAGCCAAATTACTGCTTACTGGAGGTTTGAATTATTATAACAAGGCGTGGTTTTAAGAGCTTGAAAGAAAGAAGTTAAAAATAGACTATGTAGGTATATACCTTTATTTATTACGACGCCATGCTAAAATCATTCAATCGCTATTTGATATCGAAACTCAACGAGTAGCACATAATAGAAATTATTTATTGCCTCAATTTTGAATTTTCATAGTTATTGAATTGTTGAGAAAATGTCTAATTAATGTCGATATTGATGGATTTAAATGGGAGATATAATGATGTTATTTCTGTTTTGAATTTTGACAAGCGACTGTTGTTGCGGATATTAAAGAAACGAGATGGAAAATTGAGTTTTCCGACGAGGATATTATTTTTCGGTGAATCATTGATTTAATTTGTAGCTGTTTGGGATTTACTGTAAAATTTAGGAGTAAAACTATGTCGTAATCGTGATTGCGTTTGTTCGAACGGAAGTATTTATGTAGAAAATTTTGGATTACATTTATGATCTTTCGGAAAATTCTTCGAAATCATATCGATTTCAGTGTTTTATTTATATTACTGTATAATTATTAGGTATTTGTTAACAACTTTTTTATTGAAGATTTATAATGTTTTCCAATTACTCCAAAAATATATATCAAAAGACATGTGTCCTAACCTAAGAAAGGTCGCTCCATTTCAAAATCACTATTTTCGCCAAATCTTTAGGTTTTGCGGCAATCTTTAGGTTATGCAGCGGAGCCCGCCAATCATAATTCCAATCCTAATGGTTTAGGAAACCTGATAAAAGCAAAGAGAAAAATAATTAGTGTGAGAATATAGGAACATTCAAAATTTTATTTCTCTTCTTACTAGTGTGGAAACAGTAGTATGACATCAAAGGCATCAGTTGCCTAGAGATGGTAAATTTTACAGGCAAATTTAATCTAAACTACTTCGTGTGCTTCTTTTCATACTATATTACATCCTCTAATACATTTATAAACAAAAATTATACTTATTCCTAAGCATAAAATTATTCGTTTTTCTCACTGCGAAAAATACATAACTATGAAAAATTTGTTTAACAGCAAGTTTTTACGTTTTAACTTACCGTTTCGATCAAAATTAAACACATTAATTTATCGCTTGAAAATTTGGTACCACGATGAGAGAAGAAATGCGAAATGTGGGCGCGCCCCTTGCGACACAACACGATATGGTCATCATCATCATCTCAGCCTGTATTCCTCCACTGCTGAACATAGGCCTCCCCTGTGTGCCACACGATATGGTCACATGACGATTTTCTGCACCAACCGCACGCACATTTTTAAGAGTTCCGTAGTAAAAAAGGATTATAGTTTCGCCATGTCTATCCATCCGTTGTCTCTGAGGCACGTGTTTCGCCTCTCTATGAGCCATCCTCAGGTGCTGTTGACGTTAGTCGTTAGAATAACATGCCACGTATACGTTATTCGAAGATATTCATGAACATTAGAAGCGTAGAGCAGTTGGTCAATTGGCTGGTATTGAACACAACGATCCTCCAGAGAGTTGTTATTTAGCTGCGGTTTTCCGTGAGGTGGAGTTACTTTCCCAGACGGGCTGCTTGGGTGGCAATTGAACCCACGAGCGTTGGTGTCAAAGACTCGTTATTAATCGCTGTGCCACCGAGCTCGTCAAAATGGTTCTTTATCCACAAGACAAAATCAAAATGCAATAAACATTATGTAAGTACGTATTGATAAAAGTTACCGTTTTCTCTGAAAAATCTTATTACAAAGGCCTATTCACGTTTTCCTCTACCATACCCTTTACGCAATATTATGTCCTCGCTTGAGGGCGGAAGCGAGCTTTGTTTTCGCATCGTCGAATACATATTTTGTGCTTGACGCGAGCTTTAGCGATAACCTATTTTTTATTGTTGCAGCCATTATTATCGTGTACTAACGGGTGTGTTGGTTTTTATTAGACATTCTGTTGAAAATTCGAAGAACAATTTAATAAAATTGACGATTATGTTGATACTGTAGATTGTAGGCACTTGGTGGAATTTTGAAGACATCGCGTAGGTTTTTTTATATGTTGTATAAAATACCTTGATAATGCTGTAAAGGCGAAACCGGTCGGTAAAAATAATTATTAAATAAAATTGTGAAGTGGAATCTATACAAGTGCAAGTATTAACATTAACGCGAAAATTGACGATGTTTCCAAGTTCACGCATGATATTGAGCTCTTGAGTTTAAAAATACATTTTGCCTCCTTTTTTGTGTTCTATATTGTATAATGGTTGGTATTCTAAGTAGTTGTATGATGTGGTGGCAACTTCGTTTAACAACTACACTAACGGCTGGAAATTCATCCTCACACACTGGAATAGCAATGCTATCCTAAATGATTCCAGAAAACAAAATTTACCAAGAACTTTTAGTTGTGTGTGTGTGAATTCCCTGCCGATGTTTTCCCAAGGGACTGCAGCATAAGGTTCTACAAAAAATGCATGAAGACATTTTTACAGATTCGGCAATGCGCATGTGGCAACTCTGGTATACGAACAGTCAGGTCGTATGCTTGTTTGCCATCTTAGTGTTATACTACAAAGTGCATTTTTTGTTGGAATTGTGTTCTGTACATTTAAAGCACAAATGTACATACATTTTGTATGTTCATATAAAATGTAAATAGCGTTTTTTTAGTTTCTACTTGTGAGAAGCGTCTGATGGTAGAATGATGGAACTACTGCTAATTAAGAAATGTGGTTCATCTAATATTATCTTGTGTACCGACTTGTATGAGTCTCTTTTCTACTCGTACATTTTTTATACAAAGTCGGGGGGCACACAAACATACGACCCACCTGATGTAAAGTGGTTATCGTAGTCTATGAAAACTAGATATCACTCGCGCGATGCGCCCCTGCTGCTAACACAGAAACTCTTTAGGAGCGGCTACATTCACACGCAGGAACGCAACCACCCTCAAGGGAGTTGTCACAGACGGACTGCTTTGATATGCCCACCCTATTTAAAATTAAAATTAATTTGCCTTTCAAGAATCGGTCGATCTTGTTATCGAGACATCATAAGGTTTTCTCACAGTCGGGCTGCAAATTGGTGCCTGCCAAGCTCCCGCTGAAAAGTTGGCGCGTTGTTGTAGTACAAACGCCTTGTAATAGTTTTATGTTTCCTGCGTTTTAACTATTATCAAACCATCGTTGTTAAGAAGGTACCGCTTCTCTGTCATCTTTCTCATTCTCTATAACACACTAGGTAAAGAAATGGCGGCGTAACCATCACAGTCCTTTGATCTTTAGGTCAGGTTGCACCATGATTGAAATAACTTATGTAGAGCCGATGAGAACGATATTAGGTTATAACTCAATTCACCGCTAAGGTTTGGGGGGCAAGTGAACGCGCAGTTCTTGTTGGCTGGTTCGCGGGTCAACATCATGGCATTTATCAGCTTGTTGGATAAAACAATCTGCCCTTGGTCAGTGGGATCGAATTGCTGACATATATAAGCGCTAAAATACGGTTTTGTGAGCACGGGTGTCAATCCGCAGTCAAGCGGTTTGTTGTTTTGTGGACTGTACAAACGGTGGTAGGGAAGAAAAAAGTAATCAATTTTTTACCTATCTCTCTCGCCCGCCTCATTTTTGTTGGTTTGTACTCGTTTCCGATTAAGACTCCTGTTTTTTCTGCGGTTCAAAACATAAATTCACATTTCACCTCCTGTAAATGTCGTAAATAGCTTTGGAATGCCCGTGGTCGTACTTTAGCAACATATTTGTATACCAATCACTATGTGTCCGTTTCTGTTTTGCCAGTAGATCATGAGGAATGTTAAACAATAGAATGTCGTAATTGTTATATTATAATATTTAATTGGCATGAGCAAAGGAAACTTTTACTTGGCTAATGAAAATCCTGAGATATCTCAAGAATGCATCGGTTTTCTTTAATTAACCGCTTAACTTAACCACTGTTTCTCGATGGTCGCTATTGCAGGCCGAACTTCTAATTAGAAATTATTGTATACTAAAAACCAAGGGATAAACAATTTCCTACTTCATTTATAAAAAAAAAGCAAGCTAGAATTTATTTTCAAAAATATAATATTTGAAACTGTTGCGCTGCCAGTAACGCAAAATTTTCACTGTAACCAGATTGAGACAAGAGTCCTCCTAGTCAATAATTCACTTAAAACCACCAAAATAGTAAAATAGTCTTTCTAACATGCGTGATGCACTTAGAACGTAAACTAAATATAAAAGAAACTGCGTCAGTAGCTGTCAGACATAATTCAAAAATATATTCAATTTTGATATTTCTTAACATTGCTTATAGTATCAGTGAAATCAGTAATTCTGTTTTGAATTTCACTCACGCAAATGTCACTTCACATAGCAAGCATAAAAAAGTATTTTTATTTCTCCATCAAAAGAAATTGTGGTAAATTTCTTATTTCCTACAGAAAGCCGAAAGTGAGCTAAATTATGAGCATTAGCTGACATTAAAAATATAATAAATTATACCGTGTAATGGCTGATTTGTTAGAACCTTTGGTAATGATCACTTTTTCAAATGATAAATATGCGACTTTCGACTTGTTTGTATTGAATTTACTATAAGAAAATAAGCTTAAGATGCGTGATTCAATTTGGTCAATTGTGCATATAAATCGACTATAGCCTAGACTACATAGGACATAAGAGGCTTACATATCATCATTTTCAGATACGAAGGAAACCTTATCCACTTGTGATACATTGTGCTTTCAAACGAGGCTTTAACGAAAGAGTGGCACAGAGCTTATTAATAAGTAGACGACTTCCTGGGTCCTCCGATAATTTCCGAGTCTCCGAGAGTTGTATGAATTAATGATACGAATACACGACTGAGCGAGTTCGACAGAAAGCTCTTGAGGAGTTGCTGAGATGGAATACTCTATGCGTTGCTTTTGTTTGCCTTTCGACATGTAATACTTAAAAAAACACACACACATGCTATGTTCACAAGCTAAAATGTGAAGGCATGTTCATTTTGGTTTCATAATCGGAATTATTCTGTAGGATCCAATCATGCGTCAATTACGAGTACTATGAAAATATATTTTTTATACAACGTCAGCAGGCATACAAGCATAGGATTCATAATGTAAAGTGAATGCTGAATGCTTGCAACACAAAAATATCACTCGTGCGTTGCTAACACTGATGCTATCGCAGTAACTTTCTGGGGTACTTACTGGTAACCTTACTCCCTTGCGGGAACACAACAGCCCCCCAGGGACAGCGCCGTATCTCTTTCAATATGCGTTTGAGTTACCATAATTTTTTGTTAAATTAATTTATAAATCTGAATTATCTCAGAAGCATGAGACGTTGACTTTACATTTCGTATAAATTTCAACTTAATACACTTAACCGTTTTGAATAATGAACGAAAACCTAAAAAGCGAATTTCTCGTATTGGAGGCGTCTTACGATAAGATATTGTACACATAATTTGATTTCACGTCATTTTCTCCTCAATTTCTGTACAATATTTCTATTAAAAAGATATTTCGATCCCTGATTTTATTCTACGAGATTATTTGGGTCACGTTGTCATTCTCTCGTTTTTTTATGAAATAAAACCTAGCCTATGTGCCATAAACCAGCATAAAAGAAAGGAACAAAGGGGAAAAATATGTTTTGCGCTTAATAATTTAACTAAAATACTGATATCACAGCTTATTATGTATGCACTTGTGTAGTCCATAATTAAGTATGGTCTTATACTTTTGGGAAATGATGACTACACGAATAATGTACATGCGTACTTATTGCTCAAAACCATGCATACGAAGTATATGCAAAATCGCACCTGATGTTTCATGAAGACCGTACTTTAGATCCCTAATAATATTACCGGTATAATTTTTACTAAATGGAGCATGTAAATGCAAGGTGCATTTACATGCGATTTAGTAAAATTTATCTAACAAAATAAACATATGTTCATATAAGCTAAAGATCAAACGCAAAAATGTATGAGACATTCTCACAAACTTGCAATAAATTTGATTCTAAGAACTAGTCGCCTACAAAAAATTGTTAGTTGATGTATCATATTTTTTTTAATCATATACCTAATGAGATAAAGCAATTATCGTATAACAAGCAACAATAAGCAATAATTAAAATTTTGGTTACTTGTCATAGATAATTAATACAAGATATATTTTGAAAAAAACATAAATATGGTTCTTCAGTGCCCTATAGAGCGTTTTTTTTGGAATTGGTCTTAAATTCAGCGTTATTAATAAAAACAAAATGAGGGCGCCACTTAGCTTTGTGCGCCCTCTTGAGCAGTCAGAACCCGTTATATACGTTTTTCCATACATTTCGCGGTCGTATACGACCACCCGGGTTTCGAAGGTTAGAAGACTAATATCGATGCATGAACAAGCAAAGGGTGATTTTTCAAAAACAAATTTGTATGCTATTGTATTATATATGACTAAATAGGTTTAGGAACTCCGCCTCGTAATACCATCTGCATATATTTTATCTTCTCTATTTACTGTAAATTAATAATGCGTATTTATAAATAAGTTCATAAAAACGGAAATATGAGCCAATTCTACGTTTAAAGATATTCCGTAAGCATTTATTTCTAGTGGAATTAGGTTGGAGTTTAATTGAGAAGTTGTTAAAATTGTTGTTTTTAATTTATGCCATAACATAACCCCTTTTAGTCCCCCACTGTCCCGCATGACGGCTTTGTCTAGACGTCTGCGTCTGAAATACCGACTAGTATTATAGATCTACTTTTATTTCGATATCTTTCGATTTCACTTATTTTACACCTTCTGTCAGTAAGGTCAAATTTTCCGGTCATTCACCTTATCGCCACAATTAATTAATTTAAGAGAAATACGTACTTGTCTTTGAAATATTTCATCAGAGCTATTTGGATATTTTCATGCCACTGCGTGAAAGTATTTGGTGTGACGTCATCTTCGCAATAATATATGGTGCAGAACTAAACTAGATGTCTACGAAAACCTCTGAGAATGCAAATGCTATGAGTTATAAGTCAAATATGTAGCGCGCAATGAAAATTTTGTCTAACTCATAAAACAAGTTAAGACCAAAATAATGTATTTCTATAATTACACGCCAAATTCTTTGCCGAGCAGGCAAAATGCACAGGGCGCCTATGACTTGGTCCTTACACACCTCACGTGTTTGTAAAAATATTCTCTTTTATATTTAAATATGTTTTATTCAGTCGAACTTTATTTCAAAACATGACCACTGAACGGATATCACGTTTTCCACGTGTTGATTGAAAGCCATCATAGCCTCTTTGACTTCGTAAAAATCAAAACACTCACCCGAGGGCTGTGTTCAGGATGGGTCAACGTTAACTCTTCTTTTCGAAGGCCAAAAATAACTTAGTTTTGTCGGTGGCGGAAGCACGGTAAGCAGATTAGATCAAATTGCCTGTTACTTTATTTTGTCGCCACGTCAGTACAGTAAACTAACACTGATTCGATCTTTAAATGAGATTGTGGAAAAAATAATGAGCGCGCAGGTAAATCGCAATCATTTATGTAACCAAGTTTCTTCCCTGCCTCAATTTTGTTAGTTTGTCTCATTTCATATTTTTTTCTCTGGTTCAATACAATAAATCTATTCGTTTCCCGTGACAATGTCGTAAACAACATTAGACTGTCCGCGGTCGTACTTTAGCAATATCTTTGTGCATCAATCAAAACTGGTCCATTTGTGTTCTGGTTTAGTTCGTTAGGAATCCAACGACTATATAGTATTCTTATTTTAAATGCCTCTGCAATCTTTTTAACTAATACAGATCCGCAAATACTCTCGACTCACTTTGTGGATAAGAAACGATTTTGTTCAATTACCTACCTGCTTAACCGACCTCTACGAATATCGTCTTTCAGTGAAACACTACTATAAATATGCGTACTGATTTTTCACGGTATTCAGATGAGGTGCTTTCCTCCCAAAAGCAATTTGGTGATGAACAGAGCAAAAGCTTTTGATAAACATGGCCCATGAAAACAAAAATATAATATACAAAAGTCAAACTTGTAAAAATCTGAAAGTTTTGCGCTACTGAATTCGGATGAGTGCTATACTCATCCGAATTCAGTAGCGCAAAACTTTCAGTGTGGTCCGTGTAGTGATATTATATAAAAGGATTTAAACGGTTAATCTTTTCCAGAGGTATTATACTCAGTTACACACATGTTTGGGAAAATTTACCACCTTAGTGGCCCTGTCTTAACAGGGCCTTGTCTATCGAGGGAATATTTTTCTAATATTATCTTATTTATCATGCTATTGTCAACGTAATCGATCTCTTTCCGTATTGAATGTCTGTTAAACAAACTTAATATTCTTAGCTAATACAAAGGCTTTCTTTCGAATAAACTTATGAATATGTACATCAAAACACGAGTATATACGAACTATTTACATTTGGGTATTGTGTCTGTTACCTTAGATTTGTATATTTTGTTTACAACAGATTTCGCAAAGACGAGAAGTTAAGGCGGTACTACTGCTTTATCCGCTGTCAGAAGCTAGTTATAGTAGACTTGATTAATAGACTTCCAAATAGTTGCCATAATTATATACACACATCAAAAGTGTCTAGGGATCAACATATATTTTTGCAATAACTTTTCTCCTGATTGATATTAATTAAAATTTTCTTTAAGGATTCATCAAATAAAGTGTTTTCGTTTGTCTACAGTAACGATAAACCAAGTCACCTTTGCATTAATAAAGAAATTTGCCATTTTCATAATAAAGGGATTTTTGACATTTGAACCACTAACATTAAAGTTCGAAAAAAAGAATTTTATTGGGTAACTTAAACAGTTAATAATCCGTGTTTCTACCGCGAACACTAACAACACAAGAACATCGGTTTGGCATACTCAAAATGAGTTCATCCAAATCACGCTGTGGAATGGCCGCCCATGTTCGTTGCAACAACAAAAAAAATCGGCCAAGTGCGAGTCGGACTCGCACATGAAGGGTTCCGTACCATTATCGATAAAAACGGCAAAAAAATCACGTTTGTTGTATGGGAGCCCCCTTAAATATTTATTTTATTATATTTTTTAGTATTTGTTGTTATAGCGGCAATAGAAATACATCATCTGTGAAAATTTCAACTGTCTAACTATCACGGTTCATGAGATACAGCCTGGTGACAGACGGACGGACGGACGGACGGACGGACAGCGGAGCCTCAGTAATAGGGTTCCGTTTTTACCCTTTGGGTACGGAACCCTAAAAAAGGTCTTCTTGCGACTGGATACCCTCCATATTCGGCAGAGCTCTTCTCTGTAGCATATCCCATGCATGCTCAATCGGGTTATTATTATTATTATATATATTTTTTTTGGATACGATTGTTATAGATGAAATGGCCTCCCCAAAGAAAATTTGTCATGATAGGAATGTGTGAATCATACGAAGAGTAAGCGAAGGGACATGACGTACAAAGCTGTGTCTAAATATAAGGAAATGAAAGAGGTGATGGTAATAATTATCCATCCAAAAACGGTGCGGACATGCGTATCGCATCTTGGTGACGAGCCTATCCAAGATACTAAACAACACTCATAACATGTGCACAGCATCCTAATGTCCTCTTTCCTGAAGCACATGAGCAATAATCATGTAGTATGCTATCTCTACCTTGTTGTCCCTCGTTAAATGCATGATATATGTAAATCATACCACTCCGAATTCAGTAGCGTAACTGTCAGTGTGGTCCGTGTAGTAACATAATATAAAAGGATTTAAACGGTTAATCTTTTCCAGAGGTATTATACTCAGTTACACACATGTTTGGGAAAATTTGCCACCTTAGTGGCCCTGTCTTAATAGGGCCTTGTCGTTCGATGGAATATTTTTCTAATATTGTCTTATTTATCTTGCTATTGTCAACGTATAACCTAGCGCGCGTGTGGCGCGATTATATTCTGGCCTGTAACAATATTATATTTTCTTCAGATATGCTATATTCTTCTAAGCCATCAACATGCAACTGGTCATACACCTCAATATTATATGAACCGCCATGGACGTGTTCACTATAATAGCTGTAGGCCAGTTTGATTTGATAAGTCTCCAAGGCAAACAGAATTAAGTCTTCCTCTGTTAAATGAGAAAATCTAACATTCTCTGCCATATATTTCTAAAGAGAACACGTTGTCTATTGATATTATTATCTATAATGTACTCGGCAAGTGTATTAGGTACGTCCATTCGGGCATTTATAATTTCTATGAATCTAGCCGCATAAATACTGTCTTCGATTAGGCGGTGAAAGCATTTGAGCAGTGCTGCAGCCACTTTAAAATCAATCATCATGTGGCTCATGGCTGTATTGAAAAAATCTTGTCGAAAAAGTTTCAAATCTCGTTTGAATCTTCCATTTACCACCTCTACTATCCAACGACATGAAGTCACGAGGCGAGACTTGGTGGTCTGTATAGTAGTTAACTGGTTTTGACCTCTTTTCATCATTGTGGCATCGCTGTTTCGTACCCGTAAGATTCTATGTCAGGCAATGCATCTCTGAATACTCTGTCTAATATCATCACATCACCTTCTCGCAAAATCCAGTGTAGACCAGTGTTATCACTGTTAACAAGTGTACTCATTATCTTGGCATCAGAAGTTGTGGCAGCATGTGGACCTGTGATCTCGACGATGTGACCATCATAGCAATCCATCAGAAATGGTTTCGAAAGGTTCCTATATTTATGATGACTATACGTCTTTTTTTGAAAAAAGAAATTTGAACTTTTTAAATGTTAATATACGTTTCATGGCAAATCAGTATAGCTTTACGTGAATCGACGCTGCCAAAAGTACTATCCTAATTGTTAATGTGTCTTCTTCTTCTTCTCTTCACGCCAGGTCCCTTGCGGGGTAGGCAGAGAGAACCGAGCGCCATAATCTATACATATAAATAAAATTGAAGTGTCTGTCTGTGATTTCATAATAAAGCCTTTATCTTAAGCTCATATTGTTATTTTCACGTTACCAAAGCTTAAACATGCATTTTTAACTTTTTTGTCTGTCTGTTTGTTTGTCCGGGCTAATCTGCGAAATGGCTTTCACTGGTAGGTAGAGGACTGTTCAGAGCAGAATATAGGCTACTTTTTATCCTGTAAATATTTAGGGTTCCCGCGTAAAACATGAAAAACTGTTAATATTAGTGGGAAATATCGGTGACTATGCTACTTTTATTTTTATTATTTTCACAGAATACGTATTTTTTGGGACATAAAATAACTACGCATTTTTTATGTAATACAAATAAAATAAATATACGTTGCCTCCGTAAAGGTCAATAGATGGCACTGTATGAAAATTGAATCGCTCTATGGTTGCATCTACGTCCCTGAACTTTGTTTTTTTTTATTCAGATAGAATTTCAGGTCTACAGAGAAATAGTCTACTAAAAGCCCAAATCTCATGCGTGCGAAGCCGCGGGCTTCAGCTAGTAGTTAATATATTACAAAAAAATCTTAGGGTATACGTTTAATATACGTTTCATGGCAAATAAGTATATCTTTAGGTGAATCGACGCTGCCATAAGTACTATCCTAATAGTCAATATGTATGTATGTATATCTTCACGCCAGGTCCCTTGCAGGGTAGGCAGAGAGTACCGTGCGCCATAATAGTTAAATAGTTTTTGTAATATATTCCAGAGAGCAAGGAAATGTGATCAAATCCTATATACCGAGGCACAAATTCACTATTTAGGCAATCTCGGGCAACAGTTATTTTTTTCTTTCAAAATTTCGTCGGCTTATGTTGAATAACTGAGCCAAACGCTCGTCCGGTTCACAAGTTCATAACTTCATTAACTAAATTAAGTACATGCCCAATAACGTTCTCGGCTTGTTGTTGCGAGTAATTGATGGCGTTTCCATCAGTATTTGATTTAGAACAGTACTTGATTGAATTGGTCATGAATGTCGACTCTAGCGTTCTGCATTGTCGAACTGGAATGACATCCATGACCTCCCCGATCTTTTGTGGTGAAGATCACAAAAGATCGGGAGGAAGTGTTTGTATATCTATCAATAGTACAATATACGAACACACGGCTGATACCAAGCTTTTGAAGTGTCTTGAATATGACCAACGGCTCCATACACACTTTGTGCAAGCCAATCACTGCAATCATATTTTCTTCCGCACCCCATTTCATATTGTAATTTGTTAATAAACAGGAAAAAATATGTAATGCGGTGGGAAATCAAAAGAAGTTATTAACATAATATATTGGTTTCAAATTCAAAATAAGTATAGAACAGTATTTATGGCCAGATTAGATATAAGTAAGTTTGTGATAAAGGCGACACTGTTATGTATAGTCTAGAAATAAAACTAGTGAAATTTTACAGGTACTTAGCCGTCTGCCACCATTTTTGTGTTTTGCGTTTTGCAATACTCGTAAAAACTTTCAAGGTCCAACTTTGACCAACCTTGTCGGGCCAAGTTTGAGTAGACATGTAATTTGATAACGTCGACCCACTAGTTAATTCTGGCTGCAATGAGTAGGAATTATTTTGTGAGCAATCTTTTTTTTGAATCCTTTATTTCGGTCACTGAATATTATTGAAAGTGTTAATATAATCGTGCCGTGGTGGCACTATTTGCTATTACTGTAAAGTTGCGGAAAATGAGATATTTTTTCGCAAAAGTTCAAATAACATCTGTTGTCAGTTTCAGCTAAACCGATGATTAAATTAACATAAAAATGTGTATGTACTTATTATACGTATTGTAAATATCTAGAATTTTTGGTAGAGTTTTCTCTTCAAAATATAATAAAGTGAGCTTCCATATAAGCAAAAATGAGTAAAATGCAAGTCAGATTCGCGGACCGAGATAGCACTATTTAAAATATACTTACCCCTTTTATAGTTATATCTTTATGTCGCTAATCTTAACTGAACATGAGCGAGACTGGCTTTCAGGCTTTTGATGTTCTTCAGCAGCGTACTGATATCGACGTGTTGACAGGACTAGGGTGACAGTTGACAGCTTATGTAAGTCTTTCGCTACGAAGGAAGGCACGTCGTCTGGATCGGCCACCTTCAAAAGACGAGTATGCGCATACTCGTATGAAATGTTCTAATTAAATTATTACAAAATCAATTTATCAAATCCTGTAACTCGTGTCCATCGTGTAATTGCTTTAATTACTCTGTAATTATGACGAAAAGTTCATTTAGAAAGTATGGGTATATGTGAACAGTCAACCTATGCTGAATTTTCTTCAGCCTGCGTTTTAGGGTTCCGTACCCAAAGGGTAAAACGGAACCCTATTACTGAGGCTCCGCTGTCCGTCCGTCCGTCTGTCCGTCTGTCACCTGTATCTCATGAACCGTGATAGTTAGACAGTTGAAATTTTCACAGATGATGTATTTCTATTGCCGCTATAACAACAAATACTAAAAAATCTAATAAAATAAATATTTAAGGGGGCTCCCATACAACAAACGTGATTTTTTTGCATTTTTTATAGATAGTGGTACGGAACCCTTGGTGCGCGAGTCCCACTCGCACTTGGCCGATTTTTTTTGCTAACTTTTCTCGATATTGATAACGGCAACAGGTAGACGCTTGAAATATTCACAGAATATTTAGTTATATATTCACTTTAAGAACAAATAATTAAATTAAAATAAAACAAATATTTAAGGGGGGCCCATACAACAAACGTGATTTTTATGCCATTTTTATAGATAATGGTACGGAACCCTTCGTGTGCGAGGCCGACTCGCACTTGGGCGATTTTTTTTTCATAGCGCACCCATAACAGATTTCATAGTTACTTCCAGTCAAAATCATTTCTGAAGCTGTTTAAAGAAAAGAATTTTTGTAGTCATTTTGTTTTCTTGAAATACTCGTTATAAAGTTGGTAAAGCAGTATTAGTAATTTAAAGGTAATTTTAAATGTAAGTAAATATCTTTCAAAACTACATTAGAATGACCGAAAGTAACTACCATAACTATAGATGAATGAAAACCAAATATAGTAAAAAATATTGACTTGTCTTATACAGTAAAGAACTTTTCAATATCATTTATTTATATAGGATGGATGTCCGTTCGCGTACTTACCGATCCGTACAAATACGAATGTAAAAAGGCCCTTCACAAAAAGGGTGACACTTTTTTATGGCAGTAATCAGAGTAAGTGCACATACGGGCGTAAGGTATACCTGTTTATGCACAAGATTTACTTCAAACTTGTTTGTTACAGGTGTGCACCATTGGCGTTATAGCCAACACTATGAATGTGGCTGTACTTACTAGAAGAGACATGGCTGCCGCACCCATTAATAGGCTTTTGAAATGGCTTGCCGTCGCCGACGTATTTGTGATGCTTGAATATGTACCTTTCGTCATATACCGATACTTGGTAAGATTTTATTTTTTTAGCGGTTAAGATTGTTATTGTGATAGCAACGTCAATATGTAAGATGAAATAAGTAAGCAGCGAGTACTGAACATTAAGGACTAACTATCTTGCCAGTTATTTTGTAGAGGGGAGAAACGTGGCCTGTTGCTTCTTGTAGGAGGAGGTGAATTGCTCTTCTTAGTGTAGTAATAGTTGTGTATTCTATCGCTCTAGATCATTTTTGTTTCAAAAACTCTGTGAAAAAATACAAATCTAAAAAAATACATATAAAAAAATATTACATATACAAATGTCACAAAGTACAAACAAAACAATAAGCAACAAAAAAAATATTATAGAGCAGTATGGCACTTGGCTATTTTGGGATAATTATAAATGTTTGTGTTAGAGCATTTGGGTTGTCAGTCTTCAAAAGGGGAAGAATCGCCACTGGGGTGTCACAAGAACGTAAAATCATTGTTTAATTACGATACGCCAGTCTCGACTCGTTTAATGGCTTTTGTTTGGAATCATAAAGCGGCGCGTCTCTGTATAAGTGCGATGATTACGAACTCTTTTTAGCAAGAGAAACATGCGATTGACCCTTGCGCACGGAGGGGGAAGGAATCATCCCATTTCCAGTTGTCAGACATTTCTTATCGAGTGCTCATTGGAACTATTTTGATTCATTCATACAGCTCATTTGAAACAATAACCAGTATTGAAGGTCAATTATTAAGAGAAAAAGAAGAGATGCTATTGTAATTAGTTAAGGGTAATTGATTTATTTGGTGAGCGGTCTATAATTACGAGAACTAAGCTATTACTGATTCATCTTTCGAGTACCTATCTGTTGTTCCGAGAATAAAGCTTTTTTCAAGTAAGTATGACTTATAGATATCGTATCTCAATTTTGTACATGAATTTCCAATAATTTAGAATATTTGTACCTGGAAACATATTGTATGCCTAATACGCCGGAGATTACGATAATTAAAAGATTAGATAAATTATTGAAATCGCTATATTATTATATGCTAATAAATTGATAATATAGAACACGTATGCTATACGCGACGATATTGTGTGAACAAATTATGACTACATATATAAAAACTTAAAGTATAGTTAAGCACTGATCGGGCTAAATCCATGATTGCAGCGTACACATATTAAAGGAATCTGAGAAATTATTATATTCAAGTTTATATAATGCAATATAGTATTCTATTAAGAGTTCAGAAAGATAATTATGATAAATATATACGAAAACGTATACTGAATCACAGAGCTTTGAGATAAGACTAGCGAGCTTGAAATGTCATCAATCTTTCTTACTTCCTTGATTCTCTCAAATTGTATCACATTGCAACTTGCAGTTCAAGGAACAGCTAAAATGTCTGCTTTACTTCAAATGAAATGTAAATAAATCGAAGAGAGATATACTTCGGAAATTTCAAGTATAATTACGATAATTATAAGTGCAGTGTAGTAGTAATCGTCAAGAGCTATGGTTCTTGGTATTGCGGTTTCCAGCGAAGTTCGGTCCTGAAGTCACCTAGGAGAAGATCAAGCTGGCGTTCAGGAAACTTGGTGTGCTGTAAAGCAGTACTTTAGGTCGAGACAAATACTCTTGTAATGCAGGTCCGAAGTCAGACCGAATTACTGTAGTCACCTATGTGCGGAGCACCTGGATACCAGCTAGATACCTTGTGATTCGGTGCAAAGACGAGATGTGAAAATTATCGATGGTCTTGAGCTCACACTTTCTGAATCATCGAGCACTTGAGTCTAAGAAGAGATTTTGCTTTAATTTGTGTGTTCTACCATTTGCACAATGGGTTGTGTCCCGAGGAGTTGTTCGATATGATGTCAACAGTCTCGCTTTACAATCGCACGGTTTGTCGCCGGTTACCAATTTATTCTTACACACTGAACTGCAATGGTCGTGTACTATGCGACTCCAGTGAAGTTTTCTACCGAGAACTCTTAAGTTATGAAACGAATGCCTGCGGAGGTTTTCCCTAGGGATTTACAACATGAGGTTCTTCAAGAAAGGCGTTAAGATGTTTTTACGGGCTCGGCACGAGTAATACTCCTGGTGTTATAAATATCCATAGGCTACGGTGACCGCTTACCATCATCAGCCAGGTCGTACGCTTGTTTACATCTTAGTGGTATAAAAAATGTATGAGTATATTACTTTGTACATACTTACGAATTACATTGTACAATATTTATTGAGTATGAAAATATGTATAATGAAAAATAAAGAAAAAATATGAAAATACTCAATTCCGTACAGAAAATTAACTTTACGCTGTCGTCTGAACCTTTAAATCCTAGGTTATACTTAAATGAAGTACGCTGAGAAAGTATTCAATCTATCGTCTAAGCTGTTTGCAAATGCTGCTATGAATAACTTTGGTTCTTTTTTAGGTTTTACCGGAGAAATTGGATTTCCCTTACTCGTGGGCGATGTACCTTCTGTTTCATATGCACTTCGCTCAAATACTGCATACGGCCTCGATTTGTCTGACTTTATCTCTGGCAATTTGGAGGTACATAGCTATAAAGTAAGTAAACTATTTTTTTAATAATTTATTTTGTCAAGCTGTTTAAGCCCACATTACATGGGTATAATTTACTAAAGATGCATATGTGACTGAAGCAACAACTTCATTTTGAAAAATGTCTATTATATTTAAGAGACATATTATAAACAAAAAACAACAGAAAAAATGGCTGGGTTACCCATCGCGTCAGATACTTTTAACCCGTTACGCGTCGCGGTACTAAAAACGAAAATGTACGGAAAATTTGCAAATGTATGGGACGCTACGGGCGTCCCATACATTTGCAAATTTTCCGTTGTGGTTTGAAATATTCAATATTTGATTTGTTTTGAATATGTGACGTATTATATATCATAGTTATTATCGATAAATGGTCTGTACACTACACTGTACAAAAACTACGTCACTTACTCGCTAATTTCAATAGAGTAGTTTTTTTTCCAAAAATGAAAGAACTAGTCTATAAACTGAGGCCGGATATGGGACGCTGTGAGTACATTTTATAGGACGCGTCATGGGTTAAGTATCCAAACACACACAAAACAGGCGCGGGTGCCCTATTTTTGCGTCTAGTTTAAACTGTAATACATACTACGCATATGTTAGTTGTAGTACATATTAAACAAATCGTCCTGAAGCACGGAGCAGGGTTAGGCGCGGACTTGTGAATACAAGTCGACTAGGCTTATGATAGATATTTCGCGTCGTGGGAAATTAGCTTAAGAATCATTTTCCAAACCTTAGCTTGGCTTAGTAAAGTTAAGCTAAGGTAAACTTTTAGTTTTATAAAAAAAGCCCTTTGATGTCGTGTGGGTTTAGCAACTTACCCTAACCCTATCTTGTTAATTGTTGGTCGGGGTCGAACTGCGCAATCTAGCTATATGATGGTGACGATTTCTTTAATAGATTAAAGTTTACCTTGTCTCCATTATTAACAGGTGTTTTTAATTGTTTTTGATGTAATAAAATAATGAAGAAAAATAGATGTGTGATTTTCTAAACGTTTAGTATTAACATTACCATTTCACACCAGGTGGGACGTGTGTATCTCGACGTAGAATAGAAAATAAAAAATATTTATCCAGGCATTGCTATCTATCTTTAGGCAAGTTTCGTGCAGTGAAAACCGAGTGCCTCATGACTTGGTTCTTTCACAACTCACTCCTTGCCAATGCAATGGCTCAAAGCCAACCGACTCAAAATGTGTAAACTCAGGTATTAATTTAATAACATACTTTTTTACATGCTTATGATAGTCTTTCACCGCCAACATACTTGCTTTTCTCTTTTACGCAATTACACAATATTCCTATCATAGTACACTTGGGTTAACATGACAAATTGAACGATACTACAACGATAATAATCCATCCAACTATTTGAAAACAATTGGAAAAAATCTAACGTATCCACGTAGGTAGGTACACAACCCTGCCTTTGCAATCATGTAGTCGGGTAAATATGCAAACTATACGGTCCGAAGACGCGCAACTTCTTTCTCATTTAATACAAGAGAAGCTTCATAAATCAGACGCATTCTTTACCCGTATAAGGTTTACCGTGGTCCATAAAAGTTCCGCTTAAATTACGGTTTCTTTCATAAGCTTTGTCGTGATCGTAATTTGTACCTAAACCTATTGTATTCAACTTTATTGAATTAAAAAGTTTCATGAAGTCGTAAAAAGAGAACCTAAGTAGAAAGTGGATTTGTATTGGAAAAGCTATGGCTCCATACATTACTCCATACATTTAGGTTAGGGTACTAATATGTAACTACATGTCTTAGCGTTACAGCAATAAAATAAATATTAATGTAAATAAATAAATTGAATTGAGTTAACTGGAAAAAAAAAATATTTGTCGCGTTCGGAGTAGGCGGACATTCGCGTTGAAACGGCAGCAACCGTGGCCATAAGCAACAGGGACCTTGACTTTTACTCCCAGTGTCAAGAATCATCATATGGATGATTGAGATGGGGCCACCTATTTATCAACAACACAAATTAAAATTGAAAACCCACAGGAGCGGGAAAAGCGGGAAAGAGGCAGCGCTCCGGGACGAGATTCTTTGTAACATTGTAACAGTGTTTGTATGCAACCTGTCACGCATATAAAGATCGCACCGCTTTTTGTGTCGACTAAGATCTTGCAACCTTGGTTGATACAAATTGCCGTTAGAAGTCAGGTATGATAGAGGCAGATCTAATATTGGGGCTTAGGAGTTGTAATATAATGCCTTTATAACTAATCTGGTCATGAACACTGTTACATAGAAACTTTTCTTTTTTTTCTACTCTTTAGTTATTTTGAATTTGGAACGCGTTTATTATGTTAAAAACTTCTTTCAATTTCCTGCCGTTTTACATATTTTTCGTGTTTATTATCAATGTACAATATGGAATAGGGTGTTAAAGAAAACAGGATAGCACTTGTACAAAGTGGGTATGGAGCCGTCGGTCATATTCAAGACACTTATAAAACTTGGTATCAGCTGTATGGTTGTATATCGTACTATCAACAGATATTCCAACAGTTCCTCTATTGAAGACCATAAAAGATCGGGGCGATATAGTTGCCGCGTGTAGTTAGAACTTCAAAGGCTGTTAATGCTGTTAAAGCCAGAATTCGCCGAAAACCCATTAGGGAACAGAAAATCTTATCGCGAGAAATGAATATTCCTAGGGCTCTGTCGCGTATAATAAAACAAGACCTGAAGCTCGGCGCTTATCAGCGATATACATTACATGCCCTAAATCAATCCCTACAGTTGAAGAGAGTAGATCGATCAGAACGCTTTTTATCCCGATACGCAAGTAAAATATCCTCTTTACTGATGAAAAAAAATTCACGATTGAAGAGCATTGCAACAAGCAAAATGACAAAGTGTACGTACATTGTTCTAAAGAAGCCGCCGATGTGGTCGGAAAGGTATATCGTGATCATCATCCTGCGTCTGTAATGGTTTGATACGTAGGTATCTTATCAAGAAGTCACAAAGCTTCATTTTTGTGAAAAAGGAGTAAAGACTTCAGCCAAAGTGTATCAATAGACTGTCTTGGATCTTGTTGTGTAACCTTTCAGCAATACTCTTTTAAAAATGTACCGTGGACTCTGCAGTAGGACTCTGCACCTGGTCACAAAGAACGAACTACCCAAGCCTGGCTCGAAACCAACGTTCCGGACTTTATAAGAGCTGAAGACTGGCCCTCGTCTAGTCAGATCGGAACTCCCTAAACTACAAATTATGGTCAGTTTTAGAGGATATTTACTGCTCGAAACGACACGCCTACATTGTGTCTCTTAAGAAATTTCTGGAAAAAGCAGTGACTAAATTTCCCATGGAAACAGTGCGTAAATCCATGTAATCGTGGCGAGACAGATTAAAGGTCTGTATCAAAGCCAAAGGTGGCTTTTCGAATAGAATATTTTTATTTTTTTGCTAAGACTTTTGTAAATACGAGTATGTACATATAAGTTTTATTAAGATTACATTACTTCATAAAAAAGAAATGCATATTTATTTGGAACAGAACTTATGGCCGGATTAGGTAGTGGTGATGAATGATTTTATATCTTCATAAGAGATTTATATCATTTTTAAAATTTTTCTTTGTACATTTTTGTAATTTTGCTGATTATTATTCCAATGTCACCTTTTCAAGAAATTATAAAAATATTATTCGTTTATATAGTTATTATAGTTAGTTCTTTCGATAGCTGTCAACACTTACATTGTCTGGCTTTTTTATATGTTTTTGTGTAAATGTTCTTTCTGCGTAACAAATATTTTTAATTGGATTATATTGTCAATCTGAAATTATTTTAATATTTTTCACGTCAAAATCGTCTGTAACAAATACAATAGTACAAATAGCTTTACTTTAGTACTTGATATTTTCAATTAGTACTTACTTAAAATTCTTCTTTTAAAATTAGAACTTTTACGTTCAAATCTGTACGTTGAGGGCCGTAACGTACAAAGACACGCCGGTGACGAAGACCCTGATTGACTTTCTGAAGCTGTTTGTACCCACAGTGTCGTTATTCACCAACTGCATTATTATAATTCTTTAAACTTTTGTTTTTGAAGTGGTAGATGGATAATTTAATAACTGTTTTTAAGTTCAAGAAGTGTATCCTCGGAGCGCGAGTTCACTTCGCACTAGACTGCTTTTATTTTTGTATTGTATATCTTCTTAAGATTTTTTATAAAGAAAGAAAGAAATTTTATTATGTAAGATATTATATTATGTTATTAAGTTAATATGTTTTGTTATAACATGGATTATGAATCTATTCCTCTTAGTGTTATCTCGTTTCTTAGTCCATTTGGATTAGCAGGGTCCACTACCTCAGCCTAAGGATATGGTGCTGATTTTGAGATGGACCGATTGCCGTAAGACCTCCATAAATATTTCAGAGTGAAACCCAGACGATGGGCAACACAAGTTCAGTGCTACTGAACCGGTCGGTTAATAGCTGTTTCGTGGATTGGATGGACATGGATTTAATATAGCCAATGAATATCAATTCATTTTTTTTTTTTTAGTCGCGGACGAAATTGGCTTTTAGTTACGTGATGAATATCTATCATTTTTTATAGATAAATAAGAGTATGCCTTAGACAATTATGTTATTTATTAACAATTTATATTATTAATAAGTTCTTTTCATACTTTCATGAAATGTGATAAAAACATTATCTATGCCGATTTTCTTAAGCTACTTTTGATTTCTCATCAGTAAACATTTTGCATGGTTTCGCCCTGAACTGAACCTTTACAGCCATTTTGTAGGCTTTAGGATATTTGCCGGCAGAGAGCCCTAACTACTGCAAGGTTCGATATTCGATATTTCCACTTCATAAACTCCTAATGTAATGGAATACATAGCGCTTTTCTCAGGATATTTTTTAAAGGCGTACTGTCTTAAACAGTTTGTCCTATTAGAAAAATAAAGTAAATTTTGGCATGGGTGCGTATGATATGCGATAGTAGTGTATATTTTTGTAAGCTATTTGTTGGTCACTAACGTTCTTTACTTGATAATAAATTTACACTCAATGACTATTGTCAAAATACTGGCGTTTTAAGACGGAAGGCAAAAGCGTTACGAATAGTACGTCCCTGTGATCCACTGTGAAATGAGAAACATTTCTTCAAATATATAGGAGAAGAAGGACTAAAACATTGACATATTATGTAAACTAAAATTAAATTACAACTTATTCTTTCACTTTGCATACCAATTACTGGTGCGACACGCTTGTACCTATCGTATTATTGTGTACCTATTTACCGTGTTTGCTTGCAAATAAATTATTTGATTTGATTTGAAAAAGAATAGAGTAAAAGATATACAGCAAAAATGTAGAAAGAAAAATTTTAAAAAAGATTACGGCGAAGTCGAATATGAAGTCACTTGAGACGAGAGCGAAATTCAGAGACATGGTTATATTTGCGGAGCCAAAATATGAACCGAATACAAAGATTTTGAAGGCGCTCAAGCTTATCTAATTGCAGTTCGGTAATATTAATATAACAGGAGACAGCATAATCAAGAATGGGAAGAAGCAAGGATTATGCGAGCGTAATTTTGGTATCAATTGGAAGAAAATTTTGCAGTCTTCTTAGGAAAAAAAAGGAGTCTTCTTAGGAAGCAAACAACTTCCTACTAACACTTGCTATTTGAGGTGACCAAGATAAAGTTTTTTCAAATATGACCCCAAGATTTTATACAGTGTCCGAAAAAGGAATTTCGGTACCGTTAAAGTTTTCTGATTGCCAATTAGACCAGTCAAGTTTAGTAATTTGGCGAGCACTTCCGATTACGTTTGCCTGCGTCTTGGGTGGATTTACAACGAGACCATGGGAATTACTGCATTTCAGTATACGAGAAAGATCATCGTTAACTGTAGAAATGACAACTGAAATTAATGCAAATGGACCATGCGTATAAATTTGTAACTCGTCTGCATACAGATGGTAGGAGGAGCGAAGGTTGGAAGTGATGGAGTTAATAAATAAAGTGAATAATAGTGAATATAAAACGCCACATTGCGGAACGCCAGCGATTAGTGTACTCCAAGAGGAGTATGAATCGTCAATACGCACACGCTGCCAACGACGACATTGTGTCTCAAGAAATCTCAGCAAGAAGCAGTGGTAAAATTTTCCTTGGAAACAGTGCGTAAATCCATAAATTCGGGGCCGGAGAGATTACAGGCCTGTATCAAAGCCAAAGGTGGCCATCTCGAATATTTTTTTTTTGCTGACACTTCCATAAATATGTACATATTATAAGTTTCATTAAGGTTACATTATTTCATAATAACATAAATACATATTCATTTGTAACGGAACTTTTGATTTATTTTAATAAGAAAAAAGTAATTACCTTCTTTATTTGAAAGGTTTTATTTTCTTCCGTGGTAGACTCATAAATTATGTGAAAATTTAACGATTACATGATAAGTATTTTAATAATAACAGCTTTCAATAGGGTTCCTGAAGTAATAAAAAAGTTTCCGAAGGTAGTAAAAAAAGTTATCATTATCGGTGCGACTCAGCGTGGACGTGTGTCTGTCACAATTAACTTTACTCCCCATTTATGCTGGAATCTACAAATTGAAATTATCACAGTTAATAAAGCTTGTGAATATTATGGACATAATAGTATGATATCTCTAACATTTTTTTTAGTTAGTTTGTAGTTTGTGAAGGTTTTTCTTCTTATACCTACATACAAACTTGCAATTTGCTAGCAAGTTTAAATTCGTATTAGATTTTTACTTTGGTTTCTGTTTGAGACAGGGATGAGATCACAATTGGGCCAGTATTAGGCCAGCGTTGCGCCAATATTTGGCCAGTATCGAGCCAGGCGTAGAGATGAAGAAAAATATTATATTGTTTTTAGCTTGCACAAGTTTTATAAATAATAAAAATATTAACAAAGTAGAAGCGAGTAAGGTGTGTAACGATAAAGCCATGCGGCGCTCGGTACTCTCTGTCTATCCCGCAAGTTATCTGTATCAAGATAGATAAAATCTTGAAGAAAATAAGACAGTAAAACATTGATAGTGAAGGTAATCAACAATCTAGAGCCAAATCCAAAAACAAAACTATGTAGTTGATGGCTTGATTGGGGTCATAATATATATATCGTGGCAGTTTAAAAAAGAAGTCTCGAAGAAGAAGATTCTGTATTTTTACCTACTAATAAAGTAGGAAACTGTAACCATAGACTGATTACCATTGTGCCGCTGCATAATGGTAATCAGTCTACGGTCGCTTGATATACTTGATACCGATTTGCGATACGTATCGGCGATACGTAAATGAATTTCCCATAAACTAGAATAACCTGCTTATCGTCAGGCAGGTCGCATGCCTGTTTGCCAAAATATGCCATCACAAAAAGCACTAAGATAAATTAAGCTATTTTCGCCAGCAGGTCAGTTTTAAGAATATAGTACCTATGATTAAAAAAAAGTGAATATATTCCAATCTCAATTTATTTTTATGATAACATAACGGAGAATTGCAAGACAAAATTTATGAATGAAGCGATTGAGGTGTGTAAAGATAGAATCACGTGGCGTTCGTTCCTCTCTGCCTGTCCCACAAGAGATTTGGCATGAAGATATAGATAGATAGATAAATTAATTACTAGGAGATTATGTTTTCAAGTTGGTTAGCAAATAAATGGTAGAACAAATGAAATCTTTCCAAGAATGTCAGACGATAACGACTATTTTAATTGAATTATAAAAGATGTTTAACTAAGTTTAGAAATCTTTAATCTAGCCCCAGCATAAAGTTTTATAAGACTTCAATGGTTATTAACTTTATTTATTCTTTCAGATATTCAGATAAAAGTCATATTCTGTGCACAGAAAGACGCTGTAGCATCGCGATACTCACCAGCTTCATATTGCCGCCCATATTATGTACCCCTACATTTATGGTAAGTGGCTTATTATCAACAGAAACAAGTAGCGTGGTTGTTTGTTATCCTTATCTCAGAATAACAATGTAGAAACATAATATTTAGTTTCAAATGTTTAAATTAGTCCATATTTCGTCGCGACTTTACTTTTCCAATTTGATTTGCATTGTAATTCTAAACTATGTATCAAAACAGTACTGATTTTATATAATATCAATAGGGATACACGCTTACGGCTCACCAGATGTAAAGTGGATACCGTAGTTTATGAACGCTTGCAATATAGGAAGTTTCACTGGTCGCAATCACCCCTGCTGTTAACACAACAACTCTTGAAGAAGTTGTAATTTGCCTGCAGTTTTCTGTTTTTTTTTATGCTACGCCGGGAGGCATTCAAGCATACGGCCCACCTGATGTAAAGCGGGTACCATAGTCTATTAATGCTTGCGATATATTAAATGTCACTCGCGCGATGTCTCCTCTGCTGCTTACACAGCAACTCCTTGGGAGCTTGGGAACACAACAACCCTCTAAGGGAGTTGTTATTTGGCTGCGGTGATCTGTGAGGTGGAGGTACTTCACCAGACGGGTTGCTTTGATGCGCCCTACCTCTCTTAAAAGATCCAGACCAAGACAAACAGACATGTTCATTCACACAAATATTTGCCTTGTGTGGGAATGGAACCCACGAGCGTTGGTGTCAAAGTCGCGTCATTCACGACTGAGCCACCGAGCTCGTCATGAGCTGTGAGGTGAAGGTCCTTATCCAGTTGGTCCTGGTCCTTTTTTTATAAATTGTCGGAGGTATACAAGCATACAGATGTAAAATGGTTACTGTAGCCTGTGAACACTTACAATACAGTAAGCATCGCGCGCGTTTTGCTACTCCTGTTGCTAACCAGCAACTCTTTAGGAGCTTACTGATAATCTCAGTCTTTAGACTCGATAAGATCCTCTGTGAGATACATCTGCCGTTTTAGGTGCAAAAATGTACAAGCAATTTCATTTATTGCATTTAAGAGAAGTAGGGCGCGTAATAGTTGCCCGTCTGTGAAAGTATCTCCATCTCCAGAAAAAGGAAGGTTGTTATATTCCTGCGCGTGAGTGAGGTCGCCAGTAAGCTCCTAAGGAGTTGCTGTGTTAGCAACGGAGGTGGCATCGCGCAAGTGATACTTAATGTAATGCGTTCACAGCGTACGTT
Source organism: Pyralis farinalis (assembly GCA_947507595.1). NCBI lineage: Eukaryota > Metazoa > Arthropoda > Insecta > Lepidoptera > Pyralidae > Pyralis > Pyralis farinalis. The sequence goes on along the minus strand of OX382277.1, from coordinate 14,410,596 downwards.
AACCGCCTTACCTTAAGTGGGCCGTATGCTTGTATGCCTTCCAACGTTGTACAGAAAAAAATATTATGTATGCATCTGTCGTTGTATACTTAGTTTATGTGAATTAACTATGTGAAATCGGCTAGCACTCAACCATCACTGGATTCGTGCAGTTGTCGTCATTGTCATAGGTGAGATTTATCTTTGCCCCGGCTGCTGCGGTCGAATCTGGGTATGTGCACTATCTGTGACAACGCAGTGACGACCAGCGCAGAGGTGATTGCAGCAGCCCTGGGAGAGACCGCATTAGCAAGCATCTTGTAACCATGTCGACGAGTGTTAGCTGGCGCAAATTCACGTGAATTATCTGGGGCGAAGTACATGAAGAATAAAATAAGTATGATTTCTACCTCACAAAATCTGAATCTATCAACATTTAAATTTCGTAACATGTAGGTAGTTAGTAGATTTTACTGCACAAAGAAATTTTTAGAATGCAATAATGCAAATGAACTCTGTCGACCTTTTAATGCTCGCCTGCATTTCCATATTGCATAAAAATTGATGAGACGGTATTGCAATTGTTCTCCATATAATAACAATTGAGCATCGAATGCTAATGCAAATTCTTTGTTTCCAGGTGTTTGATATTCACACAAAGAACGTTACGGATGTCAACGGCAATCCTGACATTGCCTACCATGTCGACTCAGATTATCAAGGCACTTTATATCAAGCCAACTTCTGGGTGCATGCAGTTGTGATCAAATTACTGCCATGCTTAATCTTGACCGTCATCAGTGTGTGGCTCGTACGAGCGCTCTACAGCGCAAACCGACATCAGAAGAATTTAAGGAACTATAGCGCTTGTCCCGCTGCAGAAAAGATGGTGAAAAGACAAAATAAAGCAGATAAAAGAACAGATAGAACCACGAAAATGCTGCTTGCAGTTTTACTGCTATTTCTAGTCACTGAACTTCCTCAAGGAATCTTGGGTCTAATGAGTGGTTTGCTTGGATGGTGCTTTTTTAAACGGTGCTATGATTTATTTGGGGAGCTTATGGACTTCCTTGCACTTCTGAACGGCGCCATTAACTTTGTATTGTATTGCTCGATGTCGCGGCAATTCAGGCAAACATTCAGGCAGATGTTGCTACAGCCGCATCTCGCTCGGTTCATGCCACCGACGATGTCACATTCGGACTCGCACAATCAGAATACGTACGTATTGCCATCACCTAAAACTTTTTAATTTCTATTAGACGTGCTAACATAACGCCTTAACACATTGTTAGCAATTTCTTTAATACTTTAATAGCACTTTTATGATTTATGCTACTTTATCTAAGCATGACACGTATTCCTTTGTGAAAAGATACGTTTTTATTTATCTTCAAAGCTTTTTTTTCCTCCCTGCAGGTGCACGGAAAAGGTTAAAAGATAACTACAGCCGAGCTCCAATGTTATGTGAATGTGAGTAACGTACTGCTGTTCAATTTCTAAAATACACATTGACTAAACTTTCGAATATAACTCTGAACTAACATTTCAACTCTGCCCTTTATGCTGATGTTGTTGTTGTACTTATGAACATGTGTGCACAAGTGTACTGGGCGCATGAGAGTCAGATGTGAATATACCCATGGGGCAAGTGTAACGTAATTATACGAGATGAAAGTGTAGGGTGTGATTACTACCACTCGTGCCCAGCGTGTCGCTAAGCTTAGAACCGTGTTTATACTCGGCAACTGTATCGACTTGAAAAGTGATCGAGATAGGATCAAATTGGAACAAATGTAATTAAAAGTTATCTTAGAAACAGTCTATGAAGCACGTATACGAGTACTGTGAAGGAAGAAAATAAACATAAGTTTTCTTTGTAGTCATTCTGCAGAGAAATAATAAGTTAATAGTTATTAACTCGAAAGTAATTTGGTGTGTGAAATTATTAAAGAATTCACATGTTTCTCTGTACACATACTACAAGTAAATATTATTAATATTATAACAAGCTGGATGCCAGTGATTCGTATGCACCTTTCAATGTCAATTGCAAGTGGTGCACCTTCATAATTAAAAAAACAAAATAAAGAGAGGCAGGGCACGACGTAGCAGCAGAGAAGTACTTCCACCTCACAGAAGACCACTATGAAGTCACATCTCCTTTGAGGATTGTTCTGTCTCTGTCAGTAAATGAGATTACCAGTAAGCTCCAGGAATGTTATAAGCGGAGATTGATGAGAATATGCCAGCGATACTTCGACATACCTATTGTAAACATTAAATGACGGGGTAAGCACTTCATATCATGTGAACCGTGAGATTGTTTGCCACCCGGCGTTGTATAAAAAGAAATGATAGAAAGATCTCTATCTAGTCGATGGATTCAGGAATTACAAATATTCATTAGCGGGTGAAAATATTTGTTGAGAAAGGGTTTACGAAAAAAATCTACGTGATACATACGGGATATAATAACATTATTATTAGCATTACATATATGGGACATAGTTGTGAGCAACTTCTTATTTAGTAAAGAGATATTTGTGAAGGAAGTTGTGATTTGCACTAAGCATAGCGATGATGCAATATGGAATCTGCATCTAGAACCAATTACATACGATCTTGTCATTTAGTTCATAGACGAGATGTGAGAAATGTCGACTATCCCAAGCTTTCAAATGGTAGTGAGCTCCAATGTTTAAGCAGAAGTTTTACCTCCGTTTTCTACCCACGAATGTGTTTAGACTTGTTGCTCGATATGATGTCTAAAGTCTCGTTCTACGATCGCAAGGCTCGCATCGGCAGGAAATTCATCCTCACGCACTGGAATCATAATCGTTGCATATTAAGCTATTTTTAATAGGTAGTTAGGTAATTATATAATGTGAATAGAGTATGGGTAAAACTCCTCGGAATAAAAGCTTGGAAGCGAATGTAGGATAAACTCGGTCGATATGCGAGCGTTACGCAAAATTTGTGGTCTAGCGCTTGTAGACCGCGTTCGCAATGATGACGTTAGATTATCGATGTTAAAAAGGCATGCTCCTTTGGTTCGGACATGTTGAAAGAATGCGGGAAGAATGAAGGTCAGAAGATGATGTCAGAAGCCCTAGAAATCGGCGAGCGTGTATGACAAGAGATATGAATGTTAATGAGGCGAGTGAGGTATGTAAGGATCGAGTATTGTGACGCTCTCTGCCTACCCCGCAAGGGATTTGGCGTGAAGTTATAGACTGATGGATAATAATTAATTAGGTAGTGAAATTAACGTGAGGCAACGTACGAGTCATACACCTATTATTATAATTTGCTATGGTCTACGGTAAATGCTTACCGTACCGTCAGACTGACCGAACGCTTGTGTACCACCTTCGTATTCATTTCTATTAATCATTGTGTCGCAATCACTTTCTTATCATTAGATAGGAATAATTAATGTAATGTTGGTCCCGCCAAGGGACCCAAGGACGGCAAAGTTTTGGATATAATAATTCATCACACTTCAATATATCGGTCATTATATTAGTACCCTAACAATATATAGCTGGAGATAGATTACCAGATTGATAAATAGCTCGCATAGTAATCTAGCGCTATCAATCACGCAGGTTTTGCAACGTGTCGGAAATAGGCTGTATAAGCTGTCGACTTACCTATCATACCACGGATGCGACGTAAATTTTCATACCTACCTACATGGTTATGAAATATTTGAATTGTTTTATTTTACATTTAGGTTAACAGTAAGAATGTTATCAGTCCTATTTTGTAGCGTCTGTTCCCTGTATTCTATTCTGCTTCATAAAAGCGAGACTAGACGGGAGTACCATAGAGCCATAGCGAGTCATTCCTTACCATGACGTCTGCAACATCGCTGAAATATCGGGAAAATACAAAAACAAATCGCGGTAGTTATTATACTGATAATAGTATAAAAACCGTTAAAGTTTAATGTTATTGCACCATAGTGCTGTTTAATTTTTTTTGTACCACTAAAGTGGAAATCAAGCATACGGCCTGCCTGATGGTTAACAGTCACCGTAACCTATGGACATTTGCAACACCAGGGGTGTCACCCATGCGTTGCCTACCCTCTAAAAATCTCTTCACGCATTTCTTGAAGAGTTCCATGCTGTAGTCCCTTGGAAAAGCCTCATTCTTTTCACGCACAATGTGTAATATTTTTTTATATTTTATATTCTATAATGAATTTATGGATAGATGTTTAATAAAAATTACTTCCGGGGTAGGCAGAGAGAACTGCAAATATCTTACAAGGAAGATAATATTTTTTTCTTATCTTATATCTTCTATGATCATACAAGAAGTCTATTTAGGCATTATATCGAGCAATTCCTCCGAACACAATCCATTGTACAATGGGTTTCTCGTTAAACTTTATAAAATATAATTATAAATTATTGATTTTCAGATTCTTTCCTTTACGTATGCTACAAGGCCTTGATCCATGCCAAATTTCGTAATTGTAATGTCAATTCAGGTCAATTCCAAGAGCAAAGAGAAAGATTTTGATTTACTTAGTTTTTAACTAGTCTAGCAGACTATTACATACTCGTAGAAACATTTCTTTTATTCAACTCTCTAATTAATTTGAATTTGGAACGCGTTTATTACGTTCAAAACTTTCGATTCTTCTTTTCTTTTCGATTTACCGCCGTTTACATACTTTTTCGTGTTTATTATAAAATTACAATATGGAATGTGGTGTTAAAGAAAATAGGATTGTAGTGATTCCCTTGCACAAAGTGTGTATGGAGCCGTCAGTTACATTCAAGACACCTTACCTTAAGACGGGCACTAAGATATGTGTTATTATATGTAAACATTTTTAAACTATAATTTTATCAATAATTACCAAGGGACTGCAGAATTGGAATTTGTTTTTATTTTCGACTTGATACCTCCACGTGTTCTTGAGAAGAATGGCTTGACAAATAGACAGTTGGACAACAACGGGGTTTGGTTCTACAAGTGTTCCATTTGTAATGTCAATTCAGGTCAATTCAATGACTCCTGCAGTAGACTGGTGTGACTAAACACTAAAGTCAAAGTCAAAATCTTTTTATTCCGTAAAAATGGCTACATTTGTTTGGAATCGTCACAATTTTTTTCCCTACCGTGCAGTTTATGACTAGGTGAGCACTGATAAAAATACTGCCAAAAAACTCAGGCATCCCTCTTTTGGTGTCCAAACAAATTTACATATTTTATTAATTACATTATAATTGGATCGACTCAATCCCAGGCATTTTTATCATTAATATAGTCAGACACTAGTATCTTCTGTTGGAGGGCTTGAGTTGCAGTATTGGGATAAATATGGCTTCAAATCTATCAACTATTAGCAAATTTGTTACTTTCATCGAGCTTCTCAATTATCTTCTTCGCATTATCCCGTTTCTTAATTTTATTAGGATTGACGCGGTCCTCTACCTAAGCCATATATTTGGAGAAGATACTGATTTCGACACGGAGATACTGCTATCAGATCTCCACAACCGAAAGGGAAAACCATCTATATTATACCAACTTCCTATCTTGGGATAGGTCACACGTCTTTTTGAAATTATCTATTTGGGTTACTATTAGGGTTTGGGTGATGCTCGGTTGTCTCTGTCTTTACCGTAAGAGACTTGGTGTGAAGTTATAGATAGAGAGAATTAATTACAAAACTATACATTTTTTATGGACGACATTTTCTAGCCTATGTATTTGAGTTTTATTATTTGAATAACTTGCTGCCCCATCTCAAACTAGTTTTTTGTTATTTATCAATAGAAAAATATTCATGCGTACCACGTAACTAAGAGGATACGACATGGTTAGATATAACTCTTTATCAAAACTGCGATTATATATACCTAGCGATTCTTTTCGAGTAGACCTATAGACTAAAAAGTCACCGGGTGTTCCTTCCTGCTTATTTCATTCACCTGTGTGTAGTGGTTTACATTGCATGATTGGTATAACTTCCGGTCTCAGCCGGCAGGATATCATAGATATAATTGTAGGCTCTTTTCTGTCCAGTTATGCCCCGACTTTATCTACATGTATGTAAAAGGGTATTTATTCACTTATTAAATACTCAATCTCAGAAACTACTTAAAGTCTAAAATTTTGTGAGTAGGTAGTTTACTCGTGGGATACGTCGGCTGAGAATGGATATTGAAAAAATATATATAAATTGTATACATACAAGGAGGTAGACTGTATTGAACTTTTTATGAAAATGTTTTTATGGGACGGAATACGGCTGTGTGTTTTATGGGACGGAATTATGTTCAACAGTTTGTGTAATGTAGAGACCCGGTAAGGAGCAACGGGGGGCGGAAGGGCGGTACAGTCAAATCACTTGGTTCACGGTTTAATCTCCGTTTATTGGAGCGGTATACATAGAAAGTTGAAATTTAGCACAAAGACAGCATTTATGATGTAGACAAGGTCACATCTGATGTAAGGTCGAAAAAGAATGTTTGCAAATGTCTACGGAATAGTGGGATAGGCGAACGCACTAGTATTGACTACTGACGAAAACCCCTTGGGAACGCTACGTCCTGGCAAAGGGAGATAAACGTCGTCCACGCGTTTTCGCTCTCGCCTAAGGCAAAGACCGGCATGATAGGCAGTGCGCCACGTGTATGTGAAATTGGATTTAGCTTTAAAGATGACGGGCGTAACTTCTTATGACTGAGGTTATCAGATGTCTACTGAGAAGTCCCTGTATTATATAAAAGACGCAGTGAACGTTAGTATCTGTGCAGTCTCAGCGTTCCTTTTGCGAAACTATTTGTACGCATGTCATCTCCTCGAGACGTTCAGTATATGATTATTATATATTCTAACAAGTCCAGGATCTCCGAGTGGAAAACCGATGCAGTAATAGATTATGTTATTAAGTTTATTCGTATAAGCACTTCACTGTTTGTGTTGGTGGTGCTCAAATACACACTCAAAGTTTTTATACAACAATCAGTTTTCATATCAGGGTTACTCTATGTACACTCGTAATTATAAGAGTATCACTCGCGCTGCTAGCTTACAAATTCTTCAGGAGCGATATCCTCCTTATCTCACAGAAGGACAATATTCACTCCCGTGGTGTACAAATATGCGATATTTGTACACCACGGGAGTTGTAGCTTAGCAACGGTTTTTTTAAGGTGGAGGTATTTAGCCAATCGGGTTGCTTCATTGCCCCACACCTGTCTTTGCTTAATCAACGTTTGTTAATTGAAAAGGCATATATGACATGTGCAGTTGTCTTTAAAAGATGTTAATGCCCTCGAAACTAAAATGTTCTTCACAATTATTTTCTAAAGCCCTAAGCTATATTGCAATTTATTTCTACCTACGCTCTTCATTCTAAAATAGTTATTTGAGAAGTATTAACTGTGTAAGCAAGCATATAATTAAGGGGCGAGGGAGGGAAATGGGGGAGGGGGGGTTTAAATTAAAGTTTAATCCTGTAACTCGAAGAATGGATTTTACGGATTCAGTTAGATTTCGTTCGTGGTTCAGCTTAGCTTTTGTTTTAGTTAAATAAAGTAGTTTACAACATTTTTGTCGTCAAGTCGAAGTACCTTTAAACTAGCTTATTAATACTATTTGTATATTGTGGTCAAAAAACTGTGATGAAAAAATCTTCGGTCGGGGCTGTTGTTGATAATTATCTTTAATGTTAATCCTTGTCGCGTCCTGGGCCTTCATTTCAGAGCCCTGAATGTATATCATATATTTTTTTATGAAGCCTAATTGCCAATTTTTAAGGCCTTAAAGAATTGTCGAAATTAGAGGAACGGATTTTTCGAAAGCTATTATCCAAAATGAAAAAATAAAGTAATTAGTAAACTTTTGAGGAAAATTCAAATGTTTTCTTGACAATTATTAAACAATCGAAATTAGATTTTGTAATAGTAATGTAAATGTTTCAAATAAGATTTCACTTCCCGTACATTTAATGCAAATATGAACAAAATCTGACTTTATTTTCGTTGGTTTCGTTCGACCATTGGCATACAAGAATTACCCTTCTACCGGGGCCTGGCAGAGAGGCATAATTAGACACTTGTTCTCCCCGTAACTTATGGGTTTCCGTAAGACGTGACCATATCAGCATCGGCGACATACTTGCAGTTCGTTTGCTATGCCATGGACGTGAAGGCTATTTCGATTGCTTTAGTTCCTGATGCTGTTCTGTCGTGTCACTCCGCACATCCAATGCAGCATAATCTACGTGATACATAGCCCCTGCCTGTGACTTGTCAAGTACCGACCATGCTTCACTGGCTTTTAAAACGGGCTAATGATGGATTTGTTAATCTATCTTTTCTGCTTAACTGGCATTTTAGGGTCACAAATGATAATACCTGTAATCTCACGCCACGTGGCCTGAACTACTGAAATACGTTGTAATCGATGTCACCGGATGCGTGGAGCATATTCAAATATTTAGTATATGCTCGACAATGTCTTCGCCAATAATAACGAAATAAAACGAAAAACGAAAATAAATAATATAAATAATAAAAGGCTACTAGGTAACCGCTTTACATTAAGTGGGCCGTATGCTTATACGCCTCTCAACCTTGTATAATAAAAAAAAACTAGACTTATAGACTTCAGTCATCCTTGGACCTCAGTGCCTACTATTACAGTCTAAGACCAACTCCATGTCCAGAAATAGGTTACTCTTCGTCTTGAAGAAGATTTCTCTATGAAGAATTCTTAGGACAGAAATAGGGTCCATGCTTTCAAGTCCAGGGCAGAAGCCATACTGAGACTTTGAGTTACGGATTTTTTCCGGTGAGGAGTATACGGTTACATAGGTCGGTTAAGGTGTTCTCACTAAGGGATCACATAAATCTCTGGGTTCAATGGGACCTGCGTCAGCTCCGACCGCTTTCCGAATCTTTAAGTGATGGAGACCTCATTTAACTTTTTCAGATATTTTACCTTATAATCCTTACCGCTATTTATTCAGCAGCTCGTGGAAATACGAGTGCCATCTGTTTATCACTGCCACTGCCACTGGTCGTCACATAACAGGTTACCAGGGATCTCTTAAATAGCGGCCCTTGCAAATATCCTGTGCCGCTTTGAGCCTGGAATATGCCAACTTGTATGCGCTTTTATCACCTCAGACGATTCCATCTTATCATATCGATGTTGTAAATGATATCACTCTCTTGGTCACACTTTTCGCTGCTCAATAGGTGTCATAGTCTTCAGTGATCTGGACGTTTCCACATTTTAAAAAGTGTTTTCTTAACCATAATCCCTCTCTGGACTGTGTAGTTCCACCACCAACCCTGCAATTGTCACCGGCACCGGCTGTAAAGTGAAACTGACGCCGGGTATGACCTTGCAATTAGCTACTTAGCCAATGTGTCCCGCTCTTGTAGGCGATTAAGTGTTCAGGCGTCTTTTTGAAGCATGTTGTACGTCTGGAGGATATTCCCTCTTCCGCGTTACTACTACCGTATCCAAACCCACCACATGGATGCGCTTAAACTTCTCGAATGCCTCATGCCACGTGACTATTAAGCACGTTGGTTAGCACCCTCACATGTCTAATCAGCGCAGCGTGCTAATTTTTCAGGTCGCGAAGCTGATTTTTCTTATAGCTCGTGGCTTTGACTTTGACTTGTCCACTTGCATACCGACATTTTCAGGAACACCGTCCCTATATGAAATCTATATGTTTGTCTGTGCATTTGTCTGTGTGTGTGATTTTTCGAATATTCGAATTTACACTTCAGATTCGGATTCAGCATAAAAAATAGGAATGTTTAGGAATGCCGTTCTTATCTCAAAATGAAACATGGTCAAAATGGCCGACAAATTTTAAAAAAAAAATTGAATTGTTATATAATTGACGAGCCAGGTGTTCCTCTGGCAATGCAAGCTTGCACATTCTCAACTGGTTTATTTTTATTTCGGTTTGATGTTTTCTTGGGCCCACAGATTATGGTGGGACCTTATACACCATTGTCCCGCATTAAAGCAGAGCGTGGTGTTGTATGCTCAAAACCCCTTCGGTTAAAAGTAGTAACTTCTTGTTATTGCATGCTATTTACTAATTATGTGTGATGAATAATATTAATTATTAACTCTTATTTTTTCTCACTAAATTATGAATTGAATCTATCTTTTACTATCTACACGGCCGGTGGTCTGTGAGGTAGGCAGAATGTATCAAGAACACACATAATACACGGTCCTTACATACCTCACTTAGACAAAATTATATAATTTAATAAATTCAATAATGAATGCTATATTTTTTTCTAATGTAATGAAAAAAAAAAACAATACCACTAGAATGCTTGGTGTTGTCATGTCCCACCTTTGGCCTGTTCGATGATTGTTAGCAAACTTATTAGGTGTTTCTGAGTTAACAGCGAAGATAGTAACTCGCGAGGGTGCCAATTGGAATTACAAGTGTACATAGGATATGGTCACCGCTTCAAATCAGGCCTATTTGCCACCCGTAGAAATATAATTTAAACTAAATCGTAATCGCAAAGATTGATAGAACGCCACCACGTCTAGAGCGCAAACACTTCCCATTTCATATTTAAAAGCATTTAAAAGTAAAGGCTCCGATCATTTGGAAAATCTAATAAGGGATAAAAGCATTACATTAAGTTATAATCACTGTAAAGAAATGCGCTAAAAGTTGCTTCAGCAATTCTATTGAAAATACGCGCCAAATGTCATTTATATTTCTACGAACATACATGCACTCATGCACGTACAGACCCAGGCGCTTATGCTAATATACCAACCTACGGCAATGTGTTATGCAACGACCTCGCGGTGAAGGAGAGATGGCGCACCTATTTCCACCAGCTGCTGAATGAGCAGTGTAAAGATGTGCAGCCACCGACTCTCCCTCCTATTTAGGGACTAGCGCCACTTATAACACCTGAAAAAGTCCAATGGGCTCTTCGCCGCATGAAGAATCGGAAGGCAGTCGGAACCGATCTAGTCACGGGACCAAAGACCCCGTTTCTGCTCAAGGATTGTCATGGAGAAATACAGGACGAAGAACACGCCTCTCCGTCTTCTGTTTTTAGACTTGGAAAAGGTATTCGACTGTACTCCTCGCGCGATGTTCTGGTTGGCACTGAGCTCCAAACGGGTGCCTGAAATCTAAATTGACATTTGCCGAGACATGTATCTCAATTCCGACTCCATGGTTAGGACTGCTGTTGGCGACACACAACCCTTCCCGATCGCCGTCGGGGCCCAAGGTAGTCTGTTTCTGTTCAGCGTAATATTAGACGTAGTGTCGGACAGCATATCGGACGCAACCGGGAATAACGCACAAATGATAATGATGATGATGAAATATGTTTAGAAATGATTCGGTACACACATTAATGCATTTATTTATAAATATATATATATATATATATACGTAGATATATATATATATATATACGTAGATTTATTGTAATATCGAATGACAAAGAGACCTATGTTGGCAATTTCTTTTGGCATTTCCATTTTTGATATGCTGGTAAATTAAAAAAAATGATAAAAGAGCACTATGAGAAATTAATAAAATACAATAATAATTGGTTTAAAAAATGTAAGACGTGTCTAAGTGCCCGCGAAGGCCCAATGGCAAATAGAGATTTTTATCTTTATCTTCACATTTGTGAGCTAATAAATAAAAATGCAAGATTTTTTTTTTTTTTATGTAAAATACAATTAAATTACAAATATATGTATAAATGAACTCACCGAAATTTGGTAAAACTAACGGCATGATCATTATAATAAAATCACCACATAAAGTAAAAACTGAAGGCTAAAAGGAGGGCAATATCAATCTATTTAAAGTAATAAATCATTGTAAAATTCTAAAAATCATTTGAACCATAAAGATGACCATCTTCAAAATTTCACCAAGCGCCAACAATCAACACTATCAAAATAATAAATATAACCAATTCAGTGAAATACGAGATGTAGAGTTTGAAATGTTTGTCTTTGATTTGAAGTTTCGTTGTTGTATGAAACTTGATAATATTTTGAATGTTTATTGAATGATACTACTCCTATGGGCATCACGAAGAGCATTCGGTCCACTTTGCGTGCATGTTACGAGACTGTTTCAAGATATACATTTTTTAAAATATATTTAAGAATTAAAAAAAAGAGTATTGCTTGTTTCTATATTAACAAAGCTATCTATCTATATCTATAACTTCACGTCAAATCCCTTGCGGGGTAGGCAGAGAGAACCGAGCGCCACGTGACTCGATCCTTACATATCTCACTCGCTTCTTTAACATTCATTGCTCTTCTCATGCACGCTCGCCGATTTCTAGGGCTCCTGACATCACCTTCTGATAGAACACGACCAATTTGGTCATGGTAGGTAAGTCTTGGCCTTCCCCGGCTCCTACATCCTTTCACTTTTGCATTGTATATCTGCTTCGTCATTCTTACATCTTGCATTCTTTCTACATGCCCGAACCATCGGAGCATGCCTCTTCTTATTTTAACACCGACGCTCTCTTTCATACCAACTCTATTTCTAACATCATCATTGCGAATACGGTCTACAAGCCTTACGCCACAAATTTTGCGCAGCGCTCGCATTTCGACCGCGTTTATTCTACTTTCATGCTCTTTCTGCCATACCCAGCTCTCGCTTCCATAAGTTAGCGTTGGGACCAACACTGCATTGTGTATAGCGAGTTGTGCCTTCTGGCTCAGGTTTTTACTGCCAAGAAGTTTTCCCAACGCTCCATTCATACTATTCCCAGCACTCACTCGTCTTTCCACATCTGCGGTGTACCTTCCATCCCTGCTGAAAGCGCATCCAAGATATACAAACTCATCCACTTGTTCCAACACTTCATCATCAATAGTAATCGTTACATTAGTTCTGGATTCTTCTCTTTCAAATACCATTATCTTTGTTTTCTTCGCATTCAGTAGTAAGCCTTTCTCCATACATTCGTCTTTCATCGTTGTGACCAGTGTTTGCAGTTTAGATGGTGTATCTGCTAATAGCACGGCATCGTCTACATACAGCAGACAGTTCACCACTAGGTCACCCATGCGCAATCCCACATTCGTTGACCTTATTCTCTGCAGACAACTATCAAGATACAAGATAAACAGCCTAGCAGATAGCATGCAACCCTGTTTGACACCAATTTTGACATCAAACCAGGGTGACATGCCACCGTCTATCCGCACACATGCTGAGCAATCCTTGTAAGTGGACTGCACAGCACGGAGCAGTGAACCGTCAATCCCATATCTCGGCAATATGTCCCACAGTTCCTTTCGCACAATCCTATCAAAGGCTTTCTCAAGATCCACAAAACCGCAGAAAACCTTCTGGTCTATGGCCAGATGCTTCTCTACGATATTGCGGAGCGAGAAAATTTGATCCGTACATCCCCTTCCATTTCGGAAACCTCCTTGTGCGTCCCACAGCATTTCATCGGATTTCACCCTCATTCTCCTTTCAATGACCTTTGTGTGATATTCAATAAGAAGGGAAAGCGAAGCGTATGCTCGTTTGAATCACAACGTAGTATTAAAATTCGTTTCAAACTTATAGGTACCAATTTACCATTTTCTTGAGAGCGAAACAATTTCAAAAACTATTTCAATTGATTTAAATTTAAAATCAATTCTAAATTGGGGCAAAATAAGACTTTAAAGATATATCATTATGTCCTTAAATTTAAACGATTTTAAATTAATTAAAGATAATACGTTCTGTGTTCTAAGTTAACTTTATTACGCGTGCATATGTTTAACACGTTGCCTACCGGTTTCTAACACAAAAAAAAAACAGAGTACATACACACACAGACAGACAGGCTGAGTACGTACCTATATAGAAATTAGCATCATTAAAAGCCATAACTCACAGGGGCGGTAAAAGTGGAAAGCGCTATCACTTTCCCGCCCCACCCGCTTTTTTAACGTGTGATTTAGTAATACAGACATGCATATAGATATCGTTCGTTGGGCGACGATTCGCGTCTCTCTGACAAATTTAACACGATTTGAATTCCTCTTATATTTCCTATCTGTGAGCAATATCTGTGTGTGCGTTACTGAACTGCACATTATTAAGAATTTCACTTTCGTACTCTCCTGTTTTATGGTACTCTATAAGCGAATGCATAGTTATGGTTTAGTGGGCAAAGCTAACTAACATTGTGTTTCCATTAAAGTATTAACTTCTTACCGTTTCTCTTGTTTCAGGGCAAAGACATCCGTACCTTGAGGGCGGATTATGCAGCGGAATGCTCCGGTTATTTGCGAACATTTCCTGTAAATCTTGATGTCGTATTTTATTGACTAATAAGTGTGTTTAATGATAGATAGGAGTTTGATGTTGGAGACGTAATAGATAAATGGCATTTTTGTGCAGACGTTCTACGTTGGAAAGTCGCTGAAGAATTAGCTAGAATTTGTTATAGCTGAACAGAACATGGTTATAGAACAGGTTACAGCAGTTTGTAGACATTAGGTAGTTTTGTATGGCAACCATATTCATACGGAATGAAAACCATATTCATAATATACGAAACTGTAGGCTATTTGCCTCTCGATTGGTATGGTATGAAATGCATCACTAAGTGGGTCGTATGATAGGACTGCTGATTATGTGATGCGATTCGCATGGCAAGCATGAGAGAGGTAGAAGTGTATAATGAAAGATAAAAAACCAATTCATCATGAAAAGTCTTGTCTCTATTCTATCAATGTTATATTCATGATCAGCGTGTAATTTTTCATTTGTGTATACCTATATGTTAGTCTTAAAAATGGTATTTCCGCCGATAGAAAGAAAAGATATCATTCGGTTTGAATATCGAAGGAATAAATTATCAGCAGCTGTATGAGTCAATTTTATGAGACTACAGAGTAGTTAGCATTCGTTTCAATTGGGCATAAATAAAATATTTATTGTTCAACAACATTTGGCCCCGAAGCTAGGTAGTTGATTTTTATACAGAAAATGTAGTAGATGTACTTTAAGTAGGTTTAGTACTCTGTGAAATTATGCTTAATGCTCCTTTTAGATATATTGTGTGAAATAAATTATTACCTGCAATTAAATCATTTTAGGGCTTGGAAAAGTTTGATTTGGTACAACGTCGTCAAGGGCTTACAGTTAAATTGTAAATCTCTTTTTACTTTTCAACTTTTCATGACAATGTTGTTGGTTTGGAATCTTGTCAATGTAAATTATATTTCTTGACAAAAAAGTATTATTAATTTTGACAAGGTACAATGAGAAGAAATTTATCTAATCTAAGTAAATTGTAAATAATTTCAAATTTACCTGGACATTGTTCTTTGTTCCTCACTTTGGATCCTTGTCAAACAGAATTATACTTGTTTACAGTATTTTTTTTACAAGATATTTTCCTATTCTATTGTGTGTGTGTTAAGTTCTATTATAAGTGTAGATTACAGCAATTGATTATGCATTAAATAGATACACTTTTCTAAAATCTTGTGTAATTTAAAACATGCTAACCATAATTAAGTGAGAGTATACAAGCTGATGAACGTAGAGCTTTTAGTAAAAACGAAACGCTGTGTGAGGCTCTTAAAAATGGATATCCATAAAAAACAATGCCGAGCTGTAAAATGGGTATAATGAATGAGGTTATTTCATGAATAAGTGAATTTACTATACACCGAATATGTAAAGTAAATTGTAGATACTTGACACATTTGGTGTAAAGTAACTAAAATTTGATTGCCAACATTAAAATACAAAAATTCGGACTAGTTTATTATTTGCCATCCAAGGAGTCTTAAATTAGAAATATATTTTGGAGAGAAATTAAATGGTTAATACCGGATTTAGGCGTTATTTTGCAATTGTCATATTTACATGTAATTTGATCTAACCTGGCTTTAAGTTACCTTAATAGAGTAGATCAAATTATATATAGATCAAGAAAATAAATGGATTACTTGTGCAAAGGTTATTCTTTATACTTACTTTGAATCAAACATTTTTGAGTTATAATAATAATAACGTTTATATATATATGTTACTGTAAAAGCCCGAACTACCGTAAATCTAAGGTTTTACCAGTAAATTTACCGACTTGAGTTGGTAAATGTAAGTTTTAATAAAAAGGGAACAACTTTTCGAACTTATAGGTTTCATTATTTACATTTACATTATATTATTGCTAAGTTTTACCAGAGGCGGTTGATAAATGGTGGTTTTGGGACGAAGACAATAAGTAGGTACTTTTTCTTTATTTTCTTCAATTAACTATCAGTAATCAACAAAGTAATTATTAATCATATTACCAATCAGTCAAATCCTTACCTACATAAACATATTTTTATTTGGTAAGTCTTTTTATTTATTAATTATTAGTCAAATAGTTTATTTTTTAAAAGTAATATAAATTAAATTGTTTTCTTAAAAAAACATTATTATTAAAATTCTTAAAAAATAACACAAATTAAATTAACTTCTTAAAAAACATAATGTTAATCGGCTTGGTTAATCTAACAGAATTATTTTTATTATTTAGTATTTAACAAACAATAATAAAGATAATAAAGACAATTTATCTATTGTCACTATTAGTACTTAATTACTTTTATTTACTACATACTAGTGACAATGGATAAATTGTCTTTAATTTTGTTTACAACAAGGAGCGCTATTGTGGCATTTAGAATTGCAAGCGCATTTCTTCGACAGGCATTTTTTGAGACAGTTACATTTTTTGAATCTTTGCCCTCCAGTCATCGACAACTTTCCGACCATAGATAACAGAAACAATGGGAGATGTGACATACCACGCGAGTTTACACAGGGACGGTTGTCGCCGAGTTTCACCCCACCATAAAACACTCACACACTTAAATAAATAAAAAATATCATTCTACGCACACAAGTACAACGACACACATTTGTTAAGACGCTGTCATTGGATGTTTATTTAAACAATACCCAAGTAAGCACGCACTACTACATTTATAAAGCGGCAGAAACAAGCGGCCGTATCTCGAAACTGTACACACAGTGAACGAATAATATTACTCACTTTACATTGCGTGTTGGTAAACGAGCGGTGGAGACTGCGTAATGGTAGAAAAGCAATGTATGATTAAGAATGAGAAATTTGATATTTATAATTTGTATCGTGGTAAGGCCCTGGCAGAAATGGCGTCAGAGAATTTTTGAAATTAATTCTGTATTTATGCTTATAAAACGTAATATTATTTGTACTTATAGGTGATAAGTGATTCCATTTGATTTAAAGTTAACCACTGCACTTCTATTTTTGCAAAAAGGCAACAGCACAACTTGGCATTTTGTTAAAACAAGGAGCAACGTATCTCAATCGAACATGATTGCAACTAACTAGCTGTTCTTGGCAATGTTCTCGTTTTGAGCATATTGCGGCGACACCAACCACGCCCCCTCGTCACATCTCCCCTTGTTTCTGTTATCTATGTTTCCGACAATGTAAAGCTGCTATAGTACTCCAATTTTGGTACCAAGTGGGTAAAAGTCGTTTTCCTTTACATTTACTACAACTGCCATAATGCTTTTCGGGTCAGTTTTAGCTCTGTCGATGTCAGGTACTCTCAATCTTACATTTTGACCAACTTTCACATTTGGATACTTATTAGCCGATATGGCTTTCATTCTTTCAGGTTGATTTTCTAAATTCAATTTAGCTTTTTTTATTATTGTCTGGACAGATTCTATCTTTCTCGGTATTGCATGTTCTTGGACTGAGTTGTGTTTTCTGTCTCTGAATCGGTATATCGTTAACATTTTGTTCTGTATTATTTTTTGCAAATGTAACAAGTTTTCAAACTCTTCTTCTGATTCAAATAGATCAATCATATCTTTAGGAATTTCTGACGTTGTAATACCCATCTTCATGGGACTACCAAACATTGCTTCATAAGTGTAGCATTTAATTTCCTAGTGATCTATCTATCTATAACTTCACGCCATATCCCTTACGGGATAGGCAGAGAGAACCGAGCACCACGCGACTCGATCCTTACATACCTCACTCGCTTTTTTTCAATTCCTGGTAATAAGCTCTATTTTTCATGGCCTGGAAGAATTTCAAGCCCTCTGACCACTTTGATGACTGATTGGTTTCCATTCACGTGCTAAGCATATTCTCTATGTCTTGATTAGCACGCTCCACTGATCCTTGACTCTGGCTGTGTCTTAATTTTCCATTTACGATTTTAACATCCGGCCACATAGAGCATAAACTGTCAATTACTTGGTTACATAATTCCCGATCACTATTGGAATGAAGCATGTTACGTGCTCTAAAGTGTAGAAAATATTTAGGAGATGGTATGCAACTTCTGCTGCGCGTTTGAACTGCACGAAAGAACACAAATTTAGTAAGATGGTTTTGGTAAATTAATTTATAATTTCTATCAGGGTTAGTTTGTAGATCTATGAGATTTACTTGACAGCGTGATTTCATTTCACTATTAACTAGGCTTGATGACAATGCTCTTTTTCAAAGTCTTCTGTTTCTTTTGACAACTGTAATATTTTTATACTTGCGGTTATTAAGCACCCTCGTCCTTCCACCGTGTCCGCAATATGCACTTCTTTGAGAACGTTCATAACAAACGTAATACTTGATTTCTCCATTCTCTTCTTTCATCGACGCAATAAGCTATTCTTATAGCCGCATACAGTTAAAATATCATAGTGCTTTATACGCCTGTAATAAACAGATTTCTTCTTTTTTCACGTTCTTTCCAGTTTTTACTTCCTCTAAATAGTTTGAGTATCTATTCTAATCGTGGTAAAAGTTATTATCTTTATTGCTTGCTACGACCTCGTCCATTATTTCATAAAATCCATGTTTTACACTCATATCGATTTGGATGTAACTTCCAGACAGTAAATATAATCAAATATCCAATTCAACTCACTTTCGAACTATGAATTACTTTAAAATATTAAAATCACAAACAGGAAACAAATTAACTTGCGTGTTCAAACGTGTTTATCGATCGACTGAGGTAAGCGGAGGCGGTAAAGGAGGTGGTACGGGAATAGGGGGGGTTGCAAATTGCCCACGAGTTCGAGACGATGACGACGACGACATTTACCGTGTATTTGAAGTAAATCTTAAGATTTACTAAGTGAATGGTAGTAAATGCTCGAAATAAACGCCGATCATAAAAGTTTTTGTACTTTTACCGTAACTAGTTGATATATCTTAGATTTTACCGGTAAATATTAGGATTTACCGTAGTGCGGGCTTTTATAGTTATATACAATTATATATTCATAGTAATCTACAATTGAAGCAGTACAACATAGTATTATAAACAATTAGAGCTAAGCTAGGAAGCTTGTGTTCATGAGTAACCTTCATGTAATGTTTTGAATATTAATCTGTCAATATTCTCTGCTGTCAAATAATAACTTTCTGATATAAAATAGTAGTGTTTATGATGTACACGGCCGGTAGCGATCGCAGCGTTTCTTCCCTGACCTCTCTTCTCTATTTGTAACACTGCGGTAACATTGAAATCGGGAGCTAGTCGTATATAGACCTAATAAAAACCATCAACCTGGTTGGTGATCAACTTTGTGAACATCGTCTCTCCAATCGTTTTCGTCCATCCATTCAGTCAGTTCCCGTCCAGTCTAGTCCTTGAGTCGACATTTCAATTAACATGTATAGACATGTTAAGTGTTCATATTTGAATATTTGATGATAATATTTAATTGATATCCACTCCGTATAGATACGTTTATTGCAATGATGTCTTTTTTAATAAGTTAGTATTTAATTTCAGCATTTTATAGTTGTAATTATTTAATTCTGCAGTACAATAATAAAAATACATTAAAAATACAACAACAATAAGAAAGAATCAGTACAAAGGCAGTCTTATCGTAATGCGATCTCTTCCAGACAACCTAAGGGGAGAGGAGAAGTAAGTGAAGAAACAAGGTAGGGTAACGCAGAATATAACTTAAAAGAAACAAAATATTATATAAATAGGCATAAATAAATACACAAACATATGTAAATACATATAATATACATAAATAAATACATACACATAATTTATCAAATTGATATATACATTAAATAAACATACACACAGTAAATGAGACTAAGGGGGAGAGGAAACAATAAAATGATGCTGATAACGTAATGTTAATATAGTGTAACGTTCCGTTAACGTAAAAACAGATTGCGATGGTAGGAACAAAGAGGACAGAGTAAAAGAGAGAAATGTTGTGCCAGTTGCAACGAAGTCTTATAGGGAGCCACTTGAGGTGAGAACGAAATTTAGAAACATGGCCATACTTACGAAGCCAAAATATAAACCGTACCTATGCAAAAGTTTTGAAGACTTAAGTGGCTCCCTACACTTGAGCTGAGAACGAAATTTAGAAACATGGTCATACTTACGAAGCCCAAATATAAACCGTATGCAAAAGTTTTGAAGGCGCTCAAGCTTATTTAATTGCTCTTCAGTGAAGTCTAGGTAACAGGAATCAACGTAGTCGAGGATAGGAAGGAACGAGGATTGTGTTAGCGCAATTTTAGTGTCTACTGGTAGAAAATTTCGTAACCGTCAAAGGCAACTAGACGCAGGAAACAATTTCCTACTAACTTCGGCAATCTGCGCTGACCAGGATAAATAATTATCAAAAATGATACCCAAATTGTTTATATCTGATCACTTTATATCTGAACTTTATCGGGATGCCGTCAAACATAACCTAAGGGATTTTACTCCAGTAAATGTTTGATATGCGACGAGAACTACCTATAATAATGGTTTGCGATTTGGAAGGGTTGACAAAGAGATAATAGATAGACCAGAGGATTTTTTTGCGTACGGCCAGGTGCTTCTTCATGATATTGCGGGGTGATATAACTTGATCCGTCCATCCCCTTCCATTTTGGAATCCTCCCTGTATCTGCCACAATGTTCCATTGGATTCCACCCACTACTTCCTTTCAATTATTTTTCCGTATCCTTTGGCTGATAATCTGATTAAATTGATGGCCCTATAGCTGACACAGTTCATGCGTGGGCCCTTGCCTTTATACAAGGGTACGATAACTGCGCGTTTCCGGATTATTGGGACCTTTCCAGTTTTCCTGCATAGACTGCTTAAATACTAGAAGGCGTCACGGACGTACTTGCTACCTAGTTTTTATTATCTGAACTGTGATCATATCCATTCCCACTGACTTTCCATTTTTCAAGTTTCCAATGCATAGTCTTGCATTTCTTCCAATTATTCACCCCACTGTTATAATTCTTCTTGAGTATTTCATGATTCTTATTCACTAGAGCCCTGGTTTCATTCTTGCTTAGACGGTATATTTGTTTCTTTCTTTCTTCTTCTCTCTCATACTTTTATTTAGGGGCTAAGATGATACATAATCCAGCCACGCTTTCCTCTTTCTTGTTACGGAGGATTCAACCTTCGCATCCCACCAGGCATCTCCTTTCAACATTTCATGCTTCTTTGCCTATCCATATGCTAGTTTTACACTATCTACCATACTTTCTTTCAGAACTTTACAGCAATCATCCGCATCCGCGTTGGAAAGGCATGCATTCGTAAGTTTTGTTCATACGTACTCATTACACTTTCATCTTGAATTTTTTCAATTTCTATCCTTTGAAAATCTTCGCAAGGGATACGCATTCGCCAGTTCCTCCACTTCTTGAAAAGGCCCATAAGCCTCTTAGTACCAGCTAGTGATCTGTTTAAAAAGAGGGACCTCTAAAGGTTTTTCTATTCACTATAGTATTTCGAAGATTAAATCAATCACACTTTTTTGATAATTCCGTCTCCATGTATACGTGTGAGTATCGTTATGATGGAACAAACTATTTCACAAAAGGAGGTTTCTTTCTATACATAATAGAATTGACTTTTCTGCGTTAATTTTCTTATCTCCATAAGGAACAAGAACTGTCTCGTTTGGTCTCAACCCAATTTAAATGTCCACACATTATCACTCTTTAAGCCTAGGCTTCGTTAAGCCATATCAGTCAATCTGGTTTTCTAAAGTCTGATAAGTCGCAGTCAGAACCTATTGTATAAACATAAATGTGTGCATAAATTGCAAAATAATTATTAAGCGTAAATTTATACAAATATAAAGCGTATTTATGCTAAACGTAACTCTTGATGTTAATGGAAAAAGATACTTTGAAATTTGGTAAAGTATATATTTTTATTAGTAAGTTAATTAGTATCTTTCTCAGATACTAAGATAGTATATTAAAGTCTATTAGCAACTTGAAAATAAACCTTTTAAAAAACGTTTTCAGAGGTTCTTCCGCATTCTGTAGCCTCAATGAATAAAAATATTTGCTTTAATTCGTCATCTCGCAAATGGGTTTGCACAAAGAGAGAATTACTGTTTCCGGAAAAGTTACAATAGATTTTAGATGGGCTTTACTTGAAACCTTTTCATCTGTATTGTTTGTTTCAGGGATGATAGAGGTAGCGATTTCTATTTGCGTTCTCATTGAGCGACCACATTGGAATTTTCAGCTTTTGAATGCGTCCGCTTATAGTAAAAGTTCTCAAACTATTGTGAATTCAAACACTTTTACAAATTAAAAAGTAGGCACTCAAAAGTTATAACTGGTTAAAGGTGGTCCCTCAGTCGTGACTGACAGGTATCCATATCTTATAATGTAGTTAAAATTTACAAATGCTATAAATGACTACTCTGAGTAAAAGATTTGTAAAACTAATTTTATTAAATATTACTCCTTCCTGTTCACTGAATAAAAAGAAGTAGCATATAGAAGATGGTTTCCTCAATCGATCACCTTGAGTTCACATTATGAGGGAACAACAATAATATTTGAAATTTCCGTGAGAGTTAGTAAAAGTACTTAAACGATTGTAAATTCAACCTTTAGTTTGTAAAAGAGCCATTCAAAAGTTTCTATCGATTAAAGGTGGTCGCTCAAGTGGAACGTTTATCATAAAAATCATAAAAATCAATTTACGTAGCATTTGAAAGTTATTTAGTAGTATAGACGATAGACTATAGCATTCGTCTATTACAAATCTTTTACTAAAAGTAGTCATTTATAACAGTTCTAAATTTTAACTAGATTATAAAATATGAATACCTGTCAGTCACGACTGAGGGACCACCTTTAACTGATTGTAATTGTTGAGTGCCTACTTTTACAAATTAGTGATTGAATACAATAGATTGAGAACTTTTACCATAGGCTTATGTATTCGAAAGCTCAAAATTCTAATATGGTCCCTCAATAGGAACGCAAATGTGATTTCTTTAATGGAATTTGAAATAAAGTCCAGACTAACTTTATAGGAGTGGACGTGATAAATATTTAAATCAGGTTACTCTTCTCGACCGCGTCTTATGGCGTAATCATTTCTCTTTGATTATCCCGCAAGGAACCTGGCGTGAAGATATATAATACATATATGTTACTCTTCCTTCATTGTGTTACGAAATAATAACATAAAGCAGTTATGTTATTTAGTAGTTTGTGACGTAGTTTTTATCGTAGTAGGTATACTAGACGTTTTTATACATTTATTTTACGATTTAAGTACTTGTTTTAATTTTTTTATAGGCACTAAGTATCAAGGCGTAGATACTATACATTCCATTAATATTCGAGAATGTAGACTGTAGTAACATTTAATATTGTTTAATTCTCAGGGTTTTCGTCTTCCGTACTAAATCTTGGGAAAATTATGAGTATAGTTTTCGTATGTTGATGTTTGGGATCTAACAAACATCTTTATAAATTAGTCATATATCACATTCATTTTGCATTATCTTAATCTGTGAACAAACTTAATCAAGATCAATTCTATTAGCATATGTCATGGAATGGTCCAATCAATTATTGTACTGCATAGCTACCGTTATGCCTATCGTAAACATACAGATAATCCGACGGATTACAAAGTAACGCTATGAGGGTTCCCTTTAATCTTTATCTGGGTTCTATAATTCAAAAAGAAAAAAATCTGTAATGTAATTTATTAACCCAAATTTAGCCAGGGTTAACATAATAATGCAAATAATTCACCTAAAGAGTTATAAAAGTAAAAATGAATTTTCTTGTGTTGAAAGAGATTAATCCTGAACGAATGCAAGAATTCCGCTTAATGATACAGTGTTGAAAATATGAATGAAATCGAATGAACTTTTAGCAGGGATGAAAGTATGGAAGAGTCTCCGTTGACGTGAAGAGGCTAGTGAGTATAAAGTACAGTGAATGGAGCGTAGGGAAAATTTCCAGAGGGCACAGCTCGCTATAGATAACAGGGTGCTGATACCAATGTTAACGTTTGGAAGCTGAACGTCAAGTCGAGATGCAAGCGTTGCCCAAAATCTGCGACGTAACCGTAGACTGAGTTTGCAATGAAGATGTAAGAAAGAGAATTTTTATAATTTAAAACATTCACAATTGTTTACACTAATAGTAGTGTAATCCTGTAAATCCCGTACCTACAATAGTGTAGGTACGGGATTTACAGGATTTTAAAACAGAAAAAAAACAAATCGCGGTAACTTCCGTATCCACTGGAATAAAATAAGAAAGATAATTGAACTGAAAGACAGTATCGGTGTTAAATAAGAAGAGGCATCTATTGGCTTGAAAGTATAGAAGAAATGCGGTAGGAAAGAATCCCAAAACACATATTCATACCGAAATTGGAAGGATATAGGAATCGAAGAAGGCCAAGATTAACCTAACATGTTCAAATTGATCATGATTTATGAGAAGATGAAGTCAGAAACCGACGAGCGTGCACTAAAAGAGCTAAGATTTTTAAAGAAACTAGTAAGGTGTATATGTATCATATCGCACTCGCTTGGGGTGCAGATGTAGATAGATATATAGGTAAACTGAAGTTTATGAAACAAATAAAATGAAGAAATGAGATACAATTTTTTTATATTATTCACCACATTAACCATACTTATTCTACTGTTGGAATACGGGTCTCCAATAAACAGGGTAACGGAACTAAATCCTTGAACTTATCTCCCATCGTATTTTAAAGGTTGTGGGATGACCGCATAGTAATAACGGGACTCGACGTGTCTTCCGAAACTCGAAGTAAAAGTCGAGATAAATAAAGCTATTGCTGACATCGCCGTAGCTTAACTTCAACTGGCCTTAGATGCACAGTGACAAAATCGTACTCCTCCCATCTCTATAACACCGTTTAAGTTCAGCAAGCACAGGTGAATTTTTGGCGTATGCTCTTGAACACCAACGCAAAGCTGGCCAGCTGGCCAGTTCGAGTATTTGGGACCAAAGTTTCCTGATGAAGTTTAAGTTTGGTGTCTACTAAATTATATAAAGTGCAGATGGTAGTATTAGGGACGAGAAATTGTAGAGCAATTTTAATGCAAAATCTTAGTAACTATGAAAATAAATTATTATTGGCACAATTAGCGACAGTAACACATGAGACTCGAGAGACTGGAATATAAAAATCAAATAATAAGTTTAAACGTGGTGCAAAATTATTTCATTATTGGCAGATGCTCTTTTTTTTTGGCCATGAAAATGTAGACCCAACAAAGAAGGACTAACCCACCCCGAGCGTGCATTAGTGATCGCTCCAGGGAACGAGACGACGCAAAGCAGATGCTCAGCTCTTTACAGTTTAGATAAGCAGTACACTTGTAGCGGCAGGGCTGAGAACTATGAGCCTTTATGATAGTAAATATATAATACCAGAACTACCTCTGTGGTAATTTTCACGCAATTCCGGAAAAAATATTTATTTCGACAATTTTTTAAGGAGCATCAAAGCAGGCCGTCTTGAGAAGTGCCTCCACCTCACAGAAAACTGCAACCAAATAACAACTCTCTAGAGGGTTATTGTGTTCCTGCGTGTGAGTGAGGTCACCAGTAAGCTCCTAAGGAGTTGCTGTGTTAGCAGCATAGGTGGCATTGCGCGAGTGATACTCAATTTCATTTCATTCCAGCGTTCATTGGCTACAGTAACTACTTTACATCAGGTGGATCGTATGCTTGAATGCCTCCCGACGTAGTATAAACAAAAAAAGGATTTATTATTTTGTTTTTTAAAATCGCCTCTTCACTCGTGTTTGTAAATATACACTTTTTTACTTAGTTTTTATTAATGCACGAATATGAGAGCGATGTTAAAGTGTACACTTCAAGAGATCTGATTTGAGAATATAGCTAGATAGAATGTAAATAAGAATGTATTTTTATTTTAATATTAAATCGCTTACTTTCTTAATGAAACATAACACATCGTATGTGATTATTTATAAAAAAATAACAATTAAAGTGAAAACTGACTAGGTAATTTGATCTATTTTTATGCTTCCGCCACCAGTAATTTGCAATTACGCTATGTCTTAATTATAGTCTTCTGAATTCTTGTTTAATAGTGTTAATGTGCTCTGTTTTAATGCACTGAGGCATGACGAAAGTCCGGATTCGACTACGTCCAAGTGCTATTTTGTCAAATATGAAATAAATAATATATGAATAAAATAGGACTTAAAGTATTAAGTCAACTCAAAAATCCCATTTTAAAATTGTCGTAATTGTCATATGTATTTTATAAAAACTCCACACCAAGGCATAATCGTCCCATATATATGTATATTTGGATTTACGGAAATAATTTGGAGCACACACCACGCTGCTCGGGGGGTAAATTAGTGGTCGCCAGTGTTTTCGAGGTGCCGCCCGAAGGTCAATGCCTTAATTTAAAGATAACAGCTGGAATTAACAACTTCACGTGACCCAGGAAGCGGAAACTAGAGATCCTGTTAATTGTCATGCTGTGCTCTGCTTGTCGACTGCTAAGTTGTGTATTCTTTTTGTATATGCTATACCAGTTATTTACTGTGTTAGGTTGCGGTTCCCCCGAATGCGATTAATATTTCCCGCGTAAATATTTCCGGGATAGAAAGTCTAAAAAGAAATTTATAATTTCTGTCTATCTATCTATTCGCCCGTTCTACAATATTGTGCAAGAACTACTGAAAGAATTTCATCATTGACTCTGCATATTGTAACAAAACTTTTTTATCTCTATGTACAAAGAGTAAAAAAGTTTCTGTAAAAGTACTACATTTATATGTGAATGCCCTTGGCTCTCTCCTGTTATTATGGCTCCTAAAAAGATATGGAGTTTTTGCGTCGATATAAGAAAACTCAACTATGTTACTCGTCGCGATGCTTATAGCCTTCCTTTGGTTAATGAAATTATTGACAATCTGAAAAATGCTAAATTCTTATCTAGTATCGATATTGCTAAAGCATTTTGGGAAATTCCACTTAATGAATCAGATAAGGATAAACCGCTTTCTACGTACCGGCTAGAGGTATGTTCAGATTTGTTGTTATGGCTTTTGGTTTAACCAATGTGCCTGTCACTCAACAAAGATTCATGGATACATTATTTACTCCTGAGTTCGACAATAAGGTGTTTTGCTACCTAGATGATAATAGTTATATGTGAAACTTTTGAGGAACATATCTCCTTATCACTTAGGGTCGTCGAAAAATTAACATTGGCTAAATTGACTATTACGTTTGAAAAAAGTAGTTTGTTTCATAAAGAATTGAAATATCTGGGTTACCTTGTTGATGAAGAGGGTATTAGAGCTGATCCTTCTAAAATTCAGGCGATCTTTGACTACCCTACACCTTACTCTCGAAAAGAAGTTAGACGTTTTCTTGGTATGAATAGTTGGTTCCGCAGGTTTATACCTAACTCCAGCACTATTACTTCACCTTTAAACAGATTAACCTCCTCCGCGAAAAATACCCCAAAATTCACTTGAAATTCTGAAGCCGCTGACTCTTTTCAAAAACTTAAAGATGCTATTGTAACAACTCCTGTTCTTGCTTGCCCTGACTTTAACCTGGCTTTTTCTGTTCATTGCGATGCTTCTCACTTTGGTGTCGGCACTATACTAACAGGATGACAACGAAGTTGTTATTGCATTTATGAACAAATAATTTAACAAAACCGAACGAAAAATTATTTTTTAAACCTTAAAATAAAACTTTAAATTTTAGTTTTAAGTTTTTTTTTGTGGAAGGGATAAATGTAACACTTTAACGTGGGGATATATGTAACACTTAAACTTTATATATCTATGTACAAAGAGTAAAAAAGTTTCTATTGAAGTTTTACTATATAAGCTATCATCGTGTAAAATTTCATAAAAATTTTTTTAGTAGTTATTGCACAATTTTGCAGAGTATATTGACACACAGCCAGATAAAATGCACTTAGCTGTATAAACCCGATTTCATTGCTGTTGTATAAATGTACAGACACTTACTTACCTTTGATGTCGTGAACATTAATTTGGAATTAAATATTTAACGATTTAAACGTAATCTGACGAAAGGCCTAAAATAAAATTAATAAGTGGACAATTATAATTACTAGTGTTTGCCCCAATGATCGCCATTCGACCATAACCATTATCGATAATTTGAGAAAAACATACATTAACTTGCATTTTACAAAGTTCTTTCCACTATTTTTTTTTTATTGTAAACTATTATATATGAATTATTATTATATTACTAATCTCATCAATAGGTACTAAACAGACAAGGAAATTGGGTGACAAACAGAGAAAATGGTACTTTTTGCCTTTGTCTATTTATGTACAGATGTATGCTAGTCAAATAATACTTGTATTATGATATAGGCTACAAGATGGAGGATGGTACCCTGTTTCGTATAAGGTCAAGCAATCAATGCCCTTAATATGTTATTGGAATTTTGGGCTATAGGTGTCGATATATTATATAAGTATCGAGTATATGTGTAACTTGGTCAATGAGATTAGGTAGGTATGCCGACAAATGGACTGAATGAGAACGTAACTCATTATCGAATTACTGTACCTATGTTTATGTAAGCAGATGTAAAAGATTTTTATTATACTTAATAAAGCTACTTTGCATATGGTTTTAATGTTTCATTGTTTTATAAATCTTATTTGATCTGCATAATTATTACTTTTTTACCCACTACGGAGACGGAGAGTCGTCTGTTATCATTTTTCTCGGAAACAGCATTGCCGATTTTGCTTTGTATAAGTCTTATTCCTGAGCATGTTTTTATGTTAAGTTGTAATGTTACAGAGCACCAGGGTGGGGGCGCTATGTTGTAGCATGCATATTAATTAATTGTAATCACAAGTGTCAGTACCATACATATAAATTATAGTATGAACTATTGGTAGCACTTAAAGTAGTTAAGATCAAATTGCCTGCACCCATTACCGTAACCTATGAATGATTTTAATACAAAAAGTATCAAGCCTTGCCTCACCTTAGGAGCTTACAGGTGACAAATACTGCAATATCATAACTTTATCGGGAGTTGTTATGTGAATACGATTTTCTGTGACGTTGTGGTAATTTTCCAGTTGAACTGTTTTTATGCGCCCTACGTTTTTTTCGCTGGAGCCCCGTAAATTAATTGGCAAGTTTCACCACGTGACGGTGAAATTAATTTTTACTTTAAAGATGTTACTTTGAAGAATGGAAAACTTGAAAGCATTCTACATGAGTATTAGGTTTTAACGAGCCCGGTAGCGGCGGCGGTGGAACTATTCGACCACAGAGATCGTCAAAAATCATCAAAACCTACCTACCTACCTACCTACTGTTGTCGTGCAGCGGTTTCATTGGATTTCTAATTACAATAACCTGGAGCAGAGGACTCCTTATATAAACTACTTCTCTATCTAGCAATCTTTACCTCAACGTGTTCGAGTACATAGAATATATTTTAAATAGTGACGCTGAAAGGACTCTAATGGCGACCCAGAAGTCAAGTTCGATGTATCTTAAGACAAAATATAATAAATCAGCACGTGTTGTCTCGCTCTAGATAAATGAAACGTGGTAAATCTGTAATTCTCATCTTTCAGCATCTTTAATAAAAGTACATTGAGTAAGACAACTAATTATCTTACGAATAAACACATAGCCCAGTGGATAAAGAACTGACCTTACGACCAACTGGTTAACTACTAATGACCAAGTAAGGACCGACATACCGTTGGTACATCACTAAATTCGTGTTTTCGGATTTATGTACTTATATGTATGTCAGAACGTGGGTGTAATGGTCGTCAGGTGGCTCGTTGTTCATGGCGAATAAAGCGAAATACCAGCGTAGTTAATCTTCTCAATATTTAATCAGCCAATTACGAAAATAATTGTAACAAAAGTTATACACAGATCGCAGATTACAACGGATTCAAAATGCGGTGGACGCGACACGTGCGATCGGCTCCATTGCTCGATTCGTAATACGCTTCCAATGACGGTATCTCATCTTGACGTTTTTGACAACTGACAACAATCGACATTTTGAGCAAACCATAACAAACACAACCGGTGTTGCCAATCCAACGATGTCGATTCCACCCAAGCGTCGACTTGACATTTTGATCCGTTATTATTAAAACTAGCATCATGGGGATTAATTTCTTCCGGGCTTCTCAATATGGTGTTGCTACCTCTGCGACATGTAAGTACCACTAGCTCGGCGGTGAAGGAAAACATCGTGAGAAAATACGCACGTCCAAGAAATTATATTCTATATATATAGGTGTGACCTCACCTAAGAAAGGCAACGCGTAAGTGAAACCCCTGGTGTTGCAAATGTCCATAGGCCACGGTGACTGTTTACCATCAGGCAGGCCGTATGCTTGATTGCCACCTTAGTGGTATAAAAAATGCTCCGATTTTCTTTCTGAAATGTGGAGGTCTGACGACAGTTGCTTCATGTAAGAAAATTGTATTTTTATCAAATACTTGGGCTTAGCAGATCCCGTCAATCCTATTAGATTATGAAACGAGATAACTCTAGAAAGCAGAAGCATGTTATCTTATAATATATAATAGCTACGTCTGTGTCGGGCTTAACCTCAAGGGTTATCCTATACAACATCGGGAGGCACGCTAGCATACCGCCCACCTGATGTAAAGCTGATATCGTAGCCTATGAACGCTTGCAATACGTTAAGTATCACTCGCGCGACCACCACTCTGCAGATTACACACCATCTCCTTAGGAGCTCGCTGATAACCTCACTCACATGCAGGCATGCAACAACTCTCTAGTGTTGTTATTTGGCTGCATAAGGGACGACAGATTTGTCTATCGGTCCGCTGTGTACAAATCACACAAAAACGGAAGTAAGTGTAATTTTAGCTTAAATGCCGAGGCGTTAGGGTTTAGGGCACTTTTTTACCTTGGAAATACATACGAAAAAGGTCCACGCGGGCTGATCTACAGATAGCTGCTACATACACGTAAGATAAAAGGAAGTGTTCAAGTGTAAGTCGGAATCCACACGTATTTAATTTTACGCATCATACAGAACAGTTACAATTATTGGGAATTTATTGTAAACTTTTCCAAAAAAACCGGAGAGCGTGCCTTAGAAAAGCTATGAATGTTAAAAAGCGAATGAGGATGAACCGAGTAATATGGCGCTCGGGGCTCTCTATTTACCTCGCAATGGATTTGGCGTGAAGATCAATCTATGTACATAGATTGTAAACTAAATGTTTACTATGATGAAAAGACGAAATTCAATGAATTTACCTTAAATATGGGGATGAATTTCAAAGCATGTTGACACATTTCGAATGACCTTAATAACTTCAATGTGTATTCGATACACATACACATTTCTATTGATTGACGAGCTCGGTGGCGCAGTGGTGAAACGCGCTGTTACGCTACTTTGACACCAACGCTCGTAGGTTCGATTCCCACACAGGACAAACATTTGTGTGCGTGAACATGTCTGTTTTTCTTGGTCTAGGTATTTTCTATTTATAATAAGTATGCATTTACAAAAAAAAAAATGTATTTACGTATGTTTATCAGTTGTCTAGTACCCATAACACAAGCTTCGCTTACTTTGGGGCTAGGTGGCGCTGTGTAATTTGTCCGACAATATTTATTTATTATTTAATTTATTTATTTATTATATTTTATGATTATTATATTTGGAAATAAAGAGGTGGTGTAAATATATTCCTCCTTTTTTTCAACTACGAATTTAATTTTATTATAGAGTGATATCTTATATAAGTAAAATTTAGCGACACACATATATACGGCCTGCCTTATGCTATATAATAACTGAATCTATGGCCACATGCAACACCATAGACGTCATAGGCGCATTGTTGTGCGATTCACACACTGACATGACACACTGGTTAATAAAGCTACTTTGACACCAACGCTCATCGTAGTAGCTTGTAAAAATCAGTATCTTCTAAATCCTCAGGCTTAGGTAGCGGATCTCCCAGAGTCAGACCTCCACAACCCAAAGGAAAATACAGACCTTTCTTAGGTAAGTTAGGTACACGTCTTTCGAGGTATAATTTCTTGGATATGACAGTTTCCTCACGATGTTTTCCTTTACCATCTAGCAAGTTTGCATGACGAGTTAGACGAGATTAGTGGCTCAATCGGAAATGATGCGACTTTTATACCATGTCGGGAGGCATACATGCATACGGACCACCTGATGTAAAGCGGGTACCGTAGCCTATTAACGCTTGCGATATATTAAGTATCACTCGCGCGATGCCTCCTCTGCTGCTTACACAGTAATTCCTTGGGAGTTTACTGGTGACCTCAATCACACACAGGAACACAACAACCCTCTAGGGAGTTGTTATTTGGCTGAGGTTTTCTGTAAGGTGGAGGCACTTCCTCAGACGGGCTGCTTTGATACGCCCTACCTCTCTTAAAACATCCAGACCAAGACAAACAGACATGTTCATGCACACAAATGTTTGCCTTGTGTGGGAATCGAACCTACGAGCGTTGGTGTCAAAGTCGCGTCATTCACGACTGAGCCACCGAGCGACTTTGACACCAACGCTCGTGGGTTCGATTCCCACACAGGATAAATATTTATAGTCTGTATAAATATTTATTTATAGTCTGGGTGTTTTAAAAGAGGTAGGACAATCAAAGAAAAAAAAATGCAAAGGGCATCAAATCAACTCATCTGGGGTAGTACCTCTACCTCACAGAAAACCGCAGCCAAGTAATAACTCATTCGAGAGTTGTTGCATTCCTTCGTGTGAGTGAGGTTACCGGTAAGCTCTTAAGGAGTTGCTAAGTTACCAGCAGAGGTTGCATGGCGCGAATGATACTTAATGTATTACATGCTTGAGTAGACTGCGGTAACTGCTTTACTGGTGGGCCGTATGCTTATACGCCTGCCGATGTTGTATAAAAAAAAAAAAAAAAAAATTTACGGGTTTGATTTGACACATCGCTAAGTATATCTAAATATTTGTATAAACATGTCTATCACGTAAACCACTCGCTTGGCACTCAGCAGGTAACATGTTTTAAGTCTAGGTTGTAGAATTTTCCTATGAATGAATATTCCTATTCCTATATATACGCCCTACCTCTCTTAAAACATCCAGACCAAGACAAACAGACATGTTCATGCACACAAATGTTTGCCTTGTGTGGGAATCGAACCCACGAGCGTTGGTGTCAAAGTGGCGTCATTCACGACTTAGCCACCGAGCGACTTTGACACCAACGCTCGTGGGTTCGATTCCCACACAGGATAAATGTTTATAGTCTGTATAAATATTTATAAATAAATATTATTATATAAAATAATAATAGTCTGGGTGTTTTAAAAGAGGAAGGACAATCAAAGAAAAAAAAATGCAAAAGGCATCAAATCAACTCATCTGGGGTAGTACCTCTACCTTACAGAAAACCGCTGCCAAAAAATTACTCATTCGAGGGTTGTTGCATTCCTTCGTGTGAGTGAGGTTACCGGTAAGCTCTTAAGGAGTTGCTAAGTTACCAGCAGAATGCATGGCGCGAATGATACTTAATGTATTACATGCTTGAATAGACTGCGGTAACTGCTTTACAGGTGGGCTGTATGCTTTTACGCCTGCCGATGTTGTATAAAAAAAATAAAATTTTACGGGTTTCATTTGACACATCGCTAAGTATATCTAAATATTTGTATAAACATGTCTATCACGTAAACCACTCGCTTGGCACTCAGCAGGTAACATGTTTTAAGTCTAGCTTGTAGAATTTGCCTGAGGCAGTTTCAGATGAAAGGTGTAAAAGTGGCTAAAAGACGTTGGGTATAATAAACAATATCATCTACTTTTAATACTAAAGCCACAAACAAACACCGATAACAATAGGATAAAGAAATAAGGAAAAACACTTCATAAACAAATTTAACGACTTAGGGGCGCACCAAAAACCTTTTAATAAAAGAAAACTGCGTACGACATTAAGGAGAGAAAGTACGAGTATATTATGTCAGTAAAAATGTGAGAAGCCGTGTACAGATTGAGTGACCAGCCTTGCGAAGCAGCTATGTACGTTTACCGCGTGCCAAGTGTCGTATGAAGCAGCGCGCTTTGGTAATAACTACAGTACTTTTATTTCAAGAAGCAACACGCATTATGCTTGAATGTATGAACTGTACCCATTTGCAGTGATATGATAGTGATAGGGATAAAGAAACGGCCTATTGATCAACTGGTCCCCGGTTCTTGGCATGTATCACTAAATTCGTGCTTTCGGATTTATATAATACTAGCTTTTATCCGCGGATTCGCTCGCATTGATAAAAAATATTTTTTTTTATAATAAAAAGTATCCTATTTTACTTCTGATATTTCCAAGAATATGTGTACAAAGTTTCATGATGATCGGTTCAGTAGTTTTCGCGTGACAGCGTAATAAACAAACATTCACATTTATAATATTAGTAGGATAATAACTAGTCTGGCTATAAATACTGTTACATAGAACATTTGCTTTTTTCAAACTTTTTAATTAATTTGAATTTAGAACGCGTTTATTATTTTAAAAACTTCTTTCAATTTCCGGTCGTTTTACATATTTTTTACATATTTATTATCAAATTACAAAATGGATTGGGGTGACAAAGAAAATAGGAAAGCTGCGATTGCTTTGCGCAAAGTGGGTATGGAGCCGTCGTCGGTCATGTTCAAGATACTTCAAATGCTTGGTATCAGCCGTGTGTTCGTCTATCGTACAATCGATAGATATACCAACACTTCCTCTGTTGAAGACGATAAAAGCAAAGCAGAACATGCCCTAAATCAGTACCTACGGTTGAAGAGAGCGAATCGATCAAAATGCCTTCTGTACTATCTGCCCTATACGCAGGTGAAATGCTCAGAAATATCCTCTTTACTAATGAAAAAATATAATGATTGAAGAGCACCACAACAAGCAAAATTACAAAGTGTACGCATACAGTTCTAAAGAAGCCT
The DNA here is from genome assembly GCA_947507595.1 of Pyralis farinalis. NCBI lineage: Eukaryota > Metazoa > Arthropoda > Insecta > Lepidoptera > Pyralidae > Pyralis > Pyralis farinalis. Next base: position 14,375,196 of record OX382277.1, on the reverse strand, counting down.
CCCAATGGTCGGAAAGGTACATCATGCTGTGTCTGTAATGGTTTGTCGGTTTGGCGGGGGTGTCTTATCAAGGAGCCACAAAGCTTAATTTTTATGAAAAAAGAGTTGAGACTGTGGTGACTTCAGCCAAAGTGTACTAAGTGACTGTCGTGGATCGTGTTGAGAAACCTCTCAGCAATACACTTTTTAAAATTATACCGTGGACTTTTCAGCAGGACTCTGCACCTAGTCACGTGGTACGAACTACCCAAGCCTGGCTTGAAACCAACGTTCCACACATTATAAGGGCTGAAGACTGTCCCTCGTCTAGCCCAGATCTGAAACCCTTAAACTACAAATTATGGTCAGATTTAGAGCACATGGCCTGCTCGAAACGACACGCCGACATTGTGTCTCTTAAGAAATCTCTGGAGCAAGAGGTGGCTAAACTTCCCATGGAAACAGTGCGTAAAACCATAGATTCGTGGCCAGACAGATTAAGGGTTTATATCAAAGCTAAAGGTAGCAATTTCGAATAGATTTTTTTTTTAATTTTTTACTTAGACTTCCATAAATATGTACTTATAAATTTTGTTAAGATTACTTCCTAAAAAAATAAATGCATATTCTTTGTAACATAACTTATGGCTGGACCAGGTATATTTGTAATAATCACTTGTTCAATAAAGGACAAGATCGTGAGGAAACCCGCATATCCAAAAAAATATATTAGTAAAGACGTGTGTCTTTACTTAAAAAAGGTCTGGTTTTGCTGTGGAACTCTGACGGCAGTCACTTCATGTAAAAATCTGTGACTTCGCTAAATCCTTAGGGTTAGTTAACGGACCCTGCCGCGATTTTTTCATGGTGCGACTGCCGTTTAACTTTATCTACTGGGCTATCTGCATACTTCTCACTTTTACTTATTTGCCTATTATATTTGTTTGTTTTTTATTCAGTTCAGTCTGATTCCAACGCTAACTTGTAAAGGGCAATGAGCGCAGGATGTGGCCGGAAGAGAGGCTGATAGTGAGTTTAAGAAGTGGTATTTAAGTTTGTTTGAACATGCAGAAAAAATGCAAGAGAAAACATACTGGAACTGGGGTACAACGTGAAAGTGGAACTATATGTAGAAATTGAGGAAGGCTGAGACTCACATTACAACGACGAAATCGATCGTGTAAGTTTTTAAACATTCGCGTTGCGTATTTAAATAAATTTATATAATGCTCTATATATATTCTTGGTCTGGGTATTTTCTATGTATAATAAGTATGTATTTACAAATAAAATATATATTTACGTATGTTTATCAGTTGTCTAGTACCCATAACACAAGCTTCGCTTACTTTGGGGCGCTGTGTAATTTGTCCGACAATATTTATTATTATTGATTATATAAAATATTACCTTTGTATTTTCGGACGTTTCGGCTGAGTTGCCACATTATATAAATTTAGGAAATTGATCGTGTTTTATCCGAAGATAATGTCACGAGTCCTAGGAACTGGCATGCAATGAGCGTCCATGAAAAAGCTAGAAATGTTAAAAAAGCGATTAAAGGGTGTAGGTCATGTAACGCTCAGTTCTTTCTGCCTACCCTAAAATGGGTTGGCGTAATAAGCTCTGAATACATTAAATTAATTCCTATATTTAAAAGTTACGAGTATGCTGAAAATTAAAAAAAATGCTTGACGAAAAATAATATACACTACTATTCTAATATACTTACGCTTATTTTACGTAGGTAAAATGCACACAATATAAACTTTTTCAAAATCAACGCGAATATAAATATATAAAATATAAATGAATGTTAGCGGCGAGGATGAAATAATGCCCCAAGAGATTTGTTAGGGGAGCCGAGACTCAGATACACTACAGGCGTATCTACTTATGTACATAATTAAGCACGTTGCTCGTGTAAGAATATCGGGGTCAAATAAATAAGAAAGCCTTCACCTTGTTCAGAATTAGGATAAATTTCCATGTTAGATATTCCTTCCGGTTCATAATGAAATGCGGATGTGATAAATAATAGATTTTAAGTGGTTTAATCGGCACTGTAAGGAAGCCAACCTTCTTAAGCAGGCTGACTATTAGGCTTGGATCACGGCGCGTGCTAAGGGAGATCCTGATGTTGCTGTTTTGAAACGCAAACTTAATGCTGCCTTGAGATCCAATAAGAGAGCGATTGTTAGAGTAAAATTCGATTTCGCCGGCGGACTTGGCGAGCGGCTAGCAAGCCTTTCCTCTGGGTGCCGTACTTTCTGGTCGCTCGCTAGCTGCTGAGGGAAACTTCTGTCAAGCGTCCTTACCGCCACTGCCTGACTTTTGTTCTGTTCTCATGGATCTATTAGTGCTTTCCTACTCCACTGGGTAAGTTCCGTCTTCATGGAAGACCGCCAATGTGCATTCAGTGTCCAAAATGGGTGATGCATCAGATCCATCAAATTACATGCTTATTGCCATAACCTCCCTTCTCTCCAAGGTAATGGAGCTTGTGATTAACATACAACTCCTGGCATACCTAGAGGATCACGATTTGATCAGCGACCGTCTATAATATGGCTTTACGTCAGCCTAGGTATGGCCAAGACTTTCGATTGGGTCTGGCATCGGGGTCTACTATCGAAGTTACCAACAAACGGGCTGCCCGAGGGTTTGTGCAAATTAGTTGCCAACTTTTTGACGGTGGATGCTTCGATAGTATGGATATTAATGCTGTCGTCACGTGATAATGATATGTTGTCAATTGATAGTATTCATTGTTATACGTACGACAACACTGGGGACACTTGTTATACAGGTCGTGCAAATATCCCTCGTTCCCTTGAGGAAGAAAGCCGCGATAAACTTGTGTCTGAAATGGAGTGTACTTTAGCTAAAATATATGACTGGGAGCGGCTTAACTTGGTCGAATTCTACCCCTTACACGTTCACCGTCAAGAAACCCCCATTTGCTTTAGTTCCTGAATTACAGAACTTACCGCTCACTATGGCCAACAGCATTAGGATGCTTGGCGTCGAGATCTCCAGTGAGGTCCTATATCGAAGTCACCCGGAGGAAAAGGTCAAGCAGGCGTCCAAAAAACTTGGTGTGCTCAACAGAGCAAAATACAGCGCGGGGCAAATACTTATGTTATATAAGCCTCAAGTCGGACCGCACATGGAGTACTTCACCTTTGGACGGAAGCGCCTGGATACCAGCTTGGACCGTGTGATTCTGTTCATAAGCTTACATATTGAACCCTTAAGTTTAAAGAGAGATTTTGCCTCCCTTTGTGTATTCTACCGATTGTACAACGGGTTGTGTTCTGAAGAATTGTTCGAAATGATGCCGACAATTATTTTTTATAACCGCACCGCTCGCCGACGGCGGAGAGTTCACCTTCACACGCTGGAACCGTCCAACCAAAGTCACATAAATACAAAATCTAATCAAATATGTTATGTATATACATATATATGTTATTATTGTTACTAAGTCAACAGTTCTTCAAACCGATACTTATTGTCAATAGTAGAAGGTATATTTTAGGTTAACTGACTTGGCCTCACCAAGGAAGTTTTATTTAAATAGTAATATTTTTAATAACTCAAAATGTAGTTAAAGTTCTTCAAGCGACTAATTTAACTTGCTTTCAATTCTAATATTAAAGTCTCGAATATCGATCTATCTTTCTGTCTTGTACTCTCTTCCGGTTGCCATTTCAAATGCTAGCTGGCCTATTAGATATTAAGCTTTCACCCTCCACGGCTAGCATTGGAGACTTGATGGCAACCGGGGGACAAGGCGGTACGTGCTAATTACACACTGGACGTTTGCGCTCCAGGGTTCACCCGTATGGGTAGACTACGCCTGCTAGTGCTGCCGCTTCTGCCCACGACTGATGCACCGGAGCAGCCAACTCCGCCACTCTACATCATCGCACTTAGCTTTAGCTGCTCTACCTCCATCTACAGCGTGCCTGCTGCAACTCCTAGGAAAAGCTAAGTGCCTTATAGACAACTGTAGCGGATACCTTTACTCACGACCCCTGATCTCTACACTTTCATCTCCTATAAATAGCGGCCCTTCTTGCTCCAAGGGAACTAACCCCTGTGGCACGTATGCTTGAAAAAAAAGCAATAACAAATATACAGGGATTTTCATAGATTCATATATATTTTACTTTGTTTATGTACGCTTCTGTTTGTGGGAATCACATTATTTCCATTTTAACTTTGTCATAGGCTTCCAATTCCACTTCGATTGACCAATTTCATTTCGATCTGTTTAGAGGTCTCCTTACCCTTTAACTTAACAAACAACAGATATAGCCGTAGTCGTTTTTTTTTCTACAACGTCTTCAGGCATATAAAGATATGGCCTAGATCATGTAAAGCGGTTACCGTAGCCTATGAACGCTTACAATACATTAAGTATCACTTGCATACCACCACCTTTGCTGTTAATACAGCAACTCCTTAGGAGCTCAGTGGCGATCTCATTTATTCGCAGGAACACGACAATCCTTCAGGGAGTTGTTATTTAGCTGCAGTTTCCTATGAGGTGGAGGTACTTCCCCAGACAGGCTGCTTTGATGTGCTCTGCCTCTCTTATAAATTTTGCATTTATAACACTAATTCAGATGAACTGTCAACCTCTAGAAACAACTATAGTAGGTATTATCAGATAATTAAGATAAAAATATAAAAATGGCTTCTACCCAAATCAAAGTAAACTCGAACATTATAATAATTCAAATATACAAATCTCGGCATGCACTAGCGATCTGGAAGACCACACGTCCGTGCACAGCCTCGCTTGATATTAATGATATGGTCTCGCAAGCACGAGTTTCCCTTAATCATTCGGAAAGCGGTATGTTAGTGTTCTGTACATTTGGAGTCTTTTATTATTCTATTGAATTGCTACAAAATACTGTGTAGTTCAGTACAGTACGGCGATAATAAACATTATCAGAATAAAAGGATAGTGATGTAAATAAAAAATATAATTGAATTTTTCAGGCGCACATAACCATATGAAAATTAGTCTATAGTGTTTATTTAGGCAAATTTACTTTTATGTATTTTGATATATATAAATGTTTAAACATAGAAAATACACTCACAAATTATTAAATACATACGTACAGAAGAATATTATATAATTATTTATATAAGTGTATGTTAGAGTGGGTTCCCTGAATGGTTTAGATTTAGAATTGGTCGCAAGCGCTGTAATCGTGCTCGAAGATAAAATAATATTTTTTATCTTCGGGCAGGACATCTGTTGGGTCTGCTAGTAACAATATAAAATTATAATATAATACAATAAAAATTAGTTTCGGTCGTAGTAAGCTTATGCTTTACATGTCTGGATTTTTTCATATTGCACTTGGTATAGCTTCCTGAGAGTAGCAAATTTTCTAACAAAAGGAAGCGATTCGCGCCTTCACAAGCACTTCCGCCTCGGCGAACTCACTGCAGTACCGAGGTAGTCACACGAGGCCACGAATCTAGTTCTAGTATTTTGTAGTCCTGCGTATTTTTTTAATAATAATATGTCTTTATTTTCCCGAGGCAGTGCTCCGATGCAAATTCAGCGTTTGCCTGCATCACTTGAACAGTACTGTCAAACATTTAAAATGTTATGTGATAGAAAGAATTCAATACGTCGCCACTATTTATGCTAATGATTTCCGAATCTTTACTTTCTATAAGCAAAAATACATACCATTGAAATAATTAGTGTAACATTACAAATTTAAGCTTATTACTAACGGTAACGGTTTTTAGAATATATTGACTTACCTTTAAAAAGATTCTAATATGGGCTAATGTGTAGAGTGATATCTTTTATTCTACTTGCACTGCGGTGCCGTATTCAATGGCGTTTTTAAATAACAAAAATGTTTTTCATTTAATTATATGGATATATGTGTGTATTGGACGTGCAAATAAAAAGGCATTATCTGACTATCTATATACTTAGGATGTATGTATGTATAGCTTCACGCCAAGTCCCTTGCGGGATAGGCAGTCAGAACCGAGTGCCATATAACGCGGTCCTTACATACTTCACTCGCTTCTGTGATATTCATAGCTCTTTTCATGCACGCTCGCCGTATCCTGGGGCTCCTGACGTCACCTTCTGATAAAACACGACCAATTTGGTCATGATACGGTTAGTCTCGGTCTTCCACGGCTCCTAAATCCTTCCACTTTTGCGTTGTAGATATATGTTTCGTCATTCTTTATACTTAGGATCCTTTTATAAAATCAACGTTTGTTTTCCCGCCGTTCAATTGTACGTTGACATCGCTATTCGCCGTTGTGTACGAAGCAGGGATTGATTGTAAAAGGACGATTATTATACCACATAAACAGTGCTTAATTAAAATTATTGCGTTTTAAACTTATTTTTAAATTATCACCGTAGCAAGACAGAGACAAAACTTGATAACGATGAATCCAAAGGTTGTAACGAGAAAAATCTAAATTATTAGAGTTGATAAAACTTTACAAATATATCCTGTATATGACGAGCTCAATGGCGCAGTCGTGAATGACGCGACTTTGACACGTGGGTTCGATTCCCACAAAAGACAAATATTTATGTGCATGAACATGTCTGTTTGTCTTGGTCTGGATGTTTTAAGAGAGTAAGGGCGCATCAAAGCAGCATATCAGGGGAAGTACCTCCACCTCAGAGAAAACCGCAGCCAAATAACAATTTCCTAAGAGGGCTGTTGTGTTCGTGTGTGAGTCAGGTCACCAGTAAGCTCCTAAGGAGTTGCTGTGTTAGCAGCAGAGGAGGCATCACGCGAGTGATATTAATTGTATTACAAGCGTTCATAGGTTACGGTAACCGCTTTACATCATGTGGGTCGTATGATTGAATACCTTCTGATGTTGTAAAAACAAAATGAGAAAAAATGAACTGACTAACACACATTTTTAGAAATCGTCATCGTGTATGCAAATTTAACTCAAACCAGTCGGGCTTAGCAGAAACCTTCAACTCATATGAAAAAACAATGATTCGATCACTTTATATTGGAAAGATTAAAAGCTGGGAAAGTGGGGGGCAATATGAATTCATTGAACAACAGCAAAGTTTTGGCTTACTTGTAGAATAGGCTCAAAATTAAAGAAATTTAATCGATTTTCGAATCGGTTTAAGACGAAAAGTAAATCCTGTATGATAATCGCAAATGGTCATCGCACTCTAGTTGTACACAAGGGAGGAAGCCAAACAATGTCGTAAATGCCAATTGAGACAAAACAGTTGCTTGTGAGCATACATATCGTAGATCTGTGCCGGTACAGTATTTACTGCACATGTTTATTCTGAATAATCATAAACGATAGACTAGGATTGTTTAGAACTGAAAAAGGATGAAGAAAGAGTAAACTAGAGCTAGTCCATATTTAGGACAACTTTCGGCCATACACCACACGGTATGAGTATAGATAGTAGTCCAATTATAGGAGTTCTCCTTTCATCGTATTCGCCATGCCTTTCTCCAACTGAACGTTAGAACTTCTACAACAGAGGCACCAATGAATTTATATTAAAATGTCAAACTTTTGCCATTTTGCCAACTTTATAAAAGCTTGATATTTTGCCAATTATCAGTTATTTGATGAATACAAAGTGTAAAACTTTCACTTAATTTTTTGATACCAGAGTTCGACTAAACTGGGAAACTGATCATTCTGCCTTTTTCAAAGAATTTTGGCTCCCAAATTTTCAACTACATTGTTCCCGGGGTACTGTTCTATTAAACAACGAGGACCGACAATCTGCTCATAGTAAAAATTTCACGGATATAAGGCAAAGATTGTACCATGAAATTTTGGTTTCGAACTCCTCAGCCCCGATCCTGCAAGGGCACTGTGAAGACTAACCGTCTGTCACAAACGAATTACTTTAGTAGATAATTCATTAGGTCAATTGATTTACAACGTTTCGGCTCTGATGCTTTAATAATTTTGGGTGTCTATATTGTGTGGAGTAACTATTCACCAATATTGAATTATTTTAGTAATTGCCAAGTATTACATTATTTTCTATAGAACTATGGTTTTTAATTTCTCTACTCTGATGCAGCAAGGGTAACTTAAGTTCACCTAACCTGTAATTACTATCTGCTGATAATCAATTATTTCAGTAGTTTCACTAAATTCAAACTTCTTCGTGGAATTATTCCAAGTACTCCGGAATTATTCAAACTTTCGTCGCTTCGATTAGACGAGACGATGCGTCCACTGCAAAAAAACGGATATAAAGGAGTACGATCCAGCGAGGCGGATGTAACCAAACCTGTATGAGTATAAGAACTACGAAAAGTATCAATGGAAGAGAAGAAATAATATGCAACTCTATAGCGACAAAAAACTTTGGGATATAATAATTTATACTAATTAATGCCTCAGTTTTAAGCCTCCAAAAGCGGAACTCACTAGACCTGGGCTCACCTTAACCCGTCGCGGCCCGTTATATACTGTTTGCCGTAACGCGCATGGCTTGATCAATATGATATGATAGATGATCAAGAAACTGAAATTCTACAGTACTTCTTTACATTATTTCAAACTTATGAACTACAGACTACTTATTACAGTACTATGATGAAATCATATATGTCATTTAACTTCATAAAGCATCTCTCGACTCAACAACACTAAGTAATTGACTACTACATAAAAATATACACGAACTGTACGAATAGATAAACCGTACCAATATTGATTTATTAATACTGCGGTTATATAAATGCGAAATTGTATAAAATACATATATTTTCGTTAGTACGAGTAGTTCATTAAATTGTATATGTTCATGCCTAAGTAATATTGGCAAATGTGGTAGAATTTGCAATTGACTTTTTTGTGGCAGACATATTCTCATTTAACTAAATAACGTATTTCATTCTACACTATACTTCAGGCTCGTTGGTAAACAACTTTGGACCCTTTCACGGGTCGCTAAGTGAAGCGCAATCCGTACTGATAGCTACCTTAAATGTACTCTAATTTTGGGCTTGTGTGCGACTTACACACACCGCCTTATTATGTGCCGTCCCTTTTTTGTCCTTTTGTTTAAAAATGTGTCACTAAACTAGTGTAACTGTACATAATTACGCTATGAGGTATTGCAGTATCGACCTATTATAATATAAAGCCACACTAGTATATATTAAATAAAATAAATATTGTCGGACAAATTACACAGTGCCATCCAGCCCCAAAGTAAGCGAAGCTTGTGTTATGAATAGTAGTCAACACATAAAAATACATAAATATATATTTTTGTAAATATATACTTATGATACATATATAATACCCAGACCAAGATAACAGTTATGTTCATGCACACAAATGTTTGACTTATGTAAGAATCGAATCCACGAGTGTTGGTGTCAAAGTAGCGCTACTAATGCTACTGCCTTACCGAGCTCGTCAAAGTATATATATGAATGTGAAATAACTCTATTCGCCTACGTGTCTATACTTTCATGAATAAACTGCAGAATTGATGGTAGGGAAATTTATTACAGAGTTAGTCTGGCACCTAAAAGAGAACTTATGAAGCTTATTATATCGATAACAACCCACACGGTCTGCAAAGCTAAATATAGTTATGAAGGAAAAAGCCGGGCGGAAATTTAAATAGGACTACGCAATGAGACGTATTCATTGGGGTGTATGGAGTGAAGTCGCTTTAAATTAATATGGTGGGTTTAAGAAGAACGTTCACCTTTAAATGTTCCTACTTACTCGACAATATTAATTGTGTTTACCAACGTTACTTGAATTTCTGTTTGTTCTAAATCGCTTGCTCAATGAAATTATGTTTTTAATATCTTACTACCCTTTACACACTCTAGTCAGTGCATCAAAGGACTAAAGTTTTTTTTAATGCTAAGACTGTATTCTCTGTAAAATGATTACTTTTTTAAAAGTTATAACGTATATTGTAAGCTTTTCTTAACGATACGTCTAAAAATAATTTGAGAGGCCTGTTGTAATAGTATTCGAACGGATACTATTAAATAGGCCTCTCAAATTATATATTTTGCACATTGATATTCTACCAGCCCGCTGGCGGAGTCGTTAGCTATCTATGTACTATGACACCACCGCTTGTGAGTTCGATTCTCACACACGACAAACATTTATGTGCATGAACACGTATCTTTGAAGGAAGTACATCCACCGCACAGAAAACCGTATCCAAATAAGAACTCCCTGGAGGGTAACCTACTAAGGAGTTGCTGTGTTAGCAACAGGGGTGGCAATGCGCGAGTGATACTCCATGTATGGTAAGCGTTCATAGGCATTATTAATATGACAAATATACATTTTGTGGTAACTTGTGCATTTTTTATACAACGCCTTCACAACCGCTTCACATCAGGTGGGCCGTATACCTATATGCTTGGGAGGTATGCAAGTATATGCAAGTATAAATCTATATACATAATATAGCTTGTGTGTGTTTGTACATAACGCCACACCACAGTATTAAATAGCGTCTCTCTGCACGTATTCTCGTTTTTGGTTTTGGTAACTTGGTTTGAAGATATTTGACTGTTATTATGACTGCGGAAGAGTTTGTTTGAACGCGCTAATATCTCGAACCGGATGGCTTTGAAAAATCCTTTTTGCATTTGTAGTCCAATTTCTGAGGAAGGTTAAAAGCTATTCCGTATTACGATAGAGTCAAAGAAAGTAACAAAAAGCCGTTCCCACAGGATACAGGGATATACGCGGGCGAAGACGCGAGTTGCAACTAGTACATACATAAATGTAAAAGTAACTTTACTGCGTGCCTGATTCTTACTTTTATTGACAAAGTGTTGTACATAATGAAAAATATTAATGAGATACTCTGACATCCGGAGAAGGACAAACGCTATTTGATATTATGATCAGGAGAACCTTACACGGGCGAAGCCAAATGTAATTACGTCGATAGATGACACATGGGACTGACGCGACGGCTTAAAATGCCCTTGGAGTAATTTCACCCATAAACAGATTGCGGTCGACGATACAACGTAGCGGGAGGCCTACAAGCATACGGCCCACCTGATGGAAAGTAGATAGGAAACGCTTGCAATACAGGAAATATCCCCCTCGCGCTGCTAACACAACGACTCTTTTAAAGCGTACTTGCAGAAACTCTACAACTCTCTATACCAGTGTTCCGCAATTTTCTTGTGATCAAGGTACCTCTACTAAAACAAGAAATAGTAAGTATACACCACAAGAAAATGGAATTTTTATTTAATATTTATTTATTATTGAAATCGATAGAATACGAAATGTTGATTAATAAGAAAGTTGGTGAGTCTGCTTAACTGAGTATAAGTGATCAAAATTTGGAATAATCGCTGATAATCTCGAATAACTCTCACCTACGAGTATGTGTAGTTATTATCTTTACCTTTGTGTCGAAACTGACTATTTTTGTGCAGCACATCTGCTAATGTAAACATTACACCAACAGCACACTTTGCGGAATTGACGGAACATTGCTTTATACCATCATATCGCGACATTAAAAATGCCTCATGTGAAGTTTTGAACAATTCTGAAATCCTGCAATAAAAAATATGAATGTAATAAAAAACATCACGTATTTTTCTTTCACTTTAACGAGAAAATCTGAACACGCAGTTATTTTTATCACACTATAACTATGACCCGTAGAAAACCCTACTGCGCAAAAAATCACTGAGGGAGGGTTAAGCTGGGGATCTCAAGGGGAAAATTTCCGGACTGCAAATACGTGTTCCGTTAAGGCTTGAAAATGTAAGTGAATTTAAAAATTTGGTGGCGAGAACAAACATTTTCAACAATATGGACTAAGTAGTAGCAATCCACGGCTTCATCCGTGTTTCAAAATGAAAAGTAGACTATAGATAGATAGATATTGTATAAACTTTAGGCTCAATTTTTGTTCAATGCTCGCATTTCGATCCTATTTATCTTACATAAAAACGCTATATAAAAATTTATTAAATTTTGGTTCAGTACAGTTTAGATAAAGTCCACTAAATTTTTACACGAAATATTTTTTTCAATAAAACGAATATTTAAAAATATTTTCTGTGTACAACTTTACACAAGTAGTTTAATTTATATTATTGAAAGAGGCACGAACATGATCCTCCAGTATTGTATTTCTATAGGTCGGAATGTAAAGTCAAAAGGGGTTCTATAGAAAAATTGTTACTTATGCATATAATAAAAACGTGACAGGTAGAGTTTGTACGTAGAATATATGACCAGAAATGTATTTTTTTAATTTTTTGTCTATTTGTCTGCATGCATCACGCAACAATTTCTGAATGGATATAAGAACAACTTGAAAAGCTCCTCCCTTCCTAAAATTTCAAATCCAATTAATCTAAACTAGTAGAAAGATCTCCTAGTTTAGAATAATTTCTATTTCATTTATATCTTCCGTTACTGCCTAAGGTTCTTGAAAGTGTCGTATAAAACTAACTTCATGCCGACTTCTTTCGTAACAATCTTCTGTGCCCTTTTCAATTTGGCTTTTGTCCCAATCACAGCACAGTGAGCATGCTACTGAATATCACTGACGATATACGCCACATCATGAATAACTTACTTTGCTTAATTTATTAGACTTCACTAACTTAAGTAAAGTTAACTCTGTCAATTGCGATATTTTCTTAGGGATATTTTTTTCCATAAATATATGGAAAATATATCTTTTTATATGGTTCTACTCATATCTTCGTGGCCGCCAGTTACATATTACAACCGATGCATCATAATCTGCACCAATCTAAAGGGCGATGTGTAATCAGAGGACGATGCATTATCTCCGCTTCTCTTTTCAATTTTTATTAATGAGTTATTTAAAACTAGAAGTTTTCCTTGTTACCTATATGCAGATGATCTGTACATCTCTACACCCCTGAAAATTTAGAATTTTTCAATACCGTAACCGGAGCTCTTTTTGATATTAACGAATGCGCTTCAAGATATAGTGCTTGGTAGCAGGGAGATGATGACCTAGCTGAATTTTTCTGGTTTGCCGATGAATATTTTGATGATTTTAAAATCACTTTCACTACCAAAAGCACTAATCAATCTCGGTTTAGTTATAGAACCTAGACACCCAAGTTAAAGATGCTAGTAAACGCATCACTATGCATTTCATTCCACACTTTCTTACTCCCAATTCTCGACTACACTTTTTTTCTGAATTTTTCTGGTTTGCCGATGATTATTTTGATGATTTTAAAATCACTTTCACTACCAAAACCACTAATCAATCTCGGTTTAGTTATAGAACCTAGACACCCAAGTTAAAGATGCTAGTAAACGCATCACTATGCATTTCATTCCACACTTTCTTACTCCCAATTCTCGACTACACTCATGTTTGTTATTTAGCTTGTCAGAACAGCTACTGAACAAGCAGAAACGCCTGATTATCCTGGCTATCTGATTCGTGTTCAGTCCGTCAATTCCATTATGTATTAGAATGTCCTTCTGAATTGTAGTGCATTCATATTCACGTTTGAAGAATTAGCACTTATAAACTATTCTTGTCATTTTTTTTAAAACTTCACCTTCCCACAATAACTCACTTTCCACTATTACTACCCGCACAATCATACACAGTATCAGCCTTCACGCCTTGAACTGTTCCAAGTCACATACAAATTACTTCCTTAACTCTTTCACTGTCGGGCAGTGCTGCCTTGGAATAAATTGCTATCGCAAGTAAGGGATTCCGTCCCAATAAAAAAAACCGGCCAAGTGCTCGGGCCACGCACAGTGTAGGGTTCCGTATTTGATTCGCTTTGCTTGCTTGAGAAAATATTTGATAGTGGCCTAAAATAACAAGAAATTGAGCAAATTGGGTTCAAAAACATTCAAAAGTGTGAATCCAGTTGATGAGAGTTATTCATTAACATTCATTAAATCTACGACTATCCAGAACTCATTAAACGCATAGGCAAAAAATAAAATAGAAAAGTTTTTTTTTTTTTTTTTGACCTGACTATGTAGTTAGCCCCGAGTGGGCTGTCACTACGTCACCGGACTAGAAAGAAATAGAAAAGGAAATCGATTGACTTCTGTAAGATTGATGAATACGAAACCATAGCGCGATGTAATTTGTGAACAGCGCCATAGTGTAAAATATCGGAATTAAAATGATGTATGAAATTCAAATAAGCTATGAAAAACTATGAAATTGCCAATGTATCGCAGGGGGAAAATTCCACTACTGGGCCGTTAATATTAATAACGAGGAAGCAAAACGCTTAGTGCAGATAAGAGCAATGTCATATTTTATGGGATTTGTACGTTTTCATAAAAGAAAATACATTTTAAAAGTTCGTCAACTATTACCCGTAAATGGTTGGACCGATTTTGATATTTTGGAGGCGGAATGATTCTACTGCCTGGCAATTCCATTAAATACTACTAGCCATTTCAAGACCGACCGCTGCCATCGAAATAAACGCTTGCCCAAATCATCGACTCTGTGGCGCTACGAAACGAAACTTAAGCTGACGGCAAACATCGGTAACGGTCGTATGCCGGTCGACGAATCTAACTAAACATCTTCTCAATTAAGGACGAATTAATAATAGTTCCCGAGCATCTTTGACGACGACGAAAATCGCAATTGATTGAGTGAACGAGTAATTCTTGCTACAAAGAACAAAAATATAGAACTTTTAAACTTCACAATTCAAAATGAAATCGTTAGTCTACTGAATTCCTTCAAATCTACCGACTATGTAACAAACCAAGTCGAAACAACCACCTATATGAATGAATGTTTAAACTCATTGGATCAGCCTAACTTACCCCCGCACAATTTATAACTGAAGGTTACCTAGGCAGTCAATTCAACGAAGGGAATCGACTCGAATGCACCCCATCCAGCACACAGCTTAAAATAAAGTAGTATAACAATGGTACGCGAATCATTTTGTTAGCTTCTATAAAGCTAATGCTTTGCTGCCACACATTCACAAATTACATTAGCTTTAATATAATTAAAATACTTCTCATTCATATTTTTGGACATTTATTGTACTTAATTCGTTATGACTATTCATTTTGTCTTAATAAAAAACTTAATTTATTTCACCTAATAAATTAATAAAACATTAATTGATTCTGAGGTGGTACGAAGTTCGCCGGATCAGCAAGTAAATAAATACAACTAACTGTACACGACTCGCTCTATTCCTATTGGAATATGTGCTGACACTTGAATGTCGATTGGTTTGATACAGTGCGATCAAGATTACGTGCGTAAAGAAATATTATGGCTAGCATAACAGTTGATGTAATTTAATGGCACTAAAATAAAGATTTTTTGAACAAGGTTCAATATTGTAATGGTAAAAGACAGAGAGAGAGAGAGCATTTTTTTTATTAAAAACAATGGTCACGCTTCTAGTACTGTATTTTTTATGACTTTAATGTTAGGTTAGGCAAGATACTATAAAGAGATAAACATTCGCTTTACTAAATATATATAAACAAAATAGTGTGGAAGGCTCTCTTTTGTAAGAAAAAACTGTTTTGATATCAACCTATCAACCCCACAAAAGTATAGCATTAAAATAGCAAGTTACTCTACCGGTTTTACGAAAGGCTTGAATAGTGGCAGTATAACGAATATGAACATTGTGGTCTAAATTCGTGACTTAGCATTTAGATTTATAGATTGAGTGCAACGGCAGTAATTACAGTATCACAATTTACGACTGGAAAATTACAGCTTTCATAATAACATGCAAATTTTATGAGGCAACAATTTATTTAGTATTTTTACCCCTAACCCATCAACAATAAAGTCTGATTCGTAAATATTCATGTTGGGGCTCTTTTTACACGACATTGGATACCAAAGGTCGCTGTAAATATGATTCTATGTGCGCCTAAGACTTCATTCCTAAAATTTGGCTAGGTCTTTCACTTCGTGTTGTCGCAAAGACACCTATCTACGTCTAGACTTATCAATGAACAAACTGCAATTAATACGAGTTTACGATTTATAGTAGCAATAACAAAATATATTAGGCAAGATTCGAGGTATTTTTTTCGAAGAGTGATGTAGCCTATGTTCCGTAGGAAAGTTACCTTTATACATAAATTGTATCTATCTATAACTTTACACCAAATCAGTAGGCAGAAAGAACCGAGCACCACATAACTCGGTCTTTACTAGGGTTCATTCTCTCGGGACTCGAGAATTCCCGGGAAATCGTTGAGCTTTGTTCCCGGGAAATCATGCTCGAGAAAAGTCGAGAACTCGAGAAATCATGTACCTATATAGAATATTTTCTAAAGACATATTTCATCAGACAGAGTAAGCTGACCTAATTGTTATGTATCTGTCTGTCTGTATGTTCAGCTCCTCAGCATGAGACGTTCCATTGATCTTGCAAAGTGTTCATTTGTTTTTATTCTAATTAACATGCCATAAATGGTGTTGTGATTGTAATTTAATTATAATTTACATTTATTTTCTACCTGAATTTAAGATATTAACGTTTTCTTTCATGTTATTTTTTTTTGTTTTATAAAAGCTATCTTTGTTTACAAGTTTTAAGTTGTTATTTTTTCTAAATAACCAGTAAAAATGGTGCTGTGATTGTAATTTAATAATAAGTTAAGATATTAACGTTTTCTTTCATGTATAATGTATAATCATATTTCATGTATTATTTCTGTATTTTAAAAAAAAAAGTTAATTAGCTTATTCATAAGATTAATGTTTTTGAATATAATCAATAAAAGTTTTATAATTAATGTGATACTTTTATTTGAGAGGAAAACCATTGAATTTATTGTCGTTAATGGAACCAAATAATATGAGAAAACGTACGTAAATGTAAATTTCTCGACAACTCGAGAAGCCTCGAGAATTCTCGAGACCCGAGAAATTGAAAAGCTCGAGAAATCATGAACCCTAGTCCTTACACACATCCTCATATGCTTCTTTAACGTCCATAATTTTTCTTATGCACGTTCGCCGGTTTATTTTTCTTCTGACATCACCTTCTGATAAAACACGACCAATTTGGTCATGGTAGGTAAGTCTTGGGCTTCCTTGGCTCCTACATCCTTCTACTTTCGCTGTGTATATTTGTTTCGTAATTTTTTTCTTTCTACATTCCTTTTACATATCAGAACCAACGGAGCATGCCTCTTCTTATTTTAACACCGACACTCTCTTTCAGATCAACTCTGTTTCTTACATCGTGATTGCGAACGCGTCCTTGGGACCAGCACTGCGTTCTGTATACCGAGCTGTGCGTTTTGGCTCAAGCTTTTAGCTGCCAAAAGTTTTTCCAACGCTACATTCACATTATTCTCAGCACTCACTCATCTTTCCATATCAGAGGAGTACTTTTCATCGCATTTAAGATATTCAATCTCATTCACTTGTTCCAACACTTCATCACCAATCGTAATCCTTGCACCGGTTCTGGTTTCTTCCCTTTCATCTGGTAAATAGTCTATGGTGATTTTAATGTAGACATTCTAATAAATACACAGACAACCATTAGATTTTTAAAATTATTTAAATCATTTAATTAACAATGTAACTTCCTGGAGCCTACACATATAACAGCCACATTTGCAACTTGTCCAGATAATATCTTTTAGCATTTCAATAAATCAATAATTGGCGACTTGCCTTCACATCATTACAGTCAGTTGGTAGTATATCAATGTTCGAAGAACACAGATTTAAAAAGTCATGTATTGTATAGAATCTACGAGTATACAATACATGACTTTTCAGGAACACCGTTCCCATATGAATTCTATATGTTTGTCTGTGCGTTTGTCAGTCGCTTTTTTTCGAATATTCAGGTTCGGATTCAGCATAAAAAAGTAGAATAGGAATGTTCAGGAACACCGTTCCTATATAATATGGCCGACAAATAAAAAAAAAATTGAATTGTTATATAATTGACGAGCCAAGTGTTCCTCTGGCAATGCAAGCTTTCTCAACTGGTTAAATCTGAGAATAATATGTCTGTCTTATACTATAGATCAA
Organism: Pyralis farinalis; assembly: GCA_947507595.1. Classification (NCBI taxonomy): domain Eukaryota; kingdom Metazoa; phylum Arthropoda; class Insecta; order Lepidoptera; family Pyralidae; genus Pyralis; species Pyralis farinalis. The sequence continues at coordinate 14,357,138 of OX382277.1, read as the reverse complement.
TGACCACCAATAAATTTATTAAGTACAACAATATATTGGGGGACAGGTTGCCTTCATTAGGTTGCATTGGATTACTCTCTAGACAATCCTGACTTGTTATACACAAAAATTGATTCATATTATATCCAGTGAATACCAAAAAAATATTCAAAAGTAAAGAGATTAATACTACAAATAAATTTAAGTTTATTTACTGAGCAACTACAGGTATATTAATAAGTAGAAACAAAATGTTTGAATTATATGGAGAAAAGCCTTACAGATTTGACACAGACTTGGTTAAATATGTTAAAAGTTATTCCAAAATATTTAAAAATATTACCAAAGTTGCAAAATCTATGTACCTAGTCGGGTCATAAGTTCTGTTAAAACCTTATTATTTTAATTTTGAAGTACTGGCCAGAAATACTTTGACTAATTTTAAAAAAAGAACGTTACGCTTGCCCAAAATACAAAATAAATTTATTTTCATTCATTTTCAAATATGTAGTGGTCGAAGAAGGAAGTTAGAGTCGCGGTTATCGCGTGGCAGCGCTGGGTTTACGCGCCAAAAGAGATTTTCAACATTCTACAAAAATTGAAAATAACACTACGGTTTTTTTATCGCAATAACAAACGATATACTAAAGATCCAAGTTTCGAAGATTGTACGATGAGCGGCCGACCTCGCACAGTTAGGACACCAGCGGTCATCAAAGCAGTGATGGCAAAGAAATCCCGTGCGTAAACAAAAAAATCTTAGCTCTTCAGATGAGATTAAGCAGAACCACTGTCAAAACAGTGTTAAATGAAGACATGGGACTACGAGCTTATCGTAAAAAACCGAAAATTTTTTGAACGAGAGTTTGAAAAAAATTAGAATGGAAAGATCCCGCGCTTTGTTACGGCGGTACGCGGGAAAAAACCGAGAAATTATATTTTCGGATGAAAAGTTTTTTCCTTCGAAGAAAGTTACAACAAACAAAATGATAAGGTGCATGCCCACAGTTGTGAAAAAGCGAGCGCGCGTATTCCGAGGATCCAGCGAGTCATTATCCTTCATCAATCATGGTTTGGCTTGGAGTCTCATATTCAGGCTTAACTGAGCAGTCGACAAATAAAATAAAGGCAGTGTGGGATATTGTTAAAAAAGAAACAGGTAAAAATAAACTTCGCGATAATGAGTATTCTATTAAACATTATATCAAATTGTAACAGCTGCTAAACAAGTAACAAATCTATTTGATGACTACTTCACTAATATCCCTTACAGTACCACTGACTCCCTTAACTCATCTCCACATACTGCTGCTGAGTTATCAAAGAAGAATGAACAACCAAAGGTTTGCAGCTTTTTAAATTTACACATATTCAATCAAGCGAAATTATTAAGTCATACATTTCTTCAAAATATTCACTACTCCGTTCTAACAGTTCCTGAATATTCGCAAGAATGACACCAGTTTTAGACTTTATCTTGTCTACTGGATACCGACGAACCAGTCCGAGACTTCTTTACCTCTTTCCAAACGAGTTTGGTATTTGCCTCGAAGATTTTCGTTAGCTTCTATTCCTCATTCATAATTTGTCTTTCACGCTTCTCTTTCACTAAAGCTTTGGTTTCATACTTGCATGCACGGTACATTTATTACTTCTTCCCTCTCATACCTTCAGTTAGGGGCAAAGGTGACATATAAATCCAGCAACTCTTTCCTCTTTCTTGTTACTGAGGATTCAACCTTTGCATCCCACTAAGTATCTCTTTTCAACATTTTAGGCCTCTTTGCGCATCCACGTGCTTCTTAGGCACTATAATGTCACTACTCTCATTCAGAACTTTCCAGCAATTATTCACATCTGAGTCAGAAAGACTTGCATTCGCAAGTCTTTCGCTTACTAGACGTACTCCTTACACTTTGTTCTTACAATTTTTCGCTCCTTATCCTTTTATGATCTCCAAAAGGGATACGCACTCGCCAGTGCTTCCACATCTTGAAAAGGCCAACAAACCGGCTTACCACCAGGTAGTGGTCCATTTCACGAGTGGGACCTTTAAATGATCTTGTATTCATTAAAGTATTGTAGAGACGTTTATCTATCAGAATCAAATCACAATTTTTTTTGTTTGTTTGCTTGTATAACTTCATTGCATTATTTACAATTATAACTAACAGTATAATAATTACATGACTTGCTAAGTTCCTGAACAGAGCAATGAATGACGGTGAGAAAGAGAGATCAAGATTTTTGGTCATTCTGTCTCCATGTATACGTATAGATATCCTTTTGATGAAATAAAGTATTCGCTACGAGGGGGTATCGTTCCGTACATAAATCTAGCATTGACTTACCTACTTCGGTCACTCCATAAGGACCAAGAATACCGTAGGTGACTCGTTTGGTCCCAACACATCCATTCAAATCTCTACACATAATGGCCCTTTCTTTCCCTTCTGCTAAATCCAGAACATCTTTCACAGACTCCCAAAACTTTTCTAGGTTTTTAGCGTACGCTGAGCTTACGGAAGCATATCCTGCAACCAAAATACTCGCGTAATGCCCCATTTTTTGGGAACCCAGGAGTCGAGGCCCTACCAAACTGTAACCTCTCACAACAGATACCAAGTGGGAGGAGAGTACGATACCCACGTCGGTCGGACACACATGATCGTTTCGGTCAAATGAAGACCATAGGGCCGTCGTACCACATGCAATATCATCAGTGACGCTCCTCTTGCGCTTAGTCTCTGTCACACGCAAATCAACTAAGCGTCTCTTTATTTATTACGCTTATTAGCTCGTTCTTCTTATCATTTAGTTCATCTCTCACATTCTACGTGCCTTTGCTGCACTCAGTTCTTTTCGACCCGCCGAAATTGGCGCTGCGTAAAGGGTGGCTGCGTAAAGCTTATTTACATACATACAAGGATGGCTTGTTTAAAGTACCTAATAATTCTAAATATTAAATATGAATGGTAATAGATCAAATGTCATATCTACTATATCTGTTAAAATTACACGTATATAACGACATTGATTTTTTTTATACAACCAAGGTGATAAAGAAGCGTACAGTCTGCCTGATGGTAATCAGTCATCGTACCCTACGCCCTTCATGGCCAATTTGTTACTCGACTCGACTCGTTGCCGACTCTGAAAAACATCTTGCCGTATCTTAATTTTTCTTGAAGAACACATGCTGCTGCACGGAAGTTCATTTCCCAATTTGAGAGTTTTCGGAAGAAAACTTGTCTTTAACCGCACAATACGCAATCATTGCGGTTTATGTATCCGTAATGGGAGATTAAAATTGGGTCAAGGTCGGCGTCACCTGCAAAATACATCATTCGGTTAGAATTTCATTTTGTGGTGATTTATCTGTCACAATGACAGATGATCTATGATTAAGATAGAATAAATATTATAATATAATTTATGACATAATAAATAGTAGAATTGAAAAAAATAATTGAATATGATGACGTATTCTAATCGATTTCTTGCAATAGACCCTGTAAGGTTACATCAATTTTCTGGAATGAATTCTTATGCATCTCCTAATATTGTGTTAATTATAAATACTACTGCGTCATGTATTAATTTTTCATTGTACTTACTGTATATATAACGCTTATGTGTAAGTAGATAATACTTGCTTGTTGAATTTCGTGAATCAACGTTGATTCTTATTAAAAATTCAATATTTCTTGCATAATAAAGTACATACGATATTCAATATTATTTTATTTTTCATTTGAGTCAAAAATAATTATGTGTATAAATTGCATTTGCACTTTTGTTCCATAGTAATTTCAGTCTATTTATTTGTTGCTCACGTAGGTAATAGGAATACTTTGTTTTTTTGCAATGGTCATTGCAAGTTAATATGCAATAGTTCAGTGTGCCTACTTCTGTAGCAACTTTTGAAATTAAGTTTGTTCATGTTTTAGGTTGATTCATACGTAGTTCACAAGACATATTGTAAATTATTTTATTTCATTGTGAAAATAACTTTGCTTTGCTTCGTTCAGCTTATTTAATTTTTTGTAAGTTATGTAGAGGCAATGATGTACGTCACTCAATACATTTTACAATTACGTATTGTATTGTGTTCATACATCCTAGGTACAGTAGATTTCTTAATTTCATTTTTAGTCTCTTGTTTCGCCTAATTATTTTGATAACATTTTAGAACAATTATTATTTTAGTTACTGTGTAACGCTCGGATGTATGGAGAAAATCCACCAGCGCTCTCTGTCTTCATAATTCGTATTTCACGGTATTGTCGTTAGATGGCGCTATGGTTGAAAATGTGTCGTGTTTGTGTGTAACATTTATCTTGTCTGTGATATATTCCAATAAATATGGCATCTCTTACGTGATTGACGCATTTAAGTTTACTAAAAAATGCTTGATATTCAACATCCTTCGAGCTATCACTGCCCAGGGTGAATTGTCGTCATGAATAAAATAAAATGAAGCATGCTCCGTTGGTTTGGATATGTAGATAGAATGCAGGGTGAAATAATATATAAGAATAAACAACGCAAAAGTGAAATGATGTAGGAACCGAAGAAGGCCAAGACACACCTACCATGAACAAATTGGTCGTTTCTTCAGAAGGTGATGTCAAGAGCCTTAGAAACCGGCGAGCGTGCATGAGAAGAGTAACGAATGTTAAAGAAGCGAGTGAGGTGAGCGTCGAGTCACGTAGCGCTCGGTGCTCTCTGCCTACCCCGCAAGGGATTTAGCGTGAAGTCATAGATAGATAGATAACATTTACACACACATATATATATATATATATATATATAAAGATATGATATACTCGTTCTATTACAACATATCTGTTTACAGAATAATAGGCGTAATCTTCAACAAAGAATACAACCACTCGGAAATCACAAAAATCTCGGCAAATAACAGAAAATTCTACAGCAATTATTCTGACAAAGAGAGGCATCTAGTATTTCGACACATCAATAACTTTCTTTCTACTTACTGGTCTGTTTCATACGCCAGTGACTATACTCACTAAAACAAGATACACCTATTGTCTTACTCTAACTAGATATCGTCTACACATAATCACATATTGTAATATTAATATATATACAACCATTTTTTTGTCGATAAAATGTCTTTGTTAAAATTGGTAATAAATTTAATTTCGAAAATTTAAATACTCAAAATTAAAATGTTCGATAGACGACCGGCCAAGAAACAAGGGCAGTCTACGCTACTGATCAGGAACGCACGGTGTACCTCCAGCCCCTGCGGTGTTGGCTACGCGGTGGACTTCGGCAGCCGGCATATTTTGACCGCTGCGGTGTTGTACCGCAAGGCGGTCCCTACCAATTCCTATCTACTGCGTCTTGATTTTCGACGTCCGTGAGCCCCTTACGTATCCGCGCGGCTGAGGTTCGCTGGCGAGCTCCTCTACAGTCCTACTATAGCCGGCGGCGGGCCTACATTTGCCGGGCGCTGCTGACAGTGAACTTTGGTTAGATCGATCCAACGCGAGTTCTCGAAGACTAACCTAGCCGAACTCCGTTACTTTTTTAATATCTTATATTGTAAATATTAGTCTTTAATAAATTTGTTATTCCCTTTTTTAGTAGCCTCTTTTTCTTTCTTTTAAGTAATATTACAATATTCCATTCAAGTTACAACGTACTACAGGATAGTTTTGTCTTACTAGGAATTTCTTAACCTTAACCCTTAAACTCACCTGTTATTAAAATTTAACACCGTAAAATATAAGATGATAGGTATTGTCTAAACATTAAAAAAAACTGTTGTAATCTGTGTCGCTATTATTCAGATTCATATTACCACTTAATCAATCAGAACGGGTTTCATCAATATTAATTGGTGTAAGTAAATGTCACGTGGAATAATATATTATCAAAAGTCTCTTCCACCCTTCTTCTTAGGGGTGTGTGAATAAGGATGGTTATCAATTGATTAATATAATATGTATGTGTATGTTTACGCTAGGTCCCTTGCGGGGTAGGCAGAAAGGACAAAGCGCCTTAAGACATGGTCCTTATACACCCCACTCGCTTCTTTAAAAGTCATAGCTCTTTTCGTAATACAATAAAAAAATAAAAACGGGCTATTGACCAACTGATCCCACATTTGAATACTGGCATGAACCACTAAACTCTGTGTTTTCAGATTTATGTACATATATTGGTATATACATAATCACTTGCTTGGCGGTGAACAGAAACATAGTGAGGAAACCCCCACGTCCAAAAAAATATATTTCGAAAGACGTGTGACTTAAAGAAATATCCGGTTTTCCCTTTGGGTTGTGAAGGTCAGGTGGCAGTCGCTCCATGTAAAAATTAGTATATTCGCCAAATCCTTACGATTAAGAAGCAGATCCCGCCAATCCAATATCCAATCGGATTAGGAAACGAAATAACGCTAAGACGAAGAAGAACATAATATAATATAATAATAATATACTTTATTGCACCAACATAAAATTACAATGTATATTAAACTTAAGAACTAAAGCGCAACAGGCGGTCTTATCGCTAAGCGATCTCTTCCAGACAACCTTTAGCTGAGAAAGAACAATAAAAAATTGATAAAAACAGGTAGGTGGCGCTGAGTAAATCTTAAAACATAAATATAAAATAATATAATTATATACACTGCATTTACATAATATAGATACTGTAGCTGTATGCATAAGCTGTCATGATAGAAAAAGAGAAATAAAAAATAATAATAAAGAAATAGAGGTTAGAGAAAGGTGACGATTAGGTTGCGTTTAGGGAAAGGTAGTACGTTTTGACTAGAGATTTGAAGGAGGAAAGAGTTTGAGCATTTCGAATATTAAACGGCAGAGCATTTCAGAGACGCACTGCTTGAACTGAAAAAGATTTCGCGTAGAATTGAGAGGAGTGTAATGGTGTTCTGAGACAGAGAAGAAAGGATTGACGTAACTCTCGACCTTGACTGTCACTATAAAATGTGAAACGGTCTTTGAGGTAACAGGGAGTGGCGGGATTGAAAAAAATAGTATAGAGCAAAGACAGTAAGCGCAAGTTGCGACGAAAAGTAATAGGGAGCCACTTGAGCTGAGTGCGAAATTCAGAGACATGGTCATATTTGCGAAGCCCAAATATAAACCGAATGCAGAGATTTTGAAGGCGCTCAAGTTTATTTAGTTGCTCTACAGTGAGGTCAAGGTAACAGGAATCAGCATAATCAAGAATAGGAATGAGTTGAGATTTTGCAAGCGCAATTTTGGTATCTATTGGTAGAAAATTACGCAATCTTCTCAAAGAAGAATTGGCGGCAAACAACCTTTTACCAAGATCGGCAATATGTACAGACCAGGACAAGGTTCTATACAAATACACACAGAGATTTTTCACTTTATCGCTATATTTGATTGCTGTTCCATCAAAAACTACAGGACTCGAGCTACTCCAGTTAATTTTAGATATAAGGCGAGGACTGCCTATTATAATGGTTTGAGTTTTGGAAGGATTTAATATAAGGCCGTGAGATTTACTCCAGCGAGTTATATGCGATAGGTCATCATTAATAACGGATATAGCGCCAGAAAGGTGTTCTAATTGTGAATGCGTATAAATTTGGAGATCATCTGTATAAAGATGGTAGGAGGAGCGAAGTTTAGAAGAGATAGAATTAATAAATAAGGAAAATAGAAGAGGAGACAATACGCCACCCTGAGGCACGCCAGCAGATATTGAGCACCATGAAGAAAATCTGTTCTCAATACGTACACGCTGGCGACGACCATACAGGTAGGAATGAAACCAATCAATTACTGCTGGAGATATGTTGAGAGAACGCAGCTGTTGCAGTAGAACATCGAAATCTACAGTGTTAAACACGTTGCTGAAGTCCAACAGCGTCAAAACCGTAAGCTGTGATTTGTCCATACGAAAACGGATGTCGTCAGTAATTTTTATGAGAGCGGTAGTCGTACTATGACCGGGACGGAAACCACATTGGAAGGGATTGAGAATGTTATTTCTATTCAGGAAAAGAATCAGCTGTTGCTGAACTAGGCGTTCAAGGACTTTAGATAGGAAAGGAATAATAGAAATGGGGCGGTAGTCGGAAAAAGATGACGGATTGGATTTCTTAGGCAATGGGATAACTTGAGCAACTTTTCAGGTGTTTGGGAAAACTCCAGAGGTAATGGAACTGTTGAGGATTAATGTTATGGTAGGAAGGATGATGTCTAGGATATAATATAATATCTATCTATTGTGAAGATGGATCTATTGGAAGTTCCGCATTTGTGTTGTAAATACTGCGAGAATTTTTTGAAAATCGTCCGTTTCGGGTGTCAGGTCGTACCATACGAGATTGTGTAATGGCTTTTAGACTCCAGAAACCAAATTCCATAGAGAACCCAACGTCACATTTTCCGTCCCAAAAATAATTGTATTCGACTCGATAAATAAAAGATTTGAGCGAGAAATCGTCTTAACATTGAGAGTTGACTTTGAACGAAAAAGTGAACGATGAGCTTATCGCATCCAAAAGTTGCGAAGATGAAGAAATAAACATAAAAGAAAATTTGTCACTTGAACTTATGTTTACAAGTCTCGAGTCAGACCGCACACGGGGTACTGTAGTCACCTCTGGGCGGGACCACTTAGATACCAGATAGTGTCTCGTGTGTGATCTTGTGGTTTGGTTCAGAGACGAGCTATGGGAATTGTCGACAATCCTAAGTACACGGTGTTGAGCCTTTAAGTTTAAGGAGAGGTTTTGCCTCCGTTTGTACAACCTGTCACAACATAACCGGTTCAACCAATTGTACAACCGGTTGTGTTGTAAGTAATTAGTCGATATGATGTTGGTAGCTTATTTTTATAACCGTACCGCTGACCGGGGGCGGGTAGTTCACCCTCGTTGCTAGCTGCTTACCATCAGAAAAGCTGTATGCTTGTTTGCCACTCTAGTAGCATAAAATAATTTCGATACTTTCGAATAACGTACGAGTAAATAAATCTATTGGTCACAACATATACCTATATATGCACTGTACATATGGTCTGTAAAATTTTAATATTTAATTAATATGATACCCACAAAGACATTATTAGGATTTTCTAAGTTTATTCCGTCAATTTAATTTCTTTACTTCCTTTAACAAGAAATTGTATGTATTTTGTCTTTGATAAGTTAACCTTTGATATATTCATTTTACTACGCCATTAACAGTATTATTTATGTCACATTCACAGGAATTTAAATTGTCGGGATTAGATTATGACAAACAAAAGCTGATTACTTCTGAGTACGTTTGTAACGAGTTCTATAACGTATTGCGTATTGTTCGTGTCAGTCTAATAGAAGACGTAAGATACGCAAAATTATCTGTAGTCTAGCTACGGATGTGTTTATTTATATGGGCTTTCAAGCTTTGGATGGCAAATCAACTCGTAGTTCTCGGCTATTGTTGATAGATAGCATTATATATTAATAAGTGCGTGCACGCTATTTCACGCAACTCAAGAACGAAACTTCAGCGATCGTAAATACGACTAGATTCTAACACACACTACAACGCACGCTCTGTGAGTGTAAACTTGAGTGCTTTAATATTTTGATACTTGTGTTTCGTTCATGGGAATAAATTTTAAGGTGATATTTATCATAAAAATATTCGTTTCGTAGTGATCTTTTGTTTTGTTTCTCTGCCAACTATCTAACTGTTTGTTCACTATCTACGTATATCCACGTTTATGAGAGCGTGTATCTTATTATTATTATTTTATTATATGTGTAGCGGCAGAGCAGAGGTCGTAGGAGACTCTAGGCAAGGTGATTAGTGGCTAGGCTATGTGCAAGGCGTAGGTTCGAGTAGTTATGCAGGCCTAAAACCAGGAAAGTCAATATTTGTCTGCTTCAAAGAGAATAGATAAAAGAAAGAAAGGAGCGCTACCTGATTTAACCAAAACCTATCAGAAAGGTACGATAAAGTCACGAAATAAATAAAAAAAAAGAATAAAATTATGTACGAACTTATATAAAGAGAAACAGATTAGCAAATTACATGTATTTATTCTTTACAGTCGCTTTCAGATACAATTAATACGAAACATAAAATTAACTTTCATGTGTCTATACCCTACATGGCACATTTGAAAGTAATTAAAGGGGAAATAAATTTCCTCTCATATGGTCAACATATATTTATATATTCATCTAGTTTAGATTACCATGTTTTAAGCTAGATTACACTTTCGCTTAAATATACCTACTGCATTAGGCCTGTGCAAATGCATAAAAGTCGCATACTTTATAAAACAGGTGTCCATTTCTTCATCGCCGTTCATCTTTTAGAATAATTGACATTTTATAGAATATTGTGGATGCTGAGCCTTTCAATGCTTTGCTCAATATCATAACGAGTTGACCGACCACCTTTCATCAATTTTCCATCGAAACAATTCGGCAGTTGAGCACCATGACCTTGCACCCATCTCGTATGTGTCGGGATTGAAGTCTGGCAGAACCACGCTGCTAAACTTGACGCTTGGAGTGCTCAGGGCTTGCATCTGGCAATTTTGATTTTTAAACAATAACCACCACTGTGATTCATTATTATCAACACTGCACTATGAGTCTTTTCTGTATTCTCATTAGCAATCATTTCCATGAGAAGTAGATGGGCGTGGTGCTGTTGATCGGTGCAAATGAATTGATTCCATTATGTTTTGAGTGACTTTACTTTTATTTTGTACCGATTCCTCTATGTAACCTTCTGCTACTTGGTCCGATTTTCATCCACCATGACGCTTAGGCGTAGTTAAATTAGCACCGGAATAAACCGAACCGAAAAAAACAGCTCGCAGCGTTGCTGACGTTCGGCGGAAACAATGCCTAGTGTAGGCTTCCGGGTTTTGAAGCTTCAGATAACTGGTAATTTCATAAGGCAATTTTCTAAATTTGTTTATGCTGATGGCTTATTTTGTGCATTTTCCATTCTGGTAATTTAAGAAAAACCGCTTTGTGTTTCTAAAACTTGGACGCAGCGCATGTATTTCTTCTTCGTCACGTATTACAAATTGACGATCTTTCTTTGTTTTCGTGTTCATAAGTTTAATTAGCAGCATCTGGTTATGTGTTTCGATGTTGTCAATTGTGTTATTCATTAGTTCAGGGCTTCTGCCAGCACCGTTTATGTCGAAAATGAGAGCAACCTGTAAAAAAGATTAAAGTTCGACGTTACACACAAATTAACACATAATTTATAGGCATTAAATTATAATAATGGCCGGTATATACATTGTTCAGGGCAAGTATTTAGTAGTAATACATTGCCGGGTAATTTGAATAACTTCAAACATGTCGCAAGTAGTTATTCTACTTAGCTGGCAATGTACTTCTATTAAACACTTGCACTGAACAGTGTTTATACCGGTCATAATGTGTCAACGTCTAGGTTATATACTTAAAACTTACGTTTGTTGCTAAATGTTTATTGTCAGATACTTCATTCAAAAGTGTTTCTATATCCTGGGCTTTGAGCACGTTCGACTTTTTACTCATATACCCATCTGATAGCCGCTTCAGAAGCGATGTTAATTTAGAGTATTCTTTTATATCCACTTTGTGCTTGGTATTAACTGTGCTTTTTAGCATTGAATATATAGACCAAAATGAAGATGGTCTCATTTTTTGGACATCTCACTGAAATACGTTAAAAACAGTGATTTTATTTCGGACAGTGATTTTTCACGTCTTTCGTTTCTCCACTTAATAAAATTTTCATGAGCCTTTAAAAATTTATCCCGCTACTTTTGCGGCAAAAGCTTATTAACAACTTCATTTGTAGCTTTCTTTCTAGAGTTCATATCGCTATCGCTGTCTATTTCCATTTTTGAAACTTTTCTTGCTAAATATGAAGTATCAAAGTTTTACAATGGTACAAAATGTGCGCCATTTGTTTTTTTTTTTCACCAAGTCGGTGTTATTCAGCCAATTTTTATTTTCAGCCAGTATCGTATTGATCTAATATATACATTATTTTTATATTAAACTTACTGGGAGACATTAAACCTCTGTAGCAAATTTATGTCTAAATAAAAAATAAAAAAAACAGTGCATTAATGAAAAACTGTGCAACCATGAGATTTCATATAACATTTCTGCACTGTTTTGGTTCTAAGAAAAAATTACGTCCTTTGTGATCGGTTTTGTATTGATTAATGATAACATTACTACGTAGTTGAAAGAAAATTGTATTGCTACTAACTGGAGGCAAAAACTGTGCTGTAAAAAGGCATTAGCAATAACTTTGACGTTCCAGATTTTTATTGCAGATACTATTGTTATCAAATCGAATGAAATGAGAGTAAATATTTATGTAGTATAATACATCCATCTAAAATACGGTGGGTTTCGCCCGAATCTAGGAAGCTTTTTTCTATTTCTGAGCAAAACTTGGAAACCAGACACCCAAATGAAACGGAGTCGGGGCAACAGTTAGTTAACGTACCTCAAAGTATAGCAATGAAATATTAAACTAGAATACGTTCATTCGCTTGTAACTGTTATATTTAATTACAAATTGAAAATAACAAAAGGATACCATAAATTTTCATTCCGAAATATTTTTAGGGCAAGACCCTTTTTTATATTCTCCGAACAAAAAGCCTCAATAGCCATTTATAAAGAAATTGTGTTTATAACACAAAAAAAGCCTAAACGTTAGTAGACTATAATTATTTAATGTATGTATTCATTCAGCAATTCGAGCAAGGAAATTTCGTTATTTCAGCGAATATTTCACCGGCAAATGGTAAGATTTGCTTTTGAACAAGAAACCGCCTTTGTAATGTATTCTTAACAGGGTTTCATAAGAGTTAACGATGATTATGATAAATATAACAACTTCATTATTGATAAATATGTACATTTAGTTTTGATATTTGTGTAAACTGCCAATTTTTACTTGTGTAAACTTCTTGTCATCTCTAATAAAAACTATACATACAAATATGCAAATAATAAACATTTTTAATAATAAATATTTAATTCTCCTATAAATTGTACAAGAAACAGAATATTACAGATTGCTTTGTTCATAGTTATGCGAGACTGGTGCCTAAGCTAGGCAAGCCTGTATTTCAGGACACCAGCCCTCCGCCCTAGGTTATTGGCTTGAAACAATATTCCAATTTCAGTAACATAATGAACACAAAAAAAAAGTAAAAGAGTATTTGCGCCACTAACTAAACTTCAGTATGTGTTTGGTGAGATGAGAGTCAATGTGTGAATTGTGAAGTTTTGTGTTGTTGTTGCGTTGCGTATGTTTAAGTTGTACATTGCTTTATTTATAACTAAATTCAAAGCTAAGAAAGACGATATAGTTTAGTGCCCTTTGTCCTATGTTTGTAAACCGATTTTTTTTCTTTGTTTATTAGCTATTGAGAGCTCGATGGCGTCCTTGCGCGTGTCATTCTAACCGAACACGCAGGTTAAGCAACGTCGACCGCAGCCTGTCTATGGATGGGTTTATCTATCTCGAGTTTCTCCGTGCTTCATAGGGCACGTTAAGTCGTCGGTCCCGGCTGTTGTTGATAGATGACAGTCGTTAAGCTAAGTCAGTGACCAAAAATTTGAAAAAGAAAAAAAGTATACCTGCAAATTCATACATATAATTTCCTTTCGATCGATAAATATTTTTTAAATCGTCAATTAGATGTTATCAGTGTACGCCCATAGATCGACCAATATACAATTATATTAGATTCCGATTTTAATAACATATAATAAGATTTAACTTTAAAAATGTAAGCCGTGTCTACACGTGCTTGCGAAGGCCCAATGGCAATTAAAACATTCTAATGTGTATCTAAGACTAAGTATTTTTTCCATAAGATAGTAGTGATAGACAAACGTGACAGACGACAACAAAGTGACAACAATAGTATTCACTTTTTCTTACAGAACCCTAAAAATATGAAATTATACTCTTTAAAATGGGAAGTCTTTGCAACATGACAATAGGCAAAATGCCACGTGCGCCATCCTCGGCGTTTTCCTCCTCTTATAAAAAGTAATAAGAAACTAGGTTTTTATAGGTATTAAAAATCTGCATTCTACAAGTAAGTGCACGGCTAGCGAGCTTGTTTACTTTGACCAATGTACCGTTCTTTTGAAGTACATAACAAGAATTCAATCGAACTTCGAGTGCCAAGCTTAATCTGCTCTTAGCTGTACGTTGTGTTGAAATTCGTTACTACGTTATAAACCGCCAACATCGGCTTAAAATTTATCCATTACAATTTAATTTTAAGATAAAAGTTTGCTCTAAGTAAGGGAAAATATAATTACCACGCTGAGCCTCGCCGCGGCAACTGCAAATTACATTGAACCGGGGAAAATGCCAAGCCTATTAAATTTGTAAAAACTTGTATAACTCACAATTTTGCGATAAATAATATTATAGTACCTACATGATTGCAAAAGATGGGATGTTAGCGATTGATGAACGTAGTTATTTTTTTAGTAGAAATATTTTTTTAAATTCCTGGAATAGAATAACAAACGTTCAACCCGCATTATTGTAAGTACGTACCGTTACATATGGACACTAACGCTATGAGTATTACTCATGCAGATCCAGGTAAGATGCTAACTATGGAATTCTATTAATGTTCTGCATGCATCTCGGAAATGGCTCTCACGACTTCGATCAAATTTTGTGTTTAGATAAGATTTTGCTTTTTAAGTTTATGTATATAAGTGTCTTTAAAAATATGCATTTTTTACAATGAACGCCAAGCCAAGTAACTGGCAGATTAAGTTGATCGGCCAGTTACTTAACTTATTAAGCAGTGTCGGTTACAGGTCAAATAAAAAAAAATCTAATTGAAATTCAAATATACAATATTTTTCTCAATTTTCTTCTTAGCATTTTTCTCTCCTTCTATCGTTGTCTAATCCATTAGAATTGGCAGGGTACGCTATCTTAGCCTAAGAATTTAGCAAAGAGACTTATTTTTACATGGCGTCAAACTCTACCTCCTGGAGGGAAATGCAAATCTTCCTTAGGTTACGTCACACATCTTTCGAAATATAATTTCTTGGATATTTGAGTTTCCTCACGATGTTTTCCTTCACCACTGTAAAAGTGATAATTCCTAGAGATGTGCCGACTGTGACTTTGGCCGGCTAGCCGATTAATCGGTAGTAAGGAGGCCGACTAGTCGACTAGTTGGATCACGGTTTCGCGAGAATTCGACAATTTCCATTAGCAGTAAAATTCAAAATGTCTACCAAATTCCGCCGGCATGTTAGCCGTTTCTCGATTATCAAAAAAAATATCGATCATTCGATAAAAAATCACAACCAAAGCTGTTGAGAATTAAATTTGCAACAACTTTGGTTCTCATCATATTTGTGAAAAAGTGAAAAATAAAGGAGATATTGCGTAACAACAAATTGACCTTAAATTCAAAATGACAGCCAACGCACCGGCGGAATTTAGTCGACATTTTGATTTTAGACCACTAAAGACCACCCCTAAAGAATTAGTGCAATAAAATTTCTACCGGGATTTTTTTCACGGTTGACCTCTTTTTGAGCTAACCCTACTGGACTATGATCACAGCATTATTTTTGAGAAAAAAAAGACAATCCTGTTATTGTTCATTAAAGTGAAAAAGCTCAATTAAAATTTAATCATGTCAAAAAGAAAGTGTTTTTTTTTTTACCAATTGGACAATGATGTATGAACAATCATATCAAAGATTGCTTTACATTTCAAAATGTGTAAGACTGATTCTAAAATAAAAATATTAATTAACAATTAAGGTTTAGGAATTACCGGGCGTTTAGGTGGTTCGACAATCTATATTACTGGAATCGATGTGTTAGGTAACAACTCACAATTTAGGTCCCAATAGTGTTAGATATCTGATAAACTGTGGTGCACGGCAGTTGAGCTTCACTTGACTAGCCATCTCTTTGAGGTTTTTCTAATGCCCTATTTGTCATATTGCTGTCTCTCACTTTGCCAAGAGTGGAAGTCAATTCCAAAACTTCCTACTCCTACAAATTTCTTCTGCTTAAATTAATTGTGAGTTCCAAGGTAGCTGTTTAACCCCCGGGACAGCAATGAACTTTACTGTTCATTTCCTTTTTGGTGGTCGCCTCTGTCAATTCTGTATACACAGGAGACACAGTGGTGGGCCTGTCCCATTAAAAAAAAACAAGGGTTTTATGTAATGTAATTCCTCCCATATCCTATATACGAGTACATTTTATTTAGAAACACATACAAAGTAAGAAGCCGGATAGTCGGCGCTCTTTGCAGAATACTGCCGACTACGAAAGTGGCCGGATAGTCGGCTTTACCGACAAAGTCGCCAACTAGTCGGAACATCTTTAATAATTAGAAATATGTACATAAATCCGAAAATACGAATTTAGTAGTACGTGTCAGGGTCTAGGGATCAGTTGGTCAACAGGCCAGTCCTCTATCCACTAGGCTATCACTGTTCTCGAAATATATAATATTGATATGCGCGTATATTTAAATATATAATATTCAGACTGTGTATAGGCAGCGTCTCGCGAATCGCAAACCGCGGAACAAGGTTATTGTATTTACTTCTGGTTCTTGTGGTGAAATATAGTTTAATAATTATACTACGTAATAGGTTTTAGCCCAAACGAGTTTACAGTGATTCCCAATTTTCATCAAAGTGATAACGATTAAAAATAATACGCTAAAAGCCCCAGCTAAAAGTGTTTGCAACAGAAATTGAATGTGTTTTATTTTAATATATGGCATTCAATTAGGATTAAAAAAAAAGTAACCTGTAGGCGGTGGGCGTTTCATCCTCTTTTCAGTTATCGAAAATAGATTTTATAAAATAATCGCTAATACTCTTCATGGAATTAATTACAATAGCTTTTCCCCCGACTTCCATCTGATTCATTGAATAATAAGTAGGTATGAATTTCGTTCTATCTTTTTTTATACTAGGCTGGATGGAATTAAGGAGCAGTGATAGCTCAGAGGATAAAGAATCGGCCTATTGACCAACTGGTCTCCAGTTTGAATCCTGTCATGATACGTGTCTTCGGATTTATGTACACAATTGTATTATCACTTGGTCGACTGTGATGGAAAAGATCGCGAGGAAACCCGTACGTCCAAAAATCTCTATCCGAAGACATGTGACCTAACTTAAAAAAGGTCTGATTTTCCCCTCTGGGTTGTAGAAGTCTGACGCAGTCGCTATATGTAAAAATTAACATATTCGACACATTATTAGAGTTAGGTAGTGGCCTCTGCCAATCCTAATAGATTAGGAAACAGGATAACGCTAGGTAGAAGATCCTTCACGGAATTCATTGCGGTAGCCCGCAACTTCCATCCAATTCATTGAATAGGTATAAATTTCATTTTATGTTATTTATACTAAGCCGGATAGCGGTCATGTGTACGCTTATTGTGAATGCGACACGTTTCCAGAAAATTGTTATTTGCCTACGGATTTTATAAGGGGGAGATACTTCTCCTGTTCGCTTTATTCTTATTATCATCTTTCTTTTTTTTGGTCGTATTTATCAGAAGGTGACGTCAGGAGCCCCAGGAACCGGCGAGCGTGCATGAAAAGAGCTATGAATGTCACAAAAGCGCGTGAAGTATGTAAGGACCGCGTCTTATGGCGCTCGGTTCTCTCTGCCTACCCCGCAAGGGACTTGGCGTGAAGATATACATACATACATACATCTTTCTGCCAGCGCTTGGTTTGCTAATTTGTAGCGTACGCTACGTACAGATGAGAATGATACTATTATAGTATCACATTTTTTCCACACTACTGCGTTGGTAAAAAATCAAGTTGAGCAGTGACTGCCTAGTGGATAATGAACCAGCCTAATAATGGAGTGGTCCCTGGTTCTAATCTTGGTATGTGCAAGTATCATTAAATTCGTATTTTTCAAGTGATGTATATAGATATATTTGGAATTATCATTTACTCGGAGGCGAAAGGAAAACGTCGCGAGGTATCCGTTTTGTTTTCCGTGTGGTTTGTTGAGGTCTGCGATAGTAGTTCTATGTCAAAATTAGTATCTTGGCCAAATAAATAAATTAGGCTTAGGTAGCAGATCCAGACAATCCTAATGGATAAATGGGAAACGGGATAACGCTAGGCATAAGATGTAGATACATTAGGATAATTGCGTTGGCAAACAAGCACGTGCGCAAGCAGCAGTTACAATAGCTTAAAGAGGCTTGCAATACTAATGGCTTCGTGCGCTATCACGCATTAATATGATTTTATATGTATACTAGCTACATGGTATATAAAGCGGAAGAGTATGTTTGTTTGTCAGAATGCGCTAACCTCTGGACCTACTAGTCGGATTTGAAAATATTTTTGACAATACTCGAGGCTATTCAAGGGTCTTAGTTCGAAACCCAATAACTGCACTCTTTCTTTCTATCTCTTTGCATAATTCATGTATATATACATACACATATATATATATACATTATGCACAAAAATAATTTACATCATAAAAACGATGAGAGAAGCTCTTTCGCCGAGATACTGAGCTGTTAACAACTCAGTATCTCGGCGTCTGTTGTGTTTAAACACACAAAGTTTAATGATTATGTATCTAACAGTATTCACGTGAGTCTTGAATTAGAAGACATTCAAAAAGATCAACTTTTTTTGTATCTATATTGTTTTTTATTTTATTTAATAAAATCCAAAAAAATTGGACAAATGCTCGCACTGTTTTTATTATGGTCACAACTTACAAACTACGATACGAACCGGCGTTTCATTTTCTTTTAAAATGCAGTGCTTGTGGAATTTCTGTATATACATCAAAAAATAGTACACAGTAATTTCAGATTGGTATTTAGATTTTGAGACCTGGGCCTGTCTAACTTAAAAATGGCTACAATTTTCTAACTTCGATGAACTCTCATTTGCTTATTATTGAAAGTGTATAAAAATATTTTGTATTATAATTTAGCATAAAATCACGACTGACTGTCAGAATATCAGCGTATTGAGACTAAAACAGTGGTTCAAACTTGCAAGAACATAAATTGTCGAAACTATATTATCGCCGATTAGTCTGGATAGGAAGCACCTTAAGCCATCGATCAAATATACTTATTACCTTAATCGCTGCTCCTGTAAATATAAACGCGAATAAAATCCGTCAATAGCAAGCTCAACTCTTTGCATATTTTGGCGTCATCGTTTCCCACTCATCAGCATTTTAGGGTCATTTACACGTTGCGAGAGTTTCAAATCAAAGGCGAAATATTTTAAGTCGTCTGTGAAAGAAACTAAGAAACATAAGAATATTAAGTAATTATATATTAATGTTATATACATATAACACAATTTTTGAAGTCATGCCGTTATTTGGGTATATAAGGAATTCAACGATTTTTAAGGTTCCGTACCTTAATAGGAAAAAAGGAATCTTATAGGATCACTTTGTTGTCTGTCTGTCTGTCTGCCAAGACCCTTTTTCTCAGGAATGGGTGGAGCTAGCAAGTTGAAATTAATATCAAAATCTTAGGTCTGTATTCCCTTCGAGCAGTGAAAAAATAAAACTTCTAAGCTGATTATGCCTCATTTATGCGCATATTTTGACACTCGCAAGGGAATCACAACTTATAGGGTACTTCTCGTTGCCCTAGAATCATGACATTGGTAAGAAGCAATGTCATGTAGCACAAGTAAAGAACAAAATCCGAAAACCGTAAACCGGTAGTTCTATAAAAAAAATTGCGACAGTAATTTGCGAAAATATTTTTTTACGGAACCCTCAGAGCGCCAGTCGGATTCGCATTTGACAGCTTTTTCCTTATAACACAGGTATAGCTAGTTTACCCATAGGAAAGATTTTAGACTACAGACATAGAGTCGTGTACTACAGAGATTCAAATTATTTTTTATTTATTTACTAGAACATTTTGTTTCTATTATTCAGATATTACTTCTACTTACTGTATGTTTATACAAGGAATAAGTTAGTAGATTATGAAAAAAAAAAACTAATTAAATTGGAATATTTGTCATTCATATTTCATACAAGCAAGCCTTCAATATCTCTGTATTCGATTTATATTTGCACTTCCCGAATATGATCACGTGCACGAATTTCCCTCCCAGCTCAAATATCTCCCTATCAGGTTACATTGAAATTAACATATTCTCTCTATTCTTTATTCTATTCTCTTTCATTCTACTTCTCCTAGCTGCTTGAAAGAATGCTTTATTTATCTTAGTGAGGTACGGGATCGTAGTAACGTGACGTAGCGTGAGTGTAGTCTTCTTATGTATATAACACGAGTGTGTAACATCAGACCGATCTTCCTGTATTGTTTACAGTTCACAAGCTATGGTGACTACTTTTCATCAAATAGGGCATAATGCGTGTGTGTCCCTCGAAGTTGTATATAAAACATAAATTATATGTCTCTTTTATTTATACGTGTTATACAAGAGACTCATTTTTCAGTGCAAACTGAGACACTAATTGACTTGTTCAACACTAACACTCTTGTGCGAGGTCGCTGTTATAAATATTACCGGGTCTCTGGAAAAGCGATGATTAATGTCATTAGTGTAAGGGGCACACCTCATCTTTATGTGCACGAGATGAACCATGCTAATTGACAAATCTGGTAAACCAAGGTATCGACACGAGATTATTTTATATAGGGTGAGAATGCTTAATTAAATCGTTAAATAATAAGAAGTAAGGTTTTAATTACATTTAATAAATTTTTATACTATATAGGCGCTTTAGAATAACATGCTACAAATTACTATTCTAACGACTAACATCTACAGCGCCTGAGGATGCCTCGTAGAGAGGCGAAACACGTGTCGCAGAGACAAGCGGCCAAGGCAGCAACCATGCCAGGTGCATGCGATTCATGTTACAGAATGCGGACATTCGCAGAGACGACCGGAGTAGCCATGGCAGCTCCGTCACGGCACGCATCTACTAATGATAGTGGGTGGGTTCCGGCTCTGGGGTATCTATCACCTTCTGATAAAACACGACCAATTTGGTCATGGTAGGTTAGTCCTACATCCTTTCACTTTTGCATTGTTTATCTGTTTCATCATTCTTTCGTCCCGCATTCTTTCTACATGGTTATATTTTAGGTATTAAAACTGTGATTAGGTACAGGGTTTAAACTTAAAGCTCCATATTCCATATTAGTAGTTCACTCTTGACAGAGTGGCCGTGGTTTCATGACGATACATCTTCTTTGGACAATGCCACCTTCGCGATGCGTCTCCACTTGTTGCGGTCTTCAGCGTTACGGAAATATTGGACTACGGTGTTATCCGTTGCAGCTTCTATCAAATCATATTCAGTGCATTGGTGATCGACCTCGTGACCGCTGGCCCTCTTGTCCCTATGCAACGTGTCGTTCCATTCCAGTCGTTCAGCTCAGTCCACAATCATCATCTTGGTTTTGACTCTGTTGGTCGCTAGTCTGAAGGAGAGGCTTGTTGTCTCTAGGCGTGTCAACAACTCTTCCATGTCGTCCCTGGTTTGGGAGAGAAGAGTTGTGTCGTCGGCGTATCTTAAGTTGGATGTCTTCTGGCCTCCCACTGAAACACCCTTGTCCCATTCCTCCAGAACAATTCTCATATATACTCCGTATGGATGTTGAATAGGAATGGAGAATTAATACATCCCTGTTTCGGCAACCGCCCCAGCCCGTGTCCGGAAACTCTTCGAGTCAACGTCATCGATGCGGACAATCGCTGACAAAAAGACAAACAACAAAAAAAAGTTGACAAAGTAGATATAAAGTGGGATGTTGAACTTTCTAGACTTTTCGATTATTTGTCGAAGAATTAAAATCTGCTCTCTTGTTGCGCGATCTTTGACGATTCGTATTTGCCCCATAGCTATTTCAGAATTCAGAAAAGCTTGCAGTCTGGTATTAATGACATAGAGGAGTATTATGAGGAGGAATTTAATGGGGTTAACGATACCCTCAAAATTAACTGACGCTGGCGACATACAATATGCAAATGATGAGGAACGAAGAGACCTAAAATCCGCTACTTAGTACTTATAGGGAACAATAGTCAGAACTGGGCACTAAAAATGAGATGGATTTCTTGACGATTAGCTGGCTTTTGTTCAATGATGTCTCTGTGAGGCTTCTTGAAACTTAACATAGAGGTCTCGTTTGCTGAAGTCTACGCTCCATCTATCTCGTGCCCTGATTCAAAATCCCGAGAGCTTTTAGCTCGAACTTTATAATCTTAAATATCTGGATGATTTCAACAGAATCTTATGAAAGTTAGACGTGAAATGTGATTGCTATCTTCTGGCAAATCTTCAAATGCCTATGACAAAATATATGCCAAATTAATACAATTTGTATTAACCCTTCGAAACCCGTGTGGTCATATATGACCGCGAAATGTATGGGAAAAGGTATATAACGGGTTCTGAAGGCTAAGAGCCGATAGAGTGGTACCAAGGGTACAAAATCTTTGCCAAAGATCTGTCTTCTGGATAAAGTGATCCAGGCATCAATTTGTGCTAGATTCGTATGACTCTCAGCAGCTTACAACGATAGCTTGAAAATAGGAAAGCACCGGGTGAGGACAGAATACCGGCGGAGGTTCTGAAAGCGCAGGAGCCTGTTGATATTGTTATTTGAAAGGGATTACCTTATTGAAGAACAATAGGCCGAAACTGCTTACGAGCCGCGTTTCTGTACTGATTTCGAGTGTCATGTCACAAACCGCCTCGCGCGCAGACTTGATTAATTCCAGCGTCCCTAATAAGCCGCTTTCTGAAAAGGCTTCAGTACCATAGATTACATTCATATCCTTTACCAGATTATACAGATGACTGAGGAGTATAATCTATCCTTATATCTGGCATATGTAGCTACGAAAGAGCCTTTGATTCGGTTGAAACATGGGCGGTGCTATGTGTCCAGCGATGCCAAAATGACTAGCGGTACATCAAAGCGTTGAAGTGCTTGTACAGGCTGATGTGTGTACGAGTCTAGGACCTGAGCAAAAACCGATCCAAGTGAAAATAGGGTGAAGTTATATCCTTAAAACTCTTCATACGCAGTATTGGAAGATGCCTTAAGCTCTTGAACTAGAAAGGATACAGTATAAACATCAATCACTGACATCCATTTGCTGAAGATAGAGTTTTCGTGGCGAAATCGTTAGAGAATATTAATCTACGTTCAATGATTAAATAGTACAACCAGGTAGGTTTCAAGTTGAACATGGATAATGCTAAGATCATGTCGAATGCCCATGTTACACTTATGCCGGTCACGGTTGGAAGCACTAAGCTCGAAGTTGTTGACGAATATGTAAGTCCAATTTCGACCGAGAGGTCAACAGACAGATACAACCGGCTGGGCAGCGTTTAGGAAACTTCGACACATCTTCTCGTCCAAAATGCCTGAAGACGCCTGAAGACTAAAGTCTTCGAACATAGCCATAGCAAGATAAGAAGATTCTGGATCTTAAGTTCCTGGTTGTGTTCCTGCGAGGGAGTGAGACTAACATTAGGCTCCTGTAGAATTGCTGTGATAGCAGCGGAGGTGCCACTTCACATTAGGTAAGCTTTTTAAATAATTATATAGACGTTACATAAATATTTTAACATTCCTTAAAATCTCTTAATAATATATGTAAATTTAAAAGTACCATACCCATACGTATGATACTCGTATAATTAAAACTTACAATATAGAGACAACTAAATTTTCACTGTGTAAACGAACCTTAAGCTACTTTGTTATACAGAAACATCTGAGTCAGAAAAGGACTATTCGCATAATATTATCTATAGGTACGAACGCCATCTTTACCACAGTTCACAGAAGATCTTAGTCAAGACGTATAGCTGAGTCCGTTATAATAAACTAGCTCTTCCACGCCGTTTTACGCGCATGAAGTTCAGTAAAACATGTAATTCCAAATCATACATTATTTTCGTAAGTAAGTTTGGTCTAAATTTATTGAAAGTTATACGACAGTAATCCTGCAATTTTATTTTAATTTGAATAAAACTGCAATCGCGTTTTTTCTCCACTCCCAATGGTTGACTGGTAGAGAATGCAATTAGCATTAAGTCCGCCTTTTGAACCAACTGTATTGTGGTCAATAAAGTATTAAATAATAATAATAATCCTGCTTCATGTGAACTTAATTTTAAAAAGTCATATAACTTTAACTGTTCACTTCCCACAAATCCACTACCCCCTCATGCTACCTACAAATCATAATTATGTTTCCAATTTCACTTTTCCTTTAATCTTACCTTCCCTTCTCTAAAAAAAAGTTTTTACAATTGAGTCACACCTGCTTTTTATGTTTCTACGGAGGTCCAATATAATTAATTAATTTCTGACATTTTTAGTATAATTGTTATGATTTCTATTTTGAGTAAGTATATAAATATCATAGTTTCAAAATACTGGGGTATTTGTTATCGATACGGGGAGTACTTGATCGTAACATGGCAAAATTGCTGTATTATCACGTTTCATTTTACGCATTTTTTGCACTTTAGCTTCTCTTCTAAATTATAGCAATTTGAGTCAATGTAGTCTTGTTTTAGTCCAACGTGCTGAATGATTATTTGGCATTGAACAAAATTCGCTTCTAGCGCTCTCTGTTTTACCAATTTGCACCCGAATAAAATGATAGTTTTTGTCTACTTTGCACATTGACATGATGTTAAATATCTCACGGTATTGCCGGTAGATGTCGCTATATTTAAAGATGTATAATAATAAATAAATAATAAATATTGTCGAACAAATTACACAGCGCCATCTAACCCCAAAGTAAGCGAAGCTTGTGTTAGGCGTACTAGACAACTGATAAACACACGTAAATACATTTTTTTTTGTAAATACATGCTTATTGTACATAGAAAATACCCAGACCAAGACAAACAGACATGTTCATGCACACAAATGTTTATACTGTGTGGGAATCGAACCAACGAGCGTTGGTGTCAAAGCGTAACAACGCGTTTGACCACTGCGCCACCGAGCTCGTCAAATATATATAGTATAGTATAGTATTTGTACTTGACATTTGACTTGCCTTTAATACATTCCATAAACATGGCTACTCCTACTTAAACGACGCTTTTACTATAAATTTTACTATAAAAAACCCTTCGCATTCAACATCCTCCCAGTAAATACAGCTTAGCCATCTTAGTAATACAAAAGAAACATGTAAATGAAACAAAGCATTTCTCTTACTTGTACTGGTATCTGTAGGTATTACAAGTAACTGGCAAAATGTAATTTAGCTTAAATTACGTTTCCCCCGTCTAGACTTAGTAACTCGCAGAATTGGTTAGTTGTAAAACAAACAAAATTCTTGCTACGGTATACAGTTGGGATTTCAATGCGAAATCATTTCTATGTAGGTAGTTTCCACGAATTCGAATTAACTCTAGCAACGTTTAGTTTAGTTAGTAATACAAGTACCTAATAAAAATAACAAATTTAATTAATTAACTTTCTTAAATATATTGTATATTTTAACTAATGGTCTCGAACACGCAGGTTTAGTAACATCAACCGCAGCCTGTCTATGGATGGGTTTATCTATCTAGATCCCGTACTTCGAAGAGCACGAGCACAAATTGGCGGTTCCTGTGTTTATCGATAGATAGCAGTCCTTGCTAAATCAGTGGTACTTTTTTATGTATGTATCAATATCTAGAGAACGAGTCCGCATTGATCTCAATTTGGTGCCATATAAATAGGTGAAATCTAATGATTAATCATAAGTTTTTTACTTGTGTTCCTTTTATTCTCTTGACGTTGACAGACACTGACAAAGTCGTACCATAAGAGTGTTTTATTTATATAATATACATTATACAATAACAGAGAAAGCGAATCATTATCATTATACAATAAAAGAGAAAACAATCCTAATGGGTTAGGAAACTGGATAACGCTAAGAAGAATAATATATAACGTCATGTATACTATATACTAAACGATATGTTAACATTAATTACACTAAACGCAGGGTGCTTAAAAGATGTTGCTCAAAATTAGAGTTATTTCTTTATTGTTAATAATTTAAGGGGTTCCTGTGCCAGAAGCTTGCTCGTTCGCGACCCCTGCCAATCAATTAGATTGCAATTCTGGCCCGAAACCCATCGATGTGCGGGTTAGGGCATCCCCCGGAGGCGACGCGCACCGATCCGCTCCCGTCGGTGCGAACATACGTGCAGGCGGCGGTGGGGGCCGCCACGCAGCGCTAATTCCGGCGGGTCGTGGAGAGCCGAGTGCTGCATAGGCACGTGGAATGTGATAAGGTGGATTGAGTGATAAGATGAACGAGCTGATAGACGTAATGAATGAGAGACGCTTAGATGCTTTGTGTGTTACAGAGACTAAGCGCAAGGGGAACGACACCGATGATCTGCCCGGTGGGAATCGTGTGCATGAAAAGAGCAATGAATGTTAAAGAAGCAAGTGAGGTATGTTGTGGATCGAGTCACGTGGCGCTCGGTTCTCTTTGCCTACCCCGTAAGGGATTTGGCGTGAAGTTATAGATAGATAGATAGATTAATAATTTAGCTAAATCTTTCCACAGTTCCATGGATTTCCATATCACTAAGGCATCACGACCTTTGCCGGTACATTATCGGAATTGCACGAGTGAATTTCTGGTGGTACGAGTGTTCGTAGTCTATGGAAAATGCTCAACATACGGTTGTTTCCTGTTTTATCGGAAAAAAGTACTGACTTTAACCCTTACGATTTTATTATACCTGTATGTATAAATACAGCGTATCAAAGGAGAACTGCTTTAGGCCCAAAACTTTTTACGAGGGTACTCAATGAAGTCCATATAAATCCGTGATTCGGCGCCTTTTAGAACAAAATATAAAAATGTGACTTTTCACGTGAAGCATGTATTCATCAAAGTAATTTTTTACCGAATAAAGCAATCATGTCAATGAGGTGAAAAGATGATGTGGGATAAATGAAATTGAATCTTCACCAAAGAATATCCCATATTTACATTTTTACAAGGCTTTTTTACTTTATATTTTTAAATTACAGCGCAACGAATTTGTATAGATTCATGTACCTACATACCATCCTCCAAACATTCTGATATTTGAACTCATAATATTAGAGGTACCATTGTCCCCAATAAAATCACGTGATGCTTCTTTCAGTGCAAGCATTCATAAGATACGGCATTGCTACATGGGGGGGGGGGGGGGAGAGGATAATATTACACATAGTGTAATTCACCATTTCACCCTCTCATACACACGCGCGCACACACACACACACACACACACATAAACTCACGCTCTCACAAACACATACACACTTTTTCACACACAAATATACTAATTGACAGAAAGATAAATAAATATGTAGACACGCTTTATGGAAATTGTTAAATATAGTATTTAGGCCTACGTAAAAAAGATGTTTTGAAGAGCGAGACCCCCTGCCACAGGCTTTTATAAAAGCTTACTAGGAAGGTCTCATAAATATGTATAATTAGTACTGTAAGGCTTTTGAAAAATAAAGAATTATTATTATTATTATAAAGTTAGTCGACCGCCCATGAATTCTTTTTTTTTATACTACGTCGGGAGGCATACAAGCATACGGCCCATCTGATATAAAACGGGCACCGGGCACACGGGCCTATTAACGCTTGCGATATATGAAGTATCCCTCGTGCGATGCCTCCTCTGCTGCTTACACAGCAACTCCTTGGGAGCTTATTGGTGACCTGACTCACACGCAGGAACTCAACAACCCTCTTATTTGGCTGCGGTTTTCCGTAAGGTGGAGGTACTTCCCCAGACGGGCTCCTTTGATTCGCCCTACCTCTCTTTAAAAATATATTTTTAAGAGAGGTATTCTCTCTTAAAAATATTTTTTTAAGAGAGGTATTCTCTCTTAAAAAGATTTTTTTAAGAGAGGTATTATATTAAATTCATTATACCAACGATACACGGTTGCCTTGAAAGAGCCTTCATCCATGAATACCATTTCAAGTCTATCGTACGATTTGTCCGGTTTCAGGCGAAACTTGAAATCGTAAAAAATCATAGGACGAAAATGAGCGCAGATACATTTTTCAATGAGATACGATAATTTAAATTAGCTCGCAAAAAATGTGGAGAGAAATTTGTAAATTGGAACTAGGTAGGTTCCAATTTAAAAATTTCCCTCCACATTTTTGCTTATAAATAATCATATTTTTAAAATAGATTATAACTGGCCAGTCAACATAAAAAACATTAAAAACTTTTTTTTCGCAATACTTTCGGAGTGGCCTGGTATATCCCACAGAAATGTGGTGGTCGTGGATTTTTGAACGCCAAGACGTTGCATAATCGGGAGATATGTAACCTCAGGGAATATTTCCTGCATATTGAGGAGCAAAAGCATAAGGATATGGTTAATGTGGATCGTGGATTAACCCTTTTATCTTTGGCTAAAGAGAAACTGGCGTAGATCTGCAACATTAAGCACTGGTGATCGCCGGGCTATATGGTAAAGTAAGAAGCTACACGGCCGTTTCAAGAAGGCCCCACATGGGCCTGATGTTAGTTCTTACGTTGGTATCCGTGTCCTAGTTACGTCACGGGGAAGTCGTTGGGAAAACCGAAGGTTTTGTCTGTGGAAACCAAAATCAGTAATTGATTGGAGAAACCTGCGGCAGATGGATCATTTAGCAATGCAACTCGCATGTTATTGTCGGCTGAAGTTTTTCTTGAAAACATTGTAGACAATATGCAATTTTACTTCACATTCGTTTGATACTATTTTAGCTTTTTTTCCAACTTCTTTGGCCGCCAAATTTTCATTGCGTTTCTTTAAGTTATTCTTGAAATGTTTCCTTTCAAAA
Source organism: Pyralis farinalis (assembly GCA_947507595.1). Lineage (NCBI taxonomy): Eukaryota > Metazoa > Arthropoda > Insecta > Lepidoptera > Pyralidae > Pyralis > Pyralis farinalis. The sequence goes on along the minus strand of OX382277.1, from coordinate 14,328,203 downwards.
TAAAATAAATAATCGACTAACTTGTAAATAAATATTTTATTTCCTTTGGAAGTTATCGATATAATAAATTTCAATCATTATGACACCATAAAAACTTGAAGACAGTAATGACGCAACTTAATACGAACCTTCATGAGTGTTAAATGTCATTATTGCTAAGGGGACGTGTCGAAAGAAGGTTTCAAATTTCAAATTGCTTCAGGACTGCGAGCATGTTAATATGAAGACCTTTTTAGTGGAGTAGCCATTATGCAAATGCCGTTGATTAGAATATTAGTCATGTAATGGTACCTCTTGCAACGTGTGTTCCACGTAATGTTAAGTAACGGTTTTCATTTAGACATTTATACGACATATTTGTAGCTTTGTAACATTGCTTAAAGATTGAAATAGAAGTGGGCTGGTCACATTGCTTGCCTCTTAGACGATAGATGGACACACCTAGTAACAAAGTATCGGGATCCACTCGGAAAACGGAAAATAGGCCGCCGAAACACGATGGGACGATGAAATAATAAAGATGTATGTATGTAAGGATGCATGACGCTCAAGACCGAATAAAGTGAACGTCTCTAGGAGGCCGTTTCCTGAAAGGGTTTCTTACACAGAGATAAATTGAAATTATGTACGAGTATAGCTGATAGAAAATAACATATAATAATATGTACTCGTATATCTATAAGTTTACAATAATTTCATTTATAATAATATTTCAATTACATTTATTGTTGAATATTGTTTTTAATGAAATAGCATGCAGAAAATATTGTAAATTGTTAGAAATAAAAAGGCTTTTTTACTTTTACTTTTTAAGTCTTTAACTTGACGCTTAAAGGTCAGTGCATCTTCAATGTCAAGTATATTTTTGGGCACTTTGTTGTTAAAATCGCAAACAATATACTTTTTATATTATCAACTGCCAAAAATATTTTAAGGACTTAAGAGTTGAATTTCTGGAGTTACTACATAAAATGTTTCTGTCAGTCGAGATTGACAACAAACTTTAAAAGTACCTATGTACAAAAAGGACGTACAATTTGACATTACAATATATTGCATGTATTTGTATTTTTATCAGATAATTATTTCGAAATAAAACCATCTTATGTATTAATCCAGAACATATTGTATTTCTGTGCTAAACTTCGTTTAAATCCGGAACTGATTGAGCTTTTGTTGCTCTTATTAATTTGTTTTAAATATCTCTTATTTAATAAAGAACGGTTCAATTAACGGCAATCTCCAACAATGCAAAAGTGACAACTGTATCCAATTTCATGCAGTAGTTCTTGTGTGATCCGAGTACAAATATAAAGACAAGCAATCTTGAAGATAATTGTTTAGGTTTCTATTACTCTTATATTATTTTTTTCTTAATATCTCCTAGGTACAGACATTGGTCAGATCCATTTTTGTTATTTGTGTAGTTTCAAACCAGAATACGAGTAGTATATCTTGATTCTTCTTCTTCCTAGCTCTTTTTCCCGTTCCCTAATGCCTAATGAAGAGCGGGGCTTGCTGCCTAAGCCTAAGGATTTTTCAAAAATACAGATTTTTACATGCAGCGACTGCCGTCAGACCTGTACGACCCTTAGGGATTATATTTCAGCTTTTTTAGTTTCCACGAAGCGAGTGATAATTACAAATATGTACAGAAATCCCAAAACACGAATTCGGTGATACGTGCCCACACCAGGATTCAAACCATAATTAGTCGATTAATAGGTTGGTTTGGTTTATCCACAAGTCAGTCACTGCTCATACATACAAATATTATACAACATCTTAGCAGTCCATGACGATGATGAGCTCGGTATCCCAGTTGTGAATGATGCGACTTTAACACCAACGCTCGTGGGTTCGATTCCTACACAAGGCAAACATTTGTGTGCATGAACATGGCTGTTTGTCTTGGTCTGGATGTTTTAAGAGAGGTAGGGCGCATCAAAGCAGCCCGTCTGGGAAAGTGCCTCCAACTCACAGAAAACCGTAGCCAAATAACAACTCCCTAGAGGGTTGTTGTGTCCCTGCGTGCCAACTGTTACTGTTGGCACGGTACCGCCAGATGTTATTATTGTAAAAATACCTTGATAATGCCGTCAAGGCGAAACCGGTCGGTAAAAATAATTAACAAATAACATTATGAAGTGGAGTCTGTACAAGTGTTAACATTAACAGGATGTCTTTAAAATTCCACCAAGCATCAACAATCAACAGAAACAACATAATTATACAATATATATAAATATTACGTAGTCCGTCTCTAATTTTAAATGTGAACTATAATCTGATAATTAAACCAAATATCAAAGTTAGGTAATCGTGGCACTTTTTTAATATACATAGAGCTTGATCTTTACATTGTAAATATTAAAAAAAAGTAACGCTGTCCCTAAAAAGAAATACATTACTAGTAACCGTTATCAACGCCAGCCAGTACTCAGAATTACTAATGAGTATGAAAACGTACCGATTAATCTCTGAAACGTAATGAGCGAACGTAAGTATAGCTTCAAATTCCCGTGTTGTTCGCGTGTGGGTGATATGGAAAATCGCAATTAACCTTCCAACGCGTATCTTGTGATAAGCTGACGTGTCTGTTATCACGTTATTATGAAACCACTCCAATGAATCATTGCTCTGTACCTTTGCATGTTATGCTCGTGAATGAGAAACTCATCGACGAGCTCGGTGGCTCAATTGTGAATGACCCGACTTTGACACCAACGCTCGTGGGTTCGATTCCCACACAAGACAAACATTTGTGAATCATGAAGCATGAACATGTCTGTGTGTCTTGGTGTGGATATTTAAAGAGAGGTAGGGCGCATCAAAGCAGCCCGTCTGGGGAACCTCCAACTCACAGAAAACCGCAGCCAAATAACAACTTCCTAGAGGGTTGTTGTGTTCCTGCGTATGAGTGAGGTCACCAGTAAGCTCCTAAGGAGTAGCTGTGTAAGCAGCAGAGGAGGCATCGCGCGAGTGATACTTAATACATTACAAGTGTTAATAGGCTACGGTCATTTGGGTGCCTAAAATCATTTAGGTACCCAAAAACTGTATTACGACACTAAAGTACTTACAGTCCGTCAGTTATTCATCCTGCGATCTATACTACACTGTCATATAAACACTCCATATGACCCCAAAAATCTCCCTGATCAAAGAAGAACTGATATAGTTTACAGAATGCTAGTGCCTTTGTCTCCTTTTGCAAAAGACATTATGTGTACTTGGAACCAACATTATATAACAGAATAAATCTGAGGCTTAACATATATCCGGAACCTCTATATAAATGTAAACAGAAAGTCACTACTTACTTACAACTTAAAACATATGAAGAAACTGAAGCCCTACTAACTACAATACAATAAATAAATAATAAAAAAAAAGAATCACACCACATACATCGATCTACATCCGCGCATCAACGCCCTCTACACACATATAACATATAACCAACTCATATACATATGCAATTACATTTATACACAAACATCTACACTATACAACTTCTCACACACAACACATTTTATTCAACTGATCGGAAACGCATTACATACTGTTGTTATATTATTTAATATTAATTTAGCACTTTGGTCCGAATATTATAGTCGAAGACTAAAACATTTGTGTTCGATAAAGTCATGGAATTACCAAGTACTACGTGTACTTATTAATTCCTGAATAAAGTAAACAAATAAAAATAAACATTAAAATTAGGAAGTATAACGTAGGGTCGGATGTGGGCCGGAATCCTGTAACACAGGGTAACCTAGTACAGATTCCGCTCTCACGGTGGCAATACAATTGTAAACTACCCACAGTTTGTATCCATAATCCAGCTAACGTTGTCATTGTGAAGAAATAAACGATTTATTTGATGTGCCCTACCTCTCTTATAAACACCCAGATATATTCATACACACAAATGTTTGTCCTGTGTGGGAATCAAACCCACGAGCGTTGGTGTCAAAGTAACGTAACAGTGCGTTTCACCACTGCACCACGGAGCTCCTCAAAATTTGATTGATTGAACGCTTCAACGCATCAACGCTAGTTAAGTGGTACTTATAATAGTAGAATTGAAATGTGCACTGGAATTGTGAAGGAAAACGCAGTATGTGAATATTATACGTAATAAATTATATATGTCTATCATCCTTATACTCAAGCAATAAACTGATAATGACGTAGAAGACAATGAGTATTTCTTTTAGTCATTTGGATTAGTCACTAATAATTTAGTGGTACATAATGGCATGTACTAGGTACTAAATTCGTGTTTTCGCATTATATATTTGTTATTATCACTTGCTCGGAAACCCGCATGTCTAAGAATTTATATTTCGAAAGATCTAACCTAAGAAATGTCTGGTTTTCCCTCTGGGTTTTGGAGGTTTAACGGCAGTCGCTCTGTGTAAAAATAAGTATCTTTGCCAAATCATTAGGCTTAGGTAGCTAGCAAGGAGAAGAAAACACATGGATAGTTATAAATCAGAATAGTAGACATCTATTAAAAATATTTTATACAAGGACATAGTAATAAATATACAGACATTCAGTAAAGTTCCGTTTCATTCCATTAAGGAAATTTCTATGTATATTCTAAATAAGTCTATAACGGATACAACATGACATTTAGCTTCTGTAAATCACACACGTTCCCTTATATGCTCGAAAATATCATTCATTCTAATAAATGACCCCAGATAATTGCAATTCGGTTTTAACCTTTTTTTTGTGATGCTGTTCGCAGTCGACACGCTTCGAGAGTTCACTGAAAAACGGATGCCAGACGGGAGTTTCACATTCAGTTTTTATCCTTTTGAATAGCCGTATGTTTTAACGATTGCAGTAAAGCACTGGTCATTTAAAAGTTTAAATTGTAAGTCTTTTTATTTTAAACTACTGAATTAAACCAATAGGGTTTTGAAATACATATTTGCCCTAAGATGATTTTCGTAAGAGATCGGGATAAGTTTTCTGACAAAATAACGTAGTGAGTCAGTTTATGATACTTAGTCACTATATGAGAGTTCGATAGCATCGTTGCGAGTGTCATTCTAATCGAATACGCAGGTAAAGTAACGTCAGCCGCAGCCTGTATATGCATCGGTTAATCTATATCGAGCTTTTCCGATCTTTTGAGGGCAAGTTAAACTGTCGGTCCCGACTGTTGTCGATAGATGTAGTTATGTCAATGACCTTCGGGTGGCGGAAAACACTGGCCTCCGCCAATCAACAGTTGAGCAGCATGGTAGAGTATACTCTAAACCCCTTTAGTTGAAGAGAGACCCGTTTCCCTGCAGTATCCTTGGGTGTTGCAAAATCCAGGCTACGGTAACTGCTTATCATTAAAGATGGAAATAAAACATGGCTGTTTAAACTGATTTATATTTTATACAACTGAAAAGAATAATAAATGTTTCATTATATGATAGGAGAAATAGGAAAGAGGAACTTTATAACATTATAATAACACATTAACATTTTTTTATTTCTATTAAAAAAAACATGTACTGGCTATTAAAAGAAAACAACGGGAGCTCTTTTTAACACTCAAGTTTTTAATTCAATGATAATATAATGATAGATAATTCAATAAATACCGTTATATTTCTAATTCTGTAAAGAGTCGACAATTGGGTTATCTTCTTTATCTATTTCTATAATATAAAAATGAATCGCTAAATAAATGCTAAGCGCAAATCTCGAGAGCAGCTGAACCGATTTCGCTAATTCTTTTTTTAGAATATTCCTTGAAGTACGAGGATGGTTCTTGCGAAGAGAAAAATTTTAAAAATTGCCTAAAAAGTCTAAAATGAACAACTATACTCCCATACAAAAGATTCGTAATAATACTTAAAAGTCAATTTGAACTTTAATTCCATATCATAAAGTTTAAGTGTTAGTGGAGAGGTTCCGGGAAAGAAAAACAATTGAGTGACGTTAGTATCGTATAAATATTAATGTCAATATTTGTTGTCAATAATTATACGATGGGAACATTACTCAAAAACAAAACATATCGTGTACCATAAAGTACTACAATAAAAATGAAACTTAATTTAGAATAAGTAAAAATAAGAAATCTGAAATTGTAATTTTCATTGTGATTTTTTAGTGACTATTAAAAGAATTTTAAGTGTTTTATAATTTTTATTTTTTGACATAATCTAATTGTTGACTTATTAACTAATATTGTATTTGCTCAAATGTGTGAACAAGTTCCGTCACATTTGCCAAAAATATTTAGTCATACAAATATACAATTTTTAATTTAAAGAATATATAACAGTCACATCAATTAAAAGAATACGTATTAGAATAACCAAAGACACAATGAAAAATTTCCACCCAATATAAAATTAATGGCAGCATTGCCTTGCGTCGAGGAATTCACCAATTGATAGAGTACTACTACGTAGTACTAATTAACTAGTAGGGCAATCTACATAATTTTATGGGGACATGCTCTTTATATTATATTTCATAACACTGGAATAAAGTTAAATATACTTGAATGTTCCTAAATATTTTATCATCCTATTACTAATAGCGGGGTCGCGAGAGTATGTTAATATGCACTTATGCAGCATTTATCAGCGAAATTGCATTGATAACATGAAATACGTGAGTATCTAACATGTGTACAATTTCATTATGGAATGGCCCAAGAGCTAAGTGGTATTTTGTTATCGAAATGCTTATGAAAATAGATAGCATGGTAACTAATTGACTAACCCCTATCTTTAAAGCTAAAGCTTTTCATCTGTGTGTAGTGTATCTGCTAACTAAGCTATTGCTCTAGCAAAAGTGTGGAATGACCGAGAGATATTTAATTAAATTGACCGTAAAGGAGTTGGCAGCCAAAAATCAACTTATTGGAATGTTGTCGTATATCTGATAGTGAGAGGAAGATTATAGGAGCTGCAGAGAATTTGCTGCTACCGAAGGTGCAGCGGTTCATTGGCTATTTACTTCTTTGGATTATCTAAGTACCAAATATGATCATTAGTACTCATAGTAAGCTGTGTTTCTTCTAATCAGCCACTGACCTATCTAAACTATTAGTACTCGTAGGTATTTCCGTATTACTTGATCACCGAATAACACGAAAGTGCTAACAACTTAGTCTGGCGGGTTATGTTATGTATGCACCCAACATAGTATATTATATAATTTCGCAAATAAAAAATGTTTAGGTGCTCATGTTCCAGAAGGGTCATCGACGCTACCCCTCTATCTGCAGAATATAATTCTGATCCAAATGTAATGCACACTGATTCACTCCCGTCGATGCGGAAAACAGCGCATGCAAAGACGGGGGCCGCCACTTTTCACGCAGTGCCAATTCCGGCGGGTCGAAGAGATTTGAATGCGACATAAGCAGGTCGAAGTTGAAGGAAAATGAGGGTAAACTCAGATAGAATGTTGTTAGAGGCACAGGGAGGATTTACAGATACAGATTTACAGATCATGTTTACTTACTCCGCAATATCGTAGAGAAACATCTTACTATAGGCCAGAAGATTTTCTGTGATTTTGTGAATCCTCAAAAAGCATTTGACAGGCTTGTACGAAGTGACCCCTAGAACATATTGTCTAGATCTTGGAGTAACGATGCCTTGGCCCGTACTATACAGCCTACGTATAATTGTTACTAGGTATGTTTGCAGATAGACGACATTATGTTACCTTTGCTTGACGTGGAAACTGGTGTCAAGCAGGGTAGCATGCTGGTTGCTCTGCGGTTCGTTCTGTATCTCGATAATTTTTTTGCAGAGACTAAGGTATATGAATATCAAATTATACATGGGTGACTTAGTGGTGAGTTGTCTGCTTTATGCAGATGATGTAGCATCTGATAAACCGTAGCGCACGGTAGTTACACTACACTAGCTACACTTAATTTACTACCTCTTTGAGGTGTTTTAATGCCTTATTTGTCATATTGCTGTCTCTCACTTTGCCAAGAGCGGAAGTCAATTCCAAAACTTCCTAATTCTTCAATTTTTTTCTGATTAAATTCGTTGTGAGTTCCAAGGCAGTTGTAGTTTAACCACAGAAATAGCAATGAACTTCACTGTTCATTGCCTTTTTGGTGGTCGGCGCTGTTAGTTTTAGCTACACAGAAGACACAGTGGCGAGACTGAGTGGTGCGTCTGACCCGTTAAAAATAAGGGGATGCATCAGTGTTATTAGCAGAAATACCAGTTAAACTGCAAACATTGGTCACAATAATGAAAGACGATTGTATGAAGTAGAACTTAGATCTGAATGCGAAGAAAACAACGATAATATTTGAAAGCGAGATAATTAACACGAGCGTAAGGATTACGGTTGACGATGTAGTGTTAAAAATGAGACTGTATATCTTAGATGCGCTTTCAGCAGCGATGGAATGTACACCGCTTATGTGGAAAGACGAGTGAATTTTGGAAACAGTGAGAATGTAGCGTTAGGAAAACTATTTGGCAGTAATAGCTTGACCCAAAAGGCTCAGCTCGCTGTACACAACGCTGTGCTAGTTACAGAAGGTTAACTTATATGGAAGCGAGTGCAGAGTATAGCAGAGAGAGTATGAAAGTAGGATAAAGGCGGTCCAATGCGAGCTTTGCGCAAAATTTGTGGCGTAATTTTGTAGACCGCATTCGCTATGATAATGTAAGAAATGGAGTTGGTTAGAAATAGAGTATCGGTGTTAAAGTAAGAAGAGACATTGCTTTGATGACTCGGACCTTTAGAAAGAATACAGGAGGAAAGAATTATGTATGTAATGGATATACAACATGAAAGTAGAAAATTGAGGACCCGAGGACAAATTTGTTACGTTTTATCAAAAGGTGACATTAGGAGCTCCACATAATAGTGAGAGCGAATGAAAACAGGTATGAATGTCAATGAAGCAAGTGCAGTACGTAAGAACCGAGTTAGGTGGCGCTCGGTTCTGTCTACCTACCCTGCGAGGGACTTGGCGTGAAGATATAGTATAGTACAAAAAAGAATGCTATATTATTGTCGTTTCGTCAAGAAAAAAGTTCCACTTTTTATTAATAGTTTTCATAACTTTTTTACTTGTTATGGAACACATATGGAATGAAATAAAAATTTGTTTTGACGATACACAATATCGGAAATAATATATATATACCTATCTATCACAGAGCATTATTTTTTTTCAAGTTGGTTAAACACATAATATTAAATGTATGGGACTGACATAAGCTAATGACGCGTCAAGCTACCTATGTTATATCAATGCATATTAAATAATATTCATTTCATATTATCGGCGTCTCAAAATTCTAACCTGAAGTCAATTATTTTGGATAGCTGCGACTGATAATGATGTCATTACAAATACCAAGGTATTTACTTTGCACTATTACAGTTTTTAGTTCGAATCTTATCATTAAATTCGTCTTTTTTGATTTATGTACATATTTAAGGCTCCTGATATCATCTTCCGATAGAATATGACCAATTTAGTCATGGTAGGTAAGTCTTGGCCTTCCTTGACTTCTACATCCTTCCATTTTTGCGTTGCATATCTGATTTGTCGTTCTTTCATCTAGCATTCTTTCTACATATCCAACGGAGCATACCTCTTCTTACTTTAATCGGCGAGCGTGCATGAGAAGAGCAATGAATGTTAAAGAAGTGAGTGAGGTGTGTAAGTATCCGCGTCTTATGGCGCACGGTTCTCTCGCCTACCCCACAAGGGACCTGGCGTGAAAATATACACACATATTATGTACAATTGAGTTTTTGATTAATTAGTTTAAAATCGACGTACATTTTGAGGAAATGAGTTAGGCGTGAATTCCATTTATGCGGTACGTATTTTTCAATGGGCAAACTGGGAACAAGTCATGCAAATATTTGCCAGGAAATTCAACTCGAAAATTTTTGAAGTTTGTTCAGCTGTTCCTACCCAACCGTGTAAAAGAAAAGAACAAAAGATACATCTACCAACATTTCTTTGATTTTGTAGATATTTTGAATATTATTATAAAAAAAAATTAAGAGCTTTCGGTAAAAAAGTGTTTCAAAGATTTGGTATTTGCGTTGTTAAGATTGTATTTTTACGTAAGTATACTCCATTCTTCAGGTGATGCTTTGATTATTCGAGCAATTTTATTCTTTTGATTTGGAATACATGGTGAATAAGTTGTCTGCATAGCTTCAGGGTTCATTCTCGAAATGAAAAATATTGTTTGAATTTATCATTAGTAAAGCCACCGCATTTCGTATAAAGCGAACAAAATACGGAATTTACGGACATAGAACCACAAAAATCTTTTATTTTTATCTGGTTTTGCCATGTTTTATCTGCTTTGCGTTTTTAACGTTTTACTTGCTACGTTTTTACGTTGGAGATTAGTTTTTAACATGCGAGTTGAACACATACGAAGGTTTCATATAATGATCTAAAAACACATTTCTCGTTTGTGAACATCTTCAATTTTTATCTTTTTACATTTATACTATTTGTAGATCTAGCGGCCATAATAATAGACGTTCTAATAAAATTTCAAGACGTTACCTATTACCGTTCAAAAGATACAGCTCTGTAATAGACAGATGGACAGAGAGCAGGCCCTTAATAATAGGGTTCCGTTGATACTCTTTGGGTACGGAACTCTAAAGATCATCGAAATTCATTCAGTAATATGGCGTGACGGACAGACAGACAACTAAAAATGTACATGTATCGACAGTAGACATGGCTTCAATTCTATGGATTTCTGCAGTCTCTTTACGCAAACTTATAATTTCAATCTGATCCATGAGATCGACAGCAGTGCAGAAAGAGTGCATAAATGAAATTTATGAATGTGTCACTACTTCTTTTCAGGGTATCTATTTTTTTTATACTACGGCGGGAGGTATACAAGCATACGCCCTGATGTAAAGCGGCTGCCGTAGCCTATTAACGCTTGCGATATATTAAGTATCACTCGCCTCTGTTGCTTACACATCAACACCTTGGGAGATTACTGGTGACCTCACTCACACGCAGGAACACAACAACCCTCTAGGGAGTTGTTATTTGGCTGCGGTTTTCTGTGGGGTAGAGGTACTTTCTCAGACGGGTTGCTTTGATGCGCCCTACCGCTCTTAAAACATCGTACATGTTCATGCACACAAATGTTTTCCTTGTATGGGAATCGACCCCACGAGCGTTGGTGTCAAAGTCGCGTCAATCACGACTGAGCCACCGCGCTGGTCATATATCTATATCTGTATCTATTAATCAATTTATCCATCCCATGTTTCCACCAACTGAATAGAGTCATGTACTATGCGATTCTGACGTTGAAAATTTTCTTCAGAAAACTGTTGAAGTTATCCAAAGTCGCGAAGTCAAGCACGAATTTCTTCAAAAATGGCATGAAGAGGTTTTTACAGTGTTGACAACACACGAATGAAATCCCTAGTATTCATCAAAAGATATAGCCTGCCATCCGTATTCTTTGCTTACCTTTGTGACCTCAATGGTATATATAACACTGTGGGACCGGGGAACTGCCAGAAGTGGCGGATCAGATGCATGTGCATAGACTTATAATGACGATATCCCTATTGAGATACTGAAGAATCTTTTTAAAATTGATCCTTTGTACTATGTACGCAAGTACCCTTTGGAAAGTTTTTCTACATTTTCTTTACACTAGTTGGGATTTGATGTACTGATTTATGACAAAATTGACAAAAATATATATATTTTTAGACATCGGGTGGAAATAAGTATACTGCCTTAAATGTGCAGTAGTTACCGTACCTACTTGGGTTAGGACGTGAAGGTATCGGGTTGCCTGAATGTGCCCTGACGTCCTAAATATCGCTTAAATTTCTTTTCTTAATTTAAAATAGTGCACACCCGCAGTTGATGTTGATTTGGAGTTTAAAATATCACTTTAAGAGTCAAAGTCAAGAGTCTCAAGTTTTGTAGATCAAATTGGTTCCAGCTGAAGAAAACATCTTATTTTTAGAATAACACATTTCAGAAACTGTTATGTATGGTATAGGTTACGTAAAGTCTATCTATTTGCATTTTGTTGATATTATTAGAGCCTAGTAGGCGTCAGCTAGAGGCCTTTAAATTAAGCGATAGTGATATGAATGTTAATTACTCATATTTTACGCACCTCGAGGGAAGTGTTTTAGGATGATATAATTAGAAATTCAGGAAGAAGAGAACGTTGTTGTTTCACGTAACCATCCTAGGGTGTGTTCATATGATAATTAAACTAGTTTGCGTTCTTGGGTGTTAGTATGTAGCCTGACATATTGAATTGAACATTGTATAGTAAAGAGCGTAGAGTGGGAGTCGGAAACGATTACGTACAATTTTTTTCACCACGTGTATGAAGAAATTAACAAAAAAGGGCAAATATTTTTTATATACTATGTACGCGAGTATATTGGTGGTAACAAGCGATAACATATCGAGCAAATCTCGCTTTGCTATCATTCAGGGTATATTAACGACAGCATATATGCACGGCAATGAAACATGGGTATGGCAGAAGAATCATGAAAGCAGGTAACGCTGTAGAAATGAAAGCGCTGAGGAGTATGTGTGGAGTGAGAATGATTGATAGAGTAAAAAATAGCACGATACGAGAATTTTGTGGAATGAAAGATGATGTAGTGACAAAAATTTAAAAGGGTATACTGAGATGGTTTGATCATTTAGAAAGAATGAATGACAAAAGAGTAACGAATGTAGTGTATCAGGCGAGTGTGAATGGAGATGTCGGGAGGTGCTGCCCTAGACGCACACATATAGATCAAATTGGTGATGTGTTGAAAAAGGGTCAAATCAAAAGCACCCAAAACCGAAAAGCATGCATGAAGAGGTTGATGAGTGTGGAAAAAGCGAGAGCGGTATGTTTGGATAGGTACACCTGACGTTCCATACTCTCTGCGTATCCCAATGGGAGACAGGCGTGATCATATGTATGTATGATTTTTCATAATACTATGCAGTATAAATAATACAATTGTCGTAGTGTCACAATGCTATTATTGATGTTCGCTTCTTTTATTTTTTTTATACTACCGAAATAGAAAACAAGCATGCACCTTGCCTGATAGTAAGCAGTTCCTGTAAACTATGGGCACTTTCAACACAAGTGGTGTAACTTGTACGTTACCGACCCTGTAAACTTGTACTTTATGCAAACATTGGTAAAGTACACATTGATAGACATCTATTATCATCGTCTTTCGTGAGTTTTTGACAATTGCGGGAATCATTGGTCTTCGAGTCAGGATTTTGCAATAATGACTAAGAAGAAGAAAGTAAGAATATTTGATAATTTCTCAAAAATCATATTCATATATTTTTTATAGTATATATAACATACCTACTCGTAGTTATGTACTACAAAACTTGAATTGTTGAATATGTATATATATATATGCTTGTAAGACTGTGCTTTGGAGCAATCTAAGATGGCCAAATGGCCAACCATAAAACATAAGAAGAAACAGAGTTGGTTCGAAAAAGAGTGTCGCTGTTGAAGTAAGAAGAGGAATACTCGGTTAGTTTGGACATGTAGAAAGAATATAACAACGCCAAAGTGAAAAGATGTAGAAACCGAGTAAAGCCAGGATTCACCTACCATGACTAAATCTGTCGTGTGATCAGAAGGTGACATAAGGAGCCATAGAAAGTGGCCTATTTGAATACCTATGAAGGGAGGGAGGTTAAGGAAGGGAGTAAGGTGTGTCAGAGTCCGCTAACTTTTTTTGCCTCTCCCGCAAAGGAATTGATATGAAGGTATGAATATAACGATCTGACAAAGAAGGGGTTGAGTAGGTACCGTTGTGATCAATAAAAAGTAGCTAAATATAGCTCTGCTTCCTGCGATTGAGTAATCAGGATGCTGAGAGGCTAGATTTACCGGACCGTAAGATATTTCTCGTATGCGATACAAGAAATATCATTTGATATGATATAAATACGGTACGGTACAAATAATATAATTTATAAGCTTTTTTTTATACTACGTCGGGAGGCATACAAGCATACGGCCCACCTGATGTAAAGCGGGTACCGTAGCCTATTAACGCTTGCGATATATTAAGTATCACTCGCGCGATGCCTCCTCTGCTGTTTACACAGCAACTCCTTGGGAGTTTACTGGTGACCTCACTCACACGCAGGAATATAACAACCCTCTAGGGAGTTGTTATTTGGCTGCGGTTTTCTATAAGGTAAAGGTATTTCCCCAGACGGGCTGCTTTGATGCGCCCTACATCTCTTAAAACATCCAGACCAAGACAAACAGATATGTTCATGCACACAAATGTTTGACTTGTGTGGGAATCGAACCCACGAGCGTTGGTGTCAAAGTCGCATCATTCACGACTGAGCCACCGAGCTCATAAAAGCTACGGGTACTAATTTACTTATTTTTACATATATTTTTATCTACATCTTTTTTTTTACATCATCTATGCCTAACAATTGTTCTTATCTTCTTTATTATACCCAGTACGGTTTTCGAATAATCATTTTATAATCAACATAACTATCGAGTCTCGCGAGGAAAACTGAGTTCTGCACAAATGGATCGTTACACAAATGATTCGATTACTAAGTTCAACTATGTGATACGTATTTTTCATTACCCAAGCTGCGAACAAGTCGTGCAAATGTTTGCTCGGAAATTGATCTGGAGAGATTTTAATAATATTTTTTTCTTGTCTCAAAATACAATAATTGTTATATGCAATTTGATCAAATTGCATGTAAATTTGACTTTCACAAAATAACGCCTGAATCTATTAACTAAATAATTGTTATAGTAATATGTACATCACAATTATCTTAATCTGTGTTTTGCGAGTGATTGGTGAGTAATTGGTGTCTATACTAGGTCGATGACAGATTAAAAGTCTCTCCGTCACTGGACCAGGCGCACAAAGGGTAAGTTAAATAAGTAAATTTATTATAACAATTCGCTGGAGGGCTGTAAGTTGTGTTCCTGCGTGTGAGTGAAGTCACCAGTAAGCTCCTAAGGAGTTGCTGTGTTTGCAGCTGAGCTGAAATCGCGTGAGTGATACTTAATGTATTACAAGCGTTCTTAAGCTACGACAACCGCTTTACATCATGTGGGCCGTATGCTTGTAAGCCTCCCGACGTTGCATAAAAATAATAAGCAAGTATGTATTCTGAACATATGTATATGCGTGTGTATATGTGAGTGCCTATTAGTGTGTGAGTACACTAAAAATACAAAGTGCACTAATACGCACTCACATTAAATAAATAAATAAATAAGAAGGTTTATATTATTTATATTAATAGATATTTAGTTTACGTAAATACTTAACCTTAATAGATATACATTTAAATAATTTAAGTTTGTGCAGCTGTTCTTTCCCAACCGTCTACGAGAAAATAAAAAATATTGAAAGATATACCAATGTTTATTTTATTTTGTAGATACCTACTTTGTATATTATTGTAAAATAAATTTAAGAGCTTTTGGTAAGAAAGTGGAACAAAACTCCGATTTTTGTTTTGTTAGAACTGTATTTTACGTAAGTATACCTCCCCCCTCCTCAGGTAGGTGATGCGTTATGGCTTTGATTATTCGAATGATTTTATTCTTAAAATTTATGTTAATGAAAAATATTGTCAGAATTTATCTTAATAGAGTGGATTTTTCGGGAATAAGACTTTAAAAAAGTCTGTTTTATTTTTTCTGTATTGTTGTGTTTTATAACTAGCTGCTATCTATAACTTGACTTGCTCGTTGGTTTTTAAGTTTTATATAGTAAATATGTCAAATATAAATAGTAGTTAAATGGTAACCCACTTATACACTAAACTCGTATAAAAAAGTAACCAAGTGCAAGTCGAACTCTCACTCTCTCTCTCTCACGAAAAGTACACACCACAGTACAGAAAAACAAAACAAATACATTTTATTTTCATCATTCTCCTTGTTATGGCCACAGTAATATACACGTTATGAAAATTGCAAAGCCCCTATCTATTACAGTTCAGAAGATACAGCCTTGTGACAGATGGACGGACAGACATACTGACAAACGGACATACAGATAAACAGAGAGCAAAGTCTTAGTAATAGGTTTCCGTTAGTACCATTTGGGTACTGAGTTCTGACAATTCATCAAATGCAGACAGACAACTAAAAATAAAATAAATGACTGTCTGTGTGAAGGCATTTGTACTGATAGTAGAACTATCTTCATTTCTATAGATTTCTTTCTGGACGCACAGTTTCTTCTTACGCAAATTCATAGATTCTATCTTCTACATCGACAGCAGTGGACCAAGAGTGCACAGAGAGCTTTTTAAGCATAACGAGAAATGTTGTGGACGATTTGGTTGAAAGAAGTGGTCTTCCAATCAAATTACCCACAACATTTCATGTTTCACCAACTGAATGCAGATATCTGCAAATATATTGCCATTTATCATGAGATCAGTAGTCCAATTCGATTTTTTCAATACCACTATGTGTTACAGTGGCGCAATTTGGTTCCCCGATGAACTTACCGTCTCAGAATCAGTAAATGTTGTGTTAACTTATTAGTTCAATTAAATTCAGTTTTTTTATTAAAATGAAATGAATACTCGTAATGAAATAAGTTCAATAAATGTTAAAAATGTAAATGAGAGATATTTTAATGATATTGATATGAATTCACGTGACAGCAAGGCATTTGCTTTATTGAACGAATGGAAATGATTCGCGTAGCAATGTTGCACAACTATGCTCATTTATTATTGTTTACTCAACATAATTTTGTGGTTAGCAATGATGTACGGGAACATTTTATTGATGAGCTCGTCCTTCGTATTTTACAAAAGATATCAAACAAACTTTATTCAAAGAAAAGAAAAGACTTAAGTAAATGTAAATCTACTCACATAGAGACGTTCCATATAGGCAATTAGAATAGTTATTAAACAATTACATTTAGAAAAGAGCATTGATAGCCCAGTGGATGTGGAACCGGTCTATTGACCACCTGGTCCCCGGTTCGAATCCTGGCGGGTCCATACAATTCATGTTTTCGCATTTATGTCGATATTTATCACTTTGCTCGGCGATGAAAGAAAACATCGTGCACAACCCACGCGTCTAAGAAATTATATTTCGAAAGACGTGTGACCTAAGAAAGACCTGGTTTTCCCTCTGGATTGTGGAGGTCTGACGGCAGTCGCTCTATGAAATTAGTGTCTTCGCCAAATCCTTAGGCTTAGGTAGCGTCGCGAAGAAGAAAAAATATGAAATAATTAGATTCGACCTTAGTAAGTACCTACTGTAAGAAACGATAACTAAGTTCTGCAGCCTATGCAGTGAAAACTATTAGACGGCTCACTGATATTGATACGGCTAGAATAGTTTATTTCAGCTACTTTCATAGTATTATGTCATAAGGAATTCTTCTTTGGGGTAACTCCGCGGACATTAACACCATCTTTATATTGCAAAAGAGAGCCATAAGAGCTATCTACAAACTTGGTCCCCGGGAGAGCCTTAGAGAAAAATTCAAAGAAATAAATATTTTAACAGTCGCATCGCAATATATCTATGAAAATCTTTTGTATGTCCATAAAAACAGACTCATTTTGTAAAAAGAGTGATACTCATGGCATAAATACTAGATATAAGCATAATCTTGTGTTACATGCAAGGCGTCTCCACAAAATAAGTAATTCTTTTATGGGGCAATGTATACGGTTCTATAACAAATTTCCATGCAATATAAGAGAATTGTCAATAAACAAATTTAAAACTACTATTAAAGCCAAATTGTGTAGCAGGGCATATTATAAAGTATCTGACTATATTAACGATAAAAATGCCTGGGAGTGAGTCGATCCAATTATAATGTAATTAATAAAATATGTAAATTTGTTTGGATATCAAAAGAGGGATGCCTGAGTTTTTTGGCAGTATTTTTATCAGTGCTCACCTAGTCATAAACTGCACGGTAGGGAAGAAAATTGTGATGATTCCAAACAAATGTAGCCATTTTTACGGAATAAAAAGATTTTGACTTTGACTTTGATACTAAGTTAAACAGTAGAGATTGCTGTATCAGACGTTTTGCTTTGCAGATTAGTATCTATGTATATTTTCACGCCAGGTTCCTTGCAGGGTAGGCAGTGAGAACCGAGCGCCATAAGACGCGATCATACGCTTCACAACGCGCATATACGCTTTGCAAATTTAAGCTAAACAGATTTACAGTTTTTTGTGTTTATTCGAACAAGCGTACGACTTGCCCGATGGTAAGCAGTCATTTTAGCCTGTGGACATTTGTAACACCAGCTCTGGGTGGCACTCATGCGTTATCGACCAAAACCATCTTCTGTCTTAATTCGGATCTTGATGCTGTTAGTGGCTGGGTTGCAGCGTTTAGACTATCAGTTCAAAATTTTGTTGTTTGTTTGTTGTTTATTATCGGTAGTAGCAGGATAATGCTAAAACTTTGTTAATACCTAAAGGATAAATGTCACGGTACCGGCTTATATTACGCTACTAAATCCAAAATTGTAGGGCTTATCTTGGACCCTAAACCTATCTTGGTCTGCTCATATCAATAAGGTTGGGAGGCTTATTAACCATTTATTTTACTCTCATAATCTCTACGGAACTTTTTAGCCCTAAAACGTTGCTCAGTAATATTCTTTTTTGTTTGATGCATACAGTATACAGCTGCTGCGTACGGGTCTCGAGCTTTTACCTCTTTGCTCGAGCTTTTTACTGAAGCGAACCGCTCCCGGCTTATGTAGAACCCCGTATTCTGGTGTAGATATTTACTCCCACATAGGATTTGTGCTTATTTTGGCACGAAACAGGGATAACTTTTACTGGTGGATTACGCTTAAGTTGGCCGTGTGTCTTCGGTGCATGAGTAGGCAATCCCATCTCTAACTGTAAAAGGCGACTAAGGGAAAGATCTAGGAGAAGGGCAGCATATATATGAAAATAATTCTTCCGGAAGCTTTTTATTTTAGTACTCAGATAAAAACATGTTTACAGTTTTTGCGGTTTACGTCTCTGATAGTACATAACAATTGCCTGCGTTATATGTTACGTTTTTTATAGCTCTGAATCTGTGGTATACTGATTAAAAAGTATACATCATGTATGGTGGTAAGCAAGTACGCGGACTACCTGATATTTTGCTTGGATGAAATAAGCGCCATGCACAGTGTGGTTTACGTTTCGTCATGTACATAGAGGTCAACATGCAATTACTGTGTACAGCACTTTCAGGTGTAATCAGGACGCTGAAGCAATAAAAATGCTAAACAATACTTTGTTGTACTATGTCACATGGAAAACAAGAATAAGAGCTGTCTGTTGGATGGCGGTTTTCCTAGCAAATTAATGTTTCAACACCAGGAGGGTGATACTACCTACGTTGCTAATGCATTAACTTATGATCCTCCACACCACAGAAATTGATAATTTGGCAACTGTCTTCTGTAAGGTAGAAATACTTCCCCAGTCTAGCTGGTTTATTATTCGTAAACATAGCAATATGAATTAAACTGTTTGCTTTTGGAATGAACTCCATACCAGGTTTTCCCAACAGGCTACTTATATGAGATGAGATTTTTCAAAAAGGGCGTAAAGAGCTTTTTTTGAAAGATTATCGAGTGACTGCCCTGCACGTGTTTACATGCATGTTTACCACTTTTGTGCGGAAAATTATGTATTAATCCTTAATGCACCTAATACTCAATACACAGAGTACGATTTGCTAATCACGAGGGTTCGGATGGCTTTGAAGATGGTGAGGCATTGACTCTCGAATTATTTCAAGAAGTTAAGCCGCTCGATCTTCACAGTCTCGTAATTGGCCTACCGAGATTAGTTAACGAAGCGTCCGATAGAGTTACATGTGGAGATTTTCAGAAAATACGACTTAGTAAATTGGGTTTGAACGTTATCGGTTCTGTCCTTCGATCAACTTATTACCATCTCTACCCTATTCGAATACGATATGTTTTTTTTAGATGAAATACGAGGGCACGAGTATATGGTTCACAATTAGCTTTACAGACACATTCTATCTCAACTACATGCGATATGTTCTGTCTATTACCAAAGACGAGCTGTGAGAATAGTCGACGATCGAGATCGTCGACTATTAAACCTTTGAATGTAAATATGGTATTAAATCTTTGAATTTATCGATTGTACAACGAGATATGTTTAGAGGAGTAATTCGATTAATGCCAACATCTCCGTTTTGTAATCGTACTGCTGTCGATGGTTGGGAAATCATCCTCACTGGATTTGTAATGGTCACGCACTATGCGGTTCCTGAGAAGGTTTTCCGTGGGGACTTCAGCATGAAGTTCTAAAAAAAATGTGAAGAGGTTTTTACGCGCTCGGCAATGTACCAGTGACACCGCTGGTATGGAAACTGTCCGTAGGCTATGGTTACTGTTTACCATCAGGCAGGCTGTATACTTACTTGTCAACTTAGTGGTATAAAAAAACACATATAAAGATACACAACACCGGCACAAATACAGCATTATATAACGTGCATTTTCAAATTTTTAAAGCAGCATATTTTTCATTGTTGGTTGTTGTAACATTAATGGCTTGATGTATATTAATTTAATATGTGTATAAATTAATGTATGTTATAAAAAGTCCATAAAACTAAAATTTCCTCAAGATATTTAACGTGTAATTTGGTAGGGAATTGAACTTTTTACAGAGTATGGTTACCATAGTTACTATAATAACATGATTATAATCCATACAGTCGAAAAAACTTCGTAGGTATTCCTTTTAAGCACATTACGTGCCTGGAGAACTATGTAATTTGGCAAAATTAAAATTCATGTGGAAAAGGAGTGTGTGACAGATATAATTTATGTATAATATGTGTTACAAATATAGTAAAAAATAAATTCTTCGGATTGAATTATTAAAAGTAAATAATTTAGATCTGTCAAAGTCCAATACATATAAGTCTGTGGTAAGACAGTCTGACTAAGTATAGATTATTGCTAAATAGATGATATTGAGTAATATTGTTGAAATAAAATAGGCATTGTTTACTTTGTACATATATTGTATGTTTTGTGAATACATGAATAACTGTTTTACTCTCTCTTATATATAGCGCTGTTTTAAAAAAAAGCAAGTACATTTTATTTATGTGATAAAATGTTTTTTTCTATCTGCAATCAGCCCTGGAGCTATAATTAGATCTGTTCATTTGTTAAATTATTGATTTTCTCCACACCTGTGATACGTCACCCCACATTTAAGTATATTTGATTGGTTAAATTGAGGCTATTCTTTCCCTTTTCAGTCGGAATATTCAACTACTGATTTGGAATAGTGTAGTTGATTTTTATGTCGCTAAAGTCCCAGTCTATAAGCACTGCAAGCCCTCTCTACATCTGCCGTAACTGTTACAATTTGTAAGTAATTATGTACTTCGGTGTTCTTTATAAACCACGGTGCATAGCTTAGTATCTTTAGTACTTTGTTTTGGAAACGTGGCAGTATTTCAATGTTGGATTGGCTAGCCGGACCCCAGAGTTCAATGACGTAAGTCCATATCGGTTATATGATACATTTGTAGATGGTCAATATAAATAAAATGCAAATGTGAAAGGATGTAGGAACCGAGGAAGACCGAGACTAACCTACCATGACCAAATTGCTCGTGTTTTATCAGAAGATGATGTCATGAGCCCCAGTAACGAGTGTGCATGAAAAGAGCTATGAATGTTACAGGAGCGAGTGAAGTGTGTAAGCACTGCTCTTATGGCGCTCGGTTCTCTCTGCCTACCCCGCAAGGGACCTGGCGTGAAGATATATATACATATTAGTACAATCCCTTTTTTTGGTAGGTGGTTAAGGACTTCTAATGTAGTCAAGTCAAATCCTAGCGCCTTTCTTTTCTTCAGAAGTTTCACGACTTTGCTGATTTCTGAAGGAGTACACAATCGTAATAGTAACAACATCTGCTGGTCACTATTGAGAATATCGTCAATTTTCTTCTCTGTACCCATAGGATCAGGTTCTTGAATACTTCCTTTAGAAATTGCGTGACATGTTCTGCTTTCACGCAATTTCTAAAGGAAGTATTCAAGCCTAATAAACCTTTTGTACTGTATCAACGGAGGCATAGGTTCTTTTGGCCTTTTTAGTGATTTCGTCATCTTCCAGAGAGAGTAATCATGTGCCTTGTAAGGTGACAAAGACTTCAATTTATCTTGAAGCATAGCATTCTTATTCTCGTTTATCAATTCCTTTAGTTTCTTTTGTGCCTTGTTTAACGCTCGTTTATCATACCCATTTCTGCTTGTTTGCCATTGTCGTCTTAATCTTCGTTTTGCAGCTATCATCTTACGCATTTCCAGCGCATAGTCATGATTATGTCCACTATGTTCTATTGTTGGCGTGGAAGGCCAAACAGCTGTTTGGATGAGGTTGGTAGTGTACAAAGCATTATTTTCAATGTCTTCATCGGTTTTGTGAGGAATGTCCTGTACATTCCTCGCAATATCTTCATTTATATAATCTTGAAAATTTTCTAATCAGTTTTATTATTGTACAGCCTTTCATCAGGTTATTTATAGATTACTGTTGTACTGAGTGTGCATATCACTGGTGTGTGATCCGAACAGCCGTCTAGGAATGGTTCTATTTTTCTGTAGAGTCCCGACATTTAATTAGTGATGAAGAAATCGATCAGATCTAGTGTTTTGCTAAAATAGGATGACCAATATGTTGGTTCTCTCGTTGTCTATTGACTAATGTAATGTATTCATTGAGCGAGCCTAGGGTTCGCCTAGAGCTCTAAAAGGTGTTTTTAGAGTTCCAGGCACCACCAGCGACAAATCTACTACCAAGTTTATTGAAGAAATCTTTGAACATCTGTTCGTCAATACGATGCCGGGAAGGGCAATATACCATGCCAGTCGTCCACCGGCACTACAGTGGCTTGCAAGTAGTTATGTCTAAAACCTGAAAGAACATGCTGCTTTATTATAATTGCTGCGCCAGCGTGGGATGTCCCATCTGGGTGATTAGTGCAGTATACACTGCGACCTTTAATTTTTATAGCTTTTTAATCTGTCAAATGAGAATCGGAAATCAGAAGAATGTCAATGTTATTATGAGTATAATATAAATATAAATATTGTCGGACAAATTACACAGCACCATCTATCCCCAAAGTAAGCGAAGCTTGTGTTATGGGTACTAGACAACTGATAAACATACGTAAATACATTTTTTTTTTGTAAATATATACTTATTATACATAGAAAATATCCAGACCAAGACAAACAGATATGTTCATGCACACAAATGTTTGTAGTGTGGGAATCGAACCCACGAGCGTTGGTGTCAAAATAGCGTAACAGCGCGTTTCACCACTGCGCCACCGAGCTCGTCATTATTATGTTATTATGAGTGATTCTACTTCTTGTTCATTAGGGCACAGACCATTGATGTTCCATGCAACAATGCGAAGGAATTTCATTTTTTACATTGGGCGACTAGTGTAGTTATGAGTCCCATTAGGGTAACTATTTGTTGTAAAAGTATATCTATTTTTTCTGATTGATGTATAATTTTTCGCGCTAATGAATTAGTTGGCTGAGATTGTTTGTTCTCTGGTTTTATACCCCAGTAATTGGTACTACCAGTGTCTGGTAATGTGGCCCGCCGTTGTGAAAATATTGACAAGGTAAACGGTGTTCTGGTTCACATATAATAATCTGTTGCTAAACTCAGCTAAAATCAAATGCATCAAATTTAGTCTTCCAAATGTGAGTTCTGCCAATACCTAATGTAAGTTCTCATTGGGAATATTAAATTAGAATTTGTTAATAACATTGTGTTTCTTGGAATTGCAGTAGACTCCAAATTACAATGGGGCTCCCACATAAATAAACTAGCCGGTAAGCTCAGCTCTGTTGCATATGCAGTTAGGAGAATCAGGCAATTGACGGATGTGGCTACTGCGCGCTTAGACTATTTCAGCTACTTTCACAGCATTATGTCGTATGGTATACTGTTGTGAGGAACGGCGGCTGACATTGAGACATTTTTTATCTTACAAAAAAGAGCCACTTATAACATGTTATTTATAACATGGGCTCCAGAGAATCCCTCAGGGTTCAAAGAAATAAATATCCTCACTGTTACTTCTCAGTATATTTGTGAAAACAGAATGTTTGCCCGTGAAAATTTAAAGTCGTTTTCAAACTTCAGTGAAAAACTTAGAAGTAGAAATAAGTTGTGTACATCGCCTTGCTAGGACTGGCAGATCTTTTCTTGTAAATTGTATTCGATTTTATAATAAATTACCTAAAACAGTCCTTTCCTGACAATGTATTCAAAAAGCACATTAAAAATACTCTCTGTAGAAGGGGTTATTATAGAATTAATGAATATTTAACTGACTAAGATGTCTGGAAATAATTCAGCACAGACTATCTGTCCTTAATAATCTTTAATTTTACCATTTGATAACATTATTGTACCAATATGCTGATGTGAATTTATTGTAATATCTGATTGACAATTTTAAAAGAGACCTATATTGGCAAGTTTCTTTCGGCATTTCTTCTACGCCAATGGTCATTTCCGAAATGCTAGTAGATTAAAAAAAAAGGAAAAAAGTATGAGAAATGAGATACAATAAAACTATATTTCAAAAAATGTAAGACGTGTCTAAGTTCCCGCGAGGGCCCAATGGCAAATAAATATTTTTATCTTATCGTTATCTGGAGCATGGAGGCCATTCGAATGTTGTTTAGCACAGGTGCTTGGCTTAAGGCATAATAAAATGTACTTCTACTAAATTTTATGTATATAAATAATAATAATGTTTCTATTACAATGATAAATTTGTCCCTTGGATAAATTATATCTATATATCGATGCTCTCTGTCTACCCCGTAAGGGATTTGACGTGAAGTTATAAATATATAGATAAAATGTTTTTGCTACCGTATACTAATTTGGGTCAGTTATAAAATTGTGGTATATGACATAATCATCGGACGAAAAGCACGGGAGTTCAACTCATTTTATTCAGTGGTCAGTCAGTACAGTGGTATGAAAACCATCGTGTGCAATTCTTATTTACACTTAATTGGTTTCTACATTGGATTTTGGACATTAACATGATAATTACGAGGTTGGAGCAAAATTACAATTAAAATAGTTTCTCACTCTATTAAAATTAGTAATCTCTTTATTTTTGGTTTAATAGAGAAATTGCTTCTTGTATACTAATCCTATACGTATATCATAGCATTATACAAATACCGTACTTACCTAAAGAAAAAAGTGCTCTGTGTCTATGAAGGCAGAATATAAAATGTTTCGTATAGTATATAACAACGCAATGCCTTAAATCCGGTCGAGTGAGTGGATTAGCGGATGGCTGAGAGTGCCTCGTCGCAACTCTACCAAATAACCCGATAATAAACGTACGTATGTAACGTATGATTTTTTTATCAAAGTATATGCAACCGATCCTCTTTTTTTCCTAAAGTAGTCGTTAGATGCCACCTATATTTCTGTAACGTTGCTGAGATTAAGTAGTGTGTATAATACGCTAAGTAGTGTGTATAATACGCTAAGTAGTGTGTAATATATCGCCTCTGAATAGAGTTAGTGAACGATGACTACGAAATAAAAAACAAATACAACTGTACTGCAGTAATCTTGCTGAGATTATTGATGTATTACTATAATTTCTTGATCGAGTTATCTCTCGAACGCACAATGTGGTTCTCACATAGTTTCATTTTGCTTCCGATATGTAAGGATATGTAGATACAGTTGATGAGAAGTGCGATTTAAAAGGAGGCTGTAGAAATATCAAACAACTCCTCGGAGCACAACCCGTTGTACAATCGGAAGAACACACAAAGGGAGGCAATATCTCTCCGTAAACTCAAGAGCATAATACTTTGTGTAAGCTTATGATCATCGGCGATTCTCACAGTCTTTGTTAATTGGTAGATCGCCGGTTACATACCGCCCATGTACTATCGGTAAAACGTTCAAAGTCACATACAACTACTTCAATATTTAGTATACTTATATTACGGTAATAGTGTTACGGGAATATTTAGCGATACTTAAACTTAAAATCTTTTTAGTTTAAAGTGTACCATACAGGATTAACAGATTTCGGTAGTAAGTACTCGTAGTACCTCACTACGTTTAGGAAGTTAGCGGTCTTTCAAATTATGTTTCGGAATTTCTGTAATTCAACTTAAATTTAGAGGCTCACCTCTTCGCACAGTTGTATTTTAGGGAGGGCAGTCGGTAAAAGATAAAGCATGGTTGAGAGGATACGTTAAATCGTCGGTATTGGCTATTGTCTGTTCGTGTCAGATGACAGATATGATAAGTCAGTGGTCTGTGAGCGGTTTGAAAATACCATTTTCTGTGAATTCAGTATTACCTTTACTAACACAATAATACGGTGTCGCACACCGTCTGCTCTAGAATAAAAGCCAAATGTATCAGCTGATTCTGTAGTTAAGAGCGAGTGAGAAAAAGAGAGAGAGCTCTGCTACATTTAATAAATTACTAATTTTAATGGGGCCTCTTTAACTATTCGAGAAGATCATAAGCCAAACAAGAATGCCTTCATAGCTATGTTAAAGCTAGAGAGAGAGAGTGAAATCACCGGGCAGTTTCTGAACAATTGCTGCATTACACCGGGGTTGCGGCTTGCGAGTAATGCTCAATAAATTGTTAGCATTGAAATCCTACGGTAACAGGTTTACAATGAGCTTTATGGTTGTTTCCTTCCCGAAATATGTAGTGTAAAAAAGGCTTCATAAAAATATAATAATATTCAATAAATTATATATAAGATCTCTTTGTGTGATAAAATTTGAACAGAATTTATTGATGATATCTTTTTTCGTTTTCATGTTCTATTACACACACACATTAACGTAATTAATTATGGACATACAGAAATAGTGATCAATTTGTTACCTTAGTTCTTTTAGATTACACACACTCAGATAGGACTCGCAAGGGAAGGAGATAATATATGGATCACTCGGCAATATCACAGAGAAACAACTGACTGATATGACATTCATCTAGAAGACTTTCTGTGTTTTCGTTGATCTTCAGAAAGCTGAATGCTTTTTATGGTTAGCAGGTTGCGATGAAAAGATTTCTGGAATATATTGTATGGATAGGGGATTGATGATGACTATATGTACTATACAGTACATTCTGAGTAATATACCCCACATGTGTACAGATGATAGCTTGTGGGCCTAGGTAGCATCATACTGATAATAATAATAATAATGTATATATTTTTTTTCTCAAAACAATGTTGTTACAATGATGTTAAACAGGGTTACGTGTTGCCAGGTCGATTGTTCATCTTTCATCTGGAATTGTCTACAGTGAATAAGATTGCGAGTTGGGGAAACAGGAACGATGAGTCTGCTTTATATGGAGATTATAATAAGTCTGCTTTCAAATAAGTCTGCTTTATGATTAGATATTGAATATTTCATATCTGGACTGTATACACTAGTCACAACGATGAAGAGATTCCATGAATAATTATCTATAGAGGGACAGATTTTATTTAAATGTGAAGAAAACTAAGACTATGGTATTTTAAAAACAGGAAACTATAACGACGCCATGAATTATGGTAGAAGGTCTACATCCTTGCGGACCGCAAGGATTTCGGTTTCCTGTTTGACCAAGGGAATGAGACTGTGTATTGACTGGAGTATTGGAAAAACTAGTAGATAGCGGAAACTTAAGCCTGAAAGTACAGTTCGTTGTATACAACCCGATGCTACTCCTAACGTTAACGTGTGGAACTGAGAGCTGGGAATAGTTTGAAAGGGTGGGTTTAATTTAAAATTAATGCGGTCGATATACCAGCGTTACGCAAAATCTGTGACGCTTACTGACCATGTTTGACGATCTCTGTTGGATCGAATATATAGAAATAATGGGAAATAAAAAGAAGATGAAACAGGCATACAATGACAAAAGTGTGTATCTTGTGCATACGGGTGCATAAAGTGGTACTTACCCACCCCAGGGAACTAAGGGTTCTTATCCACCAGGCTATCACTGCTCTCTTATCCATATATTAAACCAGATAGTTTGAAATTTATATTATAATGAACCCCTGATACTTTGAATCTACAGTTCGGAAAAGAACCTTATCTACCGCTGCGGCGAGCATCAAAATTAAATCATAAATATCCGTACATCGTTACAAACTTCTAAGTTTATAATTTTAGTGCGGTTAAACTGAATTATGTAAACATTTTCGTAATATAAACTAGGTGCCCTGCCTGGCATTGCCTGGCTAAGTTCCACTTGTGCATGAGAGTTTTGCATATGATTTTTTGTATAAGATAGGCTTTATAATCATCCGCAAAATGATCATTGTATCATATATTACTATATCTATATCACCATACCACGTCCCTTACCGGTTAGGACTTTTAGAGTTAGGTTGAAATTAAGAGAAGACTGTCAAAATTACTGGTCGCAGTTTATTGATCAGATTTACTAAAATTTCTATAGCAATGGGATTGTACAAATACTGTACTGTTGAATTATGTGTACTATCTACAAAATGGGAGCAAGTCATCGAACAAAATAGCATATTATAATCAAATGTCAATAACCTATGTTAAAAAACATCTTGAATTTGTGTATAAAATACGAAAAACGTTTCACCGACCGTAATATTTAAATTGTTACAATTCTCCCCGATGGTGTATAACTTCTTAATACTTTTAAAGTAATATCGAATATTAAATAATTGAGTTTGTGCATTTAATAATATGACAAGATTGAAATTATATTGTAATGGATAACTCAGAGAAATTTAAAAGATAGACAAAAGCAATATTTTATGATACCTTATTTTCCATTACAGGGATAATATTGGACAGCTCGGGGCGCAAATGTATGTTTTATCATCGCTTGAGCAGTCAGAACCCGTTATATAAGTTTTCCCATACATTTCGCGGTCGTATACGACCACCCGGGTTTGTGGCCTTAGATTTAAAAGTAATCATATCACTACTCATTTCTTGAGTTTTTTTTTAATAATAACCGTATTCAGTGATTTCATACGATTTTCTAATGATTAAATTTGTTATAGGCAAGTGTCAACTGAACAATGGTCGAGATTTAAAATATTTATGAAAAATAGCGGTAAAGCATTAGTTGTATACCTAACTAAAAATTTAGATAATCAATAACAATGACTGACTTCAACGAAGTTGTAATTTTACCAAATTTATATGAGGCTAATTAATCACCAGAAGCTTCATAACGTCAGAATTTTATCATTATAAAGATTTTAAATACTTTTATTTAAGACCAATTGAACTTTCAGCAAACCTTGTTGGTGCTATATATAAGTAATTCTTGAAGCAATTACATAAATTAAATACGGTATTATTTATTAGCTTCGTCAAGGAGTCGCAGTACTCGAGTCAGCAGAGCGTATCTGACTAGTTGTTCTACTGTAAACGTCCTACACAGATAAACGTACAAGACTCCGCAAGGGACTAAGCGTGAAGATGAAAATAGACCTTACAGTACTTAAATCTTGATGCAACCTCGTGAAATAATAGAAGTTGTTCACATATTTAACATATTATATGATGTTCATAGAAGCGACTCGCTTTGACATTTCAGACTTAGTTTTATCTCCGTCTTGCAGCTCCAGCATTCATTTGAAAGGTTGTTTGCAAATTCATTCAAACATATGATGCAAAATGTTAATTTACATTGCATTAGCATGCGGCATATATTAAAACCGCACCTACTTTCCATAAACAGTTTACAAGTCAGTATAGTTTACAAGTTAAGGTCACAATTAAATCCAAACTCTATAGTATATAGTATGTAAGGGCGCGTGTATTATATAATACTAGTACTTCACTACAAATAATTAAACACATACATTTAGGCATGTGCTAGAATACACACACAATTTTGTAGTATGTCGAATATTAAATAATAGAATTTTGTAGTCAATAATACAACAAGATTGAAATTATACCACTAAGGTGGCAAACAAACATACGGCATGCCTGAGGGTAAGCAGTAACCGCAGCCTATGGACATTTGCAACACTAGAGGTGTCTTTATTGCGTCGCCGACACTGTAAGAACTTCTTCGCGCCTTTCTTGAAGAACCCCATACTATAGTCCCTTGGGAAAACCACGGCAGTGAGCTCATCCACAACTTAATAGTTCTCGGTAGAAAACTTCTCTGGAACCGCACAGTACGTGACCATTACAGTTCGAGTGTATGAGGATGAACTCCCAGCCGTCGGCGAGCTGTGCAATTGTAAAACGAGGCTTTTGGCATTATATCGAACAGCTGGTGGATAAGAAGCTGGCAACCCATTTGCACAAATCATCGGGCAGCCCGAACGATGGTAACTTCGATATAAACATCGGCGCCAGACCCGATCGAATGCCTTTTCCATATCTAGGCTGACAGCCAATGTCTCACCTTGACTCTCAATCGCCGAAGCCCATCGGATAAGTGTATCTCCGGTCGTTCGCCTGGTGATCTTCTAATGAGAAAATCACCAGGCGTATGACCGAAGATACACTTACTCAGTGGCGAAAGCCGTATTGGCAGTTGCTGATTAAGTCGTGATCCTCTAGGTATGTATATTTATCACACACTCCATCACCTTGGAGAGAAGGGAGTTTATGGAAATAGACCTGTAAATCTATGGATCTGATCTATCGCCTTTTTGGGCACCGGGTGCACGTTGGCGGTCTTCCACGAAGACGGAACTTGCCCAGTGGAGTAGAAAGTACGAAAAGGCGCATTAGCACAGAACACAACTCAGGAGCACATATCTTTAGCACCATTGCTGGTATGCCATCTGGTCCACTCAACATATGAATGTCGAGAGACAGCAATGCTCGCAGGACATCTCTC
Organism: Pyralis farinalis; assembly: GCA_947507595.1. Classification (NCBI taxonomy): domain Eukaryota; kingdom Metazoa; phylum Arthropoda; class Insecta; order Lepidoptera; family Pyralidae; genus Pyralis; species Pyralis farinalis. The sequence continues at coordinate 14,297,193 of OX382277.1, read as the reverse complement.
TGGGTAATTGAGATTTCCGGCATTGAGCTACCGTACCTCGGGATGGTACGAGTAGATGGTACAACTTCCCCGTAATTCAAAGTCGAGTTAGAGGCAAAAAGATTACTCAGTAATTAAGATTTCTCTTTAGTACTATAGGCCAGACTGTCATCCGGTTTTTGCAATGGTGGCATGGAAGACCGACAAAAGTTACCCTCAGCAGTTTTAGCGAGCGACCAGAAAATACGGCTCCGAGACGGCAGACTTACAAGCCGCTCGCCAACTGTAGCGATTAAATCAAACTATGCTCTGGCGACTACCATCTTGCTGGGCCTCGAGGCAGCATTCAGTTTGCATTTCAAAACAGAGACATCTGGATTTCCATTAGCACGCACCATGATCCAAGCCTCGAAAGCAGCCTGTTTGAGAAATTTGGCTTCTCCGAGGCCGATTACACCACGAATTCGACGCGTAGAATTCATGCAATCCGTCCCAGTCTGCCGACCTATAGTGCCATAGGCGAGGCCATCCGGTAGGCCGAGGTGGGTCACGTCTGGCACAGGGCGCTTGGGTCCAAGTGGCGCCAAGTGGCGCATTTACTGAGATGTTGTACTCATCCGGATATGTTGTCAGCAGAAGGTCCAGTAAGGAGCTTATATGTATGTATAGAGGACTCATATGTCGTATTCTCGTGCGGGGAATGTACCAGTTGGGAGAAACCATAGGCCAGAGTAAAGCCATAAGCAGATCTCCCCGCGGAATCAGTGCACCGAGAGCCAAGCTATTTGGAGTCAGAACCCGTTATATACGTTTTCCCATACATTTCGCGGTCGTATACGACCACCCGGGTTTCGAAGGGTTAAAGTCTCCCAAAATCACTAATTCCACGGAGGGATACTGCTCGATAAATCTGTCAGTCGCCATTTGCAGGTGCTCAAATAAACGAGCTTTGTCTGCATCACCGCTATAGGACCTGTAAAGGTACGAGTAGTTCGGGTGTGGCCGCCATGATCTACGCGCACCCATAATAACGACAGGTTCCTGTCTTTCAGGCTATGAAGACGGCGACATCAAATATCGTCCCGAACGAACATACATACCCTGGCACGACGTACGTGTTCAAATTTGTACCCTGGGTAATGTAAGTAAGATGTGTCTCCGTGAAGAAAGGAAGAGACAATCGAGCGGTCTCGATGTGGTAGTCATCAGATCAGTCAGCCGTTTCACTGGACCTCTCTGACCGCCGCGCCAGTCTGCCGCGCCCATACTGTGCGTGGTAGTTCGATGTCCACTGGTCCTTCCACTACCCGTACAACGATGTATGTTTTATCATCGCTTAGATTTAAAAGTAGTCACAAATCCAAAACTTATTATTATATACACCATGAAAGGGCGCGTGTATTACATAATACTAGCACTTCACTACAAACAATCAAACACATACACTCAGGCGTGTGCACGAATACACCTACACACATTAAACGGCAAAATTCAGGATATAAACATATATTCATTTTTTAGTTCTACTTTTAAATGTCTATACCTACATACGAGTTCACAACACCTATCATTGTACAATCTTTCTGTAACTGATCACTTGTATCTTACTCGTACTTTACACTTATAAATTTAAGGTTTATTAATGTGTAGTTCTGTAGTGCGACATATATTTTTACATGTATTCTGTTTATTTATATTCGCTCTTACTATTATAAAAGAACGAGAACAATATAACACCAATAACACACTCATATTTTGTGACTTCCATTAGCGCTGAAATTGTACATACGTTAAACGGTAATAAAATTATATTTATATATTTCGTTACAAGTATATACCTATTTGTTCATTTCGAATTTTAAGTTATATTAAAATTCGTTGTTTTAATATTTACTGGTGTTCAATGCAGTCGTTTTCTTTTCTAATAGATTTTTATTTCATATATCTCTCTCCATAACTTCACGCCAAATCCCTTGTGGGGTAAAAGAGCAAAGAGAATCGAGCGCCACATGATTCGATCCTTAAAACCTATTTCGCTTCTTTAACATTTATTGCTCTTTTTATGCACGATCGCCTGGTTTCGTAGTCTCCTGACATCACCTTCTGATAAAACATGATCAATTTGGTCATTGTAGGTAAGGCTTGGCCTTTCTTGGCTCCTATATCCTTCTACTTTCGCGGTTTATATCTGTTTCGTAATGTTTTCTTCCTGCATTCTTTATGCAGGAAATCTTTATATCTAATTTATTCATTAATAGTTTTTCAACAAACCGTCACAGCAACACAATGTCCTTGTAAATAATGACGAAAATCCGATCACATACAAAATGTAACGAAATTGTATTAAACGAAAGTTTTTTTTTGTAATTAGCGTTTTAACCGATCATCAAATATTCAACAAACTTATATGTGGCTAACGTAAATATGAATAGAGTAATCTACCCAGATCCATTAAGGCATCTCTGCTTCACCCTTGAATATACATAAAAAACATACGCGCCGTAACATAACTAACTTTCGACAGTAGTTTTATACACAGTACGTTCACTGGTTCTAAAAGTTACTTTTCCGATCAAGTAACAAGATTTTCTTCATGCCACTCTCGCTATTAAAGGTAAAATCTAATAAAATCGGCATGTCCTCGAATAAACTTTGTATACGTGACTGACTAAACGAAAGTGCAATTTTCAGTGACTGGAAAATTTCTAGCTCCTACGTGGTGGGAATAGCTAAGTTTTTAATGACGTCAAAGTGAGTTTGAATATTTTCGATCATAAATATCGCATAAATATTTTCATAATAATATTAATATTACTTACATTAAAGCATAAGTTGACAACAGAATAGCGTAGCGTAGCGAAGAATTCTTTAATTGAATACAATACAATAGATATAGTTTTTTTTTTTAATTTCACGGTTGTTTTTATAACTATTGTAAGTACACGACTCACCGCGAATTGTTTTCTATCTATAGGTTAACGACGACGAAATATTGGGAAAATAGAAAACAAATATCGTTAAGTCCCGTACAATTAGAAACATGGCGTACAGTTTGTCAAAGCATTTGATTAACAAAGCATTGATATATATTAATATACATAATGCTAATTTCTTAATAGTAATTATTTCTGTTCCTTGTTTGAAATGCTAGGTAATAGGGGTTAAAGTATGAAATTGTCGTTTTATAGTAACAGATACTTTGAATTAACATAAAACGTTCATGGTGTAGGATTTTCGAGTGAAACTTTTTTCACATAAGTACCTATGAGGTTTTTCTTTAAAAAAATGTGCAACATCCGATTTCAATTGTTTTTTTTATTCAGCTTAGACGGGAAGATGGATACTTCGAACATCCGAGTAGTTTTTGAATACGAGTTCCGACGTGGAACTAATGCGGCAGAAACGGCTCGCAATATCAATGCTGCGTTTGGAGAGAAGACTGATAATGAACGCACCGTGTGTTTTTGGTTTAAACCCTTTCGTAATTCGACTTGAAGAACAAACCACGTAGAAGACCGCCCACACAGGTGAATGACACTGAATTGAAGGAGATGGTGGAATACGAGTCAAACTACCTAGAAATTAGCGGCATATTTAACGTTACTTTACCTTATATTGACTCATTTGCATCAAATCAATAAGATAAAAAAATATGAAAAATGGTTGCCTCATGATTAGACTGATATGCAAAAAGAAACGCGTGTTGAAACTTGTGGTGCCTTGTTGTATTGGTACAAAAATGAAGGAATATTGGATCAAAATGTAACTTGTGACCAAAAGTAAATTATTAACGATAACCGTAAGCGAAAAATGCAATGCCTGACCCCAGGTCAAACGCCGCAACATTGCCCTAAAGCAAAGCTTACCAATAAAAAGGTAATGGTAACTATTTAGTGGTCTCTTCATGGCGTTACTCTCTATAGCTTTCTCAGGTCTGGTCAAGCAATAACAGCAGATGTTTACTATGCCGAACTTCGAACAATTATGGCGAAACTGGTAGTGAAACAGCCCCGACTTGTGAATCGATCTTCACCATTATTGCTCCATGATAACGCAAGACACAACACAACACTGCACGAGAAACCCTTGTAACTCTATAGGAGCTGCAGTTAGAAACAATACGTCATCCTTCGTACTCGCCAGACCTTGTTCCAACTGACTACCATTTTTTTTCGTGATTTGGACAATTTTCTACGTGGTGAAAAATTTTCTTCCCAGGAGGCAGTACAATATGGTTTCACACAGATTTTCGAATCTAGATCCCCAGAGTTTTATCGCAAAGGTATAAATAAACTAGTTCCGAGTAGATGGCTGCAATGTATATATAATGAGGGTAAATATTTTGGTTAAATAAATATGTTACATCCTAGAAAAAAAACCAGTTTTAATTTTTCAATTCAAATCGGCAATTTCATACTTTAGAAATTCGGATATGTAGAAAGAATGCAGGATATAAGAATGACGAAACAGATATACAATGCGAAAGTGGAAGGATGTATGAGCCCAGGAAAGCCAAAACTAAACCAGCACGACCAAATTGGTCGTTATTTGTCAGAGGGTGATATCAGGATCCCCAGGAACCGGCGAGCGTGTAAAAAAAGAGCTATGAATGTTAGAGAAGCGAGTGAAGTGCGTACGGACTGCGTCTTATGGCGCTCGGTTCTCTCTGCCTACTCTAAAAGGGACCTGGCGTGAAGATATACATACATACATACATACAAGTATTTTATAAGTATACCTTCGTTTAACTTTCTACCTGAAATACTCTGCGATCGGTATCGGCGATTTAGCCCGGCCAATTCTTGATAGATGCAATAGCGCAGCGACTTTATCACTGTAATTACAATAAACAATATTCACGTACACCGAGTGTTTAACACGTAATCATAACAACGTCGCCAAACTAATTATTATAAGATTTATTGAGATAATACTACATCCTGTACCTACGATGAAACCCAGGTCCGCCTCGGACCCGAAAACATGTAGACTGAGATCACTCACTCCATCGAGCGTTATATTGGACTGGCGATGCGCAAACAATTTTAAAATATGGACGGGAATAATAGGTCCGTTCTCCATCGAGTGGTTACATCGGCGATACACACGACCAACTCTAAACAAATACAGTGTGTTCTATCAATAAGTTTTTTGTGATGTGCCGTCACAGATTTTAATACTTGTTTCAGGTTCTACAGGTGTATATACCTAGCTTTCATCAAACGACTATGCTGCATCTCATCTGTAACAATCTACAAATATTATTATTTCTTTTATATTAACGAAAAAATCCGCCTGTTTATTATAGTAGTCATTAGTCACTAGTCATATCAACGGTTCTAGGAAATCTTAATAATTAATATTTAAAATTAGGTAAATACGGAATTGAGTGGGAAGATTTATTTTGTTGAAAACATTTTTTTCGTCTTGACGTTACATTTGTTTACTCGTCTAATGATGTCTTAAACATAACATTACACAAATTACATTCTAACCGTCCTTCAGAAAGAAATATTCAGTGCAACTACATCTAGCTTGTCTCCTCAGTTTAAATTGAATACGTTGAGACATTTGAGCGCTTCCGGTGGAGTGGTTTGCATTCCCTTCGAGGTGGGCTTAATTACCGCATTACATCAGGTGGGCCCTATGCTTGTAAGTCTTCTAACGAAAGTATGAAATTGCCGTTTTAGAGTAATTGATATTTTGAATCAGCATTAAACCTTCATGACGGAAAATTTTCAAGTGAAACGTTTTTCACATGAGGGTTTTCTTTAAAAAATGTGCAATATTTGATTTTCGAATTTCAATTGTTTTTTTATTCAACGTAGATGAATAAAAAAACGAAAGATGATACTTCGAAAATCCGAATAATTTTTGAATACGAGTTCTGACGCGGAACTAACGCGGCAGAAACGGCTCGCAATATAAAAGCCGCGTTTAGAGAGGAGACTGCTAATGAACGCACCGTGCGTTTTTGGTTCAAACGCTTTCGGGTAATTTCAATTTGAAGAACGAACCACGTGGAAGATCGCCCACACAGGTGAACAACGCTGAATTGAAGGAGATGGTGGAAGCCGATCCGAGTCAAACCCAGGAAATAGCGGCATGGTTTAACGTTACCTTACCTACAATATTGACTCATTTCCATCAAATCAGTGAAATAAAAATTATATGAAAAATGGATGCAGAAAGAAACGCGTGTTCAAACTTGTGTTGCCTTGTTGAATTGGTACAGTAATGAAGGAATATTGGATCGAATTGTGACATGTGACGAAAAGTAGATTCTTTACGATAACCGTAAGTGAAAAATGCAATGGCTGACCCCAGGTCAAACGCCGCAACAGTGCTCTAAAGCAAAGCTTATCAATAAAAAGGTAATGGTAACTGTTTGGTGTTGTTTGTGTTTATCATGTTTTTCATGATATGAACAATTTTCTATGTGGTAAAAAATTTTCTTCCCAGGAGGTAGTACAAAATTCTTTCACACTGTTCGTCGAATCTAGATCCCCAGAGTTCTATCGCAAAGGCATAAATAAACTTCCGATTAGATGGCAGCAATGTATAGATAATGAGTGTAAATATTTTGATTAAATAAATATGTTACATCTTAGAAAAAAATGAGTTTTAATTTTTCAGTATAAATAGGGAATTTCATACGTTAACTCTAAAATATGAAGAAAGTATATTCTTTTTGTTATTAAAATTTCTGAACATTTTACATTCCTTCACAAAATTGTATACCAAAAATTAAAATTGTAAATTATAAGGATTTCATTAAATTTATGTACAACAAGGTTAGCAAGACTTAATCTGTACTAATAAGTATCCTATATCTATCTCGTTTTGAAAAACTATGCGCGCTCGAGTCTACTTATAAAGTTAAGTACGTTGGTCTGGTAAATTCTACTTAGCGATGCCGTAGTGTATTAAACTTTAGGTAAAGTACTCGGCGTGGTACTTTGCGATTTCAACAAATTGCACAAGAATTTACAAAAATATGAAAAATAAGGAGATCTGATTGTTCATGTAGAATAAACTTCCATATGTAAAAATGTATGGCGTTATTCAGTACGGAGAGAGCATAACAATAACTACGCAACTTTCTGTTGAATTTATCAATATGGTCTTCCAATTGAAATGTGAGAATATATATATATATATGTCGGAGGAAGTGACGAGTCGAGTTGATTGTTGGTTGCATATTGCGAAATGGTCATTGTTTACTTTTTAAGTAGGTGGTCTGTAAAATCTTAATTTAAGTTAAATTGATTTGTTATACTTAATTGATTACTTAAAACTTTCCTTACTTAATAAAAGTCACGAATAATACGTGTTACGTCACGTCCAATCAGAGCAGAGGGCATGCCTCGAGTGGGGTCGAGGCGCCATCTTGTTGATCGCGGGAATGATCGGCTTTGGAGAGGCATTCAAGTTGTATCGGTGGATCGAGGTGGATCCGGGAGCGAATCGTTATTCAATAGAGTCAGATCGGTGCCTCGAACCTGCTGCTCGAATTTAAACATTGTATTTTTGTTTTATAATAATTGTGATATTGGAGAGTGAAGAAAAACATTATTAAACTTTATTTAAAATCCGACAAAACAGTGTCTATTTGCTTTCGTGCTCGCATTTAACCCCAATGACGCCCACTAGACCTGTGACTACTGATGAAAATGTCGCGGAAAATACTGGTTCTCCGACATCAGAAGCGGGATCGGTGCTGGCACGAAACGTAAATGAATCGACCGGAGTAAATGACGGTTGGCGCGCTTTATTCGAAGCGCAACAAAACAGCATGAGACTACTCGTGGAGGCGCTACGCAACCCGCCGGCGGCGCAGTTTACCGAGGATAAGAACATTACGCTGCCTGAATTCCAGCCGGAAAACGCAGACACCGACGCCCGAGCCTGGTTAGCAACCGCAGACATCTGCTTATCGGACTATGACATGCAGGGAAGTAAACTCATTCTTATACTTAGTAAGGCTATGAGAGGCTCAGCTGCAACTTGGTTTTCCCAGATAGCTTTTCCTAGTATGAAGTGGATCGATTTTAAAGAAATTTTTCTTTCTCGTTTTGATACGTTGGAAACAAGCGCAGTGACGGTTTTTAAGACATTAACTGGTAAACCGCAAGAGGGTGAATGTCTCGCCGCGTACGCAAGCCGTTTATTTACTTCACTCATGTCACGATGGGGTAATTTAGGCAAGGAAGAAATGTTGGTGTCTATTATACTTGCACACCTGGGGCAAATCGAGCCACGGTTGTAACGCACCATTTTTTCCGAGGAAATAACTACCCGCTGTAAAATGCAACGCGAACTTATGGCATTCTCCTATCGCAAGCGGAGTTATCAAGAGATAACAAAGGCCAGTGCAAGTACTATGCAAGATAATAAGCGGCCTAGACTGAGTTCTGCATCCACAAAATGTTACGCGTGTGGAAAACTTGGTCATAGATCTTTCGAATGTTTCAGCCGTTCATATGACAAGCAGCAAACAACCTCGAACTCTGATCGCCCCATTACGGCAGTGGCTGCGACGAAGCCCCCTGTGACCTGCTACAAGTGTGGTGTTGAGGGTCACGTGGCATCACGATGCTCAAAAACGTGGCCGGTTGCAAGCAGTAGCACGCAGCCTGCAGCCACATCCAGCATTGTAAAACGAGTGGACGTATGTGGTGTGAGGCCTGTCACCGGAGTGATTACACAATTTGGTGAGCAGTTCTCGTTTTGTTTTGATTCCGGTGCTGATTGTTCCTTGATTAAAGATAGTGTCTCACGTAAACTTGTTGGTACACCACAGCATGCAATTGTAACTCTGACTGGTGTAGGAAAATCAAGCGTGTTATGTGATTCTCAAATTTTATCTCAAGTAACTCTTTGTGGTCATGACGTACAAATATTGTTTCACATTATACCTGACGATTTTCTAAGTAATGACATTCTGATCGGACGCGATTTATTGGCCTTGGGACTGTCTGTACACATATCAAGTGATACACTTGCTATAATTGACAAATCTTCTCTTGTTAACATTTGCGATGCAGATAACGTGGTAGCTGATTTTGATGAAGTAGATACAGACATTTCGGATGATTTTAAGCCTCAATTAATAAAAGTTCTTAGTCAGTTTAGGGATTCGTTTGTTGAAAGTACACCCACTAGAAGAGTAAAGAAAGGTGAGTTAGAAATTAACCTAGTAGACCCCTACAAAGTCGTGCAACGTCGGCCATACCACCTGAGCCCCGAAGAACGATTAGTAGTACGCAATAAGTGTAGTGAGCTGCTATCTGCTGGAATTATTAGACCTAGTAAATCGCCTTTCTCTAGCCCAATACTATTAGTGAAAAAACGGGATGGAACACATCGAATGTGCATAGATTACAGACAATTGAATTCAAATACAGTTCCTGATCGTTATCCATTACCTCTAATATGTGACCAAGTTCAAAGACTGGCAGGCGCGCGTTTTTATTCTTGCCTCGATATGGCCAGCGGATTTTACCAAATTCCTATAAATGTAGAGTCAAATTCGATAGAAAAGACCGCATTTATCACCCCAGACGCGCACTATGAATTTACGGCTATGCCCTTTGGCTTACGAAATGCTCCTTCTGTTTATCAAAGAGCAATCAATACAGCTTTGGGTGACTTAGCGCATTCCTACGCAATTGTATACATGGATGATTTAGTTATACCTGCGGTTACTATAGAGCAAGGACTGGAAAGATTGCACATAGTATTAAAAACACTTTATAATGCTGGTTTTTCGTTCAACATCAAAAAATGTGTGTTTATGAAAAAGCAAATCCAGTTTTTAGGGTATGAAATATCAGAGGGCGAAATCAGACCTAATCCCCGTAAAATAATTGCATTGACTAGCTCCTCGCCACCACAAACCATTACTCAACTGAGACAGTTTTTAGGCTTGGCATCCTACTTCAGACAGTTTGTCAACAATTTTTCGCTAAAAATGGCTCCCCTCTATCGTCTGTTAGCTAACAATAATTCAGAAATAATTTGGACTACAGAACATGAAAAAATTAGACGGGATATAATTTCAGTGCTAACTTCATCCCCAGTTTTAATGCTTTTTGACCCCGAACTACCTATAGAGTTGCATACCGATGCTAGTAGTGAAGGTTACGGTGCCATTCTTTTTCAAAGAGTTGATACAAAACTACATCCAGTAGAGTATTACAGTAAACGTACTACTGATGCGGAGTCTCGATACCACTCCTACGAACTGGAGACACTAGCGGTTGTTAATTCGGTCAAACATTTTCGTCACTATCTGTATGGCAGGACATTTACAGTTGTTACTGATTGCAATTCGCTGAAAGCTTCTAGAGCCAAAGTAGACTTGACTCCTAGAGTACATCGGTGGTGGGCTTTTCTCCATGCTTTCGATTTTGATATACAGTACAGGGAGGGTAGGAGAATGGCCCATGTTGACTTTTTCTCGAGAAATCACCTGCCCGAAACGAACAGTAATATTAGCAAGGTTCAGGGTTCAGATAAAGTGAATTGTGTTGAAGAAAAACGCATCAATATAGCCGAATTATCTCCGAACTGGTTACAAGCAGAACAACGACGAGACCCTGAATACAGTCAAATTATTCGTAAACTTGAAAACGATGATCTTGACTTAGAGAATTGTAGGATTTATGAATTGCGATCTAATGTGCTCTATAGGAAAATCCAAAGAAATAACCGTAATATTTGGTTACCGGTTGTACCCAGGGCTCTTCGTTGGTCGGTAATAAATCAAATCCACGAGTCGATTGTCCACTTAGGATGGGATAAAACCTTAGAAAAGACATACCAACATTATTGGTTTCCCCATATGTCAAAATATGTCAGGAAATTTGTTGAAAACTGCATAACTTGTAAAGTTGCCAAATCGAGCAGTGGTAAACAACAAATAGAGTTACACCCAATCCCAAAAGTTAGCATTCCCTGGCATACAATTCACATAGATGCCACAGGAAAGCTTAGCGGCAAAAAAGATCAAAAAGAATACGTTTTTGTTCTCATAGACGCGTTCACTAAATATGTGTTACTCAGGCATTCTTTGAAAATCAATACGGAGAGTGCAATTGGTGCTCTCAGAGCATCTATATCACTTTTCGGAACCCCTGTGCGTATAATTGCGGATCAGGGCAGGTGTTTTGCCAACAAAGAGTTTAAAGATTTTTGTACTAGACACAACATTCAACTACATTTAATAGCAACCGGTTCTTGTCGTGCCAACGGTCAAGTAGAACGGATAATGAGCACTCTCAAAAATATGTTGACTGTCGTTGAAACAAGCCCAAATAGATCTTGGCAAGACGCGTTAGATGATGTTCAACTATCTATAAACAGCACAATTCATAGAGTAACTAAGGCAAGTCCATTGTAGTTGTTAATAGGGAGAGTAGCTAGACCCTTAAATTTATTAACTATACATGACGATGAGGTTGAAGTAGATGTAGAGGAGATCCGAGAACAAGCTGATAGGCTAATAAAAAATAATGCATGCATTGATAAAGCACGGTTCGATAAACACAAGGCAAAAGCTACTTCATTTTCTATAGGAGATTACGTTTTGATCGAAAATCATGGGCGGAATCAAACAAAATTGGAACCTAAATACAGAGGACCTTATGAGGTCATAGAAATACTAAACGGTGACAGGTATCATCTCAAGAGCTTGAATTTTAATCGTACTTACAAGTACTCTAGAGACCGCTTACGTCCACTCCCTGAAACCTATGTCCCTACTGAGCTGGATCCATGTTCGTCGGATAATAACGATGGTAAGATCTTTGTAGTTGTAGTAAGTAGCTCATATATTCTGTTATTTAGAGAGAATAGTTGACTGAGTATATGTCGGTATTTGGTGTACGAGTATGTAATAAAACGGCGTGGTGGCTGTTAAGAATTTATTAGGTTGTTGGTGGCGAGGTGGCCATTTAAAAGCAGTGAATATGATTGACTAAGTGGCGAGGTGGCCGTTGATCAGAGTCATTATTAAAGGCGACAAAGCGAGGTGGCTAATTACAAAGTGAGGTGGCTAATTACAAAGCGAGGTGGCTAATTACAAAGCGAGATGGCTAATTACAAAGCGAGGTGGCTAACTACAAAGATAGGTGGTCAATTACAAAGCGAGGTGGCTAATCCAATAACAAACGGCGAGGTAGTTGTTTCGATATCGTAAGGATTTGATTTAGCATTAAGAGAAGGCAATTAGAATCCAGATTCTGTTAGTAAAAACTCATTGCAAGGTGCCTATTTGAAGCGGCTTAGAAAATATTTTGAGTAAGGTTGTTGAATCAGCGCAGAAGATTAAATAACGAACAATTGGTCAGGAGTGGCCGAACTATCTTATCCAAAATTTTCTTTTCTACTTTACAGATAACGATGATGCTCGCCCTTCAACATCACACGAGGACGTGTGATACGTCAGGACGGCCGTGTCGGAGGAAGTGACGAGTCGAGTTGATTGTTGGTTGCATATTGCGAAATGGTCATTGTTTACTTTTTAAGTAGGTAGTCTGTAAAATCTTAATTTAAGTTAAATTGATTTGTTATACTTAATTGATTACTTAAAACTTTCCTTACTTAATAAAAGTCACGAATAATACGTGTTACGTCACGTCCAATCAGAGCAGAGGGCATGCCTCGAGTGGGGTCGAGGCGCCATCTTGTTGATCGCGGGAATGATCGGCTTTGGAGAGGCATTCAAGTTGTATCGGTGGATCGAGGTGGATCCGGGAGCGAATCGTTATTCAATAGAGTCAGATCGGTGCCTCGAACCTGCTGCTCGAATTTAAACATTGTATTTTTGTTTTATAATAATTGTGATATTGGAGAGTGAAGAAAAACATTATTAAACTTTATTTAAAATCCGACAAAACAGTGTCTATTTGCTTTCGTGCTCGCATTTAACCCCAATGACGCCCACTAGACCTGTGACTACTGATGAAAATGTCGCGGAAAATACTGGTTCTCCGACATATATATATATCATTTATTTAATTGACCATTTAAGGAGACCGATATTGGCTTTTTTTTTAATTATTTTTCTTCTCCAATGGTTACTTCCTTAAAGATAAAATAATTAAATCTATAACTTCACGCCAAATCCCTTGCGGGGTGGGGTAGACAAGAAATAATTAAATAAGATACAATAAGATTATATCCAAATTTCTAAGAGCACAATATTAAATAAATATTTTTTATCTTTATTTAGCAGCAATGACAGGTACACCGCTGATGTGGAGAGACGAGTGAGTGCCGGGAATAGGGTAAATTCAGCGCTGGGTACACTTCTAGGCAGCCGAAATCTAAGCCAGAAGGCACAGCTCGCTATATACAACGCGGTGCTAATTCCAACGCTAACTTATGGAAGTGAGAGCTGGGTATGGCAGAGAGAGCATGAAAGTAGAATAAATGCGGTCGAGATGAGCGCATTGCGCAAAATTTGTGGCATAACGCTTGCAAACCGCGTTCCTAATGTAGACGTGAGAGAAAGAGTTGGTCTAAAAGAGAGTGTCGGTGTTAAGATAAGAAAGGGCATGCTCCGTTGGTTCGGAGATGTAGAAAGAATGCGGGACGAAAGAATGCCGAAACAGATATATAATGCAAAAGTGGAAGGATGTAGGTGCCGAGGAAGGCCGAGACTAACCTACCATGACCAAATTGGTCGTGTTTTATCAGAAGGTGATGTCAGAAGCCCCAGGAACCGGCGAGCGTGCATGAAAAGAGCTATGAATGTCACAGAAGCGAGTGAAGTATGCAAGGACCGAGTCTTATGGCGCTCGGTTCTCTCTGCCTACCCCGCAAGGGACTTGGCGTGAAGATATACATACATACATCTTTATTTTATCTTATTTCGTTACGTGTCTCCATAATTTCTCTAATAGATGCTATTATATAACGACCGAATTTAAATTTAATTGTAAATCCACTTACGCTTGTGATTTTGTTCGCGTGGGCTTCAAAATATACATTAAGTGGTAAATTATGTCACAGGCACTTATTATCGAGATAAAAACATCTTAAATCCTAACATAGCATTATACCGTAGATGGAGACTAAAGTATTGAACGTTGTTTTAAAGTGAAAATGAAACCCCTTGTTTGGCGCTCTTTATGTATTCACTCCTATACCGTTCTGTCTTCTTCTTTCTAGCATTATCCCGTTTCCTAATCCATTATGATTGGCGGGGTCTGCTACCTAATCTCAATGATTTCGCGAAGATACTGATTTTTGCATTAAGTGACTGCCGTCAGACTTCAACAACCTAGAGGGCAAACCAGATTTTCTTAGGATTAGGCCACTCGTCTTTCGAAATATAATTTCCTGGACGTGCGGGTACACTATTCAATATGTACATAAAACCAAAAACACAAATTTAGTGGCATATGCCCTTGTCAAGATTCGAACCGGGAAGCAGTTACCATTGCGCTATTTTCTAATACCATTTTGTAAATACTCGTATCATTAAATCACTTATTGTTTACCGTCAATACGTTCAAGTTTTGGATACGTGAAACACGTATACAACCAACACATAATGGACCATGTGTGAAGCACGGAGTGCACAATTGAATGCTTGCCACTTTTAAGGTTAACTCTGGAATTTGTTCATCGCCATTGCAAAAGTGAATTTTAAGGGAAATTGCAACCTCTTAAATTGAAAGATAAATTATTCAGAATAATAGGTATGCGAATTACTCGCGCTCTCTCCTTTAGCAGCTCCTGTAATAATGGTGGATTTTATAGTATAACTGCCTAGCTCTGTGATACGAAGACTGGTGTCGTTGCACAGTATGAGTGCAGCTGATCTAGAAGCAGGCGATATTTCGGGCGGCCTAATGCTGGTCGGGCGGAAATCGGTGAGAGGCGTGAGAGACTTGTCATTGAGCTTAATCGGGTTTTGGACCTCATTAGTAAATGGGGTTCCAATAATCTGGTTGAGTTTAATGCCAGGAAATCTCAGGCGTGCGCGTTCACAACAAAAATGTCCCCATTTCACCCCACTCCCAGTGTTCAGGGCGCTACCCTCAATATGCGAGATAGTCTGAATATGCTAGGCATGGATATTCGTTGTGACCTAAACCAACGAAATTACATCGAGAGCCTCATTTTAACAGCTTCAAAGAAACTCGGAGTCCTGAACAGGGTGCGCCGGTTCTTCGCGCCGGCGCAGTTTTGTCTTCTTTATAAGACTCAAGTTCGGGCCTGTGTGGAGTATTGTTCGCATCTCTGGGACGGCTCCGCACAGTATCTTCTCGAGGCTCTCGACAGGTTGCAGCGACGGGCTATCCGCATAATCGACGACGAAGAGGTCACAAAACACCTAGAGCGTCTGCAACTTCGTAGGGACATAGAATCCCTAAGTACATTTTACCGCCTGTACCATGGTGAGTGCTCTGAAGAACTATTTTCCCTTATCCCACCCTCTCCCTTCCGTCATAGAACTACACGTGCAGGCTTGTGATGTCATCATTCCACTGTTGAGGACATTAGTTCTCGTACTAAAAAGTTCGGCAACTCCTATCTCTGTCGAACTATTAAAAAGTGGAAAGCCTTGCCTGCACATGTGTTTCCTCCTTCCTATAACATGGGATCCTTCAAACGAGGCGTGAAGAAGCACCTTACGGGCCAGCATGGTAGCGTCAACTGACAGGACACTGTAGTCCTTTGTCAGTTGCCGCTGCAATTTGGGCTCCTCTTTTCGGTTACCAACAGGCGAAGAGGAGCTACGATGCTGAGCCAATATAAAAAAAAGGCGGGCGCACTGCTTGCTCAATTCTTCTAAGCTCCGCTTAGTCAAAGTCAAAGTGTTTATTGCATCCATAATATACAAGTCAAGGTCTTACTAACAAGCATAAGTAATCTCAATTATGGACCCTGACGGGCACCGCAATCTAGAGAGGGGCTGACTATATTTTTATTTTTGTATTTTATTACTGAAATGTTGTAGTAAACTTTATTGATAAGTATCTCTTTAACTTTCTTTAAAAATATTATATCATTGATCATGATCTCTCTACTTCTAGCTACTACTTTCATAGTCCGAGCTTTATTACTTCTCTACGAAAGATTTACGTTTTCTGCTTTTCGAAAAAGTACCAAATAATAATAAATTAAACAAATTATAACTAACCTAAGAACAGTGCCCGGAAAATAATTTCAACATTCACAGTAGCGATTTGATTTTTAGCTGTCCCATACAAATTTTATATGGAAACTGCGCAGAACGACATCATTTTTGATCAAGTTGTTTACGTTGAGTTTTGATTAAGTAGTTGTATTCCTGAAGTTTAGCAAAAAAATCAAGTCTACATTTATCAATCGAAATTGAGATTTTTAAAGACAAAGGACCGAAGGAAAGGTGACCAAATCACTCCGAAGAAGTAATCAAATAAAAGATAATCCAAATAGTGCGATTCAGAAAACTTAATTCTTACTATTAACCAGAAAGAACTACAAATTTTATCGGAATCCTGTAAAAAGCGTCTATTTTAAATCGGAAAATTTAAAAAGAAATATATTGATTTTGCTTTTATTTTAAACTTTTTAGAGAAGTTTCTTCGTCACTGTGTAATTTGGTCAAGCCTTCTTGAGGAAAATACGCTAAAACTCTATGTCATGAACTTTTACGAAACTCCATTTAAACACACGATTCATGTAGGATACTTTTGTTAACATGCTTTCCTTCATAATTGGATATATATCCATACATTTTTCTGGCAGAAAAGTAACCTAAGTCATTCACTGATCCCTAAACTGTGACTATGCAAAAAATCTTGTTGATCCGTTGTTTTGTAAAAATCACAAACGTATAGCTATAGCCTATGTGCTATTTTAGACTATAATCTCTGTGCTAAATTTCATTGTGGCGAGATCGAGTCACAAACATCCATTAATCCAAACTTTCGCATTTATAATATTAGTAAGATTGGTATGTATTCTTAGACCGTACCTAAGAAATTTCTTATCTTTACTAATATGTAAAGACAAATATTTTCATTCTACTTTAAATTGGAAATTCGTAGTTGATTTATGATATTGCTATAATATTTCTATGTTTTTGTGACCATTAAAATAATGCACTATGGATATCGAATTTACAATTTATCTTCGTGTTGTTTGATCCCTAATATACTGACTTTTTTTTTATCTTGGAACGAAAATACCATCTCCCCTTAAGGTACGTTGCGGTCTTGTATGTGAGATTACATGTGAATTTCTAGGGAGTTGCTACTTTCTTTGTAGCATTTTTGCATGAGTGATAGAATTGTATGATATTTTCATGAGCATCTAATTGACATTTTTATCGAGTAAATTTTTCCTGCAACTTTTTTTTTAAATCTCAAACAGCCATGCACAAGGCAAAATTATATTATTATAATAACCGAAGTCAAGCTACATTGGACGATAATACATAACAAAAACTCCACGGAGCCATTTTCACATAAAAGGGAGAGCAGTAAATCATATGTGTTATGCCTACAATTAGATTCACGCCAACCAATTAATATTCTTATAGGTAGGAACGTAATTTTTAAAATTCACATTTTAAAGGTGTCTGTTAGGAGTACGAATTTTTAAAAAATATATACATACTTTACAAATAAAATGAGAACTGGTTTGCACCAATTTTTAAAATGACATACTACATCCGATATATATTTATAAAACCTTAATTCAAATTGTATCAATATTATACATTTATACAAATAAGATAACCATATAAAATCTTCTGAAAAGCGCGATTCGAAATAAAATACATTCATCATTGCCAGGCGTAGCAGCTGGAGTTAATTACATAAAATTTGTAACGAGGAGCGAACGAAGCCATGCCGACTCATAGTATCATTCTATAGATTTATCGTTACGAAGAAAACATGATACGCCATCAGTTAGAGCGCGTCCCCATGAGTAACATTTGTCTCTGCTACTGTTTTGCCCACATATATTATGAGAAGACAAAATTGTGGCAAGATAATTTTACTTTCCTCTACTAGATTCATAAAATCAGACTGTTGCAAGAATAATGAAGATTGCGCAAGGTACATTAATTCTTGGATATCACAGGGGAGAAAATATCCCTAAACAAAATACATTACACTCAATTTACATCTATCTTTAAGCCAATTTCCCTATCCCTAGCGGAGTAAGTAGAGAGAACTAAAGCATGCTCGCAAGTTTCTATAACTACAACTACATGCTATTGTAATATTACCCAATGATTTGCTTTGCTGCACAATATTTTGCGATCTTTTAAGTTACGTGGAACACGTTGCGAGGCTTTTAATTAGTGCATATTGTTGTCATCCTCGGAACGTGCCTCTTAGCATGTCCATAGGGTAGAATATAATTGAATAGAAATACACTCTAATGCACCAAATTAAACACATTTAAGAAACACGATATTAAAAGAGCACAATAGGCGGCCTTATCGCTAAAGCGATCTCTTTCAGACTGGTTGTCTGAAAGACCGTAGGAAGATAAACAATAATTAAAAGCACATACATATATGCTCATGTACATGAGTTGCGAAGATTGTATCAAAAACATCTCACGAAGGTCTTCCTTTGTGATTCCCGAAGAGGTCGACGATGAGGACGAATATGAGCCAACTGGATCCATGGAAATGGCTCCAGTTATCGATGCCAAGAAACTGGTGCAGGATATTAGTAGAGAAGTAAAGAAGACATTCCGCGAAGAAATCGGTAGTCTGGAGAATTCACTCGAGTTTCTCGGTGAACAGCTATCATCTATGGAGCAGGCTATCAAACAACAAGACAGCACAATTAAAGATCTTGTAAACAAGAATTACGACCTCCAAAATAAAAACAAGAACCTAGAACTGCGAGTTACTGTCCTAGAGCAAGGACTAAAGGAAATTGAGCAGCAGTCCCTCGCGACATCCCTGGAAATTGCCGGGTTACCTGAAGTACCGTCCAATGATATAAGAAAAGTTGTAAATACTATAGCTTTAAAACTAAATATAGAGGATAAGGAAATCCAATCATCACGGCGACTGCCAGGAACTAAGGACAAACCAGGATCCATCCACGTGGAACTAAGGTCGAAGGTGCTCCAGCAGCAATGGTTAGATGCTGGCAAGGAACACTGCATTACCGCGGGTCAACTTATACCGAACGTCCCGAAGGAAAAGGCAGAAGGTCGTGTTTACATAAGGGAGGCCCTAACCAAGTACCAAAAAACATTATTATATAGTGCTAAAACACAGCTACTAAACAAGTCTTGTCAATATGTATGGTGTAAGAATGGAAAAGTGTGTGCAAGAAAATCCAGTAATAGTAAAATTTATTATATTCGTACATTACATGATATTAAACAAATTGAAAAGTTATGTTCAGTTAACCCGGAGAAAAAACCAGAAGGGTCCACACCATTGTAAGTCATTTAAATATACTTAATTATTTTTGCTTGTTTCGATCAAATCGACCGTGATACGACTATGAACATAAACATAAAAGAAATTTTTAATTGTAATTCTACTAACAATTTTTTCCAACAAATATCACAAAAAACTGGTATAAGTCTATCATGTTTACATTTTAATATTAGATCGCTTATAAAAAACTTTACTAAACTGCAACAAACCATTTGTAATTGTCATTTTCCACTTGACCTCATAATTTTAACTGAAGTAGGTATCTCAGATAAAATCGTAAACTTATATACCTTAGATGGCTATAGAATGTATTCACAACTACGAACGAACCGGAAAGGTGGCGGAATTATTATTTACGTACGAAATCATATCAAATTCACATTAAACGAAAAAAAAACTAAAACTTTTGAAAATCTTACAGGTACCCTAAAATTAAATTCACATCGTGACGTGGTGGTGTGTGCAATCTATAGGCCGCCATCTACTAACATAAACTTATGTATAAAGGAGCTACGTAATCACATCACTCAGTTTGATTTAAAACAAAATTTTCTCCTTATTGGCGACACAAACATCGATCTGAAAACTATTTCGGCATACAAAGATTCATATTTGGGAGCGCTTAGCGAACACGGATTAATGTGTGGAATAACAGATTACACGCGAATTGAAACGAAAAAAGAGTTGATCACTAAATCGTGTATAGATCACATATTTGCACGTTTTCCTACATTACATCCGTTCGCTGCAGTGCTCGATGTCGTACTGGCGGATCACCGAGGCATTATTTTTGCCTGTGTTGACGAACCATCTGAGATTGCTAGGGGTATACAGGATGTAACTAAAAGAACTATTAACTACGATACCTTTCATAAGGAACTAAAAAAAGTTGAATGGACAAGTACAAAAAGCATGAATTCTCCTAACGATATTTTGAATTTTATCTATAATTCTTTTGAAAATGCAAACAAGGCTGCAATAAATTATAAAACGTGTAAATTGTCTAGTAAACATTCAAAACAATTTAGTTTACCCTGGATCGATGATAATATTACACGACTTTGTAACAAAAGAGATAAAATATTTTCTAATTGGAAGAACAGTTTAAATGATTTAAAATTAAAATTACAATATAATAAAATTCGAAATAAAATTCATAAAATATTAGAAAACAAAAGAAATAAATACTACATACAAAATATCAATAATAATTTTAAAAACGTAAAAAAAATATATGAAATTGTTAATCAAATGCTAGGAAGAGTGACACTATCACTTGATGAGGCTATACTCAGGGCTTTTGATGCTCAAGGAATCTCGACTAAAAACATTGCCGATAACTTTGCAAATAGTTTTGACAGAGCAGTAAAAGACATAATACCTAACTGTAATATAAAATTAACAGACTCTAATGTTACACGTAAACCCTTGGACTCCAGTATTTTGTTTAAAAAGGCCACAGCTAGCAAAGTTCAAAAAATCATTAAACAATTAAACTCAAGGAAAGCTCCTGGTTTAGATAATATTAGGGTTTCCGATTTAAAAATTATATGCGACAGTATATCTAATCCCATAGCTGACTTAATTAATCGAAGCATTGCAACTGGTATACATCCGGATGATTTAAAAGTAGGTTGCATCAGACCAGTCCATAAAAAGGGCAAAAGAATCGAGTATTCAAATTATCGGCCAATAACACTTCTTTCATCTATAGACAAAATAGTCGAAAAATTTGTATGTGAACAAATACATGCATTTTACAAAAAGCATGACGTAATCAACCAATACCAATTTGGTTTCCAGTCTGGAAAGGGCACCTCAGATCTTTTGTCAAATTTTACCGATGAAGTCAACAAGCAATTAAATGATAAAAAATATGTTTTTGCTCTTTTTATTGACTTTTCTCGTGCCTTTGAAACATTGGTGCATGGTCAGCTAGTTGACAGATTAGATGATTATGGAGTGCGTGGCCCATTATTGTCTTGGTGCACAAATTATCTGAAAAATCGAACCTTTACAGTAAAAATCGATAATATATGTAGTGAAACCATGACTATAACTGAGGGTACGGCCCAAGGCTCCGTAATGGGCCCCCTGCACTTCTTGTCTTATGTTAATGACATGAGTAACTGCATCGCGCACG
This sequence comes from Pyralis farinalis, assembly GCA_947507595.1. Classification (NCBI taxonomy): domain Eukaryota; kingdom Metazoa; phylum Arthropoda; class Insecta; order Lepidoptera; family Pyralidae; genus Pyralis; species Pyralis farinalis. The sequence goes on along the minus strand of OX382277.1, from coordinate 14,275,648 downwards.
GCACATGCTATCAGTTCGCGGATGACACTTGTCTTGTAATTGCTGATAGAAATCCCCAAATGGCACGCGAACTATTACAATCGGATCTGGATGCTTTAACAAGATGGTGTCATGATGCTGGTCTTGTGCTGAACGCGAGCAAAACAAATTTACTAGTTATTAAATCTCCATACGTTAGACAAGTCCCCATACAGAACCTAGTAGCCCATGACCATAATTGCTTACATACTGTCAACGCATACTGCAATTGCCCATCTATAGATATTGTCAAAACTCATACATACCTTGGATTGATTATAGATGACAAATTTAACTGGAGCCATCACATCGAACGTGTTTGCGATAAACTAAGGCAATTTCTTGCGAATATCACGATTTTAAAAAATCGCATCCCGTTCAAGGTGAAGCGTATGCTTTACTACGCACTAGCCGAATGTTATATACAGTATGGCATTAGTAGTTATGGTCGTACCTACAAAACGTATGTTGACCAGATTTATAAACTTCAAGTGAAAATACTAAAAGTTTTAGTGTCCCCAAAAATAAAGCATGAATTCCACAACAATGAACACGGTCTCTTTAAACACTGTAAAATCTTACCAGTACACACTCATGTACATTTTTCAATATTAAAAGATCAATTTTTTAATGAATCTTTAAAAAACGTTATCGAACATCCTGTATGCACCCGAGCAGTTTCAATGAACCGGCTTCGTACTCAGCTGGCTAATAATGTGTATGGTGAGCGGTGTACCGGCTATATTGTCCCGCGACTTATCAATAGCCTACCTTCAAACCTATGTAACAATATGACTAAGAAAAATTTCAAAGCCAAACTTAAACTATATTTTTTAAGCTCTAGTTAGGAATGTTATCACATCACGAAATTCACAAATGCTTAAAAGCGAAATGTTATATTAGAAGTTATATTACTCGTATTATGTAAATTGTAGACTGATGATAGCATATGTTTAAACCTCAGTGGTTTTTTGTTGCTATTATTGTATAATTGTGTAAATTATATTGTACAAACGATAAATAAATTAAAAAAAAAAAAAATATACATGCAACATATTATACGTTCAAATAAATTACATTTAATTATTTAAATTGAGCTATGAACAGAATCCTGACAATGGTCAACAACAGGCAACAATACCAACATTAGGTATAAATACACATATATATAATATGATAAGTATATATAAACATATAATAGCTAGATAGAGAGATAATTAGACATTATAAGATTTTTAAGAAAGTATAAAGATTGTACGTATCGGATAGAAAGTGGCTAAGCATTCCATAGTTGCACAGCCTGTACCGAGAACGACTTAGAGTAATATTGCGAAGAGTGAGATGGCGTTAACAGACAAGAGAAAAGAATTCTGCGTGTACATCGGCCACAACGATCCTGTATCTCATTGAAATAAATAAAACGTTCTTAGGGTAGCTAGGAGATGTAGTTTTGATACAAATAGTATATAGTAATTTGATAGGGAGCTGAGAGCTGAGAGCGAAATTCAGAAACATGAACATTGTTTTGAAGCCCCAACATACTTCGAATACAGAGTCTTTGAAGGCGCTCGACTTTGTTTAATTTATCTTCAGTGAGGCTAAGTTAACAAGACTCATCATAGTCAAGAATGAGAAAGAGCAAGGACAACATAGTTTTTGTTCTTTGCGTAGTGAAATTTTGTTGCCAATAGGGAGAAAATTACGCAAACGACGAAGCGAGATAGTTGCTTCAAACAACTGCTGACGTCGGATCAACACGTAAATGAACGCCTATTCACTTTGTATTATTTTTAAAGAAGTTATTGTCACTCACGTGAACAAGTCTATACTTTTTGAGTTGAGAGCGTCTTTTTGAAAGACTGAGTCTACGTTTTCCCTATTAGCAATTTGTAAGTAGGTAACGGTGTAAAAAACAAATATTTTTTAAATTATTCTAATAATTATGAAAATCTTATCAGAGTTATGTCAAGATACACACATTATAAAAAATCCACTCGATTAGTTCAGAGGTTTGTGAGAACATTGACTTTGTTTATCCACGGATATTCATACAAACACAACAGAATTTGTGATTTTTGGGCCAATTTCAATAGCTTCCTCCGTAATAGGAAGTTGATAGAGTAGATAAAATAAACATGAGCTTATTGTTGTGTTGTGTAAGTAAAAGTGACTCGGTGACGAACTTTGAGCCGGTCCGTCTAATTACGAAATTATCATTTTTTTACCAATTTTCCTACCATTTTTGAATTGCGTGGTAGGTACCACGCAATTCAAAAATGCCGTTAATGTTTTTTTAGACATTAAAATGTCTTGTGTATCTACATTGAAATATTTGTCGTCAATGTTTCATTTCTCATAATTATATTTTTTTAACCTACCACGCAATTCAAATATGCCTTTAATGTATAATGTATTTAAGACGTTAAAATGTCTTTAACTTGTTTATCTACATTGAAATGTTTATCATATTACATATAATGATATATTCTAAATAAATTATGAGCTCGGTGGCTCTGTCGTGAATGACGCGACTTTGACACCAACGCTCGTGGGTTGGATTCCCACACAAGGCGAACATTTGTGTGCATGAACATGTCTGTTTGTCTTGGTCTGGATGTTTTAAGAGAGGTAGGGCGCATAAAAGCAGCCCGTCTGGGGAAGTAACTCCACCTCACAAAAAACCGCAGCCAAATAACAACTCCCCAGAAGGTCGTTGTGTTCCTGCGTGTGAGTGAGGTCACAAGTATGCTCCCAAGGAGTTGCTGTGTAAGCAGCAGAGGGGGCATCGCGAGAGTGATACTTAATATATTACAAGCGTTAATAGGCCACGGTAGCCTATTACACGGTAGTTATATTAGGTGGACCGTATGCTTGTGTGCCTCGTAGTATAAAAAAAAGTATAAAAAAAATGCTAGCTGAGTACTCAAAACATTAATTCTTGTAAACGACTCTGATGTTATAAAACCACTTAAAAAGGCTTACAAAGAAAAGTGAGCGAGGATTCTTCTTTCAAATGGGCGAAAAGGAGTAGTGACACCATATTTACCGCTTTACTTTAATCTTAACCTATGTCACTTTTAAGAGTTCTTACATAAATCCAACGATACATTAACGATTATTAAAATATATCCACGTATTCAGATTTCACACATGCAGGAATACCGCGAAATACATAAATCATACCTTAACGGTCACGCAGTTGGGTAAAATGGAAGTCACATTTCCTTGTAAATATTTCATCAAATCTCGCGTGGGGCTCAGATTTCGTAAATTCAACTGGTGCTACATACTCTGAAAACTGTGTCAATGACATTTTAATTAATGCTAGCATATGCTTTCTTAAGCTTCATTTATCGTAATTGTTATTTATATGTTCATTCCTTTCGTATTTCTAACACTGATTTTTCATGTCAGCGCCTCGGCACCATCGCCCGTTTCCAACACTCGAGCACTTGAGGGTAGGCGGACAAGATCTCTTAAAGAGACGATAAGATCTCTTTTGTACATGTACTTCGTAAATATTGAATGTCTACATTTTCATCTCAACGAAAAAATATATAAAAATTAAAATAGGCCTTTATGTTTGGTACAAAATGTTAGTGTACATAATAATCGGCGTTTCTGTGCACGTAAATTAAAACATTAGATATGCATTCTAAATCAATATAATTCTCTTGAGACATCCATCATCGACAGTGACAATATTCAATAATAGAAAAATTGTCAACGAGTATAAAACAGCCAGTTAGAAACTATGCTTTTGTTACTAACCTCAACATAAAACACGTCGGGGATTAATTTGATACTTTCATCGATAATGAACATACTTGTTGTAAAGTTTCGTATCCATTAAAATGTTTGTAATATAAAATTTGCAACTACAAGCAAAATCAAATAGAAGATCGTAATACAATGTAGCCAAGACCCCATCTTGAAGGTCTCTGCCTCCCTGATCAACACTTTCGGGAATTCTTATATCGTACGAGCCGTACGTCTTTGAAACGCACTTCCGGTCGAGATACGCCTTTCATACGCTTCGCCTACCATAAGTTCTTTTAAAAAACAACTTAATACTTTTTCAGTACTTCTGCGAGACATTGAGCTTACATTATGTTATTTTTATTCAATTATATTAAGTATTTGTTTGTATTCTATTGTGATCCATTAGTGTGTATATATGTATCAGTGTACGTGTGTATGTACACATTTGAGCGTGTATATGCATGCATATGTACATAGATGAGTATAATTCATCATCATCATCTCAGCCTGTACTCGTCCACTGCTGAACATAGGCCTCCCCTTTAGAGCGCCACTAGTCTCCATCCTGTGCCACCTGTATCCATCGACTCCCTGCAAACCTCTTGAGGTCGTCACTTCATCTAGTGGGGGGTCGTCCCACACCGCGTGTACCATTGACATTGAGCTTACATTATGTTATTTTTATTCAATTATATTAAGTATTTGTTTGTATTCTATTGTGATCCATTAGTGTGTATATATGTATCAGTGTACGTGTGTATGTACACATTTGAGCGTGTATATGCATGCATATGTACATAGATGAGTATAATTCATCATCATCATCTCAGCCTGTACTCGTCCACTGCTGAACATAGGCCTCCCCTTTAGAGCGCCACTAGTCTCCATCCTGTGCCACCTGTATCCATCGACTCCCTGCAAACCTCTTGAGGTCGTCACTTCATCTAGTGGGGGGTCGTCCCACACCGCGTGTACCATTGACATTGAGCTTACATTATGTTATTTTTATTCAATTATATTAAGTATTTGTTTGTATTCTATTGTGATCCATTAGTGTGTATATATGTATCAGTGTACGTGTGTATGTACACATTTGAGCGTGTATATGCATGCATATGTACATAGATGAGTATAATTCATCATCATCATCTCAGCCTGTACTCGTCCACTGCTGAACATAGGCCTCCCCTTTAGAGCGCCACTAGTCTCCATCCTGTGCCACCTGTATCCATCGACTCCCTGCAAACCTCTTGAGGTCGTCACTTCATCTAGTGGGGGGTCGTCCCACACCGCGTGTACCAGTACGGGGACGTCATTCGAGAACCTTTCTTCCCCAGCGGTTGTCGGTTCTACGAACTATATGGCTGGCCCATTGCCACTTCAGCTTGCCTATCCTGTGGGCTATGTCGATTATCTTAGTTCTACTGCGGATATCCTCATTTCTGATTATATCGCGCAGAGAAATCCCGAGCATAGCTCTTTCCATAGCACGCTGAGCGACCTTGAGCTTCTCCATACGGCCCGCAGTGAAGGGCCATGTCTCAGTTCCGTATGTCATATTAGTAGAGTATACTTGAACTTCCTTTCCATATTTCTTCAAATATGTTAGAATCAATATAGTTTATACCTTACCTTATATACATTGTTTTATCTACCACCGCCATACATTATTTCAGTCAGGAACTCAAAGCTGGCTTGGGTGGAAGAGCTTCCTCGAAGGAAGAAGCCCGCCTTTGCAAATCAAATTCTTATTTTTTACGAATGTAAACGTTCATGCAATAAAGTTCTACAAACAAAACAAAAACAAAATATCCTTTATAAGTCAAGCCATAAAAACCGTTCTATATCTCTATCAATCTATAGCTGTGTATTGATTGTAAGTTATCGTAAGCCTTCAGAACCCGTTATATACCTTTTCCCATACATTTCGCGATCATATATGACCACACGGGTTTCGAAGGGTAAGATAAGGTAAGAGTTTTATATACCTTAATTAAAACCTCTAAGTGAAATTTTAATGAGCATGTCAGTTAGTGAGTGATTTTTCATGAAATTTTAAGCACATACTTAAGATCTCATTCAATATGCGAAAACATATGAATTGGCCTATTTATATTTAATTTCCCTCGCAAATTAGGGACACGTCTCCCTTATTGCTGGAGAGTTGCTGACAGACATCTTTGCTTATTATCAGCTGGGAGACAGCTGAGAATAAAGTTTTATTCTCAACAAGTGCTGGAGTTCGCGCTTCGCGCAAATCCCACCACTGCTTTTACAAAATGTACTTTTTTAAATAGTTCCGGTTATCAAATTAACTCCATTTTGATACCATTAGAAAGATGCAATTTAGTTTGACTTTCTGGTGAAAACCGCATCTCAATCGCATTTATAGTTTTATTTCTAGAGGCCAAAATGTCAGTGCAGAGAAATAGAGGGAGAAACTGTACTATTTTATGGGTTAGGGACTGTGCGGAACAAAAACCTATAGGTATATACTAAGGTAACTTGTTGATACACGATATTAACCCTAGCAACAATATCGTGTAGACGCATAATAACAAGTTGATTGTAAGTTTTCTCTTTATATAGTCGTATATTACATATCTACATACATACATAATTTATATACAAAGAATACTTACAATCAACTTAGTTGTTATAGGATCTATGAAGTACATAACTAAGAGAGAATACTTTAAATTATCAATGAAAATCCGTTCAATTTTCTCGTTTTACCCTCGTAGTTAAGGTAATGTTGTAAGTTTGAACAGGATCGTGTACCGAATACGATATTACCTCCATCAGTATGCGTGTACACGATATTGTTGCTGGGGTAAATATCGTATATCAAGTTATACTTCAGTAGATTTTTTTATTCAATGTCGGGAGGCAAACATGTGTACGTCCCACCACTTTAGTATCCGTAGCCTATGAACGTTATAAAGGAACACCCGCTAATGACACTGCGCTTCTCACGAGTTTACCGGCATATCTCTCACTCGCAGGAACACAACAACCCTCCAGAGAGGTGTTATTTGGTAAAAATCTTCTATGGTAGGAGAGATACTTACCCAGTCAGGTCTCTCTCTTAAATGATGAGTAAAACTGCTTATAAACGACATATATATTTTTATTAACTATTAAGCTAAATTTAAGTTGCAATTTTCGTGGTATTTATCACCCATTTTAAATTAAATAAAACATTTGAAAATTTCTGTTATTGCACGGTATGTTTTTCATGGTCGTTAGCCGTGCATATATTAACAACTTTCGGTTAACAAACTGGCCATAATGGGCATTACAAGCCGGGCGGCGGAATACACGAGTAAAATTCGAATTAGTTACCGTACCGAGTCATCTACGCCGGTACGGATTTACCACGGTATACGGTTTTCTACGGAATATTTATTACCTAACAATTTAGAGACAATAATAACACATTTTATATATCAGAACAAAAGTTTTACTTTTTCCATTTTCGACGCTTCGAATTTTTATGAGAGATTTTTAAACGTGAGGTACTTTTAACGATTTAATTTCTATAAGTACAACATTAAGGACTAACGAAAGCTTACGTTACAGTTGATTTATGATCGATTGTACATACGTCCTATGCTGTAAAGAGGGACAAGCGGTATGTTAACATCGAAAATTTGTTGGTATTTTTTTCATGATTTGCAAATTAGATAAAACGTACACTAAATTTCATGTTCTTTCCAATAGGAATGAAACATATCCATCCATTAGTTATACTTTGAATACCATTTTATAGGGCAATAGCATTCTCACAAAAAAAAAACTTTTAAAATAAATTTTGATCTCCCGTATATAAAATAATATTAAAGTACCTTCTTTAGCAAACAGATTCCACTTCACAATTCCACCAAGCGTCAACAATCAGCCATATTAATATAATATTAAAGTATTATTTATACAACGTCATGAAGAATACAAGCATACGGCCGACCACATATAAAGCAGCTACCATAGCCTGTGAATACTTATAATTTAGCTACAGGGAGTAGTAATTTGTTTAAGGTCTTCTATGAAATGTAGGTACTTTCACGGTCGGGCTGCGCTGTACCTCTTTATCGCCTAGTTTGTTAATTAGCAAGGCGTACCAGGCGAGATTGACTTTGACTCTAAATACAATTTACAAAACATTATATACCTATATATTGGATACTTTAATGACGTGCTTGTTGGCGTCTTGGTTGATAACGCTGTTTTGACACCAACGCTCGTGGGATCGATTCCCACACAGGACAAACATTTGTGTGCATGACAATGTCTGTTTGTTTCAGTCTTGGTGTTTTTAAGAGAGGAAGGGCGCATCAATGCAGCCGATTTGGGGAAGTACCCCCACTTCACAGAAAACTGCAGCCAAATAACAAGTCCCTGGAGGTTTGTTGTATTCCTGTGTGTGAGTGAGGTCACCAGTAAGCTCCTAAGGAGTGAGTGTTAGTTAAGTTGTTATTTGACTGCGCTTTTCTATGACGTGGAGGTTGGTGGTACTACCCCAGGTAGCTTTAATGCGCCCTACCTCTCTTAAAAATATCCAGACCAAGACAAAGATAATATGTTCATGCACACAAACGTGACTCCTGTGTGGGAATTGAATCCACGAGCGTAGGTGTCAAAATAGCATTATCAACCACCGCGCTACTGAGCTCGTCGAAAGCTCGTTCATTTGATACTGAGGTTGATACTGAGTGGTTTTATATATTTATATATATTTTATATACGCCTTTTCTTTGGATCGGTCTTCGAAATATTTTCTCCATTTTCATGTTATGGTTGTTTTTAAGTTCCACAATTTCCGAATAAAAAGGATCAATTTATATCAGAACCCATATCTGCAGGTAATATTGCCAAATGGTGAGAAGGTGTCTTGTAACTTTAATATGCAAATATTGTTGCTGTTGCATTCATGCACTTTTTCCAATATTGTTGAATCCAATATGTCGGAATTTTGTATTCTATTGCTCAAGGTATGATTTGAAGACCAAAAGGCACTATTATTAATTTTTGTACGTCAAATACACCCTACAGCTCAATAATAGCAAAAAATATGAATCAGGTGGATGACAATACTACTATTGTTATATTAATAGGAAATAGTTTAGAAATACAAAAAAAGGATATAAAACACTCAATAGATATTAAAGGTTAATAAGATATTATGTGCACTTCCACATGGCAGTTGGCAGTCATCAAAAATAAATACTAACATATACAATATTAACAATCCATTTCATCAGACATGTTGTCACAGTGACAAATTTGTATTTTTGACATTAATAATTTTATTTGTGACTTATTTGACGAAGAATATATCATATATTTCAAAGAAAGCTTACTCTTTACCTCTTGTGCATTCCTTCCAAGCACAGCGATATGGATTGGATTGGTATCATAAATGGCGGGGCAGGACACTGTACTCTTAGTAAAAACCTTTTTAATTCTACTCCTCTGCCAGCTGTTAACATTTTTCTGATGTATTCGAGCACTAAATTAAATAGTATCGGTGACAGCGCATCGCCTTGCTTGTGACCTGAAGACCTGACGACAGGAAACCGTTGTGTGAGGTCTCCTCCTACTCTCATCTCACTGGTATTCGTAACGACCTTTTGCATTGCATCAGTTTTTTGGGATTTTTTAATGATCTTAGGATATTAAACAGCGATTCCCTATCCACGCTATCGTATGCTTCATTGAAGTCTACAAAAAAATCAATGAATACTCTGTGCGTACTCCCACCAACCAGTCAACCGTGCTCCGATTTTGTCGAAAACTGCACTGATAGTCGCCTAACATTTTTTCCGCCAGTGATTCTAAACGACCCAGAAGAACATACGACAGTACTTTTTAAGCAGTTGGGAGCAGAGCTATGCCTCTGTAGTTTTCACAATTCGTCCTCGATCCTTTCTTGTCTATAAAAAGAGTTATGAATGTTAAAGAAGTGAGTAAAAGTGTAAGGACCACGTCTCATGGCGCTCGGTGCTTTGTGCCCCCTACCCTGCAAGGGATTTGGCGTGAAGTTATAGATAGATAGCGTCTTCAATGTGTTCAACACCAATTTCACAATCTGTTATCTCGGAAATAACTGTCAAAAAACCGAAACGTAAATAAACTTACCGTTATTCTATTGAGAAGACACGTTATATAAAACAAAATAAAGAAATATCACACATGAAAAAAAAACTAGAAGAGTTAAAAAGAGAAAAGTACCGAAAGCAGGCATTTAGACTGCAATATAAAAACCCAATACCAAAAATACAAGGCATTTTTATTATTTTATATATATTTATTAATCTTTACTAATTACGATACATTAAGTATTAGACTTGTCTAATTACCATATTCATAAAATAATAATTTAATGCCATGCATTGCAAAACTTGTATCCTCAATGTATTTTATATTTTAATGTTTTCAAGACCGTCGAGAATGACTGAGATACACAACACCATAAATATCTACACATGAGTGAATGTAGAGTTTTCGCTCTTCTATTCTCTTTATAATTATAATTTAAAAAATCAATCAGTTTCTTCAACACATTACCATCGTCATTTGAAATATCTAAACTTTATATATTTTCCATGCTAAGTAAAATACATTAAAGCCGGCAAAACGTGTAGTTTAAATCAATGTTCATGACATGTGCCACTTCAAACATTTAAGCAAATAGTGTTCTTCACCGCAAAAGGGTTTATTTTAAGCATTTAGATAGCTCCCTAAAAACAAATTTCAACGAGGGTTCGAACTGTATTTGCATTGACATCTAATCAAATTAGCCCTAGGTCTGAAACAAGAATTTACATAGGTTAAGTACAGTAAATGTTATTTATTTGCGCAGTTGAAATATGATGAGTTGTTTGACCACTGTCCGACTATCGTTTAGTTTATTTTCAGAAAATACTTTCAATTATGCACACGCCTTTAATATTTGTATGTAACTAAAATTTAAGGGATTGCATTTCAAGCGTTTGGAATTATTATAATTCACGGAATATGGCAATTAAGGATATTTCCAATGAGAGTGACGTTGCGTGTATTGTGTTCAATAGAGCAAAGCAGTAATTTAACTAGGAGCAAAAGTATTTGAATATAGCTGACAATGAATATTGACGAGTTCGGTTGCGCAGTGGTTGGTAACGTAGCTTTAACACAAATGCTCATGAATTCTATTGCCACACAGGATAAATATTTGACATGTTCATATATGTCTGTTTTTTGGCCTGGTTTTTAAGAGTGGTAGTGTGCATCAAAACAGCCCGTCTGGGTAATTACCTCCACCTTACAGAAAACCGCAGCCAAATAACACCTCCCTGAAGTGTTGTTGTGTTCCTGCAAGTGAGTGAGGTCACCAGGAAACTCTTAAGGAGAAGCTGCGTTAACAGCAGAGGTGGCATCGCACTAGTAATACAATATGTGTTGAAATCGTTGATAGGCTACGGTAGCCTCTTTACATCACATAGGTCGTATGCCTCCCGAAGTTGTATAAAAAAACTTTCTTACCTTTATAGTAGATATTTCTTCTCAAAACTACATAAAGTATAGAAGATATAAAACAAAATATGAAGATAGACTTGCAATTTCATAATTTCTGAATCGGGCTGGTAAACTCAAATCCGATGCACATAAAGCACCGGACAAAAGCATCCATACTAAAAAAATATTTATAACATCACATAAATATATTATGCTAGTATCTACATCGTGGACAGAACTTTTCCAAACATTTGATTATCATCGCAATATACTAAACAATCTGCACGCCGTCGACAGTATGTATTTCATGAATGTCAAAGGAATGTTGTGGATTTGATATCAGACTCGCGAAACACATACGATAACATTGGCTTTGACATTCAAATATAAACAGAAAATTATGATTGTTATGCTACTATCCGTTGCTCGCGACTTTACGTGTGGAGATTGTTTTTAAAGTTTTACATTTTTCAAGACCAAAAAGTAACCTAAAAGTTAGTAAAAGATAGTCTAGATTTCATCGTAATCTGTTCAGTATGTGATAGGTATGCAACAGACACATAGAAAAAATCTATTCTAAAAAAAAGTCTATTCTGGATTCTGTATATAGTAGAATTCCGTTGCATTACAGTTTCAAAAAGTATGCCATCTACGAATCCGACCCTGGTAATGTTTTATTATATGTTTAGCCGACAGAGAAAGAACGTTACGGAAAAGTGTAGCCAAATAATAATTTAGTATCGTATTTCTATGAATAAGTAAGCTTATGAGTAAATTCCTGTAGAGCTGCTGCATAGTCAGCTAATCTCACTTGTATATGGATCACCATGTCGATTACATGACTTTTTATTATTTATTTCTTCTAATCAACTGATTAGATAGGAGGTGTATATGTTTTCGCCCCTTCATGTTAATTTTCTTGACTTATTTTGAGCTTCTTGCCAATACGCTTTTATTTTTTAAGCTTACTGTGCCTCGTCTCTTTGCTTGCTGTACCGTTAGTCTCGTTGTGTTTAGTCTCCTTAATATTTTCTGATTTTACCCGCCTTTACTTTCACACACTCATACGAATGTATACTTCATTCAGTATCTATATTTGCTCAATAAATTTCAGAATATTATTTTTCACTTGCAAGACAATGGTCTTTTTACTAAGAGTCCAGTGTCCTGTCCCGCCATTTATGATACCAATCTACATCGCTGTGCTACCGTTTGCTCTGCAGAGTAAGTTCATCACCTACCAAATTCAACGAAGAATTTTTCTGTCAACAGATCGGCGAGGTTTTTCCGAGCTAGTTTGCACCCCGAACAATGCTTTAAATCCAGTCGTAATGTCCTAATCGAGAATGTGTAGGATGTCTTCCATAGCCATCGTCACAGGTCATTACAAAATATGTCATGTATCATAAGTAAACTTACAAAGATTTTAGAAATGACATTAATTCTGAACAAAACTGATCTTATTTTAATTACAATCTACCCATCTAATGATGGGGAGGAAACCAGAACGAACATAAGGATTGTGATTGATGACGTAGTATTAGAACACGTGGATGAGATTGTATATCTTGGATGTGAAAGATGAGTGAGTCCCGGCAATATTGTGAATAGCGGGTTGAGGAAACATCTTGGTAGTAAGGATTGAGCTAGAAGGCACAGCTCCCTATACGTAACGCGGTGTTGGTCGCAGTGCTAGCTTATGAAAGCCAGAGCTGGGTTTGGCAGAGAGACCATGTGAGTAGAATAAATCCAGTCGATATATGAGCGTTGCGCAAAATTTGCGGCGTCACGGTTTTAAACGGCACTCACAACGATGACAGAGTTAATTTGAAAGAGAGTGTCGGTGTTGAAATAAGAAGAGGCATACTCCCTTTGTTTGGACACGAGACAGATAAACAACGCGAAAGTGGAAAGACGTAGGCGCCGAGGGAGACCAAAACTCACCTAGTATGACCAAATTGGTGATGTGAGGACGAAGTTATGTCAGGAGCCCTAGATAGGCGAGCGTGCATGAGAAGTTCTATTAATATTAAAACTCATGTGAGGTGTGTAACGATTGAGTCATTAGGCGTTCGGTCTTCCTACTCCGCACGGGGCTCGGCGTGAAGACATAGATAGAAATATACCTATACGTTGAAGTCTTGTTTACATTTTTTTGTCGTAATCGGATTTTAGTTTTTACATTACATTATTATTTTGGGATAGGTGATGGGATGCATCTTTATAGAGATGATGAATTTGCGCGTGACATCATTTTGCCTAATGAAAACTTTTTAAGAAAGGCTTTATTACGTATACTTGGGGTAATTTATATTTCTATATTTTTAGTAACTACATATGAAAACATGTAGTTAACCTATATATTTTCAGAATCTAACCTTTAACACCTTTTATTAGATATCAAACATGATAAGTATATTATTTTAATATTTTATATAGTGCGGCACTGCATGGCGCTTCTAATTTCTTTTTCTACGACGAATAGTTTCGTAAATGTTCATTTATAATGAAATATTCTTTGTTCTTATATTATTTATATTGTTATAAATGAACATTTACGATCATCACTCTTCAACATCACGAACCGTAAGCGAAAAAGTGGTGTAAAACACCCAAAGAATTTGATTATGAACTTTGCTTAGGATGCAAAGGCGACGATTTCGAAGTTTGTTTGAACTTTTGCTCTGTTTATACGGTGATTAAAGTAAAGTGTGACCTTTTATATGGTGATTAAAGTATAGAATAGATTTCTACTTCTTACCTTCTTTTGCGAACGTTGGCGTGGTACACCATGCGTAGGTTAGTTCCGGTTTTGAAATTGTTAGTGGAATTAATTACTCTTCAAAATATTTTTTGGCAATATATTTTCGGGCTTGCAACATTTTATATCTTGACTTCCAAATTTCACCTCTAGGGAAATCTAAGCCGTTGAAATTGTAACATGAGAAATCAATTTATATATGGAAAATAATAATGGACATGTTAAAAAAAATCTGAATCTGAAAGCCTTGGAGAATGAAAGCGAGGTTGCTCTTATATTTTTTATTTGGCTTGTTTTGATTTTATGGTGTGATTTGATTGATTGAAATTTATTTGATTTATTTGTACACAAATGAAGTTATACTACTCTGCTTCTGTGAACTCATATACTCATTTTATACGCTCTTTGTAGAGTTTATTAAATGTACCTTTTCTTAAATTGGAATATGTTTTTTACTTGTAATATTTATTGATTTATTAATTCAAAGAAAAAATATCCTACTTTCTTATAGGTATCTACTATTTAAATAAACTTTTATCAATTGTAATTGTATGTAGTAAAAAATATCAGTGTACGACACAGATATATTTAAAGGCAGCACAACTGCAGAAGTATTTCTATCTCACGACTGCTTGAAGCCGATTAATAATAATAAAATAATCTGTATGCTTGTTATGTTTCCGCGAGAGATGTGTTTAAGATATTTAAACACTTAATATGCTACTGCCTTACCCTAAGCAACGTAATATTAACGGCCGGTGTACGAAAAAATGGCGGCGATAATTACGTACTATGTATAATTATGTAGTTGTACCATATCTTTTTTACGACTTGGCGTAGTATAAGTAAAACTAGTATTTTTCGTATTTATTTTCTTCTTATTAATTTGTAAGCCCTTCTCCAACAAACCAGCTTATCACCAGTTAGTGGTCAGTGTCAACAGTTGTAACCTTGTATTCATGACAGTATTCCTGAGTCAGTTATCTACTAGAATTAAATCGATCACACATTCTGTCTCCACATACGTATGGTTACTTATGATGAAATAAAATATTCTGTACAATGATATTTTGTTCCATACATACATCACAAATTAGCTTGCCTACTTTCTTAAGTATCTCGCATACGTACGGACCAAACACAGCATTGTAGCTTTTTGCTCGATTCGAACCCAAATCTCAAAATATAATCAGCCTCTAATTGCCTTCAGCTAAATATAGAAATATCCCATACACACTGCCTAAACTTCTCAAGTTCTTCAGAATAGACTGAGCTTACTGGAGCGTAGGTTGTAACCATAAAAAGTCGCATGATCCCCTGGTTTATCAAGAGAAATCTTAGACTGATTTCTTTCACTTCGGATACTAAGCGAGAAGAATTCACGATATCTATACTGGAACTGACATGATCGTCGTGATGGAACCCATGCCACAAAGTCACTATGGTCCAGGAATTTCTGCCGTGTTTTCCTTTCCGCTTAGTCTGTGTCACACACGAAACATTTAAGCATCTCTCATTCATTACATCTATCTGTTTATTCATTCCACCTCTGATTCTATGTATCCTTACTTATCTACGTAATATAGCATTCAGGTCTTTCGACCCACTTGACTGAGTGCTGTATAATGGCGCCACATAATACAGAGGTCTCGAATTCCACGAATACTACTTAAAATGGCCAATTTACGTTATAATAAACAAAATGTATGATGTGATTATTAAGCACATTCATCTCATGCTCTATTTATTAATCATTTCTCAAAAAATTAGCTTCCTAATTTGTAAACATTATTTTTGAAAAATAAATGTGTGTCATTGTATGTAGTTATGCCAAGATTCTCACCTATACGTCTAATACTTTTGGAGATAATCATATAATATACCGACGCGAGGAATCTTATAGTGGTTACATTTTTACTTTGGGTGTTCTTAAATCCGAGAAAAATAAACAGTTGCCTCTAGCAAATTTCCTCTGGTTACAGAAAGAAAATGTCACAGCGGACATTGCATACGTCTTATTGTAATGAGGGTGAATCAACATTATCCGTGGTCATCAAGAGTCCGTTGGGCCAACTGCTCGGCAAATAAGACAGGGTCACGCACAACTTTTTCGCCTTTCGGAGACCTTATCGTGAAGTCCTTAATTAAATGATCCTTAGGTATCTTAATATCACAGTATACTTAATGTAGCAGAGAGTCTCTTTTTTATAGTCTAACATGGCAACCAAGCCTACTAACTTAATGATAAGCAGTTATTGTAGCCTATGCACACTTACGATACCGCACCACGCGTGCGTTGCTAGTAAACACCTGTTCACACCTTTTTTGAAAATGGGTGTCGCAGTCACTTTGGATAACCTCGGCAGGAAATTAATTACTCAACTCCATACATGCTGTATTGAGTCCTTAAATTTAAGACAGTTAAGTAAGCTTAATATTTCCAAAATTGAATTTGATTGTAGAAATGCAAACTTTTTCCAAATTTTAGGATAGAGAATAGATAGCACTTCGCTTACCAAAACAAATCTTAATAGCAAAATACAAAAGCAACGAAAATATAGTTCGCAGCCGATCGTGGAAATTTGTACATTAAAAAAAAATTTGATGCAAGAGGCTCACGATTTTCACATATGAAAGCCTATGTATGTATGTATATCTTCACGCCAAATCCCTTGCGGGGTAGGCAGAGAGAACCGAGCGCCATAAGATGCGGTCCTTGCATACTTCACTCGCTTCTGTGACATTCATAGCTCTTTTCATGCACGCTCGCCGGTTCCTGGGGCTTCTGACATCACCTTCTGATAAAACACGACCAATTTGGTCATGTTAGGTTAGTCTCGGCCTTCCTCGGCTCCTACATCCTTCCACTTTTGCATTGTATATCTGTTTCGTCATTCTTTCGTCCCGCATTCTTTCTACATGTCCGAACCAACGGAGCATGCCCTTTCTTATCTTAACACCGACACTCTCTTTTTAAAGCGTGTATGTTGATATATAACGAATGACTATATTTGTGAAGTACCCAAGACTACAACTCCTATATAACAATTCCTTGCAGGGCTATTGCATTTCACGTGAGTGAGACTGTCACTGCTTTAGGTACACCAGATGGGCCGCATTCTTGTTTCTCACCTAAAGTAACATTCAAAAATAACTTTAAAGGTGATAGATGATATCAATTGAATCGAACGAGACTTCTGCGATCTTTATTTTTTTCTATACTCTTTATTATTGACCTTTGTCAACCAGTCAGGAGGGATGACGTCATCGTGTCGGTCAGTGTAGATACACGCGTTGATAAGACGTCAGTTCGGGACATGAAGTTTTATTGCTGGCCACTTTATCTTGAAGAGATTTATGTTGATTTTATATGGGGTTCGGGAGAAATTGGTCAAGCGTTCAACTATTTTGATGCCGTTCGGTTATATAACGCCATTCCTGCTAACTATGTTAAGATAAGGTTGCCATTTATAGTTTCGTGCTTGAATTTAGAATATAAAAAAAAGTAAAGAATTTGCTCATTAGGATTTCTAGATCTGAAACCATGTGATGACTTTTTCGATAAAACTTAAGGAAGCAAATGAATAAGCATACGATAACCCCTTTATAATTGTTCTCTAATATTTTATTTTAATACTTTATATATAATTTGTAAGATTTTATATATTTTAGTGGAGTATAAATTACGTCCTTTATCCATATGATATTCGGCAAAGTGTCAACTTTATGGCCTATTGTTTTTAGACGCTGATATGTGTCCATGAAATCATGTTTGAAAATTGCGAGCAGTTTCACCGATGTAAACATGTACACAGTCTTCGCAGAACATTAAAATGCCGCATGTTTTATTTGTTAGGATTTTATCTTTATTGCTACAAAGTGATTGTAGTGGATTATGTATTTTAAGTACAACGTACATGTTACTTTTTAGAAACATGTTAACTATTTTGTCAGCAGTACATAATAATTCAATGTTTGTCAGTGACTATTATTAGGTAAGACAAACTCGTAGTGTATGTATGCATTTGTCGAAATATTTTGAACCGCGTATAGTATCAATATTAATTAACGATATTACTCGTTTTTTTCACAAAAAATTGTGTATGGTTGATCAACCATAGACGAATTGTACTTTGACGCCGATGAAAGTTTGTATTGCAAGCGTGCATAGGCTAAGGTAGACCACATTCCATTAGGTGGGCCGTATGCTTGAATGCTATTCTGACGTTTTATAGAAGAAGTAACACCAGCTCGTTTATTCGTATTGCCTGCATTGGTCACATGTCAAGTTATTTTGATGCGAAATATCATTAAATTGCTATACACGAGTACAGTTATAATTTAAATCTAAATACAAATATGTTTATTACGGACCGAACAAACCACTATGAAATGAACTTATATATAATAAATAACAGAAAATTCTCAATTTTGTCAATTTTAATAGATTCCGACTGTATTTTGCGAAAGGCAAAATTACAAGCAATTTACAAATGTCATTTGTAACCTACGAATTTTGTAACATATTAATATAACGACTAACATTTACAGCGCTTGAAGATGCCTCGTGAAAAGGGGAAATTCGTATCGCAAAGACGACTGGGGTAGGCGGGTACATACGGTTTCTGTTCGAGATGGTGGGCAATTGCGGAGACGACCGGAGCAGCCATGGCAGCGACATGCATCTGTTAACAGTAGTGGGTGGCCTGGCAGCGCTAGTTCCTATGAAATAGTTGGCAGATGCACATAAAGCAGGTTAGATCAAATTGCATTTATCAACTTGATCAATTTAATGTTGTATTTGACGAGCCTGGTGGTTTATAGATACCTAGAACAAGATATGTTCACGTACACAAATATTTGTTCTGTGTGGGGGTCGAACCCACGAATATTGGTATCAAAGTAGCGTTATTAAACACTCTGCCATCGGGATAGGACAAACAGTCGTGTGCATGAATATGGTTATTTGTCTTGATCTAGGCGTTTCTAAGAGAGTTAGGGCGCACCAAAGCAGCCCGTCCGGGGAAGTACTTCCACCTCACAGAAATCCGCAGCCAAATAACAACTCCGAGGCGGGTTGTGTTCCTTTGTGTGACAGAGGTCCACCGGTAAGCTCTTAAGGAGTTGCTGTGTCAGCAGCAGAAGTGGCAGGGCGCGAGTGATATATAATTATGCATAGGGTCACTGCTTTACATCAGATAGGTCATAATTTACTATGCCTCATGATGTTGTATAAAAAAATTGAAGGCTGTTCTCTCTACATTATTATTATCATCATTTCCGTCAATTTTTTTTTTGTCGGACAAATTACTCAGCGCCATCTAGCCCCAAAGTAAGCGAAGCTTGTGTTATGGGTACCAGACAACTGATAAACATACGTAAATACATTTTCTTTTGTAAATACATACTTATTATACATAGAAAATACTTTTTTCTATATGTCATGTCACTTCATTTTCATATTCTATCTTCATTATGCCTGATTTATACGTAAGGTATACATGGCGTCAAAGAAACTTGGTGTGCTCAACAGAGCCAAACAGTACGTCAGCGCGGGGCAAAGACTTGTATTATATAAGTCCCAAGTCAGGCCGCATATGTAGTACTGTCGTTACTCTGGGCGGGGGCACCTGGTTACCAGCTAGGACCTTGTGACTCGATGCAAAGACGAGCTGTGAGAATCATTGATGATCCTAAACTCACACACGGTAATGAGCCCTTGAGTTTAAGGAGAGATTTTGTTTATATTATGTTATACACAACACAAATTTTATATTATGTTATGAAGTAAGCGTTAGAACAAATTAACGTTTGTTTTATTTTAGTATTTCATCGATTTACTCGTAATCATTTAATCTTCGATGAAACAACCGTTATTTGAAATTTGTTATTTTGAATATAGCCGTACATTTGTCATTAATCAATTTTAAGCCCACTAATACGTAATCAGAACATATTTCAGGTGACAAAATTGTCATAGATGACTAAGTTAGGCTTCGCTGGTAATCAGTTTAAATTTATTACATGAGACATCGAACATTAACCACAATCGTTACAGCAACATATTCGTACTTTCATATCCAGGTTGTGAACAAATTAACTATTCTGATTAATTTGTTCACAACCTGAATATGAAAGTACTAAGTAATTGAGCAAACGAATTTAAAAAGGACAATGAACATATATTTGAACTCGTCTTATTTACTGTGGTAATAAGTTTAGAAGAAAAAAGGATATTATTGTTCTGAAGGTACACACAAGAAGGTACACAGTTAGAGATAACAAAACTGTGTTAAAAACGTAAAAGTACAAGCCAAAGGAAATAACTATGCAACCTTGCCACGATTACCCTACTTAAGTAACAAAGGAGAAGGAACCCATTTTAATAAACTACTTTAAAACCAAATTAACTAACTATTAACATGTTGTATATATGTGGATAAATGCATTTAATTTTACAAAAAGCAGTTTGAAATAAAATAAGTGTTCTGCGGAGTTGTTCGATATGATGCCAACAGCCTCGTTTTACAATCGCACAGCTCGCCGACGGCTTAGAGTTCAACCTCATACACTGGAACTGCAATGGTCGCGTACTGTGCGGTTTCTGAGAAATTTTCTACCGAGGACTATTAAGTTGTGGAATAGCTCCCTGCCGAGGTTTTCCCAAGGGACTACAGTATGGGGTTTTTCAAGAAAGGCGTGAAGAGTTTCTTACAGGGTCGGCAACGTAAGAGCAACCTCTGGTGTTGCAAATG
Organism: Pyralis farinalis; assembly: GCA_947507595.1. NCBI lineage: Eukaryota > Metazoa > Arthropoda > Insecta > Lepidoptera > Pyralidae > Pyralis > Pyralis farinalis. Next base: position 14,254,855 of record OX382277.1, on the reverse strand, counting down.
TCCATAGGCTACTTGTAACTTACCATCAGGAAGGCCGTACGCTTGTTTTCCACCTTGGTGGTATAAACAAAAAAACATTTGATTATATATCTTCCGTTCCCTATTGTTTTCAAGGCATCTTTGCAATATTTCTAATAAAATGCAGTGATATTTGGGTTACGTAGAACTAGACATTAATGGATGATGCTACTCGATGTTAATGATATCATTAAGGAATAATATATTGCCAATTTTCATTAGCCGAAGTGACTGATATGGATATAGACTCCATATTACAATATATTGAATAGATCATATCGATTATCGTATACGAGGGAGTATCTAGATGTGGTAAAGCAACATCTATCGTGAAGTATCTAAAGCTTGTTTTGAATGGGTTTCATTGCCTCAAGACTTTCCGGATTTTAAAATGTACGACAAGTTAAAGTTTGTAGTGATATGAAAATGTCATGGTAAGATCAGCATTAAAACAATACAAAGAACTGAATTCTAATTCTGTATATTGGTTGTGAACTAATACTCTCAGCACAGAGGACAATGATACAAGGAGAACGAAGGTTGTAAGTAGAATCACATTTTTGATTTCCAGACCACTTTTTAACCAATTTCAAAAAGGTTTAAGGTCATCGACTCCTCGAGCCGTATGTCCTTTCTGTAAATATGTGTTTAATTCCTTTATCAATTGATAACCAATTAATATATATATATATATATATCTACAATTACTAGTGGCAGCGGGTGGGTACTGGCGGCGCTAGTTCAAATGAACTAGTTAGTGTAGTAGTTGACAAGCCTGGTGGCGGAGTAGTTGGAGATGCTACTTTAATACCAAGACTAACGGGATCGATTCCCATACAGGAAAACCTTAGAGTACGTACCGAAACAGAAAACCGCAACAAAACGAAAACTCTCTGGAGGGTTATTGTGTTCCTGAAAGTGGGTGGGGTTATCCGTAATCTTTTTTTATATAAGGTCGGGAGTCATTCAAGCATACGGCTCACCTGATGTAAACGGGTTACCGTAGGCTATGAACGCTTCAAGTACGAATTAAGTAACGGTACCTCCTCTGCTGCTAACACAGCAACTCCTTAGGAGCTCACTGGTGACCTCACTCACATGCAGGAAAGAACAATTCTCTAGGGAGTTCTTATTTGGCTGCGGTTTTCTATGAGGTGGAGCTAATTTGATGTAGACTAACAGACATGTTCATGCGCACAAATGTTTGTCATGTGAATAAAACCCTCAAGCGTTGGTGTCAAAGTTGCGTGATTCACGACTGCGTCACCGAGCTTGTCAGTCCTCCTAAGGAGTTGCGATAGCAGCAGAGATGGCAACGCCCAATGCTTCCTGCTCTACAATCGTTTCCTAGTACTTTACATCGGGTGGGCGCCCGTATGCTTACATGTTACCAGATGCCGTAAATAAAGTTACCCTGTACTATAATGTACACCACTAATTCCATCAAATGCCGCTACATTATCAATTGTCGGTTGACCAGCTCCTTAGCCTGGGAACATGATCGTCTGACATCGATGTATGTCGATGTTACTGTACGCCTCGCTTTGCATGATGGATGTTAACCCAAATCCAACGCGACACGTCTGTTATTAACGAGACCGGCTATGACTGCGTGAAGTTGTTTTTAGGGTTCCGTACCCAAAGGGTAAAACGGAACCCTATTACTGAGGCTCCGCTGTCCGTCCATCCGTCTGTCACCAGGCTGTATCTCATGAACCGTGATAGTTAGACAGTTGAAATTTTCACAGATGATGTATTTCTGTTGCCGCTATAACAACAAATACTAAAAAATAGAATAAAATAAATATTTAAGGGGGCTCCCATACAACAAACGTGATTTTTTTTTTTGCTGTTTTTATAGATAATGGTACGGAACCCTTCATGCGCGAGTCCGACTCGCACTTGGCCGATTTTTTATGTTACCTTAGGCGAAAAACAACAACACGCCAGGTGCACCGATCCAAACATACCCCTCTCACTTCTTCCACACTCATCAACCTCTTCATGCATGCTTTCGGTTTTGGGTGCTTTTGATTTGGCCCTTTTTCAACACGTCACCAATTTGATCTATATATGTGCGTTTAGTGCGGCCCCTCCCGACATCACCATTCACACTTGCTTGATACACCTCTGAAGTGAATAACTGTAGTATAAGGTCGCTTGCAATAGAAGGAATACAGGTGGCACGTAGTAACCCCTGCTGCCACCACAGTAATTCTGCTACAGTTTATAATGTAATTATGTTGTGCCCATTTGATCGGGTGGTAGTTATCTATACAGATAAACAAAATTGAAGTGTCTGTTTGTGATATTAAAATAAACGCTTTTTGCTAAATGCGAATGTATACACGGTACATATAATAAAATGAATATTTTTACATTTTTTGTCTGTCTGTCTGTTTGTTCCGGCAAATCTCTGAAACGGCTGGATTGATTTTGACGGGACTTATTATTTTGCTGTTCGCTATTTTACTCTGCTTATTTAGGTACTCGTACTTATAATCAAATCAAATAAATAAAATTATAACTGAATAATAACTTTTTGTTAAACTCCGCGCGTACGAAGTCGCGGGCATAGCTAGTAAAATATGTATTGTCTCCTGCCATCGTTTCGCAGTTGAGAATAAACGGCCGCCTTGTACACATATTTCATTTGGCTCCATAAACTCCAGTATATTAAACACAGTCTTCCTCTTCTTAGCGCTATCTAGTTTCCTAATCTATTAGGATTGGCTGAGTCCACTACTTAAGCATAAGGATTTGTCTAAGATACTGATTTTTACATGAAGCGACTGCCGTCAAACCTACGCATCCCAGACGGAAAACCAGATCATTCTTAGGTAAGGTCACACGTCTATGGAAATATAATTTCCTGGACGTGCGGGTTTCCTCACGATGTTTTCCTTCATCGCCCTGCAAGTGACAATTACAAATATGTACATAAATCCGAAAACACGAATTTTTGTGGTACATGACAGGATTCAAACCGGTGACCTGTTGGCGATTTTTTATCCACCAGGCTATCAATACTCCATAATATAATATTACAGGTAGTAAACTTGCATGTTTGCCGGATGAGTTCACGATCAAGATGCACCACGTGCAGGTGAGGATAGTGAGGCACTTGCACCTCAAATAAAGTAGACGGAAACTGCGAAAGATTCGGATGTAGTTACTATTTTCACAATGAAATTTTTCAGATAATTTGATACAAACTATTTTGTGCGCTGCCGCCACTAGGTAGTTCTTGCGAACTTCTATCGGTCTGCATCCATACACTGCCGTTAGGAGTAGTAATAGTAGTAGTAATATTAATTTTTAAAATTGGTTAACTACTATAATGACATTGAACACATATATGCAGATAGAAATTACGGCTCGAATCAATAAACATAAACCTCTTCTTTTTTCAAATTGGGTAAAAGAGGTCAGGAAGTCAAAAATGTGATTCTACTTACAACCTACTTTCTCCTCGAACCATTATCCTCTGTGCTAAGTCTTATTTCACAACCGATGTACAGGCTCATGCTATTTTGCAAACTTAGAACTTAGAATTCAGTAGTTCGTGTTGTCTCATTACTGTTGTTACTCGTACGATGGCGTTTACACATCAAACTTTGACTTATCGTGCATTCTGATGTCCAGAAGATCAGGCAATACAGACAGATGTTGCTTGACATACGTATTCCTTTGGATGGACACACACAACCATATCTAGATACTCCTTAATGCGATGATTGATATGATGGATTAATCATATTGAAATAGAGAGTCTATCCATTTCAGTCACTTCAGCTAATGAAAATTGGCAAGAAATTATTGCTTTGTAATATCATTAGCTTCGAGTAGTATCGTCCATTAATTTCTACTTTTATGTAACTCAAATATCACTGCGTCTTATTAGAAATATTTTTTTTATACTACGTCGGGAGGCATACAAGCATACGGCCTATCTGATGTAAAGCAGGTACCGTAGCCTATTAACGCTTGCGATATATTAATAATCACTCGCGCGATGCCTCCTCTGCTGCTTACGCAGCAACTATATGGGAGCTTACTAGTGACCTCACTCACACGCAGGAACACAACAATCCCCGAGGGAGTTGTTATTTGGCTGCGGTTTTCTGTGAGGTGGAGGTATTTCCCCAGACGGGCTGCTGTGATGCGCCTTTATGCGCCGCTTTTATGCGCCCTACGTCTCTTAAAACATCCAGAGTAAGACAAACAGACATGTTCATGCACACAAATGTTTGTCTTGTGTGGGAATCGAACCCATGAGCGTTGGTATCAAAGTCGCGTCATTTACGACTGAGCCACCGAGCATTTTTGTATATTAATTCAACATCTTCGTTGATGTTTTGTTTTAACTCTATCGTTTTTGGATATAGTTATTTTCCTGTAAATTACAAAGTACCTGTACATAATTTATTTTCTCGGCAATTGTATAATATACTTACATTATCTGGCCTGTTTTGAACAATTTTAAGCAGAATTTTTTTCAGTGAATCTAATATTTTCAATTGTCACTTTGAAGTTCCTTGTTTTGTTTTTAGTGTTGAAATCGACGATCACAGACAATTTTATTTTAAATGCTTAATATTAGTTGTTATTTAAAATGTAATATGACAGTCGACGATTTTATATTAAAATATTGTTCTAATATTTAAAATTGCGAAAACTGGAATGGTCCTGCAAGTCTTACGAGGCGAAATAGGTAATTCGGTGAAATATTAGAGCCTACCTAGCTACGACACCCACTGGCGACACGTCCACCTTCGACGCCGCTATCGTGGTCAAAATTATTAAAATAACTCCATAATAGCTAGCCACGATAAGATGTTTCTTTTTATCATGGAGAAGGGCGTTGGTCCATCAAGTTGTCCAGATATGTGGAGAACCTGTGGGTCTGTATGTAAATAATAAATAATTTTATATAAAAATACTGAGATGGTTTTGTCATTTAGAAAGAATGAATGACAAAAGAAGTGTTACGAAAGAAGTGTATCAAGCAAGAGTGAATTATGTCAAAATTATTGAAATATCTCCATAATAGCTAGCCACGAGAAGATGTTTCTTTTTATCATGGAGAAGGGCGTTGGTCCCTCAAGTTGTACAGATATGTGGAGAACCTGTGGGTCTGTTTGTAAATAATAAATCATTTTATATAAAAAATACTGAGATGGTTTTGTCATTTAGAAAGAATGAATGACTAAAGAGTTACGAAAGAAGCAAGAATGAATTGTGATGTTCGGAGGGGCCGCCCTTGATGCACACATATAGATCAAATTGGTGATGTGTTGAAAAAGGGCCAAATCAAAAGTACCCAAAACCGAAGAGCATGCATGAAGAGGTTGATCAGTGTAGAAGAAGCGAGAGCGGTATATTTGGATCGGTGCACCTGGCGTTCTATAGTCTCTGCCTACCCCGATGGAAGACAGGCGTGATGATGTATATATGTATGTAAATACTTTCTACTTTAAAGTAAAAAGTACTTTTTATATAAATAGGCAAATAAGTAATATACGTATTTACGAATTCAAGTGAAGGATTATTTATAAGCTTGTTATAAAAATCCTTCACATATTTCCCCCTTTCTTAGTATTCTTAATAATGTCCTCCGGACAGAACAAATCCGTGCATTCATATGCCTGTTTCTGATGGTTTGACAGTTTTCTGCGTATTAAAAAATGTGTTTATATATGTTTATCAGTTATCTGAACTATCTAGTACCTAGTGGAGACTAGATGTCGCTGGGTTTGTAAATATTAATTATCATTCATCATTTGTTAACTCTACGTGCGTTAACTAGTTAAAAAGGTTAATTAGTTGATTGCTCCATTAATTACTATTCAACCCAGTTCCTTTAATAAACAGAATCAAATATCAGCTTCAGTGTGAGTAGATTAGGAAATTCATGCAATTACAGTAATTACCTTGTACAGCTGAGAGTTCACCCTTAACACTCACAGTTGGAATATATCTCTTATTACGTACGACATAACGGTACACAGATCAAAGGGTTAGGCTTGACATGCACATAGCTGAACGAGTATATACGCATAATTCATTTCTAAATCATTAAATCGATTTGGTGTTGACGTGTTCAATAGCCATCTTCGCTAAACGAGCTAATGGATTTTAAGGTAGTCCAATCAAGTCCCTATCGATCATTTTCGTCGAAACAGATATATAAGTGGAAGGATGTAGGAGCCGATGAAGACCAACACAAACCTACCATGACCAAATTGGTCGTGTTTTATCAGAAGGTGATGTCAGGAGCCCTAGGAACCGGCGAGCATGCATGAAAAGAGCTATGAATGTTAGAGAAGCGAATGAAGTGTGTAAGGACCGCGTCTTATGGCATTCGGTTCTCTCTGCCTACCCCGCAAGGGGCCTGGCGTGAAGATATACATACATACATATTATATATTTCATATAATATATTATGTATTATAACGGACGCGTGATCGGTCTTTCCATTATTTTTCTAGTATAATAGACATATAAATTATTCATTCGCATAATCATATATACTAGATGCACCCAGCGGCTTGATTCGCGCGTATTTCGGTATCCCGAAAGAACCGATTATTCTACTTCCTTTCTTTTACCTTGGCTTCTAAGAGTTGTATTAAGATTTTGAGTAGTCTGTAGTCTTCCTCAAGAAGGCAGGTATTAAATACAAAAAAAAACCGACTGTTAGTTCCATAGATAAGCGGGTTCAAACAACCAATCTCTTCCGCTTTATACATTATTTAGTATAGGTATAACATACTCACAACCAAAATCGGTAATAAGTCGGTAGACGGCAACTAGATTGTTTGTGAATCAAACTTTTTTTTCTTCGTATATATATAATGCAGAATCGTTAAACATTTCACGCGGTTTTCAGATCATTATTGTCGTATGGAGTTGCCATTTTAGTGGTGACGTATGGGTCAATGATAGGTAGATACATTTTGCAACATTAAGTTCATTAGAAGTAGTAATCTATATGAGACAGATGTAAGACATCGACAGTTTTAATTAATCACTTGTGTTTACGAGTTCAGAACCCAAAATGTAACATGGGACAGTTCCATGTTTCTTTTATACAACATCGGGGAGGCAAATATGCCTACGGTCCACCTGATGGGAAGTGGTTACTGTAGCCTATGAACGCTTGCAATACTTTAAGTATCGCATGCACGATGCCATCTAAGTTGCTAATAAAGCAACCCCTTAGGAGCTTACTGGTAATCTCACTTTAAGTTTTTGTGCTATCGTACTATTGAGCACTTTTGCTACTTTAGATTACAGCGGCTCGGGTCACCTGATGTTAAGCAGTTACTGCGTCATGAATAATTTAACAATTCACTTATCCTGGTGATCTTTCACAGAAGCAGCACCATAGTGCCCATCCACTGAATTGACATTTCAATGTCTTATGTTTAAAGTTGAACCACGTCTTATGGCGCTCGGTTCTCTCTGCTTACTCCGCAAGGGACCTGGCGTGACGATATACATACATACATATTTAAAGTTAAAGTACATGCCCCGTCGCGGCGGTTGAAGTACCTACTTTCAACTTCACTGACTCGTCGAACTGTTTTGTCCACAATTAACTTATTTACTTACATTTTATACGTCGAGACTCAGGAGCTTACGGTCTACCTGATGTCCTATTACCGTAGCCTATGACCGCTTGCAATTCAGGCAGTATCGCCTACACGTTGCCAACACTTCACTTAACATAAACGAGACACGCTTGGAGACAACAATGTTAAAAATTACACAGTAAAATTGGTTGTTGAACGCTATGGTATATATAGTTAGATGACGAGCTCGGTGTTGCAGTGGTAAAACACCTTGTTACGCTACTTTGCCACCAACGCTCGTGGAGTTCGATTCCCACACAAGACAAACATTTATGTGCATGCACATGTCTATTTGTATTGGTCTGGATGTTTTAAGAGAGATAGAGCACATCAAAGCAGCGCATCTGGAGAAGTACCTCCACCTCACAAAAAACCGCAACCAAATAACAACTCCCTAGAGGGTTGTTGTGTTCCTGAGCGTGAGTGATACTTAATGTATAACAAGCGTTCATAGGCTACGGAAACCGCTTTACATCATGTGAACCGTATGTTTGTATGCCTTCCGACGTTGTATAAAAAAAAATATAGTTATATAGGTATTGAAACGACCTCCGTATCGGTGTTTACCTGGATTCAGTTTGGTTCATAAGTAATATTTGTAACCATTTTTTTTCTAGTTTTCATAGAAACTAATAACAAATCCTATGATCTACGCCTGCTTAAACAATATTAACATTATTACATATTTAGTAATGACGTGTGACGTTAGACAAAACAGACTGACCTTTATCAGGAACACCGTTAATATATGAAATCTATATGTTTGTCTGTGCGTTTGTATGTCACTTTTTTTTCGAATATTTGAATTTTGACTTCAGATTCGGATTCAGCATAAAAAAGTAGAATAGGAATGTTCAGAAACACCTTAAGGAACATGGTCAAAATGGCCGACAAATTTTAAAAGGAAAAAAAATTATATGTATGATAATTATTATGTCGGTGATCCATAAACACGTGAATAAACCACTGCACCACCGCCGGTCTCGTCACAAACTATAACCCCTTTTGCACCTGAAACCTATGATGCAAAAGGGGTAGTGGTTTTCACTTAAAACTTAATAATAGTTGAAAAATTTGATTAAATTCATTCATATGTACTCGTGCATTATGATGTTTTTATCACGTCGAGGTTATTATGTTACCGGTAAAGGTTGAAATTTGAAAGATGGTGCATAATATCGGTGGACCCGTATCTTTATTGTTGCGCTTGACGTGATTTCAATAAACGCGAAGGTTCGGATAATACCGGTCACTGACAGTATACGTAGTCCTGTTTAAATGCCAGGATATCGTGGATTTACCAGACGTGTCGGATTGTTCAAAAACTATGTTCGTGTATACGATACCTCAGGTGCAATATAAGCATCCATAGGCTGCAACCACTTATAATTGTTGTACAAAGTAATCTACAATTTTAGGTAATATTAGTAATTTATAAAATACTATCTGGCTTTGTTAAAAATATGAGAATGGCCTGCTTACACTCTAAACCAAGTCCCTTGCGAAAAGAAGCAAACCGAGCGCTATATTACTCGGTTTTACATACCCATACCTCACTACCTTATATACCTCACTCGCTTCATTAACATACAGCTCTTTTCATACATGCTCAGCGGTTCCTAGGGCTCCTGACACCGCCTTATGATAACACCCGAACTATTTGTCATCGTAGGTGAGTCTAGTGTGAACCGTCAATCCCATATCTCGGCAATATTCGCCACAGCTCCTTTCACATAATCCTATCAATTGCTTCTCAAGATCCACAAAACTTTTTTTGTGAAGATTGTTTTTGTGGAACTAAAGCAGATTTATTAGTGCTAATTTTTTGCGACTTTGGACAGTATATTCATATATTTCATCTATTTATTGCTAAGGCTTTATAGTTATAACTTTCAATTACTACTTCATGATTTTTCGTAAGAACATTTAGAGCAGAATATGCTTTTAGCATCTCTAAGTCCTGTAATTTTAACACACCCAAGAATACCAACGAAACCTCTTCTGAAACTTTAAATAAGCTTTAAATAAAACTTAGTTATGTTTTATTTACTTGTTAACTTATTTGAAATACATATAACGCGTAAATTTTGTCTAAATTTAATGACGATTAGCTGCTGTTAAGTATGTTTGAGTTACTCTGACTAAAAACAGTGTTCTGTGTGTGTACTAAACAGATCAAATTTTGTAAACCACAAGCCATTATTTATTAATGTAAGGATACGTTATAAGCTTAAGCTTGAAGTCATATAAACTCTTTGACTTTCCCAAAAAACCTAAATGCTCAAATTTCAAATTGAATGCTTTCTTGAGATTTTACTGGAGTTTGCACTAATGCATTTTGTCAAGAACGCCATGTATAGTACAGGAATAATCGATACGTCTACAGATGATAGAAGAACGAAATTCTATAAATGTAATCTGTATAATATAATGTAATATGAATGAAGAATCATTAGAATGTTCGGTGTGAACGTCTGTCCAATACATGAACACAGGGCATACGGTTTGCCTGGTCTATATTCGGTACTACTATCATAGTCTTGTCCAGAAAGCCACCATCTCTCGAAAGATCACAATCCGCTTTAATATAGAAAATTATATCTCGCAGTATGTCCAAAATGAATGTTTAAATAGAAGATGGGCAATATTTGAACATATTGATGCTAATAGTGAACATTTAAATGATTTTCCTAAATTCACGTTAAATTAAGAACTTTCGCATTGGGCTCTTATCTGTTAAGGTATTTAAGCTGGGGTCGTTATAATACATCGGTGCCTCAGCTTCATATGTAAATGAAATACTTGTTGATTTAATATAGTAATTCAAATAAATGTAGTGTCAATATGATTTTTTTCATGTACTCCTTTCAGACTTTAAATTAACCGTGTAAGTGGCTCACCAATTCACCATCGCTTATGAAGAGGCAAAACCAACCTCATCTACATGTGGTTGGCAAACGAGGCGATAGAGAGATATAGGTAGGGCACCGCAATAGTCCAATTGTCCAATTCGCGAAGTACCTCTTGCGAAGATCGCAGTCTAAAACAATTGCTTTAGACAATTATTGTTTTTAAAATTTGATTAGGTCCCGAAAGTTCATACAAGCAAAAACATTCTCCTTTGAATATTCACTAAGATGTTTCACATCTGGCGTTCCGTGACGGGGACCATTTTTTTATTAACGCTACATTGAGAAATATATTTTTTCTAAAATAATTACTTACGCCAAAATGTTAACTAATATATACTTGTGTAGTAGGACACTGATTTAACAGCTGCGAACTTTGACACGTGTGTTTGCAAAAAGAAGCACTTCCTCATATTAAATTCTGTGTTTTATCTAATAATAATAAGCAAGGTAATACGTTGACAACTGGAGACTATCATTAAAATAAGTTATTAGATATGTCCATCTCATTAGGGCAATTAAGGCATATCATGACTTATCTCATCAATTGGGAATATGAAATACCTATCTAATAATTAATAAGCAATATACATAGTATTGTCTTAGGTTTTCGCGATTGTTACACATTGAATTAAACAATTTTTAACGGAAGTATCGCGTATTTTATTTATTTTGTTGAACCTGACGTTTCGAACTGTCTTCCTGCGACCACGGACGCTGCAAAGCGTTCGAAACGTCAGGTTCAACAAAATAAATAAAATACGCGATACTTCCGTTAAAAATTGTTTAAATCAAGCAATATACATACATAGTTATTTGATCCATATGTGTGCGTTTAGAGCGGTCCCTGCCGATATCTCCATTCCCTATTGCTCGATATACGAGTACTTCTTTCGTTACTCTTTTGTCATTCATTCTTTCCAAACAATCTCAGAATATCCTTTTCATTTTTTGTCACTACATCATGTTTCATTTAATTATTGATATAAATTTGAATAATCTTATAAAACCTGAAGCCTTCTTCTTCCTTGTCCTCCTTATTCGTGTGACTCAAAGCAACATGCAAGTATTAGTAAGTAACCTTATAATGTTACAATTGCTGTTCTATGTATATCTACCGACATAATACTATTAGGTGGTTAACTAGTGCAATATTTTTGTTAAATAATATTACGGATATTATTTAACAAAAATATTGCACTATCGAATCAAATACTAATAATCTTCTTGACTAAAAATCTGATTTTCTTAGTAATTTGGTTAAGAATTTGAAAACTTAGTATTTGAGTAAGGCAAATTGCTTTCAGTAATTATTTAAATAATTAATTAGTTTAAGCATTTAAGTAATATTAGATTAGATTAAGATTTTCATTTTGCACGGTTAATTACTACTCAATATTTATGCCCGATAACTATGACGCTGCAGGGTAAGTAAACAAATAGGCAGTCCGCTATTTTAAGCCGACCGCCATATTCGTCTTTAAAAACGAAACATTGTTTATTGTATGGTACTCCTCATGTAAGGCAATCTTTGTTGAGAGTGCGGTAAAAGAAAAGGTAATCCACATTTTTTTTTACTACGTTGTGAGGCATATAAGCATACGGCCCACCTGCTGTAAAGCGGGTACCGTAGCCTATTAACGCTTGCGATATATTAAGTATCACTCGCGCGATGCCTTCTCTGCTGCTTACACAGTAACTCCTTGGGAGCTTACTGGTCACCTCACTCACACGCAGGAACACAACAACCCTCTAGGGAGTTGTTATTTGGCTGCGGTTTTCTATGAGGTGGACGTACTTCCCCACACGGGCTGCTTTAATGCGCCCTACTTCTCTTAAAACATCCAGACTAAGACAAACGCCCATGTTCATGCACACAAGTGTGGGAAACGAACCCACGAGCGTTGGTGTCAAAGTTGCGTCATTCACCACTGAGCCACCGAGCTCGTCAAATTTTGTTTACATAATTATGTTATGGGGTTCATATTGGATCCACCATAAAATTCTATATAACATATTGATAAGTACTTCTTCACTCGGGCATTTTATGGGCTCTATCCCTCTTTCGCAATAGACACAGTCGATAGAATCTGTTAGTTATGACGAAAGTACTATAGGCTGCCGGACAAAGGTCTGGGACAAACTATTCTCATTCAAAATTAGTGGTTTTTTGATTTATGCACATATTTCTAATTATCACTAGGTGATGCAAAACATCGTGAGGAATTATATTTCGGTCGTCCATGAAATTATATTTCGAAATGTGCCTAATCTAAGAAAGGTGGGGTTTTCATTCTGGGCTGTAGAGGTCTAATGGCAATCGTTCCATGTCAAAATTAGTATCTACTAGTTTAGCTGAGTATAAACGATCAAAATAGGATATATTATTGATAATTTCATATAATTCTCGCCTACGTTTTGACAAACTAGTCATTTTTCTTCGGCACACCAGCCAATGACCTCGGTACATCAATATGCCGCGGCACACGCTTTACAGTCATAGCTCATAGGATGGGTCTAGAAAATTATTTTTTCCCTGGATTTTTCATAGGGGACATAAGCATCTATTGCGAAGATATTTTCAAAAATATACTCTGTAATTGACTTTTAAATTTTACATATGAACTCTAAATAAGTTCGGACTGATAGGTAACCTATATATTAAAGTTGATTGTGTACCAGAATTTTAAACTTTTAGTTTGTACTGTTTGACTATGGAAATGTGTGATTGACCGAACAATTTTATTAAACTTGTCAGTTTTATCTATTTACTTAGGCTTGGACATAGGTGTCCGCTCTTTACTTTTGCGTACGATTTTGCGTTTTCTATGTCGAGTTTGTTTAAGTCCTCTTCGACCCTTGTCAATCAAGCGATCTTTCACATCTTTATTTTGTCATCGTAAGTTAATCTCAAGTAAGCTCACACCTTCACCAGATATTTCTCAAAAAAAAAAAACAATATACAAAGTAAAAAGAGTTGAGATCTAAACTTTTGGGCAACTTCAATAGTACTTCCTTAAATAATATAACTAGTCTAGCCATAAAAACCGCTACATAGAAACTTTTACTTTTTTCAACTCCTTAATTATTTTGAATTTAGAATGCGTTTATGTTAAAATTTTCTTTCGATTTCCCACCGTTTTACATATTTTTTTCGTATATATTATCAAATTACTATGTATGTATGTAAAGTATGGAGTGGGTGTTAAAGAAAATGTGATTGCAGTGATTGCCTTACATAATTTGGGTATGGAGTCGTCGTCAACTACGTCAACAACAACGTCTTCAACTACACTACACTTACACTTCAAAAGCTTGGTATCAGCCGTCTGTTTGTATATATAGTACTATTGACAGATAGACCAACACTTCTTCTGTTAGACCATAAAAGATCGGGCCAACCGCGCGCTGTTAGTTCAAACAAAGGCTGTTAATGCTGTTAAAGCCAGAATTCGCCGAAACCCCATTAGGAAACAAACAATCTTATCGCGAGAAATGAAGAATAATAAAACAAGACCTGAAACTCGGCGCTTATCGCCGATATAAAAGGCATACCCTAAATCAATCAATCAAAAATCAATACGCAAGTGAAAGGCACAGAATTATCCTCCTTATTGATGAAAAAGTTTCACGATAGAAGAGTACTAGTCTCTAGCGTAAGAGCATGGGTTGTCAACCAATACCTTCAAGCCAAAGAGGCATATCACTTGGCGGCGAGGAAGGCTCAGACCACCAGTTGGAAGAACTTTTGTGAAAAGCAGGACAGGGAATCCATGTGGGAGGGGATCTACAGGGTTATCGCTCAAACAAAAAGCAGAGAGGAGGATGTGCCACTTATCCAGAATGGCATGGTCCTGAACGGACGGGAATCCGCGAGCCTACTAGCAAAAACCTTTTATCCCAGGGACGAAACAGAGACTGACGACGCAGACCACCGATCAACCAGAGAGAAAGCAAAAAAGGTGAATGATGAGGCCGATGGTGAACCATCCGATCCACCCTTCACTATAGAAGAGCTGGAGTGGGCTGCGTCTAGTTTCAACCCAAAAAAGGCGCCGGGGCTCGACGGTTTCACGGCCGATATCTGCAGGGCGGCGATAGCCCTGGACCCTCACCTGTTTCTGGCGCTCTTTAATAAGTGTCAGGGCCTCGCCTGCTTCCCCGACATGTGGAAAGAGGCGGTGGTAGTGGTACTCCGAAAAGCGGGAAAGGAGGATTACGCGCATCCAAAATCATATAGACCGATAGGCCTACTGCCAGTCTTGGGAAAAATCCTCGAGAAGATGATGGTTAAAAGGATCAAATGGCACATCCTACCGGGTATGAGCCGTCGTCAGTTTGGCTTTATGCCGCAGCGCAGCACCGAGGACTCCCTCTGTGTCATGGTGCAACATATTAAACAGGAGCTAAAAGAGAAAAAATTAATAACGTTGGTATCCCTTGACATAGAGGGGGCCTTCGATGGCGCCTGGTGGCCAGCAATAAGGTGTAGGTTGGCGGAAACAAAATGCCCGATTAACATCAGAAGACTGGTTGACAGTTACCTGTCGGATAGGAAGGTGCGCGTGAGGTATGCTGGCTCGGAATCAGTGGTGGATACGACCAAGGGCTGTGTGCAGGGTTCAGTTGGAGGGCCAATGTTTTGGAACCTCTTATTGGATCCATTGTTGAAGGAGTTGGAGCACCGGCGAGTCCACTGCCAAGCCTTCGCCGATGATGTGGTTCTGATTTTCTCGGGTGACACCGCGTTGGCGATTCAGGGACGGGCAAATGCCGCACTCGCCCGTGTTCGGGAGTGGGGAGTCAAAAATAAACTCAAATTTGCGGCACATAAGACCCTAGCCATGTTGATTACCAACAAATTGACGTATGACTCACCACTCTTGACTATGGGTGGGGTGGCAATAGCAATGGTCCGTGAAATGAAGATCCTCGGTGTCACTATTGACGACAAGATGACCTTCAATGCCCATGTTTCAAATGTGTGTAGAAAAGCTTCAAATTTATACAAGCACCTTTCTAGGGCAGCAAGGGTCAGCTGGGGACTAACACCTGAGATAATCAGAACCATATATGTGGCGGTGATCGAACCGGTGATCATGTATGCTGCCAGTGCCTGGGCATCGGCCGCGTCCAAGTTAGGAGTTAGGAGGCAGCTCGATTCGGTGCAGCGTGTATTCGCCCAGAAGATCATCAAGTCATATAGAACGGTATCACTTAACTCGGCCTTGGTACTCGCCGGGCTGCTTCCTTTGGATATTAGGATCCGCGAAGCAGCCTCTCTTTACGAAGTTAAGAGAGGCTTATCCCGGCGGGTGGTAGGTGACCGAGGGGTGGAACAGCTGGTGGCTTACACCGATGCGCCACATCCTGCGTATCGGAGGGGTTTGCAGTTCAAATGTCTGGCGGACCGTGCGGAAATGGACCAGTATAACAACGAAGGGCTACATATATTTACCGATGGTAGCAAAATCGAGGGAAAAGTAGGCGCGGCGCTGTCAGCGTGGCGCAATGGGTCGGAAATCAGCAGCCGGAAGCTGAAACTGGAAAATTTCTGCACGGTCTATCAGGCGGAACTGTTGGCCTTGTCCGAGGCGACAAAGCTGGCCCTCCAGAGCGGGGCACACATCTGCAACATCTATTGCGATTCAAGGTCCGCCCTTCAGACGGTCGTGGATCTCGAGTCCCTCCATCCTCTAGCGACAAGCGCGAGGACTAATATACACAACAGCACAATATTAGGCAAAATAATAAATCTATTTTGGATAAAAGCCCACGCGGGACTGGAGGGAAACGAGAGGGCGGACGAGCTTGCAAAGTGTGCCGCGCTCGGGAAAGTAAAGCCTGTGTACGACAGATGCCCGGTTTCATTCATCAAGCGACAAATCCGAAAGGACTCGATTGATGAATGGAACCGGCGATACATGGCTGGCAGTACAGCCGGGACTACCAAACTCTTTTTCCCGGAAGCCGCTACGGCATACTCGGTGGTTAGGAAAATTGTTCTCGACCCAGTGTTGGTCCAAGTGCTGACGGGCCATGGCGGGTTCTCCGAGTACCTGAATAGGTTCAGATGTAAGGAGAGCCCGGCGTGTGCTTGCGACCCCGAGAAAGTAGAGAGTGTACCCCATATAGTGACAGAGTGCCCAATATATGCAAAGAAAAGGAGAGAATTAGAATATTTGATAAATGAAAATGTAATAATAGAAAACTTAAGTAAAATAATAGAAAGTAAGGAAAATAGGAATAGGTTTATAAAATACTGTATACAAATTGCCAGTAAAGTAATAAAAAGGAATAGATAGTAATAAAACAGGATACACTTCAATATATAAGAATTATATATAACAAGCTGCCTAAACCTAGAATAAGAATAGAATAGATATGTGTAAAACAGTGCAAATGGAAAAAGAAACATGAGACAATTAAGTGTAAATGCATCGCTAGTACTGAGTAACTAGTACGATGAGTAAGATAGAATAAGATCAGACCTGTGTAAATTTTAATACTTAATAAAGGAAAATAAAGTAAAAAAAAAGGTTCCGGTTAACCCACGCCAGAGAAACTAGTATAGATCACGTAAGCCGATCTTCGCATATCCAGCAGAAGATATACACCTGCTGGATGTGCGAACTCGCGATTGGCCTACATAATAATAAAAAAAAAAAAAAAAAAAAAAAGAAAAAAAAAAAAAAAGAGTACTACAACAATCAAACTAACAAAGTGGACCCACGTAGTTCTACAGTAATCACCCAAGTGGTCGGAAAGGTACAACGTGGTCATTATCCTGCGCCTGTAATGGTTTGGTGGGGGATGTCTTATCAAGGAGCCACAAAGCTTCATTTTTATGAAAGAGTAGTGAAGACTTTAGCCCAATTGTACCAAGAGACTGTCTTGGATCGTGTTTATGAAACCTCTCAGCAATACAGCAATTTTAAAAATGTACCGTGATCTTTTCAGCAGGATTTAGCACCTGATCACAAGGCACGAACGACCCAAGCCTGGCTCGTTCTGTTCCGGACTTTATATGTCTGGTTCTCGTCTAGCCTAGATCTAAATCTCTTAAAGTACAAATTATGGTCAGTTTTAGAGGATATGGCCTGCTCGAAACGACACGCCGACATTGTGTCTCTTAAGAAATCTCTAGAGCTACATTTTCCACGGAAAACAGTGCATAAATCCATAGATTCGTGGACAGACATATTAAAGGCCTGTATCAAAGCCTAAGGTGGTCATTTCGAGTAGAACCATTTTTTTATTTTAGCTGAGACTTCCCTACATATTTACATATAAGTTTTATTAAGATTACATTACATATTCATTTGTAACAGAACTTAAGGCCTGACTAGGTATAAATAAATGAAACATTGTGCTAATATCTATTTCTAAGAATATTTGATACTAAATTGATTAATCCCTATATATTTTTGAATGGCTAAGCTTATTTAATTAGAATCAATGTACTTGGAATCCAATAATCAGCTTTTAGATAGAGACCACAGTTCAGTACGAGCTCAGAATATAAATTGTGCCAAATTATAATTTCAATAATAAATTAGGTACTAAAATCTTTTCGAAATTAGTTTTAGAACGGTGTATGTTTTTATTGCTGTGATTTAATAAAGTCTATCTATAACTTCACGCCAAATCCCTTGCGGGGTAGGCAGAGAGAACCGAGCGCCATAAGACTTCTTACACATTTCACTCGCTTCTTTAACATCCATAACTCTTTTCATGCACGCCCGCCGGATTCTAGGACTCTTGACATCACCTTCTGATAAAACACGTCCAATTTGGTCATGGTCGGTTAGTCTTCCACTTTTGCATTGTATATCTGTTCCGTCATACTTTCATCCTGCATTCTTTCTACATGTTCGAACCAACGGCGCTTGCCTTTTCTTATCTTAACACCGACACTCTCATTCAGACCAACTCTCTTTCTTACGTCATCATTACGAACGCGGTCAGCTAGCGTTACGCCACAAATTTTACGCAATGCTCTCATCTCGACCGCATTTATTCTACTTTCATGCTCTCTCTGCCATACTCAGCTTTCACTTCTATACATTAGCGTTGGGATTAGCACCGTGTTGTGTACTGCTGTGCCTTTGGCTTAGATTTCGGGTACCTAGAAGTTTACCCAACGCTCCATTCACGCTGTTTCCTGAACTCACTCGCCTCTCCACATCAGCGGTGTACCTTCCATCGCTGCTAAAAGCGCTTCCAATATATACATACATACAATCTCATTCAGCTGCTCTAACTCTACATCCTGAACCGTAATCCTAGTGCTCGTTCTGGTTGTCTCTCTTTCAAATACCATTATCTCAGTTTTCTTCGCATTCAATTGTAAGCCTTTCTTAATACAATTATCTTTCATTACTGTAACTAGTATTTGCCATTCGGATGATGATGCTGCTATTAATACCGCATCGTCTGCATAAAGCAGACAGTTATCCACTGAGTCACCCATTCATATTCCCACATTCATATTTCTTATTCTCTGAAGACAACTGTCCAAATATAGGATGAATAGCCGAAGCAACAGCACGCATCCCTGTCTGACACCAATGTTGGTATTCAGGGCGACGAGCTGCCATCCACCCGCACACATGCTGCACAATCTTCATTCATAGATTCCACAGCACGGAGCAGGTCACCGTCAACCCCATATCTGAGCAAAATACTCCAGAGATTCTTTTACATGACGATATACGAATAAAGTACTATGAAATTTAGTACCCATTCAAGTTTCCACTTTTTTATTGGCGATACTTTCAACTACAGACGTGATTTGTGCCAAACAGTAACTTTTTTCTCATTTCTTTTTTGTAAATATTTTTGCTACTTAAACAGTTTTTATATAGTTTTTATTGGCCGGGGGAACTTCAATAATGAGATCGAGACACGCATCGGCGTATTTTAGGCAATATTTGGGAAACTTACCTTTGCATTCCCGCTTGAACTAATTTGTAGATACAGTTGGGCTGGTCCACCCGTTGAAAGTCGCGCAAACACTTATTTATACTTGTGGTTTCAATATGGGTTAAAATGAAGAAATGAGACAGAAAACCAAAGTTGTCGATATATTCCTTAAACGTCATATTACGGTGCAATGGGGGGAGGGAATAATCTAATAAGTAAAAAAATATTCCATTAAAACAAAAGAAAATTGTACGGGGAAAAAGCTTGTAAGTATATCAGAAACGACTCTAATAATTTGGATCTAATTTTATAAATATATATTTTGTTCTCTTATTAATGCATTTAGATAAGATTTAACTTTTTAGGTTTACATATAGGTGTCTTTCCTGAAAAAAAACTGTGTGTGACAGTTCCGACGCACGACTGGAGTTTACTCCGTACGAACGATGATTATGATATATATCGATTAGAATAAGAGAGTAATTGAACGTATCTTCTAAAATAATAAGAATAAAAATTATATTATTCATAAATGTGAACGAATTAACCGCATTCACGTGTTTTTCGGATTCTTCTTAATTACCACTCAAATCAATTTCTACCATATTTTCCAATGTTTTTTTTAAATTTTATTCACTTGATGATTTGCTTAATAGTACATAAAAATATACGTAAAATATACTAAGCTTCGTAATACTCAGGCGTGCCGCACACACATGTACTAACACAAGTAAGAGTGAGGGTATGCCTCTGGCAAGTTAACAACGTTTTTGATACTCTCCGTTAAAATTCGTAAATTGTTACCAAAATCAGTGCAGAAGTGAACCAAAATACCTGTACGGATTGTGCAGTGTTAGTGCAAGTGTGATTATATAATATTTACTGCAATTTAATATTCGTTGTAGTAATTATTTTCAATATAACGTAGCCGCCCGATTATTTTACCATCTCGGTGCAAGTGCATTGTCTGTCCTACTCGCACGCACGCTGTTTGTGAAGCTTGCGTCCCTGTCACACTACACGCGCCTGCGACTTGAGAAAACGCAACTTGTCTTTAATCAACTTATTATTACCTTTTCAAACTATTATTATGGCATCTAAATGCAATATATGCGCGGAATGTAAGAATAATATTGTTGGTGAGTACTTGCATTGTGCGAATTGTAAACAAGCTTATGATATAACATGTGCCAATCTAACGCAGGAGGCGCTAAATAATTTGTCAACAGAAGACATAAGTACTTGGATATGTACCGATTGTACTAATGAAAGAATATCTGCCACATGTGAACTATTTACCACTGATTTAACCACTGAACAACAGAATAATGGAAATATTACTTTGCGTGCAAAACGTATGCAACAGTTCGATTCGCCTTCGGTGCAATGTTGTGAATTTGCTACTAGGAATGCCTTGCGTAATATAATACGTGAAGAGATGCCTAATATTATTAAAGACCAACTAGCCTCAGTAATTCAAGATACTATAACCGAACAATTTGCGGTGCTGACCAAAGAAAACTTATTTACCAAAATGCAGGATATGATGTTAAACCTTATTGAATTGGTGAACCGAAATACATTTCTGGAAGAAAAGCTTAAACGGTATGAAGAGATGGACCGTGTTCCGAGGGACCAATCCTCGGATGCTGACTGTAGAAGTAACTTGGCTTTGCAGGAAAAATTGCCATTCCAACCTGCTCAAAATCATAAGGCGGGGCGCCTAAGACATAACAAGAATCCATCAAACGATTGCTTAGGTAATTCTACATTGAAAACAACTTCAAGTAACATCACAAAGCCACCAAGTGTGAATCACCTTTTGGAGGCGGGGCCTTCTCAAATTCACAGCAGTACAGTACCTCCAAATATAAATATATATGAAGATTCCAACGACGACGGCAACGGCCCTTGGATAAAAGTTATGCGAAAGCGGAACCAATCGACATCGGTGGGTGTGCTTCGTGGCACTGCAAGGCCGGGATCAACAGTGTTAGAGGCGTCTGAAAGAATCCAGTATGTTCACCTGTATTACGTCAAACCAGGTACAACGGCTGACCAGGTACGTCAACACTTAGTATCTATTTGTAATAAGGATGTATGTACGGTGGAACAGCTAAAGCCTCGTGGTAATTATGCATCATTCAAACTCGGAGTTCCGTCTAAGCTTGAAAAATTAGTTATGAGTACACAAAACTGGTCTGAAGACATCTGTATAAAGCCCTGGAGGCAGAATTTTCGTCAACAAAATCAAAAGAAGCGCAGTGAAACACAATAAAACTAAAAGAACTAAAAATATATCTGTAATCTACCAAAATGTAAAAGGTCTACGTTCGAAAGCTGCAGTTTTCAGTACAAATATGTATACATGCCCTTCAGATATTATAGCCCTTACTGAAACTTTTTTAAATAGTTCCGTGAGTGATGGAGAACTCTTCCCTCCGGGATATACAGTACTTCGACAGGATAGGGAGGGCGATGTAGGTTGGGGGGGTGTGTTACTTGCAGTGCGGGACCATTTTAGTGTACGCAGAATTACGGACGTGGACGGCCTTACGTCAAACAAAGAAATTGTATTTGCTATTATCAGTTGGAAAAAAGTTATTTTCTCGTGCTGTGTAGTGTATCTGCCACCTAATTATAATGACTCGCAATATTTGGGGGTTCTTGATTGTATTGAGAATTATGTATGTAAATACCCATCACTCGATTTCCTGTTGATGGGGGATTTTAATTTAAATTCTTGTAGTGAAAATGTTAAATCGCAATTTGAAACATTTTGTGAATTTTGTCATCTAAAACAGCATAATAAGATTCACAACGAATACGGTGGCATTTTGGATTTGGTATTTACTGGCACTGACACACAAACAGTAAGTGTAACAGGGGACGTAGAAGCTTTGGTACCACCGGACCTGTATCACCCTCCGTTGAGTATATCATTGATATTAAGGCGAGGTAGGTCGTCCTTATATCCACCATTGCAATTTCCGCATCGTGATAATGACCGACCTCAGTGGAACTTTCATAGGGCTGATTTTCGTGAGCTGTATGCTGAACTGGCTAATACAAATTGGACGGAGGTACTAAATAGTGACGATGTTGAAAGCGCTACAGATATATTTTACACTTTATTATACAACTGTATTGATAAACATGTTCCGGTCAAAAGGCGTAGAGAGTATACCCAAGGGTATAAATACCCCTCGTGGTATACTCCTGAAATAATACGCAACATTAAATTCAAACACTTTCATCTAAAGCGGTTTAGATCAGAAGGTAAAGTGTTCAATCAGGAATTATTTAAATATTATAGATCGCGAGTCAAAATGCTAATTACACAGGCACATAAGTTATATGTTATAAATATCGAGAGGAATATATATATGGACCCCGCAAAATTCTGGGATTATGTTAAGGATAAGCGGAGGAGCAGGGACAGGTGTAGCGACTATACATACAACGGGAAAACTGTTAGTGGACAGTTAGCTGCAGATTCGTTCGCTGATTATTTCAGCTCAGTTTTTCTCGACGATATCCCGAAATTAAGCGTGGACCGGGCAATTTCTTGTTCTAACGAATCACCAATAAAAGGTGCCTATGTATCCGTGGAAAACATTACATATCAGCAATTACGTCACGCAGCTAGGCGATTAAAAGAACGTGCAGCTATCGGTCCGGATGGTGTTCCGTCTTACTTAATCAAAGACTGTATATCGGTGTTAGCGGAGCCTCTCTTACACATCTATAATCTCTCCTTGAAAAAGTCACATCATCCTTCTAGGTGGAGATTATCAAGAGTAACGCCCGTACCGAAGGCTGGAGCTAAAACAGATGTAAGTTCGCATAGGCCTATCGCAGTTTTATCAGGTTTTGCAAAATTATTTGAAATTAATTTAGATCAACTTATTAGGCAACAAATTGGAACTTGGTTAAGTGATACTCAACACGGTTTTCGAAGGACAAAGTCGACCACCACAAATCTCGTAAACTACGTGGATTACATTCATGCTGAAATGGATGCTCATCGGCAAGTTGACGCGGTATACCTTGATTTTCAAAAGGCCTTCGATATTGTGGACAATGACGTACTGTTATATAAACTTACATGTATGGGATTTAGCCATAACCTCCTTAAATTTTTCGCTAGCTATCTGTCGGAAAGGAAACAGTATGTCCGGCTGGCAGGTTATGAATCGGTGACTTATAACACTCCTTCGGGCGTAAGTCAGGGTAGTTCGCTCGGGCCTACCCTTTTCCTGATAATGATCAATGACTTGCCGGAAGTTGTAAAAATTGCTAAATGTTTGATATTCGCTGATGATGTTAAACTTTATTTGGGTATAGAAGCAGTAACGGATGTCATGTCCCTTCAGTGTGACATAAACCACGTAGCGGGTTGGAGTAAGTTGAATAAACTACCTTTAAATATTAAGAAATGCCAAACAATCACATTCACTATGGCTAAAAATCCTATTCAACATACATACACCCTGCATGGGGTGGCTTTGGATCGGGTGGACGAGATACGGGACTTAGGGCTAGCGTTGACTTCTGCACTAGATTTTCATACACATGTTAGGGCGATATGTAATCGTGCGAGTAAGACTCTTGGTTTCATCGTGAGAGTCTCTCCACAGTTTTCCAACGTGAAAACTGTCGTCTTACTTTATAACGCTTATGTGCGCAGTGGATTGGAGTATGCGGCAATCGTGTGGAATCCGTATGAAGCTAAATACATTCTATTCATAGAAAAAATTCAAAAGAAATTTGCTCGCTTCATATATAAACGACAGTATGGATATTATCCCTTTCTCTATCCATCTCTCTTTGTTGGGGGAATGGTCGGATTGAACACTTTGGAACATAGGCGCACTATTCAGCAGATAGTTCACGTTTATCAGTTACTAAGAAATAAAGTAGACAATCCAGAGGCATTAGGACGCGTCGGTTTGATCGCACCCGCCAGAAATTTTGGAGCTTTAGCTCTACGTCACCGGCCGAAGCTTTTTGCCGTTGCACCAACCCGCACGCGTCGCGCGCAGCATGCCCCTACGTCTCGCATGGTGTGCAGTTTGAATGAAATCCATCAGCAATGTCCGGATGCTGACGTATTCGTAGATAGAATCTCTGAATTTCTGAGCTCTGTGCTATCTGCCAATATTATTTAAAAGCGCTACAGATATTATTATGTATTTGATAAAAATGTAATTACGAGTTACTCGTAATTATATTTCATATTTTATTTATAATTTAAATTAATCTAATTGTTTCTTTGTTATATACATGTGTGATTTGGTTTTTATAACTGTAAGTACGTGTATGTTTTGTCAATAAATAAATAAATAAATAAATAAAGTATTACAAGCGTTAATAGGCTACGGTAACCGATTTACATCAAGTGGGCCTTATGCTTGTACGCCTTGCGACGTTGTATAAAAAAAACTCAGTTAAATCTTACCGATACTGCTATCTCATTCTCTCGCACGTTAAATCCTGCACATGTATATTTTTGTGTCTTTTTAAGAGGACGAGCGTAACGGTATCATTTTTTGTTAACGCTTTCACTTGATTTTACTCCTCATAAATTTCCATAATCGTTTCTTAACGAGTAAAATCCAAAAAACGCGAAATTATAAAAAAGACGTAACTTAAAAGGAGTAGTGGTCGGTAGTGCCTGATTGCTGAAAGCGGAGGATTACAGTTGTAGGGAAGCATTAGAGTAGGTCTATATACAGCTGTGAGTAATTCTATTGTCAATGGCCAAGACGATTAACAATTGATGAAAATATTGTAATGACTATTGAGAACTCCCGTGTCCATCTCCGATTTCATCATCATCAGATCTAGTGGAGAGTGCATGAATATTGTATTGCTATCAGAGCAAAACTTGATTACCAAGGTTCATATTGATACAACACTTATATGGTTGAAAACTCATTCCATATTCCAATGTTTCATTACATACGCAAACGGTCTAATAAAGGCTTCTTTTTCTTGTTCCTAGCGTTATCTCGTTTTCTAATCTATTAGGATTGACTGGATCCGCTACATAACCCTAAAGATTTGGCGAAGATACTGATTTTGACATGGAGCGACTGCCGTCAGAACCTCCACAACCCAGAGGCAAAATCACACCTTTCTTAGGTTAGGTCGTACGTCTAAGGAAATATAATTTCTTAGACGTGCTGGTTTCTTCACGATGTTTCGCATTACTGCCGAGCAACTGATAATTACAATAATGTACTGTAATTAATTATGTATTTTGACGAGCTCGGTTGCGCAGTGTTGAAACGTGCTGTTCCGCTACTTTGACACGAACACTCGTGGGTTCGATTACCACACAGGACAAACATATGTTTGTTTAGGTCTAGGTATTTTTAAGAGAGGTAGGGCTTCACAGAAAATCCGCAGCCAAATAACAACTTGATTGTTGTATTCCTGCATAATGAATGAGGTCTCCAGTAAGCTCCTAAGGAGTTGCTGTCTTAGCACCAGAGGTTTATAAGCTACGGTAACCGCTTTACATCATGTGGACCGTATGCGTACTCCTCCTGACGTGGTATAAAAAAACTGTACATGAATCCGAAAACACGCCAGGATTCGAAACGGGAACCTCAACAGGCAGGTTCCTTGTCCACTGTGCGATCACTGCTCTCTAAGTCGATCCAATAAAGGCGTGATAAAAAAAACAGTCCAACAAAATGCTGTAACATAATGACAATATAGGCTCGCGATCGGTGATAAATAGTAGCGATTGTCTGGGTGACAACATTCTTATCACGGTCGTGTTCGCACCCCGCTCACGAACTAATTTACATTTTCTTCAATTTACTATACACCGCCTGGAATTCTTATTGCTCTTAGAAACCTTTAAAGGCGAATGGGAAAAATGTTTTAGTGATTTATGTAATTAGCCAATCTCGGGAAACAAGATGTAACGCGATCCATTGCACCTGATATAAATCATATAATAGACGACTGCAACTACCAGTACAGTACCTGCTAGTTCTGTTTAGTCTTTCAGGGATACAATAATTATTATTTGTGTTATTTGACTGCCGTGTTTCTGATCAACTTATTGTTGTATACCTGAAAATATTGGTATCTATCATTAGATAAGGTGTGAAAAGTATAGTAAACCGTAAGTGTGTATATCTTCATGCCAGGTTGTAACACCTTAAGACTGAATGTATTTGCTTACACGAAGATTGCCTACTTCGGATATTCTAGGAAAAACATTGTAAACAAGTCAGCATTCATATTTATGTAATATTGAAATATGTCACAGCGAAGCTCAAGAGCTGGTAATTAATTAGATAAATCGAGTAACGACGGCGCAACCTGCCATAGGAGGATCCTATTATCGTTAGTTTATGACACTGTGAAACTTCAATCTGGTATATGATCTAGGTCGTTTAATTATAAATTGTTTTAGAACCTGTAAATAAATATTAAAAAAAAAACGGAGTGTGCCTGTATCGTGGACACGGTGAGTTTTACGTGTATACGTTTTCGTTGCAGGTAAACGGAAGTAAATTATACTATAAGGAAATTATATGATGTAGCTAAATGATCCGAAAATGACACGTAGAAGGAATACAACGGGATAGAATGACGATACAAAAAGACGTATAAGTAGAAGAGAGTACCGCGAACAAATTGGTCGTGCGTTATCAGAAGGTCATATCAGGAGGCCTAGAAACAGGCGAGGGAGGATGAACAGAGCGTGAGTAAGGAGTATAAATATCAAGGCATATGCACTCGGTTCTTTCTACCTATTCCGGAGGGGAAAATATCTTGTCGTGAAAATACCCTTTGTCCACTAAGATCCATCACAAAGATACCTTGATGGATCTTTGTGGATTTTATATCCTCCTTAATCCCTTATATGAAATATTGATAAAGATAGGTAGATACTATTCAGTATATTATTATGTATAGTCTTCTTGTAGGTCTTTAAATACCGGAGATTCCTGCCAGCATTTTTCCCACTTTCAGTAACAAATTGAATGAATTCTTTTGATACATCAATTTTAGAAATCCATTAGCGAGATTTGTGCGTTGCTATATCGACCTTTCTGGCTAAAATTATAACTTATGTAGGTAACTACTGGAACGATCCCAAAAGTTTGAGCAGTTTTATTGAATTATGATAGTTGCCATGTTAAAGGAGGATGTTATTTTATTTTACCGCCTCAAGTTTCATGGCATGTGTACGTATTTTATTTAGTGACATATTTTTATCACAAATACTACAAAAATATTATAAAAGGAACACATAAAAACAGAAATTAAAAAGGGATTTGTGATTTTACTTTATATATAGTTAGAAGCAAACAAGTACACAGCCTACCTGACGTAAAGTAGCCTATGAACCAGTTGTCACCGCTGCTCTTAGCAACTCACTCGTAGGAACATAACCGCGCACTAGGGAGATGAAGTGATGTCGTGATGTTAACATTGAATGGAATTCATTTACTACGAGTATATTGTAGTATATAGTATACTCTCCATTACCTTCGCCAAAGCAAGGTTAGTCTGCCCACTTGGTATTAATTCAAATTCAAGTAATTTATTTTTAGACAACAGGTTTTACAACACAGGTTCATAAATGAATACCTTAATTCAATATAACATATATATATAGGGGTAACATATGTATATAGGGGTAATAATAGGGGTTACAGTATGAAATTGCCGTTTTATAGTAATAGATACTTTGAATTGACATTAAACTTTCGTGTTGTGAGTTTTTCGAGCGTATTTTTATTCACATGATAGCTATGAGGTTTTTTTTAAACAAAATGTGCAACATTTGATTTTCGAATTTCAATTGTTTTTTTTATTCAAAAGGGAAATATGGATACTTCGAATATCCGAGTAATATTCTTGAAGAACGAATCATGTGGAAGACTACCCACACAGGTGAATAACGCTGAATTAAAGAAGATGGTGGAAGCCGATCCGAGCCAAACTACCCAGGAATTAGCGGCATGGTTAAAGTACAATATGGACTCATTTGCATCAAATCAATAAGATAAAAAAATATGAATTATTGGTGCCTCATGATCGAATTGTAACATGTGACGAAAACTGAATTCTTTACGTTAATCGTAAGGGAAAAATGCAATGGCTGACCCTAGGTCAAACGACAACAGTGCCCTAAAGCAAAGCTTACCAATAAAAAGGTAATGATAACTGTTCGGTGGTCTCTTCATGGCGTTATTCACTATAGCTTTCTCTTTTTTTTTATATTAGTTCAGCATAGTGGCCCCTCTTTGCCTGATGGTAAGCGAAAAAGGAGCCCAAATCGCAACTGCAACTGACAACATACTACATACCGTATCCTGTCAGTTGACGCTGCCATGCTGACCCGCAAAATGCTTCTTCACGCTTCGTTTGAAGGATCCCATATTGTAGGAAGGAACACACAACACAAAAACCACTTTTTAATGGTACGACAAAGATAGGAGTTGCCGAACTTTTTGGTACGCGAAGAGATATTCTCAACCGTGGAACTATGACATTCTCAGGTCTGGTCAAACAATAACAGCTGATGTTTACTGTGCCGAACTTCGAAAAATGACCCTGAAACTGGCAGTGAAACGGACGTGACTCGTGAATCGATTTTCATCATTATTGCTCCATGAAAACGCTAGACCTCACACTGCACGAGAAACCGTTGTAACTGTACAGGAGGTGCAGACCATACGTCATCCTCCGTACTCGCCAGACCTTACACCAACTGACTACCATTTTATTCATGATTTTGATAATTTTCTACGTGGTAAAAGTTTTTTCCACACTACAAAAAGCTTTCACAATTGTGTTTGTCGAATCTAGATCCACAGAGTTCTATCGCAAAGACATAAATAAACTTCCGATTCTACGGCAGCAATATATAGATAATGAGGGTATATATTTTGATTAAATAAATGTGTTACATTTTAGAAAAAAAAACGAGTTTTATTTTTTCAGTACAAATCGACAATGTCCATACTTTACATAACGCCTTATATAATAAATTTAATTTTAATTTAAACTAATTTCACGTAGAGTCGACAATTACGAAACACGATTCCTTCCGGCCATAATTTTTTCTTTCTTTGAATGTCGGTAGATGGCGAGTCGGAACCTCGCTACAAAAGAACTAAACTTCTTATCACATCTTATCTTTATAGACCAGTGTAAACATAAAACAGCGTCGATGGCACTTCCACACAAAGCTGTGACAGTCTGGTCTGTTCGGTACCGCGGTAGTTGCGATTGAAGAGCTTTTTCCTCGTGTGTGGGAATCGAACCCACACGCCTTGGTGTTAAAGAAGCATTGCTGAACACACCGCAACTAGACCTGTCAAAATTTTTGTTTTAATTAGCAATACCTAGTAGTTGATTTATATTACTATAATAAATACCTTCTTCTTTTTATTCCATCTCTTTACTGTCACTTGATCTTCGGCAGACGAGCATTTGGATGATACTAAAACAGATTTATGAACCGTTCCATTTTGTAATAACCACTGAAGAAGCCATTCGTTCCTTATTTTATTTTCCGGTCGAATTTGAATTTGAAGGGTCCCAGGTATATATGTTTATTTTGTCTGTTTTCCATTACCCAATAATTCTTACAAAGTAATCGATGCAACATTTCCATCGAAGTACATGCAGCGTTCTCAAACTATGATCTCTTATAGATGAAAAATTGCACCAATGCCTAGTGGCATGTCTTCAATCGCGGTTCTAATTTCCTAATACACCTTGAAGTCAATCATCCGTCCATCACTAGTAGTTGACACGAAAGCTTTTAATCCCCATGGTCCAGGTTTCAACTTACTCGTAGAATTACTTTTGGCCCATACTGCGAAACGAAATCATTAGTTCATCATTATTTTCAATTGTCTCGTACAAGACTCCCAACCTTACTCTATTTAGGGTTCCGAAGAAGAAAAGCGAAAATATTTTCTTACAGTATCCTCGGTTCGCGAGTCGGACTCGGCCTTAACGAACTTTTTATACCACAAAAGTGACCAACAATCATACGGCCTGCCTGATGGTAAAAATTTACCGTAGCCTATGAACATTTTCAATAACTTTTTCACGTCTTCCTTGGGGAGTCTCACGCTGTAATACCCAGGGAAAACCTCGATTCATTCCATAACTAAAGAGTTTTCGGTAGAAAACTTCTCTCGAACCGCCCAGAACGTACCCATCGTGGTGAGTTGTGTAATTTTAAAACGAGACTGTTGCCATCATAATGAACAAGTCCTCGGAACACAATACCTTGTACAATCGTAAGAACACACAAAAGAGACTCCCTCTTTAGAGACTCCCTCTTAAAATACTCTTGAAATCGGAGTTGAAGTTAATGTCTTAACAGTATCACCCGATTGGTTTTAGGTGTCTGGATTGAAGTATAGAACCAGGATACTTCAAACTAAACACCTAAAACTAATAGGGTTGGTGTTGGTTGATTGTCTAGTATGATACTTCGGACTAGACAATCACCTACTAAAATAAAATTAATCTGTCGATACGGTCGATTTAGGAGTTCAATTTCTATTTTAGTTTGAGATTGTACATAATTTACAGTAATAAATTAGATACAATCCCAAGTTGAAAAAAATGTAGTCGAAATTATAAAGTTTTGTTCAATACATAACCATTGCATAGTATTGTCTTAGGTTTTCGCGATTGTTACACATTGAATTAAACAATTTATATCGGAAGTATCGCATGTTTTATTTATTTTGTTGCGCCTGACGTTTCAAATGCTTTGCAGCATCCGTGGTCGCAGGAAGACTAAGGTGACATTTGTCTTACATTGGTTATTCAATTATTATATCTACCGAAATAGATGGATTAATTATATATGTTCCGATTCACACAAAAATCGCTCACGGTATCCGAACGTTTTTGAGTAGATCTCTGGGTTTGTGACTTGATTATTTTTAGAACTGGATCCCAAGCAGGTGGTACTTGCCAACGATCTTTTCTATTGAAATTGGGGTGGTTTCTTATTTCAATAGCCTCGCGTAGCATTCTAGGCATGTAGCGATTCCCCTTGGCGAGGATTTGTGGTTTATCGAACCGCATGTAATGGTTTGGCTGGTCCAGTGTATGTTCACATACTGCAGAGTTTTTATCATGCCTATTCTCACGAAACGTCAGGTTCAACAAAATAAATAAAACACGCGATACTTCCGTTAAAAATTGTTTAATTCAAATACCCATTGCAATTCGATTGCATTGGAATTATCATCAACAGTACAGGCCTTAGACTAGGGAAGAGTCCTTGAACTGGGGGAAGATAAACAAAACGGGACTATTATTCGTTCAATGATAGTATTTCGGTTAGTTGTTAAATTTTGTCGGGACACCTTATGTTTGTGCCTGGCATATACATAACCTATGGAGAACCGATGATGTCAAAGTTGCATAGTAACTCTATTCACCGCTATGGATCGGGAGGTAAAGTAGAACGCGCAGCTCTTATTAGCTTTTCTTTTATACTACGTCGGTAGGCATACAAGCATACGGCCCACCTGATGTAAAGCGGCTACCGTAGCCTATTAACGCTTCCGATATATATTAAGTATCACTCGCGCGATGGCTCCTCTGCTGCTTACACAGCAACTCCTTGGGAGCTTACTGGTGACCTCACTCACACGCAGGAACACAACAACCCTGTAGGGAGTTGTTATTTGGCTGCAGTTTTCTGTGAGGTGGAGGTACTTCCCCAGACGGGGTGCTTTGATGCGCCCTACCTCTCTTAAAACAAAGCTTAGCTAGTTTACGGATTAACATCGCGGCACTTATTGGCTAATTGGCCAAAATATTCTCCTATTGGTCAGTAGGCTCGAGTTGTTGAGATATTTACGCGCTAAAACACAACATTTTTGTGAGCGCAGGGTTCCTTCAAGCGTAGTCAAGTGGTTTATTCGTTTGTCGCCTGGGGCTGACTTACTTATTAATAGAATTGTTGTCAGAACAAAATTCTGACTACATACCTGTACTGTTTTATTCTGACGAGATCGGTGGCGGTGTGGTTATGCTATTTTAACACTAAATTTCGTGGGTTCTATTTGCATACAGGACAAATATTTAGTGTCTATGAACATCTCTGTTTGTCTTTTAAGAGAGGTAGGGCGTACTAAAGCTACCCAATTGGGGAAATACCTCCACCTTACAGAAAGCAGCAGTCAAATAACACTCCCTGGATGGTTATCGTGTTCCTCCGAGTAAGTGAGGTTACCAGTAAGTGCCTAAGAATTGATGTGTTAACAGCAGGGGTGGCAACGTACAAGCAAATACTTCCTGTATTGCAAGCGTATGAACGCATACAAGAATACGTACACACCAGATGTAAATTGATTACCTTACCATATGCTTTCCGGCAGTGTATAAAAATATTATATGTAATATAGTATATATAATATATAGTATATATAATAGGTGCATTAGAAATATTTAAGGGAGGTAGGACTCATCAGGGCAGTTTGAATGGGAAGTTGGTACCTCCACTTCACAGAAGAAAGTAGTCAAATAACAACTCGATGGAGGATTGTTCTGATTCTTCGAGTGAGTGAGGTTACCAGTAAGCTACTGAGGAGTTGTGTTATATGCTGCGATACTCACTTTTCATCAAAAGAACCGTACGTTTGTTTGCGAACCGACGGGAAATCGATCTAGCTTAACCTTTCATTGTTTTAAAACTGAAAGCACTATCCTGTATTGACGTCCTGAAAGGTACATAGTCTGTAGCTGGGCCTCTTAGTAAATCGCGTATAAAAATGAATTACCCACTTCGCCAATTAAATGGAAAACTTTCAAAAGTTCTTGCAATTTAACGAGAATATTTAAGGTGAAGATGAAGGTTGTTTCTTCGTTAGGTACAATAGCTCTTTTGTAACACCCACGCAAACGCATTACAGCTTATTCAAAGAATCCAAAATAGAAGTCTGAACCTCATTGCTTCCACAATTATCGTCATTAGGCATGTCTATAATTACCTACTGAATTACGCCTCTCAAAGCTCAGTTGACTTTCAATATTGATTCAGCAGTAAAAGTGGCTTTGTTTTCTCATGGTCCATAACTTTCGTCGAATAAATACGGCATTTAGATCGTTTATTGCCGTTTCGCAATATCGCCGATACTTAGCTCAAAAGGGGCGAGGCCTTAGGCGAAAATATTATTTAATTTGTCGATGTTCGTGAGTTCGCCATTTTATGTTGCCTCAGCTGGAAATCATATGTAAAGCACGCCAGATATTAGATTTTAAGGTAGGACCTCAAGTCAGCCCATCTAGCGAAGTAC
The DNA here is from genome assembly GCA_947507595.1 of Pyralis farinalis. Lineage (NCBI taxonomy): Eukaryota > Metazoa > Arthropoda > Insecta > Lepidoptera > Pyralidae > Pyralis > Pyralis farinalis. The sequence continues at coordinate 14,221,048 of OX382277.1, read as the reverse complement.
CTCACAGAAAATTGCAGCCAAATAACAACTCCCTCGAGGGTTGTAGTGTTCCTGCATGTGAGTGAGGTCACCAGTAAGATCCTAAAGAGTTAGCACCGTGCGAGTGATACTTTAATGTATTGCAAGCGTTTATAGGCTACGGTAACCGCTTTACATCAGGTGGGCTTGTTTGCCTCCCGACGTTGTAAAAAAAAAAGATTTAAGCGGTTACCGTGGTCTACGGATACATGCAGCATAGCTTGCGCGATGCCACACTTGCTGCGAACGTAGCAAGTACCTACAAACCATCTTCCTGGTTATCATCCTCATTCGCAGGACCACAACAGTGCTCCAGGCCTTCAGTGCGGAGTAGGTACTTTCCATATTGGCCCAGTTCTTATTGAATTTATTGACGTGAATAACCTTTATTTCCCCAGAGCTTTGTTTACCACTTGACAGGGCATACAGGGTGAGGTTGACTTCAGCATTAATCTTAAAACTAACTCATTAAATCACAATCAGTTATTGTATTTATTTATTTATTTTATTATGAAGTAATGTAATCTTAATAAAACTTATATGTACATATTAATGGAAGTCTCACTAAAAAATAAAAAAATGATTCTTTCCAAAATGGCCATCTTTAGCTTTGATACAGGCCTTTAATCTGTTTGGCTACGAATTTATAGATACGCACTGTTTCCATCGAAAATTTAGCCACTGCTTGCTCCAGAAATTTCTTGAGAGACACATTGTCAGCGTGTCCTTTCGAGCAGGCTATGTCCTCTAAAACTGATCATAATTCTAGTTTAAGGGGTTTAGATCTGGGCTAAACGAGGGCCAGTCTTCAGCTCTTATGACGTCCGGAACGTTGGTTTCGAGCGAGGCTTGGGTAGTTCGTGCTTTGTGACCAGATGCAGACTCCTGCTGCAAAGTCCATAGTACATTTTTTAAAAGTGTATTGTTGAGAGATTTAACAACACAATCCAAGACAGTCACTTGGTACCTTCTCTTGATACACTTTGGCTGAAGTATTCACTCCTTTTTCACAAAAATGAAGATTTGTGACTCCTTGATAAGATACCCCCCACCAAACCATTACAGATACAGGATGATGACCACGTTGTACCATGCTTCTTTACTGTTATCACTTTGTTTGTTGTAATGCTCTTCAATCCTGAAATTTTTTCATCAGTAAAGAGGATATTTATGTGCCTTTCACCTGCGAGGATATTTGTGTCTTTCACCATTCTTAAATATTTTTTTACTATCTAACTTACAATGTACCTTATGATGAACAAATACCAAAGCCTATGGACGCATGCAACGCTCGGGGTAATATTCATGTGTTTCCGATCCTGTAAAAACAATTCTACGCCTGTTTGAAGTATCAGTGGAAAACCTAGGCGGGGAGGTATTTTCGCATCTTAACCCTTCGAAGCCCGGGTGGTCGACGACCGCGAAATGTATGGGAAAACGTATATAACGGGTTCTGACTGCTCAAACCTTCGCAGAAAAAACTCTGAACATAATCTATTGTACAATCGATAGATCTCACAAATAATCTATATTGTTTGTATTTAAATCCCCTGTCTATACTAGTCTATACTAGTCAATACTAGATTTATGTATGGAACGAGGCCTCCTCGTGTCGAATACTTTATTTCATCATAAGGATATTCACACGTATACATGGAGAAGGAATGATCAAAAAAGTGTGATTGATTTGATTTTAATAGATAGACGTCTCCGAAATGTTTTAATGGATACAAGAGCCTTTAGAGGCCCCACTCTTGAGACGGACCACTACCTGGTGGTAAGCCGGTTTGTGGGCCTTTTTAGGAAGTGGAGGCACTGGCGAGTGCGTATCCCTTTCGGAGATCATGAAAGGATAATGAGCGAAAAATTGCAAGATGAAAGTGTAAGGAGAATGTATGTGCATCTGGTAAGTGAGAGACTTGCAAATGCAAGCCTCTCCGACTCAGATGTGGATGATTGTTGGAAAGTTTTGAAAGAAAGTATGGTGGATAGTGCAAAAGAAGCTTGTGGATGCGCAAAGAGACGTAAAACAGTGAAAGGAGATGCCTGGTGGGATGCGGAGGTTGAATCCTCCGTAGCAAGAAAGAGGAAAGCGTGGCTGGATTACGTATCATCTTTGCCTTTAAATGAAAATATGAGAGAAAAGAAGAAAGAAATGTACCGTCTATGCAAGAATGAAACCAAGGCTTTAGTGAAAGAGAAGCGTGAAAGACAAATTATGAATGAGGAAGAGAGGCTGACGAAAAACTTCGAGGCAAATACCAAACTCTTTTGGAGAGAGGTAAAGAAGTCTCTGAGTGGTTCGTCGGCATCCAGAATGGATAAGATAAAGTCTAAAGCTGGTGTCATTCTTGCCAACACTCAGGAAGTGTTAGAACGGTGGAGTGAATATTTTGAGGAAATGTATGAGTATGCCTCGGACGCTGGCAATGAGAGTGAGTCGGATGCTTACTCCACGTTGACGGCGTCCGACGAAGGCATAACTATGGATGAGATCGAATGGTCGATACGAAGCTTGAAAAATGGAAAATCAGCGGGAATTGATCTGATCACAGCTGAGATGATCAAATTAGGTGGCACTTACGTCCGGGACGCCTTCTGGTACCTATGCAACCTATGCTGGAGAACTGGAAGGGTCCCAATGGACTGGAGACGCGCAGTCATCGTGCCCTTGTACAAAGGCAAGGGATCACGCATGGACTGCGCCAACTATAGGGCCATCAGTTTGATCAGCTTAGCAGCAAAAGTATATGGAAAGGTGATTGAAAGGAGAATGAGGGTGAAATCCGATGAAATGCTGTGGGACGCACAAGGAGGTTTCCGAAATGGAAGGGGATGTACGGATCAAGTTTTCTCGCTCCGCAATATCGTAGAGAAGCATCTGGCCATAGACCGGAAGGTTTTCTGCGGTTTTGTGGATCTTGAGAAAGCCTTTGATAGGGTTGTGCGAAAGGAACTGTGGGACATATTGCCGAGATATGGGATTGACGGTTCACTGCTCCGTGCTGTGCAGTCCACTTACAAGGATTGCTCAGCATGTGTGCGGATAGACGGTGGCATGTCACCCTGGTTTGATGTCAAAATTGGTGTCAAACAGGGTTGCATGCTATCTGCTAGGCTGTTTATCCTGTATCTCGATAGTTGTCTGCAGAGAATAAGGTCAACGAATGTGGGATTGCGCATGGGTGACCAAGTGGTGAACTGTCTGCTGTATGCAGACGATGCCGTGCTATTAGCAGATACACCATCTAAACTGCAAACACTGGTCACAGCGATGAAAGACGACTGTATGGAGAAAGGCTTACTACTGAATGCGAAGAAAACAAAGATAATGGTATTTGAAAGAGAAGAATCCAGAACTAATGTAAGGATTACGATTGATGATGAAGTGTTGGAACAAGTGGATGAGTTTGTATATCTTGGATGCGCTTTCAGCAGGGATGGAAGGTACACCGCAGATGTGGAAAGACGAGTGAGTGCTGGGAATAGTGTGAATGGAGCGTTGGGAAAACTTCTTGGCAGTAAAATCCTGAGCCAGAAGGCACAACTCGCTATACACAATGCAGTGTTGGTCCCAACGCTAACTTATGGAAGCGAGAGTTGGGTATGGCAGAAAGAGCATGAAAGTAGAATAAACGCGGTTGAAATGCGAGCGCTGCGCAAAATTTGTGGCGTAAGGCTCGTAGACCGTATTCGCAATGATGATGTTAGAAATAGAGTTGGTATGAAAGAGAGCGTCGGTGTTAAAATAAGAAGAGGCATGCTCCGATGGTTCGGGCATGTAGAAAGAATGCAAGATGAAAGAATGACGAAGCAGATATACAATGCAAAAGTGGAAGGATGTAGGAGCCGGGGAAGGCCAAGACTTACCTACCATGACCAAATTGGTCATGTTCTATCAGAAGGTGATGTCAGGAGCCCTAGAAACCGGCGTGCGTGCATGAGAAGAGCAATGAATGTCAAAGAAGCGAGTGAGATATGTAAGGATCGAGTCACGTGGCGCTCGGTTCTCTCTGCCTACCCCGCAAGGGATTTGGCGTGAAGTTATAGATAGATAGATAGATTAAATCCCCTGTTATGAAAATAAATGTATGTGTGGAAGCTTTAGATCGTTCACATTTCCCAAAGCTAATCTGTGAATCAAGCTAAAAAACCGAAGCCGAGGTTAAACTCGTAACTTGCATATCAAAATATTTTGCACTTGTACTTAAAGTGAACTACTGCTTCACTATGTTGAGCACAAAAAATGTTAAATGTCAATTTGACCTGCTTCTCCAAGTGACTTTAATACTAAACTTCGCTTGAGCTGTTGACGATGGCGTTCTGAAATTGTGGAACTCCAACTAATTCTGCTTAGTGGAGGACGCACAGGCAACTTCAAATTAGGCTGCAATCAAAAATCTGTCACAATTCTTTAGAGTCAAAAACAATCTTTTGTGCTGGTGGTGCTCTCTGCAATTTAACAAATAAAACTCTGGTGAAAGAGAGGTAGACCGCATCAAACAACCCGACTGGAAGTAAAGATGTCTTTCTGTTATATAAATAAATACGAGTAATTATATTAAACGGGATAACACGAAGCTGTTATAAAACCCAGTTACATAGAAGAGAAAAGAGCTACGAAACTGAATTAAAAACAGCTACAAAATGCATAAAGTTATTTGTAAACGACGGCTGCTTGACATTTTAACTACATCTGACCTCTATCTCTCTTCTTCTTAGCGTTATCCTATTTCCTAATACGTTAGGGTTGGCTGGGTCCAATACCTAAGCCTAAGGATTTAGCAAATATATCCTAATATCCTGGTTTCTACAAGGAGCAACTGAGAACAACCTAGAGCGTAAATCAATCCTTTCTTAGGTTAGGTACACGTCTTTTTGAAATATAATTTCTTGAGCGTGCGGATTTCTGTATGATGTTTTCCTTCACAGACGAGCAAGTGATAATTACAAATAGGCAATTTCATGATACACGTCATGATTCGAACCAGAGACCATAAGTAAATAACCAACTGCTATAAATATAAATGTGTGCTACTTTCCAAATAAAAATTTATATTTTTAGAAGTGGAACGACGACAAAGACTATAAATGAAAATATTAATTTTCTCAAGAAATCATTTTCAGCTAGGCGTCCACTTAGCTCACAGGTAATTTTCAACTCTGCAAAATTGCAAGACCCCGGTAGATTGGAAGCTTCTCTGGCATTGCTCCAAGTTATCAAAGCAAACCAAACAAATCTAATGCACGCTTCTTTTTCCGTTATTACTGTGTAAATAAATGCTCAGACATCATTTCTTCGGGAAAACGTACGAGATTCATTCATTGCCATCTTTTTTTAATCGCTTAGATAACAAACAAGAATAATCAAAGCTGTTAAAAAAAGTATGTTGAAAACCGGCTTTGTAGCCATTCAACAATTACGACTGTAAATTGTTGATATAAACATATTTTAATTCTTGTGCGAATTACGCAATCTATAGACACAAAAATACTCAACTACTCTGGCATTGGTCCTGAAGTTGCCAATGCAGTTCTTTCTTACGTTACTAACTCACTTTTAAGAACGCAATAAAATAACAGACAATCTCTTTGACTATAATTTTCAGCAAAGATTTCTTTAGCATAAATATTTTGGCATATTTTTTTTTGTGTAATAATACTTAGCCATAATTGTTTTTTGACATTATTCTATACTTTCGGAGAAATGTGATACTAGTCGAGATACATATCGCTTTTAATATTTATCTGTTTTCGAAATCAGCGAAAAAAATGCTATTTTTCTATTCTATAGTCTTATCTTATTCTAGGCCATTTTAAAGGGCTTAGTTGATTTTGGTGCAAAGTATAAGTAAGGTTATTTTCTGATTTATGACTAGATAATGTGTGTAAAAAAATATTATTGCATTTAAAACCAAATGAACCGAACTCCATTTTTAATTTTGTACGTGTATGTTTATACAACTGAAATTGACACAACCTACACAATAATATTATAAGTAAAAAATCAAGAATGTTTAGATCTAATTTTACATATTTATTTGTTTTTAAACGCGTAAGTTTTTCAAAGATTAGATGCTGAAAAGTAATCAATTTGTACTTAAAACGCTAAACGTGCGACATCATCCTGACTGAAAATCGGGTAAAATGATTCAACTCAATAAGAATCAAATAACGCAAATAATAAATTAATGTCGAGTTTATTAAAACAGGTGATTATAGATGCATGCCGCCGCTGCCATGGCTGCTCCGGCTGCTCTGTGTACGCCATCTGAAATGTAAACCGCATGCACCCGCCACCGTTGCTGCCCTGGTTGCTCCGGTCGTCTCTGCGACATGTGTTACGCCCCACTCCGAGGCATCCTCAGACACTGAAGATGTTAGTCGTTAGAATAACATGCTACGAATGACGGACGATTACTTACTTTATATTATCTAGACAATTCGCAGATGTGCCTATTATACGTGTAGGCTCCAGGAAAACATTAAGTAAATAAAATGATTTAAATAAATTTAAAAATCTAAAGGTTTGTTATTTTACTAGTATGTCTATATTAAAATCACCACAGATTATACTACTCTGTGTAAAAAGTATCGGGAATATGTCAATAAAAAGACCCGCGTAAAAGAGGTCGTTCTAATTTTTTTACTGCATGTTGGTAGCACTGTACTGATTTAGCGCGCAAAATTTGAGCGGGATCTGTCATTTAATTTGTTTTAAACTACACTTTTTGTTGGTCATAGTTTTGAGTCCTCGGCGATTTTTACAATGGAAAATATTGTTGAACAAAGAGTGTGCCTTAAATTTTGTGTTTCAAATGATATTTCATGTGGTGAATCACTAAAAATGTTGCGAAATACCTACGGCGAATCGTGTATATCGAAAACAAGGGCTTATGAATGGTATAAGGCTTTTAAAGAAGGCCGAGAAGTAGTAGTAGACTTGCCTCGTTCTGGTAGACCTTCAACCGCTACGACCAGAGAAAACATCGACAGAATCAAGAAGCTAGTGCTCGAAAATCGACGTATGAGTCTGAGAGAGTTGGCTAGTGAGGTGAACATATCTTTTAAGTCCGTCCACAACATTCTCATTGACATTTTAGGCATGAAACGCGTCGCCGCTCGACTAGTTCCAAAAGAGCTCAATTTTGTTCAAAAAGCGCAGCGAAAGCATGTCGCTGAAGACATGGTTTCCCGAGCTTCTACGGATCCGACCTTTATGAAACGTATAATAACTGGCGACGAGACATGGGTTTATGAGTACGACATGCAAACAAGCCAACAGTCTTCAGAATGGCGTCTCGAAAACGAGCCGAAACCCAAAAAACCGCGGCAAAGTCGCTCCAAAATCAAGGTGATGCTGACAGTTTTTTTTGACTACCGTGGTGTGGTTCACTCCGAATTCCTTCCAGAGGGAGAAACAGTGAATAAAGAATATTATTTAGGCGTCATGAAGCGTTTGCGTGAGAGTATCCGCCGAAAACGTCCAGATTTGTGGCAACACAACTCACGGATGCTGCACCATGATAATGCACCATCACACACAGCCATTATAGTGAAAGAGTTTTTAGCGAAAAATTCAACAAAAGTTCTCGACCAAGCACCGTATTCACCTGATATGGCTCCGTCTGACTTTTTTTTATTTCCCAAGTTAAAATTACCACTTCGAGGAAAACGTTTTGAGTCGATAGAAGCCATAAAAGAAAATTCGCTGAATGAGCTAAAGGCCATACCGCAAATAGCCTATGAAAAATGTATGGAAGACTGGGTGAAGCGGTGGAGATGTTGTATTGCAAGCGATGGGGCCTACTTTGAAGGCGATAAAATAAATTTAGATGAATAATTTGTATTTTTTGTTTTATTGACAAATTCCCGATACTTAGTACACAGAATGTATATGCTTTTTTACCTGTAAATTTTTTTCTTAAAGTATTCTCCATTACCTGCTCAAATTGAATAAAATCGCGTCTAGGAAGGCTGTATACATAAATAATTATGTAATTATCTAATTCAACATATAAAATCTCAATAGTGCATTCAACAGAGAGCCTAACTACGTCGTTACGTTCTTTGGCTTTGTGTCACTTTTTATAATACTCGTAATCATTGAACCACCCCTAATCGAAGATTATCTGTTAAAGCCTCTAACTATTTCATAATTATTAATTCCAAATAATATTTCACTTTTGTTTAGCCAATGTTCAGTTAAACATAGTATATCAGATCAATATTATATTTTTCTAAAAATAATTGTACTATTTCTTCACAGCCAGTGAAGCCTTGAATATTTTGATGTACAAAATTTAGGTTTTGCCTTTTTGATCAGTTTAAATCTGCCGTGAAATCTACACAATTACTTTGTAGTTTACATTGTAAACTGTTAATGCTATTAATATTATAGGCCACTTATTCTTATTCCTAGATTTCTTTGAAAGATATGATATATCCTTCGTCAAATAAAAGTCACTAATAAAATTATTAGTGTCAAAAAATACAAATTTGTCATTGTGACAACATGTCTGATGAAATAGATTGTTAATATTGTACTCGTATATGTTAGTATTTATTTTTGGTGAATTATCTTTTAGACTAATTTCTTTTGGCATATAATTTTAATTCGCATGATGTAAGGCATAATAACTATCAGCCTAATATTATTTGTGTTAGGTTTTTCTACATTGATTCAGCATAGTGGCTCCACTTTGCCTAATGGTAAGCGAAAAGATGAGCCCAAATTACAGCGACAACTGACAAAGGACTACAGTGTCCTGTCAGTTGACGCTACCATGCTGGCCCGCAAGGTGCTTCTTCACGCTTCGTTTGAAGGATCCCATATTGTAGGAAGGAGAAAACACATGTGCAGGTAAGGCGTTCCACTTTTTAATAGTACGACAGAGGTAGGAGTTGCCGAACTTTTTAGTACGAGAAGAAATGTCCTCAACAGTGGAATAATGACATCGCAAGCTTGCACATGTGATTCTATGACGGAAGGAAGAGGGTAGGATAAGGTAAAACAGTTCTTCAGAGCACTCACCATGGTGTATAATGTAGTATACCATTATAATATTATGTTATGAATAACTTCCTCCTAGCATGCTTCATACAAATGAAGTTTGATTCTGTTTTGACTTTTGAATATATTTATGTTATGCAATTAAAGTCAACTAAACTACGTAAACGCGATCTATTAGATAACATATTCTAAAACAGACGACATGTAAAAAAGTTGATGCTGAATTAAGTTATTTTTCTTCCGTAACGTAATTGCTTGTGGGGAGGGGTGTAATACTTTGGAAACAATAACGATATAATATTCGACACCAAATATACAAATAATGTGTAAAATGGCATAAGTCGATTTAAATTTAATACTGCTATAAAAAGGTATAAGTTTCAAAGTGTCAATTACTATAACTTAACATTTAATTTTATATCTCGCAAAATAAACGGCAACTAAACTAAAATAACATATTGACACACTACATTACACAATAATATTAAGCTAATAGTCTATATAGGAATATTACGTCCTACTATAACCCATAAACAAGAATGTGTCGCTTATATAATTATGTGTCACTTAAATTCTCGCATCTCGATATTCACACCTCGAAGCTGAATACTTTTCGTGCTTCCATCAAACAAATATTTGACAATAGCGATCCATCTCGCTTGTTTTGTAATTCATAGCGAAGGTTATACCTTATTAATAAATCTGGACATCTAAATTTAGTTTGGCAATGTATTTTGTAGTTTGTATTGTATAATAGTTTGTAGTGTATTTTTTGGAATTGCAATTTAGATCTAAACATTTTGTAAATGTATTTCATTGTACTATTATTGATTGATTTGTTTTGTTGTCCTAATAAACAAATAAATACAGCCTGATTTGCTATTACACTTCCTTCTAACAGCCATCGTCTATGAATTTTAAAACTCAAAATTCGTTCAACTGTCGTGCAACAATTATACCGAATTTTCGATAGTTTGAATTTGATTTTTACGAAACTGTGATTTTTAAGATGTATCACTTTTAACCGAAGGTAAGGAATTATCTTTTAGGCTAATTTATTTTGGCGCATAATTTTGGCATTAATTCGCATATTACTAGACATAATTAACACTATTAGCTTAATATTATTTGTGTAATGTAGTGTATCAATATGTTAAGGTGCGGCGGGGGTAGTCCTTGGGCCACCCCTAAGGCGCCAATATGTTATACATAGATATAACAAAACTAAACTTACATTTTCTTTAAGTACATTATTATTATGTGTATACCTATAAAAATATGTTTAATATCATAAATAATTTTATGCATAAACATCATTAGGATAAACAAAAGTAGGTATGCCATGTTATATACTGTCATATTTTTTTTTGTAAATAGATAGATTAACAATAAAAACAAAAATTAAATGTTCTGAAATGTACAATGTATTCCAACACGTATGTTCCGTTAAGTACTTACTTAGCTTAGGTTATTACACTATACAATCATCATAATATATTATGAAATTACATATTTTTAACACTGTCCTTTCATTTTACTTAGAATTCCAAATTCGATTCAATCGCTGTAATTTCTTTTAAAAATTCAGATAATCATTGGGTTTCTACGAAATTTGCAGCAAACTCAGGCAAAATAATAGAAAAACTAAAAACAAACGTGTTGCGTGAACAATCAGTATGTATTATTACAATGGTTTATATGTGTGTAATGTAGAAGTTTTTTTTTATTATGTACTTGTTTTTGACATGAAAACTTTTTAGGGGCGCTGAGATGTTTTTGCTAGGGATAATCTTGTGGGCTCGTGTTCACGAGACATGCTACTTTTAACAGTATATCTGTAGCTACGAGTACAAGCTTTAAGCTTTCATTTCTATGGACAGTTCCCAAGTAAGATGTATTTCTTTTATCCCGACGTCACACAATGGAATACTCACCTGGAATACTATATACTTTCTTTTATACAGTACTACTGCCAAATGATATAGTTTTATGTAATATATTTAGGTTTCTTCTTCTTAGTATTATCCCGTTTTCCTAATCGATTAAGTTTGGCGGGCTCCGCTACTTAAGCCTAAGGATTTGGTGAAGGTAATGATTATTATATGGAGCGACTGCCGTCAGACCTTCACAAACCAGAGGAAAAACCAGATCATTCTTAGGTAGGGTCACACGTCATTCGAAATATAGTTTATTGGACGTGCGTGTTTCCTCACGATGTTTTCCTTCACCGACGAGCAAGGGATAATTATTATATATGAATATAAATCCGAAAACACGAATTTAGTGGTATGTACCACTAAATTCGTGTCAGGATTCGAACCGGAGACCAGTTGACCACAAGTTCGGTTCTTTGTCCATTAGGCTGTCACTGTTCTAATCCGTTCAGGAATTATTTTGCGGAAGTCAAATTTACAGACCGTTTGAGCTACACGATCTGAGACATCCAAAGCAGCGACTTCGTTGACATGTATCTAACAATAGTAAGTAGGTGATAGCTGGCAATGATTCGCATCTAACTACCTGGTGGCAAAAGCATAAATTGTGGTACAGATGTTTTTTATACAACGTAGGGAGGTATACAAGCATACGGCCCACCTGAAGTAAAGCGGCTACAGTAGCCTTGCAACGCTTGTTATAATTTCACTATCGCGATGCTCTGCTGTCGACGTAGCAACTCCTTAGGAGTTTACTGGTGACTTCACTCACAAACAGGAACACAACAACTCTCCAGGGTGTTATTATTTGGCTGCGGTTCTTTTGTCAGGTGGAGGTGCTTCCCCAGATGAGCTGCGTTGATATACCCTATCTGTCTTAAAAACACCCAAACCAAGACAAACCGACATGTTCATGCACACAAATGTTTGACGTGTGTGAGAATCGAACCCACGAGCGTTGTTGTCAAAGCAGCGTTACTAACCACTGCACTATCGAACTCGTCAACTTTAAATTGCATTTTACGTCTTATAATCTATCTATAACTTCACGCCAAATCTCTTGCAGGGTAGGCAGAGAGAACTGAGCACCACGTGACTCGATCCTTACACACCTCACTCGCTTCTTTAACATTAATTGCTGTTCTCATGCAGGCACGCCGGCTTCTAAGGCTCTAAGTCTTAAGTCTTGGCTTTCCTCGGCTCATACATCCACTTATGCGTTGTATATCTGCTTCGACATTCTTTCATCCTGTATTCTTTCTACATGTACGGAGCATGCTTCTTCTTATTTTAACACCAACGCTCTCTTTCAGACCAACTCTGTTCCTAACATTATCATTGCGAATACGGTTTCTTATAGTAATACAGACAATATTGTATTTTATTGGTATACTAATAAATAAATATGATACCCGTGTCTTGCCATCATCTTTGTAGTCAAACACAACCTCACATGTGCGGTGTACCCTATACCTCTGTCGCATTTCTGTGAGAGGTTTCCGTCAAGATCCGGAGAAGATGCGTTAACAACGAGATTGGCAATGCTTGAATGATGCTAATCGCATTGCGACGGACTGCTATTATTACTATCGTAACCACTTTATATCAGATATGTCTAGATCTAGTCGTTGCATATTAGAAAATCAAAACTTCATCGAGTAAATTTCAAAAGAACAACAAAATTTAAAAGACCAAATGTTTTATTTAGCAAAATTTTATAATCCAAATGTATGTGTCTTCAAATGGGCGACTGACCAAAAGTTGCTACATGTAAATTTAAAGTGCCAAATCATTCCTAGTCAAATTTCATAAGTTTAGGGCGAAAGTAACAAAAACAACTTTGCTGCGGAGGGTAGGTTAGGTTCATTAGGTTACTTTGTGACCAAAACACGAGCAAGCGAGCGAGCGAACTCAAGATTAGGGTGATCCTTTTGACCTTTGAACGATTTGGCCAATAGTGTAATAGATAATTTAAACGTCGATATTCCAGACTGTGATCAGTTGAACTTTTGATCAAATGACCATTATTATTTTAAAATTTGTTGATTTGTTCATTCTTTCTTCTTTTGAAATTTGCTCGATGAAGTTTTGATTTTCTAATATGCAACCGATCTAGTACGCCACCCAAAGCAATATCAAAAATATGGATTAATAACAATTTTGACATTTGTATCTAGGAAGATAGAACATTTGTAACCTAATGTATGAAAATAAAATAAAAACGAGCATGTCCAATTAAATTATAAACTTTATTTATAAAAAGATATGTACACTTAAAATTTCGTGAGCATGAACCGCACTTACGTATAAATCTAAAGCTTTCTTCGCTGTTTGTTGAGATTATAATAATATGCATGTACAAGAGAAACATCCAAATACATTAGTATATGCCATATAATAGTATCTTAAATGTTAAGAAGATAGGAGAGATATAAATCTACGCGTAATATATTCTAATTACTTCTAAGATTTCTGTAAAACCATGTATATATCTGTCACATTGTACCAACCTACGTCATTATGATGAACTAACAACCATTGTTTAGTTCATCATAATGACTAAACAATGGTAACTTCGAACATAGCAGATCTGAGGATATTGAAAAGTTAGGAATTGACAGTTACACCATTAAGAAAAGCTTTAAATTATTGTTATATATCAATAAAGACATTCTCAAAGTAAAACTAATGTTTACATTTTAGATATATGATCCTGACTAAATTATTCAACCGAAAAACGACGCATCCATAATGTAAATACATTCGATTTCACCTTTATCAACTCAACCTAACATAATATCGTATTTTATTTTATTTTTATCTTTAGATGAGTGTAGAATGCTACACTGGGCCGGTACATTATAATTTTATCTATAGGTATATATATAAAATTAAATACGATAATAATTATAGGGTCATATAGATAAAGGTGAAATCAACTGTACGTAAAACGTTTCATTTTGACGTATGTAAGGAGCACAGTATTTACATGCCGCCGGGATAATTTACGCAGGTATGTTATAGTCGCCTTATTATTGTCATGTTTAGATTTCAAGCTGTCTTGCCATGAATGTTTATATTTAAGAACATTAACAGGTTCCATTTGGTTACTAAAATTCTTGAAGAGGAACGTGTAACAATATATATATATATATTTCCGTCATGTACCAATATCGAATATTTAAAACATAATACATAGTACTATTTCATAATTTTATATATTTCCTTTTAGGGCTGAATATACTTAAGTAATAATAGGCATATATAAATACATTTTCGAAACCACAAACAAAATGACCATATTTGCTGGCTTGTTACCACTAGATTGGCTGTTTA